>OX365958.1:38112287-40512287 GCA_947247005.1 Spisula solida | reverse complement strand
CTTGTGTTCAGTGTTGTTTAAGGGTATTCTGGACATGAATCATATGGCAACGTTTTGACCTGACCCTGTTTCAAATTTCATATTAAGCTGATTTTAGGGAATATGCAATGGGTATGTGGTTGAGGTTTAAGGACTCTTGCTTCAAATTGTTATTTTCAAATAAATGCCTCCCTACTTAGGATATCAATAATGTAAGGTAGGTTTATGGAACTTTCAGTGCCTATTTTTACTGGAAGTTTCATGATAGGGTTTATGTAACAATTCAATTACTGGTGGTATGTTTAGTGGAATATTCTGGACACATAATGTTGAAATTTCATATTGATGTTTAGGGTGAGGATCTTTTTAAACATATTTTTGTCTTAAAATTACTTTAAAAACACTATCAACATATCACCTTCTTGCATAAGGGGCGTTATGATCTGAAGCTCGGCTGTCAGCCTTTCTGTCTTGAAGTTTTAACCCTGTATTTTGGCTATTGAGCCTTGGTTATTAACATACTGTTAGTCTTTGGACTTTTGGTCAATTTTGATGAGATACAGTGGTAAATAGTTGTATTTGCATAGCTTGTAAGTTAAGGTTATTAGTAAATGTAATTTTCCAGCCATGAAATGGTTACACATGGTAGGATTGTGATCAAGCTATGCACAGCAGGTCTTGGCCTTTAATTAGTCTAAAACAGTATCATTGTTTATATGTGATACATCATTTTTTATTTTCATATCATTTGTCAATCATGACAATAGTGTGAATAAGGTTTAGATTTAAGCCTTTGAATTGTGGTTATAACCAAATTGTAGGCATCTGTTACTGACTTTATGGATCATATAATAGGTCCAGTATCAAACAGGTGTGACACCATACGAGCTTGTAAGGATCATAATTTAACCTTCCAACAAATTCATATAAATGTCATGTTCAATGCTTTTATCTGCCTACTATACTGTGTAAGGTAGGTTTAGCAACATCCAGGTTATTGGTTATTTCCTGAGATTGTTTAGTGAGAACATTAAACAACATTGTTTGTTTAGTGTCTAAACATTCATCCTACACTCACACAAGCATGCACGTACATTAGTGACTTTTTGAACACAAAGAAACGGGTACATGTACAATTTTTGGACTCAATTTAGAATTCTAAAACTTAATCATAGTCCTGTACTTTGTACAAAAAATAAATTGAATATGATTATGACAGATGTAACGATGTCAACAAAACAAATGAAAATTTGTGACTTTTTTAACACAAAGAAACGGGTACATGGACAATTTTTGGCTCAATATAGAACTCCAAAACTATCATAGTACTGTACTCTGTACTAAAATGAATTCAATATGATTATGACAGACACTCACAAATTCCTGTTCTGATACATGGATATAACAGACACATGGATTGTTGTAAAACTTATTTTACCTTGTATAGCACATGAATGATATGTATTTAGGCAGATAATCTATTTTTCAATATCACACCTCAATACTAATAGTATATGGTTTTGCATCAAGTGTTTCAAGTTCTCTTCAACTTTCTGTTTACTTGTTTTAAATTATTTTAAGTTGAGGGTCGTAAGGTTTAGTTCATGTAGAGATTTCAGACTATTGAGGTAGAATTGAGGGTCATATGATCATTGCTCCATTATACAAGGTTAGGCAGAGAAGTTGTAGGTCCTCTTGCCTCTTTTAAGATGTTTGTTTTCTATTTCGTTCTTCTAAGGAATCATTAACATACATCTAACTTAACTTGTGTATGCATGTTTATCCAATTTTGCTCAAATTGTCTCACGAACATAGCGCTGGCACAACCTCATGCCATTGGACCTGGTTATCCCTGCTGAAACATATCCGTCACCTTCAATGATGTGGCGAACACGTTCTTACATAAAATTAATTAAAAATATAAATAATGTCTTTCTCTCTATGTAAAAGTAATTAAAAGAATATAGTGTATTTTCTCTATTAGGTACAGTGTCTTTTATAACCCTGTGCCTGTGTCCTTTGTCCTGTCACTCCAAAAGATGTTGCAAACACATTCTTATGTAAAAGTAATTAAAATATAAATAGCGTCTTTTCTCTCACCTAATTAAGTTCATCATCTTTATAACCATATATTGGTTTCCTTTTTCCTGTCACCTTACAAGATGTGGCAAAAAGTTCTTATGTAAAACTAATTAAAAATGTAAATCGCGTCTTTTCTCTGACCTAATTATGTACAGCGTCTTTTATAACCCAAGTATTTGTGTCCTTTGTTCTGTCACTCTAAAAGATGTGGCAAACACATTCCTATGTAAAAGTAATTAAGAATATAAATAGCGTCTTTTCTCTCACCTAATAAGGTACATTGTCTTTATCCTTTTTCCTGTCTCCTTAAAAGATGTGGCAAACACCTTCTGATGTAAAAGTTATTAAAAATATAAATAATGTAATTCTCTCAACAATGTAAAAGTAATTAAAAATATAAATAGCATCTTTTCTCTTACCAAATTAGGTACATCGTCTTTAATAACCGTAGACTGGTGTCTTTTTTCCTGTCATGTTAAAAGCTGTGGCAGACAAGTTCTTACGTAAAAGTAATTTAAAATATAAATAACGTCTTTTCTCTAACTTAATTAGGTCAATTGTCTTTAATATCCGTAGATTGGTGTCCTTTTTCCTGTCACCTTACAAGATGTGGCAAAAAGTTCTTATGTAAAAGTTATTAAAAATATAAATAGCGTCTTTCTCTCACCTAATAAGGTACATTGTCTTTATCCTTTTTCCTGTCACCTTAAAAGATGTGGCAAACACCTTCTGATGTAAAAGTTATTAAAAATATAAATAATGTAATTCTCTCAACAATGTAAAAGTAATTAAAAATATAAATAGCGTCTTTTCTCTTACCTAATTAGGTACATCGTCTTGAATAACCGTTTGTTGGTGTACTTTTTCCTGTCATGTTAAAAGCTGTGGCAGACAAGTTCTTACGCAAAAGTAATTAAAAATATAAATAACGTCTTTTCTCCCACCTAATTAGGTAAATCGTCTTTAAATCCGTAGACTGGTGTCTTTTTTCCTGTCACCTTACAAGATGTGGCAAAAAGTTCTTATGTAAAAGTTATTAATAATATAAATAGCGTCTTTCTCTCACCTAATAAGGTACATTGTCTTTATCCTTTTTCCTGTCACCTTAAAAGATGTGGCAAACACCTTCTGATGTAAAAGTTATTAAAAATATAAATAATGAATTCTCTCAACAATGTAAAATTAATTAAAAATATAAATAGCGTCTTTTCTCTTACCTAATTAGGTACATCGTCTTTAAATCCGTAGACTGGTGTCCTTTTTCCTGTCACCTTACAAGATGTGGCAAAAAGTTCTTATGTAAAAGTTATTAAAAATATAAATAGCGTCTTTCTCTCACCTAATAAGTTACATTGTCTTTATCCTTTTTCCTGTCACCTTAAAAGATGTGGCAAACACCTTCTGATGTAAAAGTTATTAAAAATATAAATAATGTAATTCTCTCAACAATGTAAAAGTAATTAAAGATATAAATAGCGTCTTTTCTCTTACCTAATTAGGTACATTGTCTTGAATAACCGTATGTTGGTGTACTTTTTCCTGTCATGTTAAAAGCTGTGACAGACAAGTTCTTACGCAAAAGTAATTAAAAATATAAATAACGTCTTTTCACTCACCTAATTAGGTAAATCGTCTTTAAATCCGTAGACTGGTGTCTTTTTTCCTGTCACCTTACAAGATGTGGCAAAAAGTTCTTATGTAAAAGTTATTAAAAATATAAATAGCGTCTTTCTCTCACCTAATAAGGTACATTGTCTTTATCCTTTTTCCTGTCACCTTAAAAGATGTGGCAAACACCTTCTGATGTAAAAGTTATTAAAAATATAAATAATGTAATTCTCTCAACAATGTAAAATTAATTAAAAATATAAATAGCGTCTTTTCTCTTACCTAATTAGGTACATCGTCTTTAAATCCGTAGACTGGTGTCCTTTTTCCTGTAACCTTACAAGATGTGGCAAAAAGTTCTTATGTAAAAGTTATTAAACATATAAATAGCGTCTTTCTCTCACCTAATAAGGTACATTGTCTTTATCCTTTTTCCTGTCACCTTAAAAGATGTGGCAAACACCTTCTGATGTAAAAGTTATTAAAAATATAAATAATGTAATTCTCTCAACAATGTAAAAGTAATTAAAGATATAAATAGCGTCTTTCTCTCACCTAATAAGGTACATTGTCTTTATCCTTTTTTCTGTCACCTTAAAAGATGTGGCAAACACCTTCTGATGTAAAAGTTATTAAAAATATAAATAATGTAATTCTCTCAACAATGTAAAAGTAATTAAAGATATAAATAGCGTCTTTTCTCTTACCTAATTAGGTACATTGTCTTGAATAACCGTATGTTGGTGTACTTTTTCCTGTCATGTTAAAAGCTGTGGCAGACAAGTTCTTACGCAAAAGTAATTAAAAATATAAATAACGTCTTTTCTCTCACCTAATTAGGTAAATCGTCTTTAAATCCGTAGACTGGTGTCTTTTCCTGTCACCTTACAAGATGTGGCAAAAAGTTCTTATGTAAAAGTTATTAAAAATATAAATAGCGTCTTTCTCTCACCTAATAAGGTACATTGTCTTTATCCTTTTTCCTGTCACCTTAAAAGATGTGGCAAACACCTTCTGATGTAAAAATTATTAAAATATAAATAATGTAATTCTCTCAACAATGTAAAATTAATTAAAAATATAAATAGCGTCTTTTCTCTTACCTAATTAGGTACATCGTCTTTAAATCCGTAGACTGGTGTCCTTTTTCCTGTCACCTTACAAGATGTGGCAAAAAGTTCTTATGTAAAAGTTATTAAAAATATAAATAGCGTCTTTCTCTCACCTAATAAGGTACATTGTCTTTATCCTTTTTCCTGTCACCTTAAAAGATGTGGCAAACACCTTCTGATGTAAAAGTTATTAAAAATATAAATAATGTAATTCTCTCAACAATGTAAAAGTAATTAAAGATATAAATAGCGTCTTTTCTCTTACCTAATTAGGTACATTGTCTTGAATAACCGTATGTTGGTGTACTTTTTCCTGTCATGTTAAAAGCTGTGGCAGACAAGTTCTTACGCAAAAGTAATTAAAAATATAAATAACGTCTTTTCTCTCACCTAATTAGGTAAATCGTCTTTAAATCCGTAGAAAGTTCTGCTTCTTGAATGTGGCTACTACTCAGTTACCTTTCCAAGAGGTAATACTATGCTTAATTAAGCTTAACACCGATTCCAAATTAAACAGACTAAAAGTTGCTAATTATAAATGAACAACCTCACAGCATTTTTACTGACAAATATAATAAGTTTTGCATCATGTCTAATCCACTTATGAATAAAATGTATGAACAGCAATGTCTAAGTCTAATGTCTAAGTCATCATCCAGGTTGTTAAATTATATATCATTGACAATTTAAGTATCTTCCTTTAAACATATCAATGTGGCCATGAAATACAAGTCATTAACATTTCTTAATCTTCTCCATGTTTCTGTCATTGTCTATCATAAACTAATGAAAATTAAGTTTAAATTTGGTATTGTTTATTACTTATACCACTTCTTTAATACCTTGAAGTACTTTTATCAACATCTTCTTACCTTTACACAGAGTTCTTAGGGTACAGGTATATATCCTATATAATGACTGCTCTGGTTTCTAATAAATTTACTGTATGTTGTTTCCATGAGTTACACATTTATTACTTTCATGATATTCCAACAATAACTTTGTTATATTATGGTTGAATTTAAAAATAACTACATAATTATGTTGTCCATAATGCAATTTTATGGATGATCCTGGTTTGCCATTCTAAGGTCTGTGACAAAGCCGTGTGTGGGGTATCATTGGTCACTCTGTGGCAGTTCTAGTCTTTCTTATTATTCATATGTGTCTAAAATGTTATGTAATTGGACCATTTAAGTAAACATAAATACAGAAATTCCAATTCTTTTTGAGCATGTTTTCATCTGCAAGTATGTTCTTGGTTTCAAGCTGCTTTTTACATTTTAATTGTACTAACAGTTATATTTATTTTAAATTTTTGAAAATAGGATGAAGTTATTTATTTTAAATTTTTGAAAATAGGCTGAAGTTAAGTTCACTACTATGCTTGTGTTCAGTGTTGTTTAAGGGTATTCTGGACATGAATCATATGGCAACGTTTTGACCTGACCCTGTTTCAAATTTCATATTAAGCTGATTTTAGGGAATATGCAATGGGTATGTGGTTGAGGTTTAAGGACTCTTGCTTCAAATTGTTATTTTCAAATAAATGCCTCCCTACTTAGGATATCAATAATGTAAGGTAGGTTTATGGAACTTTCAGTGCCTATTTTTACTGGAAGTTTCATGATAGGGTTTATGTAACAATTCAATTACTGGTGGTATGTTTAGTGGAATATTCTGGACACATAATGTTGAAATTTCATATTGATGTTTAGGGTGAGGATCTTTTTAAACATATTTTTGTCTTAAAATTACTTTAAAAACACTATCAACATATCACCTTCTTGCATAAGGGGCGTTATGATCTGAAGCTCGGCTGTCAGCCTTTCTGTCTTGAAGTTTTAACCCTGTATTTTGGCTATTGAGCCTTGGTTATTAACATACTGTTAGTCTTTGGACTTTTGGTCAATTTTGATGAGATACAGTGGTAAATAGTTGTATTTGCATAGCTTGTAAGTTAAGGTTATTAGTAAATGTAATTTTCCAGCCATGAAATGGTTACACATGGTAGGATTGTGATCAAGCTATGCACAGCAGGTCTTGGCCTTTAATTAGTCTAAAACAGTATCATTGTTTATATGTGATACATCATTTTTTATTTTCATATCATTTGTCAATCATGACAATAGTGTGAATAAGGTTTAGATTTAAGCCTTTGAATTGTGGTTATAACCAAATTGTAGGCATCTGTTACTGACTTTATGGATCATATAATAGGTCCAGTATCAAACAGGTGTGACACCATACGAGCTTGTAAGGATCATAATTTAACCTTCCAACAAATTCATATAAATGTCATGTTCAATGCTTTTATCTGCCTACTATACTGTGTAAGGTAGGTTTAGCAACATCCAGGTTATTGGTTATTTCCTGAGATTGTTTAGTGAGAACATTAAACAACATTGTTTGTTTAGTGTCTAAACATTCATCCTACACTCACACAAGCATGCACGTACATTAGTGACTTTTTGAACACAAAGAAACGGGTACATGTACAATTTTTGGACTCAATTTAGAATTCTAAAACTTAATCATAGTCCTGTACTTTGTACAAAAAATAAATTGAATATGATTATGACAGATGTAACGATGTCAACAAAACAAATGAAAATTTGTGACTTTTTTAACACAAAGAAACGGGTACATGGACAATTTTTGGCTCAATATAGAACTCCAAAACTATCATAGTACTGTACTCTGTACTAAAATGAATTCAATATGATTATGACAGACACTCACAAATTCCTGTTCTGATACATGGATATAACAGACACATGGATTGTTGTAAAACTTATTTTACCTTGTATAGCACATGAATGATATGTATTTAGGCAGATAATCTATTTTTCAATATCACACCTCAATACTAATAGTATATGGTTTTGCATCAAGTGTTTCAAGTTCTCTTCAACTTTCTGTTTACTTGTTTTAAATTATTTTAAGTTGAGGGTCGTAAGGTTTAGTTCATGTAGAGATTTCAGACTATTGAGGTAGAATTGAGGGTCATATGATCATTGCTCCATTATACAAGGTTAGGCAGAGAAGTTGTAGGTCCTCTTGCCTCTTTTAAGATGTTTGTTTTCTATTTCGTTCTTCTAAGGAATCATGAACATACATCTAACTTAACTTGTGTATGCATGTTTATCCAATTTTGCTCAAATTGTCTCACGAACATAGCGCTGGCACAACCTCATGCCATTGGACCTGGTTATCCCTGCTGAAACATATCCGTCACCTTCAATGATGTGGCGAACACGTTCTTACATAAAATTAATTAAAAATATAAATAATGTCTTTCTCTCTATGTAAAAGTAATTAAAAGAATATAGTGTATTTTCTCTATTAGGTACAGTGTCTTTTATAACCCTGTGCCTGTGTCCTTTGTCCTGTCACTCCAAAAGATGTTGCAAACACATTCTTATGTAAAAGTAATTAAAATATAAATAGCGTCTTTTCTCTCACCTAATTAAGTTCATCATCTTTATAACCATATATTGGTTTCCTTTTTCCTGTCACCTTACAAGATGTGGCAAAAAGTTCTTATGTAAAACTAATTAAAAATGTAAATCGCGTCTTTTCTCTGACCTAATTATGTACAGCGTCTTTTATAACCCAAGTATTTGTGTCCTTTGTTCTGTCACTCTAAAAGATGTGGCAAACACATTCCTATGTAAAAGTAATTAAGAATATAAATAGCGTCTTTTCTCTCACCTAATAAGGTACATTGTCTTTATCCTTTTTCCTGTCTCCTTAAAAGATGTGGCAAACACCTTCTGATGTAAAAGTTATTAAAAATATAAATAATGTAATTCTCTCAACAATGTAAAAGTAATTAAAAATATAAATAGCATCTTTTCTCTTACCAAATTAGGTACATCGTCTTTAATAACCGTAGACTGGTGTCTTTTTTCCTGTCATGTTAAAAGCTGTGGCAGACAAGTTCTTACGTAAAAGTAATTTAAAATATAAATAACGTCTTTTCTCTAACTTAATTAGGTCAATTGTCTTTAATATCCGTAGATTGGTGTCCTTTTTCCTGTCACCTTACAAGATGTGGCAAAAAGTTCTTATGTAAAAGTTATTAAAAATATAAATAGCGTCTTTCTCTCACCTAATAAGGTACATTGTCTTTATCCTTTTTCCTGTCACCTTAAAAGATGTGGCAAACACCTTCTGATGTAAAAGTTATTAAAAATATAAATAATGTAATTCTCTCAACAATGTAAAAGTAATTAAAAATATAAATAGCGTCTTTTCTCTTACCTAATTAGGTACATCGTCTTGAATAACCGTTTGTTGGTGTACTTTTTCCTGTCATGTTAAAAGCTGTGGCAGACAAGTTCTTACGCAAAAGTAATTAAAAATATAAATAACGTCTTTTCTCCCACCTAATTAGGTAAATCGTCTTTAAATCCGTAGACTGGTGTCTTTTTTCCTGTCACCTTACAAGATGTGGCAAAAAGTTCTTATGTAAAAGTTATTAATAATATAAATAGCGTCTTTCTCTCACCTAATAAGGTACATTGTCTTTATCCTTTTTCCTGTCACCTTAAAAGATGTGGCAAACACCTTCTGATGTAAAAGTTATTAAAAATATAAATAATGTAATTCTCTCAACAATGTAAAAGTAATTAAAGATATAAATAGCGTCTTTTCTCTTACCTAATTAGGTACATTGTCTTGAATAACCGTATGTTGGTGTACTTTTTCCTGTCATGTTAAAAGCTGTGACAGACAAGTTCTTACGCAAAAGTAATTAAAAATATAAATAACGTCTTTTCACTCACCTAATTAGGTAAATCGTCTTTAAATCCGTAGACTGGTGTCTTTTTTCCTGTCACCTTACAAGATGTGGCAAAAAGTTCTTATGTAAAAGTTATTAAAAATATAAATAGCGTCTTTCTCTCACCTAATAAGGTACATTGTCTTTATCCTTTTTCCTGTCACCTTAAAAGATGTGGCAAACACCTTCTGATGTAAAAGTTATTAAAAATATAAATAATGTAATTCTCTCAACAATGTAAAATTAATTAAAAATATAAATAGCGTCTTTTCTCTTACCTAATTAGGTACATCGTCTTTAAATCCGTAGACTGGTGTCCTTTTTCCTGTAACCTTACAAGATGTGGCAAAAAGTTCTTATGTAAAAGTTATTAAACATATAAATAGCGTCTTTCTCTCACCTAATAAGGTACATTGTCTTTATCCTTTTTCCTGTCACCTTAAAAGATGTGGCAAACACCTTCTGATGTAAAAGTTATTAAAAATATAAATAATGTAATTCTCTCAACAATGTAAAAGTAATTAAAGATATAAATAGCGTCTTTCTCTCACCTAATAAGGTACATTGTCTTTATCCTTTTTTCTGTCACCTTAAAAGATGTGGCAAACACCTTCTGATGTAAAAGTTATTAAAAATATAAATAATGTAATTCTCTCAACAATGTAAAAGTAATTAAAGATATAAATAGCGTCTTTTCTCTTACCTAATTAGGTACATTGTCTTGAATAACCGTATGTTGGTGTACTTTTTCCTGTCATGTTAAAAGCTGTGGCAGACAAGTTCTTACGCAAAAGTAATTAAAAATATAAATAACGTCTTTTCTCTCACCTAATTAGGTAAATCGTCTTTAAATCCGTAGACTGGTGTCTTTTCCTGTCACCTTACAAGATGTGGCAAAAAGTTCTTATGTAAAAGTTATTAAAAATATAAATAGCGTCTTTCTCTCACCTAATAAGGTACATTGTCTTTATCCTTTTTCCTGTCACCTTAAAAGATGTGGCAAACACCTTCTGATGTAAAAATTATTAAAATATAAATAATGTAATTCTCTCAACAATGTAAAATTAATTAAAAATATAAATAGCGTCTTTTCTCTTACCTAATTAGGTACATCGTCTTTAAATCCGTAGACTGGTGTCCTTTTTCCTGTCACCTTACAAGATGTGGCAAAAAGTTCTTATGTAAAAGTTATTAAAAATATAAATAGCGTCTTTCTCTCACCTAATAAGGTACATTGTCTTTATCCTTTTTCCTGTCACCTTAAAAGATGTGGCAAACACCTTCTGATGTAAAAGTTATTAAAAATATAAATAATGTAATTCTCTCAACAAATGTAAAAGTAATTAAAGATATAAATAGCGTCTTTTCTCTTACCTAATTAGGTACATTGTCTTGAATAACCGTATGTTGGTGTACTTTTTCCTGTCATGTTAAAAGCTGTGGCAGACAAGTTCTTACGCAAAAGTAATTAAAAATATAAATAACGTCTTTTCTCTCACCTAATTAGGTAAATCGTCTTTAAATCCGTAGAAAGTTCTGCTTCTTGAATGTGGCTACTACTCAGTTACCTTTCCAAGAGGTAATACTATGCTTATTTAAGCTTAACACCGATTCCAAATTAAACAGACTAAAAGTTGCTAATTATAAATGAACAACCTCACAGCATTTTTACTGACAAATATAATAAGTTTTGCATCATGTCTAATCCACTTATGAATAAAATGTATGAACAGCAATGTCTAAGTCTAATGTCTAAGTCATCATCCAGGTTGTTAAATTATATATCATTGACAATTTAAGTATCTTCCTTTAAACATATCAATGTGGCCATGAAATACAAGTCATTAACATTTCTTAATCTTCTCCATGTTTCTGTCATTGTCTATCATAAACTAATGAAAATTAAGTTTAAATTTGGTATTGTTTATTACTTATACCACTTCTTTAATACCTTGAAGTACTTTTATCAACATCTTCTTACCTTTACACAGAGTTCTTAGGGTACAGGTATATATCCTATATAATGACTGCTCTGGTTTCTAATAAATTTACTGTATGTTGTTTCCATGAGTTACACATTTATTACTTTCATGATATTCCAACAATAACTTTGTTATATTATGGTTGAATTTAAAAATAACTACATAATTATGTTGTCCATAATGCAATTTTATGGATGATCCTGGTTTGCCATTCTAAGGTCTGTGACAAAGCCGTGTGTGGGGTATCATTGGTCACTCTGTGGCAGTTCTAGTCTTTCTTATTATTCATATGTGTCTAAAATGTTATGTAATTGGACCATTTAAGTAAACATAAATACAGAAATTCCAATTCTTTTTGAGCATGTTTTCATCTGCAAGTATGTTCTTGGTTTCAAGCTGCTTTTTACATTTTAATTGTACTAACAGTTATATTTATTTTAAATTTTTGAAAATAGGATGAAGTTATTTATTTTAAATTTTTGAAAATAGGCTGAAGTTAAGTTCACTACTATGCTTGTGTTCAGTGTTGTTTAAGGGTATTCTGGACATGAATCATATGGCAACGTTTTGACCTGACCCTGTTTCAAATTTCATATTAAGCTGATTTTAGGGAATATGCAATGGGTATGTGGTTGAGGTTTAAGGACTCTTGCTTCAAATTGTTATTTTCAAATAAATGCCTCCCTACTTAGGATATCAATAATGTAAGGTAGGTTTATGGAACTTTCAGTGCCTATTTTTACTGGAAGTTTCATGATAGGGTTTATGTAACAATTCAATTACTGGTGGTATGTTTAGTGGAATATTCTGGACACATAATGTTGAAATTTCATATTGATGTTTAGGGTGAGGATCTTTTTAAACATATTTTTGTCTTAAAATTACTTTAAAAACACTATCAACATATCACCTTCTTGCATAAGGGGCGTTATGATCTGAAGCTCGGCTGTCAGCCTTTCTGTCTTGAAGTTTTAACCCTGTATTTTGGCTATTGAGCCTTGGTTATTAACATACTGTTAGTCTTTGGACTTTTGGTCAATTTTGATGAGATACAGTGGTAAATAGTTGTATTTGCATAGCTTGTAAGTTAAGGTTATTAGTAAATGTAATTTTCCAGCCATGAAATGGTTACACATGGTAGGATTGTGATCAAGCTATGCACAGCAGGTCTTGGCCTTTAATTAGTCTAAAACAGTATCATTGTTTATATGTGATACATCATTTTTTATTTTCATATCATTTGTCAATCATGACAATAGTGTGAATAAGGTTTAGATTTAAGCCTTTGAATTGTGGTTATAACCAAATTGTAGGCATCTGTTACTGACTTTATGGATCATATAATAGGTCCAGTATCAAACAGGTGTGACACCATACGAGCTTGTAAGGATCATAATTTAACCTTCCAACAAATTCATATAAATGTCATGTTCAATGCTTTTATCTGCCTACTATACTGTGTAAGGTAGGTTTAGCAACATCCAGGTTATTGGTTATTTCCTGAGATTGTTTAGTGAGAACATTAAACAACATTGTTTGTTTAGTGTCTAAACATTCATCCTACACTCACACAAGCATGCACGTACATTAGTGACTTTTTGAACACAAAGAAACGGGTACATGTACAATTTTTGGACTCAATTTAGAATTCTAAAACTTAATCATAGTCCTGTACTTTGTACAAAAAATAAATTGAATATGATTATGACAGATGTAACGATGTCAACAAAACAAATGAAAATTTGTGACTTTTTTAACACAAAGAAACGGGTACATGGACAATTTTTGGCTCAATATAGAACTCCAAAACTATCATAGTACTGTACTCTGTACTAAAATGAATTCAATATGATTATGACAGACACTCACAAATTCCTGTTCTGATACATGGATATAACAGACACATGGATTGTTGTAAAACTTATTTTACCTTGTATAGCACATGAATGATATGTATTTAGGCAGATAATCTATTTTTCAATATCACACCTCAATACTAATAGTATATGGTTTTGCATCAAGTGTTTCAAGTTCTCTTCAACTTTCTGTTTACTTGTTTTAAATTATTTTAAGTTGAGGGTCGTAAGGTTTAGTTCATGTAGAGATTTCAGACTATTGAGGTAGAATTGAGGGTCATATGATCATTGCTCCATTATACAAGGTTAGGCAGAGAAGTTGTAGGTCCTCTTGCCTCTTTTAAGATGTTTGTTTTCTATTTCGTTCTTCTAAGGAATCATGAACATACATCTAACTTAACTTGTGTATGCATGTTTATCCAATTTTGCTCAAATTGTCTCACGAACATAGCGCTGGCACAACCTCATGCCATTGGACCTGGTTATCCCTGCTGAAACATATCCGTCACCTTCAATGATGTGGCGAACACGTTCTTACATAAAATTAATTAAAAATATAAATAATGTCTTTCTCTCTATGTAAAAGTAATTAAAAGAATATAGTGTATTTTCTCTATTAGGTACAGTGTCTTTTATAACCCTGTGCCTGTGTCCTTTGTCCTGTCACTCCAAAAGATGTTGCAAACACATTCTTATGTAAAAGTAATTAAAATATAAATAGCGTCTTTTCTCTCACCTAATTAAGTTCATCATCTTTATAACCATATATTGGTTTCCTTTTTCCTGTCACCTTACAAGATGTGGCAAAAAGTTCTTATGTAAAACTAATTAAAAATGTAAATCGCGTCTTTTCTCTGACCTAATTATGTACAGCGTCTTTTATAACCCAAGTATTTGTGTCCTTTGTTCTGTCACTCTAAAAGATGTGGCAAACACATTCCTATGTAAAAGTAATTAAGAATATAAATAGCGTCTTTTCTCTCACCTAATAAGGTACATTGTCTTTATCCTTTTTCCTGTCTCCTTAAAAGATGTGGCAAACACCTTCTGATGTAAAAGTTATTAAAAATATAAATAATGTAATTCTCTCAACAATGTAAAAGTAATTAAAAATATAAATAGCATCTTTTCTCTTACCAAATTAGGTACATCGTCTTTAATAACCGTAGACTGGTGTCTTTTTTCCTGTCATGTTAAAAGCTGTGGCAGACAAGTTCTTACGTAAAAGTAATTTAAAATATAAATAACGTCTTTTCTCTAACTTAATTAGGTCAATTGTCTTTAATATCCGTAGATTGGTGTCCTTTTTCCTGTCACCTTACAAGATGTGGCAAAAAGTTCTTATGTAAAAGTTATTAAAAATATAAATAGCGTCTTTCTCTCACCTAATAAGGTACATTGTCTTTATCCTTTTTCCTGTCACCTTAAAAGATGTGGCAAACACCTTCTGATGTAAAAGTTATTAAAAATATAAATAATGTAATTCTCTCAACAATGTAAAAGTAATTAAAAATATAAATAGCGTCTTTTCTCTTACCTAATTAGGTACATCGTCTTGAATAACCGTTTGTTGGTGTACTTTTTCCTGTCATGTTAAAAGCTGTGGCAGACAAGTTCTTACGCAAAAGTAATTAAAAATATAAATAACGTCTTTTCTCCCACCTAATTAGGTAAATCGTCTTTAAATCCGTAGACTGGTGTCTTTTTTCCTGTCACCTTACAAGATGTGGCAAAAAGTTCTTATGTAAAAGTTATTAATAATATAAATAGCGTCTTTCTCTCACCTAATAAGGTACATTGTCTTTATCCTTTTTCCTGTCACCTTAAAAGATGTGGCAAACACCTTCTGATGTAAAAGTTATTAAAAATATAAATAATGAATTCTCTCAACAATGTAAAATTAATTAAAAATATAAATAGCGTCTTTTCTCTTACCTAATTAGGTACATCGTCTTTAAATCCGTAGACTGGTGTCCTTTTTCCTGTCACCTTACAAGATGTGGCAAAAAGTTCTTATGTAAAAGTTATTAAAAATATAAATAGCGTCTTTCTCTCACCTAATAAGTTACATTGTCTTTATCCTTTTTCCTGTCACCTTAAAAGATGTGGCAAACACCTTCTGATGTAAAAGTTATTAAAAATATAAATAATGTAATTCTCTCAACAATGTAAAAGTAATTAAAGATATAAATAGCGTCTTTTCTCTTACCTAATTAGGTACATTGTCTTGAATAACCGTATGTTGGTGTACTTTTTCCTGTCATGTTAAAAGCTGTGACAGACAAGTTCTTACGCAAAAGTAATTAAAAATATAAATAACGTCTTTTCACTCACCTAATTAGGTAAATCGTCTTTAAATCCGTAGACTGGTGTCTTTTTTCCTGTCACCTTACAAGATGTGGCAAAAAGTTCTTATGTAAAAGTTATTAAAAATATAAATAGCGTCTTTCTCTCACCTAATAAGGTACATTGTCTTTATCCTTTTTCCTGTCACCTTAAAAGATGTGGCAAACACCTTCTGATGTAAAAGTTATTAAAAATATAAATAATGTAATTCTCTCAACAATGTAAAATTAATTAAAAATATAAATAGCGTCTTTTCTCTTACCTAATTAGGTACATCGTCTTTAAATCCGTAGACTGGTGTCCTTTTTCCTGTAACCTTACAAGATGTGGCAAAAAGTTCTTATGTAAAAGTTATTAAACATATAAATAGCGTCTTTCTCTCACCTAATAAGGTACATTGTCTTTATCCTTTTTCCTGTCACCTTAAAAGATGTGGCAAACACCTTCTGATGTAAAAGTTATTAAAAATATAAATAATGTAATTCTCTCAACAATGTAAAAGTAATTAAAGATATAAATAGCGTCTTTCTCTCACCTAATAAGGTACATTGTCTTTATCCTTTTTCCTGTCACCTTAAAAGATGTGGCAAACACCTTCTGATGTAAAAGTTATTAAAAATATAAATAATGTAATTCTCTCAACAATGTAAAAGTAATTAAAGATATAAATAGCGTCTTTTCTCTTACCTAATTAGGTACATTGTCTTGAATAACCGTATGTTGGTGTACTTTTTCCTGTCATGTTAAAAGCTGTGGCAGACAAGTTCTTACGAAAAGTAATTAAAAATATAAATAACGTCTTTTCTCTCACCTAATTAGGTAAATCGTCTTTAAATCCGTAGACTGGTGTCTTTTCCTGTCACCTTACAAGATGTGGCAAAAAGTTCTTATGTAAAAGTTATTAAAAATATAAATAGCGTCTTTCTCTCACCTAATAAGGTACATTGTCTTTATCCTTTTTCCTGTCACCTTAAAAGATGTGGCAAACACCTTCTGATGTAAAAATTATTAAAATATAAATAATGTAATTCTCTCAACAATGTAAAATTAATTAAAAATATAAATAGCGTCTTTTCTCTTACCTAATTAGGTACATCGTCTTTAAATCCGTAGACTGGTGTCCTTTTTCCTGTCACCTTACAAGATGTGGCAAAAAGTTCTTATGTAAAAGTTATTAAAAATATAAATAGCGTCTTTCTCTCACCTAATAAGGTACATTGTCTTTATCCTTTTTCCTGTCACCTTAAAAGATGTGGCAAACACCTTCTGATGTAAAAGTTATTAAAAATATAAATAATGTAATTCTCTCAACAATGTAAAAGTAATTAAAGATATAAATAGCGTCTTTTCTCTTACCTAATTAGGTACATTGTCTTGAATAACCGTATGTTGGTGTACTTTTTCCTGTCATGTTAAAAGCTGTGGCAGACAAGTTCTTACGCAAAAGTAATTAAAAATATAAATAACGTCTTTTCTCTCACCTAATTAGGTAAATCGTCTTTAAATCCGTAGACTGGTGTCTTTTTTCCTGTCACCTTACAAGATGTGGCAAAAAGTTCTTATGTAAAAGTTATTAAAAATATAAATAGCGTCTTTCTCTCACCTAATAAGGTACATTGTCTTTATCCTTTTTCCTGTCACCTTAAAAGATGTGGCAAACACCTTCTGATGTAAAAGTTATTAAAAATATAAATAATGTAATTCTCTCAACAATGTAAAATTAATTAAAAATATAAATAGCGTCTTTTCTCTTACCTAATTAGGTACATCGTCTTTAAATCCGTAGACTGGTGTCCTTTTTCCTGTAACCTTACAAGATGTGGCAAAAAGTTCTTATGTAAAAGTTATTAAACATATAAATAGCGTCTTTCTCTCACCTAATAAGGTACATTGTCTTTATCCTTTTTCCTGTCACCTTAAAAGATGTGGCAAACACCTTCTGATGTAAAAGTTATTAAAAATATAAATAATGTAATTCTCTCAACAATGTAAAAGTAATTAAAGATATAAATAGCGTCTTTCTCTCACCTAATAAGGTACATTGTCTTTATCCTTTTTCCTGTCACCTTAAAAGATGTGGCAAACACCTTCTGATGTAAAAGTTATTAAAAATATAAATAATGTAATTCTCTCAACAATGTAAAAGTAATTAAAGATATAAATAGCGTCTTTTCTCTTACCTAATTAGGTACATTGTCTTGAATAACCGTATGTTGGTGTACTTTTTCCTGTCATGTTAAAAGCTGTGGCAGACAAGTTCTTACGCAAAAGTAATTAAAAATATAAATAACGTCTTTTCTCCCACCTAATTAGGTAAATCGTCTTTAAATCCGTAGACTGGTGTCTTTTCCTGTCACCTTACAAGATGTGGCAAAAAGTTCTTAATTAAAAGTTATTAAAAATATAAATAGCGTCTTTCTCTCACCTAATAAGGTACATTGTCTTTATCCTTTTTCCTGTCACCTTAAAAGATGTGGCAAACACCTTCTGATGTAAAAATTATTAAAATATAAATAATGTAATTCTCTCAACAATGTAAAATTAATTAAAAATATAAATAGCGTCTTTTCTCTTACCTAATTAGGTACATCCTCTTTAAATCCGTAGACTGGTGTCCTTTTTCCTGTCACCTTACAAGATGTGGCAAAAAGTTCTTATGTAAAAGTTATTAAACATATAAATAGCGTCTTTCTCTCACCTAATAAGGTACATTGTCTTTATCCTTTTTCCTGTCACCTTAAAAGATGTGGCAAACACCTTCTGATGTAAAAGTTATTAAAAATATAAATAATGTAATTCTCTCAACAATGTAAAAGTAATTAAAGATATAAATAGCGTCTTTTCTCTTACCTAATTTAGGTACATTGTCTTGAATAACTGTATGTTGGTGTACTTTTTCCTGTCATGTTAAAAGCTGTGGCAGACAAGTTCTTACGCAAAAGTAATTAAAAATATAAATAACGTCTTTTCTCTCACCTAATTAGGTAAATCGTCTTTAAATCCGTAGACTGGTGTCTTTTCCTGTCACCTTACATGATGTGGCAAAAAGTTCTTATGTAAAAGTTATTAAAAATATAAATAGCGTCTTCTCTCACCTAATAAGGTACATTGTCTTTATCCTTTTTCCTGTCACCTTAAAAGATGTGGCAAACACCTTCTGATGTAAAAGTTATTAACAATATAAATAATGTAATTCTCTCAACAATGTAAAATTAATTAAAAATATAAATAGCGTCTTTTCTCTTACCTAATTAGGTACATCGTCTTTAAATCCGTAGACTGGTGTCCTTTTTCCTGTAACCTTACAAGATGTGGCAAAAAGTTCTTATGTAAAAGTTATTAAACATACAAATAGCGTCTTTCTCTCACCTAATAAGGTACATTGTCTTTATCCTTTTTCCTGTCACCTTAAAAGATGTGGCAAACACCTTCTGATGTAAAAGTTATTAAAAATATAAATAATGTAATTCTCTCAACAATGTAAAAGTAATTAAAGATATAAATAGCGTCTTTTCTCTTACCTAATTAGGTACATTGTCTTGAATAACCGTATGTTGGTGTACTTTTTCCTGTCATGTTAAAAGCTGTGGCAGACAAGTTCTTACGCAAAAGTAATTAAAAATATAAATAACGTCTTTTCTCTCACCTAATTAGGTAAATCGTCTTTAAATCCGTAGACTGGTGTCTTTTTTCCTGTCGCCTTACAAGATGTGGCAAAAAGTTCTTATGTAAAAGTTATTAAAAATATAAATAGCGTCTTTCTCTCACCTAATAAGGTACATTGTCTTTATCCTTTTTCCTGTCACCTTAAAAGATGTGGCAAACACCTTCTGATGTAAAAATTATTAAAATATAAATAATGTAATTCTCTCAACAATGTAAAATTAATTAAAAATATAAATAGCGTCTTTTCTCTTACCTAATTAGGTAAATCGTCTTTAAATCCGTAGACTGGTGTCCTTTTTCCTGTCACCTTACAAGATGTGGCAAAAAGTTCTTATGTAAAAGTTATTAAACATATAAATAGCGTCTTTCTCTCACCTAATAAGGTACATTGTCTTTATCCTTTTTCCTGTCACCTTAAAAGATGTGGCAAACACCTTCTGATGTAAAAGTTATTAAAAATATAAATAATGTAATTCTCTCAACAATGTAAAAGTAATTAAAGATATAAATAGCGTCTTTTCTCTTACCTAATTAGGTACTTTGTCTTGAATAACCGTATGTTGGTGTACTTTTTCCTGTCATGTTAAAAGCTGTGGCAGACAAGTTCTTACGCAAAAGTAATTAAAAATATAAATAATGTCTTTTCTCTCACCTAATTAGGTAAATCGTCTTTAAATCCGTAGACTGGTGTCTTTTTTCCTGTCACCTTACAAGATGTGGCAAAAAGTTCTTATGTAAAAGTTATTAAAAATATAAATAGCGTCTTTCTCTCACCTAATAAGGTACATTGTCTTTATCCTTTTTCCTGTCACCTTAAAAGATGTGGCAAACACCTTCTGATGTAAAAGTTATTAAAAATATAAATAATGTAATTCTCTCAACAATGTAAAAGTAATTAAAAATATAAATAGAGTCTTTTCTCTTACCTAATTAGGTACATCGTCTTGAATAACCGTATGTTGGTGTACTTTTTCCTGTCATGTTAAAAGCTGTGGCAGACAAGTTCTTTTAAAAGTAATTAAAAATATAAATAACGTCTTTTCTCTCACCTGATTAGGTAAATCGTCTTTAATATCCGTAGACTCGTGTCTTTTTTCCTGTCACCTTAGAAGATGTGGCAAAAAGTTATTATGTAAAAGTAATCAAAAATATAGATAGTATCTTTTTTTATCACCTTATT
Source organism: Spisula solida (assembly GCA_947247005.1). Taxonomy (NCBI): domain Eukaryota; kingdom Metazoa; phylum Mollusca; class Bivalvia; order Venerida; family Mactridae; genus Spisula; species Spisula solida. The sequence continues at coordinate 40,491,690 of OX365958.1, read as the reverse complement.
ATGTACATTATCTCTAAAAACCTTTAATTGTGTCCTTTTTTCTGTCACCTTAAAAGATGTGGTGGACAAGTTCTTATGTAAAAGTAATTTAAAGAATATTGTGTCTTTTCTCTAACCTAATTAGGTACATTGGTTTTAATAAACAGACTGGTGTTCTTTTTTCTGTCACCTTAAAAGATGTGGCAAAAAAGTTCTTATGTAAATGTAATTAAAAGAATATAGTGTCTATTCTCTCGCCTAATTTGGTACATCATCTATTATGACCATGTACTGATTTCCATTTTCCTGTCATTCAGTACTGACACTAAATCAAAGTCCCTAACCTTTGAATTGTTACCTTGGCCTTGAGTCTGTACAGTTCGAATATGGTTTCAGTATGTTGTTTCAATTTGTTACCCATTTGGTATAAGTTTCATGGAAATTAGTGAAGGGGTACAAAAGATGTGCACTGACAATAATTTGTTACAGACTGAAATGACAGGGGTAGGGCAGACAGAGACCATTCCTTTTGCCCCAGCCACTTAAAGTCAGAAATTATTGAAATTCTCTTAGTATTAGTCCCTACTTTAACACCATTCTGAAATCATTTATTACCATAAAACATAACCAGGCTTTCCTTCAATTCAGTGTTTATTTCAATTAGCAGTGTAAAATAATGTTGTCTCTATAGTGTAGTGGTACCATACTGGATCAGCCAATCCAGGGACCTGGGTTCGATTCCCAGTGGAGGCAGCTAATTTTATCACTGTTTTTTGGTGACTAACTTCTAAATTGTAAAATATCATTTTGAATCATAGCAAAATGCGGCTTCTCGGGACAAGGCTCATGTTTTGTCTGTAAAGCTTTTTGGAAAATATTGAAGCTCAATTTTATACTCATAATGCTGATTTTTTGTAGTTTCCAAGCTAAGTTTGTAAACGGCTAAGTGGTTGGGAGATTACAGGAATGATCTCTGTCCATCCTTCCATCTGTTGGCCCATCTTTACAAAATCCTGTCAGCTCCATACCTTTTGAACCCCTTGACCGATTTTTAGGAAGCTTATGCCAAATGTGTAACTTGTGGAGACAGCATGCAGAATGCATTGTCCAATGGTGTAGACCCAAATTTAAGATCACATTTCAAAATTTAGATTTGAGCCTTTGACGAGAGTTCTTTAAAAATTATACCAAATGTGTATCTCATGTAGACATTGTGTAAAACCAATGTATCAACTGTGCTTGACCAACTTAAAATGTCAGTGTTTCCTGTGAACTTGTTATTATGTCTTCTTTAATGGACTGTGTGTCATATAAGAACGCAGCTTTGTTTTTCTCTTACATGTCTTTCTATTGCATCCACCTGTAATGGATAGGTTCCCTGTGAAAGTGTTCTCTTGTCTTATCAAACCTACTGTCAAAGCAAATAAAATGATATATATTTTTCACCTACAAGCTACAAGTTTGTAATATGTGTCAAATGTAATACTGATAGTGCATAAATGGACAGTGTTCCCTGCGAACATGTCAAGATATGTCTTTAATCCCACTTAAAATGGTGGCATAGACTTATCCTTATAATATTTTGTCAAACGTATAATGATGCAATGTGCATCGCATGTGAACTAGTAAATGTATTTTTGTCAAATCTATTAAAATTGTGTGATGAAGTGAAAGTAATATTAATATAATTTATCATTGTCTTTTTCCTTCACGCAATATGATGCAGCATTTTCTGGAACTACTTTCTACAAGCGATTTTGTCAACTTTGATTTAATTTAAAAGTTTGTCTTAATTTTAGTGTTGCACATATTTAAATGGCCAGCCAATTTGGCTACTTTGGTAGATCTTCAATTAGCCCTATTAATTGTCAACCTGATTTAATGTTTGTCTTTTGATTTTTATCATAAAAATGAGAAAAACAATTTTCACTGCTTGATAGTAGCGCATTCCATTGTATTTCTCAGTTTTTGGTGCTTTTTGTGCTTTGCTGTGTCTGGTGAATGCCATTGTCCGTGTCTGATCTTATTACATTACTATAATATTGTACATGTATTGAGTTTAAGACTGTAGCTACTCACCTCCCATCTGGATAATGTGTTTACTAGGTCTTGAGAACATGATGTTAAGTATTGCGCTAGATCTTGAGACAATCATATGTAACATACATGTACTAGGAGACTGTGCTGTATTATAGCTGTATTTCCTCCAAATACACATTATGATAATAGTTTGCTAGATATTTAGATAACGATGTGAGTTTTGCATCAGTAACTGTTCTCGAGATGAAGATCTGCCCCTCCTTGATTATCTAGTTGTTGTAAGTCAGCTTCTAGTGCAGGAGGTCTCGGGTTCAATACCAGGCTATGTCATACCAAAGAAGAAATACAAATGGTACCAGTAAATCTCTTGCTAGAAGCAAAAAAGGAAACTGGCTTCTCTTCTCATACCCTTGTGGCAATGGATAACATCAGGAATGAGGTGTCAAAAGTGATTAATAAAAGTTGAAAAACTTGTTCACAATTGACCTAAAATAAATTAGTATATAGTAAACTCTACTGATTTCATTAATACATTCCTCTCATCAGGTTAATGTGTTAACAATATATAGAAAATGGTAAAATATGGCAGTAGGTCTTGAGAACATGATGTTAAATACTGCACTAGTCTTGAGACAATAATGATGTACCATAGTTGTGCATGTGTCTGTACATACTAGCTGTGTTTACTATTTATGTGTGTTATACGTACATGTATGTTACTAAGAACAGATTGATATTAGATTATCATATGGAACTAAAGGAAATTATTTGTGTTTGAAATTTTTATTATTATTGAAGATGATACTTTTATAATACATAGTGACAATAGCATGCAGCAGACAACAACAAATGCTCACAAACTGAGACATACACGTCATTACATCAAGCTGAAATTGAACAGTGACAAACATTTTCTGTATTTTCTTTTCTTTTGATCATGACAAACTAATACATTTAAGTCATACCATTTCCCTAAGCTTAATGGTTATGAGGTATTTACCTTTAGAGCAGTAGGTCATAGGTTCAAACCCTGGCAGGGCCCGGCTAGGGTTCGTTCTGATATGGCCAATGTTGAGCCATCAGCTTGATATATTTATGAATTATATGTAAGCCTTACTTTCTGCATCTGGGAACTGGCATTAAAGGATAGAATTATCATTAGCCAAATTGGCTGGACGTTTAAATGGAGGTGACACTTTAAATAAACACTTGTACATTAAAGTAAAGTTGACCATAGAGTTTGTAGAAGGTAGCTTGTTAATAATTTTACATTTAAGTATTGTTGACCATAGAGCTTGTAGAAGGTAGGTTGTTAAGTTCATGATTTTAGTGAATTACTGGCTTTGGTTTGACCAACATCACTTCAAATTTGAATAAATACTGTCCACAACCTACATACTTGTTCTTTCATTTCATATTTTTCTTCTAGGTAAAATATGTCAACAGCCTGACATCTGGATAACATTTTACCACGGGTAATGCATTTCTCCTTGCATTGCATAGAATTAACGAGTCTGTCCTCTCTAAACATTAGACAGCTTCTTTACAGCAAACGAATTGATCATTTCAAATTCATTCAAATTTCTTTTGAGATTTGACAAAACCAATACTTTCTCCTTCTATTGAATAACCTAATGGAATTTTGGCCTCTGTAGAAGCCATGCAAAATTCCATCTTATCTTTTTTAAATAACAATGATCCAGAGTCATTTCCCTCAGCTTAGTGGTTATGAGGTATCTACCTTTAGAGCAGTAAGGTCGAAGGTACCTTCCTCTTTTTCATTTAATTTCTTTTCTCCTAAACTATCACCAGATAACATTTGGCTACGGCCATAATTACATTCCTCCTTATATTGAATAAAATGAACTGAATCAAATTCTTCAAACTATTCACATCAAGTTGTTTTAACACTTAATTTAAAATTCCATAGGGCACTGACACTATTAAAACTAGCATATTGTTCGAACAATCATTATTACTGATACATTTTGCTCATAAAATGTGGATTCATGTTATATTAGTTAGGAATTAATGTCACATTCTTAGTTTGTTCAAGGTTGTTTAAAATTTTGTTCCAAATACCAGGGCTGTCAGTAATTGATACATATGAATGCTCCATATTTAATATATCATTTAATATTTTCTTTTGGCATTAAACATCCAAAATAGGCACATGCAGACTAATTAATATGTATATTAACTTGCAAAACATATTAAAATTACTTTGTACTCTTAAGACATGTACAAGTACGAGGTGTAATATACAATCATTTGTCAGTATATCAAAAAAGAATAGTAATATAGGTATGTGTAGTAATTTAGATTCTACACCAGTTATAGCGATAGTGATTCCAAACTTAACGCAAGATTTTAATATTTAGCAGGCATTATGTCTGAAAAAAAACTGCAGACGAGACTTACGTTAAATAAACGTCGCAATTATAGACAAAAAGAAAATGGGGAAAAAATTAAAAAACCAAGCTCGGATAAGATTTGAACTCGCAGCCCTCTGCTCGTAAAACAATTCATATTAGAAATGAAAGCTTAACCAAAGTAGCTAATTTCGCTACGATAATACATGACCCAGGTCACTTTAAGGTTGAACAGTTAACAATGCTAAATATTAATTGGTTTTTAAAGTTGTCAAAAGTAGGTCAAATATCAAGCTAGACAGCTAATGCTGAAAAAATCCTGCAATAGACCACAAAGTTATGATCTGGACAAGTTAAATTTTGGCCATTTCTACCTTTGAACCTTGCACTTTGAGATATAATGATATCATTTTTCGCATATGCACAACCTTGTAGTGGTCTACAATTGTGCTAGGTTATTTTAAAAATTCCAATATATAGAATGACCAGTTATGGTTCGGACAAGTTAAAATATTACCATTGACCATCAACTGTGACCTTGACCTTTGAGATAAGAAAATGGGGGTTGTGCATGACACCCTAGTTATTGAGGTTAACATTTATGCCAAATGAAATGCATGGCAAACTTGTGGTCTGGACAAACTTCAATTTGACCATTGACCTCCAACTATGACCCTAAGATTTGATGAATGCTCATACACCAAAAATGAAGACTTAAGTAGAGCTCACTGCATGTGGGATTGACAAAAATGATTGTGAATATTGTAGTCGATTGCTTTATGCATGAATGACCGATATCTGTTTTTACCCCCTGACTGTAATCAGGAAATTCCTTGCGACATTATAGTGTTGCAACAGAGTGATATTGGAAATTACTGGAAACAGCGGGATGATGTGCCTCACAAAAATCGGGTAGCGTTAGGCATTCAAATTCTAATCGATTACAACAAGAGATGTTCGATAGCAATGCGCATCACCTGTCCAGGTTAACCTGAATCATGCCATCACTTAGATGAATGAAAAACCTTGACTAGAGAATGCTATTCCATTGTTGACCTCTCCACTGATGGTATTTGCATGTGTGCAGTTTGCACAATTCATACAATGGCGATTTATGCATCATGCAGCACATCCAATGTAAGGACAATGTCCACGCAGGCTGCCATTATGCAGTGGATTGTATGCAGCTTGACCAAACGTTTGGTATGTTGTGTGTACAGGAGTATTGGCTGCAGTGGCCTAACAGTTTGGATTCAATTGCATTAATGTTTAAGTTCCTGATACAGCTTTTATGTCCATGCTTTAATTAAACATTCAATGGGTACATTTGTTGAAGTATTTTAGTCTTGTTGCTTGAAACTTTTACTGTTCATTGCATATGTACAAGTAAAATTGCTTGATTCTTATTAATTAGTTTCATTTCTGTATTTCAGGTTGGAAGAGACGAGGCGAACATATGTTCAGTTCCAAGAATCCAGTCATATGTAGCTAGTTTGTAGCCTTTTCTCCTTCTGCGTTTCATCTTTTATGGCCATTTATATCTTCAGTTTGGATGTAATGATGAACTGCACTGTCTTCTGTAGGTTGCTGTCATCTCCCCACAGCTTAGTCTTAAGGGACATATCTGTTGGCCAAATTTTCTGTTGTTTCTTTTGTCCAAATTGGAGCAGATTTGCAGTATATGGAATAGTGTATGTCTGCTCCTACCATGCACTGTCGACATCCAGCTGTCTCCGCAAGACCCACTCTTTTCCTTTGTTTCTGTAGACCACAGTGTCGAGTACAGACGATAATAGTTTGACTAGTCTTTCAGACTGTAACTGCTCTTCAACAGGGTATTTGCCTCTGCATATGTGATTGGAGGTTGGGGTTCTATTTCATGGTTGCTTTTCTTACAAGTTAGTTGGCAGCTTCATCTCACCGTGTGGTTCCCGGGTAATAGAATAGGACATCTGTCTGACTTGCATGCACGTAAGAGGCGACTAAATGGGAGTATCCATCTATGAAACAAATAGTCAGTTATAAGGTAATAAGCTCATGTGCTCAATGGGTAGGCCTTTTGAACAGGTTGCTATGAGAAAGAAAACCTGTTGATCTCAAGCAAGCAGGGAAAGTCTATGGGGGTGGCACTTACAGGGCTGGTAGCACACACAGTGTGTTTACTGGGCGTGTCTTTGACAGGTGGTGTAAAGAATACCAGCCTAACGCTGTGTGAGAGACACACTATGTGTGATAACACATCTAAGAGACACACCCTAAAAGCTGCACTTATGCAGTAATGAGTATGGGTTGTTCATGGCAATGAGTCAATGACCTCCCACTTTGAGGGAGGAGATATTTGTATGATGCAAGGAATCCAGGTGTGATTCAAAATGTCTGCTCTCCACATGTGGAAGTAGATACACTCCACAAGCAGACATCATGCATGTGACATGGATTACAAGCTTACCACAAACTGTAAGTCCCAGGATGATTAATTGTTATTTCATTAATATCCTGCTTTAATTCTTAGTATAAGTGTCTTCTAACCTTGGCTGTACTGATGTCTTGATCAGTATATGTGGTGTCATTTACAGACATGTCCCAAACATGTTATTTAGCGTTTATGCCTTGATACTTGTGAGTTTGTCCATGATTATATGGCATGATATAGTTTTGGCTAAGGTAGTGCCTCTTAACAGGGATGGTAACTATCTTGGTTTGAAATATTTGATGTAAGGGTCATGGAAGCCTAAGTTTTTTAAGGCACAAACATCATGCAACATGTTTGTTACATCCCTTGTAAGTGACATCACTTGTCAACTTCTTTTTCATTCCATATTTGGAAATAACCTTGCTTACTATGACAGCGGCCAGTATTTCACATCAATATGTCTTCGCTCTGCATGCGGAATGCAGATACACTCCAAAAGCAGCGATCAGGCATAGAAACATGGAATACTGGCCTAATGTTTTTGTGGGCTTCACTTGTGTAAGAGACCCACTATGTTGACAAACTGTGTGATAACACCCTTGTAGACAAATCTTAAGTACTGCATTGATGCAGTTATGAGTACATGGTCATTTGTTCTGCTCAATGTCAAATTGGACATGGCAATGACTTTTGACTGTATGTAAAAGACAGATGTATGATACAAGGAATCCAAGGAATTTGGATGTGATTCATCGTGTCTGTGCTCCACATGCGGAATGTAGATACACTCCACATGCATGGCGCAGGCATGTAGAGATGGAATCAAGGCCTATAACCCCAACTGTTAATCCCAATGCATTTCGGTGAGACTTAATAAATACTTCTTCCTTCATTGATATCTGTCTTTCTATTGTCATTTGTGTCTTCTAATAACAGCCAGGATGTCTTTCTCAGTGCACATGGTTTATTTTACATGGTCAATTTGTCATGCTCAGTATTTTGACAAATAGATTATGTTTGGTTCTGTACATATACTTTCTGTACTGTTTCATGCACTATAACAATAGATTAGAGATGTCACTTACAGAAGGATGTTGCAAACACTTTGAATGCTTTAATATACTTGTGCATATGTCCATGATTATATGGCATTATATAGTTTTGGCTAAGGTAGTGACTCTTAACAGAGATGGTAACTATCTTGGTTTGAAATATTTGATGTAAGGGTCATGGAAGCCTAAGTTTTTAAGGCACAAACATCATGCAACATGTTTGTTACATCCCTTGTAAGTGACATTGCTTATCAACTTCTTTTTCATTCCATATTTTGAAATAACCTTGCTTATTATGACATGGGCCGGTATTTCACATCAATATGTCTTTTCTCTGCATGCGGAATGAAGATACACTCCAAAAGCAGCAATCAGGCATAGAAACATGGAATGCCGGCCTAATGTTTTTGTGGGCTTCACTTGTGTGAGAGACCCACTATGTTGACAAACTGTGTGATAACACCCCTTGTAGACAAACCTTAAGTGCTGCATTGATGCAATTATGAGGGCATGGTCATTTGTTTTGTTCAATGCCAAATTGGACATGGCAATGACTTTTGACTGTAGGTAAGAGACAGTTGTATGATAAAAGGAATCCAACGAATTTGGGTGTGATTCATCGTGTCTGTGCTCCACATGCGGAATGTAGATACACTCCACATGCATGACGCAGGCATTTAGAGATGGAATCAAGGCCTAACCCAAACTGTTAATCCCAATGCATTTTGGTGGGTCTAAATAAATACTTCTTCCTTCATTGATATCTGTCTTTCTATTGTCAGATGCGTCTTCTTACATCAGCCAGGATGTCTTTCTCGGTGCACATGGTTCATATTACATGGTCAATTTGTCATGCTCAGTATTTTGACAAATAGATTATGTTTGGTGCTGTACATACACTTTCTGTACTGTTTCATGCACTATAACAATAGATTAGAGATGTCACTTACAGAAGGATGTTGCAAACACTTTGAATTTTTATGCTTTAATATACTTGTGCATATGTCCATGATTATATGGCATGATATAGTTTTGGCTAAGGTAGTGACTCTTAACAGGGATGGTAACTATCTTGGTTTGAAATATTTGATGTAAGGGTCATGGAAGCCTAAGTTTTTAAGGCACAAACATCATGCAACATGTTTGTTACATCCCTTGTAAGTGACATTGCTTATCAACTTCTTTTTCATTCCATATTTGGAAATGACCTTGCTTATTATGACATGGGCCGGTATTTCACATCAATATGTCTTTTCTCTGCATGCGGAATGAAGATACACTCCAAAAGCAGGGATTAGGCATAGAAACATGGAATGCCGGCCTAATGTTTTTGTGGGCTTCACTTGTGTGAGAGACCCACTATGTTGACAAACTGTGTGATAACACCCCTTGTAGACAAACCTTAAGTGCTGCATTGATGCAGTTATGAGCGCATGGTCATTTGTTTTGTTCAATGCCAAATTGGACATGGCAATGACTTTTGACTGTAGGTAAGAGACAGTTGTATGATACAAGGAATCCAAGGAATTTGGGTGTGATTCATCGTGTCTGTGCTCCACATGCGGAATGTAGATACACTCCACATGCATGGCGCAGGCATGTAGAGATGGAATCAAGGCGTAACCCTAAATGTCAGTCCCAATGCATTTTGGTGAGACTAAATAAATACTTCTTCCTTCATTGATATCTGTCTTTCTATTGTCATATGCATGTTCTTACAACAGCCAGGATGTCTTTCTCAGTGCACATGGTTCATATTACATGGTCAATTTGTCATGCTCAGTATTTTGACAAATAGATTATGTTTGGTGCTGTACATACACTTTCTGTACTGTTTCATGCACTATAACAATAGATTAGAGATGTCACTTACAGAAGGATGTTGCAAACACTTTGAATGTTTATGCTTTAATATACTTGTGCGTATGTCCATAATTATATGGCATTATATAGTTTTGGCTAAGGTAGTGACTCTTAACAGGGATGGTAACTATCTTGGTTTGAAATATTTGATGTAAGGGTCATGGAAGCCTAAGTTTTTAAGGCACAAACATCATGCAACATGTTTGTTACATCCCTTGTAAGTGACATTGCTTATCAACTTCTTTTTCATTCCATATTTGGAAATAACCTTGCTTATTATGACATGGGCCGGTATTTCACATCAATATGTCTTTTCTCTGCATGCGGAATGAAGATACACTCCAAAAGCAGCAATCAGGCATAGAAACATGGAATGCCGGCCTAATGTTTTTGTGGGCTTCACTTGTGTGAGAGACCCACTATGTTGACAAACTGTGTGATAACACCCCTTGTAGACAAACCTTAAGTGCTGCATTGATACAATTATGAGGGCATGGTCATTTGTTTTGTTCAATGCCAAATTGGACATGGCATTGACTTTTGACTGTAGGTAAGAGACAGTTGTATGATAAAAGGAATCCAACGAATTTGGGTGTGATTCATCGTGTCTGTGCTCCACATGCGGAATGTAGATACACTCCACATGCATGGCGCAGGCATGTAGAGATGGAATCAAGGCGTAACCCTAAATGTCAGTCCCAATGCATTTTGGTGAGACTAAATAAATACTTCTTCCTTCATTGATATCTGTCTTTCTATTGTCATATGCATGTTCTTACAACAGCCAGGATGTCTTTCTCAGTGCACATGGTTCATATTACATGGTCAATTTGTCCTGCTCAGTATTTTGACAAATAGATTATGTTTGGTGCTGTACATACACTTTCTGTACTGTTTCATGCACTATAACAATAGATTAGAGATGTCACTTACAGAAGGATGTTGCAAACACTTTGAATGTTTATGCTTTAATATACTTGTGCGTATGTCCATAATTATATGGCATTATATAGTTTTGGCTAAGGTAGTGACTCTTAACAGGGATGGTAACTATCTTGGTTTGAAATATTTGATGTAAGGGTCATGGAAGCCTAAGTTTTTAAGGCACAAACATCATGCAACATGTTTGTTACATCCCTTGTAAGTGACATTGCTTATCAACTTCTTTTTCATTCCATATTTGGAAATAACCTTGCTTATTATGACATGGGCCGGTATTTCACATCAATATGTCTTTTCTCTGCATGCGGAATGAAGATACACTCCAAAAGCAGCAATCAGGCATAGAAACATGGAATGCCGGCCTAATGTTTTTGTGGGCTTCACTTGTGTGAGAGACCCACTATGTTGACAAACTGTGTGATAACACCCCTTGTAGACAAACCTTAAGTGCTGCATTGATACAATTATGAGGGCATGGTCATTTGTTTTGTTCAATGCCAAATTGGACATGGCATTGACTTTTGACTGTAGGTAAGAGACAGTTGTATGATAAAAGGAATCCAACGAATTTGGGTGTGATTCATCGTGTCTGTGCTCCACATGCGGAATGTAGATACACTCCACATGCATGGCGCAGGCATGTAGAGATGGAATCAAGGCGTAACCCTAAATGTCAGTCCCAATGCATTTTGGTGAGACTAAATAAATACTTCTTCCTTCATTGATATCTGTCTTTCTATTGTCATATGCATGTTCTTACAACAGCCAGGATGTCTTTCTCAGTGCACATGGTTCATATTACATGGTCAATTTGTCATGCTCAGTATTTTGACAAATAGATTATGTTTGGTGCTGTACATACACTTTCTGTACTGTTTCATGCACTATAACAATAGATTAGAGATGTCACTTACAGAAGGATGTTGCAAACACTTTGAATGTTTATGCTTTAATATACTTGTGCGTATGTCCATAATTATATGGCATTATATAGTTTTGGCTAAGGTAGTGACTCTTAACAGGGATGGTAACTATCTTGGTTTGAAATATTTGATGTAAGCGTCATGGAAGCCTAAGTTTTTAAGGCACAAACATCATGCAACATGTTTGTTACATCCCTTGTAAGTGACATTGCTTATCAACTTCTTTTTCATTCCATATTTGGAAATAACCTTGCTTATTATGACATGGGCCGGTATTTCACATCAATATGTCTTTTCTCTGCATGCGGAATGAAGATACACTCCAAAAGCAGCAATCAGGCATAGAAACATGGAATGCCGGCCTAATGTTTTTGTGGGCTTCACTTGTGTGAGAGACCCACTATGTTGACAAACTGTGTGATAACACCCCTTGTAGACAAACCTTAAGTGCTGCATTGATACAATTATGAGGGCATGGTCATTTGTTTTGTTCAATGCCAAATTGGACATGGCATTGACTTTTGACTGTAGGTAAGAGACAGTTGTATGATAAAAGGAATCCAACGAATTTGGGTGTGATTCATCGTGTCTGTGCTCCACATGCGGAATGTAGATACACTCCACATGCATGGCGCAGGCATGTAGAGATGGAATCAAGGCGTAACCCTAAATGTCAGTCCCAATGCATTTTGGTGAGACTAAATAAATACTTCTTCCTTCATTGATATCTGTCTTTCTATTGTCATATGCATGTTCTTACAACAGCCAGGATGTCTTTCTCAGTGCACATGGTTCATATTACATGGTCAATTTGTCATGCTCAGTATTTTGACAAATAGATTATGTTTGGTGCTGTACATACACTTTCTGTACTGTTTCATGCACTATAACAATAGATTAGAGATGTCACTTACAGAAGGATGTTGCAAACACTTTGAATGTTTATGCTTTAATATACTTGTGCGTATGTCCATAATTATATGGCATTATATAGTTTTGGCTAAGGTAGTGACTCTTAACAGGGATGGTAACTATCTTGGTTTGAAATATTTGATGTAAGCGTCATGGAAGCCTAAGTTTTTAAGGCACAAACATCATGCAACATGTTTGTTACATCCCTTGTAAGTGACATTGCTTATCAACTTCTTTTTCATTCCATATTTGGAAATAACCTTGCTTATTATGACATGGGCCGGTATTTCACATCAATATGTCTTTTCTCTGCATGCGGAATGAAGATACACTCCAAAAGCAGCAATCAGGCATAGAAACATGGAATGCCGGCCTAATGTTTTTGTGGGCTTCACTTGTGTGAGAGACCCACTATGTTGACAAACTGTGTGATAACACCCCTTGTAGACAAACCTTAAGTGCTGCATTGATACAATTATGAGGGCATGGTCATTTGTTTTGTTCAATGCCAAATTGGACATGGCATTGACTTTTGACTGTAGGTAAGAGACAGTTGTATGATAAAAGGAATCCAACGAATTTGGGTGTGATTCATCGTGTCTGTGCTCCACATGCGGAATGTAGATACACTCCACATGCATGGCGCAGGCATGTAGAGATGGAATCAAGGCGTAACCCTAAATGTCAGTCCCAATGCATTTTGGTGAGACTAAATAAATACTTCTTCCTTCATTGATATCTGTCTTTCTATTGTCATATGCATGTTCTTACAACAGCCAGGATGTCTTTCTCAGTGCACATGGTTCATATTACATGGTCAATTTGTCATGCTCAGTATTTTGACAAATAGATTATGTTTGGTGCTGTACATACACTTTCTGTACTGTTTCATGCACTATAACAATAGATTAGAGATGTCACTTACAGAAGGATGTTGCAAACACTTTGAATGTTTATGCTTTAATATACTTGTGCGTATGTCCATAATTATATGGCATTATATAGTTTTGGCTAAGGTAGTGACTCTTAACAGGGATGGTAACTATCTTGGTTTGAAATATTTGATGTAAGCGTCATGGAAGCCTAAGTTTTTAAGGCACAAACATCATGCAACATGTTTGTTACATCCCTTGTAAGTGACATTGCTTATCAACTTCTTTTTCATTCCATATTTGGAAATAACCTTGCTTATTATGACATGGGCCGGTATTTCACATCAATATGTCTTTTCTCTGCATGCGGAATGAAGATACACTCCAAAAGCAGCAATCAGGCATAGAAACATGGAATGCCGGCCTAATGTTTTTGTGGGCTTCACTTGTGTGAGAGACCCACTATGTTGACAAACTGTGTGATAACACCCCTTGTAGACAAACCTTAAGTGCTGCATTGATGCAGTTATGAGCGCATGGTCATTTGTTTTGTTCAATGCCAAATTGGACATGGCAATGACTTTTGACTGTAGGTAAGAGACAGTTGTATGATACAAGGAATCCAAGGAATTTGTGTGTGATAAATCGTGTCTGTGCTCCACATGCGGAATGTAGATACACTCCACATGCATGGCGCAGGCATGTAGAGATGGAATCAAGGCCTAACCCTAACTGTCAGTCCCAATGCATTTTGGGGAGACTAAATAAATACTTCTTCCTTCATTGATATCTGTCTTTCTATTGTCAGATGCGTCTTCTTACATCAGCCAGGATGTCTTTCTCAGTGCACATGGTTCATATTACATGGTCAATTTGTCCTGCTCAGTATTTTGACAAATAGATTATGTTTGGTGCTGTACATACACTTTCTGTACTGTTTCATGCACTATAACAATAGATTAGAGATGTCACTTACAGAAGGATGTTGCAAACACTTTGAACGTTTATGCTTTAATATACTTGTGCGTATGTCCATAATTATATGGCATTATATAGTTTTGGCTAAGGTAGTGACTCTTAACAGGGATGGTAACTATCTTGGTTTGAAATATTTGATGTAAGGGTCATGGAAGCCTAAGTTTTTAAGGCACAAACATCATGCAACATGTTTGTTACATCCCTTGTAAGTGACATTGCTTATCAACTTCTTTTTCATTCCATATTTGGAAATAACCTTGCTTATTATGACATGGGCCGGTATTTCACATCAATATGTCTTTTCTCTGCATGCGGAATGAAGATACACTCCAAAAGCAGCAATCAGGCATAGAAACATGGAATGCCGGCCTAATGTTTTTGTGGGCTTCACTTGTGTGAGAGACCCACTATGTTGACAAACTGTGTGATAACACCCCTTGTAGACAAACCTTAAGTGCTGCATTGATACAATTATGAGGGCATGGTCATTTGTTTTGTTCAATGCCAAATTGGACATGGCATTGACTTTTGACTGTAGGTAAGAGACAGTTGTATGATAAAAGGAATCCAACGAATTTGGGTGTGATTCATCGTGTCTGTGCTCCACATGCGGAATGTAGATACACTCCACATGCATGGCGCAGGCATGTAGAGATGGAATCAAGGCGTAACCCTAAATGTCAGTCCCAATGCATTTTGGTGAGACTAAATAAATACTTCTTCCTTCATTGATATCTTTCTATTGTCATATGCATGTTCTTACAACAGCCAGGATGTCTTTCTCAGTGCACATGGTTCATATTACATGGTCAATTTGTCATGCTCAGTATTTTGACAAATAGATTATGTTTGGTGCTGTACATACACTTTCTGTACTGTTTCATGCACTATAACAATAGATTAGAGATGTCACTTACAGAAGGATGTTGCAAACACTTTGAATGTTTATGCTTTAATATACTTGTGCGTATGTCCATAATTATATGGCATTATATAGTTTTGGCTAAGGTAGTGACTCTTAACAGGGATGGTAACTATCTTGGTTTGAAATATTTGATGTAAGGGTCATGGAAGCCTAAGTTTTTAAGGCACAAACATCATGCAACATGTTTGTTACATCCCTTGTAAGTGACATTGCTTATCAACTTCTTTTTCATTCCATATTTGGAAATAACCTTGCTTATTATGACATGGGCCGGTATTTCACATCAATATGTCTTTTCTCTGCATGCGGAATGAAGATACACTCCAAAAGCAGGGATCAGGCATAGAAACATGAAATGCCGGCCTAATGTTTTTGTGGGCTTCACTTGTGTGAGAGACCCACTATGTTGACAAACTGTGTGATAACACCCCTTGTAGACAAACCTTAAGTGCTGCATTGATACAATTATGAGGGCATGGTCATTTGTTTTGTTCAATGCCAGATTGGACATGGCATTGACTTTTGACTGTAGGTAAGAGACAGTTGTATGATAAAAGGAATCCAACGAATTTGGGTGTGATTCATCGTGTCTGTGCTCCACATGCGGAATGTAGATACACTCCACATGCATGGCGCAGGCATGTAGAGATGGAATCAAGGCCTAACCCTAACTGTCAGTCCCAATGCATTTTGGGGAGACTAAATAAATACTTCTTCCTTCATTGATATCTGTCTTTCTATTGTCAGATGCGTCTTCTTACATCAGCCAGGATGTCTTTCTCAGTGCACATGGTTCATATTACATGGTCAATTTGTCCTGCTCAGTATTTTGACAAATAGATTATGTTTGGTGCTGTACATACACTTTCTGTACTGTTTCATGCACTATAACAATAGATTAGAGATGTCACTTACAGAAGGATGTTGCAAACACTTTGAACGTTTATGCTTTAATATACTTGTGCGTATGTCCATAATTATATGGCATTATATAGTTTTGGCTAAGGTAGTGACTCTTAACAGGGATGGTAACTATCTTGGTTTGAAATATTTGATGTAAGGGTCATGGAAGCCTAAGTTTTTAAGGCACAAACATCATGCAACATGTTTGTTACATCCCTTGTAAGTGACATTGCTTATCAACTTCTTTTTCATTCCATATTTGGAAATAACCTTGCTTATTATGACATGGGCCGGTATTTCACATCAATATGTCTTTTCTCTGCATGCGGAATGAAGATACACTCCAAAAGCAGCAATCAGGCATAGAAACATGGAATGCCGGCCTAATGTTTTTGTGGGCTTCACTTGTGTGAGAGACCCACTATGTTGACAAACTGTGTGATAACACCCCTTGTAGACAAACCTTAAGTGCTGCATTGATACAATTATGAGGGCATGGTCATTTGTTTTGTTCAATGCCAAATTGGACATGGCATTGACTTTTGACTGTAGGTAAGAGACAGTTGTATGATAAAAGGAATCCAACGAATTTGGGTGTGATTCATCGTGTCTGTGCTCCACATGCGGAATGTAGATACACTCCACATGCATGGCGCAGGCATGTAGAGATGGAATCAAGGCGTAACCCTAAATGTCAGTCCCAATGCATTTTGGTGAGACTAAATAAATACTTCTTCCTTCATTGATATCTTTCTATTGTCATATGCATGTTCTTACAACAGCCAGGATGTCTTTCTCAGTGCACATGGTTCATATTACATGGTCAATTTGTCATGCTCAGTATTTTGACAAATAGATTATGTTTGGTGCTGTACATACACTTTCTGTACTGTTTCATGCACTATAACAATAGATTAGAGATGTCACTTACAGAAGGATGTTGCAAACACTTTGAATGTTTATGCTTTAATATACTTGTGCGTATGTCCATAATTATATGGCATTATATAGTTTTGGCTAAGGTAGTGACTCTTAACAGGGATGGTAACTATCTTGGTTTGAAATATTTGATGTAAGGGTCATGGAAGCCTAAGTTTTTAAGGCACAAACATCATGCAACATGTTTGTTACATCCCTTGTAAGTGACATTGCTTATCAACTTCTTTTTCATTCCATATTTGGAAATAACCTTGCTTATTATGACATGGGCCGGTATTTCACATCAATATGTCTTTTCTCTGCATGCGGAATGAAGATACACTCCAAAAGCAGGGATCAGGCATAGAAACATGAAATGCCGGCCTAATGTTTTTGTGGGCTTCACTTGTGTGAGAGACCCACTATGTTGACAAACTGTGTGATAACACCCCTTGTAGACAAACCTTAAGTGCTGCATTGATACAATTATGAGGGCATGGTCATTTGTTTTGTTCAATGCCGGATTGGACATGGCATTGACTTTTGACTGTAGGTAAGAGACAGTTGTATGATAAAAGGAATCCAACGAATTTGGGTGTGATTCATCGTGTCTGTGCTCCACATGCGGAATGTAGATACACTCCACATGCATGGCGCAGGCATGTAGAGATGGAATAAAGGCGTAACCCTAAATGTCAGTCCCAATGCATTTTGGTGAGACTAAATAAATACTTCTTCCTTCATTGATATCTGTCTTTCTATTGTCATATGCATGTTCTTACAACAGCCAGGATGTCTTTCTCAGTGCACATGGTTCATATTACATGGTCAATTTGTCATGCTCAGTATTTTGACAAATAGATTATGTTTGGTGCTGTACATACACTTTCTGTACTGTTTCATGCACTATAACAATAGATTAGAGATGTCACTTACAGAAGGATGTTGCAAACACTTTGAATGTTTATGCTTTAATATACTTGTGCGTATGTCCATAATTATATGGCATTATATAGTTTTGGCTAAGGTAGTGACTCTTAACAGGGATTGTAACTATCTTGGTTTGAAATAATTGATGTAAGGGTCATGGAAGCCTAAATTTTTAAGGCACAAACATCATGCAACATGTTTGTTACATCCCTTGTAAGTGACATTGCTTATCAACTTCTTTTTCATTCCATATTTGGAAATAACCTTGCTTATTATGACATGGGCCGGTATTTCACATCAATATGTCTTTTCTCTGCATGCGGAATGAAGATACACTCCAAAAGCAGGGATCAGGCATAGAAACATGGAATGCCGGCCTAATGTTTTTGTGGGCTTCACTTGTGTGAGAGACCCACTATGTTGACAAACTGTGTGATAACACCCCTTGTAGACAAACCTTAAGTGCTGCATTGATGCAGTTATGAGCGCATGGTCATTTGTTTTGTTCAATGCCAAATTGGACATGGCAATGACTTTTGACTGTAGGTAAGAGACAGTTGTATGATACAAGGAATCCAAGGAATTTGGGTGTGATTCATCGTGTCTGTGCTCCACATGCGGAATGTAGATACACTCCACATGCATGGCGCAGGCATGTAGAGATGGAATCAAGGCGTAACCCTAAATGTCAGTCCCAATGCATTTTGGTGAGACTAAATAAATACTTCTTCCTTCATTGATATCTGTCTTTCTATTGTCATATGCATGTTCTTACAACAGCCAGGATGTCTTTCTCAGTGCACATGGTTCATATTACATGGTCAATTTGTCATGCTCAGTATTTTGACAAATAGATTATGTTTGGTGCTGTACATACACTTTCTGTACTGTTTCATGCACTATAACAATAGATTAGAGATGTCACTTACAGAAGGATGTTGCAAACACTTTGAATGTTTATGCTTTAATATACTTGTGCGTATGTCCGTAATTATATGGCATTATATAGTTTTGGCTAAGGTAGTGACTCTTAACAGGGATGGTAACTATCTTGGTTTGAAATATTTGATGTAAGGGTCATGGAAGCCTAAGTTTTTAAGGCACAAACATCATGAAACATGTTTGTTACATCCCTTGTAAGTGACATTGCTTATCAACTTCTTTTTCATTCCATATTTGGAAATAACCTTGCTTATTATGACATGGGCCGGTATTTCACATCAATATGTCTTTTCTCTGCATGCGGAATGAAGATACACTCCAAAAGCAGGGATCAGGCATAGAAACATGGAATGCCGGCCTAATGTTTTTGTGGGCTTCACTTGTGTGAGAGACCCACTATGTTGACAAACTGTGTGATAACACCCCTTGTAGACAAACCTTAAGTGCTGCATTGATACAATTATGAGGGCATGGTCATTTGTTTTGTTCAATGCCAAATTGGACATGGCATTGACTTTTGACTGTAGGTAAGAGACAGTTGTATGATAAAAGGAATCCAAGGAATTTGGGTGTGATTCATCGTGTCTGTGCTCCACATGCGGAATGTAGATACACCTCACATGCATGGCGCAGGCATGTAGAGATGGAATCAAGGCGTAACCCTAAATGTCAGTCCCAATGCATTTTGGTGAGACTAAATAAATACTTCTTCTTTCATTGATATCTGTCTTTCTATTGTCAGATGCATCTTCTTACATCAGCCAGGATGTCTTTCTCAGTGCACATGGTTCATATTACATGGTCAATTTGTCATGCTCAGTATTTTGACAAATAGATTATGTTTGGTGCTGTACATACACTTTCTGTACTGTTTCATGCACTATAACAATAGATTAGAGATGTCACTTACAGAAGGATGTTGCAAACACTTTGAATGTTTATGCTTTAATATACTTGTGCGTATGTCCATGATTATATGGCATTATATAGTTTTGGCTAAGGTAGTGACTCTTAACAGAGATGGTAACTATCTTGGTTTGAAATATTTGATGTAAGGGTCATGGAAGCCTAAGTTTTTAAGGCACAAACATCATGCAACATGTTTGTTACATCCCTTGTAAGTGACATTGCTTATCAACTTCTTTTTCATTCCATATTTGGAAATAACCTTGCTTATTATGACATGGGCCGGTATTTCACATCAATATGTCTTTTCTCTGCATGCGGAATGAAGATACACTCCAAAAGCAGCAATCAGGCATAGAAACATGGAATGCCGGCCTAATGTTTTTGTGGGCTTCACTTGTGTGAGAGACCCACTATGTTGACAAACTTCGTGATAACACCCCTTGTAGACAAACCTTAAGTGCTGCATTGATGCAATTATGAGGGCATGGTCATTTGTTTTGTTCAATGCCAAATTGGACATGGCAATGACTTCTGACTGTAGGTAAGAGACAGTTGTATGATAAAAGGAATCCAAGGAATTTGGGTGTGATTCATCGTGTCTGTGCTCCACATGAGGAATGTAGATACACTCCACATGCATGACGCAGGCATGTAGAGATGGAATCAAGGCCTAACCCAAACTGTTAATCCCAATGCATTTTGGTGGGACTAAATAAATACTTCTTCCTTCATTGATATATTTCTTTCTATTGTCAGATGCATCTTCTTACATCAGCCAGGATGTCTTTCTCAGTGCACATGGTTCATATTACATGGTCAATTTGTCATGCTCAGTATTTTGACAAATAGATTATGTTTGGTGCTGTACATACACTTTCTGTACTGTTTCATGCACTATAACAATAGATTAGAGATGTCACTTACAGAAGGATGTTGCAAACACTTTGAATGTTTATGCTTTAATATACTTGTGCGTATGTCCATGATTATATGGCATTATATAGTTTTGGCTAAGGTAGTGACTCTTAACAGAGATGGTAACTATCTTGGTTTGAAATATTTGATGTAAGGGTCATGGAAGCCTAAGTTTTTAAGGCACAAACATCATGCAACATGTTTGTTACATCCCTTGTAAGTGACATTGCTTATCAACTTCTTTTTCATTCCATATTTGGAAATAACCTTGCTTATTATGACATGGGCCGGTATTTCACATCAATATGTCTTTTCTCTGCATGCAGAATGAAGATGCACTCCAAAAGCAGGGATCAGGCATAGAAACATGGTATGCCGGCCTAATGTTTTTGTGGGCTTCACTTGTGTGAGAGACCCACTATGTTGACAAACTGTGTGATAACACCCCTTGTAGACAAACCTTAAGTGCTGCATTGATGCAATTATGAGGGCATGGTCATTTGTTTTGTTCAATGCCAAATTGGACATGGCAATGACTTTTGACTGTAGGTAAGAGACAGTTGTATGATACAAGGAATCCAAGGAATTTGGGTGTGATTCATCGTGTCTGTGCTCCACATGCGGAATGTAGATACACTCCACATGCATGACGCAGGCATGTAGAGATGGAATCAAGGCCTAACCCAAACTGTTAATCCCAATGCATTTTGGTGGGACTAAATAAATACTTCTTCCTTCATTGATATCTGTCTTTCTATTGTCAGATGCGTCTTCTTACATCAGCCTGGATGTCTTTCTCAGTGCACATGGTTCATATTACATGGTCAATTTGTCATGCTCAGTATTTTGACAAATAGATTATGTTTGGTGCTGTACATACACTTTCTGTACTGTTTCATGCACTATAACAATAGATTAGAGATGTCACTTACAGAAGGATGTTGCAAACACTTTGAATGTTTATGCTTTAATATACTTGTGCGTATGTCCATGATTATATGGCATGATATAGGTTTGGCTAAGGTAGTGACTCTTAACAGGGATGGTAACTATCTTGGTTTGAAATATTTGATGTAAGGGTCATGGAAACTTACGTTTTTTAAGGCACAAACATCATGCAACATGTAACATCCCCTGTATGTGTCATGTCTTATTACCCCTTTTAACTTGGACAGTTTGGTTTTTTAAAAACTTCAATATTTTGTATACTATTACTGTTATTGCAGTCTTTGAAAGTGCAGTGTTGAAATATTTGCTGCTGTCTATTTGTAGGCATTAGATGATGCATTACCAGTGTTGCCAGTGATCATCCTCATGCACCCATATTTCAAGTTCATTCTTCTGCCAGAATATATCACTACGGAGGATGGATACTCGGTAATATTATCTAATACATTTAAATAATTACATGGATGTGGCACAAAGGGTTTGTCTACTAGAAGAGCACCTTACATGTTGTGTACCTCTAAGGAGTTGAACTACAAGGGTTGTCTCTCACAGGAATGCAGTACAGATGGCGGCTCTGTAGGGTGTTCTCTTACATTTGCGGTTGCACATGAGGTGCATCCACATGGCTGTCTCATACAGGGGATGTAATGCATGTGTTGTGTCTACAGTGTGGGTCTCGACACAGGTGTATCACACAGGGTGTTTTTTCAGAGTGTATCTCTTACAGCGGGTATATCTCACAGTGTGTGTACAGGACATGTCTCTTACTGAGGTGTAGCATACAGGGTGTACCTACAGTGTGTGTCCCTAACATGGGATGTAGCATACAGGATGTGTCTATAAGGTGAATCTCTCACAGGGGGTGTACAAAACATGTTAAATGGTGTTTGATCTGTTATTCTTAATGGCGCTTCTTGGACACTAATGCTTTCATGGAGGTATGGAACTTAAGTCCTGAAAGTAGCCACACGTATAACTGTCTTACACTTAGCAACATGTTAGGTACACCCCTGTACCCCCTGTGAAAGATTCATTGTGTAGACATAATCTGTATGTTATGTCCCTTGTTAGGGACTCGGGCTGTAGGCACATCTTGTGTGCTACACTGGAGTAAGGAATATGCTTTGTGCACACCCTGTGTGCTACATCCCTTGTAAGAGACTAACCCTGAAGACACACCCTGTGTGCTACATCTGTGTCAAAAACACACTCAGTAGACACAGCATGTGCGTCACATCCCCCGTATGAGACAATCCTGTGAATGCATTTGATGTGCTTCCCCATCTGTAAGAGACATGACCTGCATGGACAGGATCTGTGCAGCATCTTTGTAAGAGATCCCCCTGTGTAGTCATCTCCTGCGAGCTGCACCATTTGTGAGAGGCTCACCTTGTAGACACACCCTTGTGGTACTATCTAATGTGTTAGTTAGTTTCATTTAAGGGTATATACAGGAAAATGCATTAGGCATGTGATTGCGGTTTAAGGACTTTCTTTAACACACAGTGTGCATACAGCATGGGTCCCCAACAAGGGATGTTGCATACATGATGTGTCTTCAGGATGAGCATCTTACACGGGTTGTACCAAATATGTTAATGGTGTTTGATCTGTTATTCTTATTGAAGCTTCTAGGACACTAATAGTTCTATGCAGGGCTGTGCACACCCTGTACTGGAACTATTAAGTCCTAAAAGTAGTAACAAGTATAACTGTCTTACACTTATCAACATGTTAGGTACATACCCTGTGAGATATTTATCATGTAGACAAATCCTGTAAGTTACATCCCTTGTTAGGGACACATGTTGTATGCACACCCTGTTATTCTTTCATACACTTTCTTCCTTTCTTTACCACATAATTGTCTCCTAAGGTTGGCCAAGATGTAGTCTTTATGTGAGTTCCTGTAGTCTTTATGTGAGTTCCTATAAGACGTTGTTTGCAAAAGACCGGAATGCCAACTATTCAAATAGAGAACAGGATTCATTTGTAGATGCTCTCCAAGCAGCAGATCTCATGGCCACCACAAACGTTAGATGCAAGGAAAGATGTAGTTACACACGTCTAGTGAGAAGGTCCTGACCCTCAATGGCCGCGTTCATCGTTAGATTGGATATGAAAGTCAGCGCTTCATATCGATGGTGTACAGTCTTGCCCCTCGTTTCAGACGTCAACAAGTCTCCAGTGGATTAGGGCATCTGCATATGGAATCTGCCTATTTATTTTGTAGTGTATCAACGTTTTGGCTAAGGAAGTTACATCCCTTGTTAGGGACACATGTTGTATGCACACCCTGTTGTTCTTTCATACACTTTCTTCCTTTCTTTACCACATAACTGTCTTCTAAGGTTGGCCAAGATGAAGTCTTTATGTGAGTTCCTATAGCCTGTAAGAGTCGTTGTTTGCAAAAGACCGGATTGCCAACTATTTAAATAGAGAACAGGATTCATTTGTAGATGCTCTCCAAGCAGCAGATCTCATGGCCACCACAAACGTTAGATGCAAGGAAAGATGTAGTTACACACGTCTAGTGAGAAGGTCCTGACCCTCAATGGCCGCGTTCATCGTTAGATTGGATATGAAAGTCAGCGCTTCATATCGATGGTGTACAGTCTTGCCCCTCGTTTCAGACGTCAACAAGTCTCCAGTGGATTAGGGCATCTGCATATGGAATCTGCCTTTTTATTTTGTAGTGTATCAACGTTTTGGCTAAGGTAGTGACTCTAACAGGAGTGGGTGCTGTCTTGGATTGACATAATTATTTCATGTATATGGGACATGAAAGCCTAAAAGTTCTTATGGCACAAATATCAGCCATCATGTTACATCCCCTGTATGCTGACATCTTTTTTTGGCCCCTTTTAACTTTGACATTTTGGTTTTTAAAAAAACTTCAATATTTTGTATACTATCACTGATATTGCATTCTTTGAAGTGTTTTGTGTTTTCTTTATGTACTCGGTGTAGAAATTTTGGCTGCTGTCTATTTGTAGGCATTAGATGATACATTACCTGTGTTGCCAGTGATCATCCTCATGCATCGAGATTTCAAGTTCCTTCTTCTACTGCAAGAATATATCACTACGGAAGACAGATACTCGGTAAGATTATCTAATACATGTACATTTAAATAATTACAGGCAAGTGGCATAAAGGGTTTGTCTACTAGACAAGCACCTTACATTTGAAGTAGCTCTAAGGAGTTAACTACAAGGGTTGTCTCTTACCGAGGTGCAGTACAGATTGTGTCTCTGTAGGGTGTTCTCTTACATGTGGGGTTGCACTTGCGGTGCGTTCACATGGCTGTCTCATACAGGGGATGTAACGCATGTGTTGTGTCTACAGGGTGGGTCTCTGACACAGGTGTATCACACGGGGTGTTTCTTCAGAGTGTGCCTCTTACAGAGGGTATATCACACAGTGTGTGTACAGGACATGTCTCTTGCTGGGGTGTAGCATACAGGGTGTACCCACAGTGTGTGTCCCTATCAAGGGATGTAGCATACAGAATGTGTATATAGGGTGAATCTCTCACAGGGGGTGTACAAAATATGTTAAATGGTGTTTGATCTGTTATTCTTATTGGCGCTTCTTGGACACTTATGCTTCCATGCATAACTTAAGTCCTGAAAGTAGCCACAAGTATAACTGTCTTACACTTAGCAACATGTTTGGTACACCCCTGTACCCCCTGTGAAAGATTCATTGTGTAGACATAATCTGTATGTTATGTCCCTTGCTAGGGACTCAGGCTGTAGGCTCATCTTGTGTGCTACACCGGAGTAAGGAATATGCTTTGTGCACACCCTGTGTGCTACATCCCTTGTAAGAGACTAACCCTGAAGACACACCCTGTGTGCTACATCTGTGTCAAAAACACACTCAGTAGACACAGCATGTGTGTCACATCCCCTGTATGAGACAATCCTGTGAACGCATCTCATGTGCTACCCCATCTGTAAGAGACATGCCCTGCATAGACAGGATCTGTGCAGCATCTCTGTAAGAGACCCCCCTTGTTGTCCGCTCCTGATAGCTGCACCACTTGTAAAATGCTCACCTTGTAGACACACCCTTGTGGTACTATCTAATGTAATCTGAAATATTTAACTTTAGTCTTTTCTTAATAGGGGTCTATCCAATGTGTCCAAGGTGTGCATACAGCATGGGTCCCTAACAAGGGATTGTGCATACATGATGTGTCTTCAGGATGAGCATCTTACACGGGTTGTACCAAATTTGTTAATGATGTTTGACCTGTTATTCTTATTGAAGCTTCTAGGACACTTAATAGTTCTATGCAGGGCTGTGCACACCCTGTACTGGAATTATTAAGTCCTGTAGGTAGCAATAAGTAAAACTGTCTTACACTTGGCAACATGTTGGGTACATCCCCTGTGAGATATTCATCATGTAGACAAATCCTGTATGTTACATCCCTTGTTAGGAACACATGTTGTATATGCACACCCTGTGTAAAATAATTTTGATATTTAATTCAAGGTACATGTATTAGTATTTTATTAAAATAATCAACTCTTTTTAAATTAATATCTTTCTGTCTTTAATAAGGGGTCTATTCAATTGAACTAATGGGACTTAATCAATTGTTCTGTCATAAAATTTCTTCCTTTTTTTACCCCATAACTGTCTTGCCCTGTAAGTGTCACCCTGTAGACTCGTCCTGCTTGCTTCGATAGACTCGTCCTGCTTGCTTCGTGTCTGTTGAAATTAGTGTCAAGTTCAGATAGATAGTTAAATTATTACTGAATTATTGACAACAGTCAAGTTCAGATAGATAGTTTGCCTTTCATTTCTTATCAAAATAGGTTATGAGCACATTTGGTTATGTAACTTGTTACATCATTAATGTTGATGTATTCAGTGCTAAATTGTTCTTCTTGTTCATGTGTTAGTTAAATATTGTGTAATGGGGCCATTTAAGTATATACAGCAATTATAGTTCTATTTAAGCATGTTTGCATGTTATGAAGTATGTTCTTGGTTTCAAGCTGCTTTTTCATTTTAAATGTACTTTTTTATATTTTTGTAATTTAGGATGAAGTTAGATTAGGACAAAGTTAGGTTCACTACTATGCTAGTGTAAAGTTACATTTAAGGGTATTCTGGACATGAATCATATGGCAACATTTAGATCTGACCCTGTTCTTCAAATTTCATGTTAAGTTGACGTAAGGGAAAAAGCATTGGACATGTGATTGAGGTTTAAGGACTCTTGCTTCAAATTGTTGTTTTTCATATAAATACCTCACTGCCTAGGATATAAATAATGTAAAGTAGGTTTATGGCACTTTCAGAATCTTTTTTACTGGAAGTTTCATAATAGGGTTTAATTAACAATTCAGTTATTGGTGGTATGTTTAGTGGCATATTCTGGAACACTTATGAAATTTCTATGGTTGCGAATCTTTTTAAACACATTTTTGTTTTTGAGTTATTTTAAAAGTACTAAATATCAACATATCACCTTCTTGCATAAGGGGCGTTATGATCTGAAGCTCAGCTGTCAACCTTTCTATCTTCAGTTTTAACACTGTATTTTGGCTTTTGAGCCTTGGTTATTAAAATAGTTTTAGTCAATAGTCTATGGACTTTTGGTCAATTTTGATGAGCTCATAAAGATAATCATGGTGATAGTTTTATTTGCATAGCTTGTAGTTTAAAGCCATGAGAAAATGTAAAGTTCCTACCATGAATTGGTTAATCTTGGTACCAATTAACCTATTGATGGTAGAGTGATGGTTTTTGCCTTAAATTATGTTTTTATTTTTTTATTTTTCCTTTGATGTCAATCATGACATAGTGGGAATAATATTTAGATTAACCTTATAGTTGTGGTTATAACCAAATTGTAGGCATCTGTTACTGAGTTTATATGGATCATATAATAGGTCCAGTATCAAACAGGAGTGACGCCTTAAGAGCTTGTGAGGATCATAATTTAACCTTCCAACTAATTCATATAAATTGTAAAGTCATGTTCAATGCTTTTATTTGCCTACTATACTGTGTAAGGTAGGTTTAGCAACACCCAGGTTGTTGGTTATTTCCTGAGTTTCTTTAATGAGGAAATTAAACAACATTGGTTGTTTGGTTTCTAAACATTTATTCTACACTCACAAGCATGCACATACATTAGTGGCTTTTTGATCACAAAGAAACAGGTACATGTACAATTTTTAGGCTCAATTTAGAATTCTAGAATTAAATCATAGTCCTGTACTTTGTACTAAAATTAATTTAATATGATTATGACAGACATAAAGATGTCATCAAACAAATGAAAATTAGTGACTTTTTGATCACAAAGAAACGGGTACATGGACAATATTTTGGCTCAAAATTCAATTCCAAAACATAATCATAGTACTGTACTTTGTACTAAAATTATTTCAATATGATTATCACAGAGACTCACAAATTCCTGTTCTGATACATGGGTATAACAGACACAGTCATAGTTTTGTAAAACTTATTTTACCATGTATAGCACATGAATGATATGTATTTAGGCAGATAATCTATTTTTTCAATATCACACCTCAATACTAACAGTATATTGTTTTGCATCAAGTGTTTCAAATTCTCTTCAACTTTCTGTTTACTTGTTTTAAATTATTTTAAGTTGAGGGTCGTAAGGTTTAGCTCATGTAGAGATTTCAGACTATTGAGGTAGAATTGAGGGTCATATGATCATTGCTCCATTATACAAGGTTAGGCAGAGAAATTGTAAATCTCATGCCTCTTTTAGGATGTTTTTTTTCAATATCATTCTTCCTTGGAATCATGAACATACTTCTCACTAAATTTGTCAATATGTGTATGTCCGATTCTGCTCCAAGATCAAAATTAGTATTTACTTGAATGGTTCTGATTTATTTATTACTCACTCACCCAATACTTTTATCCTGCTGGGACATAGATCTGTCATCACCTCAGGCTATTAAAAATGTTTATACCTACTGGAATGTAGCGTGTAGCGCTGCCATTACCTGATGCCTTTGGACCTGTTTATCCCCCTCATCATTGAATCTGGTTTGGTTCAAACTGCTTGCCTTCGGCCCATCTCATGTGTAGCTTACAAATCAGCTCTGTGGTCAGTGTCCCACCATCTGTTACGTCTGTTGTATACCGCTGAACTTATCTGTAACTGTTTTCATCACCCAACCTATCACTACCTTACTCTGTCAACGCTTAAATATAGTAATTCAGTGTAATTCAATTAAAAAAATTTCTTAATGCCTTTCTTCAGGCAATTATAATGAAATGTCTTATCAGTGAAATACCGGCCTAATTTTCTAATTTGCTTGTTTCAGAAATTTCCAGCTGAAGATTTTAATATAATTATATATGGAACTCACTGATGGTGTCTGACTTACATGATGGTCACACTTGTGCAATGCAGGACTGAAGTATTGTCATATGTCTACACTCTACATTCAGATACATTTGTAAGTGCCGTAAGTGTCTTTATTTTAAATGATTGTCTTGGAACCAATTCATCTGTTCTGAGTGAATACAGTTATTGGGTAAATAGCCCCTGTGCTCCCAGGGTATTTCTATGTGATTCCATAAACTCCCACACAATAAAGTATGGAGAGTATATAAAAGTGAGCTTGTCTGTCAGTCTGTCTGTTTGTCAAGCTTATGTTAATATGCACAAGTATTTTCTATTTAAGTAACAATTTGACCCCACCATCCCAATTTTGGGTAGCTTGTGTGAATATGCCGCTCAATTTTGAAAGTGGGACTGGTGGGGGTAAAGGTTACTGTTACTAGAAACAGAATCCTGACGATAACTTTAGTAAAGAATGAGATATGGCGATGAAAGTTGCTGTAAAAGTTACAATGTGTGCCTCCATAGCTCAATATTTAGCTCTGGTGACCTGCGTTCAAATACTGGTCAGTTTTTCAAGGGGTTTTAATTTCGCAATCTAGTTCAACTGCGAAATCAATGGAAATTAATCCCAACACAAATATTAATTTGACAGTGTCCAGTTGTTCCTGTTTGTTCAACTAACATGAAAACATGGTTTCTGTGACCACGATTTGATGTGGGGGTTTATTTGTGTTGCAATTATAGTTATTCAAACTTTGACATTGCAGCATGATCTATCTAACAACTCAGTTGACATAACATTCCGTGGCTCGCCAAAATGAAATTTATATACAAGAAGATGTGTCACTAACTGGTAAGGGTGTAACGATATACCGTTGGACGGTGATGAAATACTGGTACATGTAATATGGGGAAATGATCATGTAATGGGAAAGATCTTTCCTTGGAGAAGAGGTCTTATAAAGCCTCTGCTTGATAAGAGGAAAAAGGCCAGTGATGTAATAAAGTATAAACTGTTAATAGGGCATTCACACTGGGGCCCCGCTTCTACTACGATCTAAAATTGGTCCAAATCGTGGCCAATTGTGGGATAGTCTTTGTCAATTGGGGGAGGATCTTCGTTAACGTAGTAGAGTCGTGGTGGAAACGCGTAGGTCGGGAAGCTCCCCGACCTTACTACGCTTATTTTGAACATGTTCAAAACAAGCGTAGCGGGATCGTGGCTAAAACGAATCGTCGCTAGAACGTAGCAAGGTCGTATTTAGATCGGCATAATCGTAGAAACATCGGGGAAGCATCTTGTATGGATCTGCGTGATCGAAATAACATCGTGGTACAATCAGCATCATATTTAACTGTGTTTTCTATTGAAACACGTAAAATCGCGTTGTAATATTGGTATATAGGATAGTCATTTTCCTTTACAACAGTTGGACATAGACCAAAGGAAATAATTATGTGGAAAACATAATGAGCGGTGCAACATCGTGCTACAGTCTTTTAGGTCTGTCTACCAACGTACTAGGGTCTTGCAGAGCGTTGCGAGATCGTAGTAGAAACGGTTCATGATCAGCATTGATCGCGATGGAAACGTGGTGTAAGCGTACAAGCATCGTATCGGAAACGCTGTGGTCGTAGCGAAATCGCAGCACAAGCGTCGATCAGACGTACTGGTGAAGATTTTTTTATAAATTATTTTGGTTTTGACACCGATCTTGTCCCGATTCATACTTTTAGTCAGGTCGGGACAGATCGGCATGATCGTAGTAAGAGCGTAGCCCAGTGTGAACGGGGTCTTAGATACTCATTATACTGTCTTCATGCAAATCCATATGTAATGTTGTATTGTGAAACATATTGTATCATATACTCTGTACCGTGACACATATCGTATCGCTACCGTGATACGTATCGTATCGCAAGGTGAGCATATCGTTACACCCCTTCTAACTGGTCGTATCGAAATGGACCCCAGTACCAGGATTTGAACCTCTGACCTTGATTACGGGATATGATGTGATTGTACTTTCGTTATACATTTGCTTATAATTAGTTTTGTTTTTTGTCAACAGGTATTCACTGGTGTTATTGGGATGGATATTTTCTTCATGTACCATACAGTAGAGGAATGTTAACAATCCTGCACATCTAATTGGGATGTGAAAATATCCCTGAATTTCAAAAAAATGTGTAATAGACATTTTGACTGAAAAAGACTTTTGGAATGAGTTTGAATACTATTTAGTAGTCAGAATTCAATGGATATGCTTCAATGCAGATACAAGAAAATGAAAAAATAACAGTCAAGAATGAGGACAACTTCACACCAGTGCAATTGACTCTAAGTGATGTTTGCTGCTAAACAAACAATTGTATGTAGGTCTTTAACAAACATACACGAAATATGAAGTAATAATATTTATTGCTCTTATACAAATACATGTCGTTTATAAAGCGTAAAAAAGCATGTTAAGCACAGAGAGTTTGACATGACTGACCTTTATGCATGAATATATTACAAGGTTCTCTCGTAGATTATATAAATTTCTGCGAGCGATTCGTGCAATACTGGTGCTTTAGATTTGTGTTGGTATTACACCTGGAGCCTCTTTGTGAAACTCCCGCTTATGAAATCGTACAACCAGGATTATAAATATAGACAATATATCAGCTGTGAAATTATGCTAATAGAAGTTCGAGAGTTGTGTCAAATTTTCCGAACTATACATACTTGGCAATTTAAAAGTCCAGTACAAACTCTCAGAGCAACCCCCTGTAGAGCAACAACCTCTGTAACAACACCTTCAAAATTTCCCGAAGTTGATATTTACATTAAAAATTTTAACCTCTAAATGACAACCATATTTGCAGCTACATTTTCTCAAAGGCTATCAAAGGTTTCCACTTGAAACTCAACATGCATTAAAACTTATTCACCATCATAAGGGGAGTCCATATTGACCTATATTATCTGTATTATATGCTATCTGCCATAATGGAATGTGATCTACTGAGAAGGGCAAGCAAAACTATTGAGCATGTTATAGTCCATACTGATTTCTGCCCTTGTTCCTGGTAGAATTTCACTTGAAAGTGGAGTGTCCGGCACTCATATAGGCAGTGCTGTTGTTGAACTTGTAAATTATTACATTCACTGAGCACTAAATGTTTTGCCATAGTACTCTTAAGTAATGAGTATGTATCTGTGTTTTATGATAGAATAAAGCAGTGTCACGAGTTCAGATGCGTAATGATTAAATCACGCGTGCGTGGCATGAGTAATTAAATTTAAGCATCTGAACAAGTGACCATGCTTTATTAAAGATAAAACATAGGTTCATGTTCATTATTTTGATTCTAACATAGCCGAAGTATGCATTGAACATAGCAAGACATGGTAGCCATTGCACTTCTTTTTTCCTCGGAATGCTACTGTGGGGACAAAGTAGTCGTCGGTATTCAGATTTCGCAAGGTTCCGGGTTTTCAAACAGCTTTTACATTGAGTTAAAGAAGAGAAATTTCGGGACCAAAATATTTGGTCGGTTTGGACAACATTCCGGTTTTCCCACGTGTCGGTTTTCTCAGATTACACTGTATTTATAAGTAGTTTTTCTTGTAAGAGCATTAAACAGGTTATTGTATAAATTTGCATTATCATATATACTCTGCTTCAATGAAAAGTTACCACCCTATTGACTCTTATATTTGATAATAAGTTACATTGCGTTAAAAGCCGAACATGACTATGTTTTGACCTTACCGTGTAGTCACAGCTATCCTATTTAACTGTAGTCATTCGCACAAACTATAAAACTTTTGTACTGACAGGTCACATTGTATACAAAATACAGAGGTATATATAAGTGGTGACTTTTCAGTGACGCCCAGTATATATTGCTTTTGCAATATTCAGCCTTTTTACTCAACTTATTTAAGGGAGACAACTACTACAATTTTACTAACTGTCTTTGCAGGAGTTCTCAACCTTTAAATTGTTTCTGTACTGTCTGCAGGAGTTCTCTCCCTTAAATTTTTCTGTACTGTCTGCCTGAGTTCTCCCCTTTAGAGTATTTCATTATTTTATGGGTTGTTTGTGGTAAAAAATCGTATAAATTTAAATATCTTAGATGTCAGCCAAAGCACCGTGATTATTTCGTAACTCTCATTCCAAGTTTTATTATTTCTTGTTTGTTGTATTTTGAGATTAAGTGACTTAGATCTCTTACCGCAAGTAGGTCATCTAGCTTTCTTGTTGATTTTAGATATCATTTATTTATAACTCCAACGTGATAAATTGCAGTACAAAAACAAACACAATATTGCCTATATTTTTGTTATGGATTAAAACCAAGGACTGTAACACTTACCAATGAAAGCATTCACACATTTAGCACAACATGTAAAGTTTTCATGCTCCTAAATATTCAGAAACGATAAATATAGCGGATGTTTGTGTTTGTTTTTGTATTGCAATTTATCGTTGTAACCTCAATGTAATGTGTGTTGATTGATATTCATACGTTGCACATATTAGACAAAATGCAACGAAACTACAATCAGATTTCTATGTAGAGTTGGTACATGTATTTCATTTACTCGGGAAATAATATATGCATCAATCTTCATTTTATATGATTGGTTTTACCGCAAACTACCTAGTGTATTAAAGTGCTTGTAAATGTGTTTGGCTAGAATACCCCATGGGAGACAGTGATAAGCCTACTGCTTATTGGGCGATTCAATTGTTTATCTTTAAATTGTTTGTCTTAAGTGTTTGCTTGTTATTGCATGTTTTTGATATTTTGTATTTAGCTTAAGATGATATGTTGTTGTAAGACTCGGCCGTGGTTGGTGCGCTGGATTTGTGACCTGGTGATACAGATTTGATTCCTAGTCACTGTTATTGTTGCTATGGTCTTCAGTAGTCAAGTTTTGTTTTGTCGTCCCGGTCTCCTTAAGCATCTCAAGTAGAAATCTCACCTCAAATTGAGATTTTGCTCAAATCAAGAGTCTGAGTAGAGATAAATCTGAAGTTAGAGCTCTAATGGAATGTCATTGAAACAAGCTAAGAATAATGAAAATTAACCCAAATGCACATGACACTATTTGAGGTGAGATTCATCTCTGATTGAGATGGTTTGGGAGTTGGGGCCTGGGTACTGTTTTATTCAGATTGTTTAAATGTCACATAAATCTACATGTACACATTTTTTTTAAGCAAATTGCTAAGTGCGTTTTACTAATCGATTGCAAGTTGTTGCATACATTTACGTAATTATATTGAATATTGAACGTAGGTCCGCTCACAATATCGCCAATAGAGCGGGAACCAGTATAAATAAATATATATGAAAAATTGAGAAGTTCTGATCCAATCCAATGAGACTTTATATTTTTTTATAGGAAATACACTGTTGTTAAGGATGTAAAAACATATTGTATTTAACCATGTTGTGTTGTTATTGTTAACTAAGGTTGCAACAGATCAACACACTGCAGGCTGATCGTTCTTTTTATATTGCCTTCAATAGAATTGTTTGTATTTATAAGATTGCATTAGAAATAAAGTCATGAATGCTCTGTGTTGTTATTGTGAAAACATTTTTGCAGGATATAACTCTACTACTCTAAATTTGATAAGGGTCAACAAATTTCTCTTGTGAATTATTTTGCAAATTGAAGAAGATAGACTGATGCAATATTGTTCATAAAACATTATGTTACGTCTGCAATATTGTAAGCGATTAAACATTAATTGTTTCATAGTTGGATGTCTAAATAATTTGGTCCTTGCCTATAGGGCTTATCAGTTACCTGCAAATAGACAGCAATATGTCAATGTAACCAAATGCATCACATGAAACTTTCGAAATTTAGCTGCAGATTAGATATTTTAATATTTGCCCAAAGTTTTTGTAATGTTTTTTGTTCAGCTAGCTTAAGCTGGACATGAATATTGGTTTCTTGACCCTTATAAAAGTTTGAGCAAAGACCTAAATATACACAGATTGGACACTCAACTGAAAATGGAGAGAATGCAAAATAGCATGCAGCAGATTCTGATATTTTACATAAACGCTTTTGTTTGTCATCTTTTTTAATGACCAATATCATCTCATTTTGAAGAGCTAAGTGTCTTCTTCTACATGGTGTAACTTATATTTTTCTATCTCATATAGAATTCAGAAAATTATTGTTTGAATGAGGCAAATTGGGTATTTTCTTTTAAAATTTGAATTTTTCATTAAAATGAGAGTAGGTCTGGCTCTTCGCTAACACCTGTTTTATTCATAATTTTAAAGCTGAATAATAAATTGATTGCATAAACTTGTTAGTTTTTGCCTATGTATATTAAAACAGGAGATCTGCCGGGAGATATTGTGTGATTTGGTACATTTTTCCAATCTTTGTATATTTAGGTCTTTGGTTTGAGCAGTATATGACAGGGTGAACTTTTGTGATCCCTCTTTGTATTGCACCCAAATATCACATTTAGTGACCAGATATAGGTCTAGTACATTTATCCAGGTGGACTTGTCGCTGGTTTAATAAGTCAGCATAATCTCCAGGCGCTGCACCCACAAAACTATTAACTTACGCCTGAATCTCCGTCTCAAAAGACGGGCCGCATTTCGCTGGCTTAGAATTAGAAGGTTGTAAGTACAAAATCAATATTTTGAGAAAACAAAAAACTTAAAACTACTCTTATGACAAAACTAGCTTTTTAAACTTCAGTTTGGTCAACATGACCACCTCTGATTTTCATGAAAA
Source organism: Spisula solida (assembly GCA_947247005.1). Classification (NCBI taxonomy): domain Eukaryota; kingdom Metazoa; phylum Mollusca; class Bivalvia; order Venerida; family Mactridae; genus Spisula; species Spisula solida. The sequence continues at coordinate 40,455,819 of OX365958.1, read as the reverse complement.
TAGGCTCATAGAAAGTGCCTTGAGTTTCAGATTTCAAATATGCATGAGTCTTATAACTCTTAACTTCTAATTCTAAGCAAGCGAATCATTGGTGCTCACAAAATGTTTGCTCCTAAAACGTTTTCTGAGGGTCGTCGCTATATGGGATTTTCCAGAGCGAGGATAAATAAAAGCAATATGCATCAGAAGGCTTTTTCTTTTTCATACAAGGATGAACACAAGCATAGAAGCTTTACATCAAAATGAACATAACTCATAACATGAAAGAATTGTAAATAGTCTTTCAGAGCGGGGGTAAAAATATTGATGCGCGAACATCACAAAATACACTACAAAATACAACGGCTTGTTTGTCCTTTATTGCTGAACAACATAGCAAGCTTGCAAGAATGATAAACTAACAACCAACCAAAAAGTTTGTAATATTTACAAATAACATTTTACAGTAACATACATGTATATTGTCAAATGGTAAATACGAATACCTCAACATGACTTGTGGCATCAACACAATGTACCAGGGTACTGTTTTATCAAAGCACTTACGAAAATCTTAAAGTTACGCTCCAATTTAAATGCTTTACAATTCTTTAACAACTGCAAATTGGTGACAGATATGGTTTGTAGGAGTTCATTTATTTAACTGAATCATTATAAGTATTGCAGTTTCATTTAACACACTTTATAATTGTAAACAAATTATAGACTTTAAATTTGATCTTAAGTTTACGTTTTCTGTAAGTGCTTTGATAAAAAAAGTACCCTGGACCATACAACAGCATTGGTATAGTACATTACTCAACATGTATAATCAAAATCAGGATAACTGTATAGTGCATTACACATCATATAATATAAGCCTTGTTTCAACCTAAGGTGTCAGTATGGGATCTATGACCCTGCTTATACACATTTATAATACTATGCGAGGAAAATCATCTGTAAAATGTTTAAGGTCACTGTATAATTTATTGGGGAGACTATTCAATTCAACATGTATGACTTATTGCGATAACCTGAAGTTGACTCGTTTATACTGTGGTACATGAGAGTCATTAATCCAATGCAATCTCTTCGTATAAATGACAAAGTCTAAAAGTGACCGATTTGAAGTGTTGAAGTGTGTTTCTGTTTGTAAGAATAAATGCCTAGATTATAATGCATGTATACCTTGATTATTGACATGGAATGATGGACCTTAGACTTTATATAAGTCATATTGTCACATTGTGCATGCATACGTTTGTTATGTATAGTCTTGTATATGCATGTCTGCACCTGCCTATTTACATTGTGTGCATTAAGAAAACTTGGTGACGTCATCTTCCATTCTAATAATGATGCCAGATATAGTTTGCCGGAGATAACACTAGCCTTTGTTTACAAATAAAATTTTCCATACTCATTTTTGTTCAATCTTGTGCATAAACACTTTTAATGATATACTTTTTAAATCTACTCTGATAACTGGCGGCCATTCGACCGTGCAGTGTTTATAATTTGCTTGTTTGTTTATTGATAAGGCTAGAGTCATCCCCGACAAACTATATAATGCTTATTCCATATTTAGTATAGATACCATTCTGAGAACAGCATTTAATAACAAACCAGTCAAAAGGAAAAATACTGAGTGCATGTTATCAAGAGTGTTTTAAATTGCTTATTTGCCATAAAGCTTTTATAAAACAACCGTCCGTGGCTTTCTATTACATAAAAACTTGATTAGGTAAGAAAATTACAACATACAAAAATTTAGTCTGATCTGTGAGGCATCACCTTTATGTGTGTTTTGTTTACTTTCCCATGTTGGCATCTTAAATTTCACGCTCAGGCAAGTAAAGATATTTTAAATAGTAGAAAGTTGCCAAAACAGGCAACAGAAAGGCAACAGAACACAGTGAATTTAGACTGGCTAAATTGGTAGTTTTAAGGCTATATTTCGCAGAATCTAGACAAAAATTTGAGCAAAATATAACATCAAATTACAAAGTTACAGATTTTTAAAACGAATCACTCCCCCCTACTATGTTAGTGATGTCAGAAACGTCATTCAAACGTTATTTGACGTTACGTTAACAAGAAGTTTAATGAGTTCTTGACGTAAACTTTTCAAAATTGTGTCACATTTTAGAATTATATTCCTTTTTTAATTATAAAGTATCTAAATCTTGAATTTAAGCTTTTAGAGAAACGTAGCTACTGTTTTCAACTATTAACCCCTCATTTTCTCAATATGGAAACTCTTCAGAAATTGGTCACCATAGCAACGACAGAAGCTATTTTCATATGATTCATGAGAAAAAAAATCTAAGACATAGTTCTATATTATCCAAGAACTTAAACTAAAATCAAAGTCATTTAGGAGGGTTTTCTTAACCTTATTACATAAATACAATGTCACTAAGCCCGGTTTTTCCTGGAGAACGGCTCATATATAATTATTGTCTGGCCAAAAAAAGAAGAGACAAAAGTTAAAGCAGTAAAACTTTATATTTCTACATAGTTAACTACACAAACGTAACAATGTATAAGCCACAATGGTAGACCCCGCCCCAATCTCCCAAAGAATCTTAGTTTGAGATCAATCTCATCTCAAATATTGTCATTACCAGTAGTCTTTGTAGTAATTTCCGTGAGAGAATGGACTCGAAATCGGCATCACAAAACAGAAACATTATTCCTTGCTAATAACAGTAAAATTTCTAGAGCTCAAACTTCAGATTTATCTAAAATTCAGACTCTGGTTTGAGCAAAATCTCAATTTGAGTTGAGATTTCTACTTGAGATGCTTTGAGAGATCGGGGCCCTGAAGTCAGTGATACAAGACATACATTTAATTTAACATCTTACGTAACATAAACAATTATTCATTAACATAAATATTGTGAAATCATTTTTGTTTGTACAGGATGAAATTTCATCTTATATGCACTTAGACTGAATAATGACTTTATTTTCCATCATTACACATTCAGGCCCCGATTTCTCGAAGGATCTCAAGGAGAAAACTCAGCCTAAATTGAGATTTTACTCAGATCCTAGTCTGAGATTAAGACAAATCTTAAGTTGCAACTATTGAAATTTTTCGGGAAAAGCTAAAAAACTAAAATTTACTCAAGTGAAATGCAACAAAAGTTTGGTCAAGATTTACCAGAGCGTGAGATATTTCGGAAGATTGGAGATAAGGTAAATATATGTAGATATTTGATATAAATGTGCGAATAAAGTCCTGAATAAAAGGCTGACTTCAATCCTAGTAATGTCAAATGATTTCACAGATTATAATTAGGAATTATTATAGGTATGGTAGAATTTTGTTTACAATAGTAGTACTTATAATTATACATGTACATTGATCGATATATATATGGTTACTATGACATATTTGAGGTAATACAGTAGAGCTGTCTAAATTTCAATCCTGGAAATATCCATGGAGGTTATTTACAGGTCCAGGGGGCCCTTTAATAGATGTATCTTACAAAGGTGAATATACAAAACTATTTTAAAATTACTCTAAAACATGTGAGCAGATTTACAATGATTTTACAGCAGTACATAAAACACTAGGCCATAGTTATTATATAATTAGCAAACTTAACAAAAGGGCCATTTCGGCCCCTATATTGCTTTAACTATACCTTTTTTAATTTACCTTTGAACTACTGATCAAGCCATCTTCATTGGCAATATCAATAGACAAAAAATGTTCAGTTAATCCTAACCATCGCTGTTACTGAACGAAAGGTAGTGCTGGCTGGAAGGTTAGTATTCACAAAGCATCTTAAGGGAAAACTTAGAATTTTCTTAAAATTTTAAAATTTCCTTAAATTATCAGCTAAACAGGAAAATTGAGATTATCCATTGTTTACATAGTTGGGAAGCTTTATGTATGTAAAGAGCTACAATAATCACCAAGAAAACAAGGGTTATTCTTTGTTCCTTGGGAAGTATGTGCAGCTCAATGTTTTAACTCAAAATATTTAAGTTTTCCATTATCTCAATTTTATCAAGGAACGTAAATTTAGGATTGCTTTTACACAATTTAGGATATCATCCCATAAATTAAATATTGAACAAGGACGCTATGCCAATCAACCAAGAAATGAAAGAACTTGTAATAATTGCAATTATCAAGTTGTAGAAAATGAGTACCATTTCTTACTAATATGTCCAAAATACTCCGAATTACGACGTAAATATTTAAAACGATATTATTATACATGGCCTACTATACAAAAGTTTACCAATTTATTAACATCAACATCAAAATTAACTATAACAAATCTCTCTAAATTCATATACTTTGCAAATCATAGTAGATCTACAAACCAATAACATTCCCTGCATGTATATTATTTCACCATTCTTGTCTGTATACATGCTCTTCAGAAAATCTGTTCACTTCTGCCTACTGTCTGTTTGTTTATAATATTGTTTTGCTATAAGCATATGTATGTATGTTTTATGCAATAAACATTTTGTATTGTATTGTATTGTATTAAGATGCAGTCCAGACATACGGTAAATTTCATGAACTCATGAACATCATAGAACAATGACATATTTATATTTACATGTATAAGGTAGCAGTTCAATATATTGTAAAATCATTGGTTTTTCAGGGGGACAATATTTCATGGATATATTTTGGATACTATACATGTACACATTTTTTATGTACATCTTTTTTTATCTATTTATTTTGCTTTTATAACTAAAGTTAACAAATGTAAATCATTTTTTTAAAACAATACATGAAAAATTAACCCCACACAAATAAACGACTTTACGATATATCATGAAAATAAACTTTATTCATCTATTTGCTTTAAAGCTGGAATGTGTGCGTGTGATATCACATTATGTACATGTACAGGGTGTTATAAAAATGTTTGTATACAAAATTTATTGGTATAAAATTCAGCTACGTTGAAACAAACTTTTGTAGCACCCTGTATAAGCTGGAACATAGCAATATTTTATCATTTAACTTCAAAATCTCGTCAGTACCGGTGTAGCAGGCCAATTTCCCCCCTGTCCATTTTTTCCGCGGGGAAAAACCAGGCCGGTCCGGTTTTTCCCCTGGGGAAAAAGTTGGCCGGTCCATTCTTTCCCCCCTTGGTCCATTTTCCCCCCTAAAAAGTCAAATTTATTATGATATTTGAACGTCACCTTGGCCTCTTTTTTCCCCCTTGGTCCCGATGTCCCCCCTAGAAGTTGAAGTTGCTAGAATGATGATCAAATGCAGCATTGGCCTATTTTTCCCCATTGGCCCCGTTTTCCTCCCTAGAATTACAAGTTTCTAGTATGATGATCAAATGCAGCATTGGCCTCTTTTTTTCCCCTTGGCCCCCCCCCCCTAGAAGTTGAAGTTGCTAGTATGATGATGAAATGCAGCATTGGCCTCTTTTTTCCCCTTGGTCCTGTTTTCCCCCTAGCAATTCATAGGTCTTAGGATGATAACACTGTACATACTTGACATTGTACATACTTGGAACTGTACATCTTGGCACTGTACATACTTGACACTGTACATACTTGGCACTGTACATACTTGGAACTGTACATACTTGGCACTGAACATACTTGGAACTGTACATAATTGGAACTGTACATACTTGACACTGAACATACTTGGTACTGTACATACTTGACACTGAACATACTTGGCACTGTACATACTTGGCACTGAACATACTTGGTACTGTACATACTTGACACTGAACATACTTGGCACTGTACATACTTGGCACTGAACATACTTGACACTGTACATACTTGGCACTATATATCTTGGAACTGTACATACTTGGTACTGTATATCTTGGAACTGTACATACTTGGAACTGTACATCTTGGCACTGTACATACTTGGCACTGAACATACTTGGAACTGTACATACTTGGCACTGTACATAATTGGAACTGTACATACTTGACACTGAACATACTTGGTACTGTACATACTTGACACTGAACATACTTGGCAATGTACATACTTGGCACTGAACATACTTGGCACTGTACATACTTGGCACTGTACATACTTGGCACTGTATATCTTGGCACTGTACATACTTGGTACTGTATATCTTGGAACTGTACATACTTGGAACTGTACATCTTGGCACTGTACATACTTGGCACTGAACATACTTGGAACTGTACATACTTGGAACTGTACATACTTGGTACTGTACATACTTGGTACTGTACATACTTGACATTGTACATACTTGGAACTGTACATCTTGGAACTGTACATCTTGGCACTGTACATACTTGGAACTGTACATACTTGGTACTGTACATACTTGCCATTGTACATACTTGGAACTGTACATCTTGGAACTGTACATCTTGGCACTGTACATACTTGGAACTGTACATACTTGGCACTGTACATACTTGGAACTGTACATACTTGACATTGTACATACTTGGAACTGTACATCTTGGAACTGTACATCTTGGCACTGTACATACTTGGAACTGTACATACTTGGCACTGTACATACTTGGAACTGTACATCTTGGAACTGTACATACTTGGCACTGTACAGACTTGGAACTGTACATACTTGGTACTGCACATCTTGGCACTGTACATCTTGGTACTGTACATTCTTGGCACTGTACATACTTGACACTGAACATATTTGGCACTGTAAATACTTGGAACTGCACATCTTGGCACTGTACATCTTGGCACTGTACATACTTGGTACTGTACATCTTGGCACTGTACATACTTGGTACTGTACATACTTGACACTGAACATACTTGGCACTGTACATACTTGGAACTGTACATCTTGGCACTGTACATACTTGGTACTGTACATCTTGGTACTGTACATCTTGGCACTGTACATCTTGGCACTGTACATACTTGAAATTGTACATACTTGGCACTGTACATACTTGGAACTGTACATCTTGGCACTGTATATACTTGGAACTGTACATCTTGGTACTGTACATACTTGACACTGAACATACTTGGCACTGTACATACTTGGAACTGTACATCTTGGCACTGTACAGACTTGGAACTGTACATACTTGGCACTGTACATACTTGGCACTGTACATACTTGGCACTGTACATGCTTGGCACTGTACATACTTGGCACTGTACATACTTGGCACTGTACATACTTGGCACTGTACATCTTGGTACTGTACATACTTGGAACTGTACATCTTGGCACTATACATACTTGACACTGTACATCTTGGCACTGTTCATACTTGGCACTGTACATCTTGGCACTGTACATACTTGGCACTGAACATACTTGGAACTGTACATACTTGGCACTGTACATCTTGGCACTGTACATACTTGGCACTGTACATACTTGGCACTGTACATACTTGGTACTGTACATACTTGGAACTGTACATACTTGGTACTGTACATACCTGGAACTGTACATACTTGGCACTGTACATACTTGGAACTGTACATACTTGGCACTGTACATACTTGGAACTGTACATACTTGACATTGTACATACTTGGAACTGTACATCTTGGAACTGTACATCTTGGAACTGTACATACTTGGAACTGTACATACTTGGTACTGTACTTACTTGGTACTGTACATACTTGACATTGTACATACGTGGAACTGTACATCTTGGAACTGTACATCTTGGCACTGTACATACTTGGAACTGTACATACTAGGTACTGTACATACTTGCCATTGTACATACTTGGAACTGTACATCTTGGAACTGTACATCTTGGCACTGTACATACTTGGAACTGTACATACTTGGCACTGTACATACTTGGAACTGTACATACTTGACATTGTACATACTTGGAACTGTACATCTTGGAACTGTACATCTTGGCACTGTACATACTTGGAACTGTACATACTTGGCACTGTACATACTTGGAACTGTACATCTTGGAACTGTACATACTTGGCACTGTACATACTTGGAACTGTACATACTTGGTACTGCACATCTTGGCACTGTACATCTTGGTACTGTACATACTTGGCACTGTACATACTTGACACTGAACATACTTGGCACTGTAAATACTTGGAACTGCACATCTTGGCACTGTACATCTTGGCACTGTACATACTTGGTACTGTACATCTTGGCACTGTACATACTTGGTACTGTACATACTTGACACTGAACATACTTGGCACTGTACATACTTGGAACTGTACATCTTGGCACTGTACATACTTGGTACTGTACATCTTGGTACTGTACATCTTGGCACTGTACATCTTGGCACTGTACATACTTGGAATTGTACATACTTGGCACTGTACATACTTGGAACTGTACATCTTGGCACTGTATATACTTGGAACTGTACATACTTGGCACTGTACATCTTGGCACTGTACATACTTGACACTGAACATACTTGGCACTGTACATACTTGGTACTGTACCTCTTGGCACTGTACATCTTGGAACTGTACATACTTGGCACTGTACATACTTGACACTGAACATACTTGGCACTGAACATACTTGGTACTGTACATCTTGGCACTGTACATCTTGGTACTGTACATACTTGACACTGTACATCTTGGCACTGTACATACTTGGCACTGAACATACTTGGAACTGTACATACTTGGCACTGTACATCTTTGCACTGTACATACTTGGTACTGTACATCTTGGCACTGTACATACTTGGCACTGTTCATCTTGGCACTGTACATACTTGGCACTGAACATACTTGGAACTGTACATACTTGGCACTGTACATCTTGGCACTGTACATACTTGGCACTGTACATACTTGGCACTGTACATACTTGGTACTGTACATACTTGGAACTGTACATACTTGGCACTGTACATCTTGGAACTGTACATACTTGGCACTGTACATACTTGGAATTGCACATCTTGGCACTGTACATCTTGGCACTGTACATACTTGGTACTGTACATACTTGACACTGAACATACTTGGCACTGTACATACTTGGCACTGAACATACTTGGTACTGTACATACTTGACACTGAACATACTTGGCACTGTACATACTTGGCACTGAACATACTTGACACTGTACATACTTGGCACTATATATCTTGGCACTGTACATACTTGGTACTGTATATCTTGGAACTGTACATACTTGGAACTGTACATCTTGGCACTGTACATCTTGGTACTGTACATACTTGGCACTGTACATACTTGACACTGAACATACTTGGCACTGAACATACTTGGTACTGTACATCTTGGCACTGTACATCTTGGTACTGTACATACTTGACACTGTACATCTTGGCACTGTACATACTTGGCACTGAACATACTTGGAACTGTACATACTTGGCACTGTACATCTTTGCACTGTACATACTTGGTACTGTACATCTTGGCACTGTAAATACTTGGCACTGTACATCTTGGCACTGTACATACTTGGCACTGAACATACTTGGAACTGTACATACTTGGCACTGTACATCTTGGCACTGTACATACTTGGCACTGTACATACTTGGCACTGTACATACTTGGTACTGTACATACTTGGAACTGTACATACTTGGCACTGTACATCTTGGAACTGTACATACTTGGCACTGTACATACTTGGCACTGTACATCTTGGCACTGTACATACTTGGCACTGTACATACTTGGCACTGTACATACTTGGTACTGTACATACTTGGTACTGTACATACTTGGAACTGTACATACTTGGCCATGTACATCTTGGCACTGTACATACTTGGAACTGTACATACTTGGCACTGTACATCTTTGCACTGTACATACTTGGTACTGTACATCTTGGCACTGTACATACTTGGCACTGTACATCTTGGCACTGTACATACTTGGCACTAAACATACTTGGAACTGTACATACTTGGCACTGTATATCTTGGCACTGTACATACTTGGCACTGTACATACTTGGCACTGTACATACTTGGTACTGTACATACTTGGAACTGTACATACTTGGAACTGTACATATTGGAACTGTACATACTTGGCACTGTACATACTTGGCACTGTACATCTTGGCACTGTACATACTTGGCACTGTACATACTTGGCACTGTACATACTTGGTACTGTACATACTTGGTACTGTACATACTTGGAACTGTACATACTTGGCCATGTACATCTTGGCACTGTACATACTTGGAACTGTACATACTTGGCACTGTACATACTTGGCACTATACATACTTGGCACTGTACATACTTGGCACTGTACATCTTGGCACTGTACATACTTGGCACTGTACATACTTGGCACTGTACATACTTGGCACTGTACATACTTGGCCATGTACATCTTGGCACTGTACATACTTGGAACTGTACATACTTGGCACTGTACATACTTGGCACTGTACATACTTGGCACTGTACATCTTGGTACTGTACATACTTGGGACTGTACAGCTTGGCACTATACATACTTGACACTGTACATCTTGGCACTGTACATCTTGGTACTGTACATACTTGACACTGTACATCTTGGCACTGTACATACTTGGCACTGAACATACTTGGAACTGTACATACTTGGCACTGTACATCTTTGCACTGTACATACTTGGTACTGTACATCTTGGCACTGTACATACTTGGCACTGTACATCTTGGCACTGTACATACTTGGCACTGAACATACTTGGAACTGTACATACTTGGCACTGTACATCTTGGCACTGTACATACTTGGCACTGTACATACTTGGCACTGTACATACTTGGTACTGTACATACTTGGAACTGTACATACTTGGCACTGTACATCTTGGAACTGTACATACTTGGCACTGTAAATACTTGGAACTGCACATCTTGGCACTGTACATCTTGGCACTGTACATACTTGGTACTGTACATCTTGGCACTGTACATACTTGGTACTGTACATACTTGACACTGAACATACTTGGCCATGTACATCTTGGCACTGTACATACTTGGAACTGTACATACTTGGCACTGTACATACTCTGCACTGTACATACTTGGCACTGTACATACTTGGCACTGTACATACTTGGCACTGTACATCTTGGTACTGTACATACTTGGAACTGTACATCTTGGCACTATACATACTTGGCACTGAACATACTTGGAACTGTACATACTTGGAACTGTACATCTTGGCACTGTACATACTTGGCACTGAACATACTTGGAACTGTACATACTTGGCACTGTACATAATTGGAACTGTACATACTTGACACTGAACATACTTGGTACTGTACATACTTGACACTGAACATACTTGGCAATGTACATACTTGGCACTGAACATACTTGGCACTGTACATACTTGGCACTGTACATACTTGGCACTGTATATCTTGGCACTGTACATACTTGGTAATGTATATCTTGGAACTGTACATACTTAGAACTGTACATCTTGGCACTGTACATACTTGGCACTGAACATACTTGGAACTGTACATACTTGGAACTGTACATACTTGGTACTGTACATACTTGGTACTGTACATACTTGACATTGTACATACTTGGAACTGTACATCTTGGAACTGTACATCTTGGCACTGTACATACTTGGAACTGTACATACTTGGTACTGTACATACTTGCCATTGTACATACTTGGAACTGTACATCTCGGAACTGTACATCTTGGCACTGTACATACTTGGAACTGTACATCTTGGCACTGTACATACTTGGAACTGTACATACTTGACATTGTACATACTTGGAACTGTACATCTTGGAACTGTACATCTTGGCACTGTACATACTTGGAACTGTACATACTTGGCACTGTACATACTTGGAACTGTACATCTTGGAACTGTACATACTTGGCACTGTACATACTTGGAACTGTACATACTTGGTACTGCACATCTTGGCACTGTACATCTTGGTTCTGTACATACTTGGCACTGTACATACTTGACACTGAACATACTTGGCACTGTAAATACTTGGAACTGCACATCTTGGCACTGTACATACTTGGTACTGTACATACTTGACACTGAACATACTTGGCACTGTACATACTTGGAACTGTACATCTTGGCACTGTACATACTTGGTACTGTACATCTTGGTACTGTACATCTTGGCACTGTACATACTTGGAATTGTACATACTTGGCACTGTACATACTTGGAACTGTACATCTTGGCACTGTATATACTTGGAACTGTACATACTTGGCACTCTACATCTTGGCACTGTACATACTTGACACTGAACATACTTGGCACTGTACATACTTGGTACTGTACATCTTGGCACTGTACATCTTGGTACTGTACATACTTGGCACTGTACATACTTGACACTGAACATACTTGGCACTGAACATACTTGGTACTGTACATCTTGGCACTGTACATCTTGGTACTGTACATACTTGACACTGTACATCTTGGCACTGTACATACTTGGCACTGAACATACTTGGAACTGTACATACTTGGCACTGTACATCTTTGCACTGTACATACTTGGTACTGTACATCTTGGCACTGTACATACTTGGCACTGTACATCTTGGCACTGTACATACTTGGCACTGAACATACTTGGAACTGTACATACTTGGCACTGTACATCTTGGCACTGTACATACTTGGGACTGTACATACTTGGCACTGTACATACTTGGTACTGTACATACTTGGAACTGTACATACTTGGCACTGTACATCTTGGAACTGTACATACTTGGCACTGTACATACTTGGCACTGTACATCTTGGCACTGTACATACTTGGCACTGTACATACTTGGCACTGTACATACTTGGTACTGTACATACTTGGTACTGTACATACTTGGAACTGTACATACTTGGCCATGTACATCTTGGCACTGTACATACTTGGAACTGTACATACTTGGCACTGTACATCTTTGCACTGTACATACTTGGTACTGTACATCTTGGCACTGTACATACTTGGCACTGTACATCTTGGCACTGTACATACTTGGCACTAAACATACTTGGAACTGTACATACTTGGCACTGTATATCTTGGCACTGTACATACTTGGCACTGTACATACTTGGCACTGTACATACTTGGTACTGTACATACTTGGAACTGTACATACTTGGCACTGTATATCTTGGAACTGTACATACTTGGCACTGTACATACTTGGCACTGTACATCTTGGCACTGTACATACTTGGCACTGTACATACTTGGCACTGTACATACTTGGTACTGTACATACTTGGTACTGTACATACTTGGAACTGTACATACTTGGCCATGTACATCTTGGCACTGTACATACTTGGAACTGTACATACTTGGCACTGTACATACTTGGCACTATACATACTTGGCACTGTACATACTTGGCACTGTACATCTTGGCACTGTACATACTTGGCACTGTACATCTTGGCACTGTACATACTTGGCACTGTACATACTTGGCACTGTACATACTTGGCCATGTACATCTTGGCACTGTACATACTTGGAACTGTACATACTTGGCACTGTACATACTTGGCACTGTACATACTTGGCACTGTACATCTTGGTACTGTACATACTTGGGACTGTACAGCTTGGCACTATACATACTTGACACTGTACATCTTGGCACTGTACATCTTGGTACTGTACATACTTGACACTGTACATCTTGGCACTGTACATACTTGGCACTGAACATACTTGGAACTGTGCATACTTGGCACTGTACATCTTTGCACTGTACATACTTGGTACTGTACATCTTGGCACTGTACATACTTGGCACTGTACATCTTGGCACTGTACATACTTGGCACTGAACATACTTGGAACTGTACATACTTGGCACTGTACATCTTGGCACTGTACATACTTGGCACTGTACATACTTGGCACTGTACATACTTGGTACTGTACATACTTGGAACTGTACATACTTGGCACTGTACATCTTGGAACTGTACATACTTGGCACTGTAAATACTTGGAACTGCACATCTTGGCACTGTACATCTTGGCACTGTACATACTTGGTACTGTACATCTTGGCACTGTACATACTTGGTACTGTACATACTTGACACTGAACATACTTGGCCATGTACATCTTGGCACTGTACATACTTGGAACTGTACATACTTGGCACTGTACATACTCTGCACTGTACATACTTGGCACTGTACATACTTGGCACTGTACATACTTGGCACTGTACATCTTGGTACTGTACATACTTGGAACTGTACATCTTGGCACTATACATACTTGACACTGTACATACTTGGCACTGTACATCTTGGCACTGTACATAATTGGCACTGAACATACTTGGAACTGTACATACTTGGCACTGTACATCTTGGCACTTTACATACTTGGCACTGTACATACTTGGCACTGTACATACTTAGTACTGTACATACTTGGAACTGTACATACTTGGTACTGTACATACTTGGAACTGTACATACTTGGCACTGTACATACTTGGAACTGTACATACTTGGCACTGTACATACTTGGAACTGTACATACTTGACATTGTACATACTTGGAACTGTACATCTTGGAACTGTACATCTTGGAACTGTACATACTTGGAACTGTACATCTTGGCACTGTACATACTTGGAACTGTACATACTTGGTACTGTACATACTTGCCATTGTACATACTTGGAACTGTACATATTGGAACTGTACATCTTGGCACTGTACATACTTGGAACTGTACATACTTGGCACTGTACATACTTGGAACTGTACATACTTGACATTGTACATACTTGGAACTGTACATCTTGGAACTGTACATCTTGGCACTGTACATACTTGGAACTGTACATACATGGCACTGTACATACTTGGAACTGTACATCTTGGAACTGTACATACTTGGCACTGTACATACTTGGAACTGTACATACTTGGTACTGCACATCTTGGCACTGTACATCTTGGTACTGTACATACTTGGCACTGTACATACTTGACACTGAACATACTTGGCACTGTAAATACTTGGAACTGCACATCTTGGCACTGTACATCTTGGCACTGTACATACTTGGTACTGTACATCTTGGCACTGAACATACTTGGTACTGTACATCTTGGCACTGTACATCTTGGTACTGTACATACTTGACACTGTACATCTTGGCACTGTACATACTTGGCACTGAACATACTTGGAACTGTACATACTTGGCACTGTACATCTTTGCACTGTACATACTTGGCACTGTACATACTTGGCACTGTACATCTTGGCACTGTTCATACTTGGCACTGTACATACTTGGCACTGTACATACTTGGTACTGTACATATTTGGTACTGTACATACTTGGAACTGTACATACTTGGCCATGTACATCTTGGCACTGTACATACTTGGAACTGTACATACTTGGCACTGTACATACTTGGCACTGTACATACTTGGCACTGTACATACTTGGCACTGTACATACTTGACACTGTACATCTTGGCACTGTACATACTTGGCACTGAACATACTTGGAACTGTACATACTTGGCACTGTACATCTTTGCACTGTACATACTTGGTACTGTACATCTTGGCACTGTACATACTTGGCACTGTACATCTTGGCACTGTACATACTTGGCACTGAACATACTTGGAACTGTACATACTTGGCACTGTATATCTTGGCACTGTACATACTTGGCACTGTACATACTTGGCACTGTACATACTTGGTACTGTACATACTTGGAACTGTACATACTTGGCACTGTACATCTTGGAACTGTACATACTTGGCACTGTACATACTTGGCACTGTACATCTTGGCACTGTACATACTTGGCACTGTACATACTTGGCACTGTACATACTTGGTACTGTACATACTTGGTACTGTACATACTTGGAACTGTACATACTTGGCCATGTACATCTTGGCACTGTACATATTTGGAACTGTACATACTTGGCACTGTACATACTTGGCACTATACATACTTGGCACTGTACATACTTGGCACTGTACATCTTGGCACTGTACATACTTGGCACTGTACATCTTGGCACTGTACATACTTGTCACTGTACATACTTGGCACTGTACATACTTGGCCATGTACATCTTGGCACTGTACATACTTGGAACTGTACACACTTGGCACTGTACATACTTGGCACTGTACATACTTGGCACTGTACATCTTGGTACTGTACATACTTGGGACTGTACATCTTGGCACTATACATACTTGACACTGTACATCTTGGCACTGTACATCTTGGTACTGTACATACTTGACACTGTACATCTTGGCACTGTACATACCTGGCACTGAACATACTTGGAACTGTACATACTTGGCACTGTACATCTTTGCACTGTACATACTTGGTACTGTACATCTTGGCACTGTACATACTTGACACTGTACATCTTGGCACTGTACATACTTGGCACTGAACATACTTGGAACTGTACATACTTGGCACTGTACATCTTGGCACTGTACATACTTGGCACTGTACATACTTGGCACTGTACATACTTGGTACTGTACATACTTGGAACTGTACACACTTGGCACTGTACATCTTGGAACTGTACATACTTGGCACTGTAAATACTTGGAACTGCACATCTTGGCACTGTACATCTTGGCACTGTACATACTTGGTACTGTACATCTTGGCACTGTACATACTTGGTACTGTACATACTTGAAACTGAACATACTTGGCCATGTAAATCTTGGCACTGTACATACTTGGAACTGTACATACTTGGCACTGTACATACTTGGCACTGTACATACTTGGCACTGTACATACTTGGCACTGTACATACTTGGCACTGTACATACTTGGCACTGTACATCTTGGTACTGTACATACTTGGAACTGTACATCTTGGCACTATACATACTTGACACTGTACATCTTGGCACTGTACATACTTGGCAC
This sequence comes from Spisula solida, assembly GCA_947247005.1. NCBI lineage: Eukaryota > Metazoa > Mollusca > Bivalvia > Venerida > Mactridae > Spisula > Spisula solida. Next base: position 40,438,831 of record OX365958.1, on the reverse strand, counting down.
TGTACATCTTGGCACTGTACATACTTGGCACTGTACATACTTGGCACTGTACATACTTGGTACTGTACATACTTGGAACTGTACATACTTGGTACTGTACATACTTGGAACTGTACATACTTGGCACTGTACATACTTGGATCTGTACATACTTGGCACTGTACATACTTGGAACTGTACATACTTGACATTGTACATACTTGGAACTGTACATCTTGGAACTGTACATCTTGGAACTGTACATACTTGGAACTGTACATCTTGGCACTGTACATACTTGGAACTGTACATACTTGGTGCTGTACATACTTGCCATTGTACATACTTGGAACTGTACATATTGGAACTGTACATCTTGGCACTGTACATACTTGGAACTGTACATACTTGGCACTGTACATACTTGGAACTGTACATACTTGACATTGTACATACTTGGAACTGTACATCTTGGAACTGTACATCTTGGCACTGTACATACTTGGAACTGTACATACATGGCACTGTACATACTTGGAACTGTACATCTTGGAACTGTACATACTTGGCACTGTACATACTTGGAACTGTACATACTTGGTAATGCACATCTTGGCACTGTACATCTTGGTACTGTACATACTTGGCACTGTACATACTTGACACTGAACATACTTGGCACTGTAAATACTTGGAACTGCACATCTTGGCACTGTACATCTTGGCACTGTACATACTTGGTACTGTACATCTTGGCACTGAACATACTTGGTACTGTACATCTTGGCACTGTACATCTTGGTACTGTACATACTTGACACTGTACATCTTGGCACTGTACATACTTGGCACTGAACATACTTGGAACTGTACATACTTGGCACTGTACATCTTTGCACTGTACATACTTGGCCCTGTACATACTTGGCACTGTACATCTTGGCACTGTACATACTTGGCACTGTACATACTTGGCACTGTACATACTTGGTACTGTACATACTTGGTACTGTACATACTTGGAACTGTACATACTTGGCCATGTACATCTTGGCACTGTACATACTTGGAACTGTACATACTTGGCACTGTACATACTTGGCACTGTACATACTTGGCACTGTACATACTTGGCACTGTACATACTTGGCACTGTACATCTTGGTACTGTACATACTTGGAACTGTACATCTTGGCACTATACATACTTGACACTGTACATCTTGGCACTGTACATACTTGGCACTGTACATCTTGGCACTGTACATACTTGGCACTGAACATACTTGGAACTGTACATACTTGGCACTGTACATCTTGGCACTGTACATAATTGGCACTGTACATACTTGGCACTGTACATACTTGGTACTGTACATACTTGGCACTGTACATCTTGGCACTGAACATACTTGGAACTGTACATACTTGGCACTGTACATCTTTGCACTGTACATACTTGGTACTGTACATCTTGGCACTGTACATACTTGGCACTGTACATCTTGGCACTGTACATACTTGGCACTGAACATACTTGGAACTGTACATACTTGGCACTGTACATCTTGGCACTGTACATACTTGGCACTGTACATACTTGGCACTGTACATACTTGGTACTGTACATACTTGGAACTGTATATACTTGGCACTGTACATACTTGGCACTGTACATCTTGGAACTGTACATACTTGGCACTGTACATACTTGGCACTGTACATACTTGGCACTGTACATACTTGGTACTGTACATACTTGGAACTGTACATACTTGGCCATGTACATCTTGGCACTGTACATACTTGGAACTGTACATACTTGGCACTGTACATACTTGGCACTGTACATACTTGGCACTGTACATACTTGGCACTGTACATACTTGGCACTGTACATACTTGGCACTGTACATCTTGGCACTGTACATACTTGACACTGTAAACATCTTGGCACTGTACATACTTGACACTGTACATACTTGGCACTGTACATACTTGGCACTGTACATACTTGGAACTGTACATCTTGGCACTGTACATACTTGTAACTGTATATAATTGGCACTGTACATACTTGACACTGTACATCTTGGTACTGTACATACTTGGAACTGTACATCTTGGCACTATACATACTTGACACTGTACATCTTGGCACTGTACATACTTGGCACTGTACATCTTGGCACTGTACATACTTGGCACTGAACATACTTGGAACTGTACATACTTGGCACTGTACATCTTGGCACTGTACATACTTGGCACTGTACATACTTGGCACTGTACATACTTGGTACTGTACATACTTGGAACTGTACATACTTGGCACTGTACATACTTGGAACTGTACATACTTGACATTGTACATACTTGGAACTGTACATCTTGGAACTGTACATCTTGGAACTGTACATACTTGGCACTGTACATCTTGGCACTGTACATACTTGGCACTGTACATACTTGGTACTGTACATACTTGGATCTGTACATACTTGGCACTGTACATCTTGGAACTGTACATACTTGGCACTGTACATACTTGGAACTGCACATCTTGGCACTGTACGTCTTGGCACTGTACATACTTGGTACTGTACATCTTGGCACTGTACATACTTGGTACTGTACATACTTGACACTGAACATACTTGGCACTGTACATACTTGGAACTGTACATCTTGGCACTGTACATACTTGGTACTGTACATCTTGGTACTGTACATCTTGGCACTGTACATCTTGGCACTGTACATACTTGGAATTGTACATACTTGGCACTGTACATACTTGGAACTGTACATCTTGGCACTGTATATACTTGGAACTGTACATCTTGGCACTCTACATCTTGGCACTGTACATACTTGACACTGAACATACTTGGCACTGTACATACTTGACACTGTACATCTTGGCACTGTACATACTTGGCACTGAACATACTTGGAACTGTACATACTTGGCACTGTACATCTTTGCACTGTACATACTTGGTACTGTACATCTTGGCACTGTACATACTTGGCACTGTACATCTTGGCACTGTACATACTTGGCACTAAACATACTTGGAACTGTACATACTTGGCACTGTATATCTTGGCACTGTACATACTTGGCACTGTACATTCTTGGCACTGTACATACTTGGTACTGTACATACTTGGAACTGTACATACTTGGCACTGTACATCTTGGAACTGTACATACTTGGCACTGTACATACTTGGCACTGTACATCTTGGCACTGTACATACTTGGCACTGTACATACTTGGCACTGTACATACTTGGTACTGTACATACTTGGTACTGTACATACTTGGATCTACATACTTGGCACTGTACATCTTGGAACTGTACATACTTGGCACTGTACATACTTGGAACTGCACATCTTGGCACTGTACGTCTTGGCACTGTACATACTTGGTACTGTACATCTTGGCACTGTACATACTTGGTACTGTACATACTTGACACTGAACATACTTGGCACTGTACATACTTGGAACTGTACATCTTGGCACTGTACATACTTGGTACTGTACATCTTGGTACTGTACATCTTGGCACTGTACATCTTGGCACTGTACATACTTGGAATTGTACATACTTGGCACTGTACATACTTGGAACTGTACATCTTGGCACTGTATATACTTGGAACTGTACATCTTGGAACTCTACATCTTGGCACTGTACATACTTGACACTGAACATACTTGGCACTGTACATACTTGACACTGTACATCTTGGCACTGTACATACTTGGCACTGAACATACTTGGAACTGTACATACTTGGCACTGTACATCTTTGCACTGTACATACTTGGTACTGTACATCTTGGCACTGTACATACTTGGCACTGTACATCTTGGCACTGTACATACTTGGCACTAAACATACTTGGAACTGTACATACTTGGCACTGTATATCTTGGCACTGTACATACTTGGCACTGTACATACTTGGCACTGTACATACTTGGTACTGTACATACTTGGAACTGTACATACTTGGCACTGTACATCTTGGAACTGTACATACTTGGCACTGTACATACTTGGCACTGTACATCTTGGCACTGTACATACTTGGTACTGTACATACTTGGAACTGTACATACTTGGCCATGTACATCTTGGCACTGTACATACTTGGAACTGTACATACTTGGCACTGTACATACTTGGCACTATACATACTTGGCACTGTACATACTTGGCACTGTACATCTTGGCACTGTACATACTTGGCACTGTACATCTTGGCACTGTACATACTTGGCACTGTACATACTTGGAACTGTACATACTTGGCACTGTACATCTTTGCACTGTACATACTTGGTACTGTACATCTTGGCACTGTACATACTTGGCACTGTACATCTTGGAACTGTACATACTTGGCACTAAACATACTTGGAACTGTACATACTTGGCACTGTATATCTTGGCACTGTACATACTTGGCACTGTACATACTTGGCACTGTACATACTTGGTACTGTACATACTTGGAACTGTACATACTTGGCACTGTACATCTTGGAACTGTACATACTTGGCACTGTACATACTTGGCACTGTACATCTTGGCACTGTACATACTTGGCACTGTACATACTTGGCACTGTACATCTTGGCACTGTACATACTTGGCACTGTACATACTTGGCACTGTACATACTTGGTACTGTACATACTTGGCACTGTACATCTTGGCACTGTACATACTTGGCACTGTACATCTTGGCACTGTACATACTTGGCACTGTACATACTTGGCACTGTACATACTTGGCCATGTACATCTTGGCACTGTACATACTTGGAACTGTACATACTTGGCACTGTACATACTTGGCACTGTACATACTTGGCACTGTACATCTTGGTACTGTACATACTTGGGACTGTACATCTTGGCACTATACATACTTGACACTGTACATCTTGGCACTGTACATCTTGGTACTGTACATACTTGACACTGTACATCTTGGCACTGTACATACTTGGCACTGAACATACTTGGAACTGTACATACTTGGCACTGTACATCTTTGCACTGTACATACTTGGTACTGTACATCTTGGCACTGTACATACTTGGCACTGTACATCTTGGCACTGTACATACTTGGCACTGAACATACTTGGAACTGTACATACTTGGCACTGTACATCTTGGCACTGTACATACTTGGCACTGTACATACTTGGCACTGTACATACTTGGTACTGTACATACTTGGAACTGTACATACTTGGCACTGTACATCTTGGAACTGTACATACTTGGCACTGTAAATACTTGGAACTGCACATCTTGGCACTGTACATCTTGGCACTGTACATACTTGGTACTGTACATCTTGGCACTATACATACTTGGTACTGTACATACTTGACACTGAACATACTTGGCCATGTACATCTTGGCACTGTACATACTTGGAACTGTACATACTTGGCACTGTACATACTTGGCACTGTACATACTTGGCACTGTACATACTTGGCACTGTACATACTTGGCACTGTACATCTTGGTACTGTACATACTTGGAACTGTACATCTTGGCACTATACATACTTGACACTGTACATCTCGGCACTGTACATACTTGGCACTGTACATCTTGGCACTGTACATAATTGGCACTGAACATACTTGGAACTGTACATACTTGGCACTGTACATACTTGGCACTGTACATACTTGGCACTGTACATACTTGGTACTGTACATACTTGGAACTGTACATACTTGGTACTGTACATACTTGGCACTGTACATACTTGGTACTGTACATACTTGGTACTGTACATACTTGGATCTGTACATACTTGGCACTGTACATCTTGGAACTGTACATACTTGGCACTGTACATACTTGGAACTGCACATCTTGGCACTGTACGTCTTGGCACTGTACATACTTGGTACTGTACATCTTGGCACTGTACATACTTGGTACTGTACATACTTGACACTGAACATACTTGGCACTGTACATACTTGGAACTGTACATCTTGGCACTGTACATACTTGGTACTGTACATCTTGGTACTGTACATCTTGGCACTGTACATCTTGGCACTGTACATACTTGGAATTGTACATACTTGGCACTGTACATACTTGGAACTGTACATCTTGGCACTGTATATACTTGGAACTGTACATCTTGGCACTCTACATCTTGGCACTGTACATACTTGACACTGAACATACTTGGCACTGTACATACTTGACACTGTACATCTTGGCACTGTACATACTTGGCACTGAACATACTTGGAACTGTACATACTTGGCACTGTACATCTTTGCACTGTACATACTTGGTACTGTACATCTTGGCACTGTACATACTTGGCACTGTACATCTTGGCACTGTACATACTTGGCACTAAACATACTTGGAACTGTACATACTTGGCACTGTATATCTTGGCACTGTACATACTTGGCACTGTACATACTTGGCACTGTACATACTTGGTACTGTACATACTTGGAACTGTACATACTTGGCACTGTACATCTTGGAACTGTACATACTTGGCACTGTACATACTTGGCACTGTACATCTTGGCACTGTACATACTTGGCACTGTACATACTTGGCACTGTACATACTTGGTACTGTACATACTTGGTACTGTACATACTTGGAACTGTACATACTTGGCCATGTACATATTGGCACTGTACATACTTGGAACTGTACATACTTGGCACTGTACATACTTGGCACTGTACATCTTGGCACTGTACATACTTGGCACTGTACATCTTGGCACTGTACATACTTGGCACTGTACATACTTGGCACTGTACATACTTGGCCATGTACATCTTGGCACTGTACATACTTGGAACTGTACATACTTGGCACTGTACATACTTGGCACTGTACATACTTGGCACTGTACATCTTGGTACTGTACATACTTGGGACTGTACATCTTGGCACTATACATACTTGACACTGTACATCTTGGCACTGTACATCTTGGTACTGTACATACTTGACACTGTACATCTTGGCACTGTACATACTTGGCACTGAACATACTTGGAACTGTACATACTTGGCACTGTACATCTTTGCACTGTACATACTTGGTACTGTACATCTTGGCACTGTACATACTTGGCACTGTACATCTTGGCACTGTACATACTTGGCACTGAACATACTTGGAACTGTACATACTTGGCACTGTACATCTTGGCACTGTACATACTTGGCACTGTACATACTTGGCACTGTACATACTTGGTACTGTACATACTTGGAACTGTACATACTTGGCACTGTACATCTTGGAACTGTACATACTTGGCACTGTAAATACTTGGAACTGCACATCTTGGCACTGTACATCTTGGCACTGTACATACTTGGTACTGTACATCTTGGCACTGTACATACTTGGTACTGTACATACTTGACACTGAACATACTTGGCCATGTACATCTTGGCACTGTACATACTTGGAACTGTACATACTTGGCACTGTACATACTTGGCACTGTACATACTTGGCACTGTACATACTTGGCACTGTACATACTTGGCACTGTACATCTTGGTACTGTACATACTTGGAACTGTACATCTTGGCACTATACATACTTGACACTGTACATCTCGGCACTGTACATACTTGGCACTGTACATCTTGGCACTGTACATAATTGGCACTGAACATACTTGGAACTGTACATACTTGGCACTGTACATACTTGGCACTGTACATACTTGGCACTGTACATACTTGGTACTGTACATACTTGGAACTGTACATACTTGGTACTGTACATACTTGGAACTGTACATACTTGGCACTGTACATACTTGGAACTGTACATACTTGGCACTGTACATACTTGGAACTGTACATACTTGACATTGTACATACTTGGAACTGTACATCTTGGAACTGTACATCTTGGAACTGTACATACTTGGAACTGTACATCTTGGCACTGTACATACTTGGAACTGAACATACTTGGTACTGTACATACTTGCCATTGTACATACTTGGAACTGTACATATTGGAACTGTACATCTTGGCACTGTACATACTTGGAACTGTACATACTTGGCACTGTACATACTTGGAACTGTACATACTTGACATTGTACATACTTGGAACTGTACATCTTGGAACTGTACATCTTGGCACTGTACATACTTGGAACTGTACATACATGGCACTGTACATACTTGGAACTGTACATCTTGGAACTGTACATACTTGGCACTGTACATACTTGGAACTGTACATACTTGGTACTGCACATCTTGGCACTGTACATCTTGGTACTGTACATACTTGGCACTGTACATACTTGACACTGAACATACTTGGCACTGTAAATACTTGGAACTGCACATCTTGGCACTGTACATCTTGGCACTGTACATACTTGGCACTGTACATACTTGGCACTGTACATACTTGGTACTGTACATACTTGGTACTGTACATACTTGGAACTGTACATACTTGGCCATGTACATCTTGGCACTGTACATACTTGGAACTGTACATACTTGGCACTGTACATCTTTGCACTGTACATACTTTGTACTGTACATCTTGGCACTGTACATACTTGGCACTGTACATCTTGGCACTGTACATACTTGGCACTAAACATACTTGGAACTGTACATACTTGGCACTGTATATCTTGGCACTGTACATACTTGGCACTGTACATACTTGGCACTGTACATACTTGGTACTGTACATACTTGGAACTGTACATACTTGGCACTGTACATCTTGGAACTGTACATACTTGGCACTGTACATCTTGGCACTGTACATACTTGGCACTGTACATACTTGGCACTGTACATACTTGGTACTGTACATACTTGGTACTGTACATACTTGGAACTGTACATACTTGGCCATGTACATCTTGGCACTGTACATACTTGGAACTGTACATACTTGGCACTGTACATACTTGGCACTATACATACTTGGCACTGTACATACTTGGCACTGTACATCTTGGCACTGTACATACTTGGCACTGTACATCTTGGCACTGTACATACTTGGCACTGTACATACTTGGCACTGTACATACTTGGCCATGTACATCTTGGCACTGTACATACTTGGAACTGTACATACTTGGCACTGTACATACTAGGCACTGTACATACTTGGCACTGTACATCTTGGTACTGTACATACTTGGGACTGTACAGCTTGGCACTATACATACTTGACACTGTACATCTTGGCACTGTACATCTTGGTACTGTACATACTTGAAACTGTACATCTTGGCACTGTACATACTTGGCACTGAACATACTTGGAACTGTACATACTTGGCACTGTACATCTTTGCACTGTACATACTTGGTACTGTACATCTTGGCACTGTACATACTTGGCACTGTACATCTTGGCACTGTACATACTTGGCACTGAACATACTTGGAACTGTACATACTTGGCACTGTACATCTTGGCACTGTACATACTTGGCACTGTACATACTTGGCACTGTACATACTTGGTACTGTACATACTTGGAACTGTACATACTTGGCACTGTACATCTTGGAACTGTACATACTTGGCACTGTAAATACTTGGAACTGCACATCTTGGCACTGTACATCTTGGCACTGTACATACTTGGTACTGTACATCTTGGCACTGTACATACTTGGTACTGTACATACTTGACACTGAACATACTTGGCCATGTACATCTTGGCACTGTACATACTTGGAACTGTACATACTTGGCACTGTACATACTCTGCACTGTACATACTTGGCACTGTACATACTTGGCACTGTACATACTTGGCACTGTACATCTTGGTACTGTACATACTTGGAACTGTACATCTTGGCACTATACATACTTGACACTGTACATACTTGGCACTGTACATCTTGGCACTGTACATAATTGGCACTGAACATACTTGGAACTGTACATACTTGGCACTGTACATCTTGGCACTTTACATACTTGGCACTGTACATACTTGGCACTGTACATACTTAGTACTGTACATACTTGGAACTGTACATACTTGGTACTGTACATACTTGGAACTGTACATACTTGGCACTGTACATACTTGGAACTGTACATACTTGGCACTGTACATACTTGGAACTGTACATACTTGACATTGTACATACTTGGAACTGTACATCTTGGAACTGTACATCTTGGAACTGTACATACTTGGAACTGTACATCTTGGCACTGTTCATACTTGGAACTGTACATACTTGGTACTGTACATACTTGCCATTGTACATACTTGGAACTGTACATATTGGAACTGTACATCTTGGCACTGTACATACTTGGAACTGTACATACTTGGCACTGTACATACTTGGAACTGTACATACTTGACATTGTACATACTTGGAACTGTACATCTTGGAACTGTACATCTTGGCACTGTACATACTTGGAACTGTACATACATGGCACTGTACATACTTGGAACTGTACATCTTGGAACTGTACATACTTGGCACTGTACATACTTGGAACTGTACATACTTGGTACTGCACATCTTGGCACTGTACATCTTGGTACTGTACATACTTGGCACTGTACATACTTGACACTGAACATACTTGGCACTGTAAATACTTGGAACTGCACATCTTGGCACTGTACATCTTGGCACTGTACATACTTGGTACTGTACATCTTGGCACTGAACATACTTGGTACTGTACATCTTGGCACTGTACATCTTGGTACTGTACATACTTGACACTGTACATCTTGGCACTGTACATACTTGGCACTGAACATACTTGGAACTGTACATACTTGGCACTGTACATCTTTGCACTGTACATACTTGGCACTGTACATACTTGGCACTGTACATCTTGGCACTGTTCATACTTGGCACTGTACATACTTGGCACTGTACATACTTGGTACTGTACATATTTGGTACTGTACATACTTGGAACTGTACATACTTGGCCATGTACATCTTGGCACTGTACATACTTGGAACTGTACATACTTGGCACTGTACATACTTGGCACTGTACATACTTGGCACTGTACATACTTGGCACTGTACATACTTGACACTGTACATCTTGGCACTGTACATACTTGGCACTGAACATACTTGGAACTGTACATACTTGGCACTGTACATCTTTGCACTGTACATACTTGGTACTGTACATCTTGGCACTGTACATACTTGGCACTGTACATCTTGGCACTGTACATACTTGGCACTGAACATACTTGGAACTGTACATACTTGGCACTGTATATCTTGGCACTGTACATACTTGGCACTGTACATACTTGGCACTGTACATACTTGGTACTGTACATACTTGGAACTGTACATACTTGGCACTGTACATCTTGGAACTGTACATACTTGGCACTGTACATACTTGGCACTGTACATCTTGGCACTGTACATACTTGGCACTGTACATACTTGGCACTGTACATACTTGGTACTGTACATACTTGGTACTGTACATACTTGGAACTGTACATACTTGGCCATGTACATCTTGGCACTGTACATATTTGGAACTGTACATACTTGGCACTGTACATACTTGGCACTATACATACTTGGCACTGTACATACTTGGCACTGTACATCTTGGCACTGTACATACTTGGCACTGTACATCTTGGCACTGTACATACTTGTCACTGTACATACTTGGCACTGTACATACTTGGCCATGTACATCTTGGCACTGTACATACTTGGAACTGTACACACTTGGCACTGTACATACTTGGCACTGTACATACTTGGCACTGTACATCTTGGTACTGTACATACTTGGGACTGTACATCTTGGCACTATACATACTTGACACTGTACATCTTGGCACTGTACATCTTGGTACTGTACATACTTGACACTGTACATCTTGGCACTGTACATACTTGGCACTGAACATACTTGGAACTGTACATACTTGGCACTGTACATCTTTGCACTGTACATACTTGGTACTGTACATCTTGGCACTGTACATACTTGACATTGTACATCTTGGCACTGTACATACTTGGCACTGAACATACTTGGAACTGTACATACTTGGCACTGTACATCTTGGCACTGTACATACTTGGCACTGTACATACTTGGCACTGTACATACTTGGTACTGTACATACTTGGAACTGTACACACTTGGCACTGTACATCTTGGAACTGTACATACTTGGCACTGTAAATACTTGGAACTGCACATCTTGGCACTGTACATCTTGGCACTGTACATACTTGGTACTGTACATCTTGGCACTGTACATACTTGGTACTGTACATACTTGAAACTGAACATACTTGGCCATGTAAATCTTGGCACTGTACATACTTGGAACTGTACATACTTGGCACTGTACATACTTGGCACTGTACATACTTGGCACTGTACATACTTGGCACTGTACATACTTGGCACTGTACATCTTGGTACTGTACATACTTGGAACTGTACATCTTGGCACTATACATACTTGACACTGTACATCTTGGCACTGTACATACTTGGCACTGTACATCTTGGCACTGTACATACTTGGCACTGTACATACTTGGCACTGTACATACTTGGTACTGTACATACTTGGAACTGTACATACTTGGTACTGTACATACTTGGAACTGTACATACTTGGCACTGTACATACTTGGATCTGTACATACTTGGCACTGTACATACTTGGAACTGTACATACTTGACATTGTACATACTTGGAACTGTACATCTTGGAACTGTACATCTTGGAACTGTACATACTTGGAACTGTACATCTTGGCACTGTACATACTTGGAACTGTACATACTTGGTACTGTACATACTTGCCATTGTACATACTTGGAACTGTACATATTGGAACTGTACATCTTGGCACTGTACATACTTGGAACTGTACATACTTGGCACTGTACATACTTGGAACTGTACATACTTGACATTGTACATACTTGGAACTGTACATCTTGGAACTGTACATCTTGGCACTGTACATACTTGGAACTGTACATACATGGCACTGTACATACTTGGAACTGTACATCTTGGAACTGTACATACTTGGCACTGTACATACTTGGCACTGTACATACTTGGCACTGTACATACTTGGCACTGTACATACTTGGCACTGTACATACTTGGCACTGTACATACTTGGCACTGTACATACTTGGAACTGTACATCTTGGCACTATACATACTTGACACTGTACATCTTGGCACTATACATACTTGACACTGTACATCTTGGCACTGTACATACTTGACATTGTACATACTTGGAACTGTACATCTTGGAACTGTACATCTTGGCACTGTACATACTTGGAACTGTACATACTTGGTACTGTACATCTTGGCACTGTACATACTTGGAACTGTACATATTGGAACTGTACATCTTGGCACTGTACATACTTGGAACTGTACATACTTGGCACTGTACATACTTGGAACTGTACATACTTGACATTGTACATACTTGGAACTGTACATCTTGGAACTGTACATCTTGGCACTGTACATACTTGGAACTGTACATACATGGCACTGTACATACTTGGAACTGTACATCTTGGAACTGTACATACTTGGCACTGTACATACTTGGCACTGTACATACTTGGCACTGTACATACTTGGCACTGTACATACTTGGCACTGTACATACTTGGCACTGTACATACTTGGCACTGTACATACTTGGAACTGTACATCTTGGCACTATACATACTTGACACTGTACATCTTGGCACTATACATACTTGACACTGTACATCTTGGCACTGTACATACTTGGCACTGTACATCTTGGCACTGTACATACTTGGCACTGAACATACTTGGAACTGTACATACTTGGCACTGTACATCTTGGCACTGTACATAATTGGCACTGTACATACTTGGCACTGTACATACTTGGTACTGTACATACTTGGCACTGTACATCTTGGCACTGAACATACTTGGAACTGTACATACTTGGCACTGTACATCTTTGCACTGTACATACTTGGTACTGTACATCTTGGCACTGTACATACTTGGCACTGTACATCTTGGCACTGTACATACTTGGCACTGAACATACTTGGAACTGTACATACTTGGCACTGTACATCTTGGCACTGTACATACTTGGCACTGTACATACTTGGCACTGTACATACTTGGTACTGTACATACTTGGAACTGTATATACTTGGCACTGTACATACTTGGCACTGTACATCTTGGAACTGTACATACTTGGCACTGTACATACTTGGCACTGTACATACTTGGCACTGTACATACTTGGTACTGTACATACTTGGAACTGTACATACTTGGTTATGTACATCTTGGCACTGTACATACTTGGAACTGTACATACTTGGCACTGTACATACTTGGCACTGTACATACTTGGCACTGTACATACTTGGCACTGTACATACTTGGCACTGTACATACTTGGCACTGTACATCTTGGCACTGTACATACTTGACACTGTAAACATCTTGGCACTGTACATACTTGACACTGTACATACTTGGCACTGTACATACTTGGCACTGTACATACTTGGCACTGTACATACTTGGAACTGTACATCTTGGCACTGTACATACTTGGAACTGTATATAATTGGCACTGTACATACTTGACACTGTACATCTTGGTACTGTACATACTTGGAACTGTACATCTTGGCACTATACATACTTGACACTGTACATCTTGGCACTGTACATACTTGGCACTGTACATCTTGGCACTGTACATACTTGGCACTGAACATACTTGGAACTGTACATACTTGGCACTGTACATCTTGGCACTGTACATACTTGGCACTGTACATACTTGGCACTGTACATACTTGGTACTGTACATACTTGGAACTGTACATACTTGGCACTGTACATACTTGGAACTGTACATACTTGACATTGTACATACTTGGAACTGTACATCTTGGAACTGTACATCTTGGAACTGTACATACTTGGAACTGTACATACTTGGTACTGTACATACTTGGTACTGTACATACTTGACATTGTACATACTTGGAACTGTACATCTTGGAACTGTACATCTTGGCACTGTACATACTTGGAACTGTACATACTTGGTACTGTACATACTTGCCATTGTACATAGTTGGAACTGTACATCTTGGAACTGTACATCTTGGCACTGTACATACTTGGAACTGTACATACTTGGCACTGTACATACTTGGAACTGTACATACTTGACATTGTACATACTTGGAACTGTACATCTTGGAACTGTACATCTTGGCACTGTACATACTTGGAACTGTACATACTTGGCACTGTACATACTTGGAACTGTACATCTTGGAACTGTACATACTTGGCACTGTACATACTTGGAACTGTACATACTTGGTACTGCACATCTTGGCACTGTACATCTTGGTACTGTACATACTTGGCACTGTACATACTTGACACTGAACATACTTGGCACTGTAAATACTTGGAACTGCACATCTTGGCACTGTACATCTTGGCACTGTACATACTTGGTACTGTACATCTTGGCACTGTACATACTTGGTACTGTACATACTTGACACTGAACATACTTGGCACTGTACATACTTGGAACTGTACATCTTGGCACTGTACATACTTGGTACTGTACATCTTGGTACTGTACATCTTGGCACTGTACATCTTGGCACTGTACATACTTGGAACTGTACATACTTGGCACTGTACATACTTGGAACTGTACATCTTGGCACTGTATATACTTGGAACTGTACATACTTGGCACTGTACATCTTGGCACTGTACATACTTGACACTGAACATACTTGGCACTGTACATACTTGGTACTGTACATCTTGGCACTGTACATCTTGGAACTGTACATACTTGGCACTGTACATACTTGACACTGAACATACTTGGCACTGAACATACTTGGTACTGTACATCTTGGCACTGTACATCTTGGTACTGTACATACTTGACACTGTACATCTTGGCACTGTACATACTTGGCACTGAACATACTTGGAACTGTACATACTTGGCACTGTACATCTTTGCACTGTACATACTTGGTACTGTACATCTTGGCACTGTACATACTTGGCACTGTACATCTTGGCACTGTACATACTTGGCACTGAACATACTTGGAACTGTACATACTTGGCACTGTACATCTTGGCACTGTACATACTTGGCACTGTACATACTTGGCACTGTACATACTTGGTACTGTACATACTTGGATCTGTACATACTTGGCACTGTACATCTTGGAACTGTACATACTTGGCACTGTACATACTTGGAACTGCACATCTTGGCACTGTACGTCTTGGCACTGTACATACTTGGTACTGTACATCTTGGCATTGACATACTTGGTACTGTACATACTTGACACTGAACATACTTGGCACTGTACATACTTGGAACTGTACATCTTGGCACTGTACATACTTGGTACTGTACATCTTGGTACTGTACATCTTGGCACTGTACATCTTGGCACTGTACATACTTGGAATTGTACATACTTGGCACTGTACATACTTGGAACTGTACATCTTGGCACTGTATATACTTGGAACTGTACATCTTGGCACTCTACATCTTGGCACTGTACATACTTGACACTGAACATACTTGGCACTGTACATACTTGACACTGTACATCTTGGCACTGTACATACTTGGCACTGAACATACTTGGAACTGTACATACTTGGCACTGTACATCTTTGCACTGTACATACTTGGTACTGTACATCTTGGCACTGTACATACTTGGCACTGTACATCTTGGCACTGTACATACTTGGCACTAAACATACTTGGAACTGTACATACTTGGCACTGTATATCTTGGCACTGTACATACTTGGCACTGTACATACTTGGCACTGTACATACTTGGTACTGTACATACTTGGAACTGTACATACTTGGCACTGTACATCTTGGAACTGTACATACTTGGCACTGTACATACTTGGCACAGTACATCTTGGCACTGTACATACTTGGCACTGTACATACTTGGCACTGTACATACTTGGTACTGTACATACTTGGTAATGTACATACTTGGAACTGTACATACTTGGCCATGTACATCTTGGCACTGTACATACTTGGAACTGTACATACTTGGCACTGTACATACTTGGCACTATACATACTTGGCACTGTACATACTTGGCACTGTACATCTTGGCACTGTACATACTTGGCACTGTACATCTTGGCACTGTACATACTTGGCACTGTACATACTTGGCACTGTACATACTTGGCCATGTACATCTTGGCACTGTACATACTTGGAACTGTACATACTTGGCACTGTAC
This sequence comes from Spisula solida, assembly GCA_947247005.1. Classification (NCBI taxonomy): domain Eukaryota; kingdom Metazoa; phylum Mollusca; class Bivalvia; order Venerida; family Mactridae; genus Spisula; species Spisula solida. The sequence continues at coordinate 40,421,362 of OX365958.1, read as the reverse complement.
ATACTTGGCACTGTACATACTTGGCACTGTACATCTTGGTACTGTACATACTTGGGACTGTACATCTTGGCACTATACATACTTGACACTGTACATCTTGGCACTGTACATCTTGGTACTGTACATACTTGACACTGTACATCTTGGCACTGTACATACTTGGCACTGAACATACTTGGAACTGTACATACTTGGCACTGTACATCTTTGCACTGTACATACTTGGTACTGTACATCTTGGCACTGTACATACTTGGCACTGTACATCTTGGCACTGTACATACTTGGCACTGAACATACTTGGAACTGTACATACTTGGCACTGTACATCTTGGCACTGTACATACTTGGCACTGTACATACTTGGCACTGTACATACTTGGTACTGTACATACTTGGAACTGTACATACTTGGCACTGTACATCTTGGAACTGTACATACTTGGCACTGTAAATACTTGGAACTGCACATCTTGGCACTGTACATCTTGGCACTGTACATACTTGGTACTGTACATCTTGGCACTGTACATACTTGGTACTGTACATACTTGACACTGAACATACTTGGCCATGTACATCTTGGCACTGTACATACTTGGAACTGTACATACTTGGCACTGTACATACTTGGAACTGTACATACTTGGCACTGTACATCTTGGCACTGTACATACTTGGCACTGTACATACTTGGCACTGTACATACTTGGTACTGTACATACTTGGATCTGTACATACTTGGCACTGTACATCTTGGAACTGTACATACTTGGCACTGTACATACTTGGAACTGCACATCTTGGCACTGTACGTCTTGGCACTGTACATACTTGGTACTGTACATCTTGGCACTGTACATACTTGGTACTGTACATACTTGACACTGAACATACTTGGCACTGTACATACTTGGAACTGTACATCTTGGCACTGTACATACTTGGTACTGTACATCTTGGTACTGTACATCTTGGCACTGTACATCTTGGCACTGTACATACTTGGAATTGTACATACTTGGCACTGTACATACTTGGAACTGTACATCTTGGCACTGTATATACTTGGAACTGTACATCTTGGCACTCTACATCTTGGCACTGTACATACTTGACACTGAACATACTTGGCACTGTACATACTTGACACTGTACATCTTGGCACTGTACATACTTGGCACTGAACATACTTGGAACTGTACATACTTGGCACTGTACATCTTTGCACTGTACATACTTGGTACTGTACATCTTGGCACTGTACATACTTGGCACTGTACATCTTGGCACTGTACATACTTGGCACTAAACATACTTGGAACTGTACATACTTGGCACTGTATATCTTGGCACTGTACATACTTGGCACTGTACATACTTGGCACTGTACATACTTGGTACTGTACATACTTGGAACTGTACATACTTGGCACTGTACATCTTGGAACTGTACATACTTGGCACTGTACATACTTGGCACTGTACATCTTGGCACTGTACATACTTGGCACTGTACATACTTGGCACTGTACATACTTGGTACTGTACATACTTGGTACTGTACATACTTGGATCTGTACATACTTGGCACTGTACATCTTGGAACTGTACATACTTGGCACTGTACATACTTGGAACTGCACATCTTGGCACTGTACGTCTTGGCACTGTACATACTTGGTACTGTACATCTTGGCACTGTACATACTTGGTACTGTACATACTTGACACTGAACATACTTGGCACTGTACATACTTGGAACTGTACATCTTGGCACTGTACATACTTGGTACTGTACATCTTGGTACTGTACATCTTGGCACTGTACATCTTGGCACTGTACATACTTGGAATTGTACATACTTGGCACTGTACATACTTGGAACTGTACATCTTGGCACTGTATATACTTGGAACTGTACATCTTGGAACTCTACATCTTGGCACTGTACATACTTGACACTGAACATACTTGGCACTGTACATACTTGACACTGTACATCTTGGCACTGTACATACTTGGCACTGAACATACTTGGAACTGTACATACTTGGCACTGTACATCTTTGCACTGTACATACTTGGTACTGTACATCTTGGCACTGTACATACTTGGCACTGTACATCTTGGCACTGTACATACTTGGCACTAAACATACTTGGAACTGTACATACTTGGCACTGTATATCTTGGCACTGTACATACTTGGCACTGTACATACTTGGCACTGTACATACTTGGTACTGTACATACTTGGAACTGTACATACTTGGCACTGTACATCTTGGAACTGTACATACTTGGCACTGTACATACTTGGCACTGTACATCTTGGCACTGTACATACTTGGTACTGTACATACTTGGAACTGTACATACTTGGCCATGTACATCTTGGCACTGTACATACTTGGAACTGTACATACTTGGCACTGTACATACTTGGCACTATACATACTTGGCACTGTACATACTTGGCACTGTACATCTTGGCACTGTACATACTTGGCACTGTACATCTTGGCACTGTACATACTTGGCACTGTACATACTTGGAACTGTACATACTTGGCACTGTACATCTTTGCACTGTACATACTTGGTACTGTACATCTTGGCACTGTACATACTTGGCACTGTACATCTTGGAACTGTACATACTTGGCACTAAACATACTTGGAACTGTACATACTTGGCACTGTATATCTTGGCACTGTACATACTTGGCACTGTACATACTTGGCACTGTACATACTTGGTACTGTACATACTTGGAACTGTACATACTTGGCACTGTACATCTTGGAACTGTACATACTTGGCACTGTACATACTTGGCACTGTACATCTTGGCACTGTACATACTTGGCACTGTACATACTTGGCACTGTACATCTTGGCACTGTACATACTTGGCACTGTACATACTTGGCACTGTACATACTTGGTACTGTACATACTTGGCACTGTACATCTTGGCACTGTACATACTTGGCACTGTACATCTTGGCACTGTACATACTTGGCACTGTACATACTTGGCACTGTACATACTTGGCCATGTACATCTTGGCACTGTACATACTTGGAACTGTACATACTTGGCACTGTACATACTTGGCACTGTACATACTTGGACACTGTACATCTTGGTACTGTACATACTTGGGACTGTACATCTTTGGCACTATACATACTTGACACTGTACATCTTGGCACTGTACATCTTGGTACTGTACATACTTGACACTGTACATCTTGGCACTGTACATACTTGGCACTGAACATACTTGGGAACTGTACATACTTGGCACTGTACATCTTTGCACTGTACATACTTGGTACTGTACATCTTGGCACTGTACATACTTGGCACTGTACATCTTGGCACTGTACATACTTGGCACTGAAACTTGGAACTGTACATACTTGGCACTGTACATCTTGGCACTGTACATACTTGGCACTGTACATACTTGGCACTGTACATACTTGGTACTGTACATACTTGGAACTGTACATACTTGGCACTGTACATCTTGGAACTGTACATACTTGGCACTGTAAATACTTGGAACTGCACATCTTGGCACTGTACATCTTGGCACTGTACATACTTGGTACTGTACATCTTGGCACTGTACATACTTGGTACTGTACATACTTGACACTGAACATACTTGGCCATGTACATCTTGGCACTGTACATACTTGGAACTGTACATACTTGGCACTGTACATACTTGGCACTGTACATACTTGGCACTGTACATACTTGGCACTGTACATACTTGGCACTGTACATCTTGGTACTGTACATACTTGGAACTGTACATCTTGGCACTATACATACTTGACACTGTACATCTCGGCACTGTACATACTTGGCACTGTACATCTTGGCACTGTACATAATTGGCACTGAACATACTTGGAACTGTACATACTTGGCACTGTACATACTTGGCACTGTACATACTTGGCACTGTACATACTTGGTACTGTACATACTTGGAACTGTACATACTTGGTACTGTACATACTTGGCACTGTACATACTTGGTACTGTACATACTTGGTACTGTACATACTTGGATCTGTACATACTTGGCACTGTACATCTTGGAACTGTACATACTTGGCACTGTACATACTTGGAACTGCACATCTTGGCACTGTACGTCTTGGCACTGTACATACTTGGTACTGTACATCTTGGCACTGTACATACTTGGTACTGTACATACTTGACACTGAACATACTTGGCACTGTACATACTTGGAACTGTACATCTTGGCACTGTACATACTTGGTACTGTACATCTTGGTACTGTACATCTTGGCACTGTACATCTTGGCACTGTACATACTTGGAATTGTACATACTTGGCACTGTACATACTTGGAACTGTACATCTTGGCACTGTATATACTTGGAACTGTACATCTTGGCACTCTACATCTTGGCACTGTACATACTTGACACTGAACATACTTGGCACTGTACATACTTGACACTGTACATCTTGGCACTGTACATACTTGGCACTGAACATACTTGGAACTGTACATACTTGGCACTGTACATCTTTGCACTGTACATACTTGGTACTGTACATCTTGGCACTGTACATACTTGGCACTGTACATCTTGGCACTGTACATACTTGGCACTAAACATACTTGGAACTGTACATACTTGGCACTGTATATCTTGGCACTGTACATACTTGGCACTGTACATACTTGGCACTGTACATACTTGGTACTGTACATACTTGGAACTGTACATACTTGGCACTGTACATCTTGGAACTGTACATACTTGGCACTGTACATACTTGGCACTGTACATCTTGGCACTGTACATACTTGGCACTGTACATACTTGGCACTGTACATACTTGGTACTGTACATACTTGGTACTGTACATACTTGGAACTGTACATACTTGGCCATGTACATATTGGCACTGTACATACTTGGAACTGTACATACTTGGCACTGTACATACTTGGCACTGTACATCTTGGCACTGTACATACTTGGCACTGTACATCTTGGCACTGTACATACTTGGCACTGTACATACTTGGCACTGTACATACTTGGCCATGTACATCTTGGCACTGTACATACTTGGAACTGTACATACTTGGCACTGTACATACTTGGCACTGTACATACTTGGCACTGTACATCTTGGTACTGTACATACTTGGGACTGTACATCTTGGCACTATACATACTTGACACTGTACATCTTGGCACTGTACATCTTGGTACTGTACATACTTGACACTGTACATCTTGGCACTGTACATACTTGGCACTGAACATACTTGGAACTGTACATACTTGGCACTGTACATCTTTGCACTGTACATACTTGGTACTGTACATCTTGGCACTGTACATACTTGGCACTGTACATCTTGGCACTGTACATACTTGGCACTGAACATACTTGGAACTGTACATACTTGGCACTGTACATCTTGGCACTGTACATACTTGGCACTGTACATACTTGGCACTGTACATACTTGGTACTGTACATACTTGGAACTGTACATACTTGGCACTGTACATCTTGGAACTGTACATACTTGGCACTGTAAATACTTGGAACTGCACATCTTGGCACTGTACATCTTGGCACTGTACATACTTGGTACTGTACATCTTGGCACTGTACATACTTGGTACTGTACATACTTGACACTGAACATACTTGGCCATGTACATCTTGGCACTGTACATACTTGGAACTGTACATACTTGGCACTGTACATACTTGGCACTGTACATACTTGGCACTGTACATACTGGGCACTGTACATACTTGGCACTGTACATCTTGGTACTGTACATACTTGGAACTGTACATCTTGGCACTATACATACTTGACACTGTACATCTCGGCACTGTACATACTTGGTACTGTACATCTTGGCACTGTACATAATTGGCACTGAACATACTTGGAACTGTACATACTTGGCACTGTACATACTTGGCACTGTACATACTTGGCACTGTACATACTTGGTACTGTACATACTTGGAACTGTACATACTTGGTACTGTACATACTTGGAACTGTACATACTTGGCACTGTACATACTTGGAACTGTACATACTTGGCACTGTACATACTTGGAACTGTACATACTTGACATTGTACATACTTGGAACTGTACATCTTGGAACTGTACATCTTGGAACTGTACATACTTGGAACTGTACATCTTGGCACTGTACATACTTGGAACTGTACATACTTGGTACTGTACATACTTGCCATTGTACATACTTGGAACTGTACATATTGGAACTGTACATCTTGGCACTGTACATACTTGGAACTGTACATACTTGGCACTGTACATACTTGGAACTGTACATACTTGACATTGTACATACTTGGAACTGTACATCTTGGAACTGTACATCTTGGCACTGTACATACTTGGAACTGTACATACATGGCACTGTACATACTTGGAACTGTACATCTTGGAACTGTACATACTTGGCACTGTACATACTTGGAACTGTACATACTTGGTACTGCACATCTTGGCACTGTACATCTTGGTACTGTACATACTTGGCACTGTACATACTTGACACTGAACATACTTGGCACTGTAAATACTTGGAACTGCACATCTTGGCACTGTACATCTTGGCACTGTACATACTTGGTACTGTACATCTTGGCACTGAACATACTTGGTACTGTACATCTTGGTACTGTACATACTTGACACTGTACATCTTGGCACTGTACATACTTGGCACTGAACATACTTGGAACTGTACATACTTGGCACTGTACATCTTTGCACTGTACATACTTGGCACTGTACATACTTGGCACTGTACATCTTGGCACTGTACATACTTGGCACTGTACATACTTGGCACTGTACATACTTGGTACTGTACATACTTGGTACTGTACATACTTGGAACTGTACATACTTGGCCATGTACATCTTGGCACTGTACATACTTGGAACTGTACATACTTGGCACTGTACATACTTGGCACTGTACATACTTGGCACTGTACATACTTGGTACTGTACATACTTGACACTGTACATCTTGGCACTGTACATACTTGGCACTGAACATACTTGGAACTGTACATACTTGGCACTGTACATCTTTGCACTGTACATACTTGGTACTGTACATCTTGGCACTGTACATACTTGGCACTGTACATCTTGGCACTGTACATACTTGGCACTGAACATACTTGGAACTGTACATACTTGGCACTGTATATCTTGGCACTGTACATACTTGGCACTGTACATACTTGGCACTGTACATACTTGGTACTGTACATACTTGGAACTGTACATACTTGGCACTGTACATCTTGGAACTGTACATACTTGGCACTGTACATACTTGGCACTGTACATCTTGGCACTGTACATACTTGGCACTGTACATACTTGGCACTGTACATACTTGGTACTGTACATACTTGGTACTGTACATACTTGGAACTGTACATACTTGGCCATGTACATCTTGGCACTGTACATATTTGGAACTGTACATACTTGGCACTGTACATACTTGGCACTATACATACTTGGCACTGTACATACTTGGCACTGTACATCTTGGCACTGTACATACTTGGCACTGTACATCTTGGCACTGTACATACTTGGCACTGTACATACTTGGCACTGTACATACTTGGCCATGTATATCTTGGCACTGTACATACTTGGAACTGTACGTACTTGGCACTGTACATACTTGGCACTGTACATACTTGGCACTGTACATCTTGGTACTGTACATACTTGGGACTGTACATCTTGGCACTATACATACTTGACACTGTACATCTTGGCACTGTACATCTTGGTACTGTACATACTTGACACTGTACATCTTGGCACTGTACATACTTGGCACTGAACATACTTGGAACTGTACATACTTGGCACTGTACATCTTTGCACTGTACATACTTGGTACTGTACATCTTGGCACTGTACATACTTGGCACTGTACATCTTGGCACTGTACATACTTGGCACTGAACATACTTGGAACTGTACATACTTGGCACTGTACATCTTGGCACTGTACATACTTGGCACTGTACATACTTGGCACTGTACATACTTGGTACTGTACATACTTGGAACTGTACATACTTGGCACTGTACATCTTGGAACTGTACATACTTGGCACTGTAAATACTTGGAACTGCACATCTTGGCACTGTACATCTTGGCACTGTACATACTTGGTACTGTACATCTTGGCACTGTACATACTTGGTACTGTACATACTTGACACTGAACATACTTGGCCATGTACATCTTGGCACTGTACATACTTGGAACTGTACATACTTGGCACTGTACATACTTGGCACTGTACATACTTGGCACTGTACATACTTGGCACTGTACATACTTGGCACTGTACATCTTGGTACTGTACATACTTGGAACTGTACATCTTGGCACTATACATACTTGACACTGTACATCTTGGCAATGTACATACTTGGCACTGTACATCTTGGCACTGTACATACTTGGCACTGAACATACTTGGAACTGTACATACTTGGCACTGTACATCTTGGCACTGTACATACTTGGCACTGTACATACTTGGCACTGTACATACTTGGTACTGTACATACTTGGAACTGTACATACTTGGTACTGTACATACTTGGAACTGTACATACTTTGCACTGTACATACTTGGAACTGTACATACTTGGCACTGTACATACTTGGAACTGTACATACTTGACATTGTACATACTTGGAACTGTACATCTTGGAACTGTACATCTTGGAACTGTACATACTTGGAACTGTACATCTTGGCACTGTACATACTTGGAACTGTACATACTTGGTACTGTACATACTTGCCATTGTACATACTTGGAACTGTACATATTGGAACTGTACATCTTGGCACTGTACATACTTGGAACTGTACATACTTGGCACTATACATACTTGGAACTGTATATACTTGACATTGTACATACTTGGAACTGTACATCTTGGAACTGTACATCTTGGCACTGTACATACTTGGAACTGTACATACATGGCACTGTACATACTTGGAACTGTACATCTTGGAACTGTACATACTTGGCACTGTACATACTTGGAACTGTACATACTTGGTACTGCACATCTTGGCACTGTACATCTTGGTACTGTACATACTTGGCACTGTACATACTTGACACTGAACATACTTGGCACTGTAAATACTTGGAACTGCACATCTTGGCACTGTACATCTTGGCACTGTACATACTTGGTACTGTACATCTTGGCACTGAACATACTTGGTACTGTACATCTTGGCACTGTACATCTTGGTACTGTACATACTTGACACTGTACATCTTGGCACTGTACATACTTGGCACTGAACATACTTGGAACTGTACATACTTGGCACTGTACATCTTTGCACTGTACATACTTGGCACTGTACATACTTGGCACTGTACATCTTGGCACTGTACATACTTGGCACTGTACATACTTGGCACTGTACATACTTGGTACTGTACATACTTGGTACTGTACATACTTGGAACTGTACATACTTGGCACTGTACATCTTGGCACTGTACATACTTGGAACTGTACATACTTGGCACTGTACATACTTGGCACTGTACATACTTGGCACTGTACATACTTGGCACTGTACATCTTGGTACTGTACATACTTGGAACTGTACATCTTGGCACTATACATACTTGACACTGTACATCTTGGCACTGTACATACTTGGCACTGTACATCTTGGCACTGTACATACTTGGCACTGAACATACTTGGAACTGTACATACTTGGCACTGTACATCTTGGCACTGTACATAATTGGCACTGTACATACTTGGCACTGTACATACTTGGTACTGTACATACTTGGCACTGTACATCTTGGAACTGTACATACTTGGCACTGTACATACTTGGCACTGTACATCTTGGCACTGTACATACTTGGCACTGTACATACTTGGCACTGTACATACTTGGTACTGTACATACTTGGTACTGTACATACTTGGAACTGTACATACTTGGCCATGTACATCTTGGCACTGTACATACTTGGAACTGTACATACTTGGCACTGTACATACTTGGCACTGTACATACTTGGCACTGTACATACTTGGCACATACTTGGCACTGTACATACTTGGCACTGTACATACTTGGCACTGTACATACTTGGCACTGTACATACTTGGCACTGTACATACTTGGCACTGTACATCTTGGCACTGTACATACTTGACACTGTAAACATCTTGGCACTGTACATACTTGACACTGTACATACTTGGCACTGTACATACTTGGCACTGTACATACTTGGCACTGTACATACTTGGAACTGTACATCTTGGCACTGTACATACTTGGAACTGTATATACTTGGCACTGTACATACTTGACACTGTACATCTTGGCACTGTACATACTTGGAACTGTACATACTTGGCACTGTACATACTTGGAACTGTACATACTTGGCACTGTACATACTTGGAACTGTACATACTTGGCACTGTACATCTTTGCACTGTACATCTTGGCACTGTACATACTTGGTACTGTACATCTTGGCACTGTACATACTTGACACTGTACATCTGGGCTCTGTACATACTTGGAACTGTACATACTTGGTACTGTACATCTTGGCACTGTACATCTTGGCACTGTATATCTTGGCACTGAACATACTTGACACTGTACATACTTGGAACTGTACATACTTGGTACTGTACAACTTGGAGGGTTCCGTGATTTCCTTAAATTTTACTTCGAGATAACGGATGTTCCGGGTTTTACACCTCATTATTTTTATCACGTGATCACTGCATGGACAAAATGGCGGACGATCAACCTGAGGAAACCCAAACGGCAGGTAAATTCTTTGTTTTTATCACCGATTGTATGTTGACAGTATGTTTTTACAGACTGGTATGTCAGCAAGATGACTTTTGTTTCAATCTATGTACATGAAATACTCCAATAAATCGCAATTATCACCTAACTACGATGTTTAATCTGACATAGTAAAAATGCAACAAATTTTAAAAAAATATGCTGACACACCCAAACTGCTAGACAAGCTTGCTGTCTGGAACCCGATGCCTAACTAACCGCTATAGAGCGCTCGGTAGTGCTATGATAGCAAATGGCTTGCTTCAAAAATATAATATGCTACCGGCGAGCGCTCGTGGATACATGTAGCAGACCGTCTTGCATGTAGCAAAACGCTCGGTAGCGATCGCCTAGCAAAGTGTTAAGAAACTGTATGATATCAGCGAGTACTGATCACTGGAAGTGTGTTGTTGCATAGCGTGTCGTTGCATACACGTAGGAAAGCACTCGATAGCACAATTTGGAAGCAGCTTGGTTAGGCAACAGGCTCCTTGTTGTGGCAGCTTTTTAAATTTCTGACTTGGGCTCCCACGGAAACAAGCAACATTTTGTACATTTTTCAGTCATTTGTTCTGATGAAAATCTCATTCAATCTTTTGGAATCAATTCTCGTGTCAGAAGTGTTGACAACTTTGTGAGCAAAAGACTAGACATTGATATTTTTGCTCTTGGGTTTTGAATCTTCAGGTTGTGTCCATGGTCGGTCTTTGACCTTATCATTATATATATAGACAATAAGTTGCTTGAAGGAAATATGAGAAGCCTGATAATTTTAGTGTGTGTACTTAGAGTCATATTGTACTGTTTATATGATCGTTTTAACTACATTTTGTACTAGCTACATGACTTCTTTTTTTGATACAGTTTTGTCGCCAGAATGGGTAAATAGGGCAGAGAAAGGAGAAGAAGAATTTCAACTAAAACTTGGTCAACATTACCTTACTTTGGCCGACTCTTCCATCAACAAAGATGAAAATAGTAAACTTGCAATTCAGTGGCTTGTTGCTGCATCGAAACAAGGCAATGATGATGCTACTGATAGTTTGAAGAACTGTCTTGAGACTGGAACAGGTAAAACATGGACAGTTGCTATTAAATGTTATTAAAGTACAATGCTGCCTTAGAGGCAAAGATCTAAATATACCATGATTGGAAAAATGTACCAAACCTCACAATATCTCACGGCAGTCTTCTGAAATGTTGCGAAATCTCGTTTGTTCTTAATACCTTATATCTCATGTTTTAGTGTACATAGGCAAAAACTAATAAGTTTATGCAATAGATTTACCATTCAGCTTTAAAATGATACCTCATTTTGTGAAATCAGTCAAGGAATAAAACAGGTGTTAGTCAAGAGCCTGACCTACTCTCATTTAAATAGAAATTCCAATTTTATCAGTAAATACCCAATTTGCCTCATTCAAACAATAGTTTTTGGAATTCTATAAGAGATAGAAAAATATGTTACATCATGCAGTAGAGCTTTGCTCTTCAAAATGAGATATTGGTCATTAAAAAAGGATGACAAATAAAAGCGTTTATGCAAAATATCAGAATCTGCTGCGTGCTATTTGGCATTTTGTCTCCGTTTTCAATTGAGTGTTCAATCTGTGAATAGTTAGGTCTTAAAAATTGTTCTTTAGCTCAGTGTAAAGTGATAATTGTCAGCCCTAGATTATATCATGTTAAGGTCTATGGCCAGTTAACAAACATATACGTGATTCTGAGTATCTTGAATTTCAATTGACAATTGTCGTACTTTAGTCTTTAAAATGACGTAAAAACGTTCATGGGACATTAAGTCTTGTTTTCTTTTATACACACTTTTCAGGCACTACAGTTAATATTTATACCATTTGTTTAACTTTGTTTAGTTCCATTTTGTCAAGGCAAATCACCATTTCCAGTCAAATAGAAGTTTTTGTAAGGACTATTTGAATTTATCCGATTTTGGTCCGCGGATGCATTTAGTGGTTTATAACATAGAGAAGCTATCTCTCATCAAAGCCATTTTAAAGCTAGTGGATTATGATTTGTAAAAGGTTCATTTGTTGTACCCTGTTGATTTAGGAAGTAGATCGCAGTTTAGCGTGATATACCGGGGAATAGATCACGGTTTAGAGTTCATATGCGTAGGAATTAATCTGAGTGATTAATAACTATGCGTATGAATGACAAACCTTGATCTATTCACCGATATATCACGCAAAACTGCGATCTGTTTGCATTCTGACGCGTGTAATTTGTGCAATTTTATACGGACTCATTTATTTGCGGAGTTGTTGAGTTATTGTTCATGTTGCTATAAACAACTTCCGCTGTTCAAAGAACGCAACATCCGCCTCTGGATTTTTAAGCTTTACTATTATCTTTATTAGTCGCCAAACTGATGCTTATTTCACATCAACTTTCTATTACGTACTTCACGTTTACGCATATGAATTGAAACATGCAATAACATATTACTAAAATACAAATATAATCGAATAAATAAACAGAAACGCTACAAAATTAAATTACGTAAACCGTTGCACTCTACAGCGATGTCACAATTCATGATGTCATGAAATAAACAAGACGTAAATTTCATTGATAAAAATCGTGAAATATACGCGGGAGATAAATTAAACAGCCGAAATTTTACCATGATATACCGTTTATGAGATAACGCTACAGCTCTATACGTTTACATGGAGCAAAATACAGACAGTGTTAGAATATATATTATATATAAAAATCTATATGCCCCCTCCCCCTCAAATATTGGTTGATGTATAAATTTAAAAAGTATAAAAATGTATACTGCAATTGAAATTTTTATATATGTCATTCTTCAGGCATTACTGATGAGAATACAGAAGATGTAAAATGGTGTGTGTCTACGACTGGACTAGAGAAGAAAATTAGATATGCGGCCAGGAATATGTTCAAGTCAATCAATTCTGCACATAAAGATGTCTTATCTCCAGAGGAGTACTCCCAGGCTATTAAAAACTTGACTGGTGGAAAGGAACAGAAACTTCTCCTAGCTGCAGGTTGGACTTCTGAATTTTCTGTATTATGAATAAAACAATTTTTTAGCTTGATCCTGAAAACTATTTTTTGTGAGAAAAGGGCCTTGCCCCGATCTCCCGAAGCATCTCAAGTAGAAATCTCAACTCAAATTGAGATTTTGATAATTTCAAAGTCCGAATTTGAGATAAATATGAATCTTGAATCCTCAAAATTTTGCTGTTATATACTCCGAATAATGTTTCCGTTTGGTTATACCAATTTAGAGTACAATTTTGCATGGAAACTACCTCAAACGATAGGTGACAAAATTTGAGTTGAGATTGAGCTCAGATTGAGATGTTTCGGGAGATCGGGGCATGGTCTCAAATTTAACACTTGTTACTAAACTCACAGTACCAGTTAGCTGGCTCAATGTGAATTAAATACATTGTCTTGAGGTCAGATAGTTGTTGTATAACATTGTCTAGAGGTCAGATATTTGTTGTATAACATTGTCTAGTGGACCTCAAATTATTACCATTTTTCTGATGTTACTGTCTACTTTCTTGTTGTTAATGTAATGTTGCTCAGGTGAACATGATTGAGCAAATATAGGGGTATATAGCTGGCTTAGAAGAAGAGGAAGAAGGTAGTAAGTACACAAACACTACAAGAAAACACTGTCTGAAAACTACTTTTAAGGAAAAACAAGCTCTTTCAACTTTTAAGTTTGGTCAACATGATCTGTTCCAATTTCATGAAAATAGGCTCATAAGAAGTGCCAGATTTCAAATATGTATGAGTCTTATAAGGTCATAAGTAGCACTTGATCTTCTCATACTAAGCCAGCCATATGATTTACTTCTGTTTGTACTGATCAGGATTCTTTGTAAATGTTTGAATCTATCTTATGCACTACATCTTTAAATAAATACTTTCTTTATAAGGTAATTTATTCTATATAATATTGTTCTAGGGAAAAAAATTGGTGAGAACATATCAGAGAATGAATTTGTGAAGATACTGTCACGAAAAGTTCAGGGTACTATGACCTTGACATCTTCTGAGCATTCAGCTGCTTTTGAAGCTGCTAGTCCATTTGGAAAGGTATGGTGCTTAATCAGATCCATTGAATGCTCTGTATGTATGTAGTAAAATAGTTTCTTAACTGTCCCTTGGAGGTCCAGTTGGTCATTGTTGCAGGACTGTTCACAGTGTTAAAAGTTGAGCTTATAAAATAAAAGGTGTTAGTTTCTTGGTTGGGGCCATTTGTGTGATATCAATACACTGTGAATACGTATATAATACAAACTCTGTAGAGCAATACCCTATGGGAGCTGCAAATATTGGCTGTTGTATAGAGGTTGTTGCTCCACAGAGGTTAAATTAAGAGTAAATATTGGCTTAGGAAAATTGTGAAGGTGTTGTCTTGAGAGGTTGTTACCTTACAGAGGGCCACTCTGGAGAGGTTGTAGTTGTACTGTACATGTTTTCCTTGTATTGTAAAGTAAGCTACCTAAAGAAAATGTTCCATTAAAATTAATAAACTATATGATATGTAATATTTATTTCAGATTGCAAAGTATCCCAAAGAAACAGCTATGGCTATAGGTGATGCAGCGTTAGAGTTTGCATCGAGAGATGGTCTAGGTATGGTGGTATCCTGTATACCAGTGGATCAGATCTACTTCCTTACCCTGTTCTTTGTGTATGGATTCCTCACGCCTAGAGTTTTGTTAGAAATTCTCCCCCTGGTGGTATTCTATATTTCCTATGCTACTATAATCATAACAACTTTACAGATGTTCTATAAGAAGAAGAAACTGAAGGAAGCTAATGCACTGGCCAATATGTTGAAACAGTATGACGTCGGTGTCGATGTGGATCAGACAACATCTCAATATTCCTGGAACTCTCTGACACCTTACCTTGTGTTCTTTGCTGCTATACCTCTAGTTGTAGCAAGCTTCTCACTGGCTGATAAGACCTACATACCGTGCTCGGAGCTGACTGTTCTGAATGCTGTTATCTGTGGCATTTGTTTCATGGCCATTAGCGATAGTCATGACTTAGTTACACTGTTAGCTCTATTCTGTGGATTCCTTGCAAGTCTGTCAGTCTTTTTTCACAATTTCCCCGACATACCGGTCCTTTCTTCCCTCATCCATTTCCTGTCTGGTTCATTTATGTCCATTGAGTTATTTGGTGGCTTGAAGCTGAACATTGGTATACCGTCCCTGTGTTACTGTATTATTCCTGTGTTTTTCTTACAGATGGCATTAAGGAATAGCTTCAAGGGCATGTACCAAGTGTTTGTTCCTCACCTTGTCTGCTACTTCTGGTTTAATCTAATCACCACCATGTACCCATTCTCAACTTGGTTCGGACTCGGACGTGCTACTGTTGGCTACGTTATGCTGCCTTTGTTAATCCCCCTGAGTCTGTTCATATTTCTAGGTGGTATGGTTTATCTCTTCTTTAAACTTGCTGCCTCTGATCTGTTTGGTAAGGTTGTGATTACTCTCTTACTTGCTTGTATTCCCTTGCTTCTTACCCAGACAAAGAAACTAATGGGTGGGAAACTTGATAAGAAGTATGCGACATTGAAGAAGATTCTGATGGTTGTATTTGCGGTGCTGGCAGTTGTTCCTTTGATCTTTGTCCGATTCCCAACAGCCAGTGAATCTACGGTCGCTCCGCTTACTCTTGACGACTTTGTACGTGTTTGTAATTCTGAGGGTCCAGATGGTATGGAAGCCACTATGAAATGTAATCATCTTAAAGGCTCTAAAGTAGCTTGGAATGGCAAAATTGTTGGTTCTAAAGTTACTGGTGTCAGTAACGACATATCAAAAATGTTAGATGTGTTTCCGACATTCGTTGGGAATCCACTTAGGTGTATTTATGGTAAACCTTACGGTGACTGTAATGGCGAAGATATGTCCGAATCAGACAAAAGCTATTGTAACCTCATGACATCTCTCGGGCATTCTTGCGGAGTTGAGGAACAGGATAAGTTTACATATGGCTTTGATGTTCTGTTTGCTGATGGTACTTTAGGCGGCTCCTTGGATGCTGGGCCTGGCTTTAAACAGTTCTTCTTGAGTCTTGTTCCCGATGATGAAGTTGAGATTAAAGGAACTATTATTGATGCCATGTCTAGACCGGCCATTAAGCTAAAACTAAAGGCGATCAAGTGTTTAAATAGGGAGCTTGAACTTGACAATGTTGTCGATGAAGAGGCGGAAGATATTTATTACACGGTCTTTGAACAATCTTTACAAGTTGCTTTCAATTTCTTCTGGTACCCTCTGGTAGAGTATGTACCACAGTCTGTCAATGCGGACCTTATTATGGAACAAAATGATCAACCTTAAATTTTGTACCAGCTCCAGCTTGTCAGAATTTTACAATTTCTCATTAAGCACTTCTGTTTTCATCAAAGCACAGTCTGAGATGTCTTATAATTAAGTAGTCAGTCAAGGAATACATCTTATGTGACTGCTTGAAGCGATTTTTTATTTAGTATGGGTACTATGTTTGATTTAAAAACTCTAGTTTAAATGAATGAAAATTTGAGATTTAAAGTCCAAGTTACATTGAAGTTTATTAAATTAATCCGCAATATTTCAATTCTACATGTGTACTTTAACTTATGTAAGTAACAAGCTTTTCTTATTGACTATACATTGTAATAAAAAATTCTTCTTTTGAAAAAAAATACTGTACACTGTAAAATCACTAATATTTGTGGGAATCAAATTTGGCAGATTGTGGTAAAATGACAATTTTGATGGGGTCGTAAATTTGTGTGATCATACAACTTTGGCAGAAAAACCTTCTATTGTTTATTTTGAACTTTTATTAATTGTAGGTATCAAATTTTATGGTTGGGTTCATCCACTGAACTAACAAACATTAATTCCTCAAAGATATGATTTATAGTACAGTTACCAGTACATTGTTTACTAAATAATTTACTTACTGATTATGATGAGTATCCATGACTTTCCATATGTGAACATGAGTCAATCTCTGAGCCATTAGTAATGTGTGTTGTTATAGCACAGAGAATTTGGCCTGCTCCTGACCTTTATGCATGAAAATATTGCAATGTACAAGTTTCTTACGTTGAAAATATTAATTTTCATGAGCAAATTGTGCAATATCTTTCCTTTAGATTTGTGTTTGTATTACACCTAGAGCGTCTTCATGATAGCTCCCTGCTTATGAAAATATACAACCGGGGCTATAAATATTGAAAACATATTAGCTGTTAAATTAGGCTACTTGATGGTCAAGGATCAGGTCAAATTCTCTGTACTGTATGTAAATTAATATGAAATAAACTTCAATGTATGTGTGAGCATAGCAGGAATGGGAACACTAGGGAGAGATTTGTATGCTTGTTTCTCGTGGCAGCCATTGTTATACCTTACGTCCTGGAGAAATAAGTCTGTCTCAACGTAACTATGTATAGACAAGTTACATGATAAAAGTGCTATATAAATATTGTATCCAAATATGGTATAATATTGTTTGTAACCTGTTTTTTGTATCGTAAAATCTTTGTGGCAAAATATATTTTACGAAATAGCCTATTAATTAAAATCACACACCAAACTGTGTCTCAATTGATTAGTGAATGTACAACAATGCTGTTATTGTTATGAAGGGTAAAAGTTTTTAGCCATTTTATTACGAGACTTTTGACTGCATGTATTCTTTGAACATGAATTTAAAAGTCAATGTTGATTATATTTTATAGTGGTTTTTGCTTTGTTTATCTATATACAGTCTTATCTGTCTTTAAAGACAGCTCATGGGAATAGGAAGAAGTGGTGTAGTTGGCAAGTTGTCTCTTAACATTTTAGATATCACTGAAAATAGTCCAATGGGAGATACAGTTGGTGGTATGTGCAGACAGGTTTTGTAGTAGTGGTCTTTGTTAGCAGGTGGTATTTAACACAGGTTTCACTGTTCTCTTTGTTATAATGTTTATACCATTTTGGATTCCAGTCTGTAATTTTGACTTTGCTGTATCAGTCTGTACTCCATTTTTGGTCCAATATGGGAAAAGATAAGCGATCAAGGGCCGGTGTAGCCATGTTGTTTAATTTTTTCCAATTTTTATTTCAATAGGAAATATGTAAGTGGGTGGGTAGGCATCAATATTTTATTGTGGCGCATATCTTTCCACATATCTCGTACATGTATTCAAGCTATTGTTATGAAACTATACAGAATGCTTGTCTGTATGCGCTTAACACATGTTTCTTATTAATTTTAGATGCTGTTACATTTTTTGTGTTAAAATGATTTTGTATTATTTACTTACGTTTTGCTCATCTACTATGCCTGTTATTATGTTTTGGTACATATCATACTTATGTATTGTTGTTTGAACTATTTCAATATTAAGACATAAAAGTGCTACAAGATTAAAAAACTATTTTGTTGAAACCATTCAGATACACATGAAATTTGAATTTTAACTGTTTACAACTATATTTCTATTGTTAAAGACTTAATTTATTGATATACCCCTGTTGCCAGCTAGTGCAGTTGTTATAGCTCTAAGCTGTCTTAAAACAATTCCTGGTTTGATTCCTCGATTAGATGGGAAGGTTATTTCTTTTCTGTAAGACTGGCTACAATGATATCGTCCACATATGGAGAAGTTGTCAGTAGTTCGTGGAAGAGCAAGTTAGATCTGGTTGATAATTAATTCCCCGAATCCCGGTCTGATCAAGACCTGGTGCTGTATATGGCTGTTAAACATCGATGAACTTTGAAATAGTTATTGATATACATGTACAGTAATATATGGAATACTGGCACTTGAACTGTATGCTATAGTTTGTTCAATCCCCCCTTTAGCTGTACATCTAGAATTGTTTTATCTATGTGTTCTACCTTAAGTTAATGTTTGTGTAACTTCTTGCCAATTTGATTTTTTTAGTAGTAGACTCTATCACCTTGTTTTAGGAGTTATCTTCCTTGGAATATTTTCCCTTACTGTAGTAATGTATTTATTAAGTTTGGCACTATTTGCTCATATTGTTTGTCTATGACAGTAGCCTCCCCTGTTTCCATGGAAACAACTCTTTGGAGTTCAATCAGTGACACCTTGTGGCCACAGTGTAGATACTACTCATTGTTTGTTGACCTTTAGTTTTGTGACCCTAACAATAAAGGTTTTATCACCAGCATTACCTGTATACTGACCACATATCTACTACATGTTCCATGACATTTTTCTGCTGTTATGTTGGTAATAAAGTTCTATTTCCTTTTACATTTAATTGTTTTGTTACCATGATGACAATATTTCTTTTTCTTTTTTTTTTGTTAGTCCAGGAAGTTGTAAGTTTAAGATCAATGCTCTATAAAACCTCTCTATGTATCAAAGTTTGCAACCTCTAAGTGCCATGTGGTTGCAACCTCTGTTTGTGACATGTGGTTGCAACCTCTGTTTGTGTCATGTGGTTGCAACCTCTGTTTGTGACATGTGGTTGCAACCTCTGTTTGTGACATATGGTTGCAACCTCTGTGTAAGTGGCATGTGGTTGCAACCTCTGTGTAGGTGGCATGTGGTTGCAACCTCTGTTTGTGACATGTGGTTGCAACCTCTGTTTGTGACATGTGGTTGCAACCTCTGTGTAAGTGGCATGTGGTTGTCTCCCTCTGTGTTAGTGGCATGTGGTTGCAACCTCTGTGTAGGTGTCATGTGGTTGTCTACCTCTGCGTTAGTGGCATGTGCTTGCAACCTCTGTTTGTGACATGTGGTTGCAACCTCTGTTTGTGACATGTGGTTGCAACCTCTGTTTGTGACATGTGCTTGCAACCTCTGTGTAGGTGCCATGTGGTTGCATCCTCTGTTTGTGATATGTGGTTGCAACCTCTTTTGTGACATGTCGTTGCAACCTGTTTGTAACATGTGGTTGCAACCTCTGTTTGTGACATGTGGTTGTAACCTCTGTTTGTGACATGTGGTTGCAACCTCTGTGTAGGTGGCATGTGCTTGCAACCTCAGATTGCAAGTTAATGGTTGCAGTTATACCTGGCAATACTCTATGTCATTATTTTGTCCCTTGTTTTTTTGCAGTATACAAGTAGTTTGTAGATCTTTATTGTGGAGGTATATATAATCCCTCGTAGATGTTGTCTCGTAGATACGGAATGTTATTGTTTTTATTACAAACATATTTATTCTAATTATATTGTTAAAATGCTTGTTTTAGAAAATATTTACTGTTTTATATATGGGTGTAACATTTGTTTGTTTGTTATACTAATACACCTGCTTCAAATGTCAAGGTTACTGTGACTCACATCATGCATGTTTTACATGTATATGCTATTTCCTCATATTTTAGCATTATTAAAAAAGACAAGTATTACAAGTGTTAATTTTGCTATAATTCCCAACTGCTTTAAATAGTGCATATGTACCATATTAATGTTCAACATCATATTTTAAGATGAACTCTGATGCAGTTGTGCATTGAATAACTTACAAATATCTAACACCAATCAATACAGGTATTTAAGTAGTTGACTGAGCATAAGTAATTGAAATCTCTATGAAATATCATTTGTGTGGAAAGAACATCTTTTCATCCAGAGGACCTATACTTAGTGGTATTAACATGCCATTATTGCAGCTTTTCACAAGAGTTGCTACTACTGTATGTTGTATTGCATTTATGATATTCTTTTGAGCAAATATTTGTAGTGATTAACATTTTGAATAAGGAATCTGCTTATAATGTGTAGTGTTTTGGTCCTTAGTCAGCATATATGACCTACTTCTGTACTTTTAGCTTTAGCAATGCTTTTTATGGGTTGTGTAGATTCCTTTACCTATCATAACTAGGTTTAGAAAAAAACTGGTCAATTGTTATCATTTTCATAACTTAAGGTTTTGAAATGAAAATCAGTTACATTGTGCCATTCACATACATTTCACTTGGGTTATACTAGTTAGTAGGCTATCCTTTGCCTTGGTAAATGTTTAAAATAAAATTATTATTTAATTAATTTATGAGTTCACTTTGCAGTACTTTCATTATTTATAATTCATGTATGTTACACATAAAGAGTGTATCTTTATGAATCTACTGTATTTTACTATTTGAACAAAATTGTACCTCCTTTTTGAAGAGTATTTGAAATCATAAAGTTAATGATCATTTACAGTTGTTATCAAAGTACTGTAGGTGGTGATGGTGTTGTGTATTTATTATTGTTTATATAGTCCCCCCAGGATAATGTGATATTTACAAACATGAATCGGTTTGGTCAACTGTTGAAAATTTGGTTTTACAAATTACTAAAGAAAACAAATAAGGTCAGTACTGTACTAAAAACAGCATTGATAAATCGTTCACGCCTGAATAGTCCATCTATGTGGATTATACCAAAATTTCCCGCCTTTCTTATTATCGTGGGCGCACTATACAATGTACAGTACAGTAAAAACAACAAAATAAGATCATTGAAAACTGGGGTGGTGCTCAATATTGATCTTACTTGACTTAAGGATGAGGACAACCAATCATACGATCATATCATCATACCATATTAAACCTTTGGTCAATAACAGGCGATATGATTGGCTATCCTTATTCTCCAATTAAATAAGATCTTTCAATATTGACTACCACCTCAGGGTCGAGTTGGTATCAATCTATATTGAGGTTTAATAAAGAGCAAAAAGTGAAAGTTAACCTGAAATTGTGGTCTTAATTTTTGAGTCATTCTTATAATTAGGTCGTCTTCTAGTGAGGTTTATTGTACAAATGTATTTGCAAATAAATTGGTTTACATCTGTAGATGTGTCCTCCACATGTGGAGAAGTTGTAAGTTGCTTGTGGAAGAGAAAGTTTAGTACGGGTTGTTGATAAATTCCAGGAAAACTTGTTAGATCAACTTCCTGTGGTATATGACTCGGACTGCAAGTTGTTGATGGACAGCATGAAAGTGATTATCCGTATGGTTTTTGTGCAATATCACAGTGTATTAAAGAGTCAACTTTCTGTTATCGCAAGAAGTCATACACATTGAATTGCATAGTCTCCCTATGAGTCATACAGTGACTTGAAGTTACAGGTGCTTTAGCTCGCAATAAGTCACATAAGTTAATTTATATAGCGTCACAAGAAATGATACAGTGATAAGTTATATGCTGTGAGTATGTGTCTAAGAACCAACCGCCTTTGAATTTTAAATATTTATTAGTCGTTGATGCCTTACTTAGAAACTATGTTAAACTTGTTAAACAGCTTGAATCTATTTTTTCTAAGATCTAATTGTTAGCATATTATTAACATTTTATACATTTGCTGATTAAATCATGCACACAATTATGCAATACTAAAACATGTACTGTTAATGCTTTTTGTATTGTTTATAATTATATTGAAATAAAAAATAAATAGTAAAATAGTCTGTACTTATTATATAGAGGATCCTGCATGAGTGCTCATTACATACGAGTTTTATTAAACGAGTGGACAAAATGATATGACACGAGGCTTTGCCGAGTGTCATATTGTTTTTGTCGACGAGTTTAATAAAACTCGTATGTAATGAGCACGAATGTAGGATTCTATTTATCACATAACCTCAGCAAACGCTCATTATTGTTCAAAAGGATGATGTACGCTGCATATGTTTCAGCCAAAATTCAGCGGTACAATGAGCGCGACGTCATGGCGACGTTGATATTATCCTGACGTCATTGACGGATCAATGCATGGATTAGCTAACGTCACGTCAAGCTAATTTAAATATTTATTGCACAGTCTGGGAGTGCCGAACGATATTTACGTAACGGCTTTACGGCACTCCTGGACCGCAAGGTATGTGATAAAAATATATTTATGTTCCTGTCACATGAGTTATTGTTTGTTTAAATTTGACTGAGACACACACTCACAGTAGCAAATGCATGGTCATTCAATTTTTTCCCTGCCTATTTGGTTAATGATCTTCGGCTTCGAGACAACCTTCACAAGAGTGATATATGTCTATGCACATTAGCACAAATTCATTATTATGCCTATGTTGAAAAAGTGAAATATTTTATGTAGAGTATTGAAACATTGAAAGTTCAATTTCATACCAACATATTTCCGGATACACTCAGCAACAAAACATGAAAAGCCATGGACGCTTTCTACATTACATTGCAAAAGGACAACACAAAACTGGACACAATAAGACCATGTACAACGTATACTGCTTTGCACATGGATTTCAGGAAACCCAATCTATCTCTTGGTTCAGCAAACGGTTTTCTGTTATTTACTAGAAATACACCCATAGGATACGGGTCATTACTCAACAACAAATGTTGACTAATAATATGTAGCTCAAATTTAAATTGTACTTGCATGTACATGTATATAGTTATACAACACACGCTGAATGTTCAATCGACGTAAACAATGATGTTTTTGTTCCACCCGTAAGAAGAATGCTATTTCTCTGCATACGAGTCATTTTGTGATAAATGCATGCAGAGACGAGCCCATACCGCCAATAACGTCAAGTAACCAGTACAAATAATTATATCCACGTCAGTAGGACGTCCATTAATTGTGTGTAGTATATTTTTATGACAAACAATAGAGTCCTTTTCATGCCTGACATGAAATGCCAACTGTAGACATCGCAAAATATATTAAGTATTGACTTCACTATGATGTGTCGTAGTTTTTGTTAGTCTGTCTGAATATGATCAATCTTTATGGTCATCTGTTAGCGGATATATTGTCTCTAGACAACTATTGACCAATGCATTATCATTGGAACGTACAGTGGGAGCTGCAGATATTGCGGCTAAGGGAAATGTTGAAGGTGTTCTTATAGAGAAGAGTGTACTAGAGAGCTTGTTCTGTAATCCATTGTCCCTTGCATTCATGACATTCAACATTCCAATAGCCATTCGACGTCGTCATTTGTCGTTTCACGTCATTCTTGATTTTGTGAGTCCCCCCCCAAACTGATTAATTTTTGATGAGCAGGTAATATTTTGGTTACTGTTATATTAGACTCACTAAAATAAAAGTAAAACATACAATAATAAGGAACTCAAAGTTTCTACTGAACCGTCATTGTTGATTGGTACTTATATAGAAGAAACAACAATATGAATAAAAGTATATAATTGGTATATAAAATAATTCCAGACATTACATAGCATCAGTTATTTAACATAATAATAATAATTGACTTACATACAAAATGATCATACATTTGCAATTCTTGAATTTATTAGGCGAAAACAAATTAAAATTGCGGTTCTGTAAAAAGTTAAAAAAAATTAATAGGTAGGACCAAATCAACAATAATTCACAAGAGTTCATTTATTACAGTTTCCATTCCAAAGGTGTCGGGGCTTACTGTCTTACAAAATGCCTATTCAAGCAAATGAAATAGTGTTTGATTGGCAAGAAAAAAGAAGATTTTTATTAGTAGCGTAATTCAACGTTTGTGCATATTGCTAGCTTAGAATAAGAAAGTCGTTAGTACGAAATCGATATTTTTAGAAAACAAGATAAAACTGTCTGAAAACTACTCTTTAGTTATGGAAAAACAAGCTTTTTAAACTTCAGTTCGGTCAACATGACCACTTCCGATTTTCATGAATAGAGGCTCATAAAAAGCGCCTTGAGATGCAGATTTCAAATATACACGAGTCATGTAATAAATAAGTAAGTAGTGCTTACGACCTTCTAATTCTTAGCCATCGATATAGATTTACAAACGTGTTATCGTAATAAATACTTAATGCCACTTGACAGACAATCATATAGTCCGTTTATTCAGGTCTGTCACTTGTATAAAAAAGATGCATCTATCAAAACAAAGCCTTTTTATTGTTTAGAACTTTTGAATCAGATAATACCTTATGCACGAAGTCATATACTCATATATGCAATATTTGTTAAATTTAGAAATTAATGAGAGAAATTGCGATGTTTATAATATCATACACAATGTTATGTAAACAAGTGACTGACCTGAATAACTGCATTATACATGTTTAACTTACAATAATCGAAAGTAATCAAAGTTTCTGTTTATTACACGATTCATCTATTAAACTGAAATATATTTTTAAATACATAAACACTATTTGTTTACGATGTGCCATTTTTATAGTTCCTGAAAACCCCAATGATCACTAAAACGAGACATTGATGGTGGACACTTTAGAAATAGACAAAACAAAGTCGGACATGAAAGGCAGCACTCAACAGAAACAGCCGAACACACTGACAGGCACCACAAGGGATACACATACACAAAAGAAACATCACAGACCACACAAGCACACTCCACAATGCCCAACATCAAACTGATCAAATCAAAAACTACACCGTCATTATTTCAAGTGTCAAACAGACATGCTAAGACACATGAAGTTTCTCCGTGTGCACTGACTTGCCATGAGCTCTTTTGTCACCACATTTTAACATACTGTACTTATACAACGTCCAGATTTACAAATGCAGGTATAAAATAGTCTTCCAAATTTATATATAAATGTAATATTGTTATGAGTTATGGCAGCAGACGGCAAAACAGCATTACATACTAAAACATGACAAATATTAGTTGTTTGCCTATGTGTGCTACACTGTACTCAAACACATTTAAGTACAGTATACTTAAGGTCCAACTCAGCAAGCTACCTTAATTACACCAGTTTCTAGTCCACTCCGTTTTACCCCCTGGTTCCCTTTTATGACCTACGGATTCAGATAATACTAGAAAACATATGTATGTAGACCATACAAGGGAGCCAATTTCAAGGTTTCACTGCACAGTACAGAAATTTTGAAACCATTACGGGCATTAATTACCACATACTGAAACAATCAAACAAACTCACAAAATCAATCTTTGGCAAAGTTTCTGTAATATTAAAGATACTGTTCTAATAAATTGGACGGTCACGTGACATTGTCTTACTAAATGGAGGAGGGTCAAAGTTCGTGAGTCCATTCAGTTCAAATCTCTCACCAAGTTTTGGGAAGCCATATTTTCTCAAAATGGCGTCGGCCTCTGCTCTCATTTCCGGTGGAATGGTTCGTCTTGAATCTGTGTTCATGAACGTTTGACACAATTCTTGATTTTTATTGACGTCTACCTTAAACGCTTGTGTTGCAGAATTCACATATTGTGACCGGATGTTAAGTTTCTCGAAAAGAACGCTACAACTTCTCCATGGACTTTTCATCATTTCGTCGTAGAGAATAGAAATAACTGGGATGTTTTTCTCGGTGCATTCAACAGCGCATGCCACACACGCGGCCCAGACGCTTGAAAACATTCCTACTGTTGTAAGCGCCGCCGGATTCATGACTGGTGGATCTTGGTCTAATGTGTACACAAAATAATGGTGGAAGAACTTCCTTAGAAACGGAAATACGGTTGCTAGGACTGCATTGTCTATGACAAACTTGGCACACTGCGCTGTGGTGTCATTGGACATTGTTCCTATGTATGATGATACAGTACGTAAACTGTTTCGGTACAGAAACACATGGCGGATACGTGGGATCAGATTCTGTATAGTTTTGATCTGTACACAACAGCAGGGTCGGGATCGAACCACTATCATGTTAGCTCTGTCGTCTGGTTTACACAACAGACGGATAGCGCTGGTTAGAACATTGTTGTACTCCGTGTCTGATAAGGCAGACGATCTTTTAAGGAAGGCAAGCGTTGTTAAGCAATCTGGCTCCTGAATTATCTTGGTACCCGGCACTTGTTCGAACATTCTAGACAACAAAGTCGCTCCACAACGACCAGTACTTGAAATAAGTACCACTGGAACACGTGGGTCGCCCAGATCTTGGGCAATCTTATGAAATACTCCAAGCGGCATTGTTATCATCCGTTTTGCAAGTTTAAACTGAGCAGTGTAAAAGTTCGCATCAGAAGTAAAAATGTCTACCTTTTCGTCCAATTCGATAAATACTGCTTGGGTCGGTGTGATACAATACAGTGAAATATGTGGTTTCAATACATAATTAGGATGTTTGAAAGAATTGTGAAACGTTATGAAGTTCGATGGATCCGCAATCACTAGCGGATGTAATTTCCGCCGCCATTTTATATCCTGCACATGCGCACCAGACCGGAAGTTCAGTCCACTTTTGGTATCTCTTCTCGTTTTCTCAACTCCAGTTACAGCCCATGTGAACTTTTGAAAGGAGATCACTATCAGTCGGGTCAGCCGGTAAATTACAAAGGCAAGAATGAGAATTGCATAATCCCGAACTTTCTTCAACACTTTGCTGATATTTTCTAAATTGTCTGTGGTTGACTTCGCCTCCATACCTGAAACGAAATAAAAACGGCAACATTATGAT
This sequence comes from Spisula solida, assembly GCA_947247005.1. Lineage (NCBI taxonomy): Eukaryota > Metazoa > Mollusca > Bivalvia > Venerida > Mactridae > Spisula > Spisula solida. The sequence goes on along the minus strand of OX365958.1, from coordinate 40,392,954 downwards.
ATTTATCTTAATTATATTGTCACCCTTCCTCCCAATGTAGCCCTATCGCATGTAGTTTACGACTGTCATCCTATGATTTAGTTTAATATAGTTTAGAAGATTCGCCGTAAAGGGTGGACGTGGGGACAGGTTGGGCCACAGAAAAAGTGGCGTTCTTTGGCGATGGCTTAAGGGCATACCAGCCCAAAGAGGATCGGGTTGGTAGGGAGGCTTATTTTAGTATTCGAAAAACCTGGTTTAAGCTCGATAGATCTAGTTTTTCGATCTTGAAACGGATTCACGTAATCAGTGGACAATTATTTGGCCGTAGACGTTATTCATTACATTGTATCTCTTTTTGAGAAGGTAGCATATTTCCAAGAGGCATTCTAACATCAACAAGTTGATGATGTTACGGTCATTTACCCAAAACATCTCAGGTGAAAACAGTAACAGAAATGGATCATCCGTGTAAATGTTTAGTCCAAGTAGCATTCGACTTCTGACTGTGGTACCGGACAGCACAGCTCGTGGTCTTAGAGACAGATATGGAGCTAGCAGAAATACTGGATTACAAATACAATTCACGCCTCTATGACATTTGGTGCAGTCAAGGCATGTTTTGCAAGACCACTTCAGAATGAGTGTTAATATTGAAACCACTCAAAACCTCGTTTATTATGAACATGCAATGCGATACTCTAGCATTGTTAAGACTTTCCAGTTTCCAACTGGTTGAGCAGTCAGAAATATGAAAACAAAAGAAATGTTTAATTTTCTGACATAACTAAACCTATCCATGACAATGTCCCGTTCTTAAATTTCTAAGTTGAAAATCATTCAGTACAGAATTACCTGCTGAGAATCTATATACAAACTCAACCACATTTTACTGGGTAGGGTAATTTCAAGCAAATATACAGAACAGTACCAGCAGATATTTCTGACATATATAGCAACAAATACTTATTGACTGAGTAAGTACATGTATATACTTAGTCAAGTATCAATTTACAGTCTTCTTTCAGACATGTACCGTCTGTTCAAACGACTGTATATATACACCGGACATGGATGTGGCTGTTACACGTACTTGGCACAAGTCAAGGTAGCCACAGCTTATTGACTTTTGATCCTCCGAGTCAGGTACTCATTCATACACTTGTGTTAACTGGAGCATTGTTCAAATACATTGTAAAGCAGTAGCGGAGACGGGGCTCGAACCCGAGAGCTCTCGACGCCAAAGAGCGTACCTTACATTTAGACATTGTAAATTACATTGTTCGACCAATGTCGATTTTAAAGAAGGTAAAATGGTCGGGGATGCATAAAAATCACTAACATTGGTCATAAATGTTTGTTTTAGAAAACTTTATACAATGTCTTAACTACAACTGTGACTGTCATATAAATGGCGAATTTCGTCAGAAAGTTAATTTTCAACTTTTAACACTGTCACACCATTACCCACGTTCATTAATGATATACAATGGTCGTGATAAAGAATATTGCACACGTGGTCATCTTGTCATAATTTATATAGATCATAAAACTGACCATTATAGACTGCGGACATCATCATAAGTTGACCTACAACGATTCTGAACTATAGAATGATGACGTCGACAGTAAATAAATCGCAGGATTTAATTAACCAGCGTATGTCATGACACTTACCCCAGTCAAACTCTAAACATAGTCATTTATTTACTTTCCTAAAGTATACGACCATAAAAAGGTGTCAGATACAGAGTTTATGTACTCATCTTCTATGGTACATGTAAATATATGCTTTGTTTGCTTGTAATAAAATGTTAGTTTGTTAATTTGAAAACAGCCATTAACTTTGTTTGTATATCCGTACAGTCAAACCTGTGTTAGTTGTAAACTAAACTAAGCAACTGCCTGGCTAGATTAAACAGACCGGCTTGCTGGTCAAACTTATTGTTATTATTTTGTTTTGATGGCTAGGGGTACTTTTATAACGCCGATTTGCCAATGACTTTGGAAACTTTGAATCAAATCCACAAATTTTCCAACCACCAAAGTTAACTTTGGTTTGAAACCATAATTCATATAAAAGTTTATTAAATTCATAATTTTATGTTGATAAGACTAAGTAAAGAGCACCTAACCGGTTTATATCATTATGATTTATACTGTAAACCATTTTATATATTAGCGGAGATAAAAGCATGTGGTATTTGCTAAAATGCAATTTCGTGGAGTCATAAATTGGAAGATTTTAGATTTCAAAAGAATCATAATTTTACAATCAGTCGTTGGAGGTTTAATGTATCTGGCATCTGATTGTCGTTTAAAAGTCATAAACTTATTGTTAAATATTCAGTGGACATAGCATGAATCCCAAGAACTAACAGTCAGTGCTTGCTCTATCGCCAGCAATTGGGAACTTCTCCACGTGTGCAGAAAATGGCCGTACAGGAACATGGCCGTACAGGAACATGATCGTACAGGAACATGACAGTACAGGAACATGGCCGTACAGGAACATGGCCATACAGGAACATGGCCGTACAGGAACATGGCCGTACAGGAACATGATCGTACAAGAACATGACCGTACAGGAACATGGCCGTACAGGAACATGGCCGTACAGGAGCACGGCCATACAGGAACATGACCGTACAGGATCATGGCCGTAGAGGAACATGATCGTACAGGAACATGGCCGTACAGGAACATGGCTGTACAGGAACATGGCCGTACAGGAACATGGCCGTACAGGAACATGGCCATACAGGAACATGGCCGTACAGGAACATGGCCGTACAGGAACATGATCGTACAAGAACATGACCGTACAGGAACATGGCCGTACAGGAGCATGACCGTATAGGAGCATCACCGTACAGGAACATGGCCGTACAGGAGCATGGCCATACAGGAACATGGCCGTACAGGAACATGGCCGTACAGGTACATGGCCGTACAGGAACATGATCGTACAGGATCATGGCCGTACAGGAACATGCTCGTACAAGAACATGATCGTACAGGAACATGGCCGTATATGAACATGGTCGTACAGGATCTTGACCGTACAGGAACATGGCCGTACAGGAACATGGCCGTAAAGGAACATGGCCGTACAGGAACATGACCGTACAGGAACATGGTCGTACAGGAACATGACCATACAGGAACATGGTCGTACAGGAACATGATCGTACAGGAACATGGCCGTACAGGAACATGGTCGTACGGGAACATGATCGTACAGGAACATGACCGTACAGGAACATGGCCATACAGGAACATGGCCGTACAGGAACATGGCCGTACAGGAACATGGCCGTACAGGAACATGGTCGTACAGGAACATGACCGTACAGGAACATGGCCATACAGGAACATGGCCATACAGGAACATGGCCGTACAGGAACATGGTCGTACGGGAACATGATCGTACAGGAACATGACCGTACAGGAACATGGCCATACAGGAACATGGCCGTACAGGAACATGGTCGTACGGGAACATGATCGTACAGGAACATGACCGTACAGGAACATGGCCATACAGGAACATGGCCGTACAGGAACATGGTCGTACAGGAACATGACCGTACAGGAACATGGTCGTACAGGAACATGGCCGTACAGGAACATGGTCGTACAGGAACATGGTCGTACAGGAACATGACCGTACATGATCATGGTCGTACAGGAACATGGCCGTACCCAAGCATGACCGTTCCAAATGTCATGTCTGCCCAATTTGGCGTCAAGCGACGATGCTACGTCAATTTTATTGAATTAAATTAACAGCTTCAAATTAAACACAGTGCAATATGAAGGTAGTCAGTCTTATACAAGATAAGCTTTATCGCCATAAACATAAAGATATTTGTAATAGCAAAATCACGTTAAAAAATCTGTATATCCTTTAAATTTCTGTTGGTATCTTCGTGATACTCCCCGCTTATCAAAACATACAATCGGGATTACAGATATAGACAAGATATCAGCTGTTGCCTATGCTAATAGAAGGTCGATGCTCATGTCAAATTTTCTGTACTATACAATTATCCATATTCATGTAGTTGATGATTAAATTTTGTACATCAACGTTTATGTATTGATCGGTTCAATATCATCATGTATACAATTTTGTTAGCGTGAACAGTGAACACTGCATAATAAGCCTCGCCCAGAGGTCCGGAAGTTACATGTAGACAATATTACACACAGTGGTGGGTGTGCAGAGGTTTCGCTGTATGAATACATCAGACGACTCGTGGCGTGGGTAGCGGACATCCTAATTTTAAACCGTTAAATCATTTGGTGATATAATCAAGATGTATAGTGTACAGACTAGTGTTCATTTTATATAAAGGATGAAAGTCGTAATCGACGTTGTATTACTCCCATTTATCATAGCATGTCTTATGTCAAATCTTCAGACATGCGTGATTTTTGTGTCATTTAAATTAAATACCAACCTTGTGTTTTTGTTCTCAACTTGGCGCCCATTGACGACCCGCGGAAAGCATCCATTATCAACTACTGGTATAAATAATATTCAACTGTCAGTGTCTTAAGTTAATTTGTCATATTTTTCCCACCAAATAAGTCTGATTAACAAGAGCTTGACAAACGAACACTTACAGTAGTTTGTTATTTGTGTTATATTTATTCTTGGTTTTTATAAAGTTCAGTTCTTATTTAAAATGTCATTAATCTCTGAAGTACATCGGCAACATAACTACACCAACAATCCTGCGAGAGAAGTCACTTGAATTGAACAGCCACCTGTAATCAGCGGCTAATAATTAGTAAATCCTATAAATTTGTCACATGAAACACTCCAGCATGAAACAACTACATATACAGAGTGAAATAAAGGTTTATGTTATTTTATGATTTATGACTAGACTTACTGCTTAACTTGGGCCAACAAAAAAAAAAATCAACACATAAACTGAATTGATCGTTTTTCCCGCACATTTGCGTCTATAACAAACTTAACACTTTGAATGAACCAAACTATTCCAGGAATGCATTAAACTCCATTTAAAATAACCACATTCCAACCTGAACCACCATATTGAAATTCAATTAATTCAATTATTCGTTAATTAATATTCATAAAGCACCACGCTAATTGACACTCCTTTACGCCTTTTAAGTTGTCTCAGAGGCGAAAAATGAACCGTAAAAAATACCTCGTTAAATACTACTTAATCATAATTTATAAAAACATATTATGATATATATCATTCGATGATTTTTTTTCAATCTTCTTGAGTTCAAATTGTTGTTCTTTATTTATCTCTAAACAGTTTTATCGTCCATAAAGTTCAACTTTGCATACACGAACACAACAGAACCATAGTTCCAAGATAGACTCAACGTTCACTCATTCATTGCATTTTTTCAAAAGTAAAACAGTTCTATTCAACCGGCGTCAACACTTAAAACAAAAAAGCTCACGAAATGAAACCGCATAACACTCCAGAACGCTTCCAGAAACACTTTCACTTTAAAGTACTCAGCAAGTTAACTTAAACCCTACAAGTCTGAATTCAATTTCTATAAAAAAATCTTACTTTTTTGTGCTAGTTTCCGTCTGTTTTTTAGAGCTGAGATTCAATTAATTTTACGTACACCCCCTCTCTCCAAGTTTAAATAATATCCATCCAGTTGAATTGTCTTAATGTTATACTTCCGAGAGCTGAGTACAATCGTGCTTCTTGCAACAGTTTACGCTCACGAAAAAAGCGTTAATGCGCCTGACTCATACATCTACGCTAAAATATCAAAAATAAACACTTCGTAGAAATAATATTTTCGGATGTAAATGTACTAATAACATTGTACATGTACATTGATACGCAATTTGCGACATAAGAAAATTGTTCATTCACAAGTTCACACTGAATATTACCCCTATCCATTTTCTCGACCGTTGGGACGGACACAATAACTGATAGTGATGCTTTAAGCCGAAATAAAATGCTTGAAATCTCTCACCAAGGTCCTTTAAACCCCAAACTTCCCTGGTGACCCAAGTATTTCGAGTTGTTGTGCAAAAGGAGGAAAAAAACCTGAGTGTTTATTTAGAATGAGAGGCAGGCATTTATGAGTATTTTATTTGTTTTATTACCGTAAACTTTTCTTTATGTACGCTACAATCACAGTATCCAATGCGTGAACAGAGAACGGTGTCATTTATTTACAGTGATATATTGGTATTGTTGTCGTCCGAGTCATGCAGTAAACAAGCTCTTGCATCTAAAACAAATCTGACTAAATAAATGAGATGGTATCGTGCTTATCCACCGCGTATAAACCAAATCACTGTACGACTTATTGGGATACTATACAATTCAACTTGTATGACTTATTGTGATTTTAATACCCGGTGATTTCGTATCACTGTACGACATATTGCAATACTATACAATGCAACGTGTACTCCTTATTGCGATAACCGGAAGTTGACTCATTTATACACTGTGATATGTTGTTTCGTTCAATCAGCAACAACTACAACAGTGTAATGATTAAAATAATCAATGGCTGTATACATTAGAACAGGATACTATAGGTCAATGTTCAACTCTGGTATCTAAACGGGGGGGGGGGGGGGGTTACTGTACAAAATCTATGATTAAAGTACATTAACATGCATAACCTAAAATACACCTTGAGAGAGTAAGCTGCAGAACGCGTTTGTCAATCGACTTAACTTAAGCAGTATAATAATTTAAGCACTCTTTATTTCCTCCAAGGGATGATAAGTGGCAGCAACAAACTGGCATCGGTCGCTCTAAAACAAAGATTGATCATTAAGATGATCGAAATAAATTTTCGAGTTCAAATCAAGGAAGTAACATGACGACGGTGTAGCTTAAACTATTTATATTGGACTACAAATGTAACACGTATATTGCGACTTGTTCAAATAACGTGGTATAACTACGGTAGTACAGTAGATATATGAGACGGTTTCCAGCAGCGACAGAAGTGATTCTGTTTCCCACTGCTAGTTCTCCACAACTTTAAATTGAATTATTATGTCAAGTGCATATCATGTTCATACGCGAGAAGGCAACTGTTAGAATGTCGCCAGCATTATGCACGATGCAGTAAGCAGGCACTGAGTCATTGAGACACAAACTTGTTCTGTGTTGATCCATGATCCATTTACTCACGTATTAGATTACTACAATCATATTGGTGAGCTTACATGATAACTTAAATGTCGTTCTCGATATTTTATGCGTGGTGTTCGGGAATGAAGTCTGTATGTAGGTAATGCCAATTACGAAATAAACATGGCATAGTATTCCCTTTGTTTGACACTCAGCATAAAAAAGTGACACTGACTTCTCTTAGTTCAAACCCTCGTGACAGCGAGTGTTACCATCAGCTCAGACCTGCCGAGAGTGAATATATTCTTTAAATTGTAGAACATCTTTGCTAATCAATCTATACTAAACGTGTCAATAAAAGGTACTAGTACAAAGACTTAAAGTAGCAAAATGGCGGTAACAAACGGGTATAGTTTGCTCCGATCACTAGACCAGGCTCTGCCCGGTGACCAGAGATGGACGATTTGCGCCGATTAGCAAATAATTACTAAATACGTATGATTATATCAACAATGTCTTATTAAACACACGGAATGTATGAACATTACTGTTCGGATATCGTTGTCTATTCGAGCTTTTCATGATGATATCATCAGTAGATGAATTAAAGAAAACAAAAACGAACAAATCATCAAACTTGTATACTTTAACTTTGATGAAATTTACAAAGGTTTATGACCGACGGAGCATTACCACGTGTGGCTTTGATTTAATTTCCTCATTAAAATAGAACACAACCGGGATGTGGTGTTATGACATGCCGAATTCGGTAGTAGTGTAATGTTTGTTTTTATGATTTCTTTTTTTTCTTCCTTTTTTTTGAAGTCGTAAAACGCATAACTAGTATTTTAATGAATTGTCGGTTTGTGTATTTTGTCACAATGGTTTTTTATGTATTTTATAGACATTTTGTAACGGCATATTTCATTTTATGACAGTTGTGGTTATTTTTGGTAAGCAAAAACATTCAAAGGTTTTCCGGTACAATACACTATTACGGAGCGGTGGAAGGGCCATGGTGATAGAAATGAAAATCAAATTTGAGACAATGCAATATTTAACATAATGAACAATCTGCTGATCATCCAGTGGGACATACCACGTGGCATGTGAAGTAAGTTCTGGCTAACACCACAAAAAGAAATTTGTCAACTCAAAATTAAAAAAACCCGCAACTATTTTATAATAATTTTTATTCTTTGACCGATTTTAACGGGATAACCTCGACGCTCACGCTAAAAATAAGTACTACCCAGGAAAATTATATATTTGTCGACAAAGGGTCACAGTTTTTGACCCTAATGCTTGGAAAGTAGTCGAAAATATTTGAATTTATGTTATTGATGAACCGTACACAGCTATTTAGTTGCCTAACTAGGCAGATTGAAGCCTTCTCTCCCTCTTATATTAGGAAAATCATCCTCGTGTCAATGCCTTACTGACAGTAATTAAGGTCTTAAATCAGCCAGGTACAATAAAGAAAATGTCACATTGACAATTCAGTCACCTATAGAAATGTTGTCAGTATCAATCGTTGTCAATGATAAATCTAACACTCGCCACCTAGCGTGTGAGTTCATGATCGATAGCTAATTATTAATGCTTAAAACGCTTCACTTAAGGAACTTAGCTTATTATATTGCCATAACCTTCAAACATAAGAACGCAACAGATGGTGAATTTTATTCCAAATGAATATCATAAATTAATTAATATGCCTATTCGTACATATAAAGGTGAATGTCTTGGTTCATGCAAAATGTGCAGTTACAGTTTGAACAACTTTTATTACCCAAATGATGAATACAATTTAAATTATACAATGACTCTCACCTTTTACGAACGAACGGTCGAACGGACGAACGGACGAACGAAAAACAAGAAAGTCGAGCCAGGTGGCTCCATTTTAATGAGACCAACTTGTACTGCGAAGTGTACTAATACTATTATAAATCTTCAGCAAACAAAGGGATATAATAATCATTTTTATCATGTCCTCCGTCTATCCGAAATCAGGGGAGTATTCGAACAAGTGTCGCCAAACTTTGATAAATGAGTACTAGTTTTGTGAGCCATGTACATTGTCATATTGACATAAACATTATTACTCTAGTTTCTTGTTTCATCTATAAGAGTTTTATATGTGTTTTAAGTGTTTATATCAATAAAACCTAACGAAATTTGAACAGCAAACCGATTCGAACATACGCACCAAGTCATAAATCAATTTGAAGAGCGCCTTTATTTATCTGTACGGATTGGACTAGAGTTAACCTGTGGATTTATAGATTAAGTTCAGCTTATACATTTACTGGTACATGAACGAGATGTAGTGGGTTCAGTCCCAGACCGAGAAATATCCTAGCCGTTACCATGTCACTGGCAGAGATGGCTCTTTTGTTTGGTGTCCAGTGTATAAACAGTGTTGCAGGTCCGGTTAGTTTATACTAATTTATTTAAGGTCAATTGTGAAAGAAGTTTTTGTAACTTATATTAATCACTCTCGACACCTCATTCCCGATGTTATCCATCACCACAAGGGTATAAGAGAAGAGAAGCCAGTTTCCCTTTTATGCTGAGCGATGGCCGAGTGTAAGGACAATGTGGCTGCGTACGTTCTATCCACAAGTCTAAAATTCTTTCGGTGGGATTGTAAACCTACAATAATGATAATTGGTCCTTTCCGAACAGGGGCCACACGAGTCGAATAATCTTGAAGGAAAACAGACCGCAGCAAAATTTTAGACATACATGTCCAGCTCTGGAAACTGGCCATTGACTTCAGAGGAACAATACTCACACCAATGGATTCACTGGGATAACATAAGGCATATAGCAAAACATGCATACTGTAAAATCACATATTTTCGTGGGTATTAACTTTCGCGAATTTCGATAAAAATGCGTGTTCGTGAAGTCTTAAATTCGTTGATGACAAAACTTGGAACGGTACACTCATATTGCGTGGTAGAGTTTTAAAACCAAATCAACGAAAAGTAAACTTTCTCGAAAAATAATGATTCTACAGTACAACCAGAGACTTTAAATAACATGTTTTATCTATAGTCTCTGGTACAACATAGCCAGCTTTGATGTGACAGCATCATTTGTATACAAGGCCATTCTAAAAATGTTTGGTGGGCGTAGTCCAGCTAAATTTAGATATGTATGTATGCCTTTTTTATTCCGTATGGTCAATATAACAAATGTACGTTATATTAATGATTAAAAAGTTCACTTAAATAATTCGCCTCTCAACCCAGTCAAACATTTTGAGTAGAGGACATTGCCAGGTATAAAGTAGTAGCCGAACAAATATTTGTTCATGCCTGAGTGTCCCTAACATCAGTCGTCAATTCATTACTTTTGACAGGTATAACGTTAGAAGTACAAACTGCAAGTTTATTGTGTACATGCATACCATTTAATCTAATTTTTTTATCAAATGCACTTCAGGTTTTTGCACTTTGTATAAATATACTTCCAAAAATATAATTCACTATATTAATACAGGGAAGGCAACACTCAACTTTACCAGCCGAGCACAGCTTCGTTCGTTCGTTTAGGCTTGTAATTGTAAGGAGTCTTTTTACTTGAATAGTTTTCGTAATTACCGAACAATTCAGCTAATACTAGTTAGACACGACATGATAGGGAATCAGGTTTGTTCTTAAATTCAGAATTGTGGTCCTAACAATGGCAAACATTTGCATGATTCGAAATAAGGTCTCAAGAGCGGCATATTACTGTAGCTATAATCTTATATTATGTCTGGCATACTCATTTTCAAGCCTCTGCTAACCAGTAATGCTCAACTTGTTAAATCATAGCACTGAGGGTAAAGTTGGGGTGCGATTTGGTTGCTGCTATTAAAGATCAAAGCAACTTCACACATATTTTATGTTCATTTTCTTACTGCGGATCAGTCCCATACAGTTGGACAACAATTGTTGATCTTAGAAATAAATCAATGTTGCTGATTTAAGTAAAGGTATATGGAAAAGGCCATTACCGTAATAAATATCGTGGAATTATATTAACATGTCCAAAACAGAAATGACCGTCAAGCGCGGTAGACGAACTGCGTTAGTCAGACAGACCAGCAAATTGCGTAATGAAGTCGTATCAAATATTAAGCGAGAGAAAGTGAAAGCTTCCGACCAAATCATTTAATTGAATGCACTTAACGTAAATGTCAGGTCTAGGCATATGAATAAAACATCGCGACCGCCGAAAATTCTGTTTATTTATCATGTAAATTAGGCAATAAACCGGCATTTTAGTGTTTGCGGCAAGGAAGAGATCCAATGCAGTTTAGACCCCATAAAAAGTAACAAAATTTCATCAGTTTACGATCAGATATTACATAACATGCGATCAGTTGATAATATTAGCATACTATAAATAGTAAAAGTTGCAACTCTCTAATTACAGCTTGCATTTGTACCCCTCCAAGTCTGGAGAGCTTCCAATAATGTTTTAATGAATAATTACATAAAGAAACTTTACTATCTACAAAACACATGACATGAGGTACATTTTTGATTTCGAACTCTGTGTATACACTCTGTGAAATACAGTCGTACCTGTCTAAGGTATAAAGTTCATGGATAAATTGAATGTGGCATTTCTAACCTCGAATGTGGTGCTTTCAGGGTGCAAACAAAGCACTTGGTCATGTAGTTTTTGCCTGTCAGGTTACACAACGACCTCGAGGGAAATCCCCACTTTATGCAGCGCATTTGTTCATATTATGATTGACCAGTCTGGTTCCCGTCCCAAATCTTTCATTCTATAAGTTTGGTACCTTTACGGTGATGATTGTAAATATGGGGAACCGGACTAATGATTGATTATATTTAATAATGCCGACAGTCTGAAACAGATGTTTAATTAAGGTGACCACTTGTAAATGATTGACTGCATAAGTGTTTACAAATGGCAATCACATGGCACCTTCTTGTAAGGCTGACTGTAGTTGTTCGGGCTCCAGAAGTGTTACCCCGTCTATAGGTAGGTTTATGGGGTCGGATAATCGTCGTCACAAATTTTTTAATATAAGCTGACAGTAGTCGAGCTACGCACGAATATAAGTATACAGCGGACCCTCCTCGCCTTCTCGAATGAGAGCTTTTGGCAGACCGCGCCTTCTTGTTGGGAGTGCAGCGGACCCTCAGCGCCTACTTGTTGTAGAGCTTTTGGTTCAAATCTGACTTTTTATTCGCACGTTCCGGAAACGTTATGTTTTGTGACTTTGATCCCACTTTTCGATTTTCAACATGTTTTCTATATGTATGATATTACATACACTGTATCATCTCCGTGTAGTGATGAACGATAAGCCAGTAGTAGGCTTACTACATGTACTAGTTACCATGTATCGACATTCATGTTAATATGTAAATTATACTATTTCCCCTAAAACAGGTTTAACGGCATATTTGAAATTTTGTTTAATATGATTTCTCTCAATATAGACCTACTATACTATAAACACATTGCTTTTCGTCGACACGAAAATTCGTGTTTTTTTGTTACTTAGGCAATTTGTGGATTTTCAGTTTCAAGAATGGAAATAAGACACAAATACAAATGTATTGATTTTAATTTCCTGATCGACAGTTTTAATAATAAGACCGTCCTTGAAAACTGGTCTCATTATTGAGTTGGTCTTAATAATGAGGTTAAATTAATCCGACATGAGCTTGTTTTCAGGATCCCTGGTCATAACTGTATTTTGTTTTAATATCTTGTTTATAAGGACCTTTAGGTAGATTAGCGTTTTACTATATATATATATATTATGCCAAATAAGCTTTCTCTATAAATACAGTCTATATGAATAAATAGCAAATAGTAAACATGGACCTGTACATTGTGGTCTTATTACTGAGGTGGTCTTAATGTGAAGTTTTACTGAACATTCATTCGATCTGAGTTAAAGTTATTTGCATGGTCACAATAAGGTATCGCTCATAGACTCAAATGTTTTCATTGGTGCAAAAGAGATATTTCTGCGTTTTAAAATGCTAACACTGCAGTGTTTCAATAAATTGCAACCCTAGCGAAAGATATTTACGATTTGTATATAAATGAAAGGATTAAGTACCGGAAATACGGGGAGAGAGTTTCACGACGAATCTTGCCTTAAGTCTGGTACAGATATTAATCATAGCATGCACACTATCAACTGCAGTTAAATCTTAATATCAAGATTGCCCTTAGATATGTTAAGAATGAAAGTTCGTCTTAATATTGAGGTATTTTAAACAAGAGTTAGTATGGTCTAAATATTGAGGTGTTTTAAACATGAGTTAGTATGGCCTAATTATTAAGGTGTTTTAAACATGAGTTAGTATGGTCTAATTATTGAGGTGTTTTAAACATGAGTTAGTATGGCCTAATTATTGAGGTGTTTTAAACATGAGTTAGTATGGCCTAATTATTGAGGTGTTTTAAACAAGAGTTAGTATGGTCTAATTATTGAGGTGTTTTAAACAAGAGTTAGTATGGTCTAAATATTGAGGTGTTTTAAACAAGAGTTAGTATGGCCTAATTATTGAGGTGTTTTAAACAAGAGTTAGTATGGCCTAATTATTGAGGTGTTTTAAACAAGAGTTAGTATGGTCTAATTATTGAGGTGTTTTAAACAAGAGTTAGTATGGTCTAATTATTGAGGTGTTTTAAACAAGAGTTAGTATGGTCTAATTATTGAGGTGTTTTAAACAAGAGTTAGTATGGTCTAATTATTGAGGTGTTTTAAACAATAAGTATGGTCTAATTATTGAGGTGTTTTAAACAAGAGTTAGTATGGTCTAATTATTGAGGTGTTCTAAACAAGAGTTAGTATGGTCTAATTATTGAGGTGTTTTAAACAAGAGTTAGTATGGTCTAAATATTGAGGTGTTTTAAACAAGAGTTAGTATGGTCTAATTATTGAGGTGTTTTAAACATGACACACTCACCTGTTTTAAGCGGCTAATATGATTAAATACCAAAAGACATTTCCATAATACATAAACCAACTTGATTAAACATCGACCTGTCGTAATCAGTCATATTTGATGTACAGTCCGCTTAACACAGACTAGACTGTAGTCTTTATCGATTCAAATTGTTAACATACAACGTACCCATGACAACACGTGGTTATTGAGGTGAATTTTGCTGTAAACCGCGAAATCCCCCAAATTAGTCTAAGCGCTAGCAAGAATAAGGTGATCACACCTGTATCCCTTTCACTCTTTGCTTTTTTTAACCACATCAATAAGACTAGTTATCAATGGTCTCAAGGATGGTCTTATTATTAAAGTTTTCCTGTATTATGTATAGCTACAGGCTACCGTATATAAGCAGCTATCAACAAGACCTAGAATAAAATATTCATTTGATTCTCTACCCGCTACCCACCTAACAAAATTGCCCATACACAAACATGTTTATTAGGAATCAGAATAACTTTTTTCGGGATGAAATAAGCGAAATTCGTTTCGTAATAAAAAAATATGTAAAAAAATATTTTCCTACCTACCCATAAACCGTCCACTAGTTCATGTACTTATATTGATGTGGTAACGTACACAGTGGGAATCTGGATTATACTCATAATACCCAAATACTTTTATCTCCGAGTTGGTGACAATGTTCCTGATTTATTCGTGGGGATTATTGTTAAAGTTTGTTACATGTTGTATTTTTGAAAATGTTTTCCTTCATCTCACGATCATCAACGATAAATAAATATAAAGTGGGACTATAACGAATAATTGTTGAAAAATGCTAAAAATATTTGATGATGTACATCCGAGTAAACAACTAAAATTGATGACTCTGTCTCCGATGTTACATTGTGTTAGCTCTAACCATCGTATGTGCATAACTTATATCATACCAACAACTTTTATCATAGTAAGTACGGTTAATATTCATATTAACACCAGCTCAGTAGTAAGACCGTTTTCACTGATTCGCTCATTATTCAATATCAACATTAAAACCCTCTCGATAATGATACCATTTTCAAAGGGTCCCAAGTGCAGTCTATTTTATTGAGGTTTTACTGTATAATATATACATTTACTGTAAAGACTCACTTCACGACCGCCATATTAATCAAATCTGTTCCCATGATTATAAAACTTTTCCCATGCTCCACTGACCTGATTAACTCATTGGAACTGCATCTTTTATCTGGAAATATTACTCTGCTTTCTTTTATGCTAAAGTTTCAATAAATTATGAGACAGTTTACTGTTGAAAACATGTAAAATTTGATCACAAAATTGAGTTGAAAGCTTTATAATCATGGTACCAGCTCTGAATCTAATACAAATTAGAACGCAATACTCAGTCAAAATATTTCAGCAGTATGGCCAACTCTATGTACAAGTTTTAAGTGGTTCTATGCGAAGACCTGTACATTACATAACTATAGGTCTTTGTACTAAGGTCTCGTTCTTATTATTGAAGTTTTACTGTACACGGAAGAAGGAAATCAAACTGTCCTACAACATTGTAATATTTCACAAAAATAAAACTTTTCCTTAACTGTTCGAGTGTACTATGTACATGTACATGTATTTAACTATTTAAACAAGTAACTCGATATTATAAATCAGAGTTAAAATAACATTAATGAAGACATCAGCGAAATTCGATTCGTTTACATGTATTTACGAAGTCAAGTAAAAATGAATATTAAGTAAGGACTCACCTGACAAAATTAAGATGTATCGATAATGTCCTAAATGTTCAAGATGGTTACAATTTATCAAACACGCACAGTGTGATATCCCACGAGGAAGTGCAAACTAAAGCCAAAGTTTATTAAACGCGACAAACTGTCCCAAAATTTACCAACGTATATTTCACGAACACTAACGAAGTGTCGACTTTTACATCGGGCGTGGTGTGCTATGATATTAAATCTCCAACCTTCTCCAATAATCCGAGATAGGGAGTCATAAGTGGTGTGGGGTATAATTTATTAGCCATGTACCTCCTAGTTGTAGGTCAACAAAACTTAATATAGACTGTTTATACTCTGAAGTTTTAGTTTTAAACAGAACGATAAAGATCTTATGACATCATTCTTTGTATTGAAGTGTTTGCCTGTAGTACAATAAATGTTACGAGGTTTTACTCACGCAATAAAATTACGTTTTTGGATACCGTCGTACGATATATGTTTGCTTTTATTTTAAAATACAGTTGAACCGATGTTCATACAGAGCCTGCATGTATAACGTAGCCAACGTTTAATATATGTATCTTAATGACTCATTTTATACGTTTTGTAGTGAACTGCCACCTGCTTAAAACAGTAACATTTGATGTCTTCATGGCTGGTCGCTGAAGACAGGTTCGACTGAGCATCACTCACGACAAATTTTATCTTCCGTGCGTTGATTCACTAATGGTTTCGGAATGTAGTCTCTTCCATTGATCTGATTAGCTATTAAGTTTAAAATCTGTAGTATAATATTGTATAACGCGTGGGAGAGCCTACTCGAAATATTTTATTAAAATTTTCAACAAAATGCTAAGTTTACGATTTTATTATCAAATTATTATACACATTGTACATTAATATATATGTACAAGTTGAAGTTAATAAGAGGCTTCCGTGATTACAGTTTGATATAACTTACCACTCACAACAGCGTGTTCAGAACCCGGTAACAGGGATGTATGATTTGTACAAAGATATCGCATTCACTTGATACACCAAATATAGGCCTACATGCAATATCATGTCTCTCCATTGTCGGCTTATGAAACATGTCGACAAAATGTTGTAAATTACAAAGCATATAAATACACACCTGACTCATACATAGCTTGAACAGATGCTTTACTCGTTACTGTTTGGATAAATTATTGTATTACATATGGACAGTACTGTTGTCATTTTGAGACTAGCATGTCACTGTGCCAGTCAGTCACTTCAGGCACGAGTGCCAAGCCATGGAGCAACCACTTAAGGACGAATGTCAGCTTTTTATGGGGAGTTTATTTCACGCAATTTTCACTTCTTCTATACTTCTGTAGTTTATATGTCGCGGTATGTCTACAAAAAATGCTAGAACGGCAGCCCTCCACCATAATAACTGACATGTTATGTGACTAATAGCAAATTAAAAAAAGGGTGAACATATTGTTCAACCAGGAGGTCATGGGTTACTCGGTCTGAATGAATTAACCTATAGATGGCTCATCACCCAAGGGCGCTGTTCGCATGCAGGTTTTACCATACAAAGCAGAATAAAAACACAGATTAATGAAGTATAAAAGCTGGTTAATCCGACATCTCACACTGCATTCTTTTAACAGTAATACGTCTCATCTATACACCTAAGGTGTACTAGCATACCACTAGTATACGGTGTACCGAATATGAGATAGTATTTTAATCTTTGTCACACACCATAATCAGCAAATTCGATCCCAGGTGTTTTATAACAAAAATGTGAACAATACCATAGACTATTGCATGGAGACATTGATAATGGAGATTACATTATTCGACATGTTCTTTTTTTTCGTGTACGATACTCGTATGATGTATTATGAATTATGACTGGGTCACTTAGCTCGAAATGTGGAACAAAAACATGAGTTGTAGAATACCCTTACAATGTAGAGCTCGCCGAAGATAACTCTTGTGTATAAACAACAATGGATAATATTAACACTGCACGGTCCACTCAACGCTTGTTATCAATGTAGATTGAAAGAGTATAATATGCATTAAAAGTTGGAACAAAAATGGACATCGAAGATACATTTAATTTTCATTTTATCTGTAAACAATGGCTAGTGTTATCATCGGTGGACTGTACCAGAAGGGTTACGTTGTGTCCTACATATAATTATATTGGTCTATTAATTGTAACAACAATGTTTTACATCATAAACCCTAAAATAATAAGACCATCATAGGAACCTTGTAAATAGATCATCTTACTGAGTTTGGTCTACTACTGATGTTGAACAAAGAGGACAAATTGTAATTTGTATTGTATAATGTGCTCCAAATTTCCAGAGGGTCTTGTTATTGAGATGGTCGATGTGTGAGATGTTCTGTACGTGTGTTTAGTATAATTAGAATGTTCACAAACTGGTAGCATTTTCATTACACAAAACATGTGTATCATTTGTCAACAAGTCTCATAAATCGTATGTTCATCTAATATGATTGTTTTAATTAATGTAATAATATCGCAGCGACCTGTATGGAACGCATGCACTGTCTTTTGTAGTCATAACATATATTTATTTATTATATCATATACGAAATTATTTATGTGGTTTGCAAACATATTTGTACTATGTGATTTCATCTTTACATGTGTGTTTTCTTGAACACCAATATATAATAAATTAATAATAATAATGTAGTTATAACTTATAATAAATATATTTTATGACTACAAAAGATAGTACCTGCGTTCCGTAGAACTGCGTCCTTTAACAGACATCATTACATGTGTCAGTAACCATTACTTGGTTGTGTACGGCAAAATTACTTGCAAGGGAGGTAAGTAGGTTATTTTCAAGCATAGGTAACACATGATTATTTCCCATTGTATTATATCAATATAAAACACTTAATTTAGTTAAATTCTTCGAATGTGAACACTCAAACATAACATACAATGCCACAAGAACATTATACAATTTAATAATTTACGTTCTCTCCTTAATCAGTGTCCATGATACATTTATACACATACACATGTTAAGTGACGCGACACTGGGCCGGATGAAATGTTTGATATGCAACATATGATCGTGTGGTCCAGTGATGAAAACATCCGCCACAGAAGCGGGACATTTGGTGTTCGATCCCTGACCACGGTATACGGCGGCCGTAGCCATGGTACTGGTATAACTCCCTTGTCTTGTACACAGTGTATAAGAGCTGAACTGTTGACATATGAGGGGTGATCCAGAACTACGGGGACTTTTGCTCTAAATATTTTATTTTAACTCTGATTGGTATGAAAATCACACAAAATATAAATTTCAGAACATTTTATAAAATACACATTGCGGCAATAACTACACGCAACACATATATGCTCCCACGTTATGTTCTATCAATGTATCTATGTGGTATCTACGATAATATAACTGAAGTACAGTCGTGGAGAGATTGAATCGACAAGACGAAAATAAGTTAACACATAACTTTATTCAAATTCAAATTGGTAAGAATATGGACATAACAGACACGATGATATAATAATTATTTCATACAGTATACCAATATAAGTATATGCATATACACGTAACACATAGTCATCAACTGTGCGTGATTAATCTAATATCATACACAACTTATAATAACAACAAGGAGCATGGGGTTTCATACTGTTAAAACCCTTGAGTAGATGTGCATGTATGGACGGATATATGTAATATACAATTGTTAATTGTACCCTTATTACCATGCTATGTATGTAAATATGTTATCCTCATGGGTCTACGACCTTCTGGATTTTTGAAAATAAACTATCAAACTATAATACATCGTAATACTCTGTTTAGACGTGCTTAGCATGGCACAGCCTTTTTAGAAATAGCAATATATAGAGCAACAAAAACTACTTAACAACATGAATACAATCTTACCATAACATATTATCATGAATCAGTTTAACGTCACAGAAGCATCACCTACTCAAAGAGAGTTTAAAATGTCTATCAGGATATTACTTTGGACAAACGCTACATACAAGTGAAATCGTTAGTGAAATCATTGTATTCCCTGAGCGTTAAGTCCACGCGTGTTTAATTTCGCGAACAGTAATCATTGACTCGTACAGTTCTGGGGGGGGGGGGGGTATTCAATATTGATCTGACTTGACTTAAGGATAAGGACAACCAATCAGATCACACCATATTAAACTCATGGTCTGTGACAGGCGATATCATTGACTATCCTTATCCTCCAATGAATAAGATCAATATTGAATACCACCCCAGATGAGTAAATGATAATGCGGGCGTACATTAGCGATTCATTCTCGTGTCCTTTCGCGAAATATGCAACCATTGCCCAATGTGAAACAAAATGAGTTTACAGTATTCCATGGAATATGTACACAAAAAACAACAACAACAAACCCGTTTTCCCAATCACCAGTAACAAGTATCACAATAATGTATAACATCCAACGAATACAAGCTTTGATAAATGTTTAATGTTTCACGATTTTCTACCAAACTTGGATTTGTCAAGGTTCAAGAACTCACAAGCATTGTCCCAAAGTAATTTTTCCTGAAACATAAACCACATAGAATTATGAGTTTGTGAGTCATATGAGTTTATGAATGTCAGTACTCGTATCGACCACGTGACGTGTTCCGTGTAGGCGCTCAATTATATCTTCAGTCAAATGATCACCCATCACACACGTGCACTTCAAATACTCCAAATACAAGTTTCGAACCTATGGTCTCTGAATTCACATTAAGGCAAAACAGAGGCATTTGGCGGACTTTGATTGCCAGACATTTACAAGTGAATTCATTGATTATTCAAATTCCATCAATTACTAGTAGCAACCATAACACTTACATAGCTCACCAATACCTCGGTCGGAAATCCATTAATGTCCCATGTATAAGTGACATCAATTTTATTGTTACTACTGTTTTTTGGATAAAACTACTAACTTTGTTATCTTTAAGATTCCCGGGAATAAACAAGATGCACTCTTCCATAACATTGGCCACGTACATGTTCTCCAAACATAGACATGTTGTTAGGTGCAACGAATATTGAGTTAGTCGTGGTTGAAAATAACTTCCCGGAAAACTGATTGTGTCAGTGCACCGCCTATTATGACGAAACTATTTTTGAAAAACGAACTAAACACCAAATGCAACTAACTAAAGATAGTGCAAACACATTAACCTGGTGCTCGAACTACTTGCATACTAAAACAGTTGATTTCAAGCAGATTCTAAATAATTTAATTTTGGCATTTGTTTTAGTAACTGGAGAGTATTCCGAGGTACACTAAAACAGTAATCAAAATTGGCCGCTAAGACAGGCTATCTCCCGGAAATCGATACATTCCACAAAAACACTTTTATTATGCCTAAAGGTCGAGGACAAGGTTGATTTGTTCGGACTATAACTACCTTTAATTCGTCTCTAAAATCAGAATCTTCTATGAGTTTACCAGGATGATGCTCTCCTAGAGGAAATGGATAGTCCGAGCCGTTTATAACATGATCCTGAAAATATTAACAATAATGGAAATGCAAGATTCTGTTGTTAGTTTGAAATAAATTGATTAAGGGATGAGGTTTGCCGAGACATACATTGTATATATCTTGATAAACATACATGTGCGCTTTAAGCTTTGCCATAGACCATGGGCCACAGTGCTTACATTACCATCCGTTTATCATTTATTTCTTGATGATCAAAATACAGTTAGGTCTCGAAACAACGACATGCGATATACCGACAAGTTCATAACATTTTATGTTCATGTTCAAAAATGCTCTTTCTATTTATTAAGTACTGTAGCGCGCAGAAATCAAAAAGAGCGCACAGAAACGGAGACAGCCTAGCAACCCACGTAAGTATACTGGCATATGTGTGAAACGTTTGCTTTGAAACAAACACCGTCGTTGTATAAAGACATGTCTGTACATTGAATATAATCGTAACTGCAAGCAGAGGAAGTACAAACGTATATGGTTATAGTCCAGTTAGGATATTGTGACAGTGACGTTGCAGTTTATGTGTACGCAAAAAATCACAACCATTGTCTAAACAGGTAGAGCGAAGTTTAGTATGTTAGTTTAGCATTGACATTATAGTTGTTTGCACAGTATAAGCCTTTATAATTGGTTTTACACCGTTATAGTGGACTCGACAGCTGCGTCACTGGATTTTTATCCTGACTGGACTATACTAGTATTTATATTAATTTTCTATGTATACATTTGTGTATACATCACCTCTCCAATGATATCCACCAATAGCTGCAAGGCCCTGGCATCATGTACCAAACCATCTGTATAGAACTTGCCTAGATATTCTCTAGGACCGATATCACACTCCTTGGCACATAAATCTGGTCGCACATTATAGCCATGCTGTACACGACCCACCGTAAATGGAAATGCTCCACCTCAGGTAAAAGTTAAAATGTGAAATTAGCTGTAGAATTTCACACATACAGTGTGCTAGAAGAAGTGTTTTTAAAAATGTGTTTCAAGTCCCGCTGTTCAAACGTATTACACATGCACATGGCCACTACACAGTCACATTATCTTGCTTCCAGACGACCTAGCAGTTGCATGAAACTAACGATGCTGAGAGTCAAGCAAAGGAGATAATATACCAGTACTATTTTAACGACTTTGGTATGTCACATATGCTACATTCATTATTTCCAAATATAGTTTTAACGTAAACATCCGTTTTTATAGTTAAGTATTTGTGATACACCTATCTATTATCTGGTCGATTTTCGTCAATATTAGTCACGTAACAAAGGTTTCAGAGCATTTTTCCGCGTATTTGTTGATCACCCCTCGTACTTACTTACTTACCCCTCGCTCTCTAAGCGGACGATCTACCACTAGGCTATCTTTGGGGATACATAGATGAAGTCATATTCAATGGTGTTTGATACACAGGCAAGCGTCGTATGATATTCACAATAAGCATAAACAGTACTATATACACTTTATTATATATAAATTATACACTGTTTAGGCTTATTGTGAATATGTTGTGTAAATAATTGCAAAAACCTATCATACAGCCTCGTATTAAAATTTAAACTTTACCTTTATAACTAAAATGATAATGATACAAACAACATGCCACATTTTGCTGTTTTCGAAAAGCAATAACTTGGTAACCTTCTTAAAGAGCCATCGATTTTGAGCACGTTAGTGTACAACCTCCAGTTGGTTTGTTTACAAAATAATTAATTGTAAACAAAAAATGCACAATTTATAATCTAAGGGAAACAACTCTTGTTAATTAGTATTTTGTCATCCATACATTTTACTTAAATGGGATTTTTCGCATACTATTTCGACAGACACATTTAACATTCTGTCGTCAATTATTGGTCATTTGTGAAAAATATCTCAATTCATTGTAACTGAGTCTCTTTACTGGATGATCTTTACTGGGAGAGATAATGTGGCTTTAAATAAAAGTAAACACTTGATGAAGCACCTACCTCCGTGTGCGAAGCAAACTTTTAGTTTCGGAAATTGTTTAAATACTCCACCCATAGTCATACAGCATATGGCAGTACTGGTCTCCGCAGGCATTCCTACAATATTAACAATAATATACTCTATCGTTTCCGTATAGTTAATTAACATGGGGAGAAATAACAGGTCAAATAGTTTTCTGCGGCCTGATAATTTACCGAAAAGTATTGTTAAAAGTATGTTTTTCTGCGGTTTGGAGGCTGAGCTAATTATTCCGGTGTATGCTTATTAGTCCAAATAATTCAGGTACGTATGTTAATATACGTACATTACCTGAAATAAGTTATTGTACTCTGCATAATTATGAAAATCGAGATTATTTAGATTTGGCGATATCCACCTTCCGAGTTCAAATACAGGATCAACATTAAATTGTCGGGAACTTGCACTTTGGCTATGTAATTCATATGGTTATGTCTGTTTCTCGTTCACTGAATAATTATGTGTACTACAAATTCGTCAAAGAAGACTTACCAACGAGCCATGGTAACCAGAATTTGGACATTCTACCTCCCATCTCCATATCCCAGGGATGTACAAATATCGACACATTATGTTCCTCTGCAGCCTGTCAATCATATCTAACATCGTACTGTATCTATATCGCATTCTAATTGCTAGTGAAAATTGTTCTTTAAATTGTTGAAAATTACGGTTTGGGTTGAGATTTGCTAGCACTCGTTTCTTGAAAGGATGAATTGTCGGTGGAGAAAGTAGCTACATGGTTAAAATCTTAAGGTATCTATAACTCAGGTGTATTTGCAGTTCTGGGATTTTCCCCCAGTTAAAAGGCTAAACACTGTAAAATCGTTCCTTTTAGCGGGTATTAGATTTTGCGGAATTGGTAAAATGGTAGTTTCGTACATTCTTAAATTCGTGGATTTAAAATATTCAACGAAAATGCCATTGATACGTACTTTTGAGGTCAATTATTTGATGGGATTTAAATTCGTGATATAGTTCATCCGTGAAAAGAACGGGCAAAATAGGGCTAAAAGGTGAGAACAAACCTCTTACCGCGAATATCTGCCGCAGTTCCTCGGCATCCAGATTCCAGTCATTTACATGTGAGCCAATCTGAACCCCCGGGAATCCTGATAACATATCACAAGAAAGTTTGAGAATTTCAGTAAATGGTTATAAACGTTTTTTTTTTTTAAATATTTGATCAGTTTTCAGTTTTCAGCAGCGCAGTTTGCTGGAATAATTTAACAATCAGTACTAACTTGGTCTGTCGTTGATACCAGCCCCTTTCTAAAAACAGCGATCCCAGCCCGTGTATCGAACCAGAACCAACATAGCTAGCTTGATTGGTGCACTAGTTTCAGGTCAAACCTATTATCCGTAGCATCTTGTTGTCGTTAATACAATGCTGTTATATCGCGAGAAGGAAACGAATGCAATAAGAATTAAAAATTAATCAGAAGCTGTAAGTAAAACTGTATTATATCTTTCTTTATTGGTAAGAATCTTTAAGTATTTTTAAATGTGATGGGTATATTGTCTACTAATACTCACCCAATTCCTTTTTGCATCTGATCAATTCTTTCACCGCTAGTTCTGGAGCTTGCATTGGTAGAGTTCCCAGACCAACAAATCTATCTGGATATTTGTTCACAGATTTCGCCAGATCGTTGTTCAGTAGTTCACATAAATCCAGTGTGTCTTCGGGTTTAGCCTATAGCAGATATGTATAAGTTCATATCGCTAAGAAATACAAATTGGATACTTTAAATGTTTCTTTCGCACGAAGCACCATTCAAGAGACATTCTACACTAGCTAATTGTTCAAACACATCGTTTCAACCTTAAAGAAGAAAATATGAAGATGTCTCTATAATCACAAAACATATACTCAACGTATCGCTGTCATTGATTTATTACAACGTGGAAACTTACACAGACAAAGGAAAACAACTTACTCAAGTCTGTTGTTCAAAACCTAATACATTGTCGACTATCTTCTGTGACAAGTTTTATTCTTTTTTCGGTAACAATTTGGAAGATGTATAATTATTTAACCTTCGGTCAAGGGAAACCCATAATAGTACAAACACTTACTAGTATTTCCACTTACTAGTATACTTGGTTCTTCAATATGCCCAGTGTATAGCACCAACACACGCGAGACGTTGGGTGGGAAACGTCTCCAGTTGGTAGGGAAACACTGAAAAGCGTTTCTGAAATTTCCAGATCGAAATTCGAACCAGGGATTTCTGGATTGGTAGTCGAGAGCCTTAACCACTCGGCCACCGTGCTACCCTAATTGATGGGTTTTAGCTATAATAATTCGTATTAAATGCCTCATATTTATGGAAAAGGTTGGGGTCAATGCCTCTTTCAAGGAAACAAAATTGGCTTTCCATATTTTCGTTATACTAAATCAAACTAGGATGACAGTCCAGTAGCGCAAGCCGTGTTGGATTCCTCGTTATAGGCATGGGGACATGACATAGGAGTATTACAAGCTTGTATAAAATATATTAAATGTACAAATACAATTTAAGAAATGTTATATCTATAGGTATATTACCCAGTAACCAAACATGACAGGAACTGTTGATAACGCTTGTATATCTACACCCGTGGCGTCCATCTCTTTCAAACGTTCTTCCAGCGACCAACAATTAGGCTCCACCTTACGGAAGAACTTGTCGCCTTTCATCATGTTAGCACAATGTCCTTCACAACTGTGGTCTAACTGAACCCAGTCTCCGTATCCATATCGCTGGAAAAAGTAACATTACGTACATGTAAAGATGTGGTTTCTTCTGTTACTACAAATGCCACAATGCACGACGTTGTCAAACATACAAAACACATAAAACAGGGTAACCACTAACATATGTCCGGATAACAAATTGTAATATGGTCAAAATACTTAATGATATTGTACTTATTTAAGAGAAGGGTTATAATATGCTTTATTTGTCAGTCCTTTGCATAATAGTCTCTTATAATTCTTCTTAGAATGGCTTTGTGGAATTTTTTTTCTGTAACTGTATTATGAATACATTTGAATTGTCTGTCAGTTGTACAAAGATGAGACGTAAATAAATATTCAGTAAAAGCACATGTGTAAAATTTGTTTCACGTATTTAGTTCAATAATTAATCACTTCAATTGTCAAAATTAGGTGTTTGACATGACGCCCCTTATATTTGAAAACGAACTGAAATCGACGTCGAAAATTCCTAATCACGTCATTGCATAGGCATACTGCAAGACCAACTCTTCGCATTTCTCGACGGTCTGATGATTCAAGGGCATAGGTCAATATTTGGTGGTTCATTTGCATAAATTGTAAACCCTGTTTTTAACATATCCCCAAAAGAATAATCCATTAGAATCGAGTCTGATGAATGAGGGTGTTTATGGATGGATGATTTTCAGTGACATCAGCCGATCTTTAACTGCTTGTTTTAAATTGTCGAGTATACTTTTCTGATGGCGCAGACTCATCTGGTTAAATCCAACACGTGTCAATGAATCTCCCGTTTTTAAACTAAATTTTGTAACATCTCCTATAACAATACAAACGGATCAATGTGCATGTTTTATTTCCTATGTAACTTGGCGCTCTGGTTCCATCTTCTCATCTGTCCGTACAGTTCGGGTCTACATTGGCTTTTATGCCGTATGTCTAAAATACTCCCATAGGATTCAAATTGCAACAATAATCTTCTGATTTGCTTAGTAAAAGGTATGTCAGTTTCTGGATACATTTTGATAACCCTCTTCTTGATGGAGCTTGATATATTTTGACGTATCAGATATTTTTGAATTTATAGAATGTATGATGTCACTTATGACAACTTGAACGTAACCATGGCATCGCATGGAGGCATTCACTAATTTGAGAATCTTTTAAATAAGACCAAAATCAGCCCCCTAAGACAAACATGGACAAAGAACTTTATTATTGTTATCCGGACATATATTGATGGCAATAAATATGGTAGCAGTATTTCCCTTACTTGTCGCTCAGCACATTCCCTAAAACCCACGTTTTGAAGCAATCATGATCAGTTGTAGAAATTATTCCACAAACCACGTTGATAAATATCATAAGGAACGCCCGGTCACCATGGTGGCTAGTGA
Organism: Spisula solida; assembly: GCA_947247005.1. Classification (NCBI taxonomy): domain Eukaryota; kingdom Metazoa; phylum Mollusca; class Bivalvia; order Venerida; family Mactridae; genus Spisula; species Spisula solida. Next base: position 40,365,488 of record OX365958.1, on the reverse strand, counting down.
TAAAAACATATAAACGACATAAAGGTGACCCTTACTTTGCATAATTAATTTTCTTGTTCAATCTTTCGTCGTTGAAGATTGCATGGGAGGTTGACGAGCATTTATTGTCAAATAAGTTTCCTCAAAAACAGTATTTACTATAATTATCATTATTGTATGTATTGTTTATTATTACATATGTATCCGATATAGTGACATTGCCGATATAGTTACATCACAGTATTTGTATAATTACGTTTATATCAATTGTAGTTCGGCTACCCACTGTAGGTAAATTTTCAACTCGGGTAGCTAAACGGGGGGGGGGGGGGGGGGGTAGTACTGTGCAAACTTTACGATTAAAGTACATAAACATGCATGACCTAAATATACACCTATACATAATATACTTTATCATACAAACATAATATAGCTAGAATTGTTTGGTTTGATTAGCGACCTATGTTTAAGGGTGCTAAGGGAAATAATTTCATAATAAAAGAGTAGAGTCATGAGTTATCTCCTATAAACATAGGTTCTGTATAGACAGTTCATAGTACGGTTTTGTCAAAGCACATGCAGAAATCGAAAACTTCAAAGTTCGAATTAAATTTCTTTATCATTCTTTAACAACTGTCAAATTTGGGACAGATGAGGTATGTATGAGTTGATTAACTGAATCATTATTAGTATCGCAACTCTATTTACCCAACTTTGTAGCTGTAAAAGAATTATAATGAATTTAAATTTGAACGTAACTTTACAATATCCGTCAGTGCTTTGATAAAACAGTACCCTTATGAATTGATCGTTTCTAAATAGTGGAATAGACAAATACAGATTTTAGATTCCAAATCGACACCGACAAGTTGACTAACCTTACGATGTGTGTATAAAGAACATTGTTCTATTAAACATAAAAACACACAACCTCATTCTGCTGAATTATGAAATGAAAATATACAATGCCTTTTTGATGTTCGCAATAGGCTAGCAACTATTTGCGACGAGTATTTTTTATCTTCGAGATCAGAACATTGTTTGACCGAGTAACACATTATACTAGTACTTATAATTGGAATTATTAACGACGACTTTAAAATAAGATTTTGTAAATAAGGCATATACCAGTATTGTATTAGGACACTGGGTTCATTTACGTAATATTTTTAGTTCGATTTTTTAATTAAGCAAATCCTTAATTAAACGTAAGCCGTGTCGAACACACAGTTGGAATAAGAGGCCATCCCTAGTGCTTCTCGTCAATGCAGTAAAGAATAAATGATTCATTTATAATAAAGAGTATATAGTCCTGATTTCGAAAATAAAGTACTCACTCTTTAAGTTCATTTGGAAAACAATTACATTTATGAGTAATTTATGAGTTAAGCTTTACTCATAATACGGAACGAATATAATACAAAAAATGTAATTCGGTATTTATATACGTATTAAGTAGATTACTATGTGGTCAGTCTTAATCCAACCTTGTGCTTTGTTCGCCAGGGTATGTTTATGTTCGACCCACATACGTTTTCATACAGTAAGTTTAAAGTAAGTTGAACATCGTTTTAACCATTTTCAGTATGGTCAGGTTGGAACAGTGGCCGGGTGCTTAGCGCTCTCGACTACCAATCAGAAGGTCTCTGGTTTGAATATTGGCCGGGGCACTAAAAATTTCAGAAACGTTTTCAGTGTTTCCCACCCAACTAGAGATGAACAGGTGTGAAACCCAAAGGAAGTCTCGTGTGTATCAGTGCTACACACCGGGCACGTAAAAAACCGAGAAGTCTTTTCGGAATGAGCTAGGACAGCGCACCCGGATTCCTTGTATCACACACATTTTTTCTGTCTCTTCCATTGATGAAAAATAAGTCAGGGAATGAACCGAATGGCCACGCACTACGACTGCCTTAGTCGAACGCAAAACAAGTTGACAGTCAGTTGACTTTAATTGATCATAAGCCGTTATTATAATTACTTGTTCAACCGCACACCTTTCCGTACCACAGGTTCTCGCGTTCGGGGTATATTTTTGCTGGATACATAAATCGCACCGTGAGCCTGTGCTCCAAGCGTGGAGAACCAAACCGTATATCCAAAGTCACAGAACAGAACTAGGAGAGCTGTCCCATATCACTAACTTTTTATGCGTACGCTAATTTAGTAAAGCAATGTACGCCGTGAAATACCGTTTAGCTACGCGCTTGAAATTCCGTTTAGTTAAGCGCGTGAAATCCTGTCTAGCTACGCGCTAGAAATATCATAGTAACTACGCACTTGCTTTAAATATCATCTAACTACGCGCTTGAAATCCATTTAAATACGCACTTAGAATCCAGTCTAGCTACGCACCTGAAATGTACATGTGCTGCATAGTGAGTATAGACCGTTTTTCATAAATTTTAAAACTCACTTACTTGTTTAAGATCCGGCCATTGCTCCGGTAAGATATGAGTATGTATATCAATCTTCATGGCTTTAGAAATCAATGACAATATTGCTATATATGCACATGGGAACTCGCAGTGTTTATATCCAACACATTTTATCTAGATCGCAGTTCAAGGTCAGCGATTACACTCCAATCAGATTGCGGGACTGGAGGAGGTGTGTCAGTATTCAAGGTTAGCCGTAATTTTTTATAAACACAAGCTTTTATGGAACGCCATAGTTGCCTTCAACTTTTTAAAACGACAATGTATCATGTCTGTTTGTTATGTACGTTTTACACGATGTACGTTTAATCTTAAACTGTTGGTGATATGTACGAGGGTCGTCCATTTAATACCCGGACGATCGCCATAGCGCTTGATTGAAACATGCAATTGTAATAATAATTCGTATAATAAGACTTACTCAACAACTTGATTATTTGACAAAACTTGGTATAATTTCATCAAACCGAACACAAACTGTGGTTACTATAGTAACCCAACTAAGGGCTACCCAGCCCAGCCCAGCCCAGCCCAGCCCAACCCAGCCCAAGTTTTTAGTGAAATGTAGAGAGTTAGTATGGCAGGGATCGTGGTATAGTTGCATATTTTCAACGGAAAACATCATATAACGTTATGTCTACATCTACGTAATGTTATATAACGTTTAATATCATTTATGTACTGTAACTGTGCGTTAACTTTGGTGACAACGGACATGTTTCCGTTAATATCGCAATGAAATCGAATTTGTTTGAAAAAAAAACGGATTATGATACAATTTCGTAAAAGTATTAGTCATACACCTGTAAAAACTAAAGAATCTATTTTTGAGAAACCTTTTAGTAATATTCGTTTAGGTGGATTTCTGCTTATAAAAGGTTCTATGATGACAAGAATCACCCAGAGATGATCCGAGGCCGGGTCAATCTAAGGTCAGAAATCAGAAAGTGCCGTCGGTTAAACGCTTGTTGTTCGGTAAACACTACTTGAAGAATAACTACTATAGTAATTACGGAATCATGCAAATTATCGTCGATACAGCATTTAACATCATTATTAAACATCTTAAAATTGGTAAATTTGTATGCTCGCGTGACTTTATGGCTCCAAAACTATGATCAGATAGAGAAAAAGTATCACGTCCTCGGAGCGAAAATGGCGTAACGTCACAATATTTTGACGTCGACTTGGGCCGACTCGCCTTACATGAATGCGTCTAGTTATAAACCAGTTGGGTCGGTGTATTTCAGAGTTGGTGCAATACATTTTACATAAAGTCATATGGTGGTTCCCATTTTTAGCTCGACTTTATTTCTTCGATTGTCGTGCCGGGATTGTGTGTGTCTGCCTGTGCTTTGGTTAAGTTTATTGTCAAAGTCAATTTCTCTGTCAATTACTCAAAGACTATCAAATGTATCAACTTGACACTTACCATAGTTATTCACCATCACAAGGGGAGAGTCCATACTGACAAGGCTGATAACTCAGTGACCAATATTTATTGAGTTATCTGCCCTGGTTTGGACTTAGTACATAAAAAATAGTGGCAATTTTTACACATAAACTGAATTTTCTCAAACACTATCAAAGCTTTCAACTTGAAAGTCAGTACACTTGTGGAAACCTAGTGATGATCTATATCTACAGACAAGAAGAACTAACTCTATACAGCATTTTATATAAGAGTTATTCCCCTTTTCTGACTGCATCTTTACACAAAAATGTCAATTACTCAAAGACTATCAAAGGTATCAACTTGAAACTTAAAATAGTTATTCACCATCACAAAGGGAGGCCATAATGACAAGACTGATAACCCTGTGACCTATATTTATGAGTAATCTGACCTTGTTACTCTTAGAATTTTGACTCACAGATGAGCACGGTTTCTATCAAGTACGAGAAAGTCGAGCGTCCAGCACTCGTAGGCGGTGATCTTGTTAATTTCTTGTAGATAAGCTAGTCGGTGATGTGCCGGCCCGAATCCAGAAAATTTAGAGATGGATGTCCGGCTAGTGTTTGGTAGGTTAAGCTGGGGTTGGTGCGGGATCATGCTAATTCCTGCACTTTCAGCTTTAAAAATAGAAACTAAAGTATTACTATGTATGTTCAAATCGGATGCTGATGTACATTTCGCGAGTCATGTTAAACGTGCAATACCAACTGGATTAATAGTGCATGAAATAAAAAACGCACATCCGCGGCCATCTGACTTTTCTACTGACGAATTGGACAATGTTCGTCACTTACACCATAAGTACATGTATAAGACAGATACGGCGTGCCATAATATCCGGATGAAACGCTTTATTAGTAGTTATGTGTACACAAAATATTACGACCATTGTCTTAACAATTAAAACGAATAAAGAATCTAGTATTTTAGTTTAGCATTGAAATTATAAATGTCTGGATAAGCTTACAATCGGTTTTACACCGTTATATACTCATCAAAAATAAAAAAAGTATCCACAGGAAAATTGAGGTTTCTATTCTCACCATATTTTGAACTTAACGTTATCTTCAATTATTTTTTATAGAGTGCTTTAAACAAAGTCAGATTGGTGGAATTTATCAATGACCTATGTTCCAAAGGGCTACAAAAGGGTCTGAGAAAATTCAGACATTTTCTAAAAGGTTTGGTTTAAAGACACAATTAGTATTATAGTATGTAGTGAACTATATTTCACACATTCCGTTCAAGAAATCAACACTTTATACTAAGAGTTGATTAAAAGTGCAACTGTGAATATGCTCTTATTTTAATTCCATGGGAGGCAATTTGAAGCGGCTGATTTTCTTAACAATGGTACGCGTATTGTTGTTTTTAGCCCGAATAAAGTTCAGCTACCCCTTATCAGATTGTTTTAATAAGAAAAATCATTTATTGCAAGGCCGATCACGTACGGCTGTGTGTAGCAACGTTAAATGTCGCATCGACGCTAAATGTCGCACTTGACGTTAAATGTCGCAAGGCTGACGCTAAATGTCGCAACCGACGCTAAATGTCGCAATCCCACCTGACGCTAAATGTCGCATCTGTGACGTTAAATGTCGCAACACACTGGCCTGACGTTAAATGTCGCAACATTAACGCTAAATGTCGCAATCCTTTATAAACACTCTTTTGTAGTATTACTGTTCTAGTTTTAGTTCAGACGTATCCACTGTTATTAGGGGTTTACCCAAAGGGGTTCAACACATAAGCCTGCAGTAATTTAAAACTGTTTTCAAAAACAATATTTTATTTTTACTTTTACTATGTAAATGTATACCGTATGAAATATACACCGTAGAAATAAAAAAGTATTTTTTTAAAAAAAAAATAATCACTGCAGGTTCATGAGTGTGTCTTTACCCGGATGAACCGAACCTTACTCTGTATACCCGGTTCTGTGAACCGTCGTACAACCGTAACAACACTGGATCGGCAAGACGAACCGTGGTGAACCGTGATACTCTTATCAAACTGGCAAAAGAGGCCCGGTTGTTTTAAAATGTTTAAAGCCTCGTGGAGACATCAGGAGCTACCGGGAGGAATGGTCAAGATTTCAACAGAATCGAAGTATGGAGTCAAAACTGGGTTACAACCGGGGTTACACCTTAGCTCTACCGCGATGTTGCATCCCGGTATCAGTACGGATTATCCCGGTGTATCCACGGTGTATCCCGGTTCTGAGCTGACAGCAGAGCCCTAGTATCACTGTGCCGGTTTGACACCCCCGGTTTGTCCCGTTGTATGAACCTTAGAAACATCGTGAACTTCTATGTCGATTCACACTAACCGTGACAAACCGTGTTGATACGACCGTATGGCGTCGTACAGTATGAGTTCGATATCCACTATAGGTGCAATCCAATTCTAGTATGTTTTATTTTATTTACTTATAAACCGAGGTATACTGGCATTATTTGGACTGCGCTGAACCCTGGCTCTACACCGGTTGAGTCCCAGTAAAGTACGTTTCATACCGATGGAGGCAGGGAAGAACATAGCATATATATACCCGAATTATGGTTATAAACGGTTCACTGAACCGGGTATACCGAGTAAGATTCGGTTCATCCCAGTAAACCTAAAGGGGTTTGACACATAAACCTACAGTGAATAAAAACTGATTCCAAAAAAAAAATATTCTGTGTATATTTCATACAATATACATGTACATAGTAGAAGTAAAAAAAAATATTTTTTTTGAAAACAGTTTTTAATCACTGCAGGCTTATGTGTCGAACCCCTTTGGGTAAATCCCTAATAACTGTGGATACGTTTGGACTAAAACTAGAACAGTAGTACTACAAAAGAGTGTTTATAAAGGATTGCGACATTTAGCGTTATTGTTGCGACATTTAACGTCAGGCCAGTTTGTTGCGACATTTAACGTCACAGTTGTGACATTTAGCGTCAGGTGGGATTGCGACATTTAGCGTCAGGTGGGATTGCGACATTTAGCGTCGGTTGCGACATTTAGCGTCAGCCTTGCGACATTTAACGTCAAGTGCGACATTTAGCGTCGATGCGACATTTAACGTTGCTACACTGTGCCATTTGTTATCACGTTGTAATTGTTTGATGGGTGTCGGAAATGACATTTTGACCTAACGTCTAAAGCTGGGGGTAACGGAATTAAGCTATCAGGTTGACTATTATATTTGCATATTTCAAGCGGTACGAAATTAAGATAAATTGTTTTGGTATGAGAATACAGCAAATAAATCGAACTCAACGTACATAACAATGGGTATTACGTTTAGAAGAGAAATTGTAATCTTAAAGCGGTTGTTTGCGGATAATTTATTCCAAATCGCATTTGTAATTTGTAACAAAACTCCGTCAGTTAAAGTATTGCAATTCGTGTACATGTATTATCACCAATGCTTGCGTACTTCGCGGGACGGTTTGCTGCAAGACGTCTCGAATTACAAACGGAAATGGTGCAAGCTAAATGACCCAAGCGTAAAAAATAAGGAAAACACCTGTCATAATGGAAATTTGTAAATTGCGTCATTTTGCTAAAAATTCGGCGCTTTTGAAGATACTTATTATTCTCATAAGTATTAATAAATATTTACGCTTCTCACAATGTTATGAAATTTTAAATTTAAAATACACCTAGGCCATTATTTATTTTTGTCTGTTATGAAACTTATCTGACGTTATTAAACGGATTTTTAAACTTTTGTACTAAAGATCACATCTAGACACCAACTGTTGACGTTACGTCTTTGTGTTTGAAGTAGTTCATGGTCGCTTTCCCTGGAATTATTTAACTAACAGTGTCGGTGATCAATAGCTAAATGGTTTCTGTTTGAATATTTCTTCAATTATAAGCAGTCATAATTATAAGCACTTCAGAAGTCGATACTTTTTTGCTGGGTGTATAGTGTTGACTCGACCACTGCGTCACTCTTTTATCACCGTGACTACACAGTACATGATTTTGAGAGGTAGTGTATCTTTAACAAAATATGAGTTTTATGTACAAAATTTAGTCAGTGCGGAGTAAAGATGGGCAAATCGACCGTTGGAAATATACTTGGGGTGGTATTCACAAAGCATCCTAGCAGAAAACTTAGAAATTTCTTAAAATCTAAAAATGTTATTAAGTGTATCAGCCAAGAAGCAAGATCAAGATGATAAATATTTTACAAAGTTTTGAAGCATTATGTAAACAGCTTCTATAATCACTAAGAAAACATGGACTATACTTTAAATTGTGGGAGAAATGAGCTGCGCAAATGTTGGACTTAAGTCAAAATATTTAAGTTTTCACTTAAGATGCTTTGTGAATACCAGCCCAGAACATGTACTAAGATACTCTAAATTTCAATTAACAGACGACTTCTATATGGATTGTTTTTTAGGTGTGTGAAGTTGGCATTGATATCGAAGTTCGGTATTCAGTAGAGATACAGGTTCGAATACCGACCCAGTTCTGACATTGCTATTCGATTTATTTATTTATTTTGAACGGTTAACATTAGAGTCTATACTACACGAGTGGACACTCACACGGTTGTCGTCTAACATAGTTTTGGTAGGTACCTTTATCAACTTCATATAGTCCGAAAAATTTGACACAACTCTCTTTTAGCATAATTTAACAGCTGATATATTGTCTATGTTTATAAGCGGGGAGTATCACGAAGACGCTCGAGATGTAATACCAACAAACATCTAAAGAACCGATAGTGCACGATTTGCTCGCGGAAATTCATATATTCAGCGCAAGAACCTCGTAATATATCCATGCATAACGGTCAGGGTCATGTCCAATTCTCTGTGCTATAACATCAGTCCATTTAACAATGGCGCTAACATCTGTCAATTAACTCCAATCTGCTCAATTGGGACTCGCGCAGTTAGTAGTGTAGGCACACTAATACGGCGAATACTAATTTTGTAAATTGTTTTCTATCTTTGTATGTAATAGAATAGCGAAATGAAAATAAAAGTCGATATAATAAATAGATACTAGTAGTACTGTATTTACCTCCACTTGGGAGAGCTAGCACCATGTTCATACAACTTAACACAATATATAAGCATATTCATACAATTACAAATAAACAAGATCATAGATTAGTTAGAGCAAAACATAAATATATGCACAATCTCAATAAAATCAGACCCGTGTTACGCTTTACAACTTTACGTTATAGTTAGAACATATTAAGTAAATTTTAATGATTAAAAAGGGCGGGGCGAGCGAAGCGAAGCGAGGCCTTTTTAGTCGTTAAAATTTACTTAATATGTTCTAACTAACTTAGAATATAACATTCTGCATTCTGATTGGCCGATAGAAATTAGCGCCAACACAAGACGTCAAGTCTGTTAAGAGAAAATTTTAATGATTAAATTTTCATTTAACCGCGAAAAGGCGGCGTTTTCATTGGCTCATAATGTAGGTTATATTCTAAGCTGATTTAGAATATAACCTACATTATGAGCCAATGAAAACGCCGCATTTTCGCGGTTAAATGAAAATTTAATCATTAAAATTTTCTCTAAACAGACTTGACGTCATGCGTCGGAGCTAATTTCTATCGGCCAATCAGAATGCAGAATGTTATAATCTAAGTTATAGTTAGAACATATTAAGTAAATTTTAATGATTAAAAAGGCCAGAGCGAGCGAAGCGAAGCGAGGCCTTTTTAGTCATTAAAATTTACTTAATATGTTCTAACTAACTTAGAATATAACATTCCGCATTCTGATTGGCCGATAGAAATTAGCGCCAACGCATGACGTCAAGTCTGTTAAGAGAAAATTTTAATGATTAAATTTTCATTTAACCGCGAAAATGCGGCGTTTTCATTGGCTCATAATGTAGGTTATATTCTAAGTTAGTTAGAACATATTAAGTAAATTTTAATGACTAAAAAGGCCTCGCTTCGCTTCGCTCGCTCCGCCCTTTTTAATCATTAAAATTTACTTAATATGTTCTAACTATAACATAGGATCTGACGACAACATGTCGATGTGAACTTTACGTCATACAATCAAATCGCTGCTTTCACTAGTGAAAGGCTGCTGAGTCTACGTGACGTCATTGTGCACCAGAGAGGTCATTTTAAAGGAATGTAATAAACCACAGGAATTTGAAGTTCTATTTGAATGGATCGACTGCTATAGCATATGCTATTTTATAGATATAATTTCCAATTCCCGTGAATAAACACAGTAATGCATAGCAGTAAACTACATGAACAAGTCAAACAGCACAAAGGATTTTAGCAACAGTACATACACACAGTTTAACATAAGCATTCCCCCATATCTGAATAGTTTTTTATATTATTTCAAGACATACAAACGCATCCATTAAACTACATTAAACGCATACATAGTAATACACTCACACGCATGCACATAACAGATGTTGAAGTGCTTATTGTTTTGAGCTGTGTTTGAGCGTACTCAAATGATTGGCAAATTTGCATTGCCTTCACTAGAGTCAACTTTTCGCCTTCGGTGATCAGTTTTTCACGTACTTTTTCAGATCTAATCCCGAATACAATCTGGTCTCTGACCATGTCGTCTCTGTAGCTTTGGCCATGCGCGCAATCAAGTGCCAGCGTTTTGAGTCGTGTAATAAATGTCTCTACAGAGGAGTCACCTTGCTTCTCGTTTTTAAATTTGTATCTACTAAAGACAGGATTTGATCTTGGTTGCACGTGCATGTGAAATGCATCAGCAATAGCCTTTACTGATTTCTTCTCCTCGTCTGTTAATACCATGGTATTGTAGATTTCTCTTCCTCTTTCACCAACCCATAGCAAAAGGTAGGTTACTTTGACTTCTTCTTCCTTGTCCTTTATGGGACCAGAGAAAATAAGTTCAGTGTGTTGACGACATTTCTTGAATGTTTCAAGTAAGTTGAGTGCTGCCTTCCCTGTCTGACTTAATATACTCTTTTTGACTGTCCCAGTCCATTTTCGGTTGTGGAACGCCACTTAAATCCATCTTTGGAGTGTTAATTATTGACACTAATGTTTAAATCCAAAATTAAATCCAATTTACTATAATATTACTTTTCTGACACCATGTATTGTTTAGTGTGCGTATTTGTCCCAAGAATGAATAGACAGCAAGTGTGCTAATTACTTTTAATATTATAAACTATATAGAAACATGTACAAGTATACAGTGAGTAAGAGAGTTGTTAATACGTAGAGAGCTAAGCGTAGACTGACTCTGCTATATTCTGTACATACAGGTGAATAGGCTTATTAGCCATAAAACAACAATAAGTCCATACAAAGATGTCCACATCGCATGCACTAGAACTTATAATCAAATGCGAGCATAAATATTCCACCACCAGAAGATGACCTTGGCAAGGAAACGAAACATCTAGGTCATCTAGGATGGATTGATTACTAGTATTGGCTTACTTACATTATGTAATCATGAAGCAATTCAACATAACATTTTTATGTATAGATAGTATCAGCCTCGTAAATAATATTTCAAGGCATTTCCCTCGTCCTTGTACATGTTAAAACAAACGTTACCAAAGCTACGACAGTGTATGTAAATGAAGACATTCACTACCAACATGTAAAATATTAAAGACAAATCGGACTTCTGATATTAACAATCACATCATTAGAATCTACATGTAGTATTTTACTGAATGAACGGTTTTATATTTACGAAAATTAACACTTGTAACTAACATAATCTACCTAGATAGCTAACACGTAGAAATCTTAGTCATTTTTTATATTTTCACATTCCTCTATGTTTTTGACTACTGGGTTTTTATTGATTTCGGTTCTTTCAAATTTTGCAAATATCTTGGCACATTTTTAAACTTCACCGAAGTGGAAGTATGGAAGTATGTCCGTTATCATATTTCTGTGTCACGGGTTGTTATATTCTCCGTTATTATACATGTATTTCTGTGTCACGAGTTGTTGTATTCTCCGTTATTATACATGTATTTCTGTGTCACGGGTTGTTGTATTCTCCGTTATTGTATTCTCCGTTATTATACATGTATTTCTGTGTCACGGGTTGTTGTATTCTCCGTTATTATATTTCTGTGTCCTGGATTGTAGTATTAGTAAATCCGTATAATCCGCCTGAAGAAAATAAAAAATAAATTACTTAAAATTGAAATTATAAGTCAAATGAACTATGTTATTACTAGGTTTTTACACAATTACAATTATTTGTGTTATTATTAAAAGAAATTTTGTGTTATAATCCAAATTAACGCATTTATTATTTGAAATTAAAGACGATCATTGCACTGTTAAGAACAAAAACAATATGGGAAGCACGTTGCCTCTTACATAAACAATGTGTTTACATTGTGCCGAGAGCGAGTCATCTAGTTATGGTGCATCAGGTCGATCCAGGTTCAAATAACGATCGGAGGCAGGTTATATCTTTTCACGAACAATTAATGCAGTCAGTGTCAAATTCACTCTTTGCTTTTTCACGACTCGATCAATACAGGTAATGATGTTGTGATCCAACCGTGGGCCTAATGATTCGGACGCTTCAGCATTGAGTGATTCAGTCCAAGTCAAGCTAGGTATTCTTGCATCGACGAATTATTTTTGCACTTAGATAGTTCCTGTCAAACAGTCAATATCAAATCATCCTCTGCCTTTTTAGCGACTCGTTCACTTGTGCTTTGGTGACTCGGACGCATCAGCTTTGAGTAACTCAATATGACTTCCTAGCTTTATGCAGTATACGACTCGTCATGAAGTTATGCGTATGTGCCATTATTACTTGTTCTCTTGAATGTTATAACTTTTATAACTCGTTCACTTTATAGATTAAAACATAATGCAGATACAAAAATGGCGGGTAAAACGTTTTCAAAACAGCAAAACATACACTGTACATGACAAGGCACTCTAAGATATACTTCAGAAGACCACACATAGGCGTACAGTGCCCATGGGACATTCCTTCGACATTCCAGGGGTACTATCTATGGGAAGGTCTACATGGGATCGACCCTAGTAGCTTAAAAATGAGACATCGAAACTATTAGACCCACCACTGCACTGGATGTAACTCAACAACACATTGGAGGGATCCAAGGACACTCCAAGATAGACCCCATAACACCATAAGAAGGTATCATAGCCAAACAGTGTCCAAGGATCCTTCCTATGCAATGGTATACAGGGGTCCCATCAAAAGTGTCGTTGGGTCATTCCAAGGGCAGCCAGGGTTTCGTATAATAATGTCTACGGGAAGATCACCACCGGATAAACTCCTAAAAGCCAATGGAAGGACCCCAACACATTCTTAAGACAGACCTCATAACACCATGTGAGGGACCCATAGGCAAACAGTGTCCATGGGTCTTTCCTATGGTATTCAGGGGTCACAATAGTGTCAAGGCATCCTTCCAAGGGGTTCTAGGGGTCCTTCCAATGGTAACCAATGTTCCTACTTAAAATGTCTACGGGAAGGTCTCCACTGAATGGACTACTAGAAACCAATGGAAGGATCCCAAGACACTCTGAAGATAGACCCCATAATACCATGTGAGAAACCCATAGACAAACAGTGTCCATTGGTCTTTCCTATGGTATTCAGTGGTCATATAGTGCCGAGGGATCCTTCCAATGATTCTAGGGGTCCTTCGAATCGTAACCAATGTTCCTACTTATAATGTCTACGGGAAGGTCTCCACTGGAAGGACTCCTAGAAACTAATGGAAGGATCCCAAGACACTCTTAAGATATACCTCATAACACCATGTGAGGGACTCATAGACAAACAGTGTCCATGGGTCTTTCCTATGGTATTCAGGGGTAACATAGTGTCAAGGGATCCTTCCAAGAGGTTCTAGGGGTCCTTCAAATCGTAACAAATGATCCTACTTAAAATGTCTACGGGAAGGTCTCCACTGGATGGACTCCTAGAAACCAATGGAAGGATACCAAGAAACTCTGAAGATAGACCCCATAACACCATTTGAAGGACCCATAGACAAACAGTGTCCATGGGTCTTTCCTATGGTATTCAGGGGTCACATAGAGTTAAGGGATCCTTCCAAGAGGTTCTAGAGGTCCTTCCAATGGTAACAAATGTTCATACTTAAAATGTCTACGGGAAGGTCTCCACTGGATGGACTCCTAGAAACCAATGGAAGGATCCCAAGACAATCTGAAAATAGACCCCATAACACCATTTGAAGGACCCATAGACAAACAGTGTCCATGGGTCTTTCCTATGGTATTCAGGGGTCATATGGAGTCAAGAGATCCTTCCAAGGGGTTTTCGGGGTGCTTCCAATCGTAACCAATGTTCCTATTTATAATGTCTACGGGAAGGTTTCCACTGGATGGACGCCTAGAAACCAATGGAAGGATCCCAAGACACTCCTAAGATAGACCTCATAACACCATGTGAGGGACCCATAGACAAATAGTGTCCATGGGTCTTTCATATGGAATTCAGGGGTCAAAATAGTGTCAAGGGATCCTTCCAAATGTTTCTAGGGGTCCTTCCAATAGTAACCAATGTTCCTACTTATAATGTCTACGGGAAGGTCTCCACTGGATGGACTATTAGAAACTAATGGAAGGATCCCAAGACACTCTTAAGATATACCTCATAACACCATGTGAGGGACCCATAGACAAACAGTGTCCATGGGTCTTTCCTATGGTATTCAGGGGTAGCATAGTGTCAAGGGATCCTTCCAAGAGGTTCTAGGGGTCCTTCCAATCGTAACAAATGTTCCCACTTAAAATGATTACGGGAAGGTCTCCACTGGATGGACTTCTAGAAACCAATGGAAGGATACCAAAACACTCTGAAGATAGACCCGATAACACCATTTGAAGGACCCATAGACAAACAGTGTCCATGGGTCTTTCCTGTGGTATTCAGGGGTCACATAGTGTTAATGGATCCTTCCAAGGGGTTTTAGGGGTCGTTCCAATGGTAACAAATGTTCCTACTTAAAATGTCTACGGGAAGGTCTCCACTGGATGGACTCCTAGAAACCAATGGAAGGATCCCAAGACACTCTGAAAATAGACCCCATAACACCATTTGAATGCCCATAGACAAACAGTGTCCATGGGTCTTTCCTATGGTATTCAGGGGTCATATGGAGTCAAGAGATCCTTCCAAGGGGTTTTCGGGGTGCTTCCAATCGTAACCGATGTTCCTACTTATAATGTCTACGGGAAGGTCTCCACTGGATGGACGCCTAGAAACCAATGGAAGGATCCCAAGACACGCCTAAGATAGACCTCATAAAACCATGTGAGGGACCCATAGACAAACAGTGTTCATGGGTCTTTCATATGGAATTCAGGGGTCAAAATAGTGTCAAGGGATCCTTCCAAATGTTTCTCGGGGTCCTTCCAATAGTAACCAATGTTCCTACTTATAATGTCTACGGAAAGGTCTCCACTGGATGGACGCCTAGAATCCAATGGAAGGATCCCAAGACACTCCTAAGATAGACCTCATAAAATCATGTGAGGGACCCATAGACAAACAGTGTTCATGGGTCTTTCATATGGAATTCAGGGGTCAAAATAGTGTCAAGGGATCCTTCCAAATGTTTCTCGGGGTCCTTCCAATAGTAACCAATGTTCCTACTTATAATGTCTACGGGAAGGTCTCCACTGGATGGACGCCTAGAATCCAATGGAAGGATCCCAAGACACTCCTAAGATAGACCTCATAAAATCATGTGAGGGACCCATAGACAAACAGTGTTCATGGGTCTTTCATATGGAATTCAGGGGTCAAAATAGTGTCAAGGGATCCTTTCAAATGTTTCTCGGGGTCCTTCCAATAGTAACCAATGTTCCTACTTATAATGTCTACTGGAAGGTCTCCACTGGATGGACTCTTAGAAACTAATGGAAGGATCTCAAGACACTCTTAAGATAGACCGCATAACACCATGTGATGGACCCATAGACAAACAGTGTCCATGGGTCTTTCCTATGGTATTCAGGGGTAACATAGTGTTAAGGGATCCTTCCAAGGGGTTCTAGGGGTCCTTCCAATGGTAACAAATGTTCCTACTTAAAATGTCTACTTGAAGGTCTCAACTGGATGGATTCTTAGAAACTAATGGAAGGATCCCAAGACACTCTGAAGATAGCCCCCATAACACCATGTGAATGACACATTGACAAACAGCGTCAATGGGTCTTTCCTACGGTATTCAGGGGTCATATAGTGTCAAGGGATTCTTCCAACGGTTTGTAGGGGTCCCTCTTATGGTCTACATTGGACTGTCCTTTATTGTCTCGGATGATTTACATTGGTACTTGCAATGGTATACTGATAGTCTGGGACATTCAAATAATGTCTACGAGAAGGTATTCACAACGTGGATAGGTAGGCTCTCTACGATAAACACCATAACACCATTTGGAAAAAAAACACAGACAAACATTGTCTATGTGTCCAACAGTCCATCGTATGGTATTCAGGGGTCTTATAAATGCGACTAAAGTTTAAAAATTGTCTTAAGAATAGTCTACATGATTCATTTTATAGTATCCCGGCCGTCTAATGAAGACCGGAGTGAATGTCAAATGCACACATATTTCAATGACTATTAATTCTTTTTGCATCAAATGAGTGCCTAATACATGTATATTACATTAAAAAAGTATTTTACCTGCATTGATCATGACAAATTCTGACAGCTGATACATGTATGTTTGTAACTTTCTTCCGCCTTTCACTAGTTTGACTTGACTACAAAACCAAACAGGGATGTTTTCATTTTCCTCAGTCACATCATTTCAATACTGGAAAATTATATGACCAAAGTCTTAAAATTCTGTGAAACGAACATAATACAAAACAGAATATGCATAGTACGTTGGTTGTGCGATAACTTTTGTATAGCACGGATAATTTGACATGATCCTGACCTTTATGCATGGATATTCCGGTATTACAAGGTTATTGCGTTGAGTATATAAATTTCCGCGAGCAAATCGTGCACTATCGGTTATTTAGATTTGTGTTGGTATTACACCTCGAGCGTCTTCGTGATACTCCCCGCTTATGAAAACATACAAGAAAATGTGAGATAATGGATGCTATTTTTAGATGTTGTTATAATTTGTTAAATGTTGTTACAAAGTACACGTATCTTGGAATTGTTCTTAATGAACATTTAAATTATGATATTACTGCTAAAGTTGTTGCTCAGAGTGCTAATAGAGCTCTCAGTTTAGTTATTGCAAAATGCAAGTTTTTGGGTGGAGTCCCGTTTAATGTTTTTACCAAATTGTATGATTCAGTTATCTGGCCTGTTATTGCGTATGGTGCCGCTATTTGGGGACAAAATACCTTCTCATGTAACAATGCTATCCAAAATAAAGCTATGCGTTATTTCTTAGGGGTTGGCAAGTACACTCCGAATGCGGCCGTAGTTGGAGAAATGGCATGGAAGCCACCTATAGTTCGACAGTGGAGCTGTATCTCTGCATACTGGACAAGGCTAAATTCACTACATGCATCTCGTCTCACTAAACGTATAGCACTCTGGGCAATATCTCTAGCAAACCATTCTTGTACTGGCATTACAATGTTAAGCGGAAATTGTTTGAGCTTGATTTGTATCATTACAGTGACATCAATATAGTCATACCGAAACATAGCTTTAAACGTTCTGTGGAGGAACGCATGTTCAATATTTTTAAAATAGAAGCATGGTTATAAATTACATCAGCTGTGAAATTATGCAAATAGAAAATCTCGTTAAAATTGTTAAATCGTATTTGAAATAGTATCTAAATTATTGGTAACCATGGATACATAAATAAACTATTGAACTGTTGTACATGCTCTACCACTGGAGCTATAATTGAATGATCGATTATGTTCTACATGTATATATTCTACATGTATATACAATAGGTTACATCTACTTTTTGCATTCTTCATTGAATCTCTTCATCAACTTCAACTTTTTACTGACAATCGCTATTCCGATTTTTATTGGCAGATGTCTGACAAGGTCAGACATAATTTTAAACTCATTTGTGAGATAGAGGTGTGATACAAGGAATCTGGGTGCGTTATCCTAGCTCTTTTCGAAAAGATTCCTTGGTCAGTGTTGGTTTTAACTTGCCCGATGTACAGCACCGGTACACGCGAGACTACCTCCGGATTTCAAATCAGTTCGTCTCTAGTTGGGTGGGAAACACTGAAAAACGTTTCAGAAATGACTGGAATGCCGCAGTCGACGACAGAAGCAGGGACCTCTCGGTCGGAAGTCAAGAGCGTTATGCGCTCGACCATCGGGCCACCCATTCTTTCAATGATCAAAATTAATGATGTCCATTGCCCGAATTGAATGTCTACCTTCTGAGACTAAATCAGACTAAAGCGATACAACGACAGTTACCAATATAACAAATATAGATAGAACAGTACAAACTGTACTTACAATTTTATTAGGCTAGTACAAGTTTGTCACAATCCGTTTTCCATTCAGCGATACGACGTATACAGGTATAAATATAAAACATCTGAAATTTTCTTTGACCTTTGTAAATGTGACAACACGTGACGTGGACCAACAAGTATTGAACTCGCCTGAAGCGATTCTATTCAAAATATTGTAGATGTATTGAAAGCATGCGTGGCTCAAGAGGGGGCGATGAATCGTTATCGTATACATGTATGATGGAACCAAGATTTTAGGCCACAACAGTCGGGTCAAACTCCACTGATGAAACATAGCTATGCGAACTTCGCCTGAGCAAAATTGATCCAGCTGGTCTTCTTCCATGTACTGAGCTGGGCACTTGATGTGCGTAATTAGCGGAAATTTATGTGCGTAGTATGGTGTAGTCTGACAGTATTGATAAAGGGGATGTTGGTCACGGATCTTGAAATCACGCTTGTGGAAGTAATTAAGTGCCCGTTGTGATTTCAACAAGCCCATTTTGGATTTTGTACGTCATGATTTGTCTTCGACGACTCCCAAGTGACTCCCATTTTTGGTCTTTTAGCATAATTTTATATGAGACGCATTCTGATGGCGTCATAGACAAAATGGTTTTATCCATTCCTGGGGAAAATAGCTGCTCGGACGTCAACTTAAGAAAGATGTTGCCACTGGTACCGCAAATAGATAGGTGTTCCTTTATAACCACACGCGTTTCATACGTTTTAATTCGGACTTACTATCAACAATTCGAATGTGATTGATCGGCCGGCTGGCTGTAAATGCGGTCTCAGTTGAAAAACAGCATTGTTTAAATATTGTTTTCAAAAATATTCAAATCTCGACGCACCCTACCCACCGGTAACTGTATCATTGATTAAGAATTTAAAGAAAATCACAGGTAACTGTTTTTTTTTACTAAAATATTACACTTTGAGTTAACTTCTGTCAAAAGTTAATTTAAAAAATTAAATTGTGATTTAACTTCTTAATGAACAACTAACAACTTACTGCCAATTTCACACACCTCAATTTTTTACACAAACACGGTCAACATTAGTAGCAAATTGAGCAAGAACGGGCGATATCCTGTAATGGAGTTATAGAGTTGTGCGGTCGAGGTTTGAATTTGAAAATGAACTGTGAAGTTTGAGTAAATTAAGAGGGGGTTTCTCAACATAAAATCGAAAGAACATTACTGTAAGGCAGTTAATATCCGTAACAATGTAGTTCTTTTTTTATTGAAAATATGTAAACGTCGGACGTTTTACACATGCGTCTCGGTCGCGGTTGGCCATATGCATACCCTTCATGTCACATGAGTAGAAGTTGCCGGTTCGTTCTGGAAGGGTAAGTCAGTACAGTAGAGAAGTTTGTCGGACCACTGGTAGTTCCGGGCTGATTCAATGTACAGTCGACACTGATGATATCGAACTTGCATAAGTCGAATTCTCCGTTGTGGCATTTTTGAAAGTCCTGATATTCTCCTTTTGTGTCTATACGAAATCAAAAGTCTTTCGTTACGTGTAACTTTCTTGAAGACCAGTAATACAAATTCACATATTGTCAAAAATGATATTGTCGTTTATATCAAACGGTTTCCATGATCCGGCTGTTTTCACTGAGTCCGACCGATTCCAGATGACGAGACGTATGTATTCTGTTTACATGCAATGAATGTTCATTCTATAACACTCAATGCCTAGATTCTTCTACTGCTAGTCTATAAAACCCGCTAATTCCGTCTCAGGAACTCGACAGATTTACAGAAAACTACCAAAAGCGTCAATGAAACCTTAGGAGCGGAGAATATCCGAATGTTGCCATTCGAGATAAGAGCAATATTTTCAAAATATTCCGCTCTTGGCATTGGTGTCATTAAAAACCCATTTTATGAAACCTTACAAATATACATTAATTTGCGATATTACACTTTGCTCAATTTCCGCCTCATCATTTGCCAGCTTGGTGTCGCTACAAATTACTAATAAAAATAACTAGTTTTTTTTTACAATTTTATCAAATTTATTATGAATTTGGACAAACATTCTGTGGAACACCCGCCGAATTTCGGTCGGCACTTTGAGTTACACCCATGCGGTCCGAACGCAGTACGACGTCCGTATCCCGACGGTTGTGGGTTTTTTGGGTCCGTCGGGGAATTGAACCGAAATCGCTCTTCGGACGAATTATACGTGGATACATCTGCTGGATTTTCTCACAAATCTCCAGGTATGAGTCTTTGTTTAAACAATGAATAAATTACTGTTTGTCTTTCAACACGGATTTTGTCAATCAATTAGTACATCAAAAAATTAAAACCATTAAAATATTTTTCAAAATTCTAATTCTTGTAACCAAAGAGGAATTTTATCTGTATTAAAACAAAATCCAAGATAACTTTATAGCATTCTGGTTTAACGTGTAATTTTCCCGTTGTTAGTTTGGACAAACTGAAAAAAATATTTATAAAAATAAAACATGAGCACTTATTTTAAATATCATCTATTCAATGTGCATGCATTTTAATAACGTGTTTAAAGAATAATAACGTCTTCAAATGAAGAGTAGTAATTTTGCTCAGATTTATGCGTGGTGAAAGCGGACAGGAATTCCTCGGGAGAAACTAATCAGATAGCTTAATGATAAATGACATAAAACAATTGAATTAACCAAAATGGCTTTCAAATCAGTCGGAAGCAATAATGTTGAACGCTAATCCTTTTTGATTATATTCTCGCATTTACGGGACGAGATTTTCCGAGAAGTGTAAAAGCAAGGTAGTGGTTGTATATGATGCAGCATTTTCTTTAATTCTTTGTCGGAATTATTTTTTCGCAGTTTAAGGTAAATTTCACACTAATTAATGATACAAGTTTGCGCTTCTTTTTCATACAGAATAAAAAGTTAACCATGTTTGAATTATATTATGTTACGTTTAAGAACATT
Organism: Spisula solida; assembly: GCA_947247005.1. Taxonomy (NCBI): domain Eukaryota; kingdom Metazoa; phylum Mollusca; class Bivalvia; order Venerida; family Mactridae; genus Spisula; species Spisula solida. The sequence continues at coordinate 40,344,196 of OX365958.1, read as the reverse complement.
ATTTAACAATATTTTATATTTCAACATTTTAAAATCCTACACACATACATGTATATGCTGTTTAGACTATTGCTTCAATTTCATGTGATTTTGAAAAAGATTACGAAAAAACAATTCATTGAAGAAGAAAATATGCTCGTTCTTTTTATTGAACAATTTTAAAAATGGCAATACTAATATGCCTTTTAGCTGTTTTCAAAAGCAAAAGAGTACGCGTCTTTTTCGATTTGTTTTAGTCATATTAATACCACAACACGTCGACTATCACAGTATTGTCAATAGAAAACTATAATGTTTTTTGTTTAATTTAACCTATCTATAATTTACACAATTGCAACATTTTAATTAAAATTTGATTGAAATTTTCATTATAATTTTTGTGTATCATAAATAAGTACAATAGGTAAAAGATAATGCATGTTACACATAATAAAATTGAGTTTCTTTTGCCGGTTACTAGTATTACATGACAATTAAATTTCATTTTAATAATGAAAATATTATATAATAAATTGTTTGAGAATGGCTACCTATATAAGTTTATTATTTATGAGTCAATTTCAAAATTCACAGGTTTTCTTGTCCTGATTGAATAACTTACACATAATATGATAAATGATAGTAAAACCTTCATTATATAAAGCTATATATACTCTATTTATAGTAACACTGCAAAACTAATTGATTTGTCATCAGTACATTTATGTATTTGTGTTTTACTGCCTTCAACAGGGAAAAAATGAATGTCCCAGTACCACAGTGTTATGCTTTTTATTAAAGTATTTCATGTGGTCATATGTTATGAGACGGTTAATATTTAATAATACACAGAAAATATATTGTAAACAAAAACATACAATGAATATTACAAAAATCTATGTTTTATGCATGTCCCATAGCTTTGTGTCTTTGGTGTAACGAAATCGATTAGGTACCAAATTTTATACCATGATCCCCTAAAATACCAAAATAACTTCTTTATTTTGAAAGAGTTCCTCATCCTTTACACAACATCGATGAGACGTTTTTAATTTAATTTATAAATGGAAATCTATAGACAATTCAATGTGTGTCCCCTGGCCGTACTTTTATTATACATCCAAAAGCATATTTTTCAGAATAGTTCCACTTTTGGTTTAAGATATATGTATACAGAATTTTTGTTATGTCAGCATCGAAGTGCTATAAACGATGTGTATGTTATGATGATAACATCTCAAAAATGTCCGTGGTGTAACTGTCCATGGTGTAACAATTTAAATTTGTTACACCATGGACACAATCAGTAAATTAACTATGAAGTTCAGAAATATATTGACATTTTTAATTACTTACGATTGCATTTCATTGACACGTATTTTTAAAGCAGATATGTGTTGCAAAAAGCATAATTATGTCCTTATATTTCATAATAAAACTAATAAATGCAATATAGCTGTTACACCATGGACATTTTCTTTAAGGAAATCGACATGACTGTTGACACATGACATCCTTTCGAGTTTTGCATAGAGATATTGGGTAGCACTGAATACACCACACAAGTCTGCAATTTGATCAATTAGGTGTATTAAAGGGACTGCCTCACGTTTTGGTGTATTGCAAAAATAAAATTAAATTGTCAAATATTCGCGTAATTTTGGTATAGTTTCCTGTAGACGCCACAAACAACCATATTGGCATAAAAATAACTTGGGAAACATCGGCATTTTGTAGTAATTTATCATTTTTACACCCAAAATTCTATAGGGTATTAGTACCCTATAGAATAAGCACTACTATCACTTAATTTGCCTGGAATTTGTTTCCATTCGATGAAAACGAATTGCGAAACGAACCGAATACCTCACTGATGTTTCGGCTTTAGTTTGTCGAGGTTACAGTTTGATCATGTGTGAATTACATAATTCACAGAACATTTTGGAAGGAAACTCTGCGATATTTTCAAACAGAGTGCCAAATATCAAGAGTGATTTAAATTGCTTATACAATGTATATGCCATGTTCATAAAGCAACCACCAGTGACTTTCTATTATATAAATAATTGGTTAGGTAGGAAAATTATGTCATACAAAAATTTTAGCCCGATCTGTGAGGCAGCACCTTTAATGTGTTTGTCCATGGTGTAACATATCTGTCTGTGGTGTAACATATCTGTCCATGGTGTAACAATGTCCGTGGTGTAACAATGTAAATCAGGTTTTATGATGTAATTGAAATGAAAACAGTCTTTACAATAGATGTATCTTATAGATAGCCTGAAGGAAAATGCTACATATATGAAAGAAAAGAATAAACAAAACTGTTTTATTTGTAATATATACAATACAAAGTAGTAGAAAATGTTCAGATTTGATATTGGTGAATTGTTTTTATATACAATTTCATGTGACTCATTCAGTTTACAATTTCAGCAAAATTTATTCAGATATGAGTATTTTCGTTACTATGTACTTGAAAATCAGCTGAATTCAGTTTGTTTAAAGAATGTATTGTTAAATTTACTGATCGTTACACCAAAGACAATTTACTTAAGTAACTTTAAGTTTGAAGTTGAAAAACATAAATATTGTCTTAATTAAGGGTCGAAACTATACATAAACGTCCAAGAAGAGTTTGGACAATAACATGATACAATTCAAACCATTATATTTGACAACAAATATTTGAGAAATTGGGGAGGCTAAAAACCTGCAAATTTTAAAATTGACTCTTATAGGAGACCCGCTATGTATGTAATGTACAAATACATTATATCACAAAGGTATCACAAAAGGACTAGTATTTTTGTCACCCCTTCCCGGGTCCCACCTCCCTTGCAGTCTATCAATATAGGACCAGGTTGGTCATGAAAAAATATATATACATTTTTACAGAAGTAGATCTAATATTGGATTATTTTCAGTAATTTCGTCCCATTTAATTAAATTTTCGGATAAAAATTCAGTAGCGTTTTTTAGCGGGTAGGTAATGGGAGGGGGGACAAAACGTATAAAGGTATTTTAGACCGCTATTTAGCGAAGTTGACAGAACGCTGAACTCTCACCGCTATGTGATATTTTATAATTATTATATACGATAATATGCATTATTATAATTTGCAGATTTTAATGAAAACCGAATTGGAAGGAAACCGCATTTGGCAAGTGCTTATTCGCCTATTCCTGCTAGTTCTAGTTGCGACACTCACATCCGAACTAGAGGCCATCTTAACTCTGACACAGCATATGACGTCACCAACTCGCCATGTGACAGTCAAAATGGCACCGAAGACAATGAAAAACGAATCCAAGACTCAAAGTCTAATGCGAGACACGACGGTACGAATTTTTATTTGTAAAGTTACTTTTTACTTAATACACTTAATGTGGTTTTTTCCGTGTTTTTTACAAATATTAAAATTAAGATCTTATCTTAAATAAATTCCAGCAATTGGTGATGACTAGTTTATATTCTTATGAAAATGCAGAACAACCGTCAGGACCATTTAATTCATATTATTTAAAGAATAATGCTTTAACACTTTGATTGATTTTTGGATGTTCGCTTATTATTAAGTTTTACGTCAAGAATGTTAGAGAATTTTTCGAAGCATTTTTTATCACCCCTCGTACATAACCAGTATTTGCGAGATTTTTTGGGTGTAAATGATCCGTACTTTTTTCATTTTTTCCTGTTATAAAGAATTCGTAATTATAGCACGGATAATTTGACATGATCCTGACATTTATGCATGAATATATTACAAGGTTCTTGCGCTAAATATATAAATTTCATCGAGTAAATCGTGAAATATCTGTCCTTGAGATACGTGTTAGTTTTACATCTCGAGTGTCTTCGTGATATTTCCCGCTGATGAGAACTTACAACCGGGATTATAAATATAGACAATATATCAGCTGCTAAATTATGCTAATAAAATGTCGAGTGTCGTGTCCAATTCTCCGTACTATATTGTATAGTTAAATCGTTATTTTAATACATGAGCAAAATGGGCTACACCCCCTTTAACTATGTTAAAACGATGTCATGTTTAGCAAAAATGGTATTTTAGCAATTTTCATGATTATTAATGACGTAAAACCCTATTTGCGATTTTAGAATAGAAATAATGAATATACTATACAGCACAGTTATGTTGTGTTATAAAATATAGCCACTCGTTTCACACTCTTGATTTAATTACTATTCATCCAAACCCGTGACTATCTTTTATTTCACGACACAGCACAGGTACATACTCATTGTTTCTTAATTTAAATGGAATTATAAAATAACCATTATATGGAATAAATAGATTCTATTTCATTTGAGAACTATCACAATTGAAAATATAAGTACATGTTCGTATATATGGTTTATTTCAATACGTAAGACTTACAGTCTATGAGTACATTATATAAATATTTACCGTACTAAATTATTCGACCAGTGGCAATGGTAATGATGCCTGTATAGTTATTATGATTTAGATATTTCAAAAAACTATTTTCATAAGTATACTTAATATGCCATGTGGTTGCAAGTAGAAGCACAGCGTGTCCAGAACTATAGGTACTGTTTTACCAAAGCACTTACGATAACCTTAAGTTGCGCTAAAGTTAAAACCCTATTTTCTTAATTAATTAACAATAACAAATTGTGTCCAGAGTGTCTGTAATATCAATGGTGTATTCCTTCTAACCACATTGTCAGTTAAATGTTTGTAAAGTGTATCTGTTCAATAATTATGAACACTTTAAATGTGTGCGTAACTTTATGATTTCTGTAAGTGCTTTGATAAAACAGCACCCTGGTCCCGAGCTCTCGAAGCATCCCGTCAATTAAAAACCACAGCTCAAGTTGAGATTTTGCTCAAATCAGAGTCTGAATTTAAGATGAATCGGAAATTCGAGATTTTTAAATTTAAGGTATTGAACTCAAAATAAAAAGAATAATGTTTCTATTTTGTGATGCTAATTTTGAGTCTTGCCTTCGATGTAAATTAACCATTCAAAGAGACATGACAATATTTGAGATGAGATCTTGCTCAGATTGAAATGCTTCGGGAGGTCGGGGTCTGGACTAGTGAAGATATACCTTATACATATTATACAGAGCAATGCTTATTTATAATATGAACTAATGCACAGCATATGCAGCGGACTATGTCAGTTGTCCTACATTATTTGTAACATGCTCATCTAGTACTGGATTTTTTGGTGATGCATAACTTACGAATCTGGAGCAAGCCGTTTCCAAAAGGCGCTACCGAGCGCTTTCCTACGTCTATGCAACCTATCGAAGCGGTTCGTTGCACAAGAAAGCGCGCGATAGCGGTTTGATACGAAATATTGGGTACAAAGTAACGAAAGACGATACAAACCTGCTATCGTTTGTCAGTCCGAATGAACACGAATAATACACGTTTTTCAATTTGTTTAATTCTAGGTCTACTTAATTCAGGGGTAACTAATTTAAAAATGAATAATTAGACATAAACACAGATAACAACTGATTTCTAGGCCTTATTTGATATTTTATCTTTTTTTAATGGGTTGCATGAGCATACCAGATAGTACTTTTGTTCGAAAGAAAAGGCTATTTTCATTTCAATTAATCATATTACGATTAAATATCAAACATCTTTAATCTTAATCACCTTTTTTTGTTAAATAAACCCTGCAAATCGTGACAACATAAAAGAGATTTAGACGGAAAATTACGGGTTTTATTGTATCCAATAACGACAACAACAACATGTAATTAGTTTTCGCGACCTTCATCCCGCGAATATTTTTTGACGATTTTGGAGGGATTTTTTAATTACATCTCGGCGAGGAATTACGAAAATGAATTTGTTTTACTTTCTTTACAATAACCTACAACTACGATGTGGATTATCACCGTCGGGTCTAGATACGTAAATACCCGAAACGGACTTTAATTAATTGAATTGCAAACTTTGCGATGGGAAATAACCGAAACTTGTGTCTTTTTCATTAGATTTTCGTAAGATTGGTTGATATTTCGCGCATATGAACGATTCCCGCTCGACCTACTTCGTTATCTCAGAGTAATCATGTGTCTCATAACAGTTTGTAGCATCGTTTATGCACTGAAAATGTTAAAATTTCCTTCCGATGTGGGCAAAAAAATGGCTGCCTTTTTTGTGTCCAAACATTTAGGAAATAGCCCTCCCCATATAAAAAGACTGATAATTATTATCTTTTCTTTTCTAGACAGGGGCCTACGCTAGTTTTTGGAATATTTTTAAACATCATTAAAAAATAAAAGAAAATTTATGAGCTGCCGAATATCGCATTTTAATTTTTATTGTTATTCTATTAGCAGCCATTTTCTAGTATCTTTGCTTCAGTGCGGGATTTTAACACACATTTTTAGATCCATTAGTGAATTCAAACTCTGACCAAACCACGTGCACACGTGTTATCGTAAACCGGATCTTATCCGTTGGGCTTTGCCCAACGTATAGTCCGCTAATATTTACAGTCTACAGTATACTTGTTCTATTATCCGTCTACATATGAATGCACTGTATATATTAATGTATTATGTTTATATTAATGTATTATGTTTATATTAATGTATTATGTTTATATCAATGTATTATGTTTATATTAATGAATTATGTATGACTATGCGATATGTCTTAAAACAATTCTGTTCAGTTCTTATTTAATTTACTACATTGAACATTGATCACTGTATTGAATAGACTATAGTTGTTTTTGAAAAAGAAGTAGTCGACGCATTAATAGAATTGCTTAAGATCGTTTAAAGAGCTTCTTAGATAAAACGTCAACACATGCCAACACGTCTCTCATTGGGAACTTTTCACGAGTTTAAGGCTTTCCAAGAGCATTGTTCTATACAAAGGAGACCGGGTGTCTCTTTTAGGGTTTTCTTCAGTTACATGACCGTCCATTATGCCATACAGCCCCATGGTATGATCACGTGTTTAAATACTGTTACTCCACGATTGACCATTGTATCGTACAATTCTGAATTCTACTGTTTCTTCACATGCTACAAATGATTACCCCGCATTGAATAAGTAAAAGAAATAAGTTACGGTGCATCTACACGGTAAGTCTTGGTGTATATGTTGAAGATGTACACTTCACAAGACGTACATCTTCCCTAACTACACGGTACATCATGACTTAATCAAAGTACTGAAGTACTCTTACTGGGGGAAACCGCAATTCTGGGTATTATAGGGTTTCACATTTAATGGCCTACTGAATTTCATAACAAATGTTAATATTGTGACAAGGTTTCTGAGACGCGATAGCAGCTGAATCATTCAAATCACACCTCAACGGACCCATCACAATACTAGAACTCATCAAGGCAATACACCTGCTGTAGTTCTAAGTAATATGTCACAACGTGTGCTTGTTTCTAACGTGTTTCATCGTGTTTGTCGTTTTTCACTGACATAGCTTCATAAGATGCTCGTTAAATGAATTATCAAACATCGAATGTACCTGTGGACATCAAGACATACCAGTCCTGATATATATTTTTGCAGGTCACACTCGCGTAATAAATAGAATAAAAAACATTTGATTAAACGTTTCCGTGCAAATTATTTTGATGGTATAAGTAAACCAAAAGAATGCAAGAAATGGGATAGGGCATCAATGGGCGAAAGAAAATATAAGCTAGCGTCTAAAAACTACACAAAGTCATAATTCCACAACTCTTCAGCTGCATAATTACATTTCGTATGTAAATTATAAACCATCCGGATAGGATACGATTCGCGAGAACGAATAAGATAGGGGTCGAAACACAAAAGACGATATGGTCTGGATTTTCAAAGGGAAATTGTATACACAGCAGCGCACGGACAAGGGTTGGCCTAACGACAGACGCAAACTATTCAAGTTAGCTGATGATCTATGGCAATTCAATGGACCAAACGTCGACCAATACTATTAACACTGGCGCAAGAAAATAGAAAAAAAACTAGAAACTAAAAACTTATTCCATAATTATACCTGTGTACGAACTGGATATGGTACGAATATCGCGAACGAATAAGATGGGGACGAAACATAAATAACTCATAATGGTCTCGACTTTCGGCGGGAAAATTTATGTAACAGCGCTGGGAAAAAGGTTGTTCTAACGGTAGATCCAAACTATTTAGCTGAAGATCTCTGGTAAATTAAAGGACGAAACGTGGATTAATACTATCAACAAATGCAAAATATTGTAAATAGTAAAGAACAAGCACACATTAGATTAGGAGTTTCTAGCTAAACTGTAATATTATGAATGTTAAAACCACAAATTGTGAAAAGTTCGTCTGCTCAACGGGTTACTTTTATCAGTGACATTTTTATCGCCCCTCCAAAATCATTAGTCATTTTACAGCGCGTAGGAATTTATTCGCACAAATACATTTTCTCATCCAAGTAAGCTTTCAAAAAGTTCACACAATACGAACAAATGAAAAAATATTAAATTGTTGAAAACAAATGTTCTCATAAATGGTCGAAAATTACGATATCGGTTGAGATTTGCAGGCACTTCTTTCTTGCTCGGATGAATTGGTCGTGGAGAAATTACATCGTTAAAATCGTAGTGATTTTAGGATTGTATGTAATAGAAATACTGGGGTTCCCCCAGTAAAAACCACACGTTATTTCTCTCCAAAACACTTGTTAACAATGGAGTAGGTTGAGGAAGACCTATTTATAGGAATGTGTGTTGTGTAGATATGTATCATACTGGACGAATTCTATGAGCAGTTCCGTTTTGGTGTTATACCAAGCTAATTCTGTACTGTGGCGACTATCCAATGATTCTGTCGAACAGCTCCCGAAAATATGTGGTAGAAGTGTTCTATTCGTTACTACACGGTACATTTTGACATATAGGTCATCAAGATGTATACACCAAAACTTACCGTGTAGATGCATCTTTAGGGGCCTCGTCTCCATTATTTCTCAGGAATGGACAGATACGCGGACTTTCTCTGACTTAAAATACACAATATTGTCAAATGTTAATTTTATTTTATGTAAATTTAGAGTAAATTTCAAAATTGTTATAAAATATATGTTTACTAAGACAAGTTGTCCCTCATTACCTCTTATAGATAATCAAAACACAAACTTGGCCATGCCAGACCGAGTGGAGCATGCTTTTTCGTGAAACAAGTGGAATAACAATAACTCTCCATTACTCTAGTAATGGAGTGTAGTCCATTTGAAGCATGATTGTGTAGTTAGTTGTGTGTCACGTGATCAAGCCATGACGATGTGGTCACTTATTCAGTGTCACTGGATGAAATAAAATGATGGACTTAAATGTTTATGATGAAACCAGTTTTGTAATAGGAGATTTTTTTCAAAACCGAAGGTTTTGAAAAAACATCTCCGAGACGTCTGAGTTTGGCTTTTTTCCTAAATCAGCAGCCTATAAATGTCGTAGAGGCCGTACCAATTGTCTTCCCGGCAATCGTAACTACTCGGGTCTTTCCGTCATCGGCCGAAGTTTCGCCCCACTAATAGCTGAAAAGGTGGCAGGGGATATACTGGGGTGAGGGGGGTCCCTGAAAATAACAAATATTTAGTGTAGAGCTTATTTATGGGCACCAAAAATTAAATTGGTATTTTAAAGACTCAAATCTGTATTTATTTTGTAAAAAGAAGGTGTTTATTGTTTTGAAAAATCATAGAAACTAAATATAAGCTGGCTCTGAAGGATTTGCTACTCTTCAAAATGGAGGTTACCACCACTGGCGGAAGTGCAAATTTAGCGTCGTTAGAAACCGCGAAAAAGTTTGACAGCAAATAGCAAAAAATCCACTTGTATGGGAGACACTTTTCTTGCTGAAATAACCTTGTTCAGGTATTGTATTTATGTAAAATTGAGCCAAATATAGGATTGCATTGGCTTTACAAATACTGTGTATGCTGTGAAATTGATCACTTTTGTATTTTTTTTACTTAAAATTGGAGGGGTAGGGGGAAAAACAAAGGGCCATAACTCCTCAACCCAAGGATTCAGCCTTATATTTGGATGCTGTTTTCAAGGCATGCTGTCTAGGTCCTGAGACTGACACAAAAAGACTTTATTGTCTCATTGGCTGTTTTCAAGAAATAGGCTTGACTGTTCGCGGCCTGTCGGAACCCGAAAATTGTCAAATAGTATATCCCCTGCCACCAAAGGTATGGATTTCCGGTCTCATCGAAGATCCGCAGTGACGTACGAGAGTAGTTATGATTGGTACGAGGATTCAACCATTATTGTAATCTCTAATTAGTTGAAAACTGACAATTCGTAGCTGAACTTCTATATTTTTTAGGTTTTCTGAACATCTGCAGATTTCAAATTACGCTATACAAAATAAATAAATAATCCCGGGTCCGGAGCAATAGCCAGGTAACAGGGGAAGTAACTCAACATTCTACGTGATTGCATTCGTCTGAGACGTCGACCATCGATTACACGATGTAAGTACTTGTTAAGCAAGGAAAATCGTCTTTAATACTCGCAATTAGCATACTTATACAATAAAATCAACATCCGATGACGTATGTTGTTATTAAAGGTTTGGTAAGTACAACTTTCTACAAATTCCTGTCGTACCCGTTCCTATTCGTACCTACGACCGAAATTATTCGTCCAAGTTTCATTAGTTTGTACCAAAACAAAATGTAAAATGACTCTTTGACTATGTTCCGTCTGTATCATGTGTATTGTGCTTTGGATAGCAATGTTTATTAGATAATTGTAGTACTGTGTACAGGATTAAATTACTGATAGGGGAGAAATGTATTTGGCCAGCTTGACCAGTTTTCAATTTTTCAACTGAGCCGCTACAGTGTATACTGTACGCGTCCAATACGTTTGACTAATGCCTGGATAGCTCAGTTGGTAAAGTGTTCGCTCTGTTAGCATCTTGCCTATAGTCTAACCAACATGATGTGTGTATGCCTTCACAATAACATTGTTAAAACCACAATTGTTTTGTGCATGGTTTTCAGAAGTGGAGGTTGGTGAGTCGGTCTTCGTCATCAGTGCCGATTTAGTTTGGTAGGAATTTCCCGTGCCCCGGCAGAGATTCAAACCAGGGCCCTCTGGATCGGTACTAAGTTGAGAGCGCTTATCACTCGACAACTGTTCCACCAAAATGTCTGCCATGAAAAGTGAAATTTGAAGACTGCATCGGCAAAGTTATGATCTACTTATTCCAATTCATATTCACCTTATCGACATTACCGGATAAACATGCGTAATTTCAAAATATATAGGAGCCATGACTAAAACCCCTTTCACAATTGTCGTAGGAATGTTTTCGTTGCACGAGGCTTATGGGTCTACATGGAAATGTACCAATTTGCGCCTGGAAAGGGTGCGACAGCTCTACGATGCATTTTTGGGAACTATCGTGCGTCCGCCACACGACAGACAGACGTATGATGGTCATGCGATGGTCGCAGGACATAACAATTGACGCGCGAAAGGCTTAAGATGAACAGTTGTAGCACGTCCGTCGTACGATAAAAGCATTGTCAAACTATTAGCTGGTTTAAAAAATAAGTTTCAGCAGCTGGGTATAATTAATCAAAACGTCCAACCAAACTCTTTATTTTCAAATAATAATAAATATATGCAAATAGGAACTTGCTAAATGCTAGTATTAAACTGAAATACATGTATGCATGATCAATTTAATTATAAAAATGCATTTTGTGGTCCGATGGTGTCAAACGCGACAAAATTTCTTAAGTTTGTTGTACGACGGACATAGGATATTCCTCAAATTTACATCTAAGACTCGTCGTATGACAATTGTGAAAGGGGTTTAACTTTGATTTTAAAATGTTTGGAAAAATTTATTTGTTACAGGCTTCATTTAAATGAGAGTTAAGAATTTTCCTGAAAAATATGCTAAAAGTGTCTGTCTGTAGGATGCCTGGAGCTAGTATAGGATTAAATTACTGATAAGGAAGAGAACTTTGTAGTAATCCACTTAGCTCACTCAGTAGAGCATTGAACCTTCTTAATATATAGCAAATGGTTCCAGGTTTGAGCCCTGGTCCGACTACATACTTTTTTAACCTTGTTTCATTATTAACGTTCCCGTAGATGATACCATGTACTATTCTGTATAAACTGTTATATATAGTCGGTTATGTTACTGATGTACGCACGTGCGTAACATTAAATATAAATATAAGTCTCAAATTTTCACGAATCGTGAGGACCCCCAACCATAACCACCAACTTCAAGGCTTATGAGTCAATTCAAGTCTGGCTACGCCCCTGTCGTAGTATTCGATATTACACATTTCTGATTATTTGGCTTATTATTCTGACTAATAAATTTAAACATACACCGGAATGGTCATGTAGCGTTGTTGCTCATTTTGGCATACTAATTGGTTAAATTGGGTTGTTTAAATTGGGTCATTCAGCTTGGGCTGTTAAGCTTATTGGAGCTAGGTCATTCTTGGTGACACTCGACTAAGGCTTGTTGCTTGTTGAAACTAAGTCATCCGGCCGGGGCTTTCGGTGTTTATTTATTATTGTATCTTTCCGCCGTTTTACATTTGAAACTAGGTCGTTCTGAGTGGGCATTCAGCCTTTTGATTGCTGAAACTGTTTCATTCAGATTTTTGACAGCTGGGGTTTGGGCGGATCATTTTTCTCGCTCGGCTGGGTGTTGGGCATTGTGCCTTGTATATTTTTATGATATGTAGCCATCCCTGTCCGACTTAATGTTATCTTTTTGCTCAGCATCCTAACTGCAAAAAAACACATCCTAAGCAATACCAGTAAATTTTCTGGCTGCAGAAAACTATTCAACTTCAATATTTTATTTGATGTAGACATATAAAATGTTTATTGCCAATGCAATAATAATAATGTGGCATAATTTGATTTGTTCTTTCCCTGCATGCATTAATTCTAATCGTGAAAGTACGGCCATCTCAGTTTGTCTACTAAATATTGCAATGCATAAAGCCGGGGTGATCAGAATTACATACATTTGAACAACCTCAGGTCTTTCAGCTCTTTGATTCCTGTTTACCCTTAAGTACATGACTGTAGTTAAAATGCATACATGTTTCTTTATGTAAACTGTACATACATAGATACATACAATCTACATTAATTTATTAATTAAGATGTATACATGATTCTTTATGTAAACTGTACATACATAGATACATACAATCTACATTAATTTATTAATTAAGAAAGAAAAAATCTCCGTTAAAGGCCATGCCTTAGTTCATATTAGTTCAGTGAATATATTTCCGTGAATAAACAATAACTGGATATTTAAAACTTGATGAAACATGGTGGACATATATAATGTTTATCATAAGGACGCTGCATTTTCGTGAATATGATGACAAAAACGCAAATGTACGATGACGAAAACACGATATTTTCAAGTACGGTATCATTATAGCATATTATCATACTTTATCCTCGCGTTTTGGTCATCACACTGTCACGTTCGTGCTTTCGCCATTCTGCTTTTAAGATCTTACGTTTTCGTCATCGTATACATGTATGTTCTTGTGTCGCATTACATATAGTCAAATTTAAAGGCGCTGCATGATCTAACGGCATTTAATATTATTTTGCATAAAAATGTGTGTAATGCAAGATCAAAACAAAGTAATGGGTAGTTATTGTTACTAAAGTCTCCATTCACGAAAAATAATGGAGACTTATTGAATAGCTTAATCCCTTAGGTGTATTTTAATTATAAACATTTTTCATAAATTTTCATTAACGATTGACGATTACAGTTCAATATTCACAAAGCTTATACCGTTATTACGTATACATGCCTTGAATAGGATTTGCAAAAAAAGTCCTATTGAATGGCTATGCAGATTGCCACAAAGTTGCATTTAGGTCTCAAGCAGGGAATTATCTAAGTGAAGCCAAAGTTCTGCTAAATCTGATTGCCTCAAAGATATACAGTAGACCAATGTCTACATCGTTGGTGTTGCAATAGGTAAATGCACTCACCATGTCAGAGACCTTGATGTTTTAATTTCTTACATGAGAAAAGAAATGCCAAATTGTACAAGAGCAAAACCTTAGATGCACACGCAAACATCTCAAACAAAAGGCAACCGAAACACTAGTTCATGATCTCATGCAATTTCATATAGATTTTTGTAATGGGTTGTTAGCCGACATTCCATGTTATCAGATCGACTTATTGCAGAAATTCCAAAATCATGCAGCTAGACTTGTGATAAATGCTTCATATGACCAATTCAGCTCTGAACGTTTTCGTTGGTGATATGAAATAAAAATTATCGGTCACTTCTACTTTCATACTTTCCCTCCTTTCAGGATCTCATTCCACAGGAGCAAGTTGTAAACGTAAGCAAAGACGGTACCGGACTACTTTCACAAGTTTTCAGCTAGATGAACTCGAGAGAGCGTTTCAGAGGACACACTATCCAGATGTATTCCTACGCGAGGAGATGGCAATGAAAATAAACCTCACCGAGGCCCGTGTTCAGGTAGTGTAGACATTTCCACATCTCCTGTCTTGAACTGGGACACTATCCTCCAAAAACTAAAAGGACTTTCCTTTTCTTGAGGCGTCGCCCTTATGTGTCTTGCAGTGTCGATAATAAATATAAACACATAAATCAATTCAGGAGACAAGTAATTGAATTCTTTCACTATGGTGAGCGGTGGTCTAGAGGTAGGGCGCGCGCTTCGGGATCGAGAAGTCCCGGGTTAGATCTCCGTCTTCGCCACTGCTTAATTTCTCTGAGCAAGAATAACCCTCATGCTCCACTCGACCAGGGTGTAAATTGAAATATGTGAGGGCGGTGTCTGTACATGTTCAAAAATCCTGGGTGCTGCAGATCGATGATGGCTGCACACCCACTAGGAGAGAAATAGTATCCACAGGGAGACTTGAACGCAGGTTTCCTTTGATAGCCTAATGACCAGGGGAAGTTAAAATGTCAAAGGGTGGCTGAACGGCATAAATGCTGAAAGCGGCCTGGAAAATCGGTTACTGAATTGTTTAGTATACTCTCTCTTTAGTACACTAGCACTCTCTTGCACTTGACTAAGGAACAGACAAAAACATAATTACCTATCATGATTAGATAAAAAACATGGCCGCCAGGGCGCGGGCCATTTACTTATTGTAATGTATTTACACTTAATAGTTCATACTTTTATAGCGTGATGGTATGCGCTGTGTAACATTACTTCATTGTGAAGCCTGTACGTATATATACTAGTATAGAAGATTTGAAAATGTTATTAGGTTGTAGCGTAATGGCTTGGTCGAGTAGTGAATACTCAAAAGTATAGAAGTTTCAACGTTTATTGCATACCCTAGCTCCTCTAACTCAGAGCTCTAACCATGACTCGGCGCTCCAAGTTCAACTCATCTTAACACCAATTGACTTGGCTTTTATAGTGTATAGCCAGACATGTATTATATAGAGGGTCGGTATAACAAATGTTCAAGCTTCCTGGTATTATTTGATATCATTTCCCACACCACATTAACTGTGTCAAAATAAATAGCATACTCAACTGTCAAACCTACAATGACCCACTAATCGAGCTTGTCAAAATTAACATACAATGTTATAAGGTAAAGCGTAAAATATTTTAAAATGGGTTTAATTGTAAAGTCCTTATAGATTAAACTCAGAGTTGCATGCTTTTTGGATGGAAGATTTCCACATGTTGATCACGTCGCTGACTTTGAATTAGCAGACTCGTGCATATTTGAAATCTGCATCGCAAGGCGCTTCTTATTGGCCTATTTTCATGAAAATCAAAAATGGTCATGTTGACCACACTGAAGTTTAAAAAGCTTGTTTGTCCATAAGTAAAGAGTAGTTTTCAGTCAGTTTTTTTCTTGTTTTCTCAAATATTGATTTTGTACTTACGACCTTCTCATTCTAAGCCAGCGATGTGCTAACTGTGTTGAATACAAATGTAATGAATTGGCGACTATAATGAAATACCAAACCTTGTTGCGATACGTAAAGGGGCGAAATGGAGAGATTACAATATGTTTTCAGTAACTACTTATACTCGTTAATCGATTATTCAGGTCAGTCATCTATTAATATAACATTGACATTGTAGTGTACAAAAACATTGCATTGTTTTCTTATTTATTTATTTTTTCGATAAGTATTATGTGTATTAGTATGTAGCTCAGTATATAAGGTATTAGTTTTCACTGCTCTTTTTTCTCCAATTAAAATGTTTAAAACAAGAAAAATACAATGTTATGATATTGCAATGTTTGTATACAAGTGACACACCAAAATAAATGGACTGTACTACTATTCATTTGGGATATTTTTGTAGGTATGGTTTCAAAACAGACGCGCAAAATGGAGGAAACAACAGAAAATTATTGACAAGAACGTTACAATACAACAAGGTAACAGTTCTGTTCTCGTAATATATGGGCAGCTCCCACTGTGAATACAGCTCATGAACTACCATAGAGAACTTTGCTATTGGTTAAACCCCTTCTTTCTCTCAAGCAGTAAAATAATAAATTCCTCAGTTTGGAACTAATTTTGCTGCCATGGTCTGTACTTAACATCAAGTTGCTGGTCTACCGATGCACCTTCTTCTTTCCGTGGTAATATCACATTAATTTCGTGTCGAGGTTTATGCCGAAAGCATCATTTCAATTTATGTTATTTCTATCTACACTTACTAGAAAATTAAAGCCACAAAGATGTATAAGGCTTTTTTGTACATCTTGTTTAGTGGCAACAATGTGCGAGGACGAAGTAATAGCGCAGGGCTCAAATTTAACTGTTTTGGCCACTGGAAAAAATGAGCAAGTAGCTTTTTTCAAACTACCTAAATCAGAAAATCTACTTGGCAATGCTAATTTAGACGTTCCATTAAAAAAGTTACAATTTCCTCAAAGCTGTATTATACCAATGTAACATAGTTTGAGATATTGTTTGTAGACATATAATAAATTTTAGATCGGATGCCCTGAAAACTCAGTTGAAGTTTGTTGGAATTTTATGCATCATGAGATGATTTCATCCTCTTGCATTTTGAGAAATCTTGCATTTAGCAAGTTAGCAAGTGCTAAATTTGAGCCATAGAGCACAATGTACACGAAACGTAGGTAGCTATTGTTTTTGCACGAAGTGTAAAACTAATTCTGATTTTCAGTGTTAAACTATTTGTCAATTTATGACATAAATATAATGATGTAAAACATGAACACACACTTTCTTTGACACTATGCTATATGTCCTGTTTCAGCATTACATATCCAACCACGACCATCACCATTCAGCGGCAGTGAGCATCTCTCTACAATGACGTCATTTCCAAATATGCCTCTTCCGTATTTTCAAAATACCCCAAACGTTGATTGGCCACCTCAGACCTACAACAACACTTTTAATTCGTCGATGACGTCATATTTATCACACGAAGAGAAGCCAATCAATGGCGGAGTAAAATGTTAGCTCCTCGTGACACATTCGAAGTATCTCGGATTTTTATTATATACAGCCTTTTGTGTAAATATCTTATTACTTACGCAGTAATCTTTCGTTATAATTTATGAGTCAAGGTCTATACAAGCATTCTAATTAACACGGACATAAGTATTTCTTCTTATTTTGTATTAAATCAATTTGTTCCAATAAGTCTACATTTTGTAATTCCTTTAAAATACTAAATCAAGTGCCTATATCCACGTCATCATTTAAACGTCTTGCCATTTTTAGTCGTCGCTAGAATTGACCAGATAGGCATATACCAGATGTAACTCGAGAACGAGAATTTAGTTGACCAATAACATGATTTAAATTTATTTCTTAAAGCATCGGAAATATTGCACAGGTTTGTCCAATCCAATGTATTGGCTTGATAACATCCGAAAAAAAAGCATCGACAAAGAAATGGGAGGAGTGTTCTTTATATTGGAACCTGGTCAATTTGTCTCGTACGCAGGTGATTTACACGCTCCCGAGATTTCTCGGAAGTTTCAAAACCAGATATTCAAAGTGGCATGCTACTATAGGTTCTTATATCAAACTTGTTTATGTACTAAAAGACAAAATAACTGTTATTATTTGCATATAATACCAAAATGCTATACATTATCAGTATTATTGTACGTGCATAACTCGTTTATTTAAGTCAGTCACGTGTTTATATATCTTTGTGTACGTAAACATTAAAATTTGTCTTTTTAACATCATGATTTAAAATATATCTAATATACGCGTTAAATAACTTTGTGGCTTAATTACTAATGATTTTCACTGCCTTTTTGTCCGATTTAATTGTTTTAAAAATACTTTGTGAGTGATCGACCTAAAGAAATGAACATTATGTTCTTATCTCATAATCTATCCTTGCAGTGAATGTTGAATAAAGATTAACGGACGTGAGGAGTTCGGTTGTGTCATACGTAATTTGTGTTTGTTAAAAGTCGGATATGTGTTAAATATACAATGTACATGATTATATTGTAATTACAAGAAATTCGAGCTTTGAGAAACTTTTTTGACGCTCGCTTTTATCTTTTATCCAACTCGATCCTTCATTGTATTAAGGGTACCGAACCTGATGATAGAAATATCAGTATTTTAAGAAAGAACAAACACACGTAATTGCTTATTAGATCAAGACTCAGTGATTTAGAGTTACGTGTATATTGTCTGCAGATCGCGCGGAATTCCAGTGAAAAGTTAAACAAGAAATATCTTTAAAAAAGATATACAGCGTTGAGTTTAAATGACACATTGCGATTGTTACATGTATATTTTTTCAATACATTTGCGAAAGATGTCAAGTGGTTTTAGACTCGAAGATGTAAATCAGCCACTCACAAATATATCGAAGTAGACACACTTTGTGAGAGACATCCATCCATCGTGACAGAGAAATGTCCAGCACAAATATGATATGTTTCAGCGAACCGGTGCCGAACGAATAATTTCGCTGTCTTGTCGTCCGGTGTCGGTTCCCTAGCCACTGCCTTCTTTCTACGCAATTCCAACTGTACAACCGATATGTATAAGTTATGACGCAAACGAAATAGTTCACAAATTACCGGCAAGTATCATATTATATGCGTACTGGTTTGTAAAAATGTACACTACATGCGAGTCAGCGAGGTCATGGTAAGGCATGCGCATTAACAGAGATACATAGCTTGGAAAAAGCTAGCGGACATTTGTCACTCTATAGACCACTATACTTTTCAACACACTACGAATACAAAAACATACAAATCAGCATCTAACTTTTTGTCTTAACTTTACCAATCACAATTTAAAATCTATACCGTGCGGAGATATTTACAAACATTTCATTGGTTTTTAAAGTGGGTCAATATCCAATCTAGACAGCTAACGCTGAAACAATCTTTGTATACCTGGTTAAACAGTGACTAACATACAGTTAATTCACAGAAACTTGTAAAGAACGTACACGTCAAATAGTTTACCGCGGCTGACCAGTATTAACGACTTTATTACCGGTTACTAGTATACTAATCTTACCTAATCAACGTGTATGTTACAATTAATTTACTGTGGTATAAGACACTCTATATTATATATAGTTGTAACATGTGTAAGGTAGCAGACCATTATTCCGAATAAGCGAGATCAGTTTACATAATATTTCAAGCAGACGATAACACCAAGCCAAATTGATCACGTGACAAAATGGTCTGGATGAAAATTTAATTTGAAATCGTAAGCCATAATAACGCATTAGCCTATCATGCATTGCTACATGGTCACGTGCTCATCTATAGCCAAATCGCTTTATGCATCCAATTATTAGTGCATGTCAATTAAAGCGAGACATCAACGGACGAGACAAACTGGCAATAACTCATTGAGTGTGTAAGACAAGACGAGTTGTCTCCCGTACGAACAAATGAATTGTTACTATGAAATGACAGATAATCCGTCTCTTATTAGTATTGTTTTCTTTACGCAGTTGTTTCCCTTAAGTGAAATGAAAACTGCAAATTATTTGAATTCTATTATTTAAAGTAAGTTATATAGAGGATATTTGTTGATTTTGGTGTAAGATCGTATTTTATTTCATCGAGTAATCACAGAAAATCAATATTTTCACGAGTGGCGTAGCCACGAGTGAAAATATAATTTTATGTGATCACGAGTGAAATAAAATTGATCTTTCACCAAAAATCAACAAATTTTCTGTTTATTATATGCTTCAATTTCTCTTAAAAGGGTACCGTAATTGGCTTAATTGGAAAAATCACGTCGAAATTGGAACGTCATGACGTGACAATTGTGACGTCATCATGACGTAACGCACATTTTAAAGCCCGGCGCCGTTGACGTTACGTTTCTTTTTCTGAACGATACTGGAACCAGCTTCTAAAACAGTGAAAATAACAAAGTGGTAATTTCACTGTTATTTTCACTGTAATTTTCACTGAAAAATATCCGTAATCCATTGAAAGCAATTAATAATAACCTAATATTTGTCAGTAACTATTTGAAAGTGATTAACCCAGCGTTACTGCTGCTGAAAATGTCTTCTCTTGTGATACCGATAGATTTTCTATACGTATTTCCATAGTTACGGAGGAAAAGCCGACATAGCCTATTTCACCATGTTAGCTCTTTAATTAGCGCCTACGTCAGCCAGGACAACAAAGAACAAGAGCATGTTACAAGATATCGCATACGGAATACAGCGTAGTAACCAAATATACAAACATGACATGTACTTAATTGTCGTTATAGAGTATACATTACAAAATAATTCCAACTTATTTGTATGAAACTCTGTCCAATACCATAATTAAGGTTTCATTTAAAGATAGATAATGACAAATTGGACAGGGAAGACATTGCTTAACATATTGTGTTACAGGACTGACAACTCTTATTACAGATAATGGAAATGGCAACCCCACAACACCAGTAGTTCCGGTTGTTGAATGATACACAACCACTTTAACAACGGCAATACCTACAATAATACAAGATTAAAGGCAATGTATGTCATAGATTTTTGAGGATAGAGGAACATAAATGGTATGATCGAACGGGAAAAGAGACAGACAGTATTCGGGGTTACCACAAGGTCCATGTATAGTATCCGTAGTTACAGAGTCTAAGCCTATTACATCATGTCAGCTCTTTGGTGAGCGCCTGTGTCAGCCTGGACAACACATACCAAGGACATGTTACAAGATAGCGCTATTGGAATACAGTGTAGTAATCCAATATACAAACATTACATGTACCTAATTGTCGTAACAGTGTATAGTTTACGGACTGTTCAATACCATAATAAAGATTCCATTTACAAATATATAATGGCAAATTGGAAAGGGAAGACACCGCTTAACTGAATCTGAAGATCATCTTCTAGATGTATTGAATAACCGGATATTTTTTTAAACGTCACTTAAAAGTTGGCAGGTAAGTGCTCAAGCTTAACTGTATTTTTATGAGATTACTTGGAAACAAAGACTATTTCAATAATTAAAACGGATTGCTGTGTAATGTTATCACATAAGTTCGTAGACATTCATAATAATAATGCATCTTTTGTTTTAAAACAGTCTTTCCTCAGACTCATTTGGGACGTTAATGTTATAGTAGAACGTGTGACAATTGAATGTTCTGTGCCCGGGGGTCTAAGATTTCCACCAAATGGTGTACCATTTGTTAAAATAATTAGGTAACACGAGTGGCATCAGACATGTAAATTGGATTAAAAGACCATTTTAAATTAAATGTAAATATGATTAATGAAGTTTAAAACAACGATATATATTGACGATTCCCACTCTTTTACAGGGCATTTGCTGTCATATTTTTGTTAAAGGTAAGACCCAATCCTTATATACCAGTATGCGTGTGAACGCATCGGACTTATCTTTCATAAGTTGCTCGATCATCGCACGTCTAAGCGATGGTATGAAGTGGGTTGACGTATGCGATTATGTTACCCATCACCACCTACCATAGGAGAGCTTGTTTATTCACATGTCATAGTACAACTGTATTTCCAAACATGTGTATAACGTACTCGGCCATATTATTTGACCAAGTCATCTAAAATACTAGATTTAGTGGCGGGCCTAGCAGGCATAGGTACTTATACATATGTGGAGACCAAAGTTTAAAGAGCCCCAGTTTTTTCCCCAGCTTAAGTTTCATTGTATACGTTTATAGATTATATAATGCGATATTAGTTAATACTGGAGAGGAAATTCTTTTTAATAGATAAATTAACTATGGTTTTCAAAGTTATGTATTATATAATAAATGAAAAATAATAATAATGCCTTTGTTCTGTGTATAACATAATTGGAAAAATTGGAAACAAATTTACAGTATAGCCTATAATATCATTTAATGTGTCGTTTTAGTTGTGTTTTATCAATACTGTTTCTATATAAGAATAACACCCGATTACCGGTTTCTGGTTCCCTGTTTGAATAAAAGTTTTTTAGGAACCTTAACCGCTGTATCATTTTGGAATCTAAACTAAACTTAGGAAATTATTTTATATATGAATTAATTGTTTGTATAAAAACGCCCCCTAAATATATATGCCATTTCTCATTTAACCGAACATTCGACAGGTTTTATAACGACTTGACATCATATGAATGAGATTGTTCTCAACAGACGTAATTCTTGTTGTTATCAGACGTACGTACTGACCTACCTTATTTGTATACATCAAGTAATCTAGCAAATGACACGATCTCTTATCTAGGTGGACAAGCATGGCATGGCAGATATTGGAAATGACAAAATGCATAATAATTGTGATCCGCAATGTGTTTGCTTAACAATTTGTTATTCTCCAGAAACAATACCAATGTAGGTAAACATATGATAACCTTAATACTTTCATAGAGACATTCTTCATTACGAACATTTTTAAAAAAAGATTCGGGTACATGTACCAACAAATCGGATAGGACAAAAAGATGACAGCAAACCGAAAAGGGAAGACTGCACTGAACTGAAACTGCAGATTACTAAATGCAAAAACAAGAACATTAACATACCATACGTACAAACCTCAATGACAAACATAAAATAAACAAGAAACAATGAAACTTATACAGTCGTTTTCGGATAACATCACAGTGACGTGGCTACAACAATGCTAAGCCCATGTCTTATTCACTAAGTCACAAACTAAATCACAAATAAAATAAGACATTGATAAAATTAATTACAATGTTTACGTACACAATGTTACATAAACAAGTGACTGACCTGAATAACTAAATTATACATGACAACACTAACAAGTTTATTCATTAAACCAGTTTCTTGTCTCACAGATACACCATCAACAAGAAGCGCAATGCTCTGATATAACTATTAAGAGCAGTTCTCTGAGAAAACCAAATGCAAATATGAAATAAGACTTTGGTAAGGGAAATTACAATGTATACGTGCACAATGTTATATTAAAAGTGACTGACCTGACCGATTTATGAACGACAGCACTAACAAGTTTATTCATTAAACCAGTTTCTTGTCTCACAGATACACCAATAACAGGAAGGGCAATATTTGGATATAAATATGAATTAACAGTTATCCAGCTGATATGTTGCCACTACCGGTAACATATTTACCAATGGAACCATTTGTGTTTTGTCTCCAAAAGCGTAGTCAGTGTCAAACTACAGATGTTAATTATCTGCGGCCCTGTAGATATACCGGAAGCCGATGGACACGAAATGGTACCCCAGTAAGACATGCTTGTCACTTGGTGTTAGTCTGTTAGTTCGTAAGGCATAAGTGTGACACTTTAACGTTTTCTGACTACATTCTCATCAGCTCACAGTCATAAAGAAATAAAGTATGTGGTGTATGTTTATTAACTTTAAACGTGGCAAACAGCAAAACAGTCTTAAAATGACCCGTGGAGCTGGTTTTATTACTAACGTAATCAGTGTTATTCTGTTACAACTACGGGAGATGACCTATCAAAGGTTAGAGAAACCAGGGTGTAGGTATTTAATGGCACTACAAAACGAAACAATAGACATGCATCAACACTTACCATCAACAAATGCTTTCGGAGTACAAAATGTATGTTATATTGTCCGTTCATCGCACTATCTAGTAGCATATAGTGAACTGTAAAGGAATAAAACCCTTTGCATGCAAGTTCGCTGCAAAACTAACGGAACAATTGCCTCTACTCAACAATGTTTCGTCGTCTTGCGCAGCCTAACGCCTACATAACTAAAGAACCAGGGCCATTGAACTTTTGTTAATCATGATCGAAATAGTACTTGAGATTAACATTTCTAGAGCAAACCATTCTTGGAACACCGTAGAACTTTATCAGAACATATCGGACATAACGACACCATTCAATAGAAACGGTCGTGCAAGAAACGCATACAAATGAACAGTACAAATATTTCTAGCTCTACATGAAAGTGGGCCTTTAGAAATTGACAAATAATGAGATATGAAGCATTTTGATTGACTGTTTGAAAACTTATGATTGGTGGCGGTTTTGCAGATTATAATCAGATTCTAGTACTTTATGTTGTGAATACGAAACTAGGGGCAGCACGCGACAAATAGTGCAAGGCACGAAAGCAAAAATATAACACACTTAAACAAAACAGGCATGCTACAAGTTAAGACCATAAAGACTACTAAAATAATGAATAAGACAAAATAAAACTAAACAGCTACAAGGAAACGATGCATGTATATCGCTCTGACAGCCTGCCGCACCAGTCAGTCAAGAGCCTTCAGACAAGAACGATTAACAAACTATACAAAAAGATAATATTAAGTCAGACAGGGAAGGCGGCACTCAACTTAACTAGCCGAACACAGAAAACATAAAAAAACATACAAGGCACAATGCCCAACTGAACAAGTAAATGATCCACCGAAGTCCATGCTGTCGAAAAGCTGAAAGCCTTTTTGAATGACATTAATCGGCCTTATGATGACTACTGCTGATTATTAGAGAAATACGGATTACATGTCCGAAAAAACACGATTACACTGAGCTGTTTGTTATAAATGTTTATTACATTTCACGGAATATATAAATCTCTACTGATGTTATCAAACTAAACTACCATGAACTCAATTTCCGTAACAATCAGATAGGGATTTTCCGCAATAAACATTAGCTAAATGATGGATTTGTATCTTCAGTTTATATACATAGCTTCTCATCCAACTAAAAATGCACTTGTATTTTGTTCATTGGAAACAGTTTAAAAGCCGTACATTACCTTCATGGAAAACAATCAACAATAGAGAAGTAGTTTTGACAAATTTCCTAATTTTGTGGGAAGTCAAAAATAAAGGCAATTTTGTAAGCTAGTCCCATATAAAAAGTCAATGCATTATTGTGATTTTATACTACAGAAAAGATTAAATGTGTTACTTGTTACTTTTCTGTTGCCACAAATGGGATTTCATTGATATTTCGCAAGATGCAGATGCTAACTGATCAGTGGTAGGCAATATCTAGGGATATCCATTGCCTACGGTCTTAGCTCTGGATTTACATGTAGTGTGTTATCTAGTGTTTTTAAAAATGTGTTACAGGACTGACAATTCTTATTACAGATAATGGGAATGCCAACCCCACAACACCAATCGTTTTGGTTGTTAAATGATACATCCACCTTAACAACGGCAATACCTATAATATTACAATATTAAACGCAATGTATGTCATATATCAACATGTATGAAGATAGAGTCATATTCGAGGTTTCCACAAGGTCCATGCATAGTATCCGTAGTTACAGAGTCAAAGCCGAGTCAAAGCCTATTACATCATGTCAGCTTTTTGGTGAGCGCCTGTGTCAGTCTGGACAACAAATACCAAGAGCATGTTACAAGATATTGCTATTGGAATACAGTGTAGTAACCCAATATACAAACAAGACATGCACCTAATTGTCGTAACAGTGTATACTTGACAGATTGTCCGATACAATAATTAAGATTCCATTTATAAATATATAATTACAAATTGGATAGGGAAGACAACGCTTTTAAAACTGAATATGCAGATCATCTCCTAGTTTTGATGTATTGAATGACCGGATAATTTTTTAAATGTCACTTAAAAGTTGGCAGGTAAGTGCTTAAGCTTAATTATATTATTATGCGATTACTTTGAATCTTTTGTTTTAAAACACTCCTACTTCCTCAGACTCATCTGGGACATTAATGTTATAGTAGAACGTGTGACATCTGAATGTTCTGTGCCTGGGGGTCTAAGATTTCCACCAAATGGTGTACCATTTGTTAAAATAATTATGTTACACGAGTGACATCAGACATGTAAATTGGATTAAAAGACCATTGTAAATATGAATAATAAAATTAAAAACATTGAATTGCGGGATACATTGACGATTCCCACTATTTACAAGGCATTTGCTGTAATAATGTTGTTAAAGGTAAGACCAATGCTTATACACCATTATGCGTGTGAACGCATCGGACTTATCTTTTATAGGTTGCTCGATCATCGCACGTCAAATGGATTGTATGAAGTGCGTTGACGTATGCGACAATGATACTCTTTTTCACCTACCATAGGATAGCTTGTTCTATATAACATGCCATAGTGCAACGGTATTACAAAACATGTGTAACGTTCTCGGTAATATTATGTGGCCAAGCCATCTAAAATACTAGGGTAACTGGCGGGACTAGCAGGTATTGGTACTATACTCACACATATTAGCATGTGGTGCCCACAATTGCAAGAGCTTCAGTTTATAACCAGCAAAAATGTCATGCCATACGTTTCATGCAATATTTGTTAATACTGAAGGAATAGTTTTTTCAATAGATAAATTACCTTTAGTTTTAAAAGTCATATAGTATATAATAAGTTAATAATAATAATCATGATAATAATAATGCCTTTAGTTTCTGTGGATAACATTTTCCAATATGGCCCACAATATTATTTAATATGTCGTTTTAGTTGTGTTTTATCAATACTGCTTAGAACTGTGAATGAATGAATAAAACACCGACTACCAATTTCGGGTTCCCTGTTTGAATAAAATATTTTTCCAATCTTCGTACACTGGTCAATTTTAAGAACGTTAACCGCTGTATTCATTTAGAACCTGATCTCGGGGAAAAATTTTTTTTATATCAGAACATTTTATGAAACGCCACCAAATGTATTTTTTTCTCAATTAACCGAATATTTGACAGTTTTTACAACGACTTGCTATCATTTCTATTAGATTGTTGTTAACGAACGTAATTATACTGTCTTGCTATCAGACCAACACACTGATATAACATATATTGAATACACCCAGTAATCTAACAAATGACACAATTTCTGATCTAGGTTGACAAGCATGACATGGACGATATTGGAAATGACAAAATGCGTAATTACTGTTACCTGCAATGTGCTTGCAAAAAAAATTGTTATTCTCCAGAAACGATACCAAAGTAGGTAAACTTATGATAACCTGAATACTTTCATAGAGACCTTCTTTATTACGAACGATTTTAAAAAGATTCTCGTACATGTACTAACAAATCGGATAGGACAAAACGATGACAGCAAACTGGAAAGGGAAGAATGCACTTAACTGAAACTGCAGATTACTAAATGCAAAAACAAGAACATTAACATACCATACGTACAAACCTCAATGACAAACATAAATAAACAAGAAAGAATGAAACTTACAGTCGGTTTCGGATAACATCACAGTGACGTGGCTACAACAATGCTAAGCCAATGACTGGTTCACTAAGTCACATACTAAATCACAAATAAAATAAGACCTTAACAAAATAAATTACAATGGTTACGTACACAATGTTACATAAACAAGTGACTGATCTGAATAACGTAATTATACATGACAGCACTAACAAGTTTATTCATTAAACCAGTTTCTTGTCTCACAGATACACCATCATCAAGAAGCGCAATGCTCTGATATAACTATTAAGAGCAGTTCTCTGAGAAAACCAAATGCAAATATGAAATAAGACCTTGGTAAGGAAAATTACAATGTATACGTGCACAATGTTATATAAAAAGTGACTGACCTGACCGATTTATAAACGACAGCACGAACAAGTTTATTCATTAAACCAGTTTCTTGTCTCACAGATACACCAATAACAGGAAGGGCAATATTTGGATATAAATATGAATTAACAGTTATCCAGCTGATATGACGCCACTACCGGTAACATGTTTACAAATGGAACCATTTGCGTTTTGTCTCCAAAAGCGTAGTCAGTGTCAAACTACAGCTGTTAATTATCTGCGGCCCTGTAGATATACCGGAAGCCGATGGACACGAAATGGTACCCCAGTAAGACATAATTGTCACTTGGTTTTAGTCTGTTAGTTCGTACAGACACACGTGTGACACTTCAACGTTTTCTGACTATGTTCTTATCACCTCACATTCATAAAGTAATAAAGTGAAGGAAGGGTGTACCTTTCTTGAGACATTTTATGTACGGATAATACCCCTCCCCCAAAAGTTTTAAACAGATAGTAACAGATAGTAACAGATAGTAACATATTGTCAGTGTTGGTGTATGTTTATTAACTTCAAACGTGACAAACAGCAAAACAGTCTTAAAATGACCTGTGGAACTCTTGTTTTTACTAACTTACCCAGTGTTATTCGGGAGATGACCTATCAAAAGTCGGAGAAACCCGGTGTAGGTATTTAATGGCACTACAAAACAAAACAATATACATGCATCAACACTTACCATCAACAAATGCTTTTCTGAGTACAAAATGTATATTATATTGTCCGTTCATCGCACTATCAGGTATTAAGCATAATTGTGAACTGTGAAGGAATCCAACCCTTTGCATGCAAATTCGCTGCAAAACTAATGGAACAATTGCCTCTACTCAACAATGTTTCGTCGTCTGACACAGCCTAACGCCCACGCAAGTAAATAACCCGGGTCATTGAACTTCTGTTCATCATGATCTAGTACTTAAGATCAACATTTCTATTTCCAACCATTCTAGGAAAACCGTTGAACTTTACCAGCACATAACGGACATGGACGACATCATGAAACAGAAACAGCGGTGCAAGAAACGCATAAAAGTTAACAGTAAACATATTTCTAGCTTTACATGAAAGTGGTCCTTTAGAAATTGACAAATAATGAGATATGAAGCATTTTGATTGACTGTTTATGATTGGTGCCGATTTTGCTGCTTATAATCAGATTCTAGTACTTTATGTTGTGAATACGAAACTAGGGACAGCACGCGACAAATAGTGCAAGGCACGAAAGCAAAAATATAACACACGTAAAAGAAAAGAGGTATGTTACAAGTAAAGACCATAAAGACTACTAAAATAATGAATAAGACAAGATAAAACTAAACAGCTACAAGACAACAATGCATGTATATCGCTCTGACAGCCTGTCGCACCAGTCAGTCAAGAGCCTTCAGACAAGAACGATTAACAAACTATACAAAAATATTATATTAAGTCAGACAGGGAAGGCGGCACTCAACTTAACTAGCCGAGCACAGAACACATAAAAAAATGATCCACCGAAGTTCATGCTGTCGAAAAGCTGAAAGCCTTTTTGAAAGACATAAATCGGCCTTATGATGACAACTGCTGTTTATTAGAAAAATACGGATTACATGTACGAAAAAACACGATTACACTGAGGTGTTTGTTATAAATGTTTATTACATTTCTCGGAATATATACGAGGGGTGATCAACAAATACGCGGAAAAATGCTCTGAAATCTCTATTAAGTGACCAATATTGAAGAAACTCGGTCAGATAATAGATTGGCGTATCACAAATACATAATTATAAAAAAATTAAACTCAATGTTATATTTGGCCGAACAAATCTAGAATCCGCAACGTCACTATGGCTAATATTTTTCCTTTGCAACTTGTATGTAAATTATAATGATTATAGCTGCTGGAGAACATTAATATTGATGACGTTATTTGACGTTACTGACGTTGTATAGATCATTTGCATGTCGGCATTGATTTTACATAGCTATGTATGAGAGAATATGCAAGACAGTCCCTTGTTTTATGTGCTATTACATATTTGTTGCATTTTGCAATATTGTCATTGGTATTTTATGACATTCCATTCGTCACACGACTTTTCGTCGCCGATGTCTGTATCGCACTCATTTTCAGACAACAACTTCGAAGCAAATAGCTCTAAAACGGAATTTTGACGTTAAAACAATTTCTAGAAATAATGAATGTAATGTTGTATCATTGTCTATTAATACCCCACCCTTTAGAAAATTATAATATTACAAACGTACGAATGATACGTCATCGTTTGCTACGTGCAACGTTGGAAAATATGAAAATTTGGGCCGCATGGCGTCGAGTGATGTTGCCGTAGGAAACCGCGTTCGTTTCGTCTATAGTCAATATTGATGATCAGCTGTGAATCAATTTTAAATAAATTTATCTTCATGTTTAGAAAGTTTCAACGACTTACAATGACAAGTAAAGAAACTGCAGCACTTTTCCGCGTATTTGTTGATCACCCCTCGTAAATCTCTACTGATGTTATCAAACTAAACTACCATGAACTCAATTTCAGTAACAATCAGATAGGGATTTTCCGCAATAAACATTAGCTAAATGATGTATTTGTATCTTCAGTTTATATACATAGCTTCTCATCCAACTAAAATGTACTTGTATTTTGTTCATTGGAAACAGTTTAAAAGCCGTACATTACCTTCATGGAAAACAATCAACAATAGAGAAGTAGTTTTGACAAATTTCCTAATTTTGTGGGAAGTCAAAAATAAAGGCAATTTTTTAAGCTAGTCTCATATAAAAAGTCAATGCATTCTTGTGATTTTATATTACAGAAAAGACAAAATGTGTTACTTGTTACTTTTCTGTTGCCACAAATGGGATTTCATTGATATTTCACAAGATGCAGATGCTAACTGATCAGTGGCAGGCAATATCTAGGGATATCCATTGCCTACGGTCTTAGCTCTGGATTTACATGTAGTGTGTTCTCTCGTGTTTTTAAAAAATGTGTTACAGGACTGACAATTCTTTTTACAGATAATGGGAATGACAACCCCATAACATAAATCGTTTTGGTTGTTGAATGATACATCCACCTTAACAACGGCAATACCTACAATATTACAATATTAAACGCAATGTATGTCATAGAACAACATGTATGAAGATAGAAGCATTCCACAAGGTCCATGTATAGTATCCGTAGTTACGGAGTCAAAGCCGTGTCAAAGCCTATTACATCATGTCAGCTTTTTGGTGAGCGCCTATGTCAGTCTGGACAACAAATACCAAGAGCATGTTACAAGATATTGCTATTGGAATACAGTGTAGTAACCCAATATTCAAACATGACATGCACCTAATTGTCGTAACAGTGTATACTTGACAAATTGTCCAATACAATAATTAAGATTCCATTTACAAATATATAACTACGAATTGGATAGGGAAGACAACGCTTTTAAAACTGAATATGCAGATCATCTCCTAGTTTTGATGTATTGAATGACCGGATAATTTTTTAAATGTCACTTAAAAGTTGGCAGGTAAGTGCTTAAGCTTAATTATATTATTATGAGATCACTTTGAATCTTTTGTTTTAAAACACTCCTACTTCCTCAGACTCATCTGGGACATCAATGTTATAGTAGAACGTGTGACAATTGAATGTTCTGTGCCCGGGGTCTAAGATTTCCACCAAATGGTGTACCATTTGTTAAAATCATTAGGTAAAACGAGTGGCATCAGACATGTAAATTGGATTAAAAGTCCATTGTAAATATGAATAATGAAATTAAAAACATTGAATTGCGAGATATATTGACGATTCCCACTATTTACAAGGCATTTGCTGTAATAATGTTGTTAAAAGTAAGACCAATGCTTATACACCATTATGCGTGTGAACGCATCGGACTTATCTTTTATAGGTTGCTCGATCATCGCACGTCAAATGGATTGTATGAAGTGCGTTGACGTATGCGACAATGATACCCTTTTTCACCTACCATAGGATAGCTTGTTCAATATAACATGCCATAGTGCAACGGTATTACAAAACATGTGTAACGTTCTCGGTAATATTATGTGGCCAAGCCATCTAAAATACTAGGGTAACTGGCGGGACTAGCAGGTATTGGTACTATACTCACACATATTAGCATGTGTTTTCCACAATTGCAAGAGCCTCAGTTTGTAACCAGCAAAATTGTCATGCCATACGTTTTTATTTTTTTCATGCGATATTTGTTAATACTGAAGGAATAGTTTTTTCAATAGATAAATTACCTTTAGTTTTAAAAGTCATATAGTATATAATAAGTTAATAATAATAATCATGATAATAATAATGCCTTTAGTTTCTGTGGATAACATTTTCCAATATGGCCCACAATATTATTTAATATGTCGTTTTAGTTGTGTTTTATCAATACTGCTTCTGTGAATGAATGAATAAAACACCGACTACCGGTTTCGGGTTCCCTGTTTGAATAAAATATTTTTTCAATCTTCGTACACTGGTCAATTTTAGGAACGTTAACCGCTGTATTAATTTGGAACCTGATCTCGGGGATAATTTTTTTTTATATCAGAACATTTTATGAAACGCCACCAAATGTATTTTTTTCTCAATTAACCGAATATTTGACAGTTTTTACAACGACTTGCTATCATTTATATTAGATTGTTGTTAACGAACGTAATTATACTGTCTTGCTATCAGACCTACACACTGATATAACATATATTGAATACACCCAGTAATCTAACAAATGACACGATTTCTGATCTAGGTTGACAAGCATGACATGGACGATATTGGAAATGACAAAATGCGTAATTACTGTTATCTGCAATGTGCTTGAAAAACAATTTGTTTTGCTCCAGAAACGATACCAATGTAGGTAAACATATGATAACCTTAATACTTTCATAGAGACCTTCTTCATTACGAACGTTTTTAAAAAGATTCTCGTACATGTAATAACAAATCGGATAGGACAAAACGATGACAGCAAACCGGAAAGGGAAGACTGCACTAAACTGAAACTGCAGATTACTAAATGCAAAAACAAGAACATTAACATACCACACGTACAAACCTCAATGACAAACATCAATAAGAAAGAATGAAACTTACAGTCGGTTTCGGATAACATCACAGTGACGTCGCTACAACAATGCTAAGCCAATGTCTTATTCACTAAGTCACATACTAAATCACAAATAAAATAAGACATTGATAAAATAAATTACAATGTTTACGTACACAATGTTACATAAACAAGTGACTGACCTGAATAACCAAAGTATACATGACAGCACTAACAATTTATTCATTAAACCAGTTTCTTGTCTCACAGATATACCATCAACAAGAAGCGCAATGCTCTGATATAACTATTAAGAGCAGTTCTCTGAGAAAACCAAATGCAAATATGAAATAAGACTTTGGTAAGGGAAATTACAATGTATACGTGCACAATGTTATATAAACAAGTGACTGACCAGACCGATTTATAAACGACAGCACTAACAAGTTTATTCATTAAACCAGTTTCTTGTCTCACAGGAAGGACAATGCACTGATATGAATTAACAGTTATCAAACTGAGATGTCGCAAATAGCATGCTTACAAATGTAACCATATGTGTTGTTTCGAAAGCGTGGTCAATTTAAGCCAGTTATTATCAGTGGTTCTGTAGATAGAACGGAAGCCGATGGATACGAAATGGTACCTAGTAACACATACTTGTCACTTGGTGTTAGTCTGTTCGAACAGACACAGGTGTGCCACTTCAACGTCTTTTGACTACGTTCTCATCAGCACACAGTCATAAAATAATAAAGTCAGGGGTGTACCTTTCCTGAGACATTTTTTGCGGATAATGCCCCCGAAGATGTTTAAAACAGTAAGTACTATATGGTGAGGTTTGTTATATGTTTACTTACTTCAAAAACCAAACCCCAAAGCAGTCTTAAAATGACCTATGGAGCTGGTTTTCTTACTAATGTAGTCAGTGTTATTCTGTTACAACTACAGGAGATGACCAATCAAAAGACAAAGAAACCCAAATGTAGGATATTTAAGGGACTACAAAACAATTCAATTGACATGTATCAACACTAACCATCCACAAAATGCTTTCGGAGTATATTATATTGTCGTTCATCAAATAAAAGAGTAAGCATAATGGCGAACTGTAAAGGAATCCAAGGCTTTGCGTGCGGTTCGCTGTAAAACTCATGGAACGAATGCTGCTATAAATGTTTCAGTGTCGTGCAAAGCTTACTCACACACAACTTAAAAAGCCTGCCAATTGCACTTTTGTTCAACTCGGTTGAGGTGCTACTTGGCATAAACGTTTCCAGTCGCCACATTGTTGTCATAAAGTCACGTAAGTCAACAATCGATAGTTGAAGACACTTTCTGAGTAGATATAAGTTACTCGAACGATGGCCTGGCCAACTATTCTGAAATATGTGGATCTTTACCAGAATAAATCAGCCATGAACGACATCATTCAGCAAAAACAGCGGGACACGAGAGGCACAAAATACAGTTTACAGATTTCGAAGTCTAAATGAAAATGGTCCCTAGGAAAATCACAAATAATGAGATATGAATAACTATGATCGACTGAAAAATATAAACAATGATTGGTGGCCCTTTTGCAGTTTAAAATCAGATTCTATTAATTAAGGTTGAAATACGAAACTAGGGGTTGCACTCAACAGTACAAGCCACAAAGACGATTACAATAAAAAGACAAAATGAAAATTAGCAGCTACAAAGCATGATGCATGTATCCAGCTTAGACAGCCTGCCACACCAGTCATTCAAAAAAGCCTTCAGACAAAAACGATTAACAAACTATACAAAAAAATAAGTCAGACAGCGAAGGCGGCACTCAACTTAACTAGCCAAGCACAGAAAACATAAACAAGAGGGCCATGATGGCCCTGAATCGCTCACCTGAATCACCTTGCTCATGCTATTTTTATATATGAAACTGTAGCCTCTTAAAGAAGACAAGTGCCCTAAATTTGAGAAAGGACCTTATTAGGATGCTATAGACCAAATTTTATGAAGATCCATCAAGCGGTTCAAGAGAAAAAGTATTTAAAAATAATTCTATATATCTCTTATGTAAAATTAAGGGAGGCACGGGGTGGGGCCAATATTGACCCAGGGTTCATGATTTGAGCAATCTCGGTAAAGGTCCACCAGACAATGCTACTAGCAAAATGTCTAAGCTCTATGCCTTGTGCTTCCAGAGAAGAAGATTTTTTAAAGTTTTTTCTATATATCTCTTATACAAAATTAAGGGACCCCCGGGGCGGGGCCAATATTGACTCGGGGTCATGATTTGAGCAATCTTGGTAAAGGTCCACCACGCAATGCTTCATGCTAAATATCTAAGCTATATGCCTTCTGGTTTCTTAGAAGAAGATTTTTAAAGGTTTTGTTACCTGGTTGCCATGGCAACCAGAGTTCTTGATGGATCAACTTTATTTGAGCAATTTTTAAATCCCCCTATGTCAGGAACATCCAGG
The DNA here is from genome assembly GCA_947247005.1 of Spisula solida. Classification (NCBI taxonomy): domain Eukaryota; kingdom Metazoa; phylum Mollusca; class Bivalvia; order Venerida; family Mactridae; genus Spisula; species Spisula solida. Next base: position 40,308,540 of record OX365958.1, on the reverse strand, counting down.
CAAAATTTCATCAATATTGGTCAAACGGTTAAGTGAAAGTGTAGACGGACGGATGTACGGACGTTCCAACATTTGGGGTTTACGAGGCTTTTCCTTTGATCTTTATGTGTTTTTTTTCCACATAAACCGACTGGTTTTTGTGGATTTCCTTTTTTATTTAACTAAAATTATGGACGGACGGACGACGGACGGTGAGTGATCACAATAGCTCACCTTGAGCACTTCGTGCTCATGTGAGCTAAAAAACATACAAGGCACAATGCCCAACTGAACGATTAACAAGGACGGTCACATATCACAAAGACAACTCACAAAGTAATACTCAACAGAAACAGACAATACAAACTATAGGTCAAGCCTTTTTGAAATACACAAATCATCTGTATGATGACAACTGTTGTTTATGTAGATAGACACGGTTTACATGAACGAAGAAACATGATTGCACTGAGCTGATAGTTATAAATGTTTATTACATTTCTCGGAATATAGAAATCCCTACTGATGTTATCAAACTAAACTACCATGAACTGAATTTCCGTAACAATCAGATAGAGATTGTTCTCAACAAAACATTTAGTAAATGACGGATTTGTATGTTCAGTTTATAAGCATTGCATCTGATCCCATGAAATATTTATAGTATTTTGTTCCAATATTTAATTCAACGGTAATACATTTGTTGTTAAAAACCGTTTATAAACATCCATGTAAATCATTGACTATAGAGATGTTGTTTTGACATATTTCCTAATTTGGCTAATTATCTTCCGAATCAATAAATATCGCATAAATTAGAAACTGGGTGAAGAGTTTAAAGTTAGATGTTCTAAATGTTTTTGTCCAGCGTTTGTCTTCTAACGAAGGTTTTGAAATGTAACTTGTAAGCCGAAACGCAAGTACATGGCAAAAAAAGAATAGTTCGAAAGAACAGGATTTGCAATATTAAGGTGAGGGGATTATACGAGGGTCATTCAATAAATTCGTAAACTGGGTTCATAATGTTAAAGCGTAATGCCACAGAGAAATACAAATTACATCAAATTCAACTTCAGCCTTTTGGACAAAAGTGCAGAAAATATTGCATAAAACAACGCATTTTATAAGAAAATATGGCTAAAATAAGAACACCAGCCTATCGCTACCACCACATACCGCTATTTACAGCGACGTTATTGACGTTTCGCCGTTTATCAAATGGTTATCCCGGAATGAAATTATGCCATTTATATGGAAATAAACATAAATATTCCAATTGTATATGAATAAATATATCTACCACAATATCTTATAGTGTCTAAGTTAAGGATTAGAGCTATACATAATGGATGTATGTTAAAATGAAAACACCTCGCATATTTGGACTGACGTTGCTAGAAACGTCCGTACGTTTGCCTATCTGCCCATACCTGTATCGTTCAGAATACCATGCTGCTTATCAGAAATGTGCTCGTATAAGGTTAAAATGCGGATTTTGTCAATATCCTTTGATACAACTGACTTGCTTTTCTTATAAGGAACACAGGGTATTGACACACTATTTTTATGGGTGTGTGACCGCCTAATATCTCATTATGCATAATATATATGAGATAAAAGGCGGTCGCTCAGACAGAGGAACCTGACGAGTTGGCCATATAATACCAAGGACCATACTAAGTGATACAAGACGTCAGGAGAGTTATCTCCCGTCTGGGTCACCCACACATATGTACCAATATAACACTCCCGTCTGGGTCACCCACACATATGTACCAATATAACACAGCCAGAAGCAGTCAATCTTAACAACAGAACAACTATTTTTCCAGAAATATTGCATGAGCCTTTTAACGGTTTCAAGAAATGAAATAAATTTAAAACTCCTAATGAAAACAAAAATGAAATGGTAAAAAAAACACAATTAAGATATAGCACGCGATAAAGCTTTACATAATCGAAGCGGAAATTAATTTCACGTTGTTGTTTAATTTATACGTGTGATGTTAAAAGTACACCCATTTTGTTATTAGCATTCAAAGAGAGCTCTCATTTCTTGTCCTCGTTTTATTCAGTGTATTTCTCATTGAACCTTTTAGGAATTCTAACAGCTAAAACTAGGTACTGAAGCCGTTTTACTGTTGAAACTGTTGAAACTGTTGAAACTTGGTCATTCGGCTAGGGCATTTAGCTTTTTGATAGCTGAAACGAAGTCATTCTCCTTTGCGACAGCTTGTACTTGGTGGATCTTTCACTTGTTTAGTAGGGCATTGTACCTTGTATGTGGTTGATGTTTTCTGTGCTCGGTTGGTTCAGTTAGGCATTGTGCATTGTACATTTTATATGTTTTTAATGTTTTCTGTGCTCGGCTGATTAAGTTGAGTGCTGCCTTCCCTGTCTGACTTAATATGTTGTTTCTTTTAAATATATCATAGGAGCGTTTTTCTTTGGAACTAAAATGTTGGATGTTGATATGATTGGATGAATTAGGTTTCTAAACAACGAACGAACGAACGTAAACAGGATTACACAGAATGCACATACTTATAATGATTCAACATTCAACTTAGAGGTCATTCAGTAAAGCTTAGAATTACGACCATCTTTACAAATAAAAGAGGCGACTTACATTTTTAATCAATTAAACCCAGACGTAGCATCAACAGAATGGAGAATGTCTTACTCTAACTGTTAATTCACAGTAGTCATGTAGATAACACGGAACGCGATAGACACTGAAATTTACCCTAGTACGATATAATTGTCACTTGAAGTTAGTTTGTGTAGATACATTAATGGATAATGAAGCTTTTCTGACCATGTTCCTTACAGATAACACCACAGTCGTAAGGTGACCAAGTACTGGCCTGTTAGGATAATGTGAGAGTGACGTTTTATTTAATGTGTACACAAAATATTACAATTATTGTCTGAACAAGTAAAGTACTACTACTTTGGTTTGGCATTGCAATTATAGATGTCTGGATACACCCAAATAGTGCACTCAACCACTGCGTCACTCTACACATGTATTTCTATCCTAACTTGACAGCACGTTATACGCATTAAACATTAGTGTGTTGTGAATCCGGCGTCATAGGTATTTGTTTTTTCTAATCTTTTGTGTTATTTCCAAGTAACTTTTACGAACATCAGAACACAAAACTTTTTGTGATGAAAAGTACAAATTGTCTTCGAAATGGTGTATACATGCTCAACCAACTCCTTTCAGATGCTATAATTGAAATGTTTGACCTCCAAAAACACCTTCTATACAATTATTGATTGTGGTTTTAACTTTAATGCAAAGAAACTTAACAGTGAGTGTATTAGTAACCTGACACATTACTGTACGCGAATCGACAGATATAGTTCATTTACATATCGTTAAAAGCATGAAGATAGCGTATGTTTAACATTGTTCAGATAAACGTGTGGCACCTCTCGTGTGTACGTACAATAATTTCAAATACTAAAAACATTATAATTGAAAATGCTCAAAAACATTGAAACAAATGCCGAATTTCTATACATAAGGTTTCTTTGCGTTAGCTACGCGTTCATGATAAATCAGACATACTTCCTGGGAAATGAGAACAGTTGTTTTATGTAAAATTATTTAAACACCAGATAAGAGACACAAAACCTCAATTCGGGCAAAATCATCATCAGTTGCACGTAATTTACCCGGTCATACTGTTCTGATATTTGGTAAGTACGTATGTTCTAACACATCACTCGTATGCGGAGCGTCAAACAAATAGGGGTTATAGCAAACGGCTTTGATAAGTCACCTGTGATCGAACTCGTAATCATACTGTACGAGGGGGACGCTCTTATCACTACATCAAAGGCCCCTCCACAACTTTAAAACGAATTACAGTATAATTTATAGAACTGAGATTGTAATGATTATTAATACTTTATATATGACTTACTTCGTGTATTCAAAATTATTTAATTAGTCTAAGGGTCAATTTCTCGAATTCGATCCCAGACCGTGACATACTAAAGTCGTTGAAATTGTACTGGTATATCGCCTTCGCTTGCTTGACGCTCGGCATAGTTCTAGGTTAATGCCGTTTCTCCCGACGGTGTCATAATAATGTGACTGGTTAGTCTACATTTGGCTGAAATACTAGTACTATTGACCAGTGTGGCTAAAAAACAAATTTGAACGGCTGTGTTGATCATTAGCTGATTTATTGATCCATCGATAGTCAGGATGATTAATTTACTGATTGGTTGGTCATTCTAAAGGTTGATGGATAAATTTGTTAGTTTGTTGGTTGAATGATTAAAGGTCAGTGGGTTGGTCCTAGTTCATTAACATGTTTGTACTAAGCAAAACCATTCATATTTAATTATTGTAAGACATGAATAAGGCCAATGTTTTGCCTTGTTTACGTTAACATTTCTTTGTGTACATGTGTACAATTACTGAGAAGCAATTACCAAGAAACGCAAATGTCGATGCGATTGCATTCAAAACTACCAGAAACTTTTTTAAGAGAACTGAAAGATTATTAGATGGGAGATTGTATTAGCATTTGTAAAACTAGACAATGCAAGAACGAAAATTAACGATAAATGTGATACGCACGTAAATCGATGGATGAATATATTATACAGCCTGCATATCTCTGACAGCTCTGACACCACTAAGACAGCAGCACATCTGCTCATCATCGATGTTTCATCATCCCAACAGTTTGTCACTTGCCTTATTCTGATATGTGCCTTATTAAATACGAACATCGACAATTCAGTCATAAACGTTCAACCTTCCTAGAGAAAGAATCTTCAAATATAAATATCCAAACTTACATATAATGCAGGCAGCTTCACACTGAAGTGTGATAAACTTTGTGCTCAGCAAACATTGTGTAGTGCCTTTATGTTACCGCATTGATATTATCAAACTAAAATAAACTGAAGTTTGGAAACAACCAGATAATATTTAACCCCCTTGAAGTTGAATTAAATGATAAAATTGTATATATTTTTGTTTATCAATTGCATCGCATTCCACGAAGTAATATTGGTGTTTTTTATAGATTAGTTGATTACAAGTTGTATATATAAACTTCAATGAAATTGCAACATGGACGTAAATTTTCACAATTGACTGTTTATCTTTTATGAGGCGTGTTGTACTATGATAAGCTCAACCGACCTTTACCTATAGTAAGTTGGATTCATACATGTACGAAGGGTGATCGCAAAGTTCGTATAAATTGCTTATAATTGTTTATTATTTATTTTAGGTAAATATTGGTGAAACGTCACCAATAAGACGATCAACTTTATTGCGTTTGAATTATAAAACGAAATAAAAGACCACCAACTGATACGACAATTAACGGCACCCTTAGAAACGCTGCAGCACCTGGTCGCCGCACACCAAAATTGCTATATTTTTCATCTTTCGTTCTCTTGAAACAATGCCATTTTTAAAGTCTTCTATTGGCTAAAATTTACGCAAATATACGACATAATACGTCAACGTCATGGGGTCATTTCCATAAAAACAATTTAGTTTACTACATTAGAGGAGCGTTATCAGACAGTTGCGTTGGAATATGAAAAACACTGACTGAAATCAATAAAATGATAAAAATGTGCGAGAATTTAAAAGCGTACAGCCCGACAGTTACCTACAAATAGCAAATACGATTCAAAGTACACAGAAGATCAAATACAGACAACAGAAGAGAAGGCTGGCCGTCGACAGTGATTCCGTGTGTACGTGAAATGTGAGAGTAATCATCCAGAAAGACAGACGTAAAACCTTTAGACAGATTGTCAGCGAGCTCGATATTTTTCCTTTAACTATGCATGTGATCTGAACGAAAGAGCTAGGTGTGTCGAAATTCAGAAATGAGTAGTCTTGTGTGGTAACTACGTGGGGAAAGTGTTACATACATTGGACCTAAATGGCGTTTGACGTTATGTGACGTTATGTGACGTCGTTAAGTTTTCTGGTGTGCGGCGTGCTATGCTTAGTGAATGTCTAGGAAGCGACGTAACTATGTAGCTTTTCGATGTATTTTAATAATTTTATACGAGAATATGATAAGGTAAAAGAGATTATAATGGTATTATTTATTTTTCCTTATGAGCAATCAATAATCACAACATAATTCGATAAAAATTAATATAAGTTCCAAGGGCTGATAACCCCTAAACAAACAAGGGTGACCTACGATTGGTTTGCAAAGTTTGTTTATCTCTAACATAATGCTATGTTTATAAGCAAAGTCTGACCCCATTTCAACAATGGAAAAGTTTAGCCCCATCTTGCATACAATTATGCGCAACATGTGCTTTAACTGGAAAATAGTGGAAATGATTTAGTTAAACAAAGCGATAATATCAATGTTCGTTGTTGCTTCACCCACTTCATAGAAGGATTTTGAAGATTTCTACGTGGCTCAAAATATTCAACGCGTTAAGCATGATAAATTATACACACGTATTTTATGATAGTCAAAATCGTAACCGAGGTACCAGGTAACACAGATATAAGAAGCCGTATTTTATTGAGTAAGAATAACAGCATCAAGACCAATTTCACATCATTTACAAGATATACAAAGTTTGCCTTATATCATACCGTCTCCTCTGACGGAGCGGTCAATGCATCCGACGTTAGGACCTGATGTTGACCAGTATAAAGAGATGTTTGGTCGATTTGATGCCACACATAATTGACAAATGACAATGTCGAACAACGGCGTACAACCCATTGAGAAAACGAAATCAAAAGTTCACCATTCGACATGTGATATATTCATATTACGTTAGGGTTTGATGACATGCAATGTACATTACGCACAACTATTACCAACAAAGCACTTGCCATTAACTTTATATCAATTTTTGAAAAGAATCGAGTTGCTACATGATATCGCCATTATGCCAACACCACCCAGTCTTGTAGAAGATGAATTAACATATTAATTCATCAAAGAATTGTTAATTATACCGAATACCAGGTTAGAATGAACGCATCGTTCAACATAATCCTTTCATACTGGCATATTTATTCATTACAACCCGGTAATCAAAGCTTAACGGAATAATTTCATTCCTTGTGGATCTCTGTTTGGAGTGCACTGCTGCTAAATAGCACATGCTAGTTTCGATTTAGTTTTCAAAGTTCGGCCGTTTGGTAAGCAATGCCTCTCATTCCAATACATTGATCGACAGGAGAACATCTTAATTTTGTCTAAACACGTTCTAATAACCTAACGTTAATAAGTGGGTATATTCAGTTAAATACTTAATCAACAATGCTACTGTACTTTTCTCAGGTGGATTACCTCTTACACAATTATCCTCGAATCTTAGAGCCCTCTGAAAACCTTAATTCACATGCGCTGACTATGACATAGAAGTGATGTTTGAAAAACCTATAGTGTCGATTTATTATCATGTCATCTAATAAACAGACTAGTTTGCCATTCTTATCAGTTTTTATTCCCGACTCAAATCATTTAATACACGACAAGTTGATGCATGATAACCATCGTTGTACCTGCGGCTCACCAAAAGACGTGACACACAAGTATCCTTACCAGTCTACAAACCTTTTACACCTCGCTTCTATGACACAAGCTTTAACCATTCGAGCTCTGGAGAGGTTCGTTTTGAAAACAAATTAAACATAAAAAATAAGTTTTAAATTTTAATGATCGATTGTGATTGATATAATCCAATATAATCAATGTATTAGTGCTACAGCATACTGTTAATGTCAATACATGTATTTCGACATTTTAAAGGACAAAAACATTTCAATACTGTAATTCTGTACTAATCCCAGGAGGTTAACATTTAAGGCAACACTTCTCTCCCTTCTCTCCAATATGAATTTATGTTGATGTACGGTTGCTTCATGTACAAGATCTTCACCATTCATTTCTAGAGACATAATGATATTGAACTATAATATTAATCACAAGCTCTGAAAATAACACTAAACATCCTATAAAAGTTTTTCAAAAGTTGAATGAGCCTTTCATTCTCCTTTGAATTAAGTAGAACTTCTAAAGTAGAACAAACATACAACTATTCTCAAGTATTGTTCATCAGGGCGTTTTATTCAACATAATCTCGTTTTCATGAATCATTATTTTTTTTAAAATGTCGTTTCGTATTTTTTTCATTTTGTTTCATTTAACTGTAATATTAATAGTAGTACTCCATGACTTAGAAAAAATAAACTGATTTTTTATAGTTCTGAAATAGTTCCAGGTATAATTTCGTCTAATCGAAAAAGAAATGAATAAAAATATTTCGTTGAAAAAGTATCTGAATGTCATTTGCCGACTTAGTTTATCACTTCACATCTTTTGCATTTTGAAATCAGTAACATTATATTGCATCACCTTAGTAATACGAATGGAAATAATTTGGTTATTTGTTGATATGGCCATATCATAAATAAGTGAGAATAACACAGTTTTCCGGGAAACAATGGTCGATATTAGGAGGACAGATATTTTATGTATGATAACCTGATAGATATAAAATCTTATTTAATGGTTTTTGTATTTGACAAATCATGATGAAAACAACAGGACCGGATATAAATCGAAAAGAACACCCATACCAGTCTTTTTGTTTATAATTGAACAGTACCTGTTTTCACAATTTCATTGAATCTCATGACATAACGGTTTATTAAAAATATATGTACGATTTATTTGACTCTTGGTTTAATTTTTATGGTGAATATCGATAGATTTGTGATGTTCCATGTACATGGTGGATCGGTGTTTTTTTTAAATAACGCGCATTTTGTATGGTCTTGCATTAGGGGTTTGCATAATTGCTATGAGCATTTTGTCTTAATTAAACTAGTAAATAAAAAGTTATATAATTACATTTAAAATTTGGTACACCCCTAATGAATAGTTTAACTGATATTGATATCCGATTGATAAAACCATAGATCGAGTTTTTTTCTGATTCCATAACAGATACTTGCCTAATTGGGAACTTTGATACAAGCTTAGTGATGTTGATAATTTTGACATGAGTGTTGCTGGAAAATAGTTTTGATTACAAAATAACTGAACTGTGTTGAAAAATCTTGGATTTCCTGAAGAAATGTATTGCTCCTTAACTAGTTCTGATAAATAAGGTGACTGTTTGACTATCTGTCTGATACCAGGTAATTACAGTACATTAGCTGAAAAAAGTTACTGAATGCGTCAACGCAGTGAAGTATGAACGTCTTATATCGCTACTAGAGTTATGAATGCAAATAAGGCGATTTCAGCATCGTTGCATTGCGTGACAACAATGTTGTCTCAATATATTAACATGCGACAAAACATTTTCTACGGACAACACAAGATGCCTGAGACGAGAATGGAGTGTATCAGATTCCCATCTCAAACATACTCGGTATCAGCTGCACATCGTTCAGTGAACTTTTTGCAGTTCTTTATAAATATATAATGTTTGCCCAATGTGCACAAGTTCTCATCAAACATGACAGAGTGCATTGCACCATAAATTGACAAAACATTCAGTTTCTGTTTGATTGGATTCATAAATGACAGTGTGTTTGTAATACCCATTACCTCCTATTTTGTATGTCGAGTCTTAGATAGAATTAGTATCCTCCAGTTCCCGATGCATATTGTCAACAATGATATTCAACAATGCTTATTTTGCAGAAGGACATTTTACTGTAAAATCAGAATTATTGTAGATACTTCTTCAATTATAAAGTGGACATTAAATACATACAATAAAAGAAGTCTGCAAGAATTATGAGAAGCTATTATTGAATGAACAACAAAGTTTGACTGTAAGGCTTCCGCTTTGGCATGGACATGGATAGATGTAGCTGGGGGCTTAAACGCTTTATAGGGTACCGAACCACAAATGCAGTGTACAAACAATTATACAGTGGAGTGTAAATAAAGTGATAGACAATGTCATCACCCTAACCCAAAAAGCAACAGTTCAAGAATGTTATATATGAACCAAATCCATGTAGTAACTCAGAAGCTGACCCAATAGAAAGATAACAAATCACACAGAGGCAGCATGGAAGGCACGACAGAACACAACAAAGGACCAACACAGGTTACACAATAGCGCACTGTAATAGAGTGTAGTAATCCAATATACCGACACGACATTTACCAATTCTCGTAACAGCGTATACTTCATGGACATAGTTGCAACCTATTTGTATATATACTATATCCAATACCATAATTAAGATTTAATTTACCTAAAACAAATTATGACAAATCGGATAAGGAAGACGGCGCCCAACTGAATATGCAGATCATGTCCAGGTTCTGATGTATTGAATGACAGTGTAATTTTTTAACCTCACTTAAAGTCGGCAGGTAATTCCTCATGATTAACTATACTTTATGAAATTCTTTGGAAACAAAGACTTTTTCAATATTTAAAATTAATTGCTGTGTAACGTTATCACATAAGTTCGTAGACATTCATAATACCATTTTGGTTGAAACTTTTGTTTTCAAACAGTCTTTACTCAGATTCATTTGGGACATTCATGTTATAGTAGAACGCGTGACAATTGAATATTCTGTGCCTGGGGGTCTAAGATTTCCACCAAGTGGTGTACCAATTGTTAAAAACATTTAGTTACAAGAGTTACACCAGACATGTAAATTGGATAAAAAGACCGTTTTACATTAAATATAAATATGATTAATGAATTTCAAAACATTGAATTGTGAGATATATTGACGATTACATGACAATTGCTGTCATAGTTTTGTTAAAAATCAGACGAAATCCTAAAAGATAATTTTAAGGCAGACAGGGAAGGCAGCACTCAGCCAACCAGCCGATCACAGAAAACATAAAAACACAAGGTATAATGCCCACCTGAACCAGCCAAAACTAAACGAGTTATAATCATCCCATGTCTAAGCTGTCAAAATGCTGAATGAACCATTTTCAGCAATTAGAAAGCTAAATGCCCAAGTTGAATGACCTAGTTCCAACAGTAAAATGGCTGAAATACCTAGTTTAAGCTGCCAGAAGTCATAAAAAGTAAACAAAAGAAGAAAAAGAAGCTAAGTGTCAAGGTTTCAACTAAATGATTTAGTTTCAGCAATACATATGAGCCGAATGCCCCCAGCCAAGTGACCTACTTTGAACAATAAGTAATCCTAGGGGTATAATAACCACGTTTCAACAGAAAAAAGAATTATGCCCCTAGCCGAGTGACCTACTTTGAACAATTAGTAATCCACGATAAAATAACCACATTTCAACAGCAAAACAAAATTATGCACCCTACCGAGTAACCTACTTTAAACAAACAGTAAGCCCAAGTAGAATAACCACGTTCATCGAAAAGATTATATTAAGCCAGACAGGGAAGGCAGCACTCAACTTAACCAGCCAACCACAGTAGAGACAAGGGCGCAAGGAAACGAGAATACCAGCAACCAAAACGAACACGTCCACAACAAAACAGCTATGTGCAAACCCACAAACAACCAAGGCAGGGTATAGTCCAGAGAATTTGACACGACTCTCGAACTTCTATTAGCATAATTTCACAGCTGATTCATTGTCTATATTTATATTCCCGGTTGTGTGTTTTCATAAGCAGGGAGTATCACGAAGACGCTCGAGGTGCAATACCAACACAAATCTAAAGGACCGATTTTGCACGATTTGCTCGCGGAAATGTATATATTCAACACAAGAACCATGTAATATATTCATACATAAAAGTCAGGATCGTGTCATATTCTCCGTGCTATACGAATAGCAAAAACGAAACCGATAGTAAACGAATTGTGAATGCGAATAAAATAACTTCTAGCTGCATCGAAATGGCAAGGCCAAAATGACGAATACTTAGAATTTATGACATATTGAAGATTATTTAAGATTGAAAAACTCCACTGTAAACTGAACTGGAGCTAAAATTTAGATTCAATTCCATATGTTAATGAATAAAACAAATATGATAATAGATAATTTATTTGAATTTTCAGAAGGTCACAGACCCATGTGGACATACATAACATATATACAATGCAAATATTAAAATATACACACATCTATACACACCACACACACACAGCACACACACTCACACATTCGCACACACACATACCCACCCATGCGCACACATACACCATGTACATACGTACATATACACATGTTACCGATGCAACTTGTACAATTTTAAGCTCATAACATCATTATACTAATTGGAAAAAACAACTTTATGTGTAGTTATTATTATTGCGTATTCAAAATGCTTTATATATGTAAATACTTAATTTTCTAACTATCTTTTCCGTTTATGAAATATGTAACTCCGGACAGAAGCCATATCACATACAAGGGTTAATAGTAGAAATATCAGCTACATTGCATAGATCGCCGGCTTAGAATTAGAAGATCGTAAGTACAAAATCACTTTTTGAGAAAATAAGAAATAACTGTCTAAAATCTACTCTTTACTTTTGGACAAACAAGCTGTTTAAACTTCAGTTTGGTCAACATGACCACTTTTGATTTCCATGCAAATAGGCACATACTAAGCGCATTGAGATGTAGATTTCAAATATGAATGAGTCTTATAAGGTCGTAAGTACACATACGACCTTCTAATTCTAAGCCAGCTAGATTATCTCACACATTAGTCTTTGGAGACTGAAATTGCAAACGTAGTTATATTATATCTATCCGATATCTTTAAAAACTTGAGAGGGAATGATTTTTCATTATTCCAAGATAAAAGTTCAAAAACAACTGTAGACAGTAATCAATATTTAATTATATAATTGCCTTTTAGAAATGACAAACGAATATTACCCAATCATCATAGTAATGCATATTATTATACATATAGTAGATATAAACTTGCCTGATAAGCACATGTTAATAGATTTAATTAAAGTGGCATATAATGGCCATGTTGACTTGAACTCTAACTGGTAACACTGTTAGAGTTAAACACGCTTTAAGGAAGGCAACAACCGAGGGCATGGATTCTCGGATTATTTATCAAACCGTATATCAATTTACTGTAACAAACTACCGAGATAAATATGTCGTACACCGTCATAAGATCGAGTACGCTCTAGGTACTCGAGTTGAAACATATCGGGACGTACGCTCCAAGTACCCCGTAATAAGACCGAGTACGCTCTAGGTACTCGAGTTGAAACATACCGGGACGTACGCTCCCAGTACCCCGTAATAAGACCGAGTACGCTCCAGGTACTCGAGTTGAAACATATCGGGACGTACGCTCCAAGTACCCCGTAATAAGATCGAGTACGCTCCAGGTACTCGAGATGAAAACTATATCGGGACGTACACTCCAGGTACCCCGTAATAAGACCAGGTACGCTCGATGTACCGTATAAAAATCATGTCTACAGTAAATATGTATTTTAACCAACTGTGACTTATCTAAACAAATGAGACCTTTTAAGATATGCCAGTTTTTTATTTGAGACAACGCTCGGACAAGTCTTAAATGCTCATAAAAAACTACAGTCAGATGACTGAATTTTGTAACCACAAGGACCTCAGCCACCACTGGTAACTCAGTAGAGACCGAGAGAAACCCCATGGAAATGCAAAATATATTTTATATTGAGTCAGTGTTAATAAACACATAGATATGCCCTCGGTTGCCTCCAATCGACAGAATTTTCCGCCACGAAATGAAGAATAATATAATTTGGACATCTTTATTATTTTCATTTCCCCCAAAATTCTTATTTAAAGATTTAAATTGACTTCGCGAATTGCAGCAATTTAGAAATCCAGACCAGCGGCGGACAAGTGAATGTCGTCATCGTGAAACGATCACACTGTCTAAATGTCGATATTAACCGTTGTATGATAGCTACATTGCGTTTGACCAATCTGGTTAAATCGTTACGTTTTTAAACAGGCGTGTTCGCCCCGGTAACTCTAGGACGTACACCAACCCATATTATTTTAAACCACGAAAGGCTTGGCGAACGTACTTAACTGCCTGTAAGATCGTGAAAATGCAATGGGAGACGTTAATAAGCTCTCTCCCCTTAGTACTCTCTAAAACAAAAGTTGTCCTATCTGCGGATTACTCTGCTTTTATCCCCGCTTTGTTTGTTAGCGTGGTAGTAATTAGGCTAAAAAATAGGCGTAAATTGGCACACGTGTCGTCTCTTTCCATACGACTGATAAGCCCTATGCAGCATAGTGGTAAGACTAGTATAAAGGTGTTTCCTTTCAATTCTATTTTTATTGTGTGCAACCAAAATTGCCAATAAGGTACTGAATGCAACACAAAAATTTGATTTAGGTCGAGATTACAAACGCTTTAAGAAGGTACGCGCGCCTTTTATCTAAAGATCAAACATTTCTCATCATCCAAAAATGACCCCACGTCACGAGTCCCGTTATCGAGACACAGCTTTCAAACGACCTATCGTTGTAATACATTAATACTATCTAATTCTTACATTGATGACACCAACATATTCATTTTAAAAGTGTTAGGTATTATGTTCCTGTCTAATCAAAGAATTATGTCTTATATGGTAATTTGCATGAATAAACTTGGTTCGCATTTTGGAATGTAATACAACATGTATAATAATTTTTGAAAAATTCAAGTAAAACCATCGTTTAGGCAACGCCCGGTCATTTAGCGCTATTTATGTCTATTTCTCAATTATCCTTGTGAAAACCTAATCTATCTTTTTTCCGCTTCATTATTCACAGTAAGACATTGTCGCGCCAACGGAAAGAAACGTTCGGGCACCGTACTTTTCACAGTTCGGATTCATTTGGTTTTAATGCAGACGGTGGAAAAATGTTCCAATAACCCGTGGGGAATACTAGAAAGCTGTATCGACGGAAACATTCATTCTCAACTCCCATATTAGAAAATATGAATCAAATGGATTGGCTGATGGCAGACGAAACGTGCTTAAAACTAGAGATCCAGAATGATATAAGTTGCTGTGAGCCAAATTTGATCGATGATCACGCCGATTAAAAATTTATGCATCGGTCTAAACTACCCGAACGTTTGTTAACATCGCAGCTAACGGAGAATCTGCGATCCGTGACGATTTCTTTTTGTATAGTACATAACATCAGCCCTACGTTCAAGGAAAGTAACCGGCAAACATGTTTAACAACGGTTTTTTGTCGATATAATCCTATATCAATATAAATAAATCCTCGCGAGTTCTCGTTAGTATAGGAGAGACTATGTTTGGTATACCAAACGTTCGTGCCACCAGCTGGCTATTGGTGATTGTTTATTCATCCAACAGATTGTCAGTCGGCATTTTGAATGAATACGGTTGATCTCCCCTATAAATCGATTACTTAGGTCGGTCACTTGTTCACATAAAGCTGTGTACAAAAACATTGTAATTGCTCTGATTTATGTCTTATTTAATATATATTATGTTTATTAGCGTATACCTTTTTAGTGAATAATGTATTCGTTTTCACTGCCCTTTTCTCAAATTAAAATGTTTGAAACAGTAAAAATACAGTGCTATTATACTGCGATGCATGCATACAAGTGACATATCTGATCAAACGGTCTATACGATGAGAATGTTTGGATAAGTTAAATAACAACTCTGATATGGCAACGTATCCGCACGGACATATAAGGATTCCGTGTTAAATTATCTTAGTTGTAGGACAAAAATATCGCGAAATTGTCTAGCCGACACTAAATTCTGAAAAGCGTGCCCCCACGATGTTCAGTATAAATAAACCAAAAGCCGTGAGTAATATCTAATACTGTGCAACGGTTATTATTTGTGTTAATCTATTATACTATTCGCTAATTGATTTCCTCGGAACCACCTCCAGTCCTTACTAGCGGACTTGCACATTAAAATTAAAATAATGTCCGAACTGCACACTCACTTGACCACCTGGTATCAGCGCTGTCGGAAAGAAGTATGTGATACTAAAAAGCAGCGATACCCTACTCTCCGAATATTCTCTACTATGTGGATATTAAACGTGTCTTCCAGTACCGAGACATGTACATCTGGTTTACCTACCAGTTTATGTCAACTGTTCGAACCTCTAAATACCAGCCGATATCCACCCATCCGCCGTGCCGACAATTCATGAGCGCGCGTTAATAATACACTCGATGTTACCAGTACCGACATTTGAGAAATATACTTCACGCAAATCTAATGTGATTTACGATAGTATTCGTGACAAGGATTAAATGTGTAGACGAACAACCACGCATTACCGCAAAGATGTTTTTGACTTCGTTAAAACAACACACCCAATTATACCCGACGTATAAATGGATTATTTAGGTCGGTCACTTGTTTACATAAATTATGAACATAAACATTGCAATTTATTTTATTAAAGTATTATTTCAATATATATTACATGTATAAGTATGCACCTTAATGAATAATGTATTGGTTTTCACTTCCCTTTTCTCCAATTAAAATGTTTAAAACCTTAAAACTACAATGTTATTATATTGCAATGTTTGTATACAAGTGGCAGACCTAATTAAACGGACTGTATAGGCAGTCATAATTAAGTCAGGTGTTCAAGTCGATGTGGCGATTCGCTCCTGGTATGTATATATATATATATATATATATATATATATATATATATACAAATTCTTTTAAGACAATAAAAACAAAGTACCAGTGTGTAACTAAATAAATGGATTATGCATAATTTTGTTATATGAACTTATTCGAATACGGTATACTAAATAAACACATTGATTTTTTCAGTGGTGATAGATACCCCAACATAAAAGCATGCCTCTCCTTTTCAAAAGACGAGTCCGTGTTTAGATAACCAAAGTTAAATGATTTATATACCTATACAGTGTCATGTTTCACATGATTTCTGCGTTTGTTTTGACAAGAGACATAGAAGGCACCTGCGAACTTATACTCAAAAGGATCCCGTGACAGTTCACGACCTTCAGTCAACATTCTTCTACTATTCAAACCTGTTTAACAACTTTAGTCATAGGCATACAATACACAATTGTATTTTAGATATATATACAATACATTACTGCCTAGTATCCACCTTTATTCATTTTATTAGAAGAACAGTATTGACGTATTCGCCCTGTTTAAAACAAGCGGTACATGTAAAAACCTAGTATAAACCAAATGACTGTACTCATTATGATACCATACAACTCAACGTGTACTCATTATTGTAATTGAAACATCCGGTGATTTTCCATCACTGTACTCATTATTGCCATACTATACAATTCAACGTGTACTCATTATTGCGAGAACCGAAAGTTGTCTCGTTTATACACTGTGGTAAATTTATGTCGTCTGAGCGACCCGTGTCAGCTCGTGCACGCCATGCACTATATAACAACATTTTGAGCTTCATTACATGTAAACATAAGCACTTGCTTGCCTTACAGGTAGACATGTACCGCTATATGACAGCAACCTTTCGTCAACATTTACAAGGGGCTGGGTCTGAGCAACACCAGCGTAGACGACGTACTATTTAAATAATGAGCCTCAAAGGAACCAGTATTGGTGTACTGCTAACACCAACTTTAACATGCTCTTGCCCAGCATGAAATGAAATTTCCCAAATTATTTCATCAAATTCAATAATATTATTACCTCAACTAGGCTCAGTTCCGTCGTCTAACGCTGGACTCGTTCTCTGTGACCCACGCCATATGCCCCATTTCCTCATTTGACACTAACCGGCATACTACGGTTAATACAAGCTATTTTAGTCAGCTCAAATAATAATGCAACTTTCACCGTTGCTGTCGGACAAACAAGTGGTCATATACGTGGCAGAACTTGTGATATTCACGCTCGGTGAATATCGGAGTCACGCGAGAGTAACCATGACAACCACATAGCGTCGCCGTGTATCAATTGACGGGCCGTGTGTATACACCCGGCAACCACGTGAATTTTCCCGTAATAAATTAGATTAATTCATAGGTGAATTAATCTTCAATATATAAATTAACTTTAGTTTTGAGAAAAGGCTGTATTTTTGGAATCGTTGCAAAAAAAGTATTCTCGTTCAGTTGTGGGTTGGCCATTACCGTGTAATTGTGGTATGTGGTGTTTTTATGTTTTCTGTGCTCGGCTGTTTCAGTTGAGTGTTTTTCTATCTATTGCGTATAAACTATTTGATATAAGAATTATGTTTGTATTGAAATGCCTCCTACTTGTCATTTAACCGAATAATCGACAGGTTTTATATAGGCTTGACATCATTTCCTTGAACAAAAGTAATTCTACAGTCTTGTTATCAGACCTACAATCTTATCTTTTATACATTGAATACATCAAGTATATTTTCAAATGACATGTTCTCTGATATAGGATGACAAGCATGACATGGTGGATATTGGAAATGACAAAATACTTAGTTATGTTTATCCGCAATGTGCTTGAAAAATAATCTGTTATTTTTCATAAACAATACCACTGTATGTAAACATCTGAGAGCCTTAATATTTCCATATAGACCTTCTTCGTTACGAACGTTTTTAAAAAGATCCTCGCACATGTACTAACAAATCGGATAGGACAAAAATATAAAACAACCGGAACGGGAAAAAAGCACTCAACTCATCGAAAGGCACAGAACAGATAATTAACATTCCACACGTACATACCTCAATACAAACATAAAATAAACAAGAAACTTTAAAACTTACAGTCGGTTTCAGATAGCTGCACAGTGACGTCGCTGGAACATAGCTAAACCAAAGTCTTATTCACTAAGCCACATACTAATGCACGTATAAAAAAGACATAGATAAGGAAAATTGCAATGTTAACGTACAAAATGTTAGGTAAACACGTGACAGACCTGCAAAATAGATTTATAAATGACAACATTAAGAAACCTATTCATAAAATCAGTTTCTTGTGTCACAGATACACTATCAGCAGGAAGAGCAATGTTCTGATATAACTATAAATTAATGAAACCATTTGTTTTATCTCAAATGTAAAACTTCTCCAATGTCAAACTACAGCTATTACTTAACAGTGGTCCTGTAGATATGGCGGAAGTCGATGGGCACGAAATGGTATCCCAGTAACATATAATTGTCACTTGGTGTTAGTGTGTAAGCACGCAGTTTTGGAACGTTAGTTCAGCGCCTTCTGGCTACATGTACGTTATCATCAGTCCACTGCCTTAAAGTAATAAAGTCAGTGGTGTAACTTTCTTGAGACATTTTATGTGCGGATAATGCCCTTTTCCAAGATGTTTCAAACAGTAAGTAATATATGGTGAATGTTGGTGTATGTTGAGTAACAAAACAGCAAAACAGGCTTTTCATGACCTGTTGAGCTGGTTATCTTACTATCATACTCAGTGTCATTCTGTTACAACTACGGGAGATGACCAATCAAAAGTCCGAGAAAGGTAGGGTATATAAGGGCGCTACCAAATAATGCAATAGACATGCATAAACACTTACCATCAACAAATGCTTTCGGAGTACAAACTGTATACTATAGTGTCCGTTCATCACACTATTAAATAGTAAGCCTAGTGGCAAACTGTGAAGAAATCTAATGCTTTGCATGCAGTTTGCTGCAAAACTAACGGAACAAAGTCCTTTACTCAACAATGTTTCCACGTCTTGCACAGCCTTACTCCTACACAACTAAAGAACCGGCCCATTGCACTTTTGTTCATCTTGTTTGGGATGGTATTTGAGTTAAACGAAAAAGAAAAGGCATAATTATGTTACAAGTACATATCACAAGGACAACTACAATAATGAAAACAAAAATATATCGTCTGATAGAATCAGTTGTAGTGCGTGGTCATTCAGTTTTATACCTGCCTTATTGGCCAATGACCTCCGGCTTTGAGGGAATAAGACAAAATGCAACTAAACAGCTACAAAGACACGATCCATGTATCCCACTCAGTCAGTCATAAGAGCCATCAAACAAGAACGATTCACAATGACGACCACAAAGTAACACTCAATAGAAACAGTAAATACAAACTATATATACGATCCTTTTAGAAAGACACAAACTGGCCTTATCAGGACAACTGCTGTTTATGTAGATAGACATGGCTTACATGTACGAAAAAACATGATTACACTGCGCTGTTTGTTATCCATGTTTATTGCATTTCTCGGAATATATAAATCCAACTGATGTTATCAAACTAAAACTACCATGAACTCAATTTCCGTAACAACCAGAAAAGGATTTTTCTCCAAAAACATTAAGTAAATGACGGATTATATGTTCAGTTTATATACATTGCATGTCATCCCAGGAATTATTTACTAGGAATTTATTGAAGTATTTTGTTCAACGGTAATACATTTGGTGTTTAAAAGTCGTATATAAACCTCCATGAAAAACATTGACTATAGAGATATAGTTTTGACAAATTTCCTAATTTGGCTTATTATCTTCCGAATCAATAAATATCGCAATAACAAGAAGTTAAATGTTTCAAAAGTTTTTATCTGAAGTTTTTCTACTGATGGAGTTTTTGTAAAGTCACGTGTAAGCCAAAACGCAAGTATATGGCAAAAAGACAATTGTTTAGGGATTTGCAACATTATTAAGAGGGGATTATATGTGGTTAAAATGCTGATTTTTTCTATGTACTTAGATACCCTGACAGGCTGTCCACATAATACCAAGGATCATACTAAGCGTTACAAGACCCTCGTCAGGCCATTTGTAATATGTTACACATATGTACCAATATAACACAGCCAAAACAGATGACTACTGAACTCAAATGGCAACTCCTTGCACAGCGCCGCTCCAACATAGAATTCGCCGTCTTTGGGCGAAATAAAGTTTGCGTAAAATGTTTCTGTATCAAACATAAACACTGGATTCGTAAAGTAGCCTACTTTATTGAGATCTTCAAAGTGTTCCTTTAGTTTCCAATGGGAATATTGATGCTATTTTTATTTCGCCTCCAGTATGACGCGGCCTGGAATCATTCCTTAGTAAAGCGTAATTGACAGTCGTGAAATACAGGGATTGAAAAGAACATACAATGTACACTTAAAAACACAATCAAGGTCAAGCAGGCAATAAAGCTTTTTATAATCGAAGCGGAAATTAATTTTCACGTAGCTGTTTAATTTTTACGTGTGATGTTAAAAGTACACTTATTTTGTTATTGGCATTAAAAGAGAGCTCCCATTTCTTGCCCTGATATTATTCAGTGTATTTCTCAGTTTTTGATTGCTGAAACTAATTCTTTCTAGTTTTCTACAGCTTGGATAATGTTCTACCTTTTAAGGATTTCTGACCGCTAACACTAGGTATTGAAACCGTTTTAATTTTGGAACTGTTGGAACTGGGTCTTTCAGCTAGGGCATTCAGCTTTTGATTGCTGAAACTAATTAATTCTACTATTCAGCTTGAACTTGGGTAGATCTTTACTTGTTTAGTTGGGCATGTGCCTTGTATGTGTTTCATGTTGTCAGTGATCGGTTGGTTCAGTTGGGCAATGTGCCTTGTATGTTGTTAATAATTTCCGTGCTCGGCTGGTTTAGTTGAGTGCTTCCCTCCCTGTATGACCTAATATTATTTTTAATACCATAAGGGCGTTTCTGTGGAACTAAATGTTGGATGCTGATATGATTGGATGAATTAGGTTCCTAAAGAACGAACGATGGACCGTAAACATGAGTACACAGAATGCACATACTAATAATGATTCAACATTCAATTTGGAGGTCTTTTAGTCAAGTTTAGAATGTCAGCCATCTTTACAAATAAAGTATGCGACCAACATGTTTAACCAATTAAACCCAGACGTAGCATCAATAGAATGGAGAATGTCTTACTCTAACTATTACTTTATATTGGTCCTGTAGATATAACGAAAGACTACAGACGCTGAAATGTACTATAGTAAGATATAATTGTCACTTGGTGTTAGTTTGTGCAGACACATTAATGGATAATCTAGGTTTTCTGACCATTTTCCTTTCATATAACACCACAGTCGTACGGTGACCAGGTACAGTCAGAACAAGTAAAGTATTTTGGTTTAGCATTGAAATTATAGATGTCCGGATAAGCCTTTATTATTGGGTTTACACCGAAATAGTGCACTCAACCACTGCGTCACTCTACAAATCCGGCGTCATCATAATTGGTGTTTTCTAATATTTTGTGTTATTTCTTAGTAACTTGTACGAACATTAGAACACAAAACGTTACTGATTGTCTGCGAAATGGTATATATTGTTCAACCAACTCCTTTAAGATGCCATAATTGAAGTGTTTGACCTTCAACACAAAATTAGTAGCCTCTTAAAATTGCTGATTGTAGTTCTTACCATATTGCAAACAAACTTAACAGTGAGTGTGTTACCTGACTCTGTATGCGGTTCGAAAGAGAAATTTCATTTATATATAATGTGTTTGCATGATATAGAGAATGTTTAACACTGTTCAAATAAAAATAGGACACCTTCAGTATTTACCATTATTACGAATTCTGTTGATTTCAACAGCAAAATACATGAAGATGAAGATATGTCAGAATATATTGTATGAACAACACATACTAAGAACACAATAATTCGTAATGCCAACAAACATTAAACGAATGGCAAACGATGTTTCTTTGCTTTAGATACGAGTTAGTAATAATTCCGACAGACTACCTAGGATAGTAGAACAGTTGTTTTATATTATATTTGTCATATTATTAAACACTAGATAAGAGACAATTATTTTGGACACAAAGTCTAGGAACTTAAAATTATTCGTATAGGACTAGGTCTACATAATAGACTCATGCGTTTGTAGTTCAAAAACTACTTTACAGTAGAAGCCCTGTGCGAGGAGGCATTTTCATGAGAAATATGCATATGGTCTATTCCATTAACAATTTGACGCAATATGAAATATTTCTGAAGTTTTCCATGCACACAATATCTATAGATCCGTCTTGTAACATTTTTTCATTGGTTCTGGTTTTTGAATTGCAAGACCGTTTTGGATGAAGAAAATCAAATGAATTATTTCCATCTGTGACTGTGTGTGTATTACAATTACGGATTTCTTAGAATTTCTGGTAGCACATATATGCTATTTCTGCTTTATTCTTGGTTTATGATAGTAAGCGTATGTTGCGTTCTTTGTTATGCTGCGCAAAAACTTCTCTTGAGAGTAATGGAGATAAAACCTGGCCTTATAAGATGACGTTTTAGGCCCCACGTAATGAACATGATACCCAGTGGGTACAAATGTAGTTAACTTCGAGAATTTTCTTCCAAATGAAGTGAACTTGGGATAAACTCGAGCTTGTACGAGCATCTAACATTCAACTTTTAACATTACAGCTTTGAGACGAATATCCTACTTTTTATCAATGCTCTGTTTGATTGTTGTTGTTTTCGGTTTGATCACTTTTGTCGTTGTCCTTCAGATGCTATTGACATACTTTGAAACAAAGAATAAAAGTGTTATATTGCTAAAAGGCACCTTTCGATGTCCTTTAATCTCAAAACGTTCATCATGTGTAAATTTATCACTTAAATTAAGACCTTTCTGTGATATAAGGCATAATTTCAGTCAATTTTACGATATGTTTTTCCAACGTTTTTTTAGCTTAGTATAAATTAGTGTTTATTAAACATACTTTATGACAAAACGGATGCACGGATTTCAACCAAATTTTAGTCAAGTGCAGACAATGGTCTAATTTGTATACTTGCCAAGTTTAAAACAGGAACCCCATACAAATACCAAGATATGCATGGAATTGCATTTCTTTTCGAACACCCCTCGTAATTAACAAAATCGCAGGTAAATGATTCGTGCTGGAAGATGTCTGGATGTTTCGATTGCCTCGAGCTAGAAATAGAAATATGCAGAAATAATTACAGGTCAACGTGCTGGTATATGAGTTACCTACCCTTCATATGCTAAGAAGATCAAAATTAATACTGGATGCATGGGCAGATGACTACAAATTAAACAAATACGGTGCCCTGCGATTGTTTAGCACGTTCCGTTTGTTTGTAGCATGGTACGATCATTTTATTATTGAAACAGCTTAGCTCCATCTCTCATAAAATAAACAGCAACTGAATTATGAATTTAACTGTACAGCAGTGGAAATGATTTGGTTAAACGAAGCGATATAATCAATGTTCGCTTGTTATCATAGAAGGAATTTGAATATTTGAAAATGGCTTAAACTATTTAATGTGTTAATTATGATACTTTCAGAAGTATGCAACCATTAAGTACCTCTTGCTACGTATCGCATATTATAGAAACATGCATAAGGAACCGTATTATGTTGTATTGACATCAGCATCAAAGCAATTATCAAATATTTACCGGGTTTAAAATGTTTGCAATATATCATACGGCGTCTTATTTGAAGTAGCAGTCAAGGCATCTGTCATTGACCAGTATAAGGATCTGTCTATTGTCGGAGAGAGGGACCAAAATGACGTATCATTTAAATATGATTGAAGCTTTGAATGCAATCTGAATGTATGTACATGTAATACAATGTAACGATATTGCTACTTTTCTCTTTTTAATATTAATGCACAAATATTTACTGATGATAGTTCGATGTCTACGTCAGTGTTCTCATTATTCATACCGATCCGGAACAACCATTTTATAGGGAAGATGTACACGATTGCATTGACGTCCATCCGCCATGAATTCATCCAGTCCCTGACATACTATCCAAACTAGAAAGTCCAACAACATGTCCACCAACCTACACTTTTGGTATGCGCTAGACTAGCATCAGGTAGATCTTGTTCGACACCGGGGTTGGTCAGGTTTTATTTTCTCCCTGACATTGGCTACAACCATGTCATCAACTGTTGATTGTAGTAGCGCAATTGAAGTACTGGAAGTCAATTCAAAGACAATCAGCAAGGTTGACTTGCTGCGAGACATGATATACAAATGATGACAATAAGATGTGTAAAATCTGTTGAAAAACAAAATTACAAGTTTACCATTCCACTTGTGATATATTTGTTAGGTAGCGATTGGTGATATGTACAGTACAAGTGTTACGCTGAACTATTACCAAAAAGCACCTGCCATTAACTTTATTTCGTTTGTTAAAGTTAAGCGAGTTGGTACAAGATATCGCCATAATGCCAACACCACAGTAGTAGTTCATAAATAAACCGTAGAACGGGTTATAATGAACGCGTCGTTCAGCATAATGACTTAAAGTGATGTTTGAAGAACACAGATAGTTCAGTTATTATCATGTCATGTAATTAATAGACTAGTTTGCCATTCTTAACCATTTTGATTCCAGACTTCTGTTATTTAATAGACGGCATGTTGATGCATGATAACCATCGTCACCAAAATACCTTATAAACAAGTTTTCTTACCAGTCAACAAACCTTTTATGTCTCGCTTCTATGTCTCGAGCTCTGGAGAGGTTCTTTTTGGACAAATCAAACCACAAAATTTAGTTTAAATTTTAATGATCGATTGTGATAGATCTATATAATTATTATCCGATATAATCAATGTATTAATGCTACAGCATATTGTTAACGTCAGTATTTCGAATTGTACAGGATAAAAAAATCTGGTTTCCATTCTCAGATATTTGAATGCTGTAATGTACTATTCCCAGGAGGTTAACATTAAAGTCAACCCCTCTCTCCCTTCATTCTATGATGAATTGATGTTGATTTTCGATTGTCTTCATGTATTAGATATTCACCATTCACTTCCAGAGACATAATGAAATGGAACTATAATATAAATCACAAGCTTTGGAAATAACCTTTAACATCCCATAAAAGTATTTCAAACGTAGAATGAACCTTTCATTCTTTTACGAATTAACTTCTATAGTACAACAACACATACAACAAACATTCTGAAGTATCGTTTACTCTCGCAATTACATTCCAAACAATCTCGTTTACATGAATTATGACTTTACGAAATTCGTTTCGTTTTTAATTGTTTCGTCAAAAGGAAATAATACTCCGTAAATTTGACAAAAATAAGCTGATTGTTTCATATATAGGTCCAAAATAATTATTTCGTTTAGCCGAAATATAATAAAACTATAAGAATCTTTAAACAAGTATTCTGTTGTCATTTTCGGGGTTTCACAGTAAATAATAAACGGTCATATCATAAATAAGTGAGAATAACACATTTTCCGGGAAGTAATGGTCGACAGTAGGAAGAAAGATATAATATGATAATCTGACAGATATAAATCTTATTTATTAGTTTTTATATTAGATAAATCATGATGAAATGACCAGGACCGGACATAAATGACACATCGATGAGAACACTCAGTTTCTTTGTTTCAAAATTGAACAGACTGACTTTCATAATTTCATTGAATCTCATCGCATTATGTGCTTATTATAGGTAATTTTCTTTTGTAATGCACGTATACCCGATTCTGTATGTTATATGGTATTGTATTCGGGTTTTCATAATTCATATGAGCATTTAGTCCGGATAATTTTATTAGAAAAAAGTTACAGAAGTACCTTTGGTGCTGTATACATACCTCCTGAATGGTTTAAGTGATATTGATATGCGATTGATAAAACCATAGATCGAGTCTTTTTGTGATTCCAAAAGAGATTCATGCTTAATTGGCAATTATGATACAAGCTTAGTGATTTTGATAATTTTGTCACGATTTTTGCTGGAAAATAGTTTTGATTACGAAGGAACAAAAATGTCTTGTAAAATCTTGGATGTACTGTTGTTGAAGGTATGGCTTCATAATATTCTAATAACTCTGGTCGACAGTTCAATATATAGACCAATCCTGTGTAAATGCAAACGAATTTGTATCTACCATGAATTTAATGATGTGGTGGTGTTTTTTCGATTTTTTTGCATTTATGTTCTGATCGCTTATAAATGCCTCTTTGAGTAAATTGTATGTTGTAGTTCTTACGCAGTGATCTAACCAAATACAGAACTATACACGTATCTCAGGAATCAATTAGTTGACATTTTTTATGTTTAATTTGGAATTCTTAATCGTGTACGTTCTTGTTTATGATGTGGAATAATAATACAAGGCTGTATCAATCACGAAAATGTACAAGATGTTACGATTGGGCTTTGGAACATATTCTGGTAATACTTTTATTGGTCTAATAATAAATATAGTGTTTAATCTGTATTGCTGGAACACTGTGTATGTCAACTGATGTGTTCGTTAGGATAGGACAAGTTGAGATAAAGCATGATGACTGTGTACCTACCTGTCATGAATCAGGTTTTGAAGTGAACTTAGCTGAAAGGGAGGGTGTGGTATGCGTCAACGCAGTGAGGTATAAACGTCTCATATCGCTGTAGAGTCCTGAATGCAAATAAGGTAATTCTAACATTGTTACATTGCGTGACAACTATATGGTCTCAATATATTGACAAGCGACAAGCATTTCATCTGGACAAAACAAGATGCACCAGACGAGAATAGAGAGTATCAGATTCCCTTCTCAAGCACACTCGGTATCAGCTGCACATCGTTCACTTTCAAGTTATTTTGGTTCATTTATAGCAAACCTATTTTATGCAACACTATTGTCAAACTTATCAAAATCACTTGCATAAAGTTGCTAATAAAGAATTATCTTTCTAGAATTAAAGCGATACGATTAATCGAGATCAATGTTGTTGTTAATCGACCATGCTGAAGGGATGTGAACAGCACCAATTTACATTGTTTTGGGAACAATCATTTTAAATATCCAATAGTTCCAACCAGACACAATTCTCACTTGAATTAACCCTGTTCAATTTATAATTTAATAAAAAGCCCCAAGCTATTAACAACTGTTTAGTTACACAAATAAAGTAGAGTCAAACCCGTTAAATTCTACTTATAATAAAATTAGATGTTATGAGATTCAATGAAAATGAGAAAGTCAGGGTTGTTCATCTTTGAAACAAATTTCAATTAAGAGGCGTATTATTTCCATTTGAAAAAATGAAACAATAAAACGAAATACATGAAATACTATTAACAATTATAATCGTCTAAACGGAATTCATATAAATAAAAGTACTTCAAGTAAGTTGATAAGGAATAGAAGACTCTACTTAATATATCAGAGGATAAAAGGTTCATTAAACTTTTGAAATCATTTATATGATGTTTAAGAGTGCTTTCAAGAGCTTGTGATTTATGTTCTATTTCTTTTACAGTATGTGTCTCTGAAAGTGTACTGTTGATATCCTCACATAAAAAACACAATCGTAAATCAACAGAAATTCATCTTGGAGAGCAATTTTCTCTAAAAGTTCTATCCCCTAATAGTGCAGAATGACAGCATTCAAATGTTTGTAAATGAAAACAGAATCTCTGTCCCGTAAAATGCTAAATACTAACATTTACAGTACTAGTATGCTGTAACAGTGATAAAAATATTTCACGGTATAAATCAAGATAGGTCATTAAAGCTACATTTTTGTATGTTTAATTTATGTTCGAAACGAACGTTTACCGAGGTCGCTTTGTTTAGGCATGTCCTTTAGGAAGAGAGCGAAGAAGGTTTAATTCTCGGTAAGGATCCTTGTTGGTATGTTCAGTTTGAAAGAGGAACTGCAAGTTTAATAATTGTTATCATACTTCAACCTGCCTGGTATAAAATAACAAAAATCGGGATTTAAATTTGTTAAGAATGGCAATCTAGGCGCCATAGAAATAACTGAGTAATCTGTTATTCGATATGAATGTTCTTCAAACATCCATCTAATTGCGAAGTCTCTGCCAGAGCGTTTACGCAAAGACCTAAATATACAAAGATTGGAAAGATCTACCAAATCTCGCAATACCTCGCGGCAGTCTTCTGAAATCTCGTTTGTTTTTAATTCCTTATATCTCTTGTTTTCGTGTACATAGGAAAAAACTAATAGGTTTATGCAATAGATTTATTATTCTGCTTTAAAATGAAACCTAATTCATTGATATCAGTCAAGAAATAAAACGAAATATACCTTAAAGAGCCAGACCTACTCTTATTTTAATGCAAATTCCAATTTTATCAGAAAATACCAAATTTGCCTCATTCTAACAATATTTTTCTGAATTCTGTAAGAGATAGAACAAAATCTCTTCATAATGAGATATTGGTCACTAAAAAAGGATGACAAACAAAAGCGTTCATGCAAAATATCAGCATCTGCTGCATGCCATTTTGCATTTTCTCCCCGTTTTCAATTAAGTGTCCAATCTGTGTATATTTAGGTCTTTGGTTTACGTGAAATAAGTAGATGGAAGGGTGGGTGCTTAACCGAGGATAATTGGCACTCTACACCCGGAAAGTATTATAGCATTTTGAGTATTTAACCTATTTGTACTGGATATGCCCATTCATTATTCAGGTTATTATCCCCGCCGAAGGCGAAGGGGATATGGTAATGGTAGGCGTCATTCCGTCCGTCCGTCCGGACCAACATCCAATGGTTTATGAGGTTCATTCCGTCCATAATTTTAGTTAAATAAAGAAGGAAATCCACATAAATAAGTCGGTTTATGTGAAAAAAAACACATAAAGATCAAAGGAAAAGCCCCGTAAACCCCAAATGTTGGAACGTCCGTTCGAAATTCTGTGTGCAACTCCTCCTACATTTCTTAAGGGAGTTTGACGAAACTTTCACAGAATAATTGCTATGATGTCCCCATGCGCATATTGTGAGGATTTTTTTAATTTGAACTAATTTAGAAAAATAAATATATTATCCTGCTTCTCAAAGTATTAATATTTATGACTCTAACAGTGGAATCCTGTCCACACTTCCCGGAATGAGTTATGATCACCTAATAAATAACTTCAACTATTCACCTAGATTGACCGAAAAAGCTTGGTTTTAATTTAACGAAAAAAAACCGAAAAACCACATCCATATATTTGACATGTACGTACTTAACAAATGGTTCGCGCAATATATTGGTTAAATTTAAACAAATTTAACGGTCCAGCTATTTATATGTATTTTAACGCAAACATTGCGGCATTTTTAGACCGTCAACATGATGAAAAGGGTGCAGCTTTTAGGACGTTACCCGCATATTTAACGTAGCATAAAATAAAATATACCGAATTATATGTCCGCATACAAATCCCTACAAGCAGATCTTTTTCATTTCGCCGAAATATAAAAACATGCGTCACGAAAATTGAGCAGACTCTTCAAAACTGCTACGAATATTTTGACCAGCCAGGTGGCGCTTTTCACGTCGATCAACTTACTTTTTAGTGCTTAGCCCTACACAATTATAAAGTTCACATCTCATACCTCAATTATACTAAGCATTATTACAATCTGACTTACATTTCCCTTTCACCGATAAGGGTGTGATCCACCTTAAATTTATTTAGCCAACAACGCCGGCGTTTCACTTATATCGTATATGTAAATACGTCACATTTCTTTCATATAACCTCGAAATCAGTAGAATCTTTTTGACATAATACAATAGCGACTATAAATACCGTCAAATTAGCTTACACTGTGCCTGAGACATAAATCCTCCAATTTATACGACTATCAACGGTACCCTTTGCAACGCTGCAACACCTGGTCGCCGCACACCTACTTTTCTATATTTGTCATCTTTGGTTGTCCTGAAACAAGGCTTTTTTTAAACATATTCCATATGGCTAAAATACACGCAAATATATCACATCATACGTCAATGTCATGGGGTCATTTCCATAAAATATAATGGTGTTTACTATACCCGCTATCAAATTAGCACTGTGTTTATCTGAACATTCTATGAAACGGAAACAGCGTCATGACGTCAATGAGCGACATTAAATTGAGGCGCGTTATCAGAATGTTGCGTGGGAATATATAATTCACTGACTGAAACCATTGAAATACTGAAAATGTGCGAGCATTTCTAAGCGTTTTAGTCCGGCAGTTACCTACAAATGACACATACGATTAAAAGTGTAAAATGATCAATTGAAGACAACAAAAGAGAAAAATGGCCATGGACAGTGATTCCGTATGTACGTAAAAAGTGAGAGGAATCTTCTGAAAAGACAAGACTAAAACCTTTAGACAGGTTGTCAGCGAGCTCGATAGTTCTCCTTTAACTATGTATGGGATATATACAAAAGAGCTAGGCATGTCGAAAATCAGACATTCGTAGCCTTGTGTGATGACTATGTGGGGAAAGTGATCCATAAATTAGACTTAAATTGCGTTTGACATTATGTGACGTCGTTTAGGTTTCTGGTGTGCGGCAACTTTGCATAGTGACTGTTTAGGAATCGACGCAACTATGTAACTGTTTATGGTATTTTAAACATTTTTTATAAGAGAGTATGATAATGTACAGTTGATTATGATGATATTATTTATTATTCCTTATGAGCAATAACACACGATCCACAATTTAATTATACAAACTTCCCGATCAACCCACGTAATTGGTATGAAAATAGAAGTAATATGTATTGACGAAAACACCCACTGCCATTTCAAACTTATTCTAGTAACAGACACGTCAAAGGCCGTCAACAGATGATTTATGAATTCACTTGGTTACAGTCTGCATTTAGTGCAACTAGCATATAATTAGTATGGAAATAGCTGAAATATGGGTCGAAGATAATACCCACTGTGATTTCAAACAAATTCGATCAATACTCGTGACAATATTAAAGTCCATTTATATGTACGAGTATGAGATGGTGACAACAGTGCGACGTAGTGGAGCAAATTGGCGGCTCAGGGGTCTAGCGGCATACTGTATGCTCCATCCGTATGGTGAAAACAATTGCGACAGTTATGGCTAATGGTAAGCCATATTCAGAGATAAGGTTCATTTTGGTTCAAATAGTGTCGTATTTTCGATATAAGTGAAATGGGTGTACATTTTTGTAGCGTTGATCCCACAACGATTTATATCAATTTGAGACTTGTTTTACGTTCATTTATTGCGTAACACATGAGTTCCAACTTAGTAAACAGTATTCGTAAGAAAACGGAAATAAAAATATCACCCCTTGAAACAAAATCTAGAATGTTATTGTAAAAAATTTGACGAAAATGCCTCGTGGTTCAATATAAATGTTTATAAAACACCTGATACTTTATTGATAAAGTGATTAAATGAATGAATGATAATGTCGAATGAACCGGATAGTACCATTAGATATTGGATACGATGCTTTCAATAACATTTTGCTATAGTCTCAATAACAAACTCCTCTAAGATCTCATTTATAATATGATGTCAGTGTCAAGAATAGATTGATGATGGAGTTTAAATTTATTTTTATCAGTAATATGTTAAGGAAAGATATTCATAAACATAGTTATCATTATCCCAATAATGTATTGTCAGTTGAGTTTTTTCAACAAAGATCTGTTGATGTTGATTATATGTCCAACTTTTATGTACACTTACTGTGTACACATATAACCGTACTATTAATTTGTGGATTTATTCCAAGCTGCCAAAAACATATACTGGTGTAGCTATATGGCCTATGTCCAGGACCGTTTGTTCGTGTATAATGCGCGTAACAATATTCTAACTACCATGTTCGTACTACATTGTATTTATAACGTGTGTGTGCACATTCGAGTTAAAAAAGAGTACAGGCAATTACAGAGCGGAGCTTCAGCCTTTTGATTCTGTTTTTTTTTGTAATTTATAGGACGCATTCTAGTAATAGAAAAGTCCGTTAACAGATAGTATACTACATGTATATGTATTCACTGCATAATAGCAAGTACACTTCTAAATAGAATAGGATAAACATGTCTGCATGTAGTGCAAATGGCTTTAATTGGTATGAAAATAGCTGTTAAATGTATTAAAGAAGATGCAAACTGCCATATCAAACCAGTTTGTTTGATTAATACAATATTAATTTCAAGCTTTCAAGTATGAGAGGATGACTGCTGGCTACGTAGTTCATGAGCCGAACAGCTAGCAGCATGTCGCGGAGAGCCTAACTGCAGCATCAATGTGACGTTCAGGTGACCTAGGAGCATGATGTTGCTTATCCAGCGTCCTGAAGTGACATTTAGTTCTTAGTATCACACCCCCATTCTTGAGGGGATGTAAGAAAATGCCCTTCTGGAAAAAGCAATATTGTAAAACACTGTTACTGATATGCCTCCGGAACTGGGGGATATTAATTCTATCTGAAACTCGGTACACAAGGTAAGAGGTGATATGTATTAAAAAAAACAAATCAAACAGTAACTGACTGTTTTGTCAATTATGGTGCAATGCACTCTGTCATGTCTTACGAGAACTAGTGCATATTGAGCAAACATAATACAATGTATTCATAACGAGCTACAAATAATACGCTGAAGGATGTGCTGCTGATACCGAGTATGCTTGAGAAGAGAATCTGATACAGAGTATGCTTGAGAAGGGAATCAGATACCGAGTATGCTTGAGATGGGAATCTGATATCGAGTATGCTTGAGATAGGAATCTGATACCGAGTATGCTTGAAAGGCGAATATGATACTTGCTATTTTATACTGGTATTTCTTTTTATGTGTAGAGAAAGTGCTTTAAAGCATGTAATTGATTCTGTTAACATATTGAGACAACATTGTTGTCAAGCAATGTATCAAAGCTATAACCGCTGTATTTGCATTCATGACATGGTAGCTATATGGAACCTTCATACGATATAATTTACTACTGCTTCGACGCTGTCAAGTTATCAACACCTTCCTATTTAGCTCAATTACTGTCAAATCAGTAACCGGGCGGGCGGACAGACGGGCAGCCGCAATGTTTTATCAAAGCTGGTCCTGTTCCAACGAACACCAGTTGACATACACAGTGTTCCAGCAATATCAATAAAAACTATTCAGTAGGAAAACACGAATATTGATATCTGAAGTACTAGAATATGTTCCATATTCTAATCGTAGCATATTGGTTGTTTATCCAAACTTCTCACAGCACTTACCTCCCTAGGCTACGTATTTACCCTTGCCTTCACAAACATCAAGTAACGGTGGGCATACCCAGTTATACACACATTCCCAGTTCCAAATAAACATTAAAAATGACAACCAACTGACGAAAACACTTGTGATTTCAGAGATCTGAAATTTGTATTCGGGAAGATCACTGCGTAAATTAGTTTATACTCATTTATTAAAGGTCGATTGTGAAACTAGTTTTTCAACATAAATTAACACTTCCTTCCTGGTGTTAGACATCTTACAATGTACTCAAAAAGGAGTAAGCGAAGTATATAAATTTCAACATCAGAAAAACCTCATAACACCAGTGTCATAATAGATACACATTATGTTGAAGTTACACTAGAGTGTGCTTTGTATTGCATTAAGTTTTAACATATTGTCAAGTAATGTTTTTCAACGGGACATCCAAGATCTTTCAAGTTATTTTGGTTATTTTACAAGCAAAACAACGGTATGTTCTGCAACAATCTTGTAAAATTATTAAAATCACTTAGCTAGCATAAAAGTTGCCAATGAAGAATTATTTTTCTAGAACTAAAGCACAATGATTTTTTGATTTCATTAAGATCAATATTGTTGAAAATCGACCATTCAGAAGAGATGTGAACATCATTTAAAATATCCAATAGTTCAAACCAGACACAATTCTCGCTTGAATTATTAAAACCTTGTTGAAGGTATAATATGATACAACACCAATTTAACAAGATGGGGATATATTAGAAAGCATCAAACGATTTAAAACTAGTTACACCAATAGAGTACATCCAAACCTATTCAACTTTGAAACGAAGAGATTGGATGTTCTTATCGAGATGGCATTTACATCGACCAGGTCCCGATTTCATCATGCTTTATCAAATACAAAAACGAATATTTTATTTTTTGGATTGATATCAGCCAGACTATGTATGATGATACATCTTTCGTCGAATTATATCGATAATTAATTTCCGGAAATTTCGGCATAACAACGGAGAAGTGTGGGTGACGTTTAGTCCCACTTGAGGACAGCTGTTCTGAAGCTGTCTACTTTGTTTATGCAAGCGACACTATCATCTAGCTTATTCCAGTCTAGGATAGTCTTTGGAAAGAAAGAGTTCTTATATTGCACTGATTTGCACTGCACTGGTGTGAAGCACCTGGAGTTGTTCATGGTTTATTAATTTATTAATCCTTTATATAATACTGCCTCATTGATCCAAAGTTATACGCAACAAGTTTTAAGACCTCATATAGAAAAAGAAGCTGTAGTGATCTTAAACGACATTTCTTGAAACTCTTGTATGTTAATAAAGGAATAGATTTTGTGGATGTTCAAAGCATATTAAGAGATCATAGTGTTATTGATTCTATTCCTAAATATTTCAAAAACTCTGAATGCCCTCTCATTGTTACAAATGTAAAAAACCTATCAGAAGTGTTATTTTCAACTATAATAAAATTGTATCAGGCCTTGATATAGTAAGCAACAACCCTACTAGTGTGATTGTGTATCTTCCAAATTCTGCTATGCTCAAGTCAGTCACATCATCACTGGGGACTTCAATATTTTGAATAAAAACATTCGTAAGTTGTTTTCAAATGGGCCGAAATATAGATTTCCCTCAAACATTGATTTCAACCGATGTAGGACAGAAATAGCCAATTCTATTGAATTTTTTTGTTTAAAAGTGGAGCCGCAGAGAGAAAGCGGACCCTAGCTAATTATCATCTTAGACACGAGAATTTTTAAATATAATGGAAAAACATATTCAGTTCTACCAGTCTATTCCTACACTTTTACCCCCTAAGTCTAGAACATCGAAATCAAAAGAATATCTGTTTCACATAAAACAATGTAATTGCCATGATGTGAAATGCAAAATAAATCTCATTTCCTAATTACAGCTACTTTTGTACTAAAATGTCATTTATGAACTGTTAAAATAGCTTTGACTTGTACCAGAGTCTTTTCTCTGGTAAACAAGCAAACTCCTCTAAGGTGTCAATAATAGATACAAGATCATTTATGATTAAGTTTATTTTCATCAGTAATATTTTCAGAAAGATTCTTCACAAAAATAGCCATAATTATTATGATCTATATCAATAATTTATTGTCAAGTGAGCTTTTACAACAAAGATGTACATTGTATTAAGGTTGGTTATATGTCAAGCTTAATGTACAATCACTTTGTACTTATATAAGCCCAGAAGGAGTGTGTTGTTTGATTCCAGACTGCTACAAAATATACTGATATAGCTGTATGACCTATTTCGAGGACAGGTTGTTCGTGTATAATGTGATTTGTTAGACGCAATATAAAATATAAAAACACAACTTAATATAAAGTTAGCCAACGGAATTTTCGCTTCCTCTCTGAAATAATACCGACAATTCAAGAATTTAACCAAAGACGTTTAACATGCAGTGAGGAAGTGTAATTAGCATAATTCAAAATCTAGTTCCAGCAGATGCAGTCCCGAGAGGCACTTAACAATATTCTAACTAACATATTGTTCGTGCTATTTACAACGTGTGTACTCATTCGAATAAAATTGAATCATGTAGGGGAAAAATGCGAAGCGGAGCTTTAAATGTGTTAAGAGAACATGATATTTAATGTAAAAAAATGCGAATGGGAAAGGTGTTATCTAGAAATGTTATCTAGGAAAACTAAGCATTTACAATTATAGCCTAATATATCAGTTTTTCGTTTTGAAATGCTTTTTATACTGTTTGACCAATGCATCTAGTATAACAATGGAAACAAACTGGAAAAAATATGATCTTAATTTTGAAGTTGATTTATATGGATTGTATTAAGTTGAAATTACATTATCATCTATTTCCACAGAATCAGTAGCATTCTCTCAACAGACAAGGACGTAAACAGGACGATACAATGTATCTTCAGTAGGTTATGCAAGTACATTTCAATATCGTTTGCATAGCTCTTTGTATTGTAATCGGTATGATAATACTAGGTGTAACATTTGTTGAAGAAAACAACCACTGTCATTTCAAACAAATCCTAGTAACAAACACGACTAATAGTCCGGCAGAACTTACAATGGACCGTGCAATGTCTTCTATACAAAATGTTTTTGCATTTTTATGTTCTCCTGACAATACCATTACATAATCTGGATGATGCCACCTTGTCATCATTGAGCAATTCTCGCAATGAGGCCCGAAGGGGTACATGAATTTTCATGAATTAAACTGTATTAGTACATTATCGTTTAGTAGAAGGTAAAGCAAAACACCTTAAATGTTATTTACATAGTGTTAGATAATGTGTAGCATCACTATATACAACATTTGTAATATTAACATGTGCAAATGAGGCCCTGTTGGCGTTTTACGTCTTGTATGAGGCCCGTTTTTAGACAAACATATGAATAAAATTAGTAAATGATACATGGTACCATGTTTTTCATTATATTGATACTTAACATTGAATTCAGTGTCACTGGCAATCATGCACAACCTAAATTGCATAGCTAAATATTTTATTTCATTAAATTCAGATCCTATCAATGGTAAATCCAAATGTAGAAAATTCTCCAAGATCGTTGTCAAGAAATGTTTTATCCTCTTATACATTAAGTAATGCAATTTTAACCGAAACGTTTATTGTTATTAACATGTGATCTAAATATTCGTGTTGGACTCTTTGAAAAAGTAAAATATGGAAATGAGGCCCTGCATGCGTGTTAAACTAGAAATAAGGCAAGAATGGTAAATAGTCCCTGTTCAATTAAACATTTCAACATATCAAACATTAGATTTTACTGATTTATTAAATTAGAGTATAGTTAAGTATACAAAACTTAATAAAATATAGAAATACAATAATCAACTGAGGCCCGTATGGGTTGATAGACTCCGGTATTCTGTTTTATCATAGCACTTAAGGATATATTAAACTTACGCTCAAATTTAAATTTCTTATAATGATTTTACTACTACAAATAGCGGACATATTTGGTTTGTAGGAGTTTATTAACGAATAATCGTTAAATTTACAGATAGTTCATTTTACCCCACTGTGTCAGAGATAATATGCGTTACCCGGTATGTAATCCTTACCACACCAGAGTACAGCCATTTTATGCCTAATGGTCTTCATCGCTATTAACTGCAGACATTGCAAGCCATATCGGATTACACACGATCACGAAGTACAGCAAGCCATATAGTGAGGAACTCATTATATCAGAGTGCAACCACACAAGGCCCAGTGTTTACTCTATAGTCACTGTCGTCGTTTACTGTAAGTGAATATTGATACCAGATTATATAGTGTCCGTTTCATGCAAAACACGTTCAAATGCGCTTTACATAGTGTTGTAGTCACAAGGGCACATGTACATCCTCTACCAGTGCATATACAGCATTATCAGAACTTACCAGAGGGACAGAGGCGTTAGATACAGGCAGGGTCAGCGCTGCATGAGTGCGTCTAGCTCTTTTTTCGAATAGACAGCCCAGTCCTTTAATGTGTCCGGTGTATAGCACCGATACACAGCTTCCTGACACTCTTAACAAGATAATTTACAATCCATTTGGTCATATACTAGTATAGCGGGAAATACTACGAATAGATTTTCAGAAATGTCCAGTTCCCATGCCGTGAATGGGACCCAC
This sequence comes from Spisula solida, assembly GCA_947247005.1. Classification (NCBI taxonomy): domain Eukaryota; kingdom Metazoa; phylum Mollusca; class Bivalvia; order Venerida; family Mactridae; genus Spisula; species Spisula solida. Next base: position 40,269,909 of record OX365958.1, on the reverse strand, counting down.
GACCTCTGTATTGACATCCCATTGTATTACCAGTGAGCTATTGTCGATATTACTCGAAGCTCTACTGGATACATAACCCCCTAAGGTCCACCATCAGCGAAGTATGCCATGTCAGCCATATTTATGGCGAACTCACTAACTTACCAATTTAATCTATTCCAATCCCATACGATACATTACATAAATATTCCATCCCCGATTGAATCCAAGCACTACTGACTGCAATAGTTGTATTGTAAACTGCCACACAATTATCATTAGTTAATATAGTTGATGTAACTGTTGAGTACTACCTTCCCTGTCAGATTTGTTATTGCCTTTAGGGGTCCCAACATACCCATGGTGGTTGTGTCGGTCAGTGTTTAATAATGTTTAAACGTCCCATGCATCTGTAGCTTGCAGTGATATGGAGAGCCAGGAATGTACATAGCCGGCAGTGGCAATTCCCTTTAAATATAAGATTTGACTGAACTAATGGTGGATGCTTTACAAGACTGAATATATTGTAAAGCTTGATACTGTGTTGTGTACCCCATCTATGTATGAGTGGCTGCACTTGGCGGTGGTGAATTATCCGTTGCCATGGAATTACAGTACATGTGAAAAGGCATACTTGGTGGTCGCGTAGAGTTTGAAATGGCGGTACTGTACATGGCAATCGGAATGGGTCGTCATGTGAATCTGATATAGCTTGGAATTACTTAAATGCAGGGGTGTTTTGTAGCTTATAAGTATTTAATGCCTTTTGTTTCTAATGGGTGCTGGCTTCCCTGTCCGACTATTATTATTATTTTTGAATATTATAAAGGTACTCGCATAACAGTATTCGGTGATATTGAGGACCACCTTCAGTATATAGAGACTGTACTGGTAAGAAAATACGAGTCACAGGCATTGACATCTCACATTACCTTTATTTATCAAGCCGTAATTGAATTATTATTAGAAATTCTAAAAGCTTGATCACAAGGAAATGGTTTGTTCTTTTGTAGTTAAAATCACTAGTAGAGACAGACGTCCATGTTGTGTTATTTCATAATAATAATAACATATTCATTACTATAAAGTTTGATACATTGATGATTGTAACATTTAAATTTACACTTATAAAATTAAGGCTTCAACTTCATGAAATAAAATATTAAGCCATGCAATTAAGGTTGTTTAGACTTATATATTACACGTTCGTTCTTATAGGCCTGTTACGACACATAGACACTCCATATGTGATTGTCAAATTACAAGTATTATGAAATAAAAACAATTCATTTTGATAAAAGCGTAATTTATAGTTCAACACACAAGCAGGGCCTCATTTCCCTATTTCACTTATTCAGAATGTGGTACTTCTATAACTTAATTACACTTATATAACTTCCAGTTATGGTTAACGTTTCTTTTCTGAAATATAAAAGAAATAGAACAATTTATGAAAGAGTGCATCCTTTTTCATACAATAACCCTTACCAGGGCCTCGATTTTCATGAACAAAACATTAAGCAATATATTGCAAGTACCTAATACTTATCAATGTCATTAAATATATTATTTATTAGCCATATAAAGAGAAATTTACTCTTCAAGTATTCATTTATTTATTTGATTAATATTTTTGTGTAATACCGGGCCTCATGCTGTGTTTAAACCACAAATGGGGCCTCATTTCCACAATTTATTAGTATAAAAGTTGTTTATATTGATGGAACGCAATACAATCGCATTTAAGGTGTTTTGATTCACATTTGATAAAATAGTGATGTATATATACCGATTAATTCGAGAAAAAACATAGACCCCTTAGGGGCCTCATTGTGAGAATTGCTCAATGATGACAAGGTGGCATCATCCGGATTCTGTTATAGTATTGTCCAAAGAACAAGAAAATGCAAAAACATTTTGTATAGAAGACATTGCACGGTTACCCTAAAAATTGCCGTTTATCTGCCGGACTATAAGACCGTCAGCAGATTATGTATGAACTCACTTAGTTACAGTCTGAATATTTCAATTATGTCTGGATTTAGTGCTAATGGCTTATAATTGGTATGGAAATAGCTGAAATATGGATTGAAGATGATACCCACAGTCATTTCAAAACAAATATGCGGTTAATACTTATGACAATATTAATGTCCACTTATATGTATTGCTTACATATTATAAGCTCTATCCGTAGCATGAAAAACAAATGCGAAAGATAATTATGGCTTATGATAATCCATATTCAGAGAAAATGTTTCCTTTGCTTCGAATAGAGCTTACATACCCTTTTCGTATTTTCGACAAAAGTGAAATGGGTGTACAATTATCGTAGTTTTGATCCTACAACGATTTATATCATTTAGATGCTTGTTTAACGTTCAACTTGATTTATCACGTAGCCGAGAGTTACGTGCAAAGTATTCGTGAAAAAAAACGGAAATAAAAATATCACTCCTTGAAACAAAGTCTAGAATGTTACTTACAAACAATGTGACGATAGTGCCTGATAGCTCAATATAACTGTTTAAAATATACCTGATACTTTGTTGGTGAAGTGATACAATGAATGAATGTTGCTTACTTCTGTGGCTCCAACGTACGGTACAACGTTACGTTCAGTGTTTATGGAATTAGAATGATTATACTCGACTGTGACGAATGCATCGTTTGGTTATTTCGATCACCCGCGAGTCCGTTTCCAGGAACAAATCAGTACTAACAATTTCGGATATAGTGTCTTTATCAAGAAACATCGACGACTGCCGACAGGATTTGAACAACATACCCTGAACTACAAGTCAGTCGCCGAAATAATTCGGACACTCTCACTCCGTTGGATCTTGATCAGAGATGGTGCACCATGACATCATATTCAAAACAATAACTATAGAGCAAGCTACACGCGTGACATAAGTTACAGAATAATCTGGGTTTCAATATAAATGTTATTAAAACATCCATCCTAACTTCTATGTCACTAGCGTGTCAATAATGTCAATCAATCAAAATTCTTTCATAAAATCTCGAAATCAATACAATCCTTTTTGACATATTACAATGTATGATATCAAATGCAAAATAGCTCTAATTTCCTAAGCAGAGCTGATAGAATACAATTACTTACGCGACATAATATCATGAATTAACTAACTGTTGGTAAGATTAGACCAGCAAACTCCTCTAAGATCTTATAAGATGTCATCAGTGTCAAGAAAAGATATAAGACGAGTTTAAGTTTGTTTTTATCAGTAATATTTTCAGGACAAATCTTCACAAAAATAGCCAGAATTATTATGATATCGTTAAACAATTAATTGTCAGACTCGTTTTTTTAAGTTGATCTTTTGATGTTGGTTATATTTTAAGCTTGTATGTACAATTACTGTGTACACATGGGATCGTACTAAGAATTTTTTGGATTCATTCCAGGCTGCGACAAACATATACTGATGTAGCTGTATGGTCTACGTCCTGGAGCGAGTGTCCGTGTATAATGTGATTGGTTAGACGCCATATGACCATCGTATTGTCGATGGGACGTTATACAAGCACTACTTAACATGAAGTTAGTCACACGCATAATTCACTTCCACTATACTGCAAATACAAGTGTTAACCCAAGATGGTTAACATGCAATGAGGAAGTCAAATAGGCATAATTCGAAATCTAGTTCCGGTCGATACCGTCCCGAAAGGCACTTAACAATATTCTAACTATCATATTGTTCGTGCTATTTATAGCGTGTGTGCACATTCGAGTTAAATACATCTTTTTACAGGAAATGACAGAGCTAAATAGTATGCCTATCAGTTGGACAGTTTTTCCTATTGAATCTACTTTATATCTATTGATCAATTTATCTAGTTTAACAGTGGAAATATGCTTAAAATACTGCGTTCTTAGTTATAAAGTGTTCTTCTTAAATGGATGGTATGTATGTGATATTACCTTATCAACTATTTCCATAGAATCAGTAGTATCCTAGCAACAGAAAAAACAAGATATTCAACAGAACGACACAACGTAAATTCCCTAGGTTTTACAAGTACATTTCTATTATATCTGAATAATAGCTCTTGGTATTGTAATTGGTATGAAAATACGAGGTGTCATATTTATTGCAGAAAACACCCACTGCCATTTCAAACACATTCTAGTGACATAAAAGACAAGCCGTCAACTTATAATATATAAATTCATTGGGAAGCAGTCTGTTATGTATTACAAAAACACTGTAAGGCATAAACCCAAGTACGTTTCTATTATTTCTGCATGCAGAGCTAACGCCTTTCAATTAGTATAAAAATAGCTGTAATAATTTAAGAAAACGCCCACTGCCATACCAACGAACTTATTTGAACAATACGTATGATGGTATTGAAGCCCGTATATCTGTATGAGTGAATGACGACCGCCACGTTGTGGTGTTAACGTGCGGCTAATGAATCATGCCGTGGAGAGTCTAGGTACATAAATGTGACGGTCTAGTGACCTAGGCATTTAGTACTTAGTCTTGAGGGGATCTGAATGAAAGTATAAATGTGTTCGAATATACCCTTCTGGGTAAAAGGCAATTTTGTAAATCATTGTCAATAATATGCGTCAGCAACAGCAGGATACAAATTCTATCTTAAACTCCACATACGAAATGGGAGGTGATATGTATTACAAAAACACTGTAAGGTACAAACCCAATCAAACATTAACTAAATGTTTTGTCAATTATGGTGCAATGCACTCTGTCATGTTTGATGACAATTTGTGCATATTGAGCAAACATAATACAAAGAATTTAATGAACGATATGCAGCTGATACAAAGTATGCTTGTGAAGGGAATCAGATAATTGTCATTCTTGTCTGATGCTTCTTGTTTTGTCTAGAGAAAATGCTTTGGTGCCTGTAAATATATTGAGACAACATTGCTGTCACGCGTTGCAACAATGCTGGAATTGCCTTATTTGCATTCTTGACCCTAGTAGCGATTTGAGTTGTTCATACCTCACTGCGTTGACGTATTCCACACATTCCCTTTCAGCTAGGTGTACTGTAATACCTGATACATGACAGGTAGGCAAACACCCACCATGATTTATCTCAACTAGTCCAATCCGAACGAATAATATATAATATAATTGAAAATATTTATATAGCGCCTTATAAAACAAGTCTCTAAAGCGCTGTACACGCGAAAGTTAAATCATTAAAAGTTGGTGAGTGTCTTGAAAATCTAATTAATATTCACTGATCATAGATATGCCATTTTAAACATGTGAGTTTTTAGTGTCTTTTTAAAAACCAGCAGAGAGTCAATGTTTTTTAATTAATACATCAGTTGTTGTACACAGTGTTTCTTCAATACAGATTCAACACCACACTATTGGACCAACATTAATATTACCAGAACATATCGAGTGCTCCATATCAAAAATAAGAACTAACACGATCAAGAATTCCACATTGAACATTGAAAATGTCAACCTAGTGAATCCAGAGATACGGGTATAAGGTTTGTATTTGAGGAGATCACTGCGTAAGATTGATACCATGCACTCAAAGGAGCTTGTATAAGCGATAAGAATATAAATACAAATATTCGAACAATATATTACACTTAACAAATCTTATAAGTGTGAACGCGTTTTTCCCCGACAACTTTTTTATTTATAAATGTGTTTGCATTAAATTTTGTGTAAAAGCTATTGAATAAAACATGATTAGATAAATAAAGTTTCTTCTTCAAAATTAAATACAGCGGATAACTGAACCATGAAACATCAAAACACGTAAAATATAAACACAAAATTATACGATTTTTTGCTCACCTTTTATTTTAAGGCAAAAAGTGGGTAATTATACACCTAAATTGTGCTTTATCTTATCATTGTTTTCTTTATTTCTGTCTCCGTGATAATAACATAGACTTGAACATAACATTGATCAGCATAGCGGAAACATAACTGCATTATTAACCTGATAAACACCCGATGAACACACGATAAAGACGTGTGACATTAGCTTTTGCTTAGGTCATCATTTGTTTACTATTTTGAAGCAACAATCGTGTTTGTTTACTATTTTGAAGCAACAATCGTGTTTGTTTACTATTTTGAAGCAACAATCGTGTTTGTTTACTATTTTGAAGCAACAATCGTGTCAAAATTATCAAAATCGCTGAGCATTTATTAAACTTGCTAATTAAGCATGTGTCTCCTTTGGAATCAAAACAAACTCGATCTATGGTTTTATCAATCGGATATCGATATCAGTTTGACCATTCAGGAGGGATGTATACAGTACCAAATGGACGTTGGTAACTTTTTATCGAGTAGTTCAAACCAGACAAAATGCTCATATGAATTATGCAAACCCCTCTTTTAAGACCATTTAATATACAAAATTCGCGTTTATTAAAAAAAGCACCCACCCACCATGCACATGTGATAACACAATTCTAACGATATTCACCTAAAATATTTAAACCTAGTTACACCAATAGATTGAAAAATCGTAAATTTTATTTTTAATAACAACATAATGTCATGAGATTCAATTAAATGGAGAAAGTCATTGCTGTTCAACTTTGAAACAGAGACTAGGTGTTCTTTTCGATGTGTCATTTATATCCGGTCCTGGTCATTTCTTTACGATTTATCAAATACAAACACCATTAAATAAGATTAATATCTGTCAGATTATCATACATAAAATATCCTTCTTCCTAATATCGACCATTTTGTTCCGGAAAATGTGTTATTCTCACTTTTTTATGATATGATCATATCAACAAATGACCAAATTATTTCCATTGCTAAGGTGATGCAAAATATTGTTACTAATTTCAAAAATGCAAATGTTTGGAAGTGATAAAGTAGGGAAGCCGGAAAAAGACATTAAGATACTTTTTCAATAATGTGTTTATATATTTTTTTCGATTATACAAAATACATGCAATTATTTAGTATGAAAATTAAGTTTATTATTTTCTATGAAAGCCCGAAAATGACAACCGGATACTTGTTTAAAGATTGTATGTTTGTATTGTATTAAGATCAAACGAAATATTTTTTTCGGAGTCATGAAACAATCAGATTATTTCTCATATTAGTTCGAGTGTATTATGGCCTTTTGATGAAACAAAAAAAACCGGAAAGAATCTCGTAAAAGCCATAATTCATGTAAACGAGATTGTTTGGAATATAATTGCTTGGTGAACGATACATAATAATGTGTGTAAGCTGTACAATAGATGTTCTACTTAATTATTGAAAGAATGAAAGGTTCATTCAATTTTGAAATGCTTTTATAAGATGTTTAGTGTTTTTTCTAGAGCTTTGATTTATATTATAGTTCCATTTCATTATGTCTCTAGAAGTGAATGGTGAATATCTAATACATGAAGACAATCGTAAATAAACAGCAATGCATCTTGGAGAGAAGAGTTGACTTAAATGTTAATCTCCCGGGAATAAGACAGATTTACAGTATTCAAATATTTATGAATGAAAACCGTAATGTCTTTCCTTTAAAATTCGAAATACTGACGTTTATAGGATGCTGTAGCATTTATACATTGAATATACCTGTTAGTATAATCACAATCTATCATTTAAACTGTTGTATGGTTAATTTGCGTTCAAAACAAAAGCATGTGAGGATTAGAAGGTTTGTAGAGCGAACGTTTAAATGGGCATGCCCAGAAACTGGAGTGTTTTGGTTTGCATACAACAAAATTGCGTTTATCACTTGTAAAACCAACTATTGCCGAAAAATCAAGAAGAATTTGACTTTAAAATTTTGTATATCAGCCTTTTTATTGACGACAATGATATTTTCGACTCGTCTGATAATTTCTACTGAGCATGCGTGCTGACCTTCAAAGCTACAAAAATGGCGACTCCGGTAAAGTTGTTTTCGGTTTAGATTGATGCTTGCGCGCTGCCAGAAAGGGTTTAGTTGTGAAAAAGATGAATACTTTCCCTTCTTTCCCAGATTTAGTTATTCCTGAAAACTATTTTTAAAACTAGCGGGATATTTCGTAACTTTTTTACAGGGTTTTCATTATTTGACTTAGGTATTAAAATGATACCAATTTGATTGCTATTCGTGACACTTCAGTTCCAAGACATGCCCTTTAAAACGAAATCGAAGCTAACCAGTGCCATTGAGCAGCAGTGTACACCAAACAGAGATCCGCAAGGAATGCAATTATTCCATTAAGCTTTGATTACCGGGTTGTATTGAATAGATATGCCAATATAAAAGGATTATGTTGAACGATGCGTTCATTCTAACCTGCTCTTCGGTATAATTAACGACTCTTTGATGAGTAAATATGTTAATTCATCAACTACTACAAGGCTTAGTGGTGATGGCAGAATGGCGATATCTTTACTTCAACAAACGAAATAAAGTTAATGGCAAGTGCTTTGTTTGTAATAGTTGCGCGTAATGTACTTTACATATCATCAAACGCTACCGTGTTACAAATATATCACAATTGGACTGGTGAACTTTTAATTTCGTTTTCTCAATGGATTTTACGCTGTCGTTCGACATTGTCAATCATGTGTTACATCAACTCAACCTTATACTAGTCAACATCATGTTCTAACGTCGGATGCATTGACCGCTCCGTCTTGGGAGACGGTATGATATATGGCAAACAGTGTATACCTTGTAAAACATGTGGAATCGGCCTTAATGCTGTTATTCCGACTCAATATAATACGGCTTCTTATATCTGTGTTAACTGGTACATCGGTTACGAAAAATACGTGTGTATTTTTGATATTCTTACGGGTACACGTACGATATTTGTGGCTAAATAATGCGATACGTTACACGAGTATTATATTAAATTATTGCATACTTCAATGAGTATCATACTGATCGAGTTAAACGATTTAAGCCATGTTGAAATATTCAAATTCCTTCTATGAAGTGGGTGAAGCAACAACGAACATTGATTATATCGCTTCGTTAAACTAAATCATTTCCACTACTTTCTAGTTAAAGCACTTGTTGCGAATAATTGTATGAAAGATGTGGCTAAACTTTTCCAATAATAAAATGTGTTCAGACTTTGTATAGAAACATATTGTATCATGTTAAAAATAAACGAAAATTGCAAACCAATCGTAGTTCACCCTTGTTTGTTTAGGGGTTATCCATCCTCGGAACTAATATTAATTTTTATCCTATTTGAATATTCAAGGGTAGATTCCTCATAAACAAGCACGATGACCTGTGATTATTCGGGCATATTTCTGTTTCTAACTCGAGGCAATCGAAGCATTCAGACACCTTCCAGCATGAATCATTTACCTGCGAGTTTGGTAGTTATAATGTTTTGTTACGGTATTTAAAGTGTGTGAACATGTGTATACATGTATGAATACCACAACTACTGTCCATTAAATGATCCTGTATACTTTTTGAAAATGTGTATCTTCATTGTATAATATCCACAATGTGTATATATATGTGTGTGTGTGATGTGGACATGCGTGGGCGTGTGCGTGGGCGTGTGCGTGCGTGTGCATGCGTGTGTATGCGTGCATGTAATGTGTGTGCGCGTGTATGCGTGCATGTATGGTGGTGTGTGCGTGTGTATGTGTGAGAATGTGAGTATATTTATTACACTTATAATTGCATTGTATATAGGTAAACTCATGGGCGTAATACCTAAATCTTTTGGAAACATGGAAATAAACTAATGAACTATGAATACCACTAACCACAGGTGAACGTCGGTTGAGCTTATCAGAGTAAAACACGCCTAATATAAAATAATCCGTCCATTGTAAAAAAAGTCGATGTTGCAATTATGTTTAAGTTTATTTATACAACTTGTAAGTGTTTAACCTAGAAAAACAAACACCAATGCTATATCGTGGGATGTGATGCAATTGATAAACAATAATAATTATATACAATTTTATCATCATTTAATTCAACTTCAATGGGGGTAAACATTATCTGATTGTTTCTAAATTTAAGTTTATTTTAGTTTGATAATATCAGTGCGGTAACATGAAGGCTGACCACAAAGTTTTTCACACCTCAGTGTCAAGCTGCCTGTATTTTATTTTTTTTATATTTAGATTGGAAGTTTCTTTCACTAGGAAGAGTGAACATTTATGACTGAATTGTCGAACTAAACTCGTATTTAATAAGGCATATATTGGAATCAGACGAACTGTTGGGATGATGGAACATCGATGATGAGCAGATGTGCTGCTGTGTTAGTGGTGTTAGAGCTGTCAGATATCTGCAGGCTGTAGAATATATCCATCCATCGATTTAAGTGCGAATCACATTTATCGTTAACGAAGCAGTTTATAAGAAAAAACGTTGTTGCTCTTTCATGGTTTAGATTTACAAATGTCCATACAATCTCCTAACATATAGTGTTTCAGTTCTCTTAAAAACGTTACCGGCAGTTTTGGGATGTCTGCTTTCTTGGTGATTGCTTCTCAGTAATTAAACACAAAGTAAAGTTAACGTAAACAAGGAAAATAATTGGCAGCATTCATGTCTAACAATAATAAAATGTGAATGCTTTGCTTTGACAAACATGTTATTCAACTAGGACCGACCTTCTGAGCCAACCAACCAACTTACCAACAAATCTATCAATCGACCGTTAGAATGACCAATCAATTAGCAAATCAATCATATAGACTATCCATGGATCAATCAATCATATAGACTATCTATGGATCAATCAATCATATAGACTATCCATGGATCACTCAGTCATATAGACTATCCATGGATCAATCAGTCATATAGACTATCCATGGATCAACTAATCATATAGACTATCCATGGATCAATCAATCATATGGACTATACAAAGTCAAAGTCAAAATTTATTTTTCTTCGGAAAATTTGGTACAACAAAATAACATAAGCTATGTATAGCTTTTGTCCGACAAGCATCAATCAATCATATAGACTATCCATGAATCAATTAATCATATAGACTATCCATGGATCAATCAATCATATAGACTATCCATGGATCAATCAATCAATCATATAGACTATCCATGGATCAACCAATTATGGAGACTATCCATGGATCAATCAATCATATAGACTATCCATGGATCAATGAATCATGGAGACTATCCATGGATCAATGAATCATGGAGACTATCCATGGATCAATCAATAATGGAGACTACACATGGACCAACCAATTATGGAGACTATCCATGGATCAATCAATCATATAGACTATCCATGGATTAATGAATCATGGAGACTATCCATGGATCAATCAATCGTGGAGACTACCCATGGATCAATCAATCATGGAGACTACCCAGTTACATTATTATGACACCGTCAGGAGAAACGACAATAGCCTGGAACTAACTATGCCGAGCGCCGAGCAAGCAAAGGTAACCAGTACCATTTTAATGACTTTGGTAAGTCACGATCTGGGATCGAATTCGAAACATCCCACACGCGAGGCGGACCCTTAGACTAATCAAATAATTTTAAATATACATGTACATAAATTATATAAAGTATTAGTAATAATTATTTTTCTCGTGTCTTTCCTGGAAACGAGCTCAATTCTATAAACCAGACTGTTATTTGTTTTAAAGTTATGGAGGGGCCTTTGATCTAGTAAGTAGAGCGTCCTCTCGCACAATATGATTACTAGTTCGATCACAGATGACATATCAAATCCGTTTGTCATAACTCCTATTTGAGTGTTTGTCATAACATACGTACTTACCAAACATCAGAACAGTATGACCGGGTAATCTACGTATAACTGATGATTCTTTCGACCCCAAAAAGTTTTTTTGTCCGTTATCTAATGTTTAGATAATATGACAATTTTACATAAAACAACTGTTCTCCTTTCCCAGGGAGTCTGTCGGATTTATCATGAATGCGTATCTAATGCAAAACACAAAATATTAGAAAACACCAAAACGTGATGACGCCTGCAAAATTCGAACCCGTCGGTATATCATAAATGTATGTAAGTGTTTAAAACTTGTAGAATTGAAGAGTTATTGAAACTTGTATTGACTAATAATTATTTTTAAATGTCAATCCCCTTTTGTTGTATTAAAATAACAATGATCAATCAGGATTATTAAAACACAATGTTTACTGTGCCTAAACTACTGTTCAGTCAGGATAGTAATAGAGTGGCGCACTGGTCGAGTGCACTAATCTGTGTAACCAATATCAAAGGCTTACCCAGACATCTATAATTTCAATGCTAAACTAAAATACTTTTCCTGTTCAGACAATAATTGTAATATTTTGTTTTCACATTAAATAAAACGTCACTCTCACATTAACCTAACAGGACAGTACTTGGTCACCTTACGACTGTGGTGTTATCTGTAAGGAACATGGTTAGAAAAGCTTCATTATCCATTAATGTGTCTACACAAACTAACTACAAGTGACAATTATATCTTACTAGGGTAAATTTCAGTGTCCGTCGCCTTCCGTTATATCTACAGGACCACTGTTAATTAACAGTTAGAGTAAGACATTCTCCTTCGTACGTCTGGGTTTATTTGATTAAACAAGTAAGTCGCATCTTTAATTTGTAAAGATGGCTGACATTCTAAACTTTACTAAATGACCTTCAAGTTGAATGTTGAATCATTATTAGTATGTGCATTCTGTGTAATCCTGTTTACGTTCGTTCGTTGTTTAGATACATAATACATCCAATCATATCAACATCCAATATTTAAAGTTCCATAAAAAAGCCGCCTATGGTTTTAAAACTGACTGCGACTTCAATGAGAAATACACTGAATAAAATGAGGGCAAGCAATGAGAGCTCTCTTTTAATGGCAATAACTAAATATGTGTACTTTTAACATCACACGTAAAAATTAAAAAGCTACGTGAACATTAATTTCCGATTCGATTATGTAAAGCTTTATCGCGTGCTATATCTTAATTGTTTATTTTCATGATACAATTTCATTTTGCTTTCATTAAGATTTTTTTTTTTTCATTTCTTGAAACCGTAAAAAGAGTCATACATGTAGTACTTGTGGAAAACATAATTGTTCTCGTTCTTTCGTGACACATTATTTGGGAACTTTTGAATCTCTAGATTATGCAAATTTTTCATATCTCAATTTTGAAACAAGTTATACGGTTATATAATATGAAATTTATTGTTACGTTGGTATGAAGTCGACGCTTGTATGTACATTGTACGGCATTGAAAACGCAACATTTACACTTATATATAGCTTATATGTGTGCATGTATGTATTTACCCATAGCTCGGCCAAAATTGTTTTTCCTTTCTAAAATTTTAAATGTATGTAGCAAAGACATGTGGAATGACAATCCAATTTACTTTTCATTAGAATTCACAACCGCAAAAAAGGTGATGAGATAAACAAAACCAAATTTGATGCCGAGCGTTGTTCAGATTGTTAATGCAGATGTGTACTTATTGTTCTGATAAAGTTTGTGAACAAGTGTCCGTGCTGATTACAGAGACAGAAATAAAGCAAAAGAAAGATAAATTAAAGCTCAATTTAGATTCAGAAAAGTGGACATTTATCCACTCAATATCTATCCATAATTACCCCCCCTTGACGGTAAAATTCGTAGTAATTTTCGGTAAAACTGAACCACTGCTACCAAGCATATTTTAAACTTAAAGACCACTATGTTGTTGAGTGGTAACCCGTGTTATTTTGTGTTTTTTTAATTTGTCGATGGATCGAATATTCCAATTGACCGTACATAAAAATAATTATCATCAACCCACCAATTCCTCGTACATGTTTCGTTTTCAATGCACCACAGTAGTAAGATGGATATAAATAAATAAAATAAATATACCATATTTATATAGCGCCTTTTTAATACAAAGACACGTTCAAAGGCACTTTCCATTATAGCCACAATGGCGCAGGTGCAACCTGTACAAGTGCAGATACAGCATGATCTGACACGAGGGACGGACTAAGAAAAAGCCCATGAAGGGAGAGAGAGACATTAGATATAAGCATATTCGGCGCTGCAGAAGTGCGCCTAGCTCCTATTTCGAATAGACAGTCTGGTTCTTAAATGTGCCCTGGTATTGCACCGATACACAGCTTCCTGGCACCTTTACCAAGATAATTTGCATTATAATCATTATACTCGGTCAGATATAGCGTGAAATATTATAAAAACATCGAGTTACAATTCATAGGTAGCCAAAAGAATGCATACAAAATTTCGCTTAGAAATATTAATATATAAAAAGGTTATCTTGATTTACATTAGTGTTGCGTTTTCAAAGCCGCTCAGTGTATGTTTCCTTTGGGTTCGGTACCTAAATAAGTTTCAGCTGTCAAGAAGTCCTAAAATGTTCAAGAATCACTGTACATCGTAAAACCCTTCATACACACTAATGATTTTTGTAGGTAGTCACGTAAACGAAAGTAAGGGAATAGGGGATGATTGACGACGTTCAACCATTTATGCTACACTAGTACTAGGCAATCTATTTTGATTATTGGAATCATTCTTAAACTGTTTGTCAGTGAAGCTGTCATTTCATTTCGGAATACTCTCTTAATAAGTTAGTTAATATTGAGTAATTCACTGTCCGCTTCTATTTGACATCTAAAACATTACATTGACATTGTCTAAACCAGAGATATAGCCTGTAAATGGAATCGTAATTTTGTTATTGGACAAGGCTTCATACTAATAGGTTCCTGGTTGTAACTATTCCTCAAAAGTATCAAATGTTTTCTGTGTTGACAGTTACATTTGCGACAATCGAGTACATGTCATATATGAATTATACATGTATATAATGTGTAACTATAGTGTATGTTCTGTTCAATTCCTGTATTGCAGTACTATTAATAACGTAATGCCAAAGAACACTTTGAAGATCATATACAAACCGATACAGACACACATTACGCAAATTTTCTATCAACCAAAAACGCCGAATTCTACGTTGGGGCGGCACTGTGCAAGGAGTTGCCATCTGAGCTCAGTAGTCATCTGGTGTGTGGTACTGGTCGTGTAGTAATTCCCCATTGACAAACCTGGCGCCTCGGGGCTTGACTGCTTCTAGCTGTGTTATATTGGTACGTATATGTTGTTCCCAGACTGGAGATAATTCTCCTGACGATGGTCTTGAAACACTTTGTATGGTCCTTGGTATTCTGTGGCCAGCTCGTCAGGTTCCTTAACATAAGGTATTGACGCATACTATTTTATGTGTGCCTTATATCTTATATTTATTGTATGTATATGAGATATAAGGCGGTCGCACACCCACAAAAATAATATGTGTTAATACCCTGTGTTCCTTATAAGAAAAGCAAGTCAGTTGTTATAGGGTATCTAAGGGTATTGAAAAAATCCGCAAATTTTAACCTCATATATTCCTCTCACCTTAATATTGCAATTCCCTAAGCTTTGTTTGCCATATAGATCTACTTGCATTTCGGCTTACACGTTGTATTACGAAACCTCCATTAGTAGATAAACGCAAGACAAAAAAAGAACATCTAACTTAACACCCTTCACCAAATTTCAACGGTTATTGCGATATTTATTGTTTCGGAAATTTGTCAAAACTACATCTCTATAGTCAATGTTTTCATGGAGGTTTATATACGGCTTTTAAACAACAAATGTATTATTGTTGAATTAAATACTGGAACAAAATACTTGTAAATGTTTCGTGAGATTAGATGCAATGTATATACACTGAACATACAAATCCGTCATTTAGTTAGTGTTCAATGGGGAATATCTAATTGTTACGGAAATTGAGTTTATGGTAGTTTAGTTTGATAACATCAGTGGGGATTTATGTATTCGGAAAATGTAATAAACATTTATAACAAAACGCTCAATGAAATCAAGCTTTTTCGTACAGATAAACCTCCCTACAAATCTCTCTACATAAAAAACAGTTGTCATCATAAGTCCGATTTATGTCTTTCAAAAAGGCTTTCAGCTTTTCGACAACTTGGAAATGTGCGGATTATTTACTTGTCCAGTTAGGCACTGTGCCTTGTGTGTTTTTTATGTTTTCTGTATTCGGATGGTTAAGTTGAGTGCTGCCTTTCCTGTCTGAGTTAATATTATTTTTTTGTACAGTTTAATTATGTTACTGTTATAAACATTTATACCAAACAGTTCAGTGAAATCATGTTTGTTCGTACATGTAAACAGTATCTCTCTACATTAACACCATAAGACCGATATGTGTCTTTCAAAAAATCTTGCATAGTTTGTATATACTGTTTTTGTTGAGTATTACTTTGTGAGTTGTCTTTGTTATTTGTGACTGTCCTTGTTAACCGTTTGTGTCTGAAGGTTCTTTTGACTGACTGGTGTGGCAGTCTGTCGAAGCGGGATGCATGTATCGTGTATAGTGTCTTTGTAGCTGTTCATTATCATTTTGTCTTATTTATTATTGTAGTCGTCCTTGTGGCCTGTACTTGTAACATGCGTCTTTTCTTTTACGTGTGATATTTTTGTGCTTCGTGTCCTGCACTATATGTTGAGTGCTGCTCCTAGATTCGTACTTCAACATAAATTACAAGAGTATGTTTATAAACTGCATAACCTCCACCAATGATTAGTTTTCTAACAGCCAATTTCTGATTGACAAATTTTATATAAAGTTAGAAATATCAACACTGTTCTTTTTATCCCTTTCGTGCACCACTGTTTGTTTTGAATGTTGTCGTCCATGTCCAATATGTTCTGGTAAAGATCTACATTTGTTACGGAAAAGTTGGACACGCCATCATTACCGTAAGTAATGTCTACTCTGAAAATGTCTTCAACTAAGGATGGTTAATTTGCAAGACTTTTTGACAACAATGTGACGTCTGAATTATCGAAGAATGGTTTAAAATGGAAACGTTAACCTCAAGTAGCATCCCAATCAAGATGAACACAATTGCAATGGACCGACTTCTATAGTTGTATGGGCGTTAGGCTGTGCAAGACGACAAAACATTGTTGAGTAGAGGTATTGGTCCGTTAGTTTTGTAGAGAACTGCATGCAAATCGTTGGATTCCTTCACAGTTCGCCATTATGAACAGAAACTATAGTATACCCCGAAAGCATTTTGTGGATGGTTAGTGTTGATGCATGTCTATTGAATTGTTTTGTAGTCCCTTAAATATCCCGGGTTTCTCTGACTTTTGATTGGTCATCTCCTGTAATTGTAACAGATTAACACTTAATAAACATACACCAAAACTCACCATGTGTTACTTACTGTTTGAAACGTCTGGGAGAGGGGTATCATCCGCACCTAAAACGTCTTAAGAAAGGTACGACCCTGACTTTATTACTTTATGACTGTGAGCTGATGAGAACGTAGTCAGAATACGTTTAACAACTGCGACCTTGCACACTAACACCAAGTGACAATTATATGTTTCTGGGATACAGTTTCGTGTCAATCGACTTCCGCTATATCTACAGGACCACTGTTAAGTAATAGCT
This sequence comes from Spisula solida, assembly GCA_947247005.1. Lineage (NCBI taxonomy): Eukaryota > Metazoa > Mollusca > Bivalvia > Venerida > Mactridae > Spisula > Spisula solida. Next base: position 40,252,424 of record OX365958.1, on the reverse strand, counting down.
GTAGTTTGACATTGGAGAAGTTTTACATTTGAGATAAAACAAATGGTTCCATGGTAAACATGCTAGTGGCGACATCTCAGCTTGATAACTGTAAATTAAGAGTTATATCTGGACACTGTCTTTCCTGTTGTTTGTGTATCTGTGAGACAAGAAACTGGTTTAAAAAAGTGCTGTCGTTTATAAATCGACTATTCAGGTCAGTCACTTATTTACATATCATTGTGTACAAAAACATTGCAATTTCCCTTTTAATGTTTTATTTTATATGTGCATTAGTGTGTGACTTAGTGAATAAGACATTTGACATTTGACATATCCGACACTGACTTAGTGAATAAGACATTGGTTTAACTTGTTGTAACGTCATTGTGAAGTTACCCGACACCGACTGTAAGTTTCATTCTTTCTTGTTTAGTTGATGTTTGGCATTAAGGTTTGCACGTGTGGTATGTTAATTGTCTTTTTGTGCCTTTCGTAATCTGCATCATTAGTTGAGAGCTCCCTTCCCTTGTCCGATTTGTTTTATCTTTTTTCCTATCCGATTTATACAGGTACATGCATTTGTTTGCTCTCCACGGCATAATAGCTGCTGGGTACATGAGCAACCCATTTCACGCCACTACGTAGCCGGTGGCCTGCCAATTTTCCATATAAGCCGACATTAATATTGTTATAAGTATTTATGAAATAAAACCGTTTGATATAGCGGTTTGCGTTTTCGTAAGACAAATTTTAACTATTTTCATACCAGTTATAAGCCATTAGTTCCAAATGCAGAAATTATAGAAATGTACCTGATATTATCCAGTGAATTCATACAATATATGTTGACAGCATTTGTCGTGTATGTTACTTGGATTTATTTGAAATGACAGTGGGTGTTTTCTTCAATACATATTACACCTATTTACATACCAATTACAATGCAATGAGCTATGCATGTATAATTGGAATGTACTTGTAAAACCTAGGGAATTTACATTGTATCGTTCTGCTGACGACCTTGTCGTTTCTGTTTTTAGAATTTTACTGATTTTCTGGAAAAGGATGTTAAGCTTAATGTCATATGAATACAAACTATATAAAATACCACTTTAAATAACTAAGAACACACTCCTTCTAGTCTGTTTCAACTGTTATGCTTAGTCTAGACGTATTGGTTCTCAATCTAAGGAGCGAACCAATGCGATAATGAAACTGCCCCACTGATAGGCATACTTTTAAACTGTTTGTAAGAGTAAATGCTCATCTTTCCTACCGCTGCCTTCAGATAACACATTTTACGTTTGCATGCTCACATCAAATAAAAACTTTCCTCTGGCTCATAAATAGCTCACACGTTGTATAATAGCACGAACAATATGGTACGAGTTAGACTCGTATTGTTAAACACCTCTCCGGACAGTATCCGCCCCAACTAGATTTTGAATTATGCTAATTAGTCTTTCTTGAACATCTTACTTAACTTAACGGAATCGAATAGCATGAAATAAAACCAACATCAATAATCCTTTGTTGAAGAACCCAACTGGCAATCAATATCTGAGATAGATGATAGTAATAAAGACTATTGTTGCGAAGAATGTTTTGGACAATATTACAGATGCAAATCAACTAAAAGTCAATATTATCTTATATTTATTTTTACACTGATGACATCCCTTGAGTTCTCCAATGAATTTACTGATTCATCACATAAAAGTCTCCAGCACAATCTAAGCTAATGTGACATGCAGCTTTCTGTATAAAATACTTTATTATAATATACATGTACTTAGCGTCTACAATTTTGCAACTAAGTTGATGTTTTTTGAATTGCTGGGTTGAAAGATATTTTCTCTTCCATGTATCCCTGAGAGTGTCGTAAGTGACTACTATTTTAACTATTGGCGTCCTTTTTTCGTCACGCTTGAATGATCAAATTAGATCCCCTTCAAGTATGAATCTCCAACAGATACGCGAAGTTACAGTCGGACACTCAACTATTTAAACACTAATTTATAATCAATCCTTTGCGCACTACTGGACAAGAGCAAAATCGAGATATTTTCAGACATTGTATTTTAGGAGTCTAGGAAACGCAGCAATGTCACAAGGGACAATGTCTAGCAAGTAAAGAGAGTCGGGTAGCTCAATAAATTCTTTTCGCGTATAAGAAGGTAGCGTTTAATGGCCTCTTCGTTTAAGACACAATGCTTAGTAGCAGTTGACAGTCTACAACCCCAAGACTGATCTGCAACTGTTGTTCTTCAATGTGTGGAGGAATTTACCTTTGTTAAATTTGCGGTTATCCATTGTTCATTTTATACATTAAAAAAGTGGCGTGAGTTTCTCTTGGCGCTCATGGTGCGTTTCGCAATGAAACTTTTGTTTTGCCTTTGCTTGCCCATTTTTGGTTATGGATCTGCCGCGTCAGTTACAAAATAACATTGACATTGCTTCTGTTAACTAGAGTCTTTTGTATTTAGTTAATAGTTTTAAATACTGTTTTGGACAGTTTGCCACGGCATGTTTGTTGACGTCTCAAAGATGATTGGGGTATACAAACTTCGCTTATCTTTCTCATTTTTGTAATATAGTTTCAAATCATATGCTAACACATTGGGCTATTTGAGTAATTGAACATCTTCCACCAGTAACCAAAAATTATTTCAATTTTCTATCTATTTTTGAGGATATTTGTATGGCGTGCGTAAGGTTCATTTCTAAATTATATTACACCAATTTTAGATTTCTATCAACTATCAAGACATTGCATCACCCCCATTTTATCATACACTTCTATTTAATATAATATTCGCTCCTGCATTGACGACTCTTAAATAGGACTGTATTTGGTCAGATAAATATGACAGTTTCCCCAATAATTGTAGCATTGTAGATAGTGTTAATTGACTTATTGTAACCGCTTAGACTGAACGGATTTCAAAAATATGAGGTATTAAACTAATTTAAAAAAGCTAATATAAGGAGGGTTTTTGACATACAGCACACTGTTTTGTAAAAAAGTGTTTTACTAGATCGAGAGTTAGCTAGAGTTAAATACCTTACAACCTTTTTGTAAGTTCCGATGGTTACGTTATCATAGATGTAAAGGCTTCATACCTCGTGTTCCAGGAAATAATAGACAGCACTTAGAGACCTCTGCTGCAGACGTCCGATAATAAGTAGAGTCTCCGATAAATAGTACACTAGTAGCAAAGATGATGGCGACATGCTATTTACAATATCATTCAACTGTTTCAGACTTTTTAAAGCCTGCAATTAGGACTTGTGCGAGTAGTGGTTTAGTTTCATTTTCTCGTTCAGTTATGTGTAAGGAACTGTGACGTATGCTTGTGGTATGTGCTATTTCTTTTTTGTGTTTTCCTTCTTGTGCCTTTCAAGCTAGGCTGTTTCTGTTGAGTTCTGCCTTCCCTGTCTGAGTTTTCATATCATTTTACAGCGACAGTCATGCTGATTGAAATCGTCCCTCAAGCTGTTGGAGAATCGTCAAATTAAACATGTTATACAAGGACAATGCATTTAATTTATTAGCTGCTGATAGATCAGGGTGGTTGTCAAACCCACATACTCTACCTGTTCTAAAGACAAAAACACGTGTAGATATGTTGTGTTTGACCGCTACGATCTTGAATGTGTTTTGGACAAGCTGCAATGACCTTGTACAAATCCATGAATGCTGTCTTTTTATTCTGAAGTTGAAAATATATGTGCTCTTTGAGGTAAATATATCGTTAGCGTCAAAAGTTTTGCAACCAAATTGAAAATCCATTTTTTTAATTGCTTGGTTGAAAGAACATTTTCTCTTACACTTTTCCACGAGAGTATCGTTAATGGTTATTTTTTAACTATTGTCGTCTTTTTTCATCAGGCTTTAATGATCACACAGTTGAAAAAGGGTTAATCGTCTATTCATGCATTCTATTATTCAAATCGGGTATTTCATTTTTCACTTAATTTTCACTTTACACGTGCTTCAAACATGTCTGTGATAAAAAGTGCACAACAAGTCTTTTAATTAAGCAAGACCATCCTTACCCCCCCCCTTGCACTATAAGATACTAATAATGGTTGAGTATTCTAAAAAACCGCTGTAAAGCTAATGTAATGGCAAACATGTTGCTGAGTGGAACAACCGGCTTTATTTGTAGGTTGCTTTTTAATGGTCGATTGGTCGATAGCAAAACGCATCATTTCGTACTAAAATATCATTAAATAGAAAGGTTTTTATTTGCTAAGTGCAATGTGTATTTTTGAAATGTTGGGTTATGTCATTTTCGATGTTCATATGGATGAATACATTTCTTAAATTTGATAATTGTTATGGATTAAAACCGGTTATATATCAATGTACACATGTGCAGTTGTATAAGCATTAACTAGTTTACACTATACAATGTATACTCGTCACTAAAACATATTATTATTGAGCTCGTCAAAGGCTCGCTTTGTTTTTTCGAAACTCGCTTAAGAAATGTTTATCTCCAAAAACAACTCATGATGGATCATATACGTATCTCTATTAATGTTTGTAGACAACTGGGACGTGTGCCTTGGTCGGTGAAGTTCATTCGTCGTTTAGTTATGTGTTGGGCTTTTTGTCGTGTAATTATGGTATGTGATGTTTTTATGTGCTGCGCTGTTCAAGTTGAGTGCTGCATTCCATGTCCGTTTCTTAACTCTTCTTCCTTGTATTGAAAATAAGTTTGTCTGTAATGCATGTGTCTGTAAATCGCGGTAAATCATCCTACGAAAGTTGGATGCATATCGACTGCCGATGAGAGGTCACATATATAATTGGGTGTTAATCTCTTCAAATGAATATGTTGTCTATAGTCCATTTCATAACATGAGCGAGAATCGTGTCCATAAACCAGTACTTATTCCGACCCTTTACCCTCTTTCGAGTATGGGCCAATGATGCATTTTATCATTTTTTTTGACAAATTCTTAAGATAATAATTTTATATGATAAAGTCGAAATTCAGGTGTCCATTGAATTAACTAGAAGTTTCCTTTTGGATACCTTTTATGCTTGTTGGGTATATAATCCAAAGACGATTACATTGTAATTGTAATACCGAAGCAAAAACAAACTCCATCGTATACACATATTTACCATTTCAGAATATTAAGGAGCATGCAAACGTTGTACGTGTTGTATTATTAAATGCTTTTCCGGAGTGAGCTATGATATCCTCGAATTTGACCAATAACCACAATAAAAGCACTTAATGTGTGATTCTGTAAATAGCAAGTTACCTTACCGGGCTTAAAGATTGCAATCTAAATCGATTCCATTATGCAGTATACATTCCATAACAGGAATACAAAGCACACTAAGCGGTGAGTGTTAAATTACAACTGCATATCGTAGCTTAGAATAAGAAGGTCGTATGTACACAATCAATATTTTGAGAAAACATGAAAAAACTGTCTGAAAACTACCCTTTACTTATAGAAAAACAAACTTTTAATGCACGAGTCTTATAAGTACTTACGATCTTCTAATTCTAACCCAGCGATATGCCATCCATAAAGCAGTCTAGCTGGTAGGCGTTTATTTCTAAAACAACATTGGTAAGCGTATATTTCGCTTGAACTGGATTGAGTCATTCTCACATAAGGAAATTGTCTAATCTAGAACATACGTAATACTATACATGACATACGTAATATTTCATATGTGTGAGAATGAACCAATAAACAGTGCAAATCCTGTTTAACTCCGTTTCTATCCGGATTTACACATCTAAAAGATCGAACCGAGCTATTTCTACCATTTAAAATGGTTAACATTGTTACAGACATAACAATAATAATTGAGCAGCAAAACAACAAAGTGCACGGCGTGAAGATTATAAGACTATCAGTATCAGTTACTAATCTTTAGTGCGGACCATACATTACGAGATATCAGTTATTATATTCTCTAGACTATCAAGAACTTGTTTTGTAGCGTTTGTGGTAAACTTAATTTCTAAAAGTCCCAACAACTACCCCGTAAAAGCCGTTGCTTTTAATGTTTGGGCTGGATGTTTCATGATATAAAAACATGCATTCTTAACATCTTGAAGCCCTTTGCAAATGTTAGATACACTACGTACTGCAAAATGCATTCTCAAAAGTGCATGGATACATATTGAAACAATGCCGTGCACATAAACTATAAGTGGAGAGTACAATTAATGGTATGTCAGTTTACGAGGATCACCAGTAAATGATATGATTAGAGTAGCATTAAACAACAAACACTATAACAAAATGTGCTGTCGAAGATACGGATTCTAGTTTCGTATCCAATTAAACTACATATAAGTGTCATCGAATATCCGTCATTCTTGAACTGATTTCTGTTATCTAAGCAGAACATTTCTCATCTTAAAAGGTCTGATCGACAGCCGATACAGAGACACACTGAATCTTCTATCTGAGAGGAAGAAAATGGATTTACGGAACTTGGCGGGAATCTCAGTATAAAAACATTGTTACTAAACACCGGCGCGTAAACTTTGTTGAACATCGCTCGTGCAATTGTTTGGCTTTGTGAAACACGCAAACGAAGTGCTGCTCAGTTTGTATTGTATCTAGATTAAACAATTCTACCAAAGCTGTACAGTAAAGTATCGTTTTGTATCACATCTGGAGTTCTTGTCCTGACGTTTTATTGGATAATTTATTCGTTATTCCACAGGTGAGTAGACGTTTTCTGTAGTTTTATGATTAACAATCATACTGGTGTTTGACCTTATAATGTATGGTATAGTTATCTGAGAACAAAATACTCAATATTTAATACCAAATTATTCTCCTTTTTACCTAATAACCACACATGTTTTTAAATCACTTATTAAGAAACTAATATGGGAGCAATATAAAAAAGATGCATCTATTTGTAAATATTTATATATCATGTATTACATTTTACGTAATTATATTTAAGATTGTATTGCAAACTAGCGCACATAATTACATTCATAAAATCGACTTTATTTTAAGAAATCTTGCCATGCTTATTGCATTGAGAAACATATCATGTTACACGTCAAAATATTGATATATCCTTCTCTCTTGCGTTTTTGTCATACATACGAGGGGTGATCAATATATTCGTGGACTTTTCATCTAGCAAGGCTAAAAAGAACATTAGCATTATTCAGTGTAGGATATATCCGACCGAATGCACCTATAACGTAGTTTTATTCATGTAATGGGTGCGTGACGTTTGAGCAGCACCGATCACCTTTCTGGACTCATATCCGACCCACTTTATATGATTTATTTACTTTTAATACAGAAATAAGTTACAAATAGCCAACTCTTGAATGTAAGGCGGAATAGAAATTGTCTCGTTGCGTTACTGGACTTAAAACACTGAAAAAAGCGGTTGGCATTACACGGTAGCATCATCCCGATGAAGAAGAAATCACGACCTAACAAGTTTATGAAATATTTATTGTTTGTAACCTATACTGATCGTAGAGTTCGCCAGGAACATATCGTTCAGAAATAAGCCTCTTATTTCTCAGAAATTAAGGAGGAGTATCCCTTACTCAGTCTTAATTCTTCCGTTTATTCTTATTTTACCATGGCGTCAGTTTGACAGAGTCCCTAAAATCACATAAACAACGAAACCATTTGTAGATCGCTGATTTGGAGTGCGCAGAATCTCCATACATGTTGGTCAAGTCATCTTCGAGCTATCGCATGGATTTTCCAAGTTAGGCGTTAATCTGAATGAAATGCCTTTGCCCTGTGATTATTTATTGTCCATCACACTCGACGGCGTGCGCTGCACCTTGGGTACAATAAGTGACGTCATCAAGAACATTGTGACGTCAAAATATAATTAATCAATTAAAACGCTAGAAAATTGATAGATCTATATTGCCTGGTAATTCTAGAATCAATATTTAAAAAGTTAGAAGAAAATTCTTCGAATATATTGATCACCTCTCGTATATGTATATAATTTCTGTCAAACTCTTACTGTGAACAAGGTTGCATGAAGAGTGGAAAATCTTGTCCAATAAAAGGGATTTTATGAAACACAAAACCAAAGTATATTTGCATCTATTGTTGTGAACTTAAGCACTTTCGTCATTTTGAAAAAAACTGGAAGCCATATGATTATTTTATGGGTCTTGTGATAAATCAGTGTGCTCTGAATGCGCATGATGCTATATCGGCAATGTCGATCTTAATTCTTCAATAAGATATCACGAGTCACACTAAACAAGCTTACCAACATATTTTATTCTTAAAAACAAGGAAGGTATCGTTAAACAGCCAATTTTATGTTTCCTTTAACGAAACAGAGACAGCCAATCATCACTGCTTCGTAACACCATAATACTGTTAATAATCATTATGGTAATCTTTGCATTAGTATTGTATTAGTAAACCACATTTAACTGAGACTCGTCAGACAGCTATACCCTCGGAGTCTCAATTTAATGAGGTAAAATATATGTGTCTATGTTTAAGTATGCCATATTTCTCTGATTTATGTCAATGGCTAAAGGGGTACACATATTCCGAGATCATGTATAATAAAAGTGTGGATATCCAAGCTTTGTAAGGAAGAGGGACATTGTACATTTATCAGATAAATACTATGGTCATCCATGAAGGAACAATGTTCTCCAACACGTGCGATAACAAATGCGTAACGTCACAGCTTTTCGGCATGAAAACGTTACGTCGTCGGCTTAAATTCGTTATTTCAATAGTTGATATGCTATGGTTATGTGACAAAAAGAATCCACCACTCGTTGTCTTTGGGATCAACATGTCTTAAACTCGTCACGAAAACAAATTTAAAGGCTCGCTTAATAACCTGTGTTTTCTAGACTCGTTTAAGAATGTTGATCTCCAAAGACAACTCATGACGGAACCTATAATTTTTATTATGTCTGTTAAGATTAGGAAAACGATAAAAACTATCAGCATACAACTTTCAAAAAGCAGGTTCAAAAGTCCCTTTGTTGTTCGTGCATTTACGACTTCGAACCTTCGTGTTTTAGTTCTTTATGTATTATGCTAATGAATATGTACTTAGAACTATGTTACACGTGTTTGCCCGCGTCATTATCAAGTTTAATTCATGTTTATTTGAACACTCAGTAATATAGTCGTAAGTAATTATTATACTGAGCAGACGACCAGATATACTACATACATTTACTAAACATTACAATATTACATACATAAGTACAACGCATTTGAATGTTTAACGGTATGTGATACTATGTATTTTAAAATGCATATCATATTTCTGTACATAATATTGTATTCTTTTTTTAAGAGCAGGAACTTTGTTAAGCTATTCTTGACTCATTAACATGTCCCCATATCCGTACTTTCAAATGTCGTACCCTACTAGTTTTCATTCTAGTCAAGCTACTACATTTGGGTAAATATGGAAATGACAGAACGATTCAATATTTTATCTTATATCACTATAGACAGCACAAATGAAATGGTATTCAAATTCTATAACGTTCAGACTACGTCATGTACAATTTCTATCACTTCTGGCGCTTTTGGCAAAACTAGTTTGTGCAAAGACATATTTCTATGAATTTAATCAATCTTGTCATTAGTCCTGGATAACTTGATCGGGGACCACGATTATCATTCACTCGGTCTTAGTTTATAGGATTTGAATATAAAATAAACAGAACAGAACAGAACAGAGCAAACATTTTATTTAGCTTAAGCATATACAGCTCATCATTAACAAAACAACATATATACATACATGAATATAAAATAAAAATAATCCATGAATAGGGGTGTTCATTTTACATCGCGATATACGGTAATATTTTGTGTAAAACTTCAGAATGAATATTGTCATCACTTCAGTTTACTATTTATAAGTGCAAAGACTATTGAATTCGTTGTCGTATTTAGTAACATTGTGTACAATCGTAAAGCTGGTGAACATTTTGTCAGGACAGATATACATGTATGTATTGTGTGATAGAATAAAACATCCACCGAACCTACTTACCCATTTGTTTAACCATAAACTATGACTATTTAAACTTGGTCAATACGTAAATCTCTCCAACAGAATTATACATATATATGTATGTATTGAGCAGATACTCATACTGAAGTACTAATATTGTAGCATCATGATTATATATGTAGATGTTTATATAAATACTATATAAACAAGCTCAAGTTTCATACTCATTGAAGTCTAACGTTTTAAATGTTTAAAGATATGCTATGCTTCTTTCTGAAAATAGTTCTCCCTTCAGATAGAAATAAACATAAATGTAAATAAGTATAACATTAAATGAAGATGTACTTTCAAATAATAAAATAGTTGTAAACCTTTGTATGTGTAAAAAGGGCACACTGGTATTATTAATTAATAAAATAAATTATAACAAAGGCATTATTTTGATAGCTGAGTCACGTGGTAATACCACATAGAGAGATGTTCTAGCTGCATTTTCAATGATTGATTAATGATTCTAATTACGGTTGTTTAATCCAATTTGATCGCAAAAAGAGGATAAAATACATTTTAAATAAAACCTGTTGAGATTGGTATGATAAAACTTAGAATGATATGAATGCTTAATGTAAAATGTTCTATATTCTCACAGGTTGTCACATTAAATTAACCCCTTCCTAAATAGTTTGTTTCTATTCCCAAATTGTCAGTTCTATATATTTAATCAGCCTCTTAAATATTTAATTTTTAATTAATTATAATTAGAATTTTATTAAGCGCGAAATGTAGCACTAAGTGAAGAAAGCAACATATTTTCAGCCGAGGGACTTAGATAATTAGGTTTGGTAATCCAATTGCGTAAATTTAGTTTTCTCCCAAACATCTCAAATGAACTGAAAACTCTGATGTGATTCAGAAAACCACAAGTCAACAAATCCCAGAATGAAATTCGGGGCATCTGCTGAGTGTGCTGCACTACCTGCATATTTTTCAATTCATTAATATCAAGGAATTTGACACATACTGCAAACTTATATATTTTCGCAGGTTAAAATTTCACGACATTTATGCTGAAGTAGTCTGCGAGGTTAAATGTTCGCGATTTTCAAATTTCAGAAGAACTCACTTTTTGTGTTTTAATAGCGATGTTAAAGTTCACGAATACAAACTTCGCGAATTATCGCCAAAATGAATTATTTGCGTAAATTTCTGATTTTACTATTTACCACATTTTCAATCTTTAAATATTCTTCAATCAACCAATCATACATCGGTTGGTGTTTACTAACACATTATCTGATAGTGCCATTATGGTTGGTTATACCTACTAGTATTAGTTTTTTATACAGAGGTTATTAATATAAAAATCGAGTGTTGATATTTCGCTGGCTTTGAATGAGAAGCTTGTGAGTGCTACTTACGGCCTTATAAGACTAATACGTGTCGCTTCTAATGAGCCTATTTTCATGAAAAACGGAACTGGTCATGTTGATCAAACTAGAGTTGAAAAGGGTTGTTTTTCCATACGTAAAGAGTAGTTTCCAGACAGTTTTTTCTTGGTTTCCGAAAATATCGATTGTGTACGTACCACTTTCTCATTCTAATCCAGCGATTTATTGACACAGGCCACAACCTGTGGAAATCAGTTGACCACAGTAGGCTTAGCATAGATTTGGATTGTATGATAGATAGAAAATACAATATCTGGTACACAGAAATAATTAGTACCAGATGATGTCTTTGTTGTCAAATGATAATGTCCTCCACACGGGACAAAGATCTTAGTTGCTCGCGGAAATACTGGGTTAGGTCATCTGGCGACCGTAAATATGACTGGTGAATTGTTTACATATGGCGTACACTCCGCTGTTAACAAATCAAGTAAAGAATTTTACAGTAATTGTCACCATAAGTAGGTATACAATGCGCTCTCATACGACTGAATTGCCCACTTGTGTTTTAAGTGATAACCATTCTCCATATGTTTTGTTCTGTTGTTTTCAGCGAGGTCTTATGTAGTAATATCAGATAATTCCTATTAACGGACCGCATGCGATAATACATTGTTTGACAACAAGCTCACATAAAACTGGGTAAATGTACACACAGTAAAAACTGTTATGTTCTTTAATGTAAGACATCAAATATTTTCACTACGTTTGGTATACTTTCTGAATGATGATGTCTTTCATTTAACAACAATTAGTGTTTAAATTCAATAAACTATAATATATACGAATTTATTAAATGCATAGCGTGCTCTTCAGAATCTTATTTACGTTCAATAAACTGAATTAAATGAGTTTCTGTCAACTGCAAATGTCTGATACTATGTTTGTTAAGTCTTTTTATTAAATGAGGCGTACAACCAATTAGCGGAAATGCGCATGCCGTTTTGCGCAGTTTACAGGAAGACGCTTGCATTATACAATATGTTATGTTTGATAAACTGTACATCTTTTGTAACATTTGAGTGTAATAATTTAAACTAAGCGGCTTTGAACCCGCAACATTTACACTTTACACATCGTATAAGTGTGCATGTATATATTTACCCATAGCTCGGCCAATACGTGTTTGATTTTGCTGATGTAGCTAAGATACACGGTGTATAACCATATCGGTACCCTCTCGGTGCAAAATGATATATCGGTACCCTCTCGGTGCTGGCACGGGTCTCTCTCAGTGCAAAACAATGAAAACAGAGAGGGTACAGGTGCCGCGTCTAAACCGAAAGTAGGGTGTTTTTAAAACAAATTGATGGAAGTTACCGAATAAAAAGCTTTTAGTGGCAAGATATGGTCACCGGCTTTACGTCTGAGGTACTAAATATGTGCTATATTGGAGAAAAGTCGCATTTAAGCGTAATAAACATAGCTCGATGTTCATTCGAACAAGCACCCCGGTCAACATTCCAGCCACGTCTGAACATGTGACAACTGATTGAACAAATTGAACTATAGGAATACAATGGATAATCATCGGGGGGTTCCGTGGGCTATCGATTTTTATGCATAAACCCGTATTTTAGACAAAAAATCATTTTCTTACACTTACTGCCGATCGTCGTCCTTCCATTTCATTGTTTTGCACCGAGAGAGACCCGTGCCAGCACCGAGAGGGTACCGATATATCAATTGCACCGAGAGGGTACCGATATGGTTATACACCGTGAGATATGTGAAATGATAATCCAAATGATTTGATCACATCCTTTACAATCACAATAAACACATTAATACATAAACTAACGTAAATTTTGCAAATTATGTGCCGTGCTTCCTTCGGCGTTTGTCAGATTGTTAATGCATGAATTAATTTTCATTGACTATAACATTATTAGTAATGTAAAGGTAATCCATGGGCAGCCACTAGAACACACAAATAATTTCGTTCAGGAACATAAATAAATATTAAATGTTATCTTAATTTCTGTTGCGTTTTCAAAGTGTTTCTGTTTGAATGTTTTGTTTCTTTGAAATCACGCCGTGCAAAAACTGCTGATTAGTAAATATCACCGGTGTGTGAAAATCAACATTAATTGGCAAAAGTGAAAAATATATGCTGAACATTTGCATTTCATTCCAATGCAATCATGACACCACAAAGACAAGTACAAGTAAAGAATAATGCAGTGCATTAACTGATTTTAGTTTTGTGAGAATAAACAATCATTAAATTACTAAACCTAGACTACTTTCAAATGTATATAATGTTTCGTATATGTCTGGTGAGAATAAAAATCATTCAATTACTAAACCTAGACTGCAGTGAATGTGAGTTTATGAATACATTCGTTTTCGTTTTATTAACTAATTGCCACAATAAATAACTTGCTGGTCCTTTTTTCCTCTACGCCTTATTATAAAAGTACAGAGAACATGATTTCCTTTAAACGTTAATTGAATTTATAAAAAAAAATTCTAACACAGCTGTGTTCGTTTTTTAACAAATGGCAGACAAAACATTGTTTTAAAACACTCCTTAGCTGATTTCCCGTTGGGTATTCCGTCTAGATTTGCTCGTGTAAGAAAAGCATTAAACATTATGACTAAAAATGTTCAGCAAAATAGTTTCAAACTCGATAAAAATGAACATGGCTAACACTACAGTTCAGCTTGTAAACATCATTACAGGCTTCTGTCTTGATATTATATCATAACTACGGCAATTTGCATTGATATTAACTGTGTGACTAAATCCGATGATAATTGATAGGGGGTGTCTTAATTTTCAATGGAATGAGTGCAATAACTACAGTGCAGGTATATGTACAAATTTATTGTTCTTTACTTCGGTCAACATGACCTCTATCCATTTTCTTGATCGAGTTGTATTGGAGTCCACAACTTTAAAATCACAACACCGTGTAATTGATTTTTATTGGACTTGTTAATCGGTCAGCATTGTAATACATATACACACCTTATGTTTACAACGTTACAGCCAATGGTATAAATCAGAAAAGAAAAAACTTAACGCTTGGCTGTTTATTTTGTCTTGGGCTACGCCCTCGACAAAATAAGACAACCACGCGTTTGCGTTCTCCTTCTATAACATATATAAATGTTTACATATTTTTATATGACATTTACATATAACATATGTCTTGCTACTTACACATACACTCATTTGCCAAATTTAAGTTCACAAAATGGAAAATGTACAAAATACGTTGGAAAATAAACTCAGCTAAAAAGCATAACAATGGTAAATTACCCCTTAGCTGACTGTGTTAACTATCATTAAGTAGAATTACCAATTTCTGACAAAACTGTGATGCACATTACGTATCTATGATGTGTATTCTCGTTGCTATGCAATTCCAGACCATCACCAAATATATACCGATAGTCAACTTGTATTGGAGTCCACAACTTTAAGTTGCTGAATCTTTTCTATTCAGTTTTTAAACAGTGGGACAGGGGATGTTTAATTTAATTGGTCGGTAGTGTGTTGGGCACTTCTTCGTTTTAAGTTTTCTGACAGCTAAAACTAGGCATTATAGTCCTTTTGCTGTGAAAACTGGGTCATTCAGCTAGTTATAATTTATTATACTTTTCGACAGCTTGGACTTGGGCGGATCTGCGCTTGTTTAGTTGGGGTTTATGTTTCCTGTGCTTGGTTGGTTCAGTTGGGCCATGTGTTTTGTGTGTTTTTAATGTTTTCTGTGCTCGGCTGGTTAAGTTGAGTGCTGCCTATCCTGTCTGACTTAATATAATCTTTTTGATAACATTGCCATGGTAACACAAACTTACTAACATTTTTAAATTAAGTTGCTTTTAAAAACAACAGATGAGAATTCTAAGATAAAAATAGCAAGGCTTTGAATTTTTTCGATATTTTCTTACAATAAAATGACCTAATTTACATGGGAGTCACTGGAAATAATATTTTTGTTGAACTACTGTCAGTTAACTGCCATTTGTTAAACTTACATCTTAAGACACAATTCTAAAAGTTTGTAACCATGACAACCAGTTTATTTCATAAGTCATCAACTTTAATTGACATTCTAGCAACCCGAAACGTAGTATACAGATAATTTTCTCATTAGAATCAAATCATAATTATATTATTTTTGCATAATTATGATATCACATTCTAACTCAATATATTTCTAATAATCCCGTCATGCAATTTTAAATACAGAAACAGTGTAAAAGTTTCAATGAAATTTGTATTATGTGAACTTTAATTTGGCACCTGACTGTACAAAAGTGTTACGATAAAAACATCCAAGTCAAAATAACAAAGGATGAACGTATGAAAGCATTGCTATAACAAACATATTGTGTAAAACAACAGGGTAATGTTTTCCTATTTTGTTATTTTCTATTCATTTACAGTCATTAAGTGTGTGATATTCAATAATAAAATATGGAAATACAGACTATGAACAGTCTCGGTAATAGAAGAAGCGTTTTGTTATCATGTGGCCTTATGAAATTGATAACTAAAAGCACGTAATCTAAGACAAACATAGAACATACTGAGTTCCATTAATGTCTAAACATTAGTTTTAGTGATTGAAATCTACTCATCTTGACTAATTATACAGATGTATCCGATATACTCAAATATGAAATGTGGCGTTCCATAAAAAACTATGTATGGAGGTCAGGTATTACACACATAAGATGTCCTTTAGCTGAATAGAATCATTACAGTAATATATGTTTTTATATTTTTCATATCGTCCTTCAACGCTTTATAAAACCTATTATAAGTTATTAGTTTTAGCTGTATGTTTATTAGTCATTATAATCGTATTATTTTCTATGTCATTTTATACTATACTACTCAACATTTGATGAGGGTCAACAAATTGTCCTTGCGAATATTTTGCAAATCGAGTACAATGGACTGATGGAATTATCAAGAACATATAGTTACATCTGCAATATTTTTGTAAACGAATAAAAAAGCTTATTTTAAAGCTCTATGTTTAAATGCTTATAAGTCCAACATCATGCAAATATTCGTGCTCTCGAGCCCCTGTGATAACAGAATGTGGTCCATTTTCTGGCATTTTAGGTCTTGCGCAATATGTTCATAGAAAATGACAAGGATTTCCATGTTATTCTTGCTGCCTTCCCTGCCCGCCCTTATATTGTATTTGTGCTACTTTGGCCCTGCAAATAGGGTTTATCAGTACGTATCAAATGGATCACATTAATATTTCATAAATTAGTGGCAGATTAGATGATTTTTTAAATTTTGTTCAGTTAACATAAGACGGACATGAATATTGATTTCTTGACCATTATAAAACTTTGAGTAGTATGTAGAGATTGGTAAAATATCAAAATACTTCGTTAGAGCTGTAAGTACTGATTATATCCCCGGGGAAGTTTGTTAGAACAGCTGATCACCGCCTTTAACATACAAATGATACGTTTCTACTGTATAAGGTCAACTTTTCCTGAAACCCAATAAGCTTTGACTTTTTATTTTTAAGTCACATATGCAGGGTAAATAACAACTACACGAGATAATCACGTCGTAGCCACAATGAAACAAATTTAAGATGACGACATAACTAGACAATGACTTATATTTTTTATTTCAAGTAAGTTTCTTTATATACAACAATACATATTAAATTTTGTAGCAGACGTTCATGACGTTGTGGGCACGTGATAAAGTCCTACGTCAATGCCACGCGATTCTTGCGTCATGGAGACATGTTGAGCAGTCCATTGAACTTAAATAACTTAAGTCATCATGTAAATACAGATAAAAAAGAATAAGAATATGAATAACTCATTGTTTTAAGAAGATCAGTATCGTCTGAATAATTTATTACAGAGGATACATGTCGCATACAATTGTACAGTGTTTGAAAACAAGCTCACATAAAGGTTAGCAATACAATGATGCAAACATACACACAATCAGCTGTTTGGTGTAAGATATTAATTCTTTTCCTCTAAGTTTGGTATAAAACGCTAATCCATCTAGCTTGACGTCGCAGTTATTCTATTTAGTTTACGCATGTTTGTCTCTGCGTGTGGCATTAACATATAATTGATATCGGTAATGCAACTAAACAGGCGTCGAAAACACTTTATGGAGTGTGATTTCTTCCATTCAGCAACAGTTTATAATAGTGTTTAAATTCAATAAACTATAATATATACGATTCTATAAAATGAATAATGTGCTCTTCAGAATCTTATTTACGGTTTAATAAACTGAAATGAATGAGTTTCTGTCAACGGCAAATGTCTGTTACTACGTTTGTAAAGTATTTTATTAAAGGAAACGTAAAACTTATTAGCTGATATGCGCATGCTGTTCATTTGCATATTGCAGGAAGACGCTTGCATGATACATTTACAGCATGTTACGTTTGATAAACTGTACATCTTTTGTAACATTTGAGAGTATAATTTATATGTTTGAACATTGTGTTGCTTTGTTAACAGATGTTACGCCGTTTTCCAATTATTGTTAAGTAGTATATATACGAATGGAAATAATTGACATTCGCATATATGAATCGATTTCGCAGGACAATGATAGTTTTGTTAAGACATATTTTATTTACAATTGTAACGTACAGTAGAACTTCGAGTCCAAAGGTGCCTTAGGAGCAGACAAGATTTCGAGCAGTCTTCTTGTTCGAGACATCGACTATAATATATTAAGTACATTATAATTTCGCCGGGATTAATTAACCTATTCGACGAGGTTGCTAGGGTGTTCGAGCGAAACATTTTCCTCGCATCGACGTTCTACTGCTAATGAAATTGTGTTTAGCCAAAACGTTCCAAAACTTAGTTAATCTCTCTCATTTAACAATAATACCATTATAAAAATTTCCAATGCCACAGAAGAAACTAACCTGCCCAAGCCAGAAAATTGACCAAGGATCTTCAGAGCAACAATTCCGTGCTTACTCACTGGGCTGTAAAAATAAAAATATTATAAGAAATTGCATTATAAGTAGACATGTTTCTGGTGGGATCTTACTGGAAGGCATCGCTTATTTCAGCAAACTCTGATGTTTTCCTTCCATGGAAATAAGTGTGTTGTAGTTCGTATATTGCATGTTTACAATTACGATCGATGAAAATCTAATGTCTGGTTGATATGGAAAAGCAGTTTGAATATAATCAAAAAAAGATATATAATACAAGTTGTGATATCTTGACAGTAACCTCATTGTAGTGAAAGAACTCAGCTCGCAGCTAAGTAAGGATCGCCTGACAATATGATTCGAACTGACTGAAACATAATTTCCGGTTTGTGACAATTAACGTTTTAATTGTTTAACCATTGAAAAAGTGAAAAACGATTGCTAAATATTTGCCTTTCCTTTCAATGCAAACACGACACCGCAAAGACAAGTAAAATAAATTGAAGTACATCTACTGAGTTTCGTTTTGTGAGAATAAACATCATTGAATAATTCAACCTATACTACTATCAAATGTATATTTTGTTTCGTATATGTCTTGAAAGAATGAGAAACCAAGACCGCTTTCAAATGTGATTTTATGAATATTATTTTGATTTTTTCGTCTCCTGTGCCTGAAAAAGTACAGAAAAAAATATTTTATTTTGAAACAGTAATTGAATTTATAACAAAGTAGTTCTGACACCGACTGTGTCTTGATTATTATAAATGGCAGACAAAACATCATTTTTAAAAACTCTCTTTTGCTGTATTTCCTGTGTTTATGTCCGGATTTTCTCACGTAACAACAACTTTCGTCATTATGGCCGATAGAGTGCTGAAAAAATGGTTTAATAATCGATAACAACGAACATAGAACTACAATAACAATGCATTGTAGCTTGTAAAAAGATAATATTAGGTCAGGCAGGGAAGGTAGCACTCAACTTAACCAACCGGACACATTAAACATGCAAACATACAAGACACATTGCCCAACACATAACAGAACGACAAAATGAACTGCCCAAGTCCCAGTTGTCAAAAGGCTGAATGAAGTAGTTTCAACAACCATTAAGCTGAATGCCCAAGCTAAATGACCTAGTGTTATTAGTTAAACGACTGAAATACCTTGTTTTAGATGTCTGAAGTCCCAAAAGGTAAAGGATATCAGTATTAAATGTAAGCCTCAACATAGACTTCTAGCCTGATAAATAGTAGTAGTCCCCTTCTATATAGCACATATATCGTGCAATGTACTCGTTCAAAAGTGTCAAATTTAACATAGGCAAAACATATACAGAATTTTCAAGCATAGGTATTACAAACATTTTGTATAAAACAACAGTGTCATGTTATCTATACTGTTTGATTATTCATTGCCATTCAGTGGGTGATAAGTAATAATAAAAATACAGAAGTACAGACAATGAATAGTCACATTAGTAGAAGAATTGTTTTTATTATGTATTCGTATCAAGTTGATACAGCGCGTAATCCAAGACAAAACATAGCAACATATAGAGTGCCATCAATTCCATAAAATTTGTTTAAGTGATAGAAATCCCACGTGATCTATTATACAGATGTGACCGAAGTACTCCAATATGACACGTGACGTTCCAGAAAAAACTGTGTAGGAAGGACGACGTGTTTTACAAACTGACGATGTACTTTGGTTTAACAGAATCATAATGGAGAATCCTTAGTTCGGTTTAATTAAACATTCCAGGAATACTTGTAAGGTCATCTGGCGTCCGTATACATGAAAGATGAATTGCGTACACTCTGAGGTACAAGACAGGAATTTCATAGTTTATCATCGCAAATGTCATAGTAAGGAGGCATCAAATGTGCTCGTATAAGGTAAATTGGCCACTTGTGTTTCAACTGTTTGTCATTCCTTATCTTTATGGTTCTGTTGTTACCAGCAATGTGTTATAGTAATATCGGATTATTCCTTTTAATGCTCCGTTCGCATGATAAACGTGTTACTGGTAAAATGGTAAGTATGTATTTGAATACGTAAAGTATTAGCTATAAAATATCTGATAATTGTGTTAGCGTTATCAGGAGGACATTTACATTGGTCACTAGACAATAGACGTCTTCATATATCAATTCCTTCTTATCTATAGATATTCTTAAACATCCTACTGACCATATAACTATGGTTTGACTTTGGTTATTGTATGTTCCCTTTCATACGCCATTGTAAGTGATTACTGCAGTCTCCTGTCTTTATCCGTTTTGTTTTAATCTTTCTAAAGCACCAACAATTCGCAAAAACGGAATACCTTTAGTCTTTGCACTGTGTTATCTTTTTGTATTCATAGACGTGTTATTTAAAAATATATAGGATACATTCAACTCTTTTACTTTATCTGATAAAACGATGCTATGAATGTCTGCACTTATTTTAAACATAGGACATGCCGCAAAGATATACCAACAAATATCAAAATAGTGGCAGGGAGCTCTATATATTATTTGACATCAAACAAGCATTATTGTCATTAATAAATGATATTTATCAAGTTATATCGTCCTTTAAACCTCAATTACATGTTTTATAGGGAATTAGATTTAACTACGTATTTTAGTAGTTATTTTAAAATAATTATTGTATATGTTATTTTATACGATACTGAGGCTGATAAAATCATACAAGATTGTGTTAATAATGCAAGTACTGATTAAACTCCCAAGGTAGCTTGTTGGAACAGCTGATCACAGTCTTGAACCTATGAATTTTACGTTTCTACTATATGACGTCAACTTTTTCTTAAACAAAATAACAGTTTACTTTTTATTTTGACGTCAAATATTAAACACTAATAACAACTAATCCAAAAAACTACGTCGTTGCCACCATGCAACTAAATGATGATGAAGACATAACTACAGTACGGTACATGTTTTATTTTAAGTTTGTTTGTTTGTATAAAACATTAAAACGTTAAGCTTTGTAGCATGATTTAATGACCTTGTGGCCACGTGAAACCTATATATGGGCCACGAGTATCTTACGTCATGTAGACTAAAATTATTATGTAAATACTGAGTATTTAGAAAAATAATAAATTGATTTATTCATGACGATCTTTGTCTACATAATTAAGTATAACAAAGGAAAATGTCGCATGAGATAATACAGTGTGTGACAACAAGCCCACATAAAACTAAAAATATGTTGTAGAGTAAACACAGAAATAACTGTTATGTTGTTTAATGTAAGATATTAAGTATTTTTCTCTACGTTTGGTATATTTTCTGTATTGTTATTTCTTTCATAAAGCAACAGTGTATTGTTTAAATTCATTATACTAGGATATATACGATATATATTAAATGTATAGCGTGCTCTACAGAATCTTATTTACGTTCAACAAACTGAATCAAATGTGTTTCCGTCAACTGCAAATGTCTGTTACTATGTTTGTTAAATATTGAATTTAAGGAGGCGTAAAACCCATAAGCGGATTTGCTGTTTTGCGCAACTAACAGAAATAGGCATGCATTATACAACATGTTATGTTTGATAAACTGTACATCTTTTATAACATTTGAGTGTAATGATGTACACTAAGCGGCTTTGAAAACGCAACATTTACAATTTACACATCTTATGAGTGTGCATGTATATATTTACCCATAGCTCGGCCATTTCAATTTGCTGATGCAGCTAAGATATGTGAAATGACAATCAAATTGATTTGTTTACCATCTGATCACATCCTTAACAATCACAAAAACAAATTAAGACATAAACAAAAGTAAATGTTGCAAATTGTGTGCCGTGCATCCCTCGGCGTTTGTTAAATTATTAACCCTTATCGTGCTTATCGCGACCCAGAGAAGCGCTACTCGATACTTACCACCACTGCTGAGCGCGACTGTAAGTCGCGCCATACCGTTGCGCCAGTGAGTTTTGCGTTAAAGCCCCGTTTTACCTTGCCCATAGTATTTATGAATGAAATTCAACTATATTTTGTTCAGTAGTAAAGTACGGAACTATTTCTAAAAAAGATATCACCCAAGCAATGACCAAGTACGTTAAAATCACCCTCTAACATTTGTTGTGAATTCCCGAACTAAACTGACTGACTATCGACTAGGAATGCGCACGCTGTTTTTAGCGCATATTCGAGGATAATTAACATAAACAGTATTTTTCCAATAAAATTTGAAAAATTAATAATTGAAATAAATGCATCATTATATTCTGACAGTTTTTGTCGTAATATTTAATTCTGATATTGGAATTTGTTACTAGGCCTACTTTATAACATTTAGCATAGCGTTATGTATGAAGTGCATGGAATATTTCACATTGCATTGCCATACTGCTGAATATCATAACGTGTAATTATCAAAATTCTACCAATGTATAGCTTATTTTTCTTCGTTGTATAAAATATAGGGTTTATATTAGTATTTTGATAACTATTACCATTGATTATGTACTAAACAGAGTCACTATCAGACGAGGTTTTTATCTCAAGTAGACTGCTAATATAACTCAGCACTGATCAGCTGATAAGCCCACTGGGAATCTAGCACGATAATGGTTAATGCATATGTGTACTGTTTTGCTGATAAAGTGTCCGTGCTTATCAATGAGATAGAAATAAAGCAAAAACTGATAAATTTGAATTTTAATTTAGGTTACGAAAACCCGATGTTTCACATTCAATGTCTAATCAGAATTACTTCCCTTGACTATACAATTATTAGTAACGTACAATAATGTAAAATATTGCTAATACACATTTTAAAAAGTTTAAGACCACCATGTTGCTGAGTTCAAACTGCCATAGTTTGTCTTTATTGAAATTTTCGATCAATTGAACATTCCAATTGACAATACATAAAAATAAGTATCATCAGCTTATCAATTGCTGGGTCATTTTTCCGTTTTTGCCATTTTACTGTTCAATGTATGGCTGTTGTAAAATCAGACCGATAGAACATCAAGTTAAAATCCATGGGCAGTCATTAGAACTCATAAATAATTTCGTTCAGAAATATAAATAAAAACTGCAGATTAGCAAATATCACCGGTATGTGAAAAGCAACATTATAACAGTTAATGCTTGGCGAAAGGAAACAATACATGTATATGCTAAATATTTGCATTTCATTCCTATGCAAACATGACACTACAAAGACAAGTACACGTGTCTGTAATTTCTCATGTAAGCGTAACGAAATTGTATTGTATTGCATTGCATTTAAAGTGAAAATGTGAAATGCTCACACTGCATTTCAGCTTGTAAACAGCATTACAGGCTTCTGGCCTTTTTACATAGGACAAGTATTCCTTTATTTTTATGTATGAGAAATCAACATAATACTAAAAGTCGTCAATTTTCATTGACTTTCTAGCAACCCGAAACGTAGTATACAGATAATTTTCTCATTAGAATCAAATCATAATTAGATTATTCTAGCATAATTATGATATTACATTCTAACTCTATAGATTTCTAATTATCCCGTCATGCAATTTTAAATACATAAACAATTTAGACGTTTTAAAGAAATTTGTATTTTGTGAACTTTAATTTGTCACCTGGCTCTACAAAAGTGATACGACGTGGTTGAAATGGATAAAAGCATCCAAGTCAAAATAGCAAAGGGAAAAAATTATAAAAACATTGATATAACAACCACATTGTGTTAAACAACAGTGTAGTGCTTCCCATATTATTATGTTCTATTAATTTATAGTTATTAAGTGTGTGCTATTCAATCATAGAATATGGAAGTACATTTTGTACAGACACATAACAGTCTCGATAATTTACATTACGAACAAGTTAATGATGCTCGTTTTCACATTTTGAATGTTAACGAAATTTGGTCTTGGGCTACTAAACATATGATTGATTCAATTGGTTTTAAATATGGAACTTCAGTACTATCGATCAAATGTGTTATTATTCTATGCAGCATGTCCAGCATTGGGCTGATACTATTAATTCCCAATATAACTTAGATGTTTACAAACAATTTAAATGTCAATATAAATCTGAAAAAAAATATCTTGATATCGAGACGAACGATAAGTACAAACTAGCTTTATCAAAGTTTCGTCTATGCTCACACTCTCTCGAAATCGAAGTTGGTAGATATACAAATATTGCCCGCTCTGACCGTAAATGTAAACTATGCAATACTAATATGATAGAAACTGAAAATCACTTCATCCTATGTTGTCTATTTTATTCTGACTTACGTAATATGTATAATATTCCCAGATCATGGAATACATTGAACAGATTTGTATATTTAATGTCGTCGAATAATAATACTACCATTAACAATATAGCTAAATTTACCTAGAATGCTATGTTAAGACGCTCTGTAGCCATTGATGCAGTTGCTTCGTAACTTGTTATGTATCTCTGTTAAATACTAGGTCATACTTTTGTATAATATTTATATGCTCTTGTGTATATGTGTTGCAAATTGGCCAAAGGCATATTATTTTCCGATTTTGCTAATAAAACTTGAAATAAAACTTGATAACAGAAAAAAACGTTCAATCATGTGTCCTTATGAAATTGATAATTAAAAGCACGTAATCTAAGATCAGCATAGAACACATCGAGTTCCATTAATGTCAGAAAGTTTGTTTTAGTGATTGAAATCTACTCAACGTGACTAACTATGCAGATGTGACCGAAATACTCAAATATGACACGTGGCGTTCAATAAACAAACGGTGTATGGAGGTGGGGTATTACATACTTGAGATACTTAACAGTAATATATATTTTAAAATTCATGTTTTACATATCGTCCCTCAACGCCACATTAAACCAATTATAATTTATTAGTTTTAGCTTTACTTTTTTAGTCATTTAATCATATTTTTATATGTCATTTTATACTATACCACTCAGAATGTTATGAGGGTCAACACATTTGCCTTGGGAATATTTTGCAAATCGAGTACGATGGACTAATGAATTTTTCAAAAACATATTGAAAACGAATAAAGTTTTCTTCGAAACTAAATGTTTAAGTGCTTATTAGTTCAACCTCAAGAAATGATTTCGAGGGAATGTATATAGGGCTCTTGTCTACACCTGGTGTAAATGTTTTATAGGGAACTTGGCGACAAAATGAAGACTGCCAAGCCTAAAAAGAAAACTCGGCCCTAGTTACTACAGCGAAAAACGTCATCCACTAAGACTGGCGTCAGGCGGTAAAATGTGGAGGCTAAACATGGTATATGTTAAATTATTACCTAGCACTCTATATAACGAGTAATTCTATATTTTTGACTGTTTAATGTCTAAATGTTTTTTTAGATTCAGGTATGAAACAGTTCATTGCCGGGAGGGCAACAGTTTTGACTGTTACATCCCTGGATGAACTGTTACCTGCGCACTACGATATGCGCAATACAAATTCCTGCAAAACACCCTCCTAGATATATAGCGTATTTTTAATATATCTCTTGAACAATGTTATGTCCATTTTGCTTTATTACATGTCGATTTTATTTGTTTTATAATAAAATCATGGGGATAATGAGAGTCTTGAACTTATAACAAACATTTCCGCTATTAGTATGACAAAATGTCCTAGAAATATCCTTTTTCTTTGTTGTATTAGTAGATCTTAACTGTAGTTATATAGAGTATTAGGTAATAAAACAGTTATTTCATGTCTGTTTTGGGTTAACAGTCAAAACTATTGTCCCTCGGTATCGGGGAAGACATTTTGAACTGTTGCCCTCGGCCTTACGGCCTCGTGCAACAGTTCAAAAGTCTTCCCCGATACATTGGCACAATCGTTTTGACTGTTAACCAAACAGACATGAAATAAGTGTATACTGTTGCACATAAACTCTTTCCGGAAAATTAATATACGTGTCGGAGTATCTCTCTCAACTTTAACTGTCATGTTTGATTTACGAGAATGCATCGAATTTATCTAAAATTGCACTAGGCTATGAAGCCAAGGTGCTGAAACAAAAGAAACGACGTCGTTGACGTCGTAGAGTGTGCGCCGATCGGACCTACTACAGGTGCAATAAAACCACGCAGATTTTATATGCTTTAAAATATCAATACCAAATGTAGCAATTACAATGTATGCAAATTGTGAATACAATGGACAACAATTCAATAAAAATCAACGTTCGCGACTTTTGCGGACCACCCTCGTATATTCTGTCTGTTCACAAAATATATTCCATATCGGTAATGCAACTAATGGGCGTCGCAATAACTTTCTGAAGTGTGATATCTTCCATTCAGCAACATTTTAGTGTTTAAATTCAATAATCTATAATATATACGATTCTATTAAATACATACCGTGCTATTCAGAATCTTATTTACGTTCAATAAACTAAACTTAATGAGTTTCTGTCAACTGCAACTGTTTGTTACTATGTTTGTTGATTACTCTATTAAAGGGACTGCCTCACAAAATTTGATGAATTGCAAAAATAAAATAAAATTGTTATTTTGGTATAGTTGTCTGTATATTCCATTAACAACCACACTGACATCTTAAATGACTTGAGAAACTTCGGAATTTTGTATTTATTTAGTATTTTACACGAAAAAAAAATATAGGGTATTAATACCCTATAGAATTAACACTACTATTACTTGAATTGCCTGAAATTTGTTCGCAGTTTATGAAAATGAATCGAAGAACGAACCAAATACCTCACTGATGTTTACGCTGTAGTTTGTTGGTGTTACGGTTCGATCACGTGTAAATTACATAATTCACAAAGCATGTTGGAAGGAAACTTAGCGCTTTTTTCAAGAAAAAAATACTCAGTGGGCGATATCGAGAGTGGTTAAAATTGCTTATTTGCACCAAATCTTTCATAAAGCAACCGTCAGTGGTTTTCTATTACATCAATGCTTGGTTAGGTTGGAAAATAACGATATACAAAAATGTTAGCCCAATCTGTGAGGCAGCCCCTTTGAAAGGAAGCGTAAAACCCATTAGGTGATATGCGCATGCCGTTAATTTGCATATTGCAGGAAGACGCTTGCATTATACATTTACATGTTACGGTTGATAAACTTTTGTAACATTTGAGTGTATAATTTATATGTTTGAATATTGTGTTGCTTTGTTTTCAGATGTTACGCCGTTTTCCAACCATTGTTAAGTACTATATATATACGAATATTTAACTATATGAATCTATTTCGCAAGACAGTGATTGTTTCGTTTAGATATCTTTTGTTTACAATCATATGGTACAGTAGAACTTCGAGTCCCGAGTTGCCATATGACCAGACAATATTTCGACTTATTTTCATGTTCGAGTCTCGCTATAATACCAGTAAGCCATATTTTCGCCGGGATTAATGAACCAATTCTATGATGATCGAGCCAAACGTCTTCGTGGCATCGACGTTCTGCTGCAAATGACAATTGTTTTAGCCAAATGTTCAACCACTTAGTTACGACTCCAGCATTTTACAATAATTTCATTGTAAACATGACCAATGCGGTGCAGAAACTAACCTGCCCAAGTCAGGGATTGAACCAGGATCTACAGAGTAACAATTCCGTACATACTCACTGGCCTGTAAAAAAGTAATAATCTAATAAATTGCATGATAGGCAGACATGTGTCTGATGGGATCTGACTGGAAGGCATCGCTTATTTCAGCAAACTCTGATATTTTCCTTCCATGGACATGAGTGTGTTTAAGCTCGTACATTGCATGTTTACAAACAAAAGTCGGGTAAAACACGAGTGATGAACAACTTATGTCTGGTTGATACGAAACAGCAGTTTGCTTATTTAATCAAAAGAAGATATATTGCAGGGTTAGGTAACCTCAGTTTAAGTTATGATATCTCGACAGTAACCTCATTGTAGTGAAAGAACTCAGTTCGCAGCTTAGTAAGGATCGCGTGACACTATGAATAGAACTGACTGAAACATTATTTCCGGTTTGTGACAATCAACATTTTAATTGTTTTACCATTGCAAAAATGAAAAACGTGTACTAAATATTTGCTTTTCCTTTTAATGCAAACATGACACCGTAAAGACAAGTAAAATAATTGCAGTACATCTACTGAGTTTCGTATTGTGCGAATAAAAATCATTGAATTACTACACCTAGATTTCTTTCAGATGTTTCGTATATGTCTTGTGAGAACAAAAACCCAAGACTTCTTTCGAATCTGAATTTATAAACAAAATGATGCTTTAGTAATATTATAATAAAATGTACAGGAAACATTACTTCTTTTGAAACGATAATTGAATTTATAAAACAGTAATGTTTAAACCAACTGTGTCGTAATTATTATAAATGGCAGACAAAACATAAATCTTAAAAATACTATTTTGCTGATATGTCTTTGGTTTTTGTCTGGATATTTCTCACATAACAAAAACATCCGTCATTATGGCCGATAAAGGGCTGCCAAAATGGTTTTAAAATCGATTATAACGAACATAGAACTTCCATAATAATGCATTTCAGCTTGTACGCTACAAAATAGGCTTCCAGTCTGATCATATAAAGCATTATTCCACATTCATAAAGGACATATATTTTACAATTTTCATGTGCATAAGAGATTTACAATCCAATTACGACAGGGTTGAAATACCAACCTGCAAGTAAAATAACAGAAAAAACAAAAAAGCATGGCTAACAACAGTGTAATGTTTTCTATTATATTTGACTATTTATTGCCATTAAGTGTTTGATAAGTAATACCAACAATTTGGAAGTACAAACAATCAACAGTCTCAACAATAGAATACTCGTTTTTATTATGTTTCCTCATGAAGTAGATAATTAAAAGCACGTAATCTAAGACAAACCATAGCAACATATTAAGTGCCATTAATTCCAGAAAATTTGTTTAGGTGATAGAAATCTATTCTACGTGATTCATTTTACAGATGTGACCAATGTACTTTAATATGACGCATGGCGTTCCAGATGCACTTAGGTTTAACAGAATCATATCTGTGGAATACTGGTAAGGTCATTGGGTGGCTGTACCTGTATTATATGACTGATGAATTGCGTACACTCCGATGTAAACAAACCAAGACACGAATGTCATAGTTTATCATCGAAAATGTCATAGCAAGTAGGCATAAAATGTGTTCTAATACGATAAATTGGCCACTTGTGTTTTGAACGGAATGGTTCTGCTGTTACCAGAAATGTGTTATAGTAATATCGGATTATTCCTTTTAACGCTCCGTTCTCGTGATAAACGTTTTACTGGTAAAATGGTTAGTATTTGAATACGTTAAGTATTAGCTGTAAGATGTCTGAAAATTGTGTTAGCGTTTTTCGGATAATATTCACATTGGTCACTGGACAATAGACGTCTTCATACACCAAGCCCGTCTTATCTATAGATATTCTTAAGTTTCTTCATGACCATATACAAACATGAATATTATGGTTCGACTATGCTTATTTGTGTGTCTTTCATGCTACACTGTATGTGTTGTACAAACACATTTGGTAATTACTGATTATTTTTCCGGGAAGCTTGATAGAACAGCTGATCATAACCTTGAACTTACACTTTATACGTTTCTACTGTTTGACGTCAACCGTCTATAGAACCAAATAAGCTAAACGTTTTTATTTTGAAGTCGCACATGCAAGGTAAATAACAACCAAACTATATAATAACGTCATATGCACAATGTAACACAATGATGATGACGGCATAACTAGACAAAATCGTATAATTTTATTTTAAGTTAACTTATATACAACAAGGCACTTTAAGAGTTTTAGCATGCGGTCATGACGTTGTAGCCACGTGTTAAGGTCCTACGTGGAGGCAAAAAGCTTCTTATATCATGTAGACATGTTTAGCAGTATATTGAACATTAATAAGAAAAGTCATCATGTAAATACTGAAAATTTGGGACATGAAAACTGGTTGTTTTCACGGCAATCATTGTCTACATAACTAGGTATTACAGAAGAAACATGTCACATGCAGTGTTTGACACCACGCTCATAAAAGTAAGAAATACAATGTAGAGTAAACACACAAAATATATTATCCTATTTAGTGTACATAGATAGATAGCTTTTATTCGGAAAAAGGCTTTTAGCCTATCATTCTACAAACATATATACAACTATAAACATAGCATGTCAATGGTGGTGTCAGAACATAATCATGAAAATATGTACATGCATATATAGTATATATAGTATGTTCAAATTCAGCAAATGATGTATATATGTAATTTAAATGTTGGTAAGGGGATAATTGAGACTGTTAGAAGTATAGTTGCGACCTTAATTCAAAACTTTTGTGTTCAAACAATTATAGGTTTTTTTTATAGTACATTGATTTTCGATGTTCAATAGTTCTGCAAATTTCAAAATATTCGGGTGTTTCCAATAATATTTTTTGATGTAAACTTTTCTTAAATCCTTATATACTGGACATTCTAAAACAAAATAAAATTCATCTTCCAAAGTGCTACAACATTTACATTTACGTTCATTAAATGGTACTTTAACTGGCTTATGCCATCGTCCAGATTCAACTTCTAGTTTATGCGCCGAGACCCTTAATCGTGTGAGACATGTTCTAAATTTATAAGTAGTAATAATATCTAAGTATGGTTGAAAACGAAAGTCTGCTAATAAGTTATTTGTTTTTGCTCTTGATGAATTTTGAAGTTTCCTGTTCCAATTTTGAATAAAGATCACTCTAACTCTGGTTTTAAATATTCCCAACAATAAGTTCACGTTTCCTACACCTTGAAATTGCCATACGTAGTTAAAACCTAAAGATTCTAACAAAGATTTTACATATATATATATATATATATATATATATATATTAATCATTTCAATGCGTTTGGTATAAAAATTATA
Source organism: Spisula solida (assembly GCA_947247005.1). Classification (NCBI taxonomy): domain Eukaryota; kingdom Metazoa; phylum Mollusca; class Bivalvia; order Venerida; family Mactridae; genus Spisula; species Spisula solida. Next base: position 40,221,154 of record OX365958.1, on the reverse strand, counting down.
CTCGACAATGGAAATGCATCTTAATCTATATAGACGTCGAAAATACTTTCTAAAGTGTGATGTCTTCCATTTAGCACCCGTTTAGTGTTTAAATTCAATAAGCTATAATACATATTCTATTAAATGTATTGCACTCTCTTCAAAGTCATGTTCACATTTAACAAATTGAATTATAAGTTTCTCTCAACTGCAAATGAATGCCATATGTGTGTTAAGTATTTTATTAAAAGAGGCGCAAAACCCATTAGCTAATGTGTGCTTGTTGTTCTCTATCATAGGATGATGAATGTAATATACATCATGTTACCTTTGATAAACTACATTTTGTAATAATTAAGAGTAGTATGTATCAGTTTCTTTGTTCATCGGATCAGACCCCGTTTTTCATACATTGGTGAGTAATATACGACTGAATATAATTATAGTTTAGTTTTATGATAATTTATTATATTGTATTTCATTTAACAATCACAAAACGATTGCACATATACTTATCAACCGACAAGATTTTCTAGTTTAAGCATAAACAATATTTTATTTGGCAATACCGAAGTAAATGACAAATGTCTTCCTTCCAAGGAAAGGAGTGAGTTGTATATTATGTTTACAAACACACGTACGATAGAAACACGATTGATTGACATTTAATGTCTGGTTGATAAGGAAGAGCTTTCTACTTGATAAAAGAATTATATAAAGCGTATGCATGATGTCCAATAAAACGGATAGGTTGGTGTACTTGGCAATACGTTAATGTATCCGTCATGTTGACCTATCCAGTTTTTGAAATGTGCTTCTAAGCATTTTAAAAGTGGCGGACCAACATGTTCCTGAGTGGAGAAAACGCCTTATTTTGTTTTTGTTTTTAATTGGCTTTCTTATTAAATTTCAAATTGATCAAACCTATTTTTTCCACCACGTCGTTGATTTCTCATTTTATGGTTCAATAAACCGTTGTACCTAATTTTGATAATAAAACTCCCTTGTGCCGACTTTTGATAATCAATAACATACACACAAAATTTCGTGCAGAAATATCAATGCATAAACAAATATATCGAGCAATGTCGGCAGTTATCAACACTTTAAGATTGAATCACATGCTGTTTGCACACAATCGTTCGATGTCGATATCTACCGACACTCACGCATGTCATAATCCTTCTGGAATCATTAACACGACGTCATTACCCATCTGTCCCACCAAAAGGCCTGTGAAGAAGTAAGTAAGAATACCACAAATATCGGCACTTTACGACATACTTCGGCAGTTACCAACACCCAAATATTTTTTTTCTTAAAAATCAATAGTGAAACACACGATATGAGAACATTATTACAAAGCATTCGTAGCTTATTTTATACCTTTATGACTTCAGACATTCGATCCAGATGGCATCTTTTATATTTGAAAATACAATTATTTCATCACACATTCATGAATCAACAATTAATTTCTAATTATGGTAATTGTGGCTAAAAGCGTTGATGATAACAAGGCATATGTGCCGGCATCAAATTTATTTCTATTTAAGATCACGTTCTCATTTGGAATGCGCTGTATATTTTTCTGTTAAAGAGGGGGTGAGCTATAAATAAGCAGCATATATATATAGGTATCGATAACTACCGAACGTTTGAAATGTCGGCGGCATTTACCAAAACCGCTCATTTCAAGATTACTTTCGATGATAAGACAGTGGATACTTTAACTTTCAGACCATTCATGTTAACTTCAATATAACGGTCAAGAAACGTCATTGAAAGATGCGAAATCATACACATACAACACGACATAGGAACTAACTCGTCTTATGCCAGTCGACAAGGTCCATGATAATGACGTCACGAGCTGCGGTCGATTTTTCAACGAAAAAAGGTACAGGTTAAGTCCTTTACTGCTTACCAGAAAACGAAAGTAAACATTACAAACAAATACAGCGTTTGAAATGTCGGCGGTATTAACCGACACCCCTCATTTCAAGTTAACTTTCGATGATAAGACAGTGGACACTAAAGCTTTCAGACAATCCATGTTTACTTTGATATAACTGTCCAGAAACGTCATTGAAAGATGCGAAATCAAACACATACAATACGACAAAGAAACTAACTTGTCCTTTGCCAGTCGACAAGGTCCATAATAATGACGTCACGTCATGCGGTCAGTTTTTTCAACCAAAAAAGGTACAGGTTATGTCCTTTACTGTTTACAAGAAAACAAAAGTAAACATTACAAACATGCGCTTGATCTGATGACGTCCTCATAACAATGTTTGACGAAACAAACACTTAAAAAGGAAATTAGCTTACTGCTGTCGATAAGTACCGACTGTCGGATACACCCGACATTGCTCTCTTGTTAACACGTGTACACCTATAAAAGTGTGGTGTCCAATATGGTTTGACTTGCTTTTATCAACAAATAATAGGTTCTGTTCAGTTATTTTATGTAATCAACGAGAATCTTCTTCGAGTGTGTGCGGGATATGAACGTAGTCAATGTCACGGAACGTTTTCTTGCCAAACCAGGGAATGGAACTGTAAAACCCTCTACTATATTAAGCTAACCTCACGGGATATATAGGTCAAATACAAGATAGGTTAGTAACATACATTTGTATGTTTTGTATGCTATATGGGAGTAATAATGCGTCGTCCTACAACCACTTGAAAATATAAAAGAAATTGAACAACAGTTTTAGCAAAACCAAGGATTTTTCCTATTCCATGCCTAAGTTCAAATAAAATATGTGCTTATAATTATTTAACAAAGCTTTTCTTGTTTTAGGTTTTGTTTGTCTCCGAGTTCATTAACACTAGATACATTGTAAACCACTTTTATGCACGCACGGAAAACCTCGCAATCATGTGCAGAATGTTCATGTTTGTTTACCGATTTACCTTTGTACACTTAGCAATGACGTTGTCCTCATGTCCTTGTGGTTCACATTTGTAAACAGATCTTTTCACCTTTGTACACTGAGCAATGACGTTATCCCTATGTCCTTGTGGTTCACATTGGTGTACAGATCTTTTCACCTTTGTACACTGAGCAATGACTTTGTCCTCATGTCCTTGTGGTTCTCATATGTGTACAGATCTTTTCACCTTTGTACAATTAGCAATGACGTTTTCCTTATGTCCTTGTGGTTCACATTTGTGTACAGATCTTTTCACCGTTGTACACTGGGTAATGACGTTATCCCTATGTCCTTGTGGTTCACATATGTGTACTGTACAGATCTTTTCACCTTTGTACACTGAGCAATGACTTTGTCCTCATGTCCTTGTGGTTCTCATATGTGTACAGATCTTTTCACCTTTGTACACTGAGCAATGACTTTGTCCTCTTGTCATTGTGGTCCACCACTCCCATAGCCATCTACTTGTTAAATTCACCCGATGTTTAGTGCACCTTTTGATCCTGACCATGTACATGTATATTACATGATTCTAACGTAGACTTCTTATAATATTACTATTTATGAGAGCAAATCAAGCATTTTCTGTCCATTAGATTTATTTATGTTTGTAGTACATGTATTTATCGTGCTAGGACGTAATACGTCATGATTAATGTAAATAGAAAGCCGTCGTTAAGTAACAAATCTTCATCATCATGCAATAATGTTATTTACTAAAGTCTACTACCGGTAGTTCATATCCCGCGAATATAAATGTACAACGTTACAACAGAACATTGCAACTCAAAATATGTTTCGTTTACTATCTTAATGACAGTGCGTTAGAATATATTAAGTATCGGTACAACAAGTGACCAGAAAAAGGTCAATGGCTCTTATTTGAAATAATTTCATACGATTGATGACCTACTTCCCGTTTTTTGACAATTTATTGATAAATAGATGGTCGAAAATAATTACAAATCTCAATTTTAAGTCATGCCATCTCGCCATTTTCCCATTGGTAATAGCGGTAGAACACTGTAGGGAGGACAACTTTGTTCGTTGATTTCAAATTTCGCGTGACATCATGCATCGAAGATCAAAGCTGACTGAAAATAATTGCCGGTATGTACAAAGAAACGTTTTAACTGTTGATTGGCAAAGATAAACAATATTGAAACATGTTTGCCTATGATTTCAATGCAAACATGACTTCGTAAATGAAATTATAGTATCTATTGGCATTACTACTTTTTAGTGTAAATCACATGACTTGAGCCATTCATTCCAAAACATATCTTGTGAGAATAAAAAGCAATGACCTACTCGACCTTATTTGTTTTCGAATTTGATTTTATGAGAACATTTTTGTTTTCGGTTTAATATTTAATTGTAAATAAATAACTTTCTGATACTTTTTATTTCACCTGCGTCTTATTATGAGCGTACAAAAAATGATTTCATTTGAAACGATAATTGAATTTAGAAAAAAATGTTATTCTTACACCAGCTGTGTCGGGATTTTTATAAAAGGCAGACAAAACAAACATTTTTATAACACTCTTTTGCTGAATTCCCTTTGGGTTGTTTGTCTGGAAATTTCTCACATAACAAAAACATTCGTCATAATTGCTGATAAAGTCCTGAAAACAATGATTTAAAACTTGATAAAAACAAGCACAGAACAACAACAGTTTATGTTTCTGCTTATAAGCCACAAAGACTTCTAGCTTAGTAATATAAAATTATTATCATATAACATTTATAACTATTTTACATGTTCGAAAATGTTTAACAATCACGGCAGGGCTGAAGGCTAAACGGATGAAATGGATAAAAACATGAAAGTCAAATATCAATGATAGAAAATATATAAAATCTTCATTATTATAAGAATACTGCGTAAAACAGTGAAAAACAGAAAAACAAGTATGTTTTGTTATTTGTTGCCATTAAGTGTGTAATAAGTCATACTGAAACATTTCTTCTCTCGAACTTGGCGGCCTTGGTCAGTCTGGCAAGAAAAACCGATGACCACACACTTACGACTGTCTCATTCGAACGAACGAATAAATACACAAAGAACTAAAACTTAGAAGTACAGACAATAAACAGTCTCAGAAATAGAATAATTGTTTTTATCATTTTTCATTACATGTATCACGATGACAAAGCATGTAATAACAGACAAAAACATAGCCAATTATTTTGTCATATTAATGTCAGAACATTTGTTTTAGTGATTGTAATCTATTCACCGTGCTTTATTGCACAGATGTGACCGAAGTACTTAAATATGATACGTGGTGTTCCAAATATAAACTCTATAAGAAGGTAGGACATGGTTTACAAACTTATTTTGCTGTGGAAACTGGGTCATTCAGTAATTTAGTAATAATTTATTATACTTTTCGACAGCTTGGACTTGGGCGGATCTGTGCTTGTTTAGTTGGGCATTGTGTCTTTATGTGTTTTATGTTTCCTGTGCTCGGTTGGTTCAGTTGGGCATTGTGCTTTGTGTGTTTTTAATGTTTTCTGTGCTCGGCTGGTTAATTTGAGTGCTGCCTTCCCTGTCTGACTTAATATAATCTTTTTTAATATATCAGATAAGGTCGACGTTCATTAGGTCAACTGAATCATAATAAAAATCATTGCCGCGGTGCACAGTATTACATGGTACTATACTTTAGGTATTCTGTCTGCAACGTAAGACATATAATATCAATTCTGATATTTTTCTTACAACGAATAAGTATTTTTTATATTGTAAATGTGTTTTAAAATGCCCATCCGATACATGATATAAATATTGTTTAGGCATCGTGTGCATGCCTGACACCGGCCGATGATCGTCAGTGAATTATGGACAATTGGTGTCGGACGAACATTGGTCGTTGACTGTACTATGTCCATCAGTCGTGTGAGCAAAGTAAGGTACGCAAATAAAACTGACTCCACTAGCATGCATATCACGAGCGGATTGATTCGGTTCGTCAATTGTTTGATGAAGGCTGCTTTCGCGTATAGACCTTTTTATCATAATACCGGTATATTGTAATGCAGCATATTTCTCTTGGACAATCGCTATTGTATGTGATATGTCACTTCCAATCTGTCTTCCACAATCGCTGACAGTGGCATTCATCTTGTTAGCCAAAGACGGCTATTAATTTGTTAAGTGTAACATAATAAGTTTGCGTCGAGAGTTTTCGGATTTTACATAAATATACCAGTGGCTTTGATGATCCCATAGCAAAAACAATGTTGTCCGCCGAATGCATGCTTATGCAATTTTGCATGGTTTATGTTATACTAATGAAACTGTAACATTGATGCATTCGGTACTAAATCCACTACCAACCTTGATTTCGTATTTCGGCTACCATATCAAAGATAGAAACATCTTTATTTTCAGTAATTCATTAATAACCAATGTTCGTTATACAGCTTCAATCTCTTGCATTTTATTAAAAGAAAAAATAGATAGTCCTTCAGTATTTTCAATTTCTTGATAATTTAGAAAATCCAGAACGTACCAATTTCCAATCAGCCTCTAGTGTGATTAGGGCTATACCCACAGAAGACTCTTTCGGTGTTGATTTGTCGCATACTCGGAATATTCAAACGGCATTGCAGCAAAATTACCAAATTCAAGTCACTTTTCCCACCTGAATGTGGAAGTGCAAAGGCGCGTTAGTCAATTTAGTTTTACTTAATGCATTAATTAAATACACAAACCTTTTTGTTGAGGGAGGACCGTATGTTCGTACCCGTAGCAGTCTTACTTCCTTGAAGCAACCCGCCAAAACTAATGGATTATTTAAAACATATGGTTGTTTATTAAACGTACATTCAATCTCATAATATAACCTACATTCTGAACCAATGAAAACGCCGATCTGCGCTGGTCAAATGAAAATTTAATCATTTACATTTTACTCTTAACAGACCTGACGTCATAACTTGGCGCTATATTCCATCGGTCAACTAAAATGCTCGATGTTTCATTCTAAGTAAGATAGAACATATAAAGTAAATTTTTAATGAATAAAAAGTGCTCGCTTCGCTCGCCACGCCCATTTTAATTATTAGCAATGTACTTAATATGTTCTAACTATTACTAGAGTGACGGACTGATATAATATTGGCAGTTTCATTGAGACAAGTGAATGCTTATTTCATTTGTCTGCTTTAGTTCAAAGTTGACGTGTATTCAAGGCAACCAAACACAAGCTGATGATCATTTCCCGGTACGCTGTAATGCAAAGCTTAATGCGATCATAACATTGCACTTACATACGTCCGTTTCTCATTCCGAAAGCATCGTTGTCTTGTTAATGCATGTTTATGTTCGTCACCCTGAAAGCCATTTAAATTTCTCGGAAACATCGCTGATCCAAACATAAATTCACTTAAATCACTTGGTTGTCATGGTATCGTGACGACGTTCGTTATTATATTCAGGCGAATAGCCAACATGATATCACTAGGAGAATTTTCTTAATAGCTTCCTAGTTTTGTTAATATCATTATTAAGACATTTAGTTACACTCGAACGCCTGATGCTACTATTATCTGCAGTCCGCCACACTGTCATGCAAATACCCAGTTGATCAGGTATCATGTTCACGACAAAATACTCCATCTATCAGAACGAGTTATTTTTAGCTGCATGATTTGGTTTCCTCTCTGATGGCTTTAACGTGTTTTTAGTTTTTGTCAGGTCAACACTTCTGTCGTTTCCTTATATCATTATGTTGAAATTTGCGAAGATCGTAATTTGGAAACCGTATCAATATGCACAGTTCTACTGGAAGATTGCATAACATACATTTATTCCTCTCACTACATGAAATAAACATACATGTAAATATTAGGAAATTACATGCATGCACATTCAAGGCGGGAAGAACATACATTCATATATAGGAATAACAAGTGTGTGTGTGTGTTAGGGGATTAAGGGCTAGGGTACGAGAGGTCGGGAAAACAGCTTATACAGAAGCATATTGGTTATTAACAGTCGTAAATGTGGTCGAAATCTTTGGACCGGGGATTATAGTTGATAAAGATTCTGAATGTTATTCATGTATTTGTCTGATTTATCAATACTAGTAGACAATAGTTTTACATTTTCATGAAAGTATTATCTATATTAAACATTGTAACTAATACGATATTCCAGATTAAATTTTATTGTTCGGAGATTGTACATAAAAGCAGGAAATTATTATTAATGTGATTAAATGTCATTAATTATACAACTAAAATTGTCGATTTAGATGGCCAGTAAAATCGTATCTTTATATGGGAGATAACCACAGACTGACTCGGTAAGTTCTCCACTTGGAGTATGCAAATATTTACCGTAATGTTTCATTAAAAAGAACAACAAACATATCACCGTGTTGTATTTTCATAATTTCGACATACAAATGTATGGTTTCGTTTATAAACTATTTTACTGTCCGATTTTAACAGATGCGTTGAATCAGCTTTTATAGGAGAAATAGAAATTCCATAAAGTATAGAAAAAATGTATTAAACCATGAAATAGAGAGAAAAGGAGACAGTAAATGTCTAATTATAGCCAGTAAAAAGGCATACAGTTCATGGTTTTATTATACTCTGCTCGTCATTGAATGCATATGTTATAGTTTGCAGACACACATATTGCAGCATTCTGCATTCATCCGCGTTTTATAAGTGAGAGATAAAGTATGTTTATTTTGTCTCGAAACCTGACGACCAAGATCAAGCAGAAAATTTAGATTTTCACTACTCGTCTGCTAAGACTTCTCTAGAATTTTGGACAAACGATAAGTATCTGATACAATTGATGGCATTTTTTTCCATTACGAATAAAATATTTAACCGATGATTGGGTCGAATATACATTCTTACGCTCGGCGTTTGTCAAACACAAAAATATGTCATCTCACTATATTGCGATGTGCCATATAAATGGTAATTAATGTTGCTGCTTTGTATTTTGTTCATAACAAAATTAATTAAAACATTTTTTTTGCTAAATTTAACATGAGCTATAGTTAACAAGACATAAAGCCGTAACAGTTTTGAAATGAATTATGACATAACGACACCTTATGAATTTTATTCCTTATTCAAATGATAATTTAAACAATTCTATTTTTGTTTATTTTCTATCAGATGCTTCCGGGTTAGTTTATTTATTTTCACAAAATGTTCGCAATTTTTTGTCATTTTGTCGTTGTCCTCTATAACGACACTGATATCACGAACAAAATGGAACATGGAAACTGTTATGCGCAATATAAGAATACGGTACATTCTAGAATCGTTCCGCGCGTTTTGTGTATTCCAAAATTGTTGCGCGGTGTTAGAAAAGTCTTTGCGCGTTTTAAGAATCTGGACAATGTAAGAATCGGTGTTTGAGGGTTATTGTAGAACTTGTTCGTATACAGAAGTATAATTTCACTTTTTTGCGTTTTATTTATTTGTTCAGTTTCGATTCAAAACCAGATATCGCCGCATAAAATGATGAGATTAATGTACAGATTAATTTTATATAATTGTTGTTTTGCTTCAATGGGCTAGCCAGGGACCGGTGCCAGAGGATAGACTTGCTATCTGATTAGAATGCATGAATCTTTAAACAACAGAGAGATTCTAAAGAAACACAATACAGTTTGAATTGTTCTGAACTGCTGTAATGATATTCGAGAAGAGCAAATATGTCACGCTACTTTAATTACCATGCTGTCAATTAAACATCACCTTATGCATGTAAATTAAATAATAAAAATTGACAAAAACACTTCAGTCAGTTTTAAAAGAACGTTTTTGCCTCTTGTAACATTAGGTTCATCAGTGCACTGACTGGAACATGATCATTTGAGGAAACCCGCTAAGTTAGTGTAGTGGGTAGATCGATATTTTGAGCTTCTTATCTTATCTTGTCTTGATTTTTGACTAGAAGCACATCTACGAGCAGTAGGGAGATCCTAAATTACTCGTCAATGGCCTTGTGTCAGTGATTGACCTGTTTCGGTGACATGTTTGGCCTTGTGCCATACTCTGTTTTTGCAGAGTTCTATGAAGTCAAACATTTATGTAAACTCTTCTGTAAACAAACAGCTGTCTATGCGGTTATAAAAATGCACAAATATTATTCTAATACCTAAATAGTACTTAGTTTTTTTAAACTATGGTTTTTTCATACTGATTCTTATTACTTTTTATACCAATCCTTAAAAGTGCCCTAAAATGATTCCAAATTCAATAATATTTAGTTTCTCTGAGGCAGTCATTTTCTGTCCTCTGTTGAGAAAAGTCACATGATTTGAACAAGCTCTGTTAATTTGTTCATGTGTACATGGTGTGCCAAAAAGTTTGGTTTGGAATATTGATTGAAGTCATGATACTGCGGTAGTACTCGAACTTATAAGTATAGAAGTTAATTTCTCTTAAAATACAAGCACACCTTAAGTAGGTCAACACAGAACATGGCAATGTGTCAATGACATGTTGTGTTCATACATGAGACAATAATGCTATAATGTGTCTGTCACTCCATTTCGTTTGATAAAATAGAATATTACACAATCTTTTGTACCAGGGGGTATCAAACGGTGCACTGGGTCTGTCATTTGTTTAAGAAAATATATAGTCATGGGTAAGGTTGATGAACCCGACGTGTATTTTAAGTTCAAGGTGAATGAGGGCATAGGCTAAATGTGGTTACAGGTACATTTAAATAATGGTTTAAAGACAAAAACAATCCTATGATCTTATACGATGGAAATACCTCAACAGGTGGCAATCATTAGGGCGACTGTCCTCCGCATGTGGAGATACCGCTAGTGGCCACTGCTATAGAGATATCATAGTTTTTACTGGTCGGTAATACATTCCAAACTAATCAATTCAAATCTCTGCAGAATAAGATTAAAATGCAAAACTGTTCGTAAAGGTTATTACACCCCTATGCAAGGAAAACAAAATTACGTTCCGTCTGACACAATTTGTTCCTGTCAGAAAACAAATCCCATCAATATACTATTTATTGTGAATGCATAATGTAGCTTCTATCAACATGTTCCTCTTATATCATCAACCGATCCAATTTACGCAAACTGATACCATACATTGTGAACAGATATTGACGCTTCATTATTTTCCCCTGTATATGTTGTTATACTTTTTCACCGGTATTCGAGATAATATTAAAGCCTTAATGCGGTATCCATTTTTTTCAGTAACTAGGGTCTGCTTAAATATCAGGAGTATCGGGAGAAATTATGTGTAATTCCACATCGCCGACGATTCCACATTGTTCTCAGAGGGACCTATACATAATAACTGGCATAAAATTGTGTTATTTTTAGGAATGAAGAGCTACAAATGTACCCATGGTAAAATTACATCATCCCGGAAGTCAAAGATAATGAATAGGTGGTGTTTTCAAAAGCAGTGACTACCATAAACTTCCGGTTCCGCTTTAAAAACATACCATTAGTGATTTAATATCAGATATATCAAATTTCCTCAGGGATTCGATTGTGCCAGGATGATTCCCAACAGAAGGTCAAAAGATCTCAAGTTTTGATGACGTCGCACACAACTTACAGCAATCAGGTTTGATCAAACATAACAAAACAATCTTTATTGAAAGAATGTATCCAAATTATCTGGTATATGGCTCGCTTTTTTACACTGATGAGCTTTTCGTCTGACGTCACCGACGTACGCAAACTTACCTGGGACGTAAGCATAATCGAAGGTTAACATACTTTGCCATAGTCTCAAATAAGGGTAAAGGAAGAAATAAGCTCATCGATATTAAAATTTCTGAATAATTATGAAGCATAATAACTATGTTATCAAAAGTCTGTTCTTATTCTTACATGAAGATATTCTTGAAAATGGGTCTTGAAAGCCAAACGATGCTCTTAAAACCTTGGACTTCACTATGATTTATGAGAAGAATTATCTTCTTGACATGAATGAAGAACTCTCAAAAGTATTGAAACAAAACCTGACAATATTGTGAAAAGGACAAACAACGAATGTCAGCGGATCATCCCTTTTACTTTGTTAGCTTTTTTTCAATTTCTCTGAACAGAGCATGATGCATGGTATTTTACCGGCAATAATTCATTTCCTCCCTTGGAAGATAGCACGCAAAATAACAGCACTTTTTATACAATTTGATTGTCGTCCATTCGACTCTTCTGATTAGACAAATCGGTTCAAGCATTAGAAAGAGCGTATTTGAATTATTTGCTATTTTCATGACTTCTACATGCCTAACAGGAAATGAAGATTTGCTGGTTTGAAAGTTTGTATTGGCGTTTGGCAATCGGTGTTTAATAATATGCGTTTTGCAATTCGCGTTTGGCAAATTTTTTCTCGCACATTCTAGATTGATATATAAAAATAATTTGTTATCTGTCATAGAACATAGTACAACTAAATTGTAGATACATGTATTTTGAATTGATTCATGTATGTGTTTACTGGCATTTGTTCACAACATGGCATGCTATTACAAACTTGACTTTTACAATACTCTTCGTTCACTGTTGTATTCGTCTATCAATCAACTAAACGATATCAATAGACAACTTACAAAACGTTATCTATGTCGAGTGTTGTAGCCAGCCAGATTATAATATAACTTACTGAGTAATTCCCCTTTAGTTAGCCAAATATGTAAGCGAATTCAAACATTATGAATAATCAAACAATCTATGTATATGTTCTGCTCTCTTGTGACGTTTTTGCACTCTGGTTATAATATTATATAGCATACGAGGAATGATTAATATATGACGAGAAAATGCTTATGGTTTTGTTATGATCCGTTTCAGTGTACTTAAACCTTTGCTGGAAATAATAACATATACTAGCAATGTTTCCCTGAATATTCATGATTACAGCAACATCATGCTAAAATCCATGGTTGCTAAGGTAATATTCAATATGCCTAGGTGGGGTATATTGCGGATTTTTCACCGTTTTCACGCAAATTCAAACCCTCACAGTTCTCATGTAAGCAATAGCAATGTTATACAAATTGGTACTTCGGGTCACATAAGACTCGCCTTACTGGTAGTGACGTCATGCACGGGTTATGCTGTCATTCTTTACGTCACGCACGTGTTATTGTTATGTGGTAGTAAAACTGACGGACGCCAAAAGATTATCAATAAAATATTTAGTTTTAAAGAAAACCAGTAATAATAAAATTGTGCACGATATTCAGTAATCATTTTGTGGTCATCCCATGTCAAAAGCATCGATTTGTGAACATATCAAAAATGGACTGGAAAAGGGCTAGTGATCTTACGCAAAGTGGGTTTAACGTGACGTTGACGTCAGAACAACGCACGAAAATGTTGGATGTTTTGAACGAAATTCCTACGGATGACTATCATGAGTATTTTATCAACTTGGTATGCATCGGCGAAGACGTATACATATTAAGGGAGGATAGTCTTTAAAATTGTTAAAAAGGTTAAACAGTAAGGCCTAAGGAATGTGATGGTCAAACTGATCATAGTTAAATTCTGAATTACGTTCAAAGGTGCAAAAATGACGTTTCACCGCCTACCAATTTTATAGGACGGCAAAAATGTTCGCAACAATTTATTGTTCGATATATTTGAAAATTGTTGTGTACGTTTGCTTCTAATATATGTAATAACCGCCACATACAATATATTCAGACAATAAAATGTAATAGCACAGTTATAAGCTTTTTCTCGTTTGATATATTGATCATCCTACGTATATTGTGATCTAGTCGATAGATAAATACTCCTCAACTAAAACCAACAAATACACACGAAAAGGTATGTGTTCAAGATAAAAGATTTATTTCAAAAGTATAAGGCGACAAGCCCGAAATACAGTAAAGTACCAGTAAAATAACATCTAGACAAGATAAGTTGTCCGGGGTTTACCATAAATATGTACGTTGTCAAGATATATCAGCATCTCAAATAGAAGAAAAAACTATGGGGTCACTCTAGACAGGATATGGTTCATCTTATATAACGCATACTTTGCACTTTACTGAAATATCATCTAACGATATAGATAAATAGAACTTCTGATAAGCTTAGACATCTGCAACTACATGAGTAACAGTGCATACGGGTATTTCAAATGAAACGTAGATTGTTACGGTCGCCGCCCGATGGTATGTAATATATTAGACTGATTCAAACAGGTATATGTTAGGTTTAACCTGTCTGGCAAGTTCTGTCATACTCTGTTCTTAAGGATCAAGTGGATGGACACGTCTTATCAAATATGATCGCTTAAAGCACGTGTCTATAGAGGATTTTATATTATAAATATTCTACACATTGGTTATTCTGTGTTCACCTTATTAGATAACTAAAACATCTAACTAATTAGTAGTGTTTTTACTTCACAATCATGCATATGAAGTGTTTGTTTCTATTATTCTGACTTGCTCGTACGTTTCCATTACATTTGTAAATATATACGACAACAACAGTTTTATATATCAAACTATAAAGTTTATTTTAACGTACTACCGACACGAACCAATATTATTCAAAATGTACATGCTTAATTGGCACCAAACAGTTACTGTCTAAGAACAGCATGCAATCTGATTATGATAATGTTTAGTGATTTAATAGTATGTTTCGTCATACCACATATCGTGCAATGACGTCAAACTGTGATATTACATGTACACAGCTAACTGAGCGTATTAGGACTTTCAATTACATTTGGTTTTATTGAGCTAACCATTACAATTACTTTCGAATCACAGGTGGTGGAATGGCCTGCTTTTACATTTTAGTAGAGCCATTGTCATTCCTGTTGTCAGCGCTCATTCAATAAAACAACTCCTGTCCTTGTACTTAGAAGACAAAGGTGACTAGATCAGGAATAAGGTACCGCCGAGAGTGATAAAGAATAGTTTCACAATCAACCTTGAAAAACTATCGGTATTCTAAACTAACGAAGTTTTAAGACCCATGGCTCAACAATGTTTCTGCTAAATTAGCTTATATGTTGTCTGTATAATTGTATGATGTGTGTATATACGAGTACTTATGCCGGACAATAATATGTTTCAACTAACTATAATACGAGTGAGAAGTTTAACACAGTGCACGGTGACCCTGCTGAGTGACACATGTAGAAGTAAAATGAATAATTAACGGATGATACCATGATTACATTCAATGGCACATGGCGGAAATGATGTTTGTTTAAATTACAATGTAAATGATTCCAATCCACTTGAATCAGCTGATTACCATCAAGTCATGCAATTATCGACATTTGTATATTGTTCGACGCAGCATGATGTTTTAAAACAGTCGGTGATTAGGCACGTACACGGTTGCCTTATGCGCATGTACACTGAAAAGTACATTCATGTTCAGGTAAATGTAAAGGCTATATATGCATAGGAAATCGGACGTATGTCAGCACTGTACTCAAACTATTGACACTATTGTTATCGGAGTACTGGAGTACTTACATGGAAAATATTTCTAGTACATACGTACTTATTTAAGTATTCGTTTACATCTCTAGTTAATGCCTATTCAATGCTCTGCTATATGAGTTTTCTTGATCCAGGTTCCATGTCGTATTTTAGTTGTGGTAGGGGAGGTAATTCAGACTATTGTATTATATTTCCCAACTTATTTTCGCGTTTAAAATGTCTGATTGACTAAATTTCATTCATATTATATCACAATATCTAGACATCAAGCCAACCAATCATGAAAATATTCTTACTAACTCAACACCAAGCACGCGTAGATGGTTTAAGTACCAGTGTTGTTCTAAAGACATTTATGTGCCAGTCGAACCCTGGGTTTCGACTAGCAAACAGTTGTTTTCCAATCTGACCACCGGATCATTGACCAGAATGTAACAAAAACAACCGGAATAACAAATACATTATTATAGTACAAACAACATTGACGACACTCCTTCTCTAACCACTACATTGAAAATGAATCTGAGAAAACTGCATTCTACAATCTCGGAATATAATATGTTCAGGTGCTTGTCTCTCTAAATATAGCAATTTCTAGTGTTGTAGCATACATAGCATATTAATCTTATCGAAATAACTGAACTCGTCGCTAACAACCCGTTATGTGTAATTAAGAAGCCCATAAAGTGATACAAAATGTCTTGTTTTGTCATGGAGTATTGATATTTCATTCCCGTTTAATGTTTTGAAAATAAATGGTCGCAATATGGCACATACTATATTTTATTTTAAGCTCCACTAATTAACATAAAGAACGCTATGCTCAGATAATTGCGCTACTTTCCAATGTACTCTGATCTTGATTTGTTCCTTTGGAAACTATTGTTGTTTTTATAAGTTGGTATAGTCGTACTATGAACGTTTCCTAAATACGATGAATGTTCCAGAATGGAAACGAACTCATAAAACACCCTCGTATATACATGTATATTACTGCAAACAACATGACGCCTACGCATTTTGTCACATTATATAATGAGACGGTCATTGACAGTAACAGCTGTTCGATATTTATTTGTCTGTAGCTTTAGCATAATAACAATAAAGAATACAACATAGGTCATAACAAGGTTTCTTTGACCATAACACCATCTAGGAATAATGTTTTAAGAAACTGTAGCACTATATTCAACGATTTTGCTGTGGCTTAACCGTAGTCAACCATACTTTTAAATCAATATTAATCTTGCATTCTAATTATCTTTTTGTGAAAACGACAGCGTTTTTAAAAAATCTTCATTTCAGTAAAATTATCTTAATACGTTTTACCATTTTTACCGCCTTTGCACTATAAGATATTAATATTGATTTGGATATTCTAAAAAAATGCTGTCAAGCTAAGGTAACGGCAAACATGTTGCCTTTATTTGGAGGGTGCTTTTTAATGGTCGATTGGTCGAAAGCATAACGCAACATTTTGTGCAAAAATATCACTAAAAAGAAAGGGTATATGGTACAAAAACGGCCACAAACATTTGTGCATTATTGAAATGTTGGGTTATGCATGAAATAATACATTTCTTCAATTTGATAATTGTTATGAATTTATATCGGTTATATATCAATGTACACGTGTGTAGTTGTATCAGCATAAACTAGTTTGCGGTTCCAATAAAAAAGACAAAACAATGTAGATTTGCGGAACTTTTGACTCTCAGTATATAAACTAGAACAATCATAAATAACTACATTTTTGTAATTTAATTGTCCAAATTGTGTTGGTTCACTTTAAAGACTAGTGCTCTAATCAATATATGGAACAGTCTGATCTTAGCTAAGATATGTCTATGGAACAGACCACAGGTTCGAAGACTAGCTCGGTTTGTTATACTCTAACATGACATTGGTCTTTCTCTTGTTGAAGCGAGTAATGTGTATAAAATTTCAGGACAATTGATTGTGACAAACGCCTGCCATAAATATATGACTGAACGAACGTTGAAAAGCGATCCTGGACACGGTAAAGCAATGTTATAAATCATTAGATGGCAGAAACTACGAATATTCAATTCTGATATTAAAAATTGAATCAGATTTAGTCTCGTGTAATTCTCGTTAAGTCAGTCCTGTTATTTTCAATTTGGTGCTCAAACTGTCATAATTAAATTTCATTCTGGTGCGAGAGTCCTTGAGGATTCGAAATTAAATGTTGCTTGATATCTTATTATGTAGTTCCGATTATGTACGGCAACATGGATTTGTGTTGGTTATCTTCTAACGTACCACGAATGTTAATTCTGATAAAAATCAAGCAATATTGCTGGGAAAGTGTACTCTATTTCCTTTAGGGCAATTGAGTATGAATTGCAAATAAATTCGAGGAAAATAAGTCAGTATTGACAAAATGGCTCAGATATGTAAGTCCTAAAAACATACTTTTTGAAGTTTTGTGTGTGGTGTGTGTCGTGCATAAACAACTGTTTCAAAAGAATATTAAAACATAGTTTCCAAAGAAACAGATCACTGTCAGAGTACCGCAGAATCAGAGCACAACGTTGGTTACATTACTTAGTTGAACATTAGAAATAAATTCTATGATGTGCCACATTGCGACCAGTTATTTTCAAAGCAATACACGGGAATGAAATATTAATATTCCAAGACAAAACAAGACATTCAGTATCACTTTATGGGATTTTTAATTACACGTAACGGGTTGTTAGCGAACAGTTCAGTTATTTCGATAAGATTCAAAATGTGCTATGTAAGCCATAACACGAGACATTGTTATATTTAGAGAGACAAACACATGGAAATATTAATATTTGTTTCACAATTTGAAGGATGCAGTTTTCTCAAATTCATTCTCAATGTAGTGGTTAGAGAAATAGAGGCGTGCCGTTACTGTTGTTCATACATTATCTAGTATGTTTTATTCCAGTTCTTGTGTTCGTTATATACTGGTCAATAATCCGGTGGTCAGAATGGAGATAAACAGATTGCTAATCCAAACCCATGGTACGACCAGAACACCAATGTCTTTATAATTATTTACAATAATAATATATGAGACATATACGCTTGCTTGCTGTTGAGTTTGTACGAATAGCTTCAGGATTGAGTGCTGCCTCCCTGTCTGTCTTAATTATATATTTTGGTTGGCCTAATGTCTTGATAATGTCTGGATATTGTGTTTTAAAGGCGCGATATAAATTAAATATTGTCAATCGGACTTTTCTAAATGCGAAAGTAGGTTTAGAAAAATACAAAACATAAACGAGGCTTCATAGTATTCGGATTTATTTAATTCTTTTGACAGTACGTTATTCTAGATTTGTTCAAGATTTTATATTTTGTCTAATGAAATCGATTACATATAGTACAGTATACTTTACATTGGTGCACTTTTCAGTGCGCGTGAAGCTAATCGTAAGCGTGCCTTATCATTCCGTTATGTTTGCCGACTGCTTTAAATTATCCTGCTGCGTCGTACAAAGTACAATACGATTACAAATGTCGATAATTGCATGATTTGATGGTAATCAGCTGATTCAAGTGGATTGGAATTATTTAAATTGTATTTTAAACAAATATCATTTTCGCCATTTTGCCAGTGAATGCAATCATGGTATTGTGCGTTAATGATTGATTGTTCTTTTACATGCCCTACTAAGCAGGGTCACCGTACTCTGGGCTAAACTTCTCATTCAACATATAGTTAGTTTAAACATTGTTATTGTCAGAGATAAGTACAACCATAGAATTATATAAACAACATACTAGACAATTAAAAGAATATATATACAAGATCGGACAGAGAAGGTTGTACTCACCTTAACCAGCCGATAACAAAAAGCGTAAAAACATCAAATACCACAATTACCCGGCACAATGCCCAACACGTAACTGAATTGAACTCATCGTCGAAAGCCCAAGTCCCAGATGTCTAAAGGATGAAAGACTTAGTTAAAAAACTATTTACAAACCATACTTTATTTAACTATTATACACACTTTATCATAAGCAGGTTTTATGCTATTCTAACACAGTAGGGTGCCAATTAAGCATGTACATTTTAAATATAACATATGTTTGTGTCTGAAGTACGCTAATAGTTACATAAATATATAAACATTGCTGATGTTGTACATGTAAATATAATACATGCGACAAGAAACATGCCAGCATGTCAGAATAATTAGAAACTAACACTTCCAATGTATGATTGTGAAGTAAAACAGTATTAATTAGTTAGATTGTCAGTTATTTAATAAGGTGAACAAACACTAATCAATGTGTACAATATTGATAATACATGTATAGGCGTCTCTATAGACACACCTTTAAGCGATCACATTTGATTCGATTTGTCCATATACTAGTTCCTATAAACAACACATCAGAACATAATAAGTCAGGCTTAACAAATAAATAAATAAATAAATAAATATACCAGATTTATATTGCGCCCTTTTCATGAGAACGCACGTTCAAAGGCACTTTACATTTTTGTTGCAGCCACAAGGGTGCAGGTGCATCCTCTACAAGTGCAGATACAGCATGATCTAACCAAAGGAACAGACCGAGATATACCTGCTTTAAGCAGACTGGATGCGATGGAAATAATTTCCACATATTTGTTGTTATTCCCCCCACAAAAAACGTTCCGTTGTACCCAACAGAACATTGTAAAGCCATACAAATACATTTTTGAAATTGTGAAAAAAATCCCATATTAATTTTGAATGTAAACCAAAATTGAAAATAAATGGCATAAAGAGCCGTTTTATGTAATTACCGTGGCCTAATTTTATCAGACGTTTCATTTATCTTTATTTCAGATGATATTTCAGGAAAGTGCAAAGTATGCATAATATGATATGTACTATATCCTGCTAAGAGTGACCCTGTAGTTTTTGTCTTCTATTTGATATACTGATATCTTGACAACGTATATATTTAGTGTAAACCGCGGACAACCTATCTTGTCTAGATGTTATTTTACTGGTACAGTCATAGGCAGTCAGCACGTGCCCAAACACTCCCCCAGCCAAATCAGATTTTACCACTGTTTTCTATCTATGACAGGCTACTAACATAATTTCCGATTATAAAAGTGTCTGTCGCATTTGTAGCCGTGTTGGTTTATTATTCATTGAAATGGTATATTACGGGTATCAGCGTGTAGCTACTTTATTTTACTTGCAGGATATATCAACACTTTAGACCTTAAATACACACCCTTTACACACCGAACGTCAGAATCAAGAACACAATTCCTTAATTTGGTCGCTAATTAGACGTTCAGCAAAACCCAGATTTCCACTCTTGTAAACGTGAATTTTGCCTTGAAACAGAATGGATGCTTCACAAACGGGCCTAGCTAGTCATCCTTTCAGTTAGTGTAACTAAATAATTTACCTCACATGCCAATTAAACATCGCAATATTTCAATAGATCGATAATTAAAAACAAAATGTACGAAATTCGCCACCGTCAATTTCCAATTCCTTTCGACCTCAACAGATTTCGAAGCGATCGTTTGATTGGCTAGACTGTGTGTCGCGTCATTCACAGTTGTTCAATATTGAAAGCTCGGCCATTTCCGTTTGTTTCCGGTGTATATACTGAACTACTAAATCGGTGACCAAACCAAATTCCCGATTCTGCCTTATATTGTGTTAAGAGTGTGTATTTAAGGACTGAACTGTTTATATATCCGGAAAGTGAAATATCTTCGCTACACGCTGATACCCATAATATAGCATTTGAGTGAATAAATAAAAAAATACGACAAGTTATGTGACACGCACTCAATTTTCCGATATTCGCCTTTCTTATATAGGTAAACAATGAGAAGATTGAATTGACTGGGGAAGTATAAACTAGTAGGGTACGTGCTGTACAGTACTGTATTTCGGGCTTGTGGTTTTGTAGTTCTGAAATAAATCTTGTATCTTGTACTCATACCTTACGTGTGCATTTATGTGTTTCAGTTGATACGTACTCTATGTTTTTTTCTT
The DNA here is from genome assembly GCA_947247005.1 of Spisula solida. Classification (NCBI taxonomy): domain Eukaryota; kingdom Metazoa; phylum Mollusca; class Bivalvia; order Venerida; family Mactridae; genus Spisula; species Spisula solida. Next base: position 40,199,738 of record OX365958.1, on the reverse strand, counting down.
TAAACTAGTTCACAATATATGCTATCTATAACAAAAATGTCAATTTAAATATAATTTTTTATCATTCATAATCCATCAATGCGCTTAATATGTGGTTAATTAAAGGGGAATAACTCAGTAAGTTTTAATATGATAAGGCTGGCTACGACACTTGATAAGATATCTTTTTTAATTGTTCTCTATTGATATTGTTTAGTGTTTTCATAAAGATTGAACAATTAGCACAGAACTGCGAATCGTCGAAAACAACAATGAACGTGGAATCTGCTACTCGTTACAAAAGTCGACCTTGCAATAACATGGCACGTTGTGGACAAATGCCAGTAAAAAATTGAATCAATGCATAATATGTAAAATGTACTTGCATTCTGTTTTATGACAAATATCAATGGAGTTATTAGCACATCAGTTATAACATAATCCAATGTGCATGAAAACATTTTTCAAACGCAAATTGCCAGATCAAACTTTCAAACGAGCAAAATTTCATTTCCTGTTTGGCATGTAGAAATCATGAAAATAGCAAATAATTCAAATATGCTCTTCCTAATGCTTGAACCAATTCGTCATAATCAGGAAGTTTGAATGGATAACAATCAAATTGTAGAAAAACTGTTGTCATGTTGCGTGTCATCATACAAGGAGGAAATGAATTATTGACGGTAAAATACCACGCATTATGCTCAGTTCAGAGAACTTGAAAAAGAAACAAAGACGTATAAGAGATGATCCGATGGCATTCCTTGTTTGGCCTTTTACAATGTTCCCAGTTTTTCCATACTCATTTTAATATTACTTCCTTCTTCGTGTCAAATAGACAATTCTTTTTATGAGTTCTTTAACATTTATGGTGCAGTCCAAGGTCTTTTATCAAGAATATTCAATGTTTAATTACCCCCATTATCGTAGACATTGGACAACATAATAATTATGATTTATTATTGGATTCAATATCAGTGAGTTTATTTCTTCATTTATCCTTATAACACAGTATGTTGACGCTCGATTATGCTGACGTTGAGATAGCTTTTTACATGTGCATTTCCGTACGTCGGTGACGCCATATGTTTCAGGTTGAAAAGGACATTCTAAAAAAGAGAGTCATATACCAGGTAATTTGGATACTCTCTTTAACTAAAGACATTCTTGTTATATTTGGTCATTGAACGCAAACTTAATTGTTTTAGATGTGTACGACATCATCAACCCTTGAGACCGTTTGACTTTCGGTAGGGATGTATCCCGGCGTAATCGAAGCCCTTAAGGACATCATCAAAATGGTAACATACACAGTTATGTCTGATATTCATTCGCTAATGGTGTTTCTTAAAGCGAAACCTGAGGTTTAGTGATGATTGGACCTTTGAGTTCTGGGGATGATGAAATTTGACCATGGTTACATTTTTACATTTTCAACCCTAACTATCACCATGAAACACGTATGTACATGTGGTTATTATGCCTACGTCCCACTGAGGACAAATCGTCGGCGATGTGGAAATACACATACTGTCTCCCGATACTCCCGATATTTTGCAGACCCTATTTACTGAACAAGTGGATAACGCATTAGGACTTGAAAATCAATACCGGTGCAAAAGTATAACAACGAATACAGGGTATAATAATGAAGCGTCTATGTCAAATCGGAATAGACGGTATCAGTTTGCGTAAATTGGATTGGCTGATGATATAAGAGAGGCATGTTGATAAAAGCTCCATTATACATTCCTATATATTGATGAGATTTATATTCTGACAGGAACAACTTTGGTCAGACGGAACGTACTTTTGTTTTCCTGCCATAGGGGTGTAATGCCCTTTACTAAATATTTGCTATTTTAATCTTATTCTGCAGAGATTTGAATTGATTAGTTTTCCGGGAATGTATTACCAACCAGTTATATCTTTGAAATATTCTAAAGCAGCGGTAACATGTGGTATATTCACATGCAGAGGACAAACTCCCCAATGAATGTCACCTTATATGGTATTTCCATCGTTTAAGATCAAAGGATTAATCCCTTAAAGAACATAAACTCTGATGACCTATGGTAGCTTCCGTGTGTGCATGAATGTTGCCAATGTTTAAAAGACGAACGTAGCATGCGCTCAAAAATATAAGGAATTGAACCCGGATCTACCGGGTTGCAACCGAACGCTATATATATCTACTGAGCAAACAGGTGGAAACTTTACTTTTACTTATAATGTATATATAACATCTCAACGAAACCATAAAGATCAGAACAACTGATATCTAAAAATGCTAACTGATCGTTCATTATATAAATACTGTACGTATGGTCATTATTTAATTCGGGTGGGTTTGTCTCTAAATTATATAAATGTTCATATAACCCTATTTAGTCTATGTCGTCATTCAACTTGAACTTAAAATACACGTCGGGTTCATTCACCTTACTCATAGATATATATTTAACTATACAATGTACATGAGATTGTGTAATATTCTAGTTTAGTAAAAGAAATGGAGTGACATACAAGTTATAACATTATTGTCTCATGTATGAACACAACCTGTTATTGACACATTGCCAAGTTCGGTGTTGACCTACTTAAGGTGTGCTTGAATTTTAAGAAAAGCTAACTTCTGTGCTTAGTTCGATTACTACCGGGGGCGTCTTCGTTTTTGTTCAGCAGTATCACGACATCAATCAATAGTTCAAGCAAAACCTGTAATGCAGTCTAATGTATTCGTTATATTTCTCAGAAATAATTATAATTCGTCAATTGACAGCCACAAGGAGCTATCAGTGTGTAAAATAGCCCTTTGTTGATGTCAATGAAACATACGATATGTACTTCACGTTTATGTGATATGCAAAATAGTTGAACAACAACTGTTAAAGTGCTGACGGTACAATATCGGCATTTAGTATGAACTACAATTATAAATTTGGCTGAGTGTGTATCAAAATGAGGCTAATGACATGCTATGACATTTAATTACATTTAATATGCTGTGTGACTACACTTGTGCAATAAAAACGGACACACAGTATGACACACATGTCTATCTCCATCCGATCGAACACCTTTGGAACAAACTTGACCGTTGGGTTAGAATATAGGTTGCCTCACCCGCCGCGTCTTTACTCTATGACATTACTTTTTCAAAGCACTTAAGAAAACATAAACTTACGGTCATATTTGGATTATTTATTTAAAATTATGAAGTGTGGTAAAGGAATACTAATAATGCTTCAGTTACTGTACCCCTCTAAACCATATCCGTCAAGTATTTTGATAAAACAAAACGTATGTGTTTAACAGTGGTAAATATCAATGACGAACAAACAGGCTTATAATTCTGTGCCAGAATGTGACTTGGAACCACATTGTTGACAAACAGTTACAGCATGCTGTTATCTTACGACTTTGTTGTAAATTATTGTAAGCGATGCTTGACCCAATTAATATTCACTGAAAGTTTTAATATGATATGTCCATTACTTTTAAAAATATTTCAAAGTTACTATGAAGTTTCCTTAATACGAGGGGTGTTCCAGAATGTGGACTTGTTCTGTAAATCAGTTTTTAACTAAACATTAAAAAGATATAAGGAAAGTACACAAATTTTTTAAACATCCCTCGTAAATATATGACTGAAAACATATACTTTCTAGCGTTACGCAGTATAGCGAGAAAGTATTGTCTTATTGTCACGGTCAGTTTGACCGCTTGGTGGTCAGTAAGCCATGTATGGGGTATAGAGTCCAATGAAAAGATGTTATGTATGATATTTAGCCAATGGAAGTAATGTTATGTAGTAAATGAATGTTTGGTCCTGATTGAAATCAGTTCTAGCGAGCACACCAAGTCGATAACATTAAAGTTTACGAAAATGGAAGACGAAAATGTGGGACCGGCACCGCAGGCGACAGTGTCTACGGAGAACATTCTTATGGATAGAATTGATAAACTGATTAGTTTAAAGTTGTCGGAGTTTGAGTGTAAAATTGTGGGCAACCAGAAAGAAATCGCGGACAGTCAGTTGGTTAAATTTCAGCAAGACATGGTTTGTAATGACTCGTATCAATTTAAACGCAAGAGTTGTGAAGATCAGTTTAAATTCAACATGAAGGTATCAGGACAGTTGAAAGAAGCGTCTGCTTCCATAAAGAAGAAAGATTCAGAGGCAGCGAGTGAGAGTATCGCAAAAGGTATAGACTTATTAGCACATAGACAAAAACTTATTAAATTGGCTGATACTTCCGAAACCGGTTGGGCAACTGTTAAAGAATACGTAACTAATCCACTTGCGTCAGACAGCGAGGACGAAAAGAGAATTTCGAGGGCAGAGACGAAGGCGTCTAAGAAGATTAAACAGCTTAGAACGGCAAAGTCGTCAAGAGGAGCATTTTCTCCACGTTTTGCTCCGTACAGAAATTCAAGGTGGACGGGACAAGCGACGCCATCTGATCCATCAACAAGTGTGAGGGCGCCTTACTCCAGCAAGACTACAGGGGACAAACCAAACAGACCGGGACTCTGTTTCGGGTGCGGAAAACCGGGTCACTGGAAATTTGAGTGCAACAGCAGGGAAAATGTTGAAAATAAGATAAGTACAAAATTTTGTCGTTTATTTGAAACGAAATTGCCGCATGAGTGCGTAGATTCTGATTTTGTTTGCCAGTCCGTAAAATTTCGTAGACGGGCCTCACATGAAATTGACACATGTGCTAATTATAGTAACGGTGTTGATGTAAATATTTCGCACGTTGCTTCGCCAGTTGGTAGATTGAGAAAAAATGTGGACGAGTGGGAGAAAATTGGGGTAAATGAGAATATTTACATTAAAACCATTATTGTAGAGGGTTACAAAATACCATTTAAGTCTTTGCCGTGTAAAAAGTTGTTGTTCAACAATAAATCTGCTGTAAACAATGCTGGTTTTGTGACGAAAGAGATTCAAAGTTTGTTAGATAAAGGTTGCATATCTGAGATTGATTTTGTTCCACATGTAGTAAATCCATTGACAGTAGCATATGGAAAGGCTGGCAAACCTAGGTTGGTACTAGATTGTAGGCATATAAATGAACATTTGGTAAAATTTAAGTACAGATATGAGGATGTCTCGGTTGGCAAGAAATTATTTTCTGAATCTGAGTTTTTGTTTACATTTGATTTGAAGTCTGCGTACCATTATGTAGAAATTTTTGAAGGTCATCGTACATTTCTAGGGTTTGCATGGGAATCATATGGCAAGAACAGGTATTTTGTTTTCAATGTGCTAGCTTTCGGATCAGCCACTGCGGGTTTCATTTTTTCTAAATTGTTGAGAGTGGTTATGAAATACATAAGATCAATGGGACATAAAGTGATCACATTTTTAGATGATGGGATAGGAGGTCATGCAGTATTTAAAAAAGCTTTACAAGTCAGTACATACGTACAGCAGCTATTATTTAAGCTGGGATTTTTATTTGCTGATGAAAAGTGTTCTTGGTTACCTTCCAAAAATGCTACTTGGCTAGGTTTTAATTGGAATATGGCAACAAATACTTTACATGCTACTTTAGATAGAATATCTAGATTAGAAAATGCTATTGATTCAATGGTTTTTCAATTGAAGGGTTACAAAATCAAGTGTATTTCGGTTAGATTTTTGGCATCTATTGTTGGTCAAGTTATTTCTTTGCAACATTGCTTGGGAAAGATAGTTAGTTTCAAAACCAGATATTTATATCAATGTATAGAAACAAGACTGGGTTGGGATAGTTTGGTATTTCTGTCAAATGAGGCCATACTGGAACTTAAGTTCTGGAGAGAGAATGCCAGACGTTTGAATGATACAGGTTGTTGTATCAAAGAAAACATTGTGATTGATGTTGAATGCTTTTGTGATGCAAGCCATGCTGGATATGGTGGTTATGTTTCCCTTTGTGAGGGTGCCTTAATTGAAGGTAGTGAGGTGTATGGTAATTGGAATGAACTAGAAAAGGTATCTAGCTCAACATGGAGGGAGCTAGAGTCTGTAGACCGAGTTATAAGAAGTAACTTAGAGAGTCTAGAGGGAAAAAATGTAAATTTGTATTGTGATAACAAAAATGTGAGCACAGTGTTGGAAAAGGGAAGCAAAAACCCTGGTTTACATGCGATAATTGGCTCAGTAAAAGACTGTTGTGACAATAATGACATAAAATTATATCCGAAATGGATTTCAAGATCAGATAACAGCAAAGCTGATGAGTTGAGTAGATATTTTGATAATGATGATTGGAAAATATCAAGATGGGTTTTTGATCAGTTAGATAAATCATGGGGTGTTCATACAGTTGATAGATTTGCATCCAGTTTAAATAATCATTGTCAGACCTTTAACTCAAAGTTTTGGACTCCTGGGTGTTCAAGTATAAATGCCTTTGAACAAAATTGGTCAAAAGATGTCAATTGGTGGGTCCCACCTCCTTCATTGATTGTGGAGGTTTTACATAAGTGTATCAAAGAAAGGGCTATAGGTACGATCATTATTCCGTTTTGGAAGTCTGCACCATTTTGGCCACTTGTGCATTCAAGTAATTGTTTTAGATATTTTGTCAAGGAAGTCATAGAACTGCCACATGAAGGTATTATTGTGAAAGGTTTAGGTAATAACGGTATTTTTGGAACAAGTCCGTTGAAAACAAAAATGTTAGCGTTAAAAATAAGATTTTAACGCAAGGGTGATGTATACTCTGTGTAAGTTGCAGTGAAGGGTTTCAAAGGTAATTCCTTAAAGTACTGATATATGATGCTTATGGAAGTATATTTGCTATTTCAGGCTTAGATCTACAATCGCATATAGCTGATGCCATGAGAGCTGATGGGATTCCGTTTAATTTTGAACATTCAATGATAGCCAAAAGTATGGCTAGGAGGATAATTATGTCAAAGAGTGACAATACAACGAAGAAATACTTTAACGTTTTCCAAAATTGGTGTAAATATTGTGAGAGCAAGCAGTTCGCTAAATTACCAGCAAGTCCTATGTGTATCGCGATTTATATCACTGAATTATTGGACAAGGGTTCGTCGTATCATACCATTTCTGCTATAGTGTATGCAGTAAAATGGGTGCATTCAATAAATAACTTTACAGATCCTACAGACAATAGTTTCATCAGAAATTTACTGGAATCGGCCAAAAGGACTGCCAAACAAACTGTGAAGAGAAAAGACATTGTTACATCAGAGATGTTAATTTCTTTATGTAATATGTACATGGATTGTGAGGATTTATGTATTGTCAGAAACTTATGTATGGTTACTTTATCATATGCTGGTTTTTTGAGATTCAATGAAATGAGTAATATTAGATGTAAAGATATTTCTTTTTCTGGTACACATGCATGTATTTTTATTGTTAAAAGTAAAACAGATCAATACAGAGATGGAAATCAAATTGTTATTGAAGAGGGTCATTCTTCTGCATGTCCTATCAAAATGTTAAAACGGTATATGGGTCTTGCTCAGTTAAAAGTTGGATGTGATTCATTTTTGTTTAAACCAATATGTAAATCAAAAGGGTTAAGCAAATTAGTTGGGAAAGACAAGCCTATTAGTTACACTCGGGCGAGAGAAATTGTTATTTCTTTATTTAAGACAATTGAACCAACTTTGGATATTGGTTTGCATTCTTTAAGGGCTGGTGGGGCTACTGCTGCAGCAAATAGCAAAGTTGATACTAGGTGTTTAAAACGGCATGGTAGGTGGAAAACAGATGTTGCCAAGGACATGTACATTAAAGATTCTATGGAAAGTAGATTGGAGGTATCCAAAAGTTTAAATATTTAATTGTGCTGGCATTGTGTTTGTCGTTTCATTATTAGAAAAAATATTTTACTTGGATGTTTTTGTATATTTACATTTTTGAAAGAATATAGTATACAGTGTTATTTCATGAGTTTTAACTGCGATTGTCGATACAGCTATTCTAACTTTTAAATGCTTTGTTCTAGCTATGGTGCACGCTACAGGCCAAACAATATATATTGTTGTGTTGAGTAATTTGAGATTCAAATTGAGTGTAAACAAGACATATACTTTCTAGCGTTACGCAGTATAGCGAGAAAGTATTGTCTTATTGTCACGGTCAGTTTGACCGCTTGGTGGTCAGTAAGCCATGTATGGGGTATAGAGTCCAATGAAAAGATGTTATGTATGATATTTAGCCAATGGAAGTAATGTTATGTAGTAAATGAATGTTTGGTCCTGATTGAAATCAGTTCTAGCGAGCACACCAAGTCGATAACATTAAAGTTTCTTTACATTGTAAGGATTGAGTGTAAATGTCATTGACATGTAGGTCTATATACACATTTGTTTCATGGGTATAGCTCAAGATAATGGTGACAGAAAATTTATTCAAATTTATTAACAGCAGCAAAATGAGCTTAAGTCTAAATGTAATAACTCGGGTGCAGTTTTCCAGAGCTTTTTACATTTCTCAGAATGAGATTTTATCTCTGGTTTTTACCCTGGCCTGACTTATTACAGTGACAAATAAGTTGGAAGAGAACTATTTAAAGCATTTCTGTGCTTATAGATACATTTCTTTAGAAATGCTAAAGTATAACTTGTTACGTTTTGTAGGTAATTTTACACAAAAGCATACTGCCATACGTTTGTTATGATTTAACTATAAATTTATTGGTGCATTGTTGTATTTTATATGTACTTGCAAGTATTGTCTATAATACATATACTATGAAAGCATTAACATGTATTCAAAATAAACGGTCCCTAGCTATGGTGCACGCTACAGGCCAAACAATATATATTGTTGTGTTGAGTAATTTGAGATTCAAATTGAGTGTAAACAAGACAACATGATGCCCACGCATTTTGCCATGCTATATAATGAGACGAACATTGACGGTTACACATTTATTTATCTGTCGCATTGACATAATAACAGTAAATAATACAACGTAGGTCATAACAAGGTGCCTATAACCATAAAGCTATCTATAAATAATGTCTTAGGAAAGTTATATAAAAAAGAATAATAATAATGGGATATTTTAGCAGCGACAGCAAAGATCTTACATTGCTTTCTTGCACTGCTGTCTGCTCTCTGTATACGATCAACGGAGTATCTTCTCTAACTCATTTCTCAGTCTGTCCCTCTGGTTGGATCATTCTGTATCTGCACTGGTAGAGGATGCACCTGCGCTCTTGTGGCTGCAACACTACATGTAAAGCGCCTTGAAAATATATATACAGCTTGAAACGGGAGCTATATTATCTAATATTATTTATTTGTATTTGTTGTTTTTAAGAGACATACGAAAGGTATAAGCAGTACTTACTTCCCCTGTTATCTGTATTGATCTGACAGGAAATACTACGTGGGATATATTCAACTTCATGCATATATTCGTATTTGCGGGGTTATCGAGCTAAAAACTTCGCATGTGTACCCATTACACTATTGCCTTCTCCTATGTAAAATTTAGATGAAATCCATTCTTCAGTTTGGTCATAATGTATGTTTAATAAACACTTTAATTTGTACTTAGCTTAAAAAAGTTAAATGTAAGTGATAAATGTATACATGATGCTCTGTTTTAGATCAAGGGACATCGTACGGTGTCTTTTAGCATCATTTCACTTTAATTACATGTTTTAAAGTACGTCAATAGCATGTGAAAGCCAACAACAAATGTGGTCAAGCGAAAACAACAACAATCAAACAGAACTTTGATAAAAGGTTGGACATTCGTCTTAAAGCTGCAAAATTGACCGTTGGACTGTTAGCTGATCGTACATGCTCGAGTATATCGCATGTTCACTTTATTTGGAAGAAATTCGTGAAGCCAACAACATTTGTACCCGCTTAATACCATGCTCATGACGAGTTGACCCAAACAACATCGTATTTTATAAACCAAGAAAATATTAAGATATACATCCATTACTTTCAAGAGAAGTGTTTACGTGGTAAAACAAAGGATGAAACACACACGCACTGTCATTAACCAGGAATGAAGCAGACACAGCATATATTTGCAACCAAAAATTCTAAGAAACCCGTAATTGTAAAAACACAGTCAGTGATGAAAATGATACATTTGATTTTCTAGCGCTTGACTTTCTTGGTCCTGCAGCTCAAAAGCAATAATCAATGGGCAAACATGTTACAAGAAAGTTCTATAGATATTTTGTGCAAGTAAACCTTCAGAAATATTCAGAATGCTGTACTACGAAGTTTATTCTGTAGACCTAGTCATATGCGACTATTTTAAGGTCCTAGATTTATATCGCATTCAGTAGACCATAGGTATGTTTCCAGGAAACCTATGTGGTACTTTTTGCAGACAACAAACCATAACTATAATTTTGAATTTAAAAGTTAAATTAGTGTGCAATGTGTACAGGAAAGTTCATCGAAGGTTTTATGTGAGTTTCATTGCAAATGACTGTGTCAATAAAACATTATAGCACGCGATAGCGTGCGGACATAGTTGCGACTTTAAAATTTCTACGTTGAAAAACATTTATGCTGGAGCTAATTTAGTAAGTTCTAGGTAAAATTAGAATAAAACAGCGTCGCTTACTTATTAAGTTTCAGATATGAGTGGTGGTTAATTACAATGATTCTGATAGACTACATAATGCAATGTTAGTATAACTCGCCGAAGATAACTCTAGCCTTTTCAATAATAAGCTTGTTACGAGTGTAGATTGAAGGGGTATAATTATGCAAGTATATGCAATAAAAGTGATTTTTGCACAAGATTTAAGAAAAATGGACATCGAAAATGCTTTTAATTTTCATTTTCACTTTAAAACAAAGGCTAGTGTTATCATTGTTATCATCGGCGGGCTATAAGAAAACGTCCTTTTTTATTTTGCCTGTTTGCCTGGTATGTTTTCCGTACGGGCGAGAGGCATTTAAAAGCTTTGGCTACTCTTCTCTTAAAGTACACACGTAAGGCAGTTAAAACAATTCACATTTTTCCATACAGTTATGTAGTCAATAACTCAACTTATGAATTGAACGGTTGAACTTTCTTTAAGCCTCAATGTTCTTATATAATTCGTAACCCTGAGGCATGTAGTCTTCTTTCGTTAAAACGACATTTGATATAACGAGTTAAAAGTTAAACGACACGAATCCAGTGAGAACAGTTATCAGTAAATGTGTGTGAAGTTTGTAGATGCATTACATCCACTAGGACATAATTATAGAAATGTAAGCTATACTTGGTTCAAATTGGTTCAGATATGGTTATCATCTAGATATGTATTTACAATTATATAACAACGGTATATAATATATGTAACACATTTTCTTATGGGATGCATTTCATATTGACAACCCGGGGAATATAGTGTCAACCAAGATGCTAGTCGACTTTGACATTATGCTTTGTGCATTTGACATGCTTACACTTCGTTCATTTAACATTACACGTCAAGTATTTTTTATCAGAAAGGTATCCCCCATGAGGATTCGTTATTTGTTTTACAATACAAAAGAAAGTTTGTCTCAGTTACTAAATAATTAAAATGATTGAATTAAAATGACTAAAAACGGACGGGTTTATATCTCACTATATTGCGGTGTGCCATATTACTGGTAAATGTAACTAATGTTGCTGCTACGTATTTGGTTCATTGCGAAATAATTTTTTAAAGAAACTTGCTTTTTGTTTGCTTCTTGTTTGCTTAATTTGTCCTGAGCTATATAATAAACAAGACATTAAGCCATGACAGATTTGAAATAAATTAGTTAGTTTATTTATACCGAGCGTCAAAAGTACCGCAAATCTACATTGTTTTGCCTTTTTTATTGGAACCTCAGACTAGTTTATGCTGATACAGCTACATATTAATATATAACCTATATAAATTCATATCAATTATCAAATTTAAGAAATGTATTTTTACATATAAGCACCGTATATGACATAACCCAACATTTCAAAAATACACATTACACTTAGCAAATGTTTGTGCCCATTTTGGTACCATATACCCTTTCTATTTATTGATAATTTGCACGAAATGTTGCATTGACAAGTCGACTAATAAAAACACCCTATAAATAAAGGCGGGTTTTCCACTCGGCAACATGTTTGCCGTTACATTATCTTGACAGCGTACGAATATTAATATATTATAGTGCAAGGGAGGTAAGGATGGTAAAAATTGTCGTTCTTTGACCATTATTGATAAGTGATCGTAACATGAAATTACCCAAATGAAGATTTTTTTAAAAACGGTGTCGTTTTCACCATAGGCAGTCAGCACGTACCCAAACACTCCCCCCAGCCAAAGCAGATTTTACCACTGTTTACTATCTATGACAGGCTACTAACAGAATTGCCGATTATAAAAGTGCCTTTCACATTTGTAGCCGTGTAGGTTTATTATTCATTGAAATGGTATATTACGGGTATCAGCGTGTAGCTACTCTATTTTTCTTTCAGGATATATCAATACGTTAGTCCTTAAATATACACCCTTTACACACCGAACGTCAGAATCAAGAACACAATTCCTTAATTTGGTTGCTAACTTAGACGTTCAGCAAACCCCAGATTTCCACTCTTGTAAACGTGAATTTTGCCTTGAAACAGAATGTATGCTTCACAAACGGGCCTAGCTAATCATCCTTTCAGTTAGTGTTACTAAAAAATTTACATCACATGCCAATTAAACATCGCAATATTTCAATAGATCGATAATTAAAAAAAATGTACGAAATTCGCCACCGTCAATTTCCAATTTTATTTAGTATTCCGATAACGTTTCGACCTCGACAGATTTCGAAGCGATCATTTGATTGGCTAGACTGTGTGTCGCGTCATTCATAATTGTTCAATCGTGAAAGATCGGCCATTTCCGTTTGTTTCCGGTGTATATACTGAACTTCTAAATTGGTGACCTAACCAAATTCGCGATTCTGACTTATATTGTGTTAAGGGTGTGTATTTAAGGACTGAACTGTTTATATATCCGGAAAGTGAAATATCTTCGCTACACGCTGATATCCGTAATATAGCATTTGAGTGAATAAAAAAAATACGACAAGTTATGTGACATGCACTCAATTTTCCGATATTCGCCTTTCTTAATATAGGTAAACAATGAGAAGATTGAATTGACCGGGGAAGTATAAAATAGTAGGGTACGTGCTGGCTGCCTATGGTTTTCACAAAAAACACAATTGGAAAACAAGTGTTATATTGATTTAAAAGTATGGTTGACTACGGTTAAGCCATAGCAGTGTCGTTAAATAAAGTGCTCAATTTTGACGGAATGCCTGTTTAATTAGCTGTATTGACCCTTGACCTGACATGACGTGGTATGTCATATTCACGATCTGTCTGTTTGATATGATTCCATACTCTATTAATGATAAATACATGACAGTTAAATGCGAAAGAAAGCACCCTTAGTGAAACACCAGCCTTTAGCATCTCATGTACACAATTATGTTTATCATTACCAATTGTTGTTATCATTTTAAGCGTACATGTCTTGCTTAATTAAAAGACGTGTTGTGTACTTTTTATCACATAAATGTTTGAAGCACGTTTAAAGTGAATATTAAGTGAAAAATGATTTGCACGTGTATGGAAATACGATGAAACTTTTTCGACCGTGTGATCATTCAAGTGCGATGAAAAAGGACGACACAATTTTAAAACTAATCACTCACGATACTCTCATGGATACGTGGAACAAACAAAGTTCTTTCAACCCAGCAATTCAAAAATTTTGGAATATAATTTTGTTGCAAAACTTTTGACGCCAAGTAGTTTTCACTAAATGTTCGCCATTCTTTATGTCCAAACAAAATATGCAATCGCGAAAATGTTATATGGATATGTTATGCACATTAAAACAATATAAGAATATGGTAGATTTTAGAATCGTCCTATTCATGTTGTGAAATCCAATATATTTTCACGATGATGGAATTCTTAAAACGCACAGAGTAATTTAAGAATCAGGACAATGTAAGAATCCGTATTTCAGTGTCATTGTAGAGTTTGTTCGTATATAGAAATAAAATTTCACGTTTTTTGCGTTACTTATTTGTTCAGTTTTGATTCAAATTCAGATATCGTCACTGAAAAAGATGGGATAAGTGTTCGAAATAATCTTATATCATTTGAGTTGTGTTGTAAATGTCCTGTTGACTTAAGCTATGTTTTGAAATGCAAAGCAGAGCAAATCTAAAATATGTTGGCTTTATCAAAGTTTACAGAAAAAGTCCACAATCTGGAATATCCCTCGTATTTAGGAATCTTTTATTGTACGATTATACCAACTTTGAAATATTTACTAAATTAAATATGTCGTTGAGAATATATTGAGTTAAGCATCATTTACACAATTCTAGAATTGTGCCTTATTCTTAAAATGCGCAGAAAATCCTAGCACCAGGGGTCGGTGCCAGCGGTTAATGATTAGAAATTCATTAACGTTAAAACAACAGAGAGATTCTGAAGAAATAAAATACTGATTGGTGGTTCAAAACTACCAGAATGCGATTAGAGAAGAGCAAAATTGCCACGCTACTTTAATAACTATGCTGTCAATTAAAAACCACATAATGCCCGAAAATTGAATAATAAAAATGGAAAACAATCCTTCAGTCAGTTCAAAAGAACGTGTTTTGTCCCTTGTAACATTAGGGTCATCGGTGCACTGACTAAAACACGATCACTTGAGGAAACCCGCCAAATTAGCGTAGTGGGTGTATCAGTCACCGAGCAATCCAGGGGCCTGTTACATATATTTAGCTTAGATTTGACTTTTTAATATGCTATTTTTCGCTACCTAATTTAGCTAGTACATTCAAGTGAAGTTTCGTGAACTTAAGTTATAATACATTGCTATTTTAACATGTCCAAATTGATATTGGTTCAGTTTATACTATGCTCACAATAATATGTTGAAAAGTCTGATCTTAGACAAGATATGTCTATATAACTGGCCCCATGTTCGGAAACTGTGTCGGTTTGTTATTGATTAATGCTGACATAAAAGTTATTGTTCTTGTTATATTCCTACTTTGCATTGGCTTCGGTCATGTCTTTCCCTTGTTGAGAAGTTGACAAATACTTGCGAAGAAGCAACTGAGTACTGTGTGATAATTAATTTCAGGACAACTGTTCGTGTCAAACGCCGGTCATAAATATATGACATAATTGTTGATAAGCGATGCTGGACACAATAAAAGCAAACCAAGAAATCATTGTATGGTGGAAACTACGAGGATCCAATTCGATATTGAAACTCAGATTTAATCGAGTTAAATTCTGGTTAAGCCGAACCTGTTATTTTCCATTGGGTGCTCAAACTGTCATAATTAAATTTCATTCAGGTACGAGAGTCCTTGAGGATTCGGAATTAAATTTTGCTTGATTTCTAATAGTGTAGTTCCGATTTTTTACGACTACATTGATTTGTGTTTCTAATGTACCATCATGCTGATAAAAAATCAAGCAATATTGGTGGGAAGTTGACCGCGATGTTCTTTAGGGCATTTGATTATTAATTGCAAATAATTTCGAGGAAACTGAGCCCGTATTCAAAAAACGTCTATGATATTTTTGTCTAATAAACATAATTTTCGAAGTTCTGAGAAATATTTTCTTAAAATTTCGCGAAAATTTTTTAATATTAATGTAGGAAGCAGAATATTTTTCCTGTAATAAGCTTTGTGACGGGATTTCGTTTGTTATTGACAACTGATAGAAAATCCGATTTAACGAAATGATAATGCTTTATAATAATAAATTACTGCTTATGAAAGGTCAAATGATGTTATCTGTCCTGGTACATTCGTCATAAGGTACGTGTACCAACGTAATTATCACATGTTGTGTGTCGTGGATCAACAAACACGAATGTCTTTAGAACAACAATTGGTACATGAACAATTTTGATAAATAAGAATATCTACAGGATTGGTTGGCCTGATGTCTGGCTGATGTGATATAATAGCCTCGATGTGAATGAAAGGTTCTCAATCGGACTTTTTAAATGCGAAAATAAGTTTAGAAAAATACTAAACATACACGATGCTTCATAGAAATCGGAGCCATCTGGCTAGTACGTTGGACTTGTTGTAACTGAGATGTCCCACTTGGCGTTGAACGTTTTTGTTGCTGAAACTAGGTCATTCAGCTGAAACCTTGACATTGAGCCTTTTTACTGTTTTTTTTCTACTTTTTAGGACTTCTGACAGCTTAAACTAGGTATTTCAGCCATTTTACTTTTGGAACTAGGTGATTCAGCTTGGGCATTCAGCTTTTTGATTGCTGAAACTGGTTCATTTAGTATTTCGACAGCTTGGACATGGGAGGATCATAACCTGTTTAGTTGGGCATTGTACCTTGTATGCTTTTATGTTTTCTGTGCTCGGTTGGTTCAGGTGGGCATTGTGCCTTGTGTGTTTTTTCTGTACTCGGCTGGTTAAGCTGAGTGCTGCCTTTCCTGTCTGACTTAGTATTATCTTTTTAACAGTATGTTTTTCTAGATTTTTTCAGAATTTTATATTTGGTCTAATGAAATCGTCTACACATATTTTCTGGAAATGAAATGTGATATTTGCCATGATTGGTTAAGATATCACGTTGACTATTTGTTCTTTAAACGAAAAATAATAATACAAAGTCTGGATTACCTCCCCGATCACAACTTAAGCACTAAAATATGATATTGAATCTTGAACAACAAAACTATAATACTCAGAGCATTACATAGGCGTTAACTAGAGATGTAAATGAGTACAAACATCAGTACGTATGTAGTAGAAATATCTTCCATTTAACTAATCTAGTACTCAAATAACATGCGCGTGTATTATTGTACAATACTGCAATATGGCATGCATCTTTACATTGATGCAATTTTTAGTGCGGATTCGCATTAGGTAATCGTAAACGTAATCGTGTGTTCTGTTTGCCGACTGTTTTAAATCATCATGATGTGTTGTACTAAGTACAATACCAGTACAAATGTCGATAATTGCATGATTTGATGGTAATCAGCTGATTCAAGTGGATTGCAATCATTTAAATTGTATTTCAAACAAACATTATTTCCGCCATGTTTGCCATAGAATGTAATCATGGTATTGTGCGTTAATGATTGATGTCATCATGATTCTACATGTGTCACTCAGCAGGGTCACCGTACACTGTGCTAAGCTTCTCATTCAAATTATAGTTTGTTTAAACATATTTTATTGTCAGAAATCAGTACGATCATAAAATTATATAGACAACATACTAGACAATTGAAAAACAAATATATAAGATCGGACAGGGAAACAGCACTCAACATAACCAGCCGAGCACTAAAAACAAAACAAAAATCACATACCACACTTACCCGACACAATACCCAACTCATAACTGAACGAGAAAATGACCTTCATCGTCGACATCCCAAGTCCCAGATGTACAAAGGCTGAAAGACCTAGTTTCAGTTGCAAAAATATTAACACACCTTACTATATTTAATTATTAAACACGCGTATTATCATTACCAGGTGGCATGCTGTTCCTACACAGTTGGGTGCCAATTAAGCATGTACATTTTAAATATGTGTTTTGTGTGGGTAGTACGATCTCCTATAGTTACGTAAACATATACAAGTTGCATCTGTTGTATATAATACAAGCGACAAGGAGAAAGTCTAGCATGTCAGAATTATTAGAAACTAACACTTCAATGTATGATTGTGAAGTAAAACAATATTAATTAGTTAGATTTTTAATTAATTAATCAGGTGAACAAACAATAATCAATGTGTATTATATTAATAATGCATGTATGAGTCAATTTCAAAATAAGCTTTAATAGGTTATCCTTGACCGAAAGGTTAAACTAATTACATATACTAAATACCATCTGGCGGCGACCGGAGTTTGGAATACCCGTACGCATTGTTACTTACGTAGTTATCGTTACCTATGTTTATCAGACGTTCCCTTTATCTATATTTTAGATGATATTTCAGTAAAGCGCAAAGTATTCGGTTTATAAGACATATAATATCCTGTCTCGAGTGAACCCAAAGTTTTATATCAATTTGAAATACTGATTTATCTTGACAACGTATATATTTATTTTAAGCCGTGGATAATTTATCTTGTCTAGATGTATTTTAAGTGTTATATCACTGTATTTCGGACCGGTATCCTTGTCCTATTGAACTGAATACCTTACGTGAACAGACGTGTGTTTAGTTGATGTGCACTTCATGTATTTATATGGCTGGCTACTACACTTGACTTAGATATGTTTTTGTATGTTGTTTATTAATATTGTGAAGTGGTTTGATAAAGATTGGATGAAATAAAAGTCGAAACGACGAAAACAACAGTGAACGTAGAATCTGTGACTCATAACAAAAGTCGACTTTGCAATAGAATGCCATGTTGTGTACAAATGTCAGCAAACACATAAATGAATCAATGCGTAATATATAAAATTTACTTGCACTATGTTTTATGACAAATTACAAATGCGTTATTAGCATATCTGTTATAACACAATCGATAAAACATTTTGCCAAACGCCACTTTCCAAATGCAAATTGTCAAACACCGATTGTCAAGCTTCAATTCAAATTTTCGAAAGAGCAAAACTTCATGTCCAGTTTGGCATGTACAGGGTGATCCAAAAATATGTCCCACAAACAATGCTTAATAACTCCGCGAATATTGAATAAAGTATTTGGTGAATATAAAGACAATCGTCATATAATGTTATAGTTACAATGGTAATGCCATCAGCGGTGTCATCAAATCATCGAGTTCCAAAATAGCTGAAATCGCAGAAATTGTAAATTTGTACTTTAAAGTAGGCTGACAGCCTGTATTTGACAAAATTATATGTATGTGTAAAATTAAAAAGTAAATATTTTTAACAGTAATTCTTTTATTACGCATTGTTTTTGGGACATATTTTTGGATCACCCTGTAGAAGTCATGAAAATAGCAAATAATTCAAATATGCTCTTTCTAATGCTTGAACCCATTCGTCATAATCAGGAAAGTCGAATGGACGACAATCAAACTGTAGAAAAACTGATGTCATGTTGCGTGCCATCATCCAAGGCGGAAATGAATTATTGACGGTAAAATACCACCCATCATGATCTGTTCAGAGAAACTGTAAAAATTCACATAATCGTATAAGAGATGATCCGCTGACATCCGTTGTTTGTCATTTTACAATATTTGCAATTTTTTTCCATCCTCATTTTAATATGTTTTTATTCTTCATGTCACATAGACCATTCTTCTCATAAATCCGACTGTTCCTTGACATTGATGGTTAAAGTCCAATGTCTTAAAAGCCTGCTTTTAAGACCTATTATCAAGAATACAACCATGTTTAATTACCCCCCAAAGCGTAGACATTGGCCAACATGATTATTATGCTGATGAAATAAGAGAGACATGTTGGTAGAAGCTACATTATACATTCCTATATGATATGTATAATTATTATATATTGTTGAGATTAATATTCTGACAGGAACAACTTTGGTCAGATGAAACGTAATTTTGTTTTCCTTCCATAGGGGTTTAATACCATTTACTAATAGTTTTGCTATTTTGATAATATTCTGCAGAGATTTGAATTGATTAGTTTTCCTGGAATGTATTAGCAACCAGTAAAAACTATTAAAATCTCTACAACAGCGGCAGCTGGTGGAATCTCCACATGCGGAGGACAAAGCCTCAGTGATTGCCTCCACGTGTGGTCTTTTTATTGTTTCAGATCAAAGGATTGACCATTTAAAGAAAATAAATATTTAAGTGGATGCGGAATGAGTTTTATAGATTTATATTGGGTTTGACCACACCTCTGATCACCAAAGGTAGCTTCCGTGTGTGCATAAATGTTGCCAAGGTAAAAGACGAACGTAGCATGCGCTGAAATATAAGGAATTCAACTTAACGCTATATATCTACTGAACAAGCTGGTGGACACTTATTATGTATATTTAACGTTTCAACGAAACCATAACGATCAGAACAACTCATCTAAAACTGATCTTTCATTATATAAATATGGTCATTATTTAATTCGGGTGCGTTTGTCGCTAAACAGTTATATACATGTACCTGTTACAACAATTAGTCTATGTCGTCATTCAACTTGAACTTGAAATACACGTTCATTATATAAATACCCAACTCAACTCAATGTTATTGTAATATATGGCCACCGGCCCAAAATACACACATTTAATTATCCATATCATGTTCGATGCAAGTTATTATCTATGTGCTCATAAATTGCTTCTGATATGTGTAATTATGCTTACTAATCTTCTTATCAATAATGTATGCTTGTAACATGCTATAATTATGTTGAATGTATGCTTTGTATTTATTGTTATATAATAATATATATATGCTCTTCAATACCGGAGGAAATAAAGATAATATACTTTAAACACATGTGAGTGACAATGTCATAAAATATAGATAAATCATGATCATTTTATAATAGTGGACAATGTAAGTAATGTATATACATGTAATAAAATGATATCTCTTATACGAACTGGAAAAACACAATGTTTTTTAATTGGAGATATACAGTATACATAATATGTTATAGATATCATGCAACGACTAAATTGTATGATCAAATGGCATTTTAAATACCTTGCATACTGTGCGTATGGTCATTATTTTTTTCGCGTCGGTTTGTCTCTAAACAATTATATAAATGTACCTAAAACCACATTTAGTCTATGTTGTCCTTCAACTTGAACTTAAAATACACCATGGGTTCATTCACCTTTCCCATAACTATATATTCCCTATGTCATTAACATGAGATTTGTAATATTTAGTATAAAAGAATTGGAGTGACAGACAAATTATAATATTATTGTCTCATGTATGCACACAACATGTCGTTGACACATTGCCATGTTCTGTGTTGACCTACTTAAGGCGTGCTTGTATTTTAAGAGAAGTTAACTTCTAGACTAGTTCGAGTACTACCGGAGGCGGCTTCGTTTGTATTCAACAGTATCATGACTTTATTCAATATTCCAAACAAAACCTGTAAGGCAGACTAATGTACGAGGGTCGTTCATTTAATACCTGGACTATCGCCATAGTGCTTGATTGAAACACGCAGTTGTAATAAATTTTCGTTTAATAAGACTTACTCACCAACTTATTTGACAAAACAAAAACATGGTATAATTTTATCCAACCGAACACAAACTATGATTACTATAGTAACTCAACAAAGGACTACCCGGCCCAACCCAAGTAGTTTGGTGATTGTAGAGTGTTAATGTGGCAGGGGTTTTGTATAGTTGCCTATTTTCAACGGAAAACATCAGATAACGTTATGTCTACATCTATATTATGTTATACAATGTTTGATGTCATTTCTGTACTTTCACTGGGCGTGAAGTTTTTTTAGTGACAACGGGCGTGTTTCCGTTAATATCGCAATGAAACCGAATTTGTTAGGAAAAAACGAATTATGGTACAATTTCGAAAAAGGATTAGTCATACATTTGTAAAACTCAAGAATTTAGGTATTCTTCGTATAGGTGGATTTCTGCTTTTAAACATTTCCACGATGACACGAATCACCACGCGATGACCCAAGGTTGGGCCAATCTAACGTCAGAAACAGGAAAGTGTCGTCGATTCAACACCTGTTGGGCGGTAAACACTACTTGAAGAATAACTACTATAGTTATTACGGAATTATGCAAAATTATCGTGGATACAGCATTTAACACAACCACCGAACATGTTGAAGTGGTAAAAGTTTGTGTACGCGTGACTTTACTGCTCCAAAACGCTGATCAAATAGTATCACGTGTTAGGAGCGAAAATGACGTAACGTCACAAATTTTGACGTCGATTGGGCCGACTCGCGTTACATGTAAAACACTAACATCATATAAACGTATGTAAATTAAAGGATGGTGTGAATGTATTCCTTTAAGTTTTCATCAATATTAGTATGTTAGTTTTCCAGCAATATCGATCATCCGGGTATTAAATGAAGGATAATGACATGTTAGGGAAAATAAGAGGACATTTAATTGTAATTAGCGTCAAAAATTTGGCAACAAAATTTAAAATCCAAATATTTTGAATTGCTGGGTTGAAAGAACTTTTCTCTTCTACGTATCCATGAGAGTATCGTTTGTGATTATTTTTTAACTATTGTCGTCCCTTTTCGTCACGCTTGAATGATCACAAGGTCGATAAAAGTTTAATCGTATGTTCATGAACGTGCAAATCGTGTATTTCATTTTTCACTTAATTTTCACTTTACACGTGCTTCAAACATGTCTGTGATAAAAAGTACACAGCAAGTATTTTAATTAAGCAAGACATGTACGCTTAAAATGATTACCAAAATGGGTAATGATGAACATAATCGTGTATATGAAATGGTAAAGGCTGGTGTTTCACTGAGGCTGCTTTTGTCGTATTAAACTAACATGTCTTAATCATTGACATGTGTATATGTGTATACCACGTGATGACAGGTCAAGGGTCAATACAGCTGATTTAGACAGGCATTCTGCTAAAACTGTAGCACTTTATTCAACGACATTGCTGTGGCTTGCGTTCCAAATGTGTTTTTGTAAAAAATGCACCGTTTTTAAAGAAATCTTCATTTGGGTAAAATCATATTACGATCACTTATCAATAATGCATGTACACTATATATGTGTTGTAGATTGTCGTTGTGGTGTGTAATGTACAGTTGTTTTCCCGTCACCTGGCTCTCGTTCCGTTTTAGTTTGACTGACTGAGGCGGCAGACTTTCGGAACGGGATGCCGTGTTTCCAGTTGGGCATTGTGCTTTGTGTGACTTAATATAATCGTTTTGCTAAATATTAGGGATGTTGCAGAATGTGGACTTTTTCTATACATCAGTTTTAACCAAACATTAAATGAGATGTATAAGGAAAGACACACGAACTTATGAAGCACCCCTCGTAAATATATGACTGAAAACAACATGATGCCTACGCATTTTGCCACACTATATAATGGGACGAACATCGACAGTAAGATGTTTATTTATATGTATCATTGACATAATAACAGTAAATAATACAACGTAGGTCATAACAAGGTGCCTATAACCATAAAGCTATCTATAAATAATGTCTTAGGAAAGTTTTATAAAAAGAATAATAATAATGGGATAATTTAGCAGCTACCGCAAATATCTTACATTGCTTTCTTGCACTGTTGACGATCAACGTAATTAATTCTCCGCCTCATTTCTTAGTATGTCCTTCCGGTCAGATCATTCTGTTTCTGCACTAGTAGAGGATGCACCTGCGCCCTTCCTCATTTCTTTGTTTGTTGTTTTTTAATAAATATTTAACATACGACAATGATTAGTTTCGCCTGTCAACCGATAGCTCAGTAAGTAAAGCGCAAGGGCGAGTTGCAACAAAGGTATGCTTTTACTCGGAGCGAGTTCGATTTCAACCGATAACTTTTTATAATAAAAATAATTTGTTTATTCCGGTCATTTTTTATTTTATCTTTTCTAGATTTAAGTGTTGAGAAAATGGTTAGAAACAAAATAATTTAATATGATAAAAAATACAGACGAAACATGGATTCGAACCTGAGTACAATAAAGCTGTTAAGGTGATTCCAAACTCTTAAATTTTTCTGTACAAGAGGTATCAAACACCTGATTTTTATAAAGAACACACTCATGATAGTGATTGTGCAAATCCATAACAGTTTTGCTCGGCTAGTTTTCAAGATATTTTGAGATTTTGGGGAACCCCCCTAAAAACTCATATTTGCATTTCACCGAAAAAGTTTGACATTTAATTTGGCATGCACGAAATTTCGTATATACGGAATCACACGATAACGTTTGTTTTAGACTATGCATGTTATATGTATTTTTAAATGATATTTTAAAATATGTGATTTTTTATTTATTTTTAAGTTATACGAAAAAAAAAGTTGAACAGCATACTGTTTTCGTACATGCAACCAGTAGAAATTATAGAAATTTTATTCCAAATTCCATGGCAGTTGCTCGGCTAGATTTTTGTAATTGACACTTTAGTGATTTCGTAAATGTTGAAAACCAGGAGAGTTTACAAAATGCATCAACGTTTTGATTACGTTGTATCCAGTTTTCGCGATAATTTGTTTTTGAAAAATGTGTATATTTAAAGATGAGCCCATGCTTTTTTTTGCATTAGCTAGTCCATATAAGAACCTTCCTCTAATTTTCCATACAGTAATGTAGTTAATAACTCAATTTAAACAATTGAACGGTTAAACTTCTTGAAGCCTAAACGTTCTTATAGTATTCGTAACCCTGGGGCATTATAGTCTTCTTTTGTTACAACGACGTTCGATATAACGAATTATGTGTTAAATGACACGAATCCAGTGAGACCAATTATCAGTAAATGTGTGTGAAGTTTATACATGCATTACATCCATTGGGACATAATTTAGACATGTAAGCTATACTTTACAAATTTGTTCAAATATAGTTACCATCCAGATATGGATGTACAGTTATATATATTGACGGAATATTTTATTTGTAGCACAGGCTCCTATGGAATCATTTTCATATTGGCGAACCGGGGAATACAGTGTCAACCAATTTGACGTTGCACTCCGATGAAAGATAAGACAAGTATCCCTCGTGAGAATTAGTTATTTGTTTTACGATACAAAACAAAGATCGTCTGTTACTTAATAAATAAGTTGATTGAATAAAAATAGTCTGAAAAAAACTGACTTCGCGAGTTTATAAATTGCTTTTCAATAATTTAAAATAGGTCTCACGCTTTAGCAAAATTTAAACTAAAACTCTCTAGGTCTGGGTCATAATTACATTAATCTTATATGCTTTAATATCATCATTTAAAATTCTTCAGCAAAGCTTTCCAAACGTCACGTTACACTATGACGTTATAAATATGTAAATTATGAAATATAGTACATGTATTGAATATCGGACAAGCCTGCAAGTTACGTCTCCTTAAAAGAGTGTGTTATTGCACTATTACCCGGGAAAAAATTATCCTCTTACCTGCATGTATCTTTAGCCACCTCATATCGTGTCATACCTCACTGCAGTAATCACTTCAGTGTTTATTGTGAGGTAATACGATTGTGTTTATTGCGGTGAGTAGGACAATGATAATTCCCAGTAGAAAATCGGACCAAAGGTGACTAAGGTAGACTAGGGGTGGTATAGTAATAATAATATCTTTATTTAGAGAAGGTAACATGTACAGACATATGCAATAGACGAATTCACATACATCTTAATTTAAACAAGGCCTTCTATACAACAAAACATGTTATTTTGACAATCACTCAAAGTACACACATATTATAAGTAAACAATTTAAATATACAATTTCGTTATTTCCAACATAGAAAATTGAAGTCATACATATATGGTATTAATATTTTTGTTTGTGTATTAAGAAATGTTTTACTGATTTTTTGAACGAATTAAGTGATGTAAGCAGACGAATGTTTGTTGGGGTTACATTCCACATATATGCAGACAAATATGAGAAGGACATTTTCATGTAGTTTATGTTGTGTTTAGGTGTCACTAAGTCATTGTTACTAACTGATCTAAGGGTGTATGTATTATTACTGGAAAATGTCAATAAATTTGAAAGATAATTAGGAGCAAGATTCTTATGGATTTTGTAAACCATTACAACTGTATGATAATGACATCGATTAGTAAAAGATAGCCATTCGAGCTCATTTAGTAACTCTGAGCCATGTTTTTTCGAGTCCTTAGTAATGATCAATTTCGCCATTCTTGTCTGTAATTTATATATGAGATTTTTGCTCTTAGTGCCTGTTCCCCATACCGTGCAGCAATAATCTAGAATCGACAAAATGTATGCGTTATAAAACATCTTTTTCATATCTTCATTTAGAAAATAACTTATTTTCTTAAACAGGGCAATTTTATTATTTATTTTAGAACATACTTTTTAAGCTGTAAATTCCTTGACAGCACATTGTCTACATAGATTCCTAGTATCTTTTGAACAGCTACATTTTTTATATATGAGTCCCCTATTTTCAATTTCAGATGTAAGTTTGGTTGATTTCTTAATCTTTGTTTGGTAGTTATTATCATACAGTTTTTTTTTTTTGGATGAAAATACCGATTACCTGCGTATTCAATATTTATCTTACTTGACTTAAGGATAAGGACAATCAATCAGTTCGGACCATTTTAAACCCTTGGTCAGTAACAAGCGATATGATTGGCTATCCTTATTCTCTAATTAAATGAGATTAATATTGAATATCACCCCAGATCGACGTTGAACGCGGGACAGACGCCATAGAGATTTCAAATACGTATATTTTTCCTTGGTCTAATTCAATAAAACGTGATCATTATGATATCGTTTGTATGAGTACATTTACTAAATACCAATTAATATTGAACGACCCTTTACTACAATTTATAGCTTTTAATAAATTATAGAGAAGTTAACTTTGAACGTAACTTTAGATTTCCTAAATGCTTAGATAAAACCTTACCCTTTTTCTTATTACGATTCTTAAATGGATGTACTATCAGTGTTTAGGCGACGGGGGCTGTACTATGTCAGTATGCAAATATACAGTAACGAAAGATATGAGTACAGTTTAATCCGCTCACTGCTGATTGTCTATAAATAGATTTAATATATTTGCAATGTTAGGCAATGGTATTGTAAATACTAGACTGTCATACCTATCCGCCCTAAATGAAGCCCGTTGCCTAACCAAGTCGCTTCCAAATTGCGCCATCGAGCGCTTTCCTACGTATATGCAACGACACGCTACCAGCGAGCAGTGCTCGTCGAAAGCATACCGTTTATTTACACTTTGCTAGGCGAGCGCTACCGAGCGCTTTCTTGTGCAACGGAACGCTTAGATATTTACACTTTTTACACACTTTTTACGCTTGGTTTTGGCTAGTTTAGAATTGGATCATAAAACATACCAAAGGAATCATTAAATGTTACATGACTATCAAAATGAAGAAAGTGAAGTGAAGTGGAAATGTTTGAAACTAAGAATACAAAATATAACCCATCCGGCCCCCGACTTCGTTTGAAAAAATAATTTTTAATCTAACAATTGTTCTGTAATTGCCTTGTTTGTATACCATACGTATTTGTAACAGAAATACAACAAGCGTTGTTCGATTGAAGGTTAGGTACATACATGAATTGGATTTTTTACGTATCTTAGCAAACGAAGTTATCTTAAAATAATACATGACTTCGTAACTTTTGACACTTCGGGGTCTTAAGTGTTTGAAAACCCCGATCAACTGGAATTTAACTGTTATGACGTGCAGTTCAGTATATTTACTTAAAATAACATTGACCTTGTAAAAAGTCTGACGTGAATCCGTGTGAAATTATGGCCGGTAATGACCAGTGGTTAAATAAAACAGAGGCGTCCTTGCGTTACAAAGTTGTTAGAATATCAGTGTGTGGATGACTGCGTAATTTTCTGAAATGAAATAATAAAATGACAGTGTCGGCCTTGTGAAAATAACAATTAGGGGGTATTATATCGCAGATAGTTAGGAAAATAATCATATATATGTGTTCTACCTTGAATGACAATATTTGACAGATGTGAAATTAAACTCCTCGCCAACACATTGGATATTAATTAACCGCAATATAAGTAAGTGCTCCTATTTATTATGACAGTTTGTCTTTCGTTAAATGCTTTTAAAGAACAGTTATTCTATGGACAATAGGAAGCAGAAAAATATCAGAAAAGCAGTAGCCAAAATAAATCTGAGATGAACAGGCTTGCTAAAATCGCTGTTTTTATGATTACAATTATTGGTTGCGATATCTACACGAATAATGCACAGTATTTGTAAATACCTCAGATGAAAACAATTCATCAACAATACGTTTAACACGTAACATGTGAATTTATTTACATAAACACCTCAGAAAAGCGCCGATGATGCTAAATTATTTGTTTACGAATTACAGCGAATTCAATTCGATACATGTAGTTTTGTATATGACATTTTATTTGTTATAGAATGTAAATAAATAGTATTAAATTTATGATAAATATACGCCAACACATCTAAGCAAAACTTGGTACCAATACCTAAAACCAACAAATATATTGCAAGTAGTTCAATGTTACTTTCGGTTTGAACATCTTTAATCAATAATACGGAGTACATGGTTCAATATACTGTATTATATTTATACAATGTATATTATTAAGTATAATTGTACTTATCTTAAAGCATAATTATATGTTTTTTTCAGATGTGATGTTTTATTTAGTATCAAATACGCTCCCGGCATCTGTTTATAGTCGTTTATATGTCAATAAAAGTTCATTTTTAGTTTAAATAGAATTATTACGTAGTAAAAATTAATGTTAGTTGTCTTTAAACAATCATAAACTGTTTACAGGGATCAATTTTCGATGACTAATCAACAAATTAATAAGCTCAAAAAATGAGATGTATAGCACGGAGAATTTGACATGATCCTGACCTTTATGCATGAATATATAACAAGGTATTTGCGTTGAATATATAAATTTCCGCGAGCAAATAGTGCAATATCGGTGCTTTAGATTTGTCTTCGTGATATTCCCCGCTTGTGAAACATGCAACCGAGATCATAAATAAAGACAATAAATCAGCTGTGAAATTTTGCTAATAGAAGGTCGAGAGTCGTGTCAAATTCTATAAACTAATATATTCATACTCCGGAAAATGTTCAAATCTGCAGTATAAATGTTTTATCAGTATACATACAGTTGTTGCATACACGGGTGAATAGATGAACATCGTTCACCATCGTGCGAGTGCATAATCAAATAATGATCTAAGATAACAGTACAAGTGCTTGAAATAGAAGTAGTAGTATCTTAACTCAAGTCTCATCAATGTCGACATGTAGGCACTGGCAGAATATGAGAATACTCTTAACAATGTCTAAACTAGTAGTGTTTAGAGTATAAGTTTTGCCGGACCCTAAACTCGCACTGTGATCAATTATAAAGTATGTGTGCACACAAATTGGTAATTTGATATTTCAATTTATATTTGTATGATTGTGATCCAGATTAAAGTCAAATTAAATATAGGTGTTCGTCTATCAAAGTTGGTTATTTTGAGACTAGACCAACCAATTCGTTCTAAGTTGCCATCCATCATGTCTATTTATACGAGCATGTTTTTATTAGTTATAGGGCATGCACTTTACTACTCCTCTGTCAAAATGCATTGTATGGTTCTTATGGGCTATGAGCCTATTGCAAATTAAAAAACTACCTATCTTTAAAATGCGGTTTTAAATATGGTAGATTCTATTCTGGGACAACAAACAACATGCATGACCAGTATGTAGAAACAGTCAGTATTTATCAATATGCTCACACACGTTCTTGCATCTTATTTAGAGCGTGTATCGTAATTACGAGAGATGGGATTAATCTATAACCTCGTGATTACGAAATGTGTGATAAGCTATAACCCCGAAAGTAGGAATTATGTGATAATCTATAACCCCGTGATGAATCAATGGTTCTTCAACGCTGGATTACATAAGAAGCATTTTGGAATACTTAGTTACAGGTTATAGAAGGCAGTATAAATATATTCACATTGCGTGTAGGGGTCCGGGCGACAAATGGTTATAGTGACCGCCTCTGGAACAACTAATACTTGTTCGATATCATGCTTCGTTCTACCAAAGTATTCAACAAATTGCAGACAGAGCTGCCTTGCTCGGTGTCAATAGCGATAGATCATGACTGCTTGGCCAAGTTTCGGTATAATAGTTCCTACCCGTAACGACCAAACTTTATCAGTTGGACTTTAAACCCAACATTAAAAGAAACATAGAACATAAATATATATATATATATATATATACACGTATACAAATAATATAAATAACATCATATATAATGATCTATATGAGGTGATTGGCTGTGTTTCAGCCTATATTTAACCCTAGAGTAATTGAAATATCACAAACAAAATGTTCCATGAGTATCATAAGGACGTAAGAGTACCATACATACAAATGACGTTATACAAGGCGTTCCGACATCCGCTATCGGCGGTGTTTATGTTCCAGATATAGTACCCTACATTATCCGCAGTTTGCCAAATCTAGCCCACTATTTATAAACTGCAAGTCAGTATATATCTAGTGTAAACAATAATCATACAAGTTTTATCTAACTCATGTTTTAACATACATTCTCTTTGTCTGAAGAGAAACACCGTTGGATCTGCAAATATTTGCCGTTGTGTAGAGGTTGTTGCTCTACAGAGGTTAAATTTAGAGTAAAAATCACCTAAGGGAATATTTGAAGGTGTTGTTGCAGAGAGGATGTTGCTCTACAGAGTCGCTCTTGAGAGGTTGTACTGACTATATAAAAGTGCTAAGCTAATCGTAACATGTTTTACCTGGACCAAAGTTGGTAGGGTGCGAGACCTTCACCCGATCAATCCGGTTTCAATTCCGTCGTTACTTTATTCCGTGATAATGTCTACAAACAGGTTCTCATACCTTCGTGGCAATGGATACCATTAGGAATGAGGTGTCGAGAGTGATAATATAAGTAGGAAAACTTGTTTCACAATCGACCTAAAATAAATTGATATATATATAAACGCATGTTCTCAACACCAGGGTGGTTGCCACTTGCTTGAGAAGAAGCGGATCAGTAGTTTTTGTTATTTCAGATAATTGACCGCCCTAAAATGTATCCAAAAAAAAGATGGAAGTTTACAGGGACATATTGAATTGATTGATTCACAAAAATCTCATTCATCGTTGAAGTACTATTTTGCGATGAAACTGTTGTGAAATACGTCATAAATACTTAACTTTGTGTT
The DNA here is from genome assembly GCA_947247005.1 of Spisula solida. Classification (NCBI taxonomy): domain Eukaryota; kingdom Metazoa; phylum Mollusca; class Bivalvia; order Venerida; family Mactridae; genus Spisula; species Spisula solida. The sequence continues at coordinate 40,168,802 of OX365958.1, read as the reverse complement.
TGACTTGGTCCTCATAATGCTAATAGTAACTTCTTCAATATCATTAATTCATTTAACTTCAAATATACAAGTGGTGTTAAATAAATAAATTTTGTTATCAAGGTAGGGAAATTGTAAATTGCAACTTTTTCAAGCTGTGTTAAATTTCGCTATGTCCGATAGTTTCTATTCACATGCTAACTCAAGAAACTCGTTAATACGTATTTCTTACCATCTATAAGATTAGAGAGGTTGCGATTCGAACGTGTACGGCTACTTTTACGTGCAGCTACCCATACAAATATTCGTACAAGTTGCAATTAAAACTTACTTGCGAAACACAACGTGTTCGTGTAAAATCACATGTCAGTTGTAACATGATTTCTTCGCGAATCGAAATTGAGTATTTATATAAACCCAACATTAATATTCACGTAGACGTTCACTTCACGTAGACGTGTACACTTCACGTAGACGTACACTTCACGTAGACGTACACTTCACGTAGACGTACACTTCACGTAGACGTGTACACTTCACGTAGACGTACACTTCACGTAGACGAACACTTCACGTAGACGTACACTTCACGTAGACGTACTCTTCATGTAGACGTACACTTCACGTAGACGTACACTTCACGTAGATGTACACTTCAAGTAGACGTACACTTCACGTAGACGTACACTTCATGTAGACGTACACTTCACGTAGACGTACATTTCACGTAGACGTACACTTCACGTAGACGTACACTTCACGCAGACGTACACTTCATGTAGACGTACATTTCATGTAGACGGACACTTCACGTAGACGGACACTTCACGTAGACGTACACTTCATGTAGACGGACACTTCACGTAGACGTACACTTCACGTAGACGTACACTTCACGCAGACGTACACGTTACACGTTGCCTTTCGCAACCTCTCTATTTTCTGGTGACCATGCTTCTTGGACGGCGAAATCGTGACTTTTTTGTCACACGAGCAAATTTCTTACAATTAACAGTATTTAAAATACACTCTTGCCCAGCCATTAATCAAGTACGTTACATTAGTACCGGCCATTAAGCTTGTGTAAATATTGCTTCTTATGAATAGACGGTCAAGCAAATATTTGACATAGATACAAGACGTTTGTATTTGACTAGAAAACCTTGGCCCGAAGCATGTAAACTTTTCGTTAAATCATCTTAATCATTACATTGCCCGTTTTTGCAGCCTATTTTTTATTTAAAGACTGCCTAGGAGGGTATTTTCAACACTTTATCCTAACCGTGTGTCTATTTGCATGCGTTTTCTTAGAGATTTCTTTATAAGTGTATTATTATATATCTCTGAGAGCGCTAGACTTTCATTAGGTAGATAACCTCTTTCGTTGTGTATAGCGTTGGTGAGGTCATGTTTGTCATTGACATTGTCGAACAGGAAAAATATCCTCCATAAAGATGTTGAAGCAGCAGCTTATCCGGGAGGTCATCTGTTAGTACATACCCTAATTCCACGAAAAAGTTAAGTTATTGCTCAGCTGAGACTGCTATTTCAAAAACATATTTTGTTGGTTAAATGACTTTTATGTATACTTGTATATATTGTTTCATCACATTTAAATGCAAATTTAATAGAGTAATACATATTAAGTCCGATTTTTACAGATATAAAAGTAAGTATAGTACAGAGAATTTGACTTGATATTTGATTTTCTATTAGCATAATTTAAAGGGACGTGTCCAGAAACTGGAGTGTCTTGGTTTGCATACAACAAAAATGCGTTTATCACTTGTAAAACCAAGTATTACAGAAAAGTCAAAGAAGAATTTGACTTAAAAATTTACTCTATAACGCGCGCTTCGATATTTTGTATATCGATTTGAATAAAAGGCTGTCGGTCTTTTATTGACGACAACGATATTTCGTTATTCTTAAAATAGATATTTTTTTAAACTAGAGGGGTATTTCGTAACTTTTTTTCAGGGTTTAATTATACTAATTTGATTGCTATTCGAGACACTTCAGTTTCAGGGCATGCCCCTTTAACAGCTGATATATTGTCTGTATTTATATCCCCGGTTGTATGTTTCCATAAGCGGGGAGCATCACGAAAACGATCGAGGTGTAATACAAACACCAATCTGAAAGACCGAGAGTGCACGATGATTGGCTCGCGGAAATTTATACATTCAACGCAAGAACCTTACAAGTAAAATTCTCCGTACTATATAGAGTCTTCCTTATTTATACCTGGTTGATACTTGTAATTGTATTCAAGAAAAACTTGTAAGATGAACCAACGTCCGTACATAACTGAATTACCGTACAAAAAGGAGAAAACTAACCTAAATGTCTAACATCCTGACTAGATCAATGTAAAGCCTAGGTCACACTGAGGAATTCCACATCGGCGATGTTCTCCCGATTTCTTCCGATTCCACTCGATTCATCACAATTCCTCCCGATATCACAAAACTGTTTCAGGACTTCCCCGAAGCTTCCCCTAGACCACGAGGAACCTGTTCCCGATGTCCTGAATGCTCATTAATTTCAATCTGGGGTACATGGTCGAGGCAAATAATGCTCAACGGGGCGTAGGTTTAAAGCAGGTGTCATTATGTTGAGATTAAAGCTGTTGGTTGTATCACCTTGTGCATGAACCTATAATTGCAAACACTTGAAAACTCCGATCTCTTTATAACACAACATATCCACTTCTGTCTCGCATTTGGCTGTCTTATTTTGGAGCATAAATATCATGATTTGTTTTATATTTGTAAATTATACGAGGATTTAGAACACAAGGAGTGCAGTTGATAATGGATGGAACCCAAAGTACCACGGTTTTTTCGCGTATGATGTTCTTCTTTGGCATTGGCTGAAGGTTGCAAATGTTGGTTGCGCTTCCACAGCTCATAGTTCGCACGCTAGCCGTCTAATCTGGCGTCCCGGGTTCAAATACGAATGGAGGCACTCATATGCCTGCCATATTTCAGCAGAAAGCTGACTGGCAAATTAAGGCTCTGTTTGGCATTCTTTGGGAAGTTGTCACTTATAATAACAACACTATACTATTTGTCGGAACCTTACACACACGTTTTACTGACATGTTGAGATACCATATATACCCCATAGGCACATGGTTTCAAATTATTTGAGTGTATCCTTTTTTAGAAAAAAGGTAGTGCAGCGGCCATGTTAAGCTGCAACGGATATGACGTCAAATGAACTGGTATCCGTGTTTGCTGTGACAACAGTAGAAAAACTGGGTACCAGCTTTCGTAACGTCATATTCGTTGCGGCCAAACATGGCCGTGCACCGCCTTCTCTATATATTAGGTACACTCAGATAATTTGAAACCAAGTGCCTACGATATACCCGAGACAATGTAAGATATTACATGACTTCTCATTTAGTTATAATACCTTCCATACATAGAGTTACCCCGATGTTTATTTTCATATTCATAATGTATATACGCTTTTAAACAAGATTTCTCTGGTTATGAGTACATCAGCACTAGTATTTGGTGACAAAGTATCTCTTTACCACTGTGAGCTTATCAAATCCCTGTATATAAATAAGGCGACAGCAATACTTATACAGGTCGACAAAAATTAATGCAACAGTATATTATTAATGTATTTCAAAATTTAATAACAAAACTTAATGATAACTTAGTAGAAAATGGCCAACAAATACTGGATATTTAAAAGAAAATGCACCCCCTCGAAAACATTAAGTAAGACTTGACGCAATAGTTTGTATTATTATTACGTGAGTGGACTCACAAACAATAGGTTATAATGTTGTTCTTTACTTTTGAGCTTATTACTACAAACATATAAACATTCTTGAGTGGTATATGCGTCCACTTCGTGGATAAGAGCGTGCAGGATGGCGAGGTTGCGTTTCATGTGCAGATGAGTATATAACGTAATTTTATGATAAGTTAAAACTATATTAAGCTTGAAATAAAAAACTGTTGTCAGTTAATCTGCACTTCTAGGTCGTGTGAAAATACAGTATATCATTTCATTAAAGTTTGACCTTGCAATGTGACACGTTTTATTGCAGTTGAATGGTTCCCTGCTTACCGCAAGTTATAACTTATAACATATCATAAATAAACATCAGATTATGGATGTCCTTCAAACCACAGATGGTTGATGTCAGTTCGATGGCGACAAAGTTAGTGTAGGATGTGTGTTTACTTAGCACAAGATAACCTATACAGTGACATTGAACAAAATATTTTGTCGATTTTGGTTTTTTTATATACGTTTTTGTATAAAGAAATGTAACAGTTTTATAAATAGGACTAAACATAGATAGGCTTTATTAAACTGAGTCGACAAGATAAAAACAAGTTAACATCAGCTCACGAGCATAAAATGTGAGTTTTTGAACCGACTATAAAACAGCATATTCAGTATTATTATCGTAGAATGAGTAATAACCTTGAAAATTGCAATTTACAATATATCTCGTATCTCACTTTGGTAGATAAATACAAACAACGATAAAACCAGTACAACGTTTGATAAAGCGCGGTCACTGTGTCGAGTATATTTACAAACTTGCGAGCCGTATACCTACCCCAAATCACTTCAGTCTTTGTCGACATTTTATACCAGGTGATCGCAGCTCATTCAAGAAATTGTGGATGTTCTGACCCCGACATCCCGAAGCATCCCAATCCGAGCTAAATCTTAAAGTTGTCATTCGACTTTATTTCATGTTCATGAGAGGATGGACTCAACATAGGCATCATAAAACAGAAAAAATATTTTAAGTTTATTTACAGCATATTTGAAGCCACATTAGGCCTTAAACGGCTATTTTCAAAAAAGCAATAAATTAGTAACCTAATTGAAGAGCCATGCATTTTGAGCGTTTTAGTTGAGTCCCAACGGCGGAAAACACCATAAGATGAAAGAAATTGGGTGGTTTGTTTACAAAATAATAAATTGTAAACAAAAATGCACATTTTAGAATCTAAGGGAAGCAACTCTTGCAAAATTAGTATTTTGTCATCCATACATTTTACTTAAATGTGATTTTGGCATACTATTTCGACAGATACATTTAACATCATGTTGTCAATTATTGGTCATTTGTGAAAAATATCCAAAGTCCTTGTAATTATAGCCTTTTAGTCTATTTACTTGATGATCGAGAAAAGGGTCTTGGGAGAGATACTGTGGCTTTCATGAGCTCTGATTTGCGCAAAATTTGAGCTGAAATTTCTGCTTGAGATGCTTTGGGAGATCAGGTCCTTGATCTGATTCATAGTTAAGTTCGCTACCCTAGTTCGATGATTACTAGACTGTCGCAAGGTAGAGGTAGATGCAGATTCGAGGCAATGGTTAGTTTATGCTAATTCGTTTCTAATAATCGCTCTCGATACAACAATTTTGATTGAAGTCATTGCCACGAGGGAATAAGAGAGAGATAGGCAATTGTCCATTTAATGATGGGCATTTAACAAGGGAATTTCTGGTACAATTTTATTCCGTCTTTGGTATCATGCGACATGTTTATGATTAAGTAGGTTGTGTCCCCATGGCAATGATTATGTTCATGCTCTCCATTGTGCTGTGGAGAAACCGTCAGTTATTTTTTGTTGATAATTGATTCCAGCGAATCTCGACAGGCTAGTTGTCCGATGTATATGGCTAAAATATTGTTGAAATGCGGCATAAATGCCAATCAAGCAACCAACCCGAGAGTGCGCCATAATATGTTTTAAGTCAGTCACAATAATTCAATCCATTTGTAACGTGCATATATCAGGGTACTGTTATGTCTTTGAACATATTTAAATTTTAAACTTACATCTACAAATTGGGGTTAAGGTGAATGTAATTTTAACTATGATTCAGTTGATGAACTAGCTCCAACAAAAGCATGCATGAGTTGTGAAAGCAATATAAGAAACTTAAATTTGTGAGTAAGCTATATACAAATTAATGCCAACTCGTCCATCACATTCATATAAGGGGGAGGGAGATTGTGAATGATACCAAGAACTAAATTCATAGTTTCAAAACTGAGCTAATTTCTCCCTTGAGTAATTTTACAATTTTATGTAGTGCATCGCTAGGTGATTCAACAAATTGAAAAAATAGCCCTCCCTTTATTGACTGTACAAGAATATCGATGTCTTATAATAACAAACAACATAGGTAGCGGGTGTGAGTAATTTTTTTTAATTTGGTTAATGAACGCTTGAGCACAATTCTAACACAACTGCGCATGGCAAAGAAGACTGAGATCGCTTTAAACCAATTACAAAGAGGCTACTAAACTGAAAGTCCTGATATCACTTCTGTTTATTTTTCTCTGCTTTCATGCACATAAAAAGTTACATTTTAGAGCGTTATCAAATACTAAGGTAATGCTTGGTTGGCAATACGTCGTTCTGCGCGGCAACCTCTGGTGCATTTATTCGTTTATTAGGGTAACGTCCATTGCGCCAAAGTGTTCTTAGAATCCAATTAATACCATTCTGCTAGGCAAATGATTTCTACTCACGTTATTTGGGTTACTCTTGGGAGGTAATATATTTCACATATAAAACCTAGAGGAATTTAAAATGACATTTCTGTGAGTTTATTATAGCATTAGATACAATCTGTAGGAAAGCTACTAGTTTTTAGTCCCTCTTGTATCGGTTTTATTTAGAGAGGTTTGCACTTTTATCTTCTAAATGTTATTCAACACTTTGTAAAAATGCTTCAACATTCGCCCTGGAATTCGAAAGATTCCAACTAAATTCGTGTTACGCTTTTTTTCTTGAAAACAAAAACAGAAAAGAACATGTACATGTACATGGTGTCCAAAATGAAAGTATACAGTTTCAGTGTATACTTATCAAATCCCTACAATCTGCTATCGCAACGAAAATTTGCACATGTATGTATAAAAGATGTAAGTTTTTTCTATGTTCAGTCTTGTGCATACACTTTTAATGATAAGCTCTTTAAATCTACACTAATAACTGGCGGCCAGTCGACCGTGAAGTGTTTGTAATTTGCTTTGTTTATTGATAAAGCTAGTTATCGCCGGCGAACTATAAACAGATATCAGTTCAAACCTTGGTCGAGAGGAGTATTATGTGCTATTCTTGCTCAGATAAATTTGGCAGTTGCGCAGACGGGTATCGAACCTAGGACTTCTCGATGACAAAGCGCGCGCCCTACCTCTAGGCTACTAGTTGGGAGTCCATCAGCACAAAAGTCGCTTATTTTTCATGGTCCATGGCATTTTTTAGTAGAAGTGTTTCAATACCATATTTGAATTGCCCAATACCAGTTGTATATGGTTTGGGTGGATGCCACGCGCAAAACCCTCTGTGAAGGTCATAAATGAGGTCAAAGGTCAATTAAGTGCATATAGCATACATCTACTTGAAATTGCACCATATCTTGGTCAATTATACAGGTAGAATGGTCAAAATGGTATCAAAATGAAGCTAATGAATTGGTTCATCATTTGCAATGATTTTATGCAAATTATCACATTTGCATACTCATGAATATTAATGAGGAAGTCAAAAATTTGTAAATTTTCGTTAAAAATCTACTAGTATAGTTGACAAATATATGCCATATCTTCCTTATTTCTATTATTTGAAGATCCGAATTGTACCAAAATCATGTGAAGACATAGGGCTTTCGTTAAATGTATATTTTTATAGATAAATATAATTTAATTCCACCGAGAATAACCGCCAAAGGTGGGTGGGGGTAAATTTAAAACAGAACGTAAAAATCTCAATACAGTCAGAATCAACATTAAACACTCATTAAACATATCCCTTATATCAAAATATGATTTATTCGTGGAAATTGATTTTAACTTACTTAAATATTATGCTAATTAACTCATTTGCATATTTATGAATATTGATAATGTATTGAACATGTATGACAAATAGCGTCCAAATAAGGATCTATATCTGAGTGATAAACAAGCAGTGCCTTTTAATAATTATACAAAATGCAACACATATGTCTCATTACACAATATATGTTTGTACATGACATGTAGAACTGTATTATTTATTCTTATAATCATCGGCAAACCACAGTAGTTTCTACCGTTATTATACAAATTATACCAATTCCATCAAAGAAAACATGTAGTGCCGTCAACGTAAAATGTCGCCTGGTATATTAACCTCTTAATTAATAAGTTGGTATTTTTTAACAAACTACCGGGTATACGTATGTTCTTTTAGTTGCATGTATAGAGTCGTATTGGAGAACAAGAAAACGTTATTCTTAGCCAATTGCAGTTCATTTCTTTCGTACCCTGACTTGTCCGTACTTTCACAATGTTTATAAAGCCTTAGTTGATACAGTTTGTTGCTATTTTAATCAGTAGCAATATGTAGTAAGTAACGATGATTAGGACGGTATAGTATGCACATATGAGTAATTTCCTTTTTGAACGTTTCTATAGTGACTTTACAAATCATAAGCTTATCAATAAAGACTACACAACTTGGATTCAAACGAGATAGAAAAAGTCGCCCGATGCGTCGAATTATATCTGGTCCTGATACTAGTATACCCATGCCACAATCAAACGATTATATCTTCCTAATGAGTTAAACCGAAGTCGATACTCGCTAAGTTACTTTCCTTCAGTTTGCGAACAAAGTCAGAGACGTTACTAAGAAAGAACGAGCTTGTTGTAAGAGAAAGCTACCACAATGTACAGAAGACAACGAAAAGACGCGAAGTTTGCCAAATGTCATCAAAAGATGCGAGGGTCATTTTATGCTTTGGGTGCTTCAAGCGAAGGATGCCTTACTTATTTATTATTCAGTTCTCTTCATTGATTCCGTTTTTCCTCAGGTTCGGCCTCTACTGTTCTTCGCCTTGCGGTTTTCAGTCTTGTTATCGGTCTCTTAATGCCACAAGGTATCAATTGAGACGCTTCAAGCATATACATTTCCCACTGCGTATGTCTTTGACTAGGGGATGAACTCCCAATATGGATTTGGGAGGCATCGTAAACAGGTTGCTCGTGGTCTAGGGGAAGTATATGGGAGGTCATCAGACAAGTTGTGACATCAGGAGGAATCATGATGATCAAGGAGTATCGGTGTGCATTGCAAAAACTCTCGATTCTCAAAAATTCCTCTTCCTCGGGGATGTACTTCCGATGGATTTAAGAGCCTAGCAGGCATCTATGATCCCATTTATCTCAGAAAAGGCATCCGGTGTCTCAGGTAAGCTTCATGAATGTTTTGGGGAATCTGGAGACATCTTGTGAAAACGCGAGTACATGTACATACGTCAGGGAAATTCAATGCATGCATATTTTTACCCGATGTATTCGCGCTGTCATGTCGGGAATAACCCGGGAAGGCATCCCAGAAGCGCACCAGAGACTCGGGAATACCAGTTACCATGTTAACTTAAGCGCTAGGCATCCCAGTGATATTTGGGACACATTCTCGGTCTCGGGATTACAATTTTGAATGGAAACTTCGGGTATGTCATGAGACATTTTGGGTCATCGTGAGTAATCGGTGGGGGTATCGGTAGACATCGGATGACTCCCGAGTTGTCCTGAAGTTATACGTTTGTCCAACTGCCTCGATGATTTACTCCCGATGGATATTAGGGACTTCGGGATGTGTTGGGATCAGGTTCTGCAAGAAAATCGGTAGTATCGAGAGACATAGACAAATGTGTAATTCCTTATCTCTGATAAGTTCGCATCGTGTACCTTGGCATAGCCCCGACATATGTTCTGGGGAATTGTCCCAGTTACCGGAAGCCTACGTCTGATAAAAGTTGAATGAGACAGGTAGAATTTGTCAAGATATAATATTTTAAAAATATTTGGCCCAAAATATTTTTCAGAATTGTCGTAGGTAGCCGTTGTGGAAACTTGACATGAGTATTTTCATGTTAGCTTAAATTTGCTTGATATATTCGCAGATTCGCAACTTTGTTGTTTGGTTGTACTGTTTAGATTTTCCAAATTTGACGTAATCTATATAATGTTGATCAAAAAATGTTCACTATGTTTGTCTATTAAGTGTAATAATGTTGTCAACCTGATCAATGTATAAGTCTTCAGCAAAGGTCTGAAGTATGACTTGTGTCTCTCTGGTGTTGATTTGTAGTCAAACCTAGTTTGCATACTTGCTACAGAAGAGTATGAAGGGTATTAAAATAATTATCGGATGGCATGATATAGATGTTTATAGAATCACCATCTGAGACATTCAAATATTCAAGTCTGTATGAAAGTTGTGCCATCAAAGAAAACCAAACTGTGTACTGTACATATAATTCTCAGAACATGTCCCCAAACGACTACCGTATCATTGTTGGGTTTCTCTCTTTGACGGGATGTGAAACTATTATTCTGCTTGAAAAGATATGAACTTCTGTTGAATATTAGAGGAGACGTACATTCAGATGAGACAGAGAGTTGTACAAACTTGTTAATGACTCCTGTTTGTTAAAGCTCTATAAAACAAGGCTTGAAATACTTCCGCCAAGAAGTTAAAAAAGAAGTTAAGTTACTAATATTCGAGGGCTGCTTTCAGCAGTTCAGCTGTTCAGCCACCCTTTGACATTTAACTTCCCTGGTCATTGGGCCACCTAAGGAACCCTGTGTTCGAGTTTCCCTAGGGAGACTACTTCTCTCCTGGTGAGTGTGCAGCCAACATCTATCAGCGGCGCCCAGAACTATCGAACGTGTGTAGACATCGCCCTAACAGGCATCAATTCACACCTTGGTTGAGTGGAGCATTTGGGTTATTCTTGCTCAGAGAAATTTGAGCAGTGGTCGAGACGGGGATTGAACACGAGACCTTTCGACCCGAAGCGCGCCTCCCTACCTCTAGGTCACTGCTCCCCCAGTGATGTGAAGTGATGCGCTCGAACTGCACACCGCAAGAGCAAACTACCAACCAGGCACTTGTATACGGATACAAGCCGCGATGCATCCATAATGAATATAGAAATCAAGACGTGATCTACTAATTCTTCATACTACTTGCATTGAACTGAGAAGGTGTTTGTAAATTCACGTGCTAATATATCCACAGTAAATGTTCACAATCAATCTAAAACTAAACAGCGACATTGTAACTTGTCTTATTTGTACATATATACACTATTGTTTCATGAATGATTTGTGGCGTTTTCTGTATAGATTCATAGTTTAAAATTGCCAAGAACGTTATTGTCTTAAGCACTTAAGGGGGTATATGCACCTTGTGTTTAATGATCAAAGCTCCCACGGACGGGCATTGGTACCTGCTGTTTCTCGGTACTCTGTAGATGTTATAACACGAAAGGCATGCTTTAACTCTATATTCATTCTAATTTAAACAAGGCATGAATTAAAATATCAGTCTGGTGCTGTATGGAAATATAATATAATGTAACAGTATTCATGCTTTAAAATGAACCATTCCCCACCTATTTTGAGCTTTTACAAAGGAACAAGTAAAAGTGTATGAACAATTTGCAATATCATTTTGATTATCATCATCTTTTATATTCTTAAAGCATAATTTGAACCTAGTTTTATGTTTGTTCTTATTTATCATACTAAACTCGAAAATACTAATTGCAGCTCACGTGTAAGCCAACGTTTAGGTAGCTCATTCCTCCTTAAACGAATGTTGACATATTTTAAATGAATTGGTACATTTCAAAACCAATATAATAGTTGTTACTTGTAATCCCATTTAAATCAATGCAAACACAATATTACTTATTTATAATACTGTTGACGCTATTATGTTAGTTTGGGTTCATGTGTCATTTTAACCCCCACCCACTTTAAGCAAACGTGTGCCCTTAAATCATTGAGAAGGTAAGTGTCAAGTTAACAAATCAATAGCTTAGTATCTCACCATTAAATAAGAATCATTTAGGCTTTCAAATAGCAAAAATGACGACATTATAACAAATAGATGGTTCACACACGTCGAATTTTTATGAAAAATATTGCTAATTTTAGGTGTTCTCATCAATATGCATGAGTATACAAATGCATGAATTAATAAAAAGTTATTTTTATCAATAGCCCAGTGCATTAGCTTCATTTTGATACCATTTGTAAATTTTTTGACCGAAAACTGACAGAGATATAATGATATTTCGAGGGAGATATGCACTCATTTGACCTTTGACCTAATTCTGAGAAAACGAGGCAAAATCACGGATGGCATCCGGCCGTTTCAGATTGCACACATATCAAAGATAACATATAGCATGGATGCCACATTCTACTCTCCGATGCCATGGCTCGTCATATTTTCTCCGTATGGACTCCCGACTATACCGCTCCCAATGTTGCCAAGTAAAATGTCGTAGACACAATACCGTATTTACATATTGCATGTGTTATCAAAGCAATCAATGTTAACTGAATGTCAAATGTAGTTCACAGCAATCACTGTCGTCTTTAAATGAACTATTTATAGTGCAGTCGTGGTACATAATCAAATAACCGAATTGCACTCTATTTTATGGCTAATGTATGAACTGTGTCGCCCCTGGTTACTGTTACGATGCTTATTTGATATAACTGTCTCTATTGTCTAAATGGTTGTCTCTCTTATCGGGAACATTAAGATCAGAAATGCTGGTTTGCCATGAGCAATGTATACCTACCACGTTGACGCTTTTTAAAAAAAACTAATTTGTTTAAGCGTGTAATAAATTGCATCAATGACCTCCGACGCCTGACATTCCCGTCCCACCGGGATGCGTTTTCTACCCTACCATCATAGCCAGTTTCCCCATAGTAGTTCATCTATCACTGACTTAGGTGTTATCATATTATACTACAGTGTTCCAATCATCGTCTCATGCCGCTCCTAGATGTTCTAACTTGATAATGGATCATGTGATGCATTGAGGGGGAATGTGAATGGTCTCGTTAATTATAACGTCCTAGATGAATTTAGTTTCGACACTCCCCTGACAAAGAAATCACTTGTAGCAATTGCGATGACACGTTACAAAAACTTCAGGGCATTCGTCAGTGTAAATGATAATTAATTGCGGCGCGACATAACGCAGAAATGGCGATCCTACCAGCATATATAGTGTGGGAATTCAGGAAAGTGTACTGCACTTCTTCGTTCTATTTCAAGTGTTTCTGATTGTTTCTAATGTACATAAGATTTCATCGATACATTCAGAACTTTTACAACTAAATAATATATCAAAACTTGCGTGTCAGATTCATCATTATGCTTCATACATTTATAATGAACTATTTCTTTGAAAGAGGCACATTTGGTGCGTTTCTTGGCTTTGTAGCTTCATCCGACACAACGGTAATTTAAAAAGGTTTGTGCTGTTACAAATATTATCTTTGGGCAAAATATGGACGATAGTAAAAAGTTTAAAAATATATGTAGAGATTAGAAAAGTAACGACATACTGTTTATCATTTTGACTGACGGTATTTAACCTGTTAACATTGGGCGGTTCGCATGGCGATATTTGACACAAACGTTAAACTACCCAAGTCAGTGTAGCAATACCACGTGTCTTTTGACTACAGTTACAAGAAGAAATTTGTAAACATTTGAAAATAAAATAGCCATAAGTATTTTATTTCTTCATCGATTTCTATAAAATATACGCCACGCTAAGGGGGAAATTATTTGCTTTCCATGAAATATAAAATCTTTTTCAGCAGCTTTACCGATTTTTCAATTACCTTGTGAAACCTACACGTTCCATGGTTTCACAGGGTAATTGACAAAATGGCACAGCCGCTGAAAAAGATTTTATATTTCATGGAAAGCAAATAATGTTCCCCTTAGCGTGGCGTAGATTTCATAGAAATCGATGAAGAATAAAAATACTTATGGCTACATTTGTGTTCCAATGTTTACAAATTTCTACTTGGAACTGTAGTCAAAAACCACGTGGTATTGCTACACTGCAAGTAGCATAGGTATTAAAATATGAAATTAACACATGAAAGAAAATTATTTAATCTAAAGATCATAAAACAGTGTCTTGGTTTGTTTTCGTGGCCGTTGGTCAAATTATATTTTATAGATCAACCACGATTTTTGAGCCGTGACGGGAGATTACACTATTTAGTCATGGTGTGTGAATATACTGGTTGGGATGCATTTAAAATGCAATGATACATATTTTTGTATGACATGACATTGTCAGTATCGCTGGCTCAATCGGTAGAGAGCTTGGTTTTTAGTCTAAGAAATGCGGGTTCAAGTACTGATAACTGCACTTTTTCTCAACTACATTTTTTGGTTTCTTTTTCATTAAGAACATACAGACATTGTTTAAAAGTCATTTTATTATTATGACTTTTCAATCTACATGCAATGGGTTTTCATGTTTCACTGTTTTCATTTCTTTCCACGGACCCAGTATTCATTTACCTTTTACTGGATTCAATACTTAAACTTGTGTCAAAGATTTTCGACTTGGTGTATTGGTTGGCGACCCGTCAGTTGTGTCTGTCTCCCGAGTCGGATGATGCATTTGAATATATAGTGGGAGCTTAAAGACAGTTTATTGCAATATCTAACGCCAGTGTTTGTGTCCTGCTGGCAATACAAGTTCAATACACATATACTATTTTATAAATAAACTCGTTGCAAGATTTCTGTAAATATGAACCATGTTAAATATTCTTTATCATACGAGCATCTTCACCAGTAGCTTTACTAGTCGCAGCCAAAATGATATAATTACGCGCGGTTACTATGAATAAGGACACTTAATTTTGACTAATGAAGACTCATTATTAAATAAATTCCAGGAAATGCATAATATAACTTTCTTGTGTAATATTACTTGAACAAGGGATTTGAAAAAATAGATAAAAAGCGACTCTACGAAGGATCGAACCTAGAAAAGTAAGTCTTATAAATCATCGCCTTATCCATTAGGCCACATATTCAGTTACATAATGAAACAACTTATTTAACTTATGTTGGTACTGCTTATATAAACCTACCCTTTTAGAGTGAATAAACTTTGCTGCATAAATTAGTCACGGCTCAAAAAACATGGTTTATCTATAGTGTGACAACATTGAACGTGGACGATACGGCAGATAAACACGGATTATTTGTGAAGGCTTGTCCAATGATACCACACTGCAGCCATGCATTTCAGAAACGTTTTTAAAAGTGGAGTGTAATATTTTAAGGGGTCAAGATATTGTGCCATTGATTTCAAACTCAAACAAAATATCGCTTCGTAGATTTCAGCAACGTCCACTTATATTATCATTCATTTCGTGCCTTGTTCTCTAATACAGTAACGTTCCGCTAATAAGTCGATTTTTGCAATAGAAATGAACACAAACCATTTTAAATTTAGTACAAGTTGGTCCGCGATTACTACTGATTCGCTGTAGCAATACCACGTGACTTTTACATCACTAAAGGATACAAATCAAATTTCGTCTTGGATTTGAAGCATGTAGTGATGTAAAGGTCACGTGGTATTGCTACACTGTATTAAGAGCATCTGTCTGTCCAGTTTGAACGGATTATTGGACCAAAGATTTTTGTAAAATGTGTATAACTTCAACCGGGTCAAAATGACCAAGTGTATTACTCATGTACCCGAAATGACAGTAGCAAATGATTTAATACTGGTCCACGCGTGTATTTCATTTTGACAGGCTGACCTTTCAGACACCTACGCTTAAACACGAGTTGTACGAGTGATCTTCATTTTTATTATCTAACTTACATGAGTTGTCTAAATTTTATGATTATTTACCGTGTATTTGGACTGTAACATCAAAGTATATTTTGCAGGTAATATTAATGATATACCTGTATATAGCAGTATGTATGTTGATCAACGCAGGGTGATGGGGTCAGTGGACGAGTAAATCACGCATCGTTTTATAATCAAAACACACACACGTCGCGTCAGGATCCGCCAGCGTCATTGTGTTCATTGAAAAACTCGAAAAACTAATGCAATACCTGGCCAGTTCGGACAGAGTACGTCCGAGCTAAAGGAACAATAATAAAAGTATTGTCTGTGAAAATCTGTGATAAATAGTCATGCGAGTGATATAAAATGTTGGTGATTATTTTAACGTTTTAGAACTACTGCAACATAACTGTAAGATTGGGTGAGTACCTTTAGAAAGTATTCGCAAAAAGAGTTACCATTGAGAATACATGTACAACGATTCGAGTGCATGTACTGCATTAAATTTGTATTCCATCTAATTCGAAGTATTCGTATAATTTCTTGTGTGGTCAGTTTGTGACCAGTCAGCATATTTACTATGGATGGTTACGTTGTTATGTTAGGGGTGAATTCTCTCGTTTGTTGTTAGTTTCCCTTTTCTTAAATGGGGACCGGGATAGGGTACCAGTATGTCTGATGAATTAGCTGTCGAGAGCGACTAATATCAAGTGTACGACTTGTAGTGTTTATACTACATTTTGTAATTCACTTGAAGGTCGATTGTGAAACAAATTTTTCCTGCTTATATTATTCACTCTCGACACCTCATTCCTGGTGTTATCAATCGCTACGAGGGTATGAGAGAAGAGAATCCAGTTTCCATTTATGCTGAGCGTCTAGCAAGGGAATATCTGGTACCATTTTTATTTCGTCTTTGGTATGACGCGGCTTTGTATCGAACCCGGGACCTCCCGCACTCGAAGCGGCCGCTCTACCACTAGACTTTCAAAGAGGTGGTATTTTATAACTTGTTTGGTATACTCAATAATTGTTTTCTCTTCTCTCATACCCTTGTGACGATGGATACCTTCATATGATGTGCTGAGAGTGTTTCATAAAGTTACAAAATAAAAAATAATCGACCAAGTACCTAGATCGTAGATCTCAAGTGCGGGCGACCTTTCTACAAATATGTAGTTCATGCTCAAAAGTCGGATAACATCAACAAACAGAGCGATATGGAAGATAAACAGATAAATTACTTATAATGTGTTGACCATATAATCTGAACTTTGTGCTAGTTGTGCAAGTTGGCCTATATATATTTCTCTCAAAACTCGTCCGTATGATAGAACAATTCACTGGTTATTAGTGAGGTTGTTACGCGTATGACAAGCCGCTTCAGTTACCATAAATCATTGATACACCTGTGCTCATTTCATGAAAGCCGTTGGTTTGTTTCTATCTGTTGTTATTGTACATAAATTAAAAAAAAACAATATTAAATTTGTAGAGCGATTTCTGAAAGGAGGGTGTTTTTGCGCATCTGCCTTAGTCATTGTTTCCTTCATAAATGTGTCCGCGCTAATTATCGGTAATCATTGATTGGATGTCTGCCATACTTTGCAAAACATATCAAAACCAATCAAAATCATGTCGAAAATCAGCAGCTTAGTCTTAAAACTGAACAAATAGTTCCGTCAGAATGAACCAGAGACGTTATAGAAAACATATTTTCCCGGGGATCAATCCCTGACTTCATACCCTGCTTAGGTATATAACGAAGATTTCAGAGCATTTTCCCGCGTATTTGTTGATTAGCCCTCGCACATGTTAAAGTAAACAATAACTCCGCATACGGGTGCTGAACGTTCGACTTTCTCGTGTACGATAGAATCCTTGCTCATTTGTGAGTGAAAATTCTAAGAGTAACAAGGGCAAATAATTAGGTCACAGGGTTACCAGCCTTGTCACTATGGACTCCCCTCGTGAGATTCAAGTGGATACCTTTGATAGTCTTAGAGAAATTAACATTTTCGTGTAAATCAAAGTCAGAAAAGGGGAATAATTCTTATAAATGTATTTCGTAAATGTTATCACACCCAACAGGTAGAATGACATTCAAGTAGAAAGCTTTATAGTGCTTGTAAAAATTCATTTGATGTGTAAAATGTATTTGAATGTACTTAGTCGAAACAAGGGCAGATAACTCCATATGCGTGGGTATATCCAAAAGTTATGCCACTGCTCACACTGTTTGTTTATTGGCGTAGGTTCATGAAGACGGTATCACAATGTGCAGTAATTCAATTCTGATTAGCATGAAAAGTGCTGCATTTTGTATTATCATAATGGAATTATACATGTATAAACATTCAAAATATACCAATGACGTCATGTCGCCGCACATGAAAATAATGGCATGTTTTTCATTATCATAGCAATTTTTTTTCATACATTATGTTAAAACATAAATCGTCAATAATAGATTAACGCACTGATTACAAAGCGGAAACAATGCAGATTTTTAACAAACAGAGCGTAGCACTTAAGTATATTATTCCTACATGTTATGAAAATCAAATTATAAACTATTTGATACACACAACGACAATATAAACCAGTGTTCATGTATAATGACTGTACGTTTTTCATTTTTTACGCGTAAAATAATCAAAGCACTGAGAGTATCTAAATAATTGTTAAAAGGTGCATATTAATTTATATGTAATACGTGTATTGAATGCGTATATCAAAAGTGGCTTTAAAATAATACTACGCGCCTATTTATCAGATTCTACCCTCGCAGCGGGAGACAGTCTATAGAAAGCGGCTAGCTAGTACAGCGACACCATATGATTGCATAACAGTACTTTGCAGACAGTATACAATTCATTGATAAAACCATCACTTGACCGTAGTCTGAAGTTTCTAAAAATAGCTTTACAGCCGGGACATTTGATGAACACGTCATTTTCGTACTACGAAACAAGTTCGGTATCAGCCGGTGTAGTGATTTTTTTGGCCCAAATATCGATTTAACGAACAGTTTCACAATAATTTTTGATCTTAGAATAAACAAATGTTGCTGATTGGCTTAAATCAGTTACAAAAATTGGAGAAACATATGTAGCAGTATTGGGAATGTTGACAGTTTCTGGAACTACTTGAATGCGGATTCACATAGCAGTCTAAAGGCGGTTAATTTTGTATTAAGAAATGGGCAATGGTAGTAATGAGAGGCTTAATCGCTTCCCAAAAACCACATGTAGTTGACAAATAAAACATCTTAGATATTAATAAAGTAGACTATATACTCATCGTACTTTAAAAGAGTTTTACCTGCACTAACATACACATACATTCCATTTAAATTCCATTTCTATGTATTTGTCGCAAAAAAGCACAATACCTATAATTAAAAAAGTTTCTAGGCGTAACATAATAAAACAAGGATTTTAATCGGCATGCAATTGTAATAATTCATGTTCAAGATGTGTTTGTTCTTTGTAATATTTATGTAACATACTTTACATCAGTTTTTTTAATAACAGAATGTTTCTTGCAAAAGAAATGTACCAATTGACATCATCAGCTATGCAATAGAATCAGGCAGTTAACGAGAACGTTTGGGCAACGTTAAATGTCACAAGGTTGATGTTAGCTAAATGTCCCAAAAGCGTCTGTCGCTTTACATTTCTCAAAGACCACCGTTAACCTCGCACGTTTACCAAAGTTGCGACATTTAACGTTGCAACAACGTGTTTTATACGCAATCAAAATGTAATAAAATATCATATAAGTATGATATTTTATTTACTTGTAAACACGTGTATGTTTCATATGAAAAAAGAAACCCCTTAGAGTTTTCTGCCATATGCACCATAACAGTTATGTACAATATTTCCCATAAAGTTGAAGAAACCCGGAAGTTATTTCGCTGTGTAACGCCTCTGAAGGCAGTTAATTGTACTGCAACTATGAAACATGTGGGGTAAATCTAACTACATAATTAATTTTATCGTCATTTTGTACGACATTGTTTCTACGGAGGACCTATATTGACCCCATTACTCAACAGTGTATATTGGTAACCAAGCGCAGTACTTGCTGAGAACAAACCATCATGTGACCCGGTTGTTGAGAACGAAACCGTCACGTGACCCGGTTGTTGAGAACGAAACCATCACGTGAACTGGTTGTTGAGAACAAACCATCACGTGACCCGGTTGTTGAGAACGAAACCATCACGTGAACTGGTTGTTGAGAACAAACCATCACGTGACCCGGTTGTTGAGAACAGACCATCACGTGACTCGGTTGTTGAGAACGAAACCATCACGTGATCAGGTTGTTGAATACAAAACCGCGTCGTGACCCGGTTGTTGAAGACAAAACCATCACATGACCAGGTTGTTGAGAACGAAACCATCACATGACCAGGTTGTTGAGAACGAAACCATCACGTGGCCTGGTACTTGAAGACAAAACCAGCACGTGACCCGGTTGGTGTGAACAAACCATTACGTGACCCGCTTGTTGGAAACTCAATCTTCACTTGGCCCGGTTGTTGCAAAATATAAAGCTAACTTTACAGGCTACATTCACACGTCTAAAACATGAAATCGGCAATATGTAATAAGCCATGGTTATGTAAAACCATTATTTATGGGTTCACGTTTAGAAACAAAATGACGTGACAAAAACAAAAAGAAGTTCCCATCAGTATACCATACAATCTTGTTGGTGTAAATGTGCTACAGCTGATGTCTGAACGTACTTCCTGTTTGTTCATTACGTTTTCTTAGAAACATGAAGGGTTGAGGCCATGTTAAAATAAAAATGTATACTAGTATTGCTACATCTCAAGTGTAAGTTAAAAAATAATGTCACATCGATCAAGAAACACGATCTTAAAACTTATACTAATCACTCTAGAAGGCAGGTTCCCGTCTGATGTATACTAATCACTCTAGAGGACAGGTTCCCAGCTGATGTATACTAATCACTCTAGAGAACAGGTTCCCGGCTAATGTATACTAATCACTCTAGAAGGCAGGTTCCCGGCTGATGTATACTAATTCCTCTAGAGGACAGGTTCCCAGCTGATGTATACTAATCACTCTAGAGGGCAGGTTCCCGACTGATGTATACTAATCACTCTAGATGACAGGTTCCCGACTAATGTATACTAATCCCTCTAGAGGATAGCTTCCCAGCTGATGTATACACCGTCTCGGTAGAGAGTGCTTGCGTTTTCAATACTGGTCAGGCTGCGATATGCGATATACCAAAACGCACTGGTATATTCATCTGATTTGGTTTTCAGTATTGAACGGTAATTCTAGTTTCGATTAGTGATAGAAAACTACCAGTCAATGCCATACTGGCTTGTGAAGTCCTTAATCAAGCATCATACTACGCAGTGTCCGAACTTGGTCAGGCTTGGTCAGGCTCATTACTCCGCAGTGTATAAATGTACTATACTCAATATTAATGATAATAATAATACTGACAACATTTATAACAATAATAATAAAAATGATAATAATAATAATGATAATAATAATGATACTGATAACAACGATAGCAATAATAATAATAATGTTTATACTATTGATAATAAAAATAATAATAATGGTAATTATAATAATGATAATAATTATAATTATAATAATAATGATAGTAATAATTACGACTTTATCTAGAGAGCCAACACATGCAGTCGGCAAGGTCAGTCTTCCATGTGAGCCCCTGTGACCTGGGACTGAAGTTAAACTGAGTCGGGCCCAGCCATGACGAATAATCAATATAAAATAAAAATAAAACTGTTGACATAATCCGTAATGCATGTATAAACGAATGTGAACAGTTCACTGGACAGTTGATTCATTACTTTTAAATATCTAAATATGCAAGTTAAGCTGGTATGCTGCTGTGTTGGTTCTTTGCCAGTGTCTGTCTGGGTACCCCTCAACATACGTTATACTCGTTGTATATTTAAATAAGAGCTTCGTGTCAACAGTCTATTAAAAGTGATAGTGAAATCCATCATTATATTTTATAGGTATCAAACTTAAATACACTTTAAGCACATGGTTGATCTATTATTTATTTGTTGTCGAGACGACAAACTAGAACTACTATAGACTGTGGGGGTTGAATTACTTCATCTATAAAATAATAGACACACGCGATTCCCGATGTGACATATTATCACACGCCTTGGTGTAACATTATTGGGGAAATAATCGAACTGAAAAATACGTTCACGCGTGCCCTCATATGTTGTTAAAAACGAACGGACGTGAAGGCCAGAGATACTGAAGATGTTAACTAGAGTTTTTTTTATTGTTTATTCACTTGTACACAGCATTTTTTATTACGGAATGCGGTCATGGTCACACGGATGAAATTTTAAAGTGAACGCATGCATGCGTTTATATAAGTGTCTCTCCAAATGATTTCAATAT
This sequence comes from Spisula solida, assembly GCA_947247005.1. Lineage (NCBI taxonomy): Eukaryota > Metazoa > Mollusca > Bivalvia > Venerida > Mactridae > Spisula > Spisula solida. The sequence goes on along the minus strand of OX365958.1, from coordinate 40,146,651 downwards.
TGAAGTGTGATTGTTCCTTGGATACGGCAGACGTATAGACGGGACTGATCAGTAAAACAAAGGTGCGTTTTTCGACTTGTTTTATGCCGTTTTTCATCTTAGTTCATGCCGTTTTTCGTCTATTTTCGCTATTTTTTCAAAACGTTCTTAGTATTTAAGGGCCCTACATATTTACATACAGAGTTAAACAATTTCGTTTACTAATTATTTTAAGTTTTTCATTTTGTTTTAAGCGCTGTTTTTCATCTTGGTTTTTTATTCATCACATTTTAAACGACGCTACACACTCTCATATATGGGCCAGTCTCCAGGAAAAACCTGCTATATTGACATTATGTAATAACTGCATTTATCACATAACCCGCGGTCCAGCAGTGCCGTAAAGCCGTGCCGTAAATATCGTTCGGCACTCCCAGACCGTGCAATAAATATTTAAATTAGTCTGACGCGACGTAAGCCAATCCATGCCTTGACCGGCCCATGACGTCAGGATAATAACAACGTCGCCATGACGTCGCGCTCTTTGTACCGCTTAATTATGTCTGAAACCTATGCAGCGTACATCATCATTTTGAATGATAACGAGCGTTCTCTAAGGTTATGTGATAAATAGAATCCTACATTCGTGCTCATTACATACGAGTTTTATTAAACTCGTCGACAAAAAGAATATGACACTCGACAAAGCCTCGTGTCATATCATTTTGTCCACTCGTTTAATAAAATCCGTATGTAATGAGCACTCATGCAAGATCCTCTATTTATCATATTTTTGACGTCGCGGCAGCCTAATAAAGCCATTATTTATTTTTGATAATACACTAGTGTAATAAAGCTTTGACGTGACGTCACGCAAAGTATAGGCGACGTCGTCAAAGTTGCGCGTTTATAATAGTGAAAATAAGTAGCTTTTTATGTTTCGGCCAGAAATGGCTAACATATGATAAAAAGAACATTACATTTGTGACTTATTAAAAACGTTGAATAAAATCGATAAAATGCTCGACAGAGCCTCGCATTTTATTATTTTATTCAACTCGTTTAATAAATTCAATATGAAAAGACACTCATGTAATATCCTCTATGTAACAAGGTTTTAAAAAAGCTTTCAAATAAGAAAAAATGACATATCTATAGATTTAATTTTAAGTCATTTATCCATATATTACTATATAATTATGTATCTTAGCTTTAAAATGTCTTATAAATTATGTCGATATCATTTTCTTCGTTGCTATGGTGACCAATTTCAGAATAGTACTCTGATTGAGAAAAACGAAGAGTTAGTTGTTTAAAACAGTAGTAGGCTTTCTCTAAATGTGAACATTTACAATTTGGATGTATATTTTAAAACTTCATTCTAAAACTTTATACCATTTTGACCAGTTTATGTCAAGAATTGATTAATAGATGCAGTATTTATGAAGTACTTATTCCAACGACGTCGAATAACGTTTGAATGACGTTTGCGACGTCACACACAAAGGGTCTGAATAGGGCCTCAATAAAACAGCTGTAACTTCCTTAAAAATCAAGATACTAACAAAATTTCTTTTGCATTTTGCTTCATTAAGTTTTAAATAATAAAAAATCTCAAAATCAAATTAATGGTCAAAATAGCAGGTTTTCCTGGAGACTGGCTCAAATGTATTTTGCAGGTAAAGTTTTACAATTTTATACAATTATTTTAATTTATCTGGATACAATGATAATATGCATCTGTACTTACCACACATGTACTCGTTCTGCTCATTTTATTGGACGCAGTAGACCATATTCACATGCTAATCATTGCAACTAATTTTTTGAAAAAATTCTGTCGAAGACGAACATATATTATTCAAGGTATAGCGACAAGACTATTCCCTTAAATAATAAAATAGATTTTATGACTACCTTTCTTGATATTAAACGGATATAAAACGAAACATATTAGATGAAATATAACATTTGTAATTTATGATACATGCTATTAGTTTAGTCTGAATTGGTCAAGACATCGGTACTGAATGAGAGTTTCATTTTCCGTCATAAATAATTATGCAATAAACTTGTTTAGTACGCACTAAACTCTATACTGGTCCATGTTTACTGTTGGAACCCCAATATTCGTATTCCATACCATCTCATAAATCACTACGATTTTAACGATTTAATTTTTCCACAACCAATCCATCCGAGCAAGAAACAAGTTCCAGCAAATCTCAATCAATATCGTAATTTTCAACCATTTATAAGAAAATGTGTTTATAACAATTGAATTATTTTTTATTGGTTTGTATTGTGTGAACTTTTTGAAAGTTTTTGTCAATGAATAAATATATTTGTGCAAAAAATTCCTACGCGCTGTAAAAAGACTAATGATTTTTGAGGGGCGATAAAAATGTCACTGTTAAAAGTAACCAGTTGAGCAGACGAACTTCACACAATTCATGGTTTTAACATTCATATTACAGTTTAGCAAGAAACTCCTTTCATAACGTGTGTTTTTTTACTATTTACAATATTTTGCATTTGTTGATAGTATTGATCCACGTTTCAATCATTAACTTACCATAGATTTTCAGCTAAATATTTTGATTTTACCGTTAGAACAACCCTTTTCCCAGGGCTATTGCATACATCTTTCCGCCGAAAGCCGAGACCATGTCAGTTAATTGTGTTTCTTCCCCATCTTTTTCGTTCGCGTTCTTCGTACTCTTATCCAGTTCGTATGCAGGTAGAGTTATGGAATAAAGACTCTGTGTGGTTTTTAGTTACTAGTTTTTTTTCATTTTCATGCGATGTCATTTTCTTGCGCCCATAAATAAATTGTATTTATCGACGTTTGATCAATATAATTACCACAGATCATCAGCAAAATAGTTTGCGTCTGTCGTTAGGACAACTTTTGTCCGAGCGCTGAGCTGTGTATACAATTTTCCCACCGAAAGCTTGACCATATCGCGTATTTGTGTTTCGACCCCTATTTTATTAGTTCTCGTTAATCTTACCCTATTCGGTCGGTTTTAAATTTATATAGTCAACTGTCGAGTTGTAGAGTTATGACGTTACAAGTCGTTTTTAGACGATGGATTTTTATCTTTTTCTTGCGCCCATTCATTCACTATCCCATTTCTTATAGACGTAACATCAAACGTTGGGCACACTCGAAAACGACAAAAATCGCACCAACAATTTTCTACGATTACTTACGCAAAACTCGGCCTTAAAATGAAAATTATATCACTAAACACTGAAACAAATTACGCATTTTGCAATCTGTACATACAAGAGGTGCCCAACTTATATTTGAACAGCGTTGAATATCATATATGTGCATGCATAACCGATATAAATGAAATAACTCTTTAAAAAAATTGAACCTCGTAAAGTAATGTTTCAGGTATCATATGCACTCACTGTTTGGTTTGTTTGCAAAGTATTCGAGCCGAAATAAGCAATTTTAAAGAGAGTGTGGCTTTTGGCTATTTGAAGGTCAAATGCTCCTTAATAAGCACCAAGAATGCGTTAATAGATCATGGTTATATTGTTTCTGTGAATATTATCCGTATTTGTCGTCACTAGAAGGTCGTTTTACGTCCTGTTCCTCTAATATATGAAATTACACAAACTATTAAAAAAATGCCAAAACGTGACGATTTCTTCAATAATAGTACTCATCGGTTGTATGATAAGTAGGTTAAATCCAATAACCAAAATGAGTATATCAATGAACGGAGGAGTATCCTTCGGAACTATCACTCAAGTAATTTCGATAATGGTGAATGCCAAACTCTGAAAAATCGTTGTTCACCAGCAATGTTACCAAAACATACAAGGGAGACAATCGTCTGTAATCCCTGTGTATGCTACAACAAAAGTGTATTTTAGATAACTTTGTCACCTCTGATGAGAACATGCTTTATCATTGAGATATTTACGGTAGACGAACATATTGCTATTTGAGAAACGCTACGAGACTACCAAAAAGTTTAGATTCGTTAAGCAAAAAGATTATATTAAGTCAGACAGGGAAGGCAGCACTCAACTTAACCAGCCGAGCACAGAAAACATTAAAAAACACAAAGCACAATACCAAACTGAAAACACGGCATCCCGTCCCGAAAGTCAGCCGCCTCTGTCAGTCTTACTAAAAAGGAACGAGAGCCAGATGAAGAGGAAAATAACAACTGGACATTACACATCACAAGGACAATCTACAACATGAATATACAGTAAAATCTCGTTATCCCGAGTGCCTATCGGGACAAGCCAAATGCTCGAGATAAGCCAGTTGCTCGACATATCCGAAGTCTATTAATTAATATACGACATAGAGCAAATTCGCCAGTACTTTGAAATTAACTCGACATAGGCCGGATTCTCGTAATAACGATGCTCGTCTTATCGAGGTTTTACTGTAATGTACATGCAATTTTGAAAGATACGAAGCAGCCCCGTGCTGGACAACGAAATTGCAGAAAGGCACACACAAAATGAACAAAGTCCAACAAAAAGGCACAATGGCGAAATAGTTTTGTAATTTTGTATTTTTACTATAAAGTGGACAATACATACACAGAGGAAGTTTGACTAAAAGGCTTCCGCCTTGGTACAGACAGTGGCACAATTCATGTCACTGGGGGCTTAAACATTTTACAGTGCACCAAACCTCACACTTACCCAATAGACAACCTTATAGAACATTACAGTGTAAATAAAAGTTTCCGCCATGTAATGCCCTCTTACACAAAGGCCACAGTGACAGGTAATAAAAGGAAGTAAAACATGAAACATTATACGAATAGCGTCCATCGAGTCGCACAGAAAGTACTCAATGACCTATCAGAAGTCAGAGCAACAAGAGAGCAAAACATTTAAGGGTACAACAAGACAATGTAACAGACAGGCATCAATGTCAGCCGTCCAAAAAGGCTTGAGGTTAGGCATATCATAGAGTCTGTATATTGTTCGGTCATCGCACAATGGAATAGGAAGCATAATGGCGAGCTGTAAATGGTCCCACCACTAAGCATGCATTCCTTTGCAAAATTAAAGGGTCATATCTTCTACTCAGAAAGCGTTTTACAATCTAAATAAACACATCATGAACGTGGCTTTAACCTACAATCTTACGAAATTGATAAAGCACATCACCATAAATTGCAGACTGAGACAGACCTTGTCGCAGAAGTGTCTTTTAATTAATACCATATTTAGAAATGAGATCTAAATTACGCCTATAAAATTTTGCAAAAGTTTTACGAAGTGTATGGAAGCGATAGCCTTGTTGCAGTAACTTATTAGTAATACAAAGATTTCGAGTATTAAAGTCTTCCACTCGAGAACAAGCTCTAGCAAAACGGATTAATTGAGAAGCGTAAACACCATAAGAAGTTGACCGTGAAACATCTCCATCCAAGTGTGGATGATTTACAGTATCGAAGTTAAAATCATCTCTCTTGTCGTAAATTTTACTAACAATTTGACCTGCTTCAATTACAAGATCGAGATCTAGGAATGATGCGCGTGTATTGAATGAATTAGCTTTATATAGTGTTAATTCGTCAGGGTAAATTTCTATGATCTGAACACGAGTTCGCACCCGGTTGAATGACGTGTGCTGTTGTTTTTTAATACTAATAAGATAAAATTCATATTTATTCTACCAATGGAAAAAGTAGCACACAGTACTATACTCTTAACGTTTAAAATCGTTTTTGGACAAAATGTTTGCCACATCTCTTTCCTGACGACAATGCCTGGAACATGGTGTATTGGTCAAGACTCAGCTTCATACCCCACCACAATCACAGCATTATATACCTTAAGAATACAAAGTCCAAGAATATTACACCAGAATAGTAAATACCGAAGTCTAATCAACATGTATTCATAGACTTTGGAATCTTAAGTACAAATCAGCATTGATTACACTCGATCAATGTTTACACCATCAGTGGGAGTTTTTGGTCTTTAACATGTTTATGTAAGTCAACACATTTATATACATTGCTGTATAGAAACATTTCGAGTATAGCGTGTAGCGTGAACATATCGGATGTTCAACTTTGTTCAAATATAAGTGGGGCACCTCTCGTATAACCGAAAATAATAAAGGTGCACTGTAAAATACGTACGTTTATCAAAAATTATGTTTTTATTCTATTTATTACGCGAGTCTGACTTGCAATACTGTATACCAGAACTGGTATGTCTTGATGTCCGCGGACACATTCGATGTTTCATAATTCATTTAACGGCCATCAAATGAAGTAATGTGAGTAAAAAAGGAGAACACGGTGAATCGAACACACACCGTGACATATTACTTATGTTTACAGTAGAGACATTGCCTTCATGAGCTCTTGTATTATCAATGTAGCAATACCACGTGACTTTTGGCTACAGTTTCAAGAAGAAATTTGTATACATTGGAAAATCAAATAGCCATAAGTATTTTATTTCTTTATCGATTTCTATTAAATATACCTACACGTTCCACGGTTTCACAGGGTAATGGACAAAACGGCACATCCGCTGAAAAAGATTTTATATTTTATGGAAAGCACATAATGTTCCCCTTAGCGTGGCGTAGATTTCATAGAAATCGATGAAGAAATAAAATACTTATGGCTACATTTGTGTTCCAATGTTTACAAATTTCTACTTGGAACTGTAGTCAAAAACCACGTGGTATTGCTACACTGATTATGATGGATTCGTTGTGGTGTGTTTCAAATGAGTCAGTTGCTATTGCGTCTCAAAATTCTTGTCACAATATTCATATTTTTTTTGAAATCCATTACCATTAAAGGTGAAACCCTATATTACCAAAAATTGCGATTTTTTCCCAGTGACAGACTTCAGTACTTTGATTATGAAATGACAGCTTGGCTTTTTTAGGTCAGAATCTAACAATGCGAGAGCTAAAAATGCCAAATACTCCGGTAAAGATGTCAAACGGGAACAGTGATATGTTGTCACAGTATCGCGGTCTTCCGCACAGTAATGTGCAATAATCCATTTACAGCCTACAGGATTTAGTTGGGCTAAAAAATAAATGAATAAGGAGGGACAATCTTAAAAATGTGTCAAATTTCAAAATTTGGATGAAGATGGATTTATACGCTTGATAATAATATTGTAATGTGTGGTTATCAGTAAATTCATACTGTTAAAATATCCAGATAAATGTTACACTATAAAACGTCTCGACAACCGGGTACCTTACCAAAAACGATTGGAATTATGTTGATTTAGGAAATATTGCAGACTATATAGTGAGGATTAGAGGATTTATGGCGTAGTGGTGTATGTATACTTATTATATCATATTTCTCCGTATATTACTGAGTGGTTGCATTAAATGTGATGCGATCCCTGTAATGGTCTGTGTGACATGTACGGCCACGTAGTATAGCATATAAAATGGTTCTATTATTAGAGGTAATACAATGTTGACAACATTTTGATCCCTATAAATTCTTGTACATGTACACTTGTGTTGGTATGCATTGAAATTGTAGTTGTTACGTATATTATTTCACTTAACAAATGTCATGTCCACAGGTAACTGTATCATTGATAAAGAGCGAAAAATCTATTTTATCAAATTTATGTTATCTTAGATATCACAAATTTTATAAAAGAAAAATATTATTTTAGTTTACTCTTTATTAATGATATGATACAGTTACCTGTACAAATAATCACTAACGATACTCTCATGGATACGTGGAAGAGCAAAGTACCTTCAACCTAGCAATTCAATAATTTAGGATTTCCAATTTTGTTGCTAATATTTTGACGCTTATTATATATGACATATTTATAATTTCATTATATATTTAGCGTCAAAATTATTGTAGTCCTTTTTCGCCACGCTAGAATGATCACACGGTCGAAAAATGGTTAATCGTCTATTCATGCACGTGCAAATCGGTTATTTCATTTTCACTTAATTTTCACTTTACACGTGCTTCAAACTTCAAGCTGATTAAGACAGACATTCTGCTGAAACCGTAGCAATATATTCAACGACATTGCTGTGGCTTAGTCGTAGTCAACCATACTTTTAAATCAATATAAAACTTGCGTTCCAATTGTGTTTTGGTGAAAACGACCACTCATCAATAATGGTCAAAGAACGACAATTTTTACTATCCTTACCTCCCTTGCACTATAAGATATGGTTGAATATTCCAAAAAAAAACGCTGTCAAGCTAATGTAACGAAAACATGTTGCTGAGTGAAAAAAAATGCCTTTATTTGTAAGGTGCTTTTTAATGGACGATTGGTCGATAGCATAACGCAACATTTCGTGCAAATATATCAATAAATAGAAAGGGAAAATGGTACCAAAACGGGCAGAAATATTTTAAAATGTTGGGTTATGTCATAATCGGAGTTCATATGGATAAATACATTTCTTAAATTTGATAATTGTTATGAATTTATATCGGTTATATATCAATGTACATATGTGTAGTTGTATCAGCATAAACTAGTTCGTGGTTCTAATAAAAAAGACAAAACAATGTAGATTTGCGGAACTTTTGACGCTTTGTATATATCTCTTTTCACTATATTTGCATGTATAATTATATTGTATGTTACTCATACTTTTCTATTGCCAATTTATGATTTGTTTGTATGTTTACATGGCGATGGACTTATATGTTTATGCCAATAAATAATTTATAATTTCACTTGATTTGGCTGGTATGTTAGCTATATTTAAAATTAAGAGAAATTTATTATTTATATACCTCTAAGACCTTTGAAATACAGAGATGTTATAAACAATGTGACACATTTAATGTTATAGGGATGCGGCCATAAATGTCCCCCTATTCTGACTAATTCGTTATTGTATTATACCATCAATTACTGCATTTCTCTGCACTCGGAAATAAACATAACTATTGTCAATTTGTTTTGGTGGTAAAAATCATCGGAAAACTGCGATATTGTCATTTTTGGTAAATTTACGAAATAATATTTATGTCCGGTCCCTTTAAAGCGATGCCGGATGTTTGTACGCGGGCAGGTATTGTGATACATAAACCATATGTTGCATAAATTAACTGTAAGTTAATACCATTATATTTTCCATACAATGACATATCATTTCATATTTCCGTCATATTAAATCTTGTCAAAAATATCTCAGTTTCTCACTTTTAAAATACGCATGTCATTGTTGCAAATAACTTAATTATTGATATGTTATTTAGTATATGCTGATTTATTTAAGGTCGAACGTGAAACAAGTTCCTCCAACTTATATTAATCCCTCTCGACACCTCATTCCTGATGTTATCCTTCGCCACGTGGGTATGAGTGAATAAGAAGCTTTTTATCGTCTGATTAAGACTTAAAAGAATATAGAAAATTGTAAAAAGATTTTTGTCACTGTGCCCTTTATTAAACTGGGTTCATTCTGCATGTGCTCTTCTGCATATACGTTGTCCTGCACAAGACTGCTGCTTCGTTTCTTACAGAAAGGCATGTATGCTATTTTTGTTTAGTGTTCATAAGCTAGAGTTGTAATTAATCAATCTGGGTCTTGAAACTATGTCATTTACCTTTTTTAAATAGCTGGTACTAGATCTATATTGTCAATATAAGACACATAATAGTTCATTATATCTGATTTTCAATATTTGAGAGACCAGTCAAAGAGTCTATTATGATTCCGGGCCCTGACTACATGACGAACCGGATGAAACTAGATTGGTTGGCCATGACATTTTAGCTTCATTGAACATGATTATGAAATATACAAAACGCCACGGAAAGCTTGCCACTGAAACACGGAGTTGTTTTAAACAACATATTTGAGATATTTTTACTGTCTAAAAATATTAACAAAACCACAATGTCCATGTAGTGTTGTTAAATTTAACCTTCATACATTAGACAGTCGCGTCTCGTATGTTGTGTGTTAAATTTAACATAACGTGACAGTCCTCATTAACATTTTGTTAATTAGCAAGTCTGGGTTTAATTAAATATGATAATACAATATATTTTGGTATATAAATACTCATAGACATCAGTGTACAAATGTAGTAAAGGTAACGGTCGAACTATTTGCATATTTTGCAATGAATAATATTACGAATGGTAATGTTACTATAAACGTTTAACCTTCACAAACACATCGCTGACTTAGAATTAGAAGGTCTTAAGTACAACATCAATATTTAGAAAACAAACAAGAAAAAAAAGCACTGCGAGTGCTGATGAGAGGCGACCTGGTTGCTGCTACTAAAGCTTAAACCGACTTTACTGCCGATCTTGTCTTGAATGACAAAATAGGCATTTGTGACTATATAGGCATGTTGGGTATCTAAATAATTGTAAAAAGGGGCATATTAATTTATTTGTAATACGTGTATTGAATGCGTATATCAAAAGTGGCTTTAAAATAATAATACGCGCTTGTTTATCAGATTCTACAGTACCGTCTTGTAATCACTTCCCTCACAGCATGAGACATCTCTCGAAAGCGGCTAGTATAGCCAAACCATATGATTGCATAACAGTACTTTGCAGACGTTAAACGATCCATTGATAAAACCATCACGTGACCCTGGTCTGAAGTTTCTCCTATACGATTCATTGATAAAACCATCACGTGACTCTGGTCTGAAGTTTCTAAAAATAGCTATACAACCGGGACATTTGATGAACACGTCATTTTCATATTACGGAACAAGTTCGATATCGACCCGGCGTAGTGATTTTCTGCAAAAATATCGATTTAACGAACAGTTTCATAATAATTGTTGATCTTAGAATAAACAAATGTTGCTGATTGAATTAAATCAGTTTAAAAAATTAGAGAAACATATGTAGCAGTATGGGAATGTTGACAGTTTCTGGAACTACTTGAATGCGGATTCACATAGCAGCCTAAAGGCGGTTTAAGAAATGGACAATGGTAGTATAGAGTGGCTATCGCCTCTCAAAAACAGTCTGTAAACTACTCTTTTCGTATGGAAAAACAAGATTTTTAAACTTTAGTTTGGTCAACTTGACCACTTCCAATTTTCATGAAATAGGTTCATAAGAAGCGCCTTGGGATGCAGATTTCAAATATGCATGAGTCATATAAGTACTAACGACCATCTAAGTCTAAACCAGCAATAAACATCAACTCCTAAGTCAGCCCAACATAAACCTGTAAAGGATCCGCCACTGTATGTCTGTGGGATCAACATTTCTTAACATGGTCGTCCTAATGACTTAATATGTTTTCTAGATCCGTTTAAGAAAAGTTGACCCTAAAGACAATTCATGAAAGGTCCAATTCATGAAAGGTCATATTAGGTCTATACCTCTCTTTCTTGGAGTGGGGTGTTGCAAATGGAAAGCATACTTACTAAACTAAAATGTCTAAAGATGTAAGACAAAGAACACTCGGAGTTTATATGATCTTTGCGTCAGACAATATCGACTCAAACTGTATTGCTTTACGATACACATAGTAACATGGTTTACATTTGGTTTGATATTTTGGTTTAAGGTTGTTTCTCAACATTGTTACAGCTATATACGGCGGCACATACATCTAACCTAATATGGCTACACTATCTTTACAACGTTACATGTGCACGTACGAGTAGTATGTGTCACACCCCGATGTTTGTCACTTATAATGGGTACACTATATATTATGCTTTAATAATGTATCATTAATGTACATATACAATTACATGTAATATAAAATATCATCTTCATCAATATAGATATATATTCATTGCCATTATAATTAAACAGAATTATAAAATACAATGGTACATAATCATCTTACATATGATCACAGAACATGTATAACTTAATCATATTTAATAGTTTAAGGTACATGAACACGTTCCTCGAGACAAAATAAATGTCGGCTGATTTTCTTGAAACTTGGTACAAATAAACATTTAAGACTCTGGAGAAAATGAGTGTAAGGAAACATTTTTACATTTGATCAGATCAAACACGACTGTCAGCGCTAGCGCACTTGGGAAATTGTAGTAGGCAGCAATGGTCCGAAAGAATGCGAGTTTTCTAACCTTATTCCAATTTACATTCTTGTTCTCTGATCAATCCAAATGTTTGGAAAATTAGCACAAAATAAAGACAAGCTTAATGAGTTTAAGTTCAGCAGTTCAGCCGTTCAGCCTCCCTTTGACATTTTAACTAACCCTGGCCGTCGGGCTACCTATGGATACATGCGTTCGAGTCTCCCTATGATGACTATTCCTCAGCCAACAGCCTAAACAATTAGTCAACAACATTCACCTTAAAATTTCACAGTAATTCGTTTAGAAATACTGCAATGCAATTTTAATGACATTTTCTGCAATATAAAAACTAACTAAAATGTTTGTTGGTGTTCCGACGGCACTATCTCTAATCACTAGTTATAATTGAACGACACTCCTTCGTTAAATTAGCCAGAATTAATTTGTAACATTCCCAAGAAAGTGACTGATTTTTTATCTTAATGACTAGAAATAAATAACTCAAAGTCGTACTTCATTGGTCAGTCTGGAAAGGAAAACATATCCGGATAACCACAGATTTACGACTGCCTCAGTAATAATAATAATAATAATAAAACTTTTTTTACGACGGTTACATATAAAATATACAAAGTTATCAAACTACATAATTATATATATCGTATTTTCATGTGGAAAGCGCGAAGCTTGAAATAATTTGTAAATGCCGAGTCCTTGGATTTTAATCTGTTCTACTAATTGATTAAAATAGGTCATTAGCTTATTGGACTGAGTCGTTCTACTGTTGCGCTCAGCTTGTTCACTTTATCCAAGCTTGGAATACTAATTGTCCAAAGTAAGTCATCGGTTGGGGCATTCACCTTACATGTATTTGTGCTTGGTCGCTCGACTTGTTCAGGCGGGCCATCTAACTAAGACATTAAACTTGTTGAAACTGGGTCATCGGACTGGGGCGTTCAGCCTTTTTAATGCTGGAACTAAGTGATTCAGTTGTAAACTTGACTTTCAACTTTGCAACACTGTAAATTTGCTACTTTCTAGGAATTCTGACAGCTAAAACTAGGTAGTAAAGCCGTTTTACTGTCGGAACTGGATCATTCAGCTAGGACATTCAGCTTTTTTATTGCTTAAACTAATTCATTCTACTTTTCGACAGCTTGGGCTTTGGCGGATCTATTTCTTGTTTAGTTAGGCACTGTGCCTTGTATGTGTTTTAACATCATAAGCTTCATACACAACAAATGTCATCATGATATATTATTTCTAACTGAAGTTTTTGAGAGGAAACATTTTTTCTATTTCTAATAATGTTCAGTGACCTTGACCCCACCGACCACACTTTCAATCACAAGCAAGGTTTTCACATGAACTACCTAAACAGCGAATTCCATCATGGTATCTCATTCAATAAAGTTCAATGACTGCTTGCGATGGAGACAGCGTTTATCTTCCTTCTTTACTATTCTTTTCTTAAATTGTACGAAAACATCTTTGTTCAGTTGAATGCATGTTCGAGTGTTTTTGTTTTGTTTTAATAAACTATGTTTAACAAAGGTGTTGAAATGAAACATTAAACAGTTTTGTTTCTGTTCTTGTCGTATTTCCGTATAACAAAACACGAACGATCGTTTTGCACATCATCTTTATGATCGTGCGCCGACGTTCTGATAAAGCAAGTTTCATAGCGTCAGTCTAATTTGTTGTTTACAAATTGCTACCTAACGCTTGAGTTATACCTCAGTCGCATGAGTTGGTTTTTTTGTTGATTCGCCTGATTACTTAGGAATACTCCGTTGTGTTCACGGAATTGAAACTGATCTGAAATATGTGCATATTTTGAAGAAATGATGGTTTTAATTAAGATCTTGTACTTGAGGGAGTCATCTTGTCATTCTCAGATACCTTTCAAGGTTCATTTTCAGTTGAACAACTTCTAAATAATAAACAGAGGATAACCAATCGGACAGGGAAGACATCACTCACCTAGGACAGGGAAGACATCACTCACCTAGGACAGGGAAGACAACACTCACCTAGGACAGGGAAGACATCACTCACCTAGGACAGGGAAGACATCACTCACCTAGGACAGGGAAGACAACACTCACCTAGGACAGGGAAGACATCACTCACCTAGGACAGGGAAGACATCACTCACCTAGGACAGGGAAGACATCACTCACCTAGGACAGGGAAGACATCACTCACCTAGGACAGGGAAGACATCACTCACCTAGGACAGGGAAGACAACACTCACCTAGGACAGGGAAGACATCACTCACCTAGGACAGGGAAGACAGCACTCACCTAGGACAGGGAAGACAGCACTCACCTAGGACAGGGAAGACAACACTCACCTAGGACAGGGAAGACAACACTCACCTAGGACATGGAAGACAACACTCACCTAGGACAGGGAAGACATCACTCACCTAGGACAGGGAAGACATCACTCACCTAGGACAGGGAAGACATCACTCACCTAGGACAGGGAATACAACACTCACCTATGACAGGGAAGACATCACTCACCTAGGACGGGGAAGACATCACTCACCTAGGCCGGGAAGACAGCACTCACCTAGGACAGGGAAGACAGCACTCACCTAGGACAGGAAGACAGCACTCACCTAGGACAGGGAAGACAGCACTCACCTAGGACAGGGAAGACAGCACTCACCTAGGACAGGGAAGACAGCACTCACCTAGGACAGGGAAGACAGCACTCACCTAGGACAGGAAGACAGCACTCACCTAGGACAGGAAAGACAGCACTCACCTAGGACAGGAAGACAGCACTCACCTAGGACAGGGAAGACAGCACTCACCTAGGACAGGGAAGACAGCACTCACCTAGGACAGGGAAGACAGCACTCAACAGAAACAACAGAGCACGAAAAGCAACAACAAGAACAATATAAAAACTGCTAGCTCTGTATGCGAGTGACTTCGAAAAAAATAGTTATAATAATAATAATAACGACTTATTTATTGTGAATTACATATTTGACAAATAACATCAATTTCTAATATGGTTCATTGGAAAAAGAACAGACAAAAATACACACAAAAAAATAACAACTGCGTTTAAGTTAATGCTTTTTATGTAACTTATAGTGGCTAGCAATGTACTTACCATTTGGATATAGAACCTAGATAATGTTTTTTTTCTGACCTTTTATTACATTTTTCAGTATCTAAGATTTTTTTAAAAGTACACCTTGTACTAGTATTATGGTTAGTGTTTATTGTCTCGTGACCTCGTATTTGATACTATATAACTATTGCATATGTAGTAGTCAACTGTATACAAGTTGCGATTGTATTGTGTCTATTCATTACATCCGTAAATGTTTTTTTCTATTGTTTGTAACTTACTTTTCCATTACGTTCGACATGTTTTTCAAAACATTGACCTTTTCATTACGTCCGATATATATATTCGTTTTTTGGATTGTTCACTTTTGACTTTGAGTATAAGTGAGTACGTGCTGGTTTACATTAGTGACTTCGTAACTATGCTCCTTAGTACAAATTGTAGTGTCTCTATTTGTACCTTGGTGGAGGCGTTAGTGACTAGGTGTTTTTAGGAGGATGCAAATGTTGCTTGGTGGAGATATTAGTGACTTCGTTTGTTTCTTTATATAGTAGTAAGTGACTTCGTTTGCTCCTTTATAGAGTAGTAAGTGACTTCGTTTGTTTCTTTATATAGTAGTAAGTGACTTCGTTTGCTCCTTTATAGAGTAGTAAGTGACTTCGTTTGTTTCTTTATAGAGTAGTAAGTGACTTCGTTTGTTTCTTTATAGAGTAGTAAGTGACTTTGTTTGTTTCTTTATAGAGTAGTAAGTGACTTGGTTTGTTTCTTTATAGAGTAGTAAGTGACTTCGTTTGTTTCTTTATAGAGTAGTAAGTGACTTCGTTTGTTTCTTTATAGAGTAGTAAGTGACTTCGTTTGTTTCTTTATAGAGTAGTAAGTGACTTCGTTTGTTTCTTTATAGAGTAGTAAGTGACTTCGTTTGTTTCTTTATAGAGTAGTAAGTGACTTCGTTTGCTCCTTTATAGAGTAGTAAGTGACTTCGTTTGTTTCTTGGTGGATGCATATGTTGCTTGGTGAGGGCATTAGTGACCTTGTCGGAGGGGTTAGTGAATTCGTGTGTTCGTGACTTGATGTGTTAATCATACTGATGCGTGTGGCTAATGGTATACGTAAATCTAAAGCAATGAATATATAAGGTATTTGTCAGACAAGGCTTGAACCTGTTAACCAGCTACATACATGAATACTCATTACTGACATGCTACAGTTGTGTGCATTCTAAGTATTGTATGACAATGCAGACTATGCCAAAATCTAGTAGTCGGTACATTAGGGAACTATTGGCAATACTTACTTATGCATAATGCGTTGAACGATATTGTGGAGAGACCTCGTGTCTGTTTCTATAGGCATTACAAATGTATTTTGACGTCTTGTTTGGCTTATAATTACCTACTGTTATGATTCGTTTCGGCTGTTTTCCCCTGTTAACTAGTAAACACAACCTAATACCCTAATACTTATTTTGCAATTCATCCAATGATTATTTATTGCCCTAAGTAAATGTGTTGCATGATTGCAAAAGTGCTGGTTGGCTCCGATTACATGAGTCTTGGTATTGGAACGATTAACCGGGAACTACCAACGTTTTGTTTGCGTTCACAATTTGAATTACATTGAAATGTGAACGAGGACTGCATTATTTAAAAACCGAATTTAAAGTTTGTCTAGACAATATAGTTTTGCAACCGAGTAGCCGCTGCCGTGGTCCAGTGGTTAATGCACTGGCTTTGTAACACGGAGATCCTGGTTCGATTCCCAGTCGCAGCAGGTCATACCAATATATGTTTTGACAATAATATCCACTTTCCTTCACTCGTGGACGAGTTCCTTGTTGATTGGTTGATACTTTCCAGGAAAGTCGGTCATGTGAATCATTCGCCGTATATAGTTAATCAAAGCACTGAGAGTACTAGTGGGAGGCGATCTGGTTGCTGCTACTAAAGCTTAAACCGACTTTACACGTTTAATGTTCGTTTTCTTACTGCCGATCTTGTCTTGAATGTCAAAATAGGCATATGTGACTATATAGGCATGTTGGGTATCTACATATTTGTTAAAAGGTGCATATAAATTTATATGTAATACGTGTATTGAATGCGTATATCAAAAGTGGCTTTAAAATAATACTATGCGCCTATTTATCAGATTCTACAGTACCGTCGTGTAATCACTTCCCTCACAGCGTGAGACAGTCTATAGAAAGCGGCTAGCTAGTACAGCGACACCATATGATTGCATAACAGTACTTTGCAGACCGTATACGATTCATTGATAAAACCATCACTTGACCGTAGTCTGGAGTTTCTAAAAATAGCTTTACAGCCGGGACATTTGATGAACACGTCATTTTCGTATTATGAAACAAGTTCGGTATCAGCCGGTGTAGTGATTTTTTTGCAAAACTATCGATTTAACGAACAGTTTCACAATACTTTTTTATCTTAGAATAAACAAATGTTGCTGCTTGGCTTAAATCAGTTAAAACATTTGGAGATACATATGTAGCAGTATTGGGAATGTTGACAGTTTCTGGAACTACTTGAATGTGGATTCACATAGCAGCCTAAAGGCGGTTAATTTTGTATTAAGAAATGGGCAATGGTAATGAGACGCTTAAACGCCTCCCAAAAACATATAAACCAGAATAAACTAACAAACAGAGCGTTTAAATTAATAGTAGTTAGACAAATTTTCTGTATTATAACATAAAAGTGTCATTCAAGGACACACCGTGGTTTGTATTTCAAAACCACATCGTACGATACAAAATATACAGCCAGTTTATGTCTGGGTCTTTTACGTGCATTCTACTCACACACTCGAAACACTTCAGAGGTCATCGACCGAGTTATATAAATTAAACTGCCCTGTAAAATAAATCAAACTTTGACTGCTCTTTAAAACAATAAAAAAAAACAGTTTGAAAAATAGGATGTAAATTATCCAACTACACATATTTTGATGACGTGTAATCAATCAATAAAAACCTATCTGGATAAATTGTTATTGCTTCTGTCGCGTTCATTGACGTCACATAGGTATGTGCACAAAGAAATGGACCGCTAACCTAAAGAAGTAGTAGTCGTTTTAATAAACAATAGCTTTTCCCCCTTCATTTGATTAGATCTGTACCATTTACGAACGATGCTATTGTATGTAGGGTTTATGTCCTCGCATTCAGTGACAGAGTTTTATTGTTGTAGTTTAATCACAATGGTGTAGGTGTTTATAAACTCGACAACAAAAATAATTCAGACATTATTTTTAGCAAAATGTTTTGTAAAGATGAAATAACAATATTTCGCTTGAATTCACGGGCATACTGCTCTAAACTTGTATCTTGGGGTCAAACACAGATTTGCCATAGTACCAGTACATGTATAATTATCATTTCAAGCGTTTTTCAACCCTTTAACCCTGTGCACACGCACATTTTAGTTTTAGTCGTAGGAGTAATTAACTATTCTTTTACGTACGACAGTAATGAGCGACATATCCCGAATGCACTGGGAAATTGCGGAAACTGTCGAACCAGGACGGAAAATGTCGAACGATGACAACAACTAACGACGAATGACGAAACATACTGATTGACTTGAATTAGGGACAGATAAAATTCCGGTGCGTATTTTTTGTCACGAGCTTCATATTACTTTTATAACCGCCTTTGAAATAGCATATGATATGTAAATTATAACAAAAGGCCGGATGTGATATTATCATTGTAATGCATTAATAGCTAACACAGTGTTATTTTTATAACTTATCAAGGTAACCCAACCTCATTTATATGAGCCAGTCTCAGGAAAACCTGTTATTTTGACAAAAATATTGACTTTACGATTTTCATTAGTATTACAGGATAATGTTAAATAAGCAAATTACAAAAGAAATTATGTTAATATCTTGAGTTTTAAGGAATTTACAGCTGTTTTTGTAGAGTCCCTATTCGGAGTTTTTTGTCTGACGTCGCAAACGTTATTCAAACGTTATTCCACGTAACTGAAATAAGTATTTCATTATTTCACCATTTGATCAATTCTTGAAATAAACTGTTCAAAATAGTACCAAATTCTATAATTATGTTTCACTTTTCAAAATATATATCAAAATCGAAATTGTTTGCATTCAGAGAAAGGTTACTCTGTTTTAAACAACTAAATCCTCGTTTTTCTCAATCGGAGTACTTTTCTGAAATTGGTCACCATTTTTGACATAATTCATAGGAAAATTTAAAGCTAAGGTATAGTACTATATGGGTCAATTACATAAAAAAGAATCAATAGATAGGTATTTTTCCTTATTTTAGAGCTTTATCAAAATCTTGTTACCTATAGTAATTACATAATGTCATTATAGCAGGTTTTCCTGGAGACTGGCTCATATGTATGTCATCACGCTATCAAATGTGATTAAAATGAAATGATATTTAGATTCTATGTGAAGTACACCATTCATTTACAATTTATGCTATTCTGCAATATTCAACGGTTAAACGTGATATTAGTATAGAGCGGATATATTCACCTGACCCGCTTACCTTCTTTTGACATAATACTGTAAACCAAGAAATTATTTTGCGGAGTCGCAAGAGGTAGAATTTCGCGAAATTAAGTCGCCACGAAATTGCTACAACATTAATATGGACATAGTTGGAAACTTAAAAACGCAAACATCTGTGGTCGTGAATATGCGGACGATCAGCATAACGCGAAAGTTAGTATTCGCGAAAGTAGGTTGGTTTACAGTAGCTGAGTTCTTGTCTAAAGTTAACCTTTTCATAAGCGGCAAGTATAACGAATACGCGTGCATGAGTTGCTCACGGAAATGAATATACAACGCAAAAACCTAGTTATATATTAATGCATAAAGGTCTGGATCATGTTAATATATCTGCATTCTGCTGTCTTCTAGTACTAATTGGGAGCTGTGAACAAAGCGTTTGTGTGAGCTAATTTTACAAGTATTAATGTAGCATTGACTGATAGTGTTGCGAACAACTGTCCTCGACATTGCAAAACTACTGACGAAGTACTTAAGGTGATTCCATACTCTTCAGTTGACCGGAAGTTTAGAAATCGGAGTAAATAAGACGTATTGAAAGCGTCTGTCTACCGTGATGAAATAGTGTGAAAAACTTAAAATTGATGTGTCAGCATGTTCTCATGTCTTAAAATCGCGAATTTACTATACAGTTATTACTATATTATACTATAATAAGCTTGCAGAATAAAGCTATATCTGAAAGTTTATGTGCCATTTATTCCAAACGTTGAAACACCAACACTCGCGAATACTAGCTACAACGTATGTGAAACGTAGTCTATGCGCCCACACAAAATTTTATCCAAGTTTTACTACTATAGAGGAATTTATTTCGTAAGAATATAGACTAGCTAATGCAAAAGAGCATGGGCTCATCTCTGGTTTTCGACATTTCCAAAATCACTAAAGTGTCAATTACAAAAATCTAGCCGAGCAACTGACATGCAATTTTGAATAAAACTTCTATACTAGCTACTCTGCTGGTTGTATGTACGAAAACAGTATGTTGTTCTACTATTTGTTTCGTATAACGTAAAAATGAAAAATCACATATTTTAAAATATCATTTAAAAATACATATAACATGCACAGTCTAAAACAAACGTTATCGTGTGATTCCGAATATACGAAAGTTCGTGCATGCCAAGTTTCATGCCATTAAATGCCAAACTTTTTCGGAGAAATGCAAATATCAGTTTTTACGGGGGTTCCCAAAAATCTAAAAATATCTTGAAAACTAGCCGAGCAAAACTGTTATGGGTTTGCACAATCACTATCATGAGTGTGTTCTTCATAAAAATAAGGTGTTTGATACCTCTTGTACAGTAAAATTTAAGAGTTGGGAATCACCTTAATGGTGTGTAGTGAAAAAATATATATATCGGCCATTCCAAGATCCACACTGTTCGATACTAGTACCTCAGTACAAAAAGTTCCAAACAGCACTGTGTCGAATGTGAGCACACCCTATCGATGAATCCTAACGTTCATTTCGTTTAAATCTAATGTATGCCATTCTTCTGCTAGTTTATGAGATTTTCTATTGCACTGGTCGAATGATTGAATGCTTGAGTGGAATTGTGTTTGCCTTTTTTGGAAGCAAAAGTGCATTGGAGTTCAATTACTCGAAGTGATCGTCTTGGGCGTGGAGTACTTCTGGTTAAGGCATTCAGGAAGGTTGTGGCATTCATGGAGGTTGTGGCATTCAGGTAGGTTGTGGCATTCAGGGAGAATGTGGCATTCAGGTAGGTTGTGGCATTCAGGGAGAATATGGCATTCAGGGAGGTTGCGCCAATCAGTGAGGTTGCGGTATTCATGGAGAATGTTGTATTTAGGGGTGTTGCGGTATTCAGGGAGGTTGTGGCATTCAGGGAGAATGTGGCATTCAGGGAGGTTGTGGCATTCAGGGAGAATGTGGCATTCAGGGAGGTTGGGGCAATCAGTGAGGTTGCGGTATTCATGGAGAATGTTGTATTTAGGGGTGTTGCGGTATTCAGGGAGGTTGTGGCATTCAGGGAGGTTTCGGCATTCAGGGAGATTGTGTCATTCAGGGATAATGTGGCATTGAGGGAGGTTGCGGCATTCGGAGAGGTTGCGGCACTCAGGGGGGTTGCGGAACTGAATGCGTAACGTGTACTACTACTTAAATCCTGCTTTTAGGCAGTTCGTCACCTGTGTTTGTATAGGTACATACCGTGCGTGTGACGAACGAAATTTATTTACAAGTTTGCGTATACACGTCAAGCTTCAGATTTTATCGCTCTTATGCTCATTGAGTAGAGTTCCATTCCCGCTCATTTCAATACACACAGACGTCATGCTTCATTTGGCACGTGAATTTATATGTGCTTATTTTGTTTCGCGAATATTACATAATAGTTCATTTAGTCAATATTGACTTCAGATCACTGCACCAATTGCTTGTACATCGCTCATAATCCGTAGTAAACACTCTTTTCAACAACCGATTGTCATCCACGTGTATAAGTTTATTCCATAATATAATTGCACAAACCCATCGTCTGTAATTACTCGGTATCCACCCTGTATCCCCATGTATCGCTAAGATTGGTGCGAATCTATGAACGCCTAAAAATAACGAAGTGCACGATTTGGGATATGGTCAATAGCTTGTGATTTTTTAAAGCCCCAAACTGATGCACCATAGTCTAAAATTGTTATTATGCATGACTCATATAGTTTTTCGTATGCCTTAAATGATGGATTTTCGCAGTTAGGTTTCTAAGGGCTCTGCAAGCGCTTTTTTATTTGCAGGTTTATCACAATTAAATGAAAAATCACATTTACAATGAAGTGTTAAACCTAGATATGTGTAAGTGTCGTCTGAACTATACACCACGAACACCATTGCCCTATGACACAAGTATTGTAGTTCTATATCAATTTGCATTTCAGGCCATCACAACCATTATAATGTATCGCTAATAGGTTTGTAATGTGTTATTTAAAAAGCTTACGCTATAGAATAGAAATTAGAATCTAGTAAATTAGATAAAACACAAGTAGACCTACTACTTGTGTGTCGATGCACAGAAGTGCCGACCTGGTTGTCTATTTGCAGTGTATAAATAAGTCAAATCCCGGTTATCGCAATGAGGCATACACGTTGAATTGTATAGTCTCCCGATACGTCATTAGTGAGTAGGTTTATTATACGCTGTGGAAATTGCTAGAGGAGAGAGGTTGAGAATACACGTTCCCAGACTGCAAAACTGGACGGTCGCTAGATGGTACTTGTAAAACGTGTTTGCTTATCCATAAATAATATATAACAAACGTACCATAATGCAAGTATATTTTTAACTTTGACCTTTCAAAGTCAAATGCTATATACAATACATAGATATTTCCACTGTGCATCAATCTGGTAAAGATCGTTGTCCGGCGATCGATTTCTTCTTTCCGATCTTTGACGGAAACTGCCGAATACGTTATCTAGATGCACCGAGATTACCCGAGTTGACTAGCGTCCGGTTTACTGGACAAGTTTTGTATACACTCACGAACATTCTTCTAAAATATATCGAATCGAACTATGTCTTCAATATTTAAAACAGCAACTCTTTTTGGATTGCACATATAAATAATCAGTTTGAACAGTTTGAATTTTAAAGTCTACGTATACGTTCAGACATGCGTCCGATCAGCCGACTGTACATTCATCCCCGATCATTGAATCACAAGTCGGATGCTTGTACACTCCGGGTGACATTTGTCTTTAAAGAAGGCGATGGTTTAAGTTACGTTTGCTACGTAAAGCAAGATCACATTTTGGACAAAACATATTATCTGTAGTACATCAATTTCGAAGATCAGCTTTCATTAAAAAAAAACTTTTGTAAGTTCACTCAGCAGTCAAAAGCAGGAGGCTAACCAGACAAGACGTGTGTGATTGTGTTCTAGAAACACTAATTTATTAGTTTGTGGTGTCAAGCGTTAAGGGAATTTATCGTAGTAAAGGGTATCCAACATAATATGCTTTGTTTTGTCTATAAAAGTGTATGTATATGGAACTTGATATACTATATTTGGTTATAATTGTAATTAGCTTAAATACATGACTGTATGTTCAACTCACCGTTACTTCAGTTTCGTTTTGTTATTCCTTTGTGTGTTTGAAGTAAGTAAACATTTGCAACATTACATAAAAATAGGTCATTTTAATAAAACTAACCTTTATTTTTGTCTTCATTGTACCAATTTTATTTACAAAATACGTTTTACTCGATTAATCAGATCAGTCACTTGTTTACATAACAGTGTGTACATAAACGTTGCAATTTCTCTTAATAATGTATTATTTTGATAGATACTATGTGTATTAGCATGTGGTTTAGTGAGATTTGATTCTCACTGCCTCCAATGGAATGTTTTAGAACAATAAAAGTATAATATTATTATGATATTGCAATGTCTGTATTCAAGTGACTGACCGGAATAAAGGGACCATACGTAGAAACATATAACAAGTAAAATACCTCTACAACACTTTCTTGTTAATCTGAGTATATTTTATCGGAATCAGGCAACTTTACTAATCACTGATGTGTGTGATATGTACTAATATGGAGTTATAAGGAATGACATGTTTTTTATTTGACTTACTTGTAACATGCTTATTAGTATTATTTTGATGTTTACGGAATATGATTAATTGTAATATTTAATAACGTATGTATAATAATCATATGAATCAATACCCTGTCAACAGCGATTACATCTAGAGCATTGTATGTAATTAGCATAAATGAATAATTATAACAATTCGATTAGGATGTTTATTACATGAATATTTATATTTGTGCAAAAAGGGAAGCTGTGTTATCTCTTTCATACACTCGTGGCGAAACGTCACTAGTAATGAATAGAAGTTCGAAAAACTTGTTTTATAATTGACCTTGAATAAAGCACAGGTAACTGTATAATTGATTAAAAGAGTAAAAAGCATGTACAAATTATATAGTCATAACGCTATGACTTAATAAATTTTACAAAACCTGTTTTTTATTTATTTTGTTACTCTTACTCAATGATACATGATACCTGTGAAATGAAGTAAGTTATAAAATAAGAATACATTAGTATATAACTCTATATATACATCATATTCAATCAGATGTGTACTCGTATGTCTAAATACTTCAACTCTCTCTTCAGGTTCATCAAATGATGGAAAGAAAACAATATCAGTTACAGTAGATACATGTTGAAATCTACGACGTACACAATGTATAATAAAAGTGATTAATTCAGCTTGGATTTTACTGCAGTTGTCGGAAAAGTCTACCGTTAAATATGTATACCGAGGCCCACAACACCAGTACACCAGTAAGTCGGGAGTACGTTGAAGAAACTAGTGTGTATTATTCGGACACTTACAGTGGCCAGGACTATGATAGTGAATACGCTGTAAATAAGATGGAGTTAAGACGGGATTACATAAGTGACTACGAGGAATACAGGAATATATTGGAGCATTGTAATACTTCAATTCATTCACAGGAACCTCCAACTGATGGTAAGTTATTTCTATATTTTCTTGCTTATATTGTCCTTTTTATGGTACTCAACACCGAACTCAGCAGTGGAATATGTAACCTATAACGAATGTTTTAATGCATAGTATAAGATGCATAAACGGAGATCAATGTGTGCCATAAAGTTGGACGGAGCTGATTACTTCAAGGTTAACGAGTTAGCTGGACCATAGAACACATTCGCTCACTTACAATTGCACGTATACCAATCGGCTTAAACAATGTGCAGTACCATTTATTTCTACTATTTAGTAGTACTGTGTTGATTTGATATAATGTGTGTTTTATTCTGTCAATTGATACCAAACACCCTTATCTAATAATATTGACGTGAAATTCAATCTTAGATTTAACTTGGATTCCATTCGAAAGACACTTCTGGTAATACTAGTGACGTCATTTTAACCTTTTCACCCTAAGACTTCTAACCTTTTTCAACTATTCCAAGATGGCGACAGGGGGAATGTTCAGAGTGTTTAGTATTACTCTTATTTTAGGGATCAGTTTGTTTACCAAGTCTCCACTTTCTGAGCACGATTACTCCCCACCCATCTCTTCCGTCCATGGCATCAACAACTTAACACATATCAACATTACGTAACTAGCGGGCGACTCGACAACCAGCAATCTCAGAAAGGACCCCTATATATTGTTTAAAAGGTTGACCTCCCGCTTCAGAGTGTTGAACATAATCACCATTAGACATAATACCCACTGCTCATGTTTCAAGGTGGACAGAATCCCCATCTTTGATTTTACAAGATGGCAAAATCCCAATTATCGCCACTGTGTATTAAGTAAAGTACATTTAATGTCGTTATATTTATTACCCATTTTACCACTAAAACAACATAATTTTGTCCTCATTTGATGAATAATATAAACCTGCAAGGACAAATAGTCAACCTATCAAAATGAGTGACGGGGATTTCGTCCATCAAATGATGGGGATTTTGTACACCTTGAAAAATTCCTGATAGGGATTTTGTCCACCTAGACAAAAAGGAGCAGTTGGATTTTGTCCAGTAGGGATTTTGTCAGTATGCACTCCCTCTCCGAGTTCCCGCTCCATGGATACGCAGAAAAATTAAATCTTTATGAAGTTAATAACAAGTGTGTCAACGGTGAAGAAGATACGTTGCAAATAAAATAACTTAAATAAAAGTATAAATGAGTGGTAAGGGAAATCCAACAAAAGAAAAAAGAAGCGTAATATAATAATATGAATGTAATAAAAACTATCTTTAAAGTGTTTAGTGTGAGGTGTGACGGATGTATATAGTATGTTTTATTTCGTTGTGTTGAAATGAATTTGCAATAAAGTTTCATTTTACTCATAAGCCTTTTGAAGATACTTCGCATTCACCTCATCACTCTCGGTATAAAATACAATTTATTTATTATAACGATTTTTCTATAAAAAAAAACTTGAAGTAAATATAATGCAATATAATGTAAAAGCATTCCATTTATATAAGTAAATAAATCGTTATTACATGTACAATTTGTTACAATATTCAGTCTTATTATATATGTTAATTTTGATGTAGAAACGAAGGTAACTACATGTACTATGTATATATACATGTCTGGTGCAATCAGGAACATCACACGAGAAACTGGATTAAAAATCAGCCGGCCCGACTGTGTCGACAAAATCAGAAATTTCGTTTTTTTGGTAAAACGTAAGGCATAACGAGCGAGTATTACGCAATAAAATAACATCGTGACTCAACTTTGTTACAGCGAAATAGTGCTGATAGTATCACTTTACGTCCAATCATCTTAGCTTCATAACAAAGAACTTAAATTCTCGACTTTGTCAAAGATTTCCTCTTCCTTGATTGTATTAATCTTGGTTTGTGATGGAGAATTCAGTCACATGACTAGTCACGTGATGTCAGATGGTGACATCATGGTTTGATGTTCCACACGACAACATACATGAGACAAACCAGCAACACAGCTAGCCACATGACCCTGTACGTGCTATTTCTTGGTTCCTTTGCTCTCTACGGAACAATGTCAAAACGCGTTTTCCATGGTTACGTCATATTCTAACATGACTGAAGACTTTGCCTAAATTCTAGTAGACAAAGAACAAATCATACCGTTGTATAACGTTCGATATACCGATTGAAAAGACGTCACATCATGCAGGTATTCTATTTATGACTTCATTCTGGTATATTAGTAAGCTAAACAAACAACATGCTGGCAAAGTAACACTGGCTTAAGATATAATGGCGCATTTAAATAATGTTAAAATCGAAATAAAATATTCTAAAGTCATAGCATTCCTTTTGTTATACAACAGTTTGTCGTTCTGGCGCTTTGTATTACTAGTAACCACACCGTCATAGGAATACTCATTCGCACGGAGATATAAGACGCGACATTAAATTAGGATTAAATCAAAGTTTACTATAATACCAGATACCATAAGGGTGACTTTTATAGTATTGTTCCACCTTAATGTATTAGCGTACGTACACTATACACATGTATGAGTATCATTCTACTCATACGCTTCTTGGAGGAATCCGCTCCTCAGAGGTGCCGTTTCGAGAGGGGTTATACTGCACAAAGTGTCCACTAGAGTTAGGAACTGTAGGAGGTTATATAGTAGAGATAAATGTGATGCTGTATCATACACAGTTCACTCACTCAGATGTGATTGAAATACGAGTATAGTCAAAATATGTCAACGTAATACTCGTATTGTGACATTTACAAATATCTCATATTTATCATATTTTCAAATCAAGAAAAAATGTCAGTAATGGCGATCTTGTCGGGGTCAGTATATTGTTTTTGGCTTGTTTGAGGTATCCTTTTTATGTGATATGGACGGTACGTTCTGTGTCTGTCACTTGTGTAGGTGGTCAGGTGATGTTGCCGTATCCATGGTTTCTCTATGACTTTGATTTGTCTGTGGAAACCAGTACGTATTTTATTACAGACGTTAACAGAACTAGTGCTAATCGAGGACTAGAACAAAACACGTGTAGCCTACTTAAACATATTTATGACCAGCTAGGGAGTATATAAATGCAAACATTGTCACCCACAGTGCGTGACCAACACCAATAACCGGCTTAATGTCATAGACAACACATAAATAAGACAGAGCAAAACCTAAGCCATCTATAAAATAAGGAAAATGGCAACTAGATAAGAACCCGGGGTACTGGATGATTAGATCTCACAATACTTTGAACAAAGAGCCTCGGACAATTATGTTCTTTGTCCTCCCCAAACTGTACAATAACCCTTGTAAGAAGACACTTTTGATGAATAACTAGTACAATATCTATTACTTATACTATTTGCCCAGAGACTATAGATAACATATCATTTTTATAAAAGAAAGATGATAACTCAATGTTTACTAAAAGTGGATTTAGGTATAGTGTTCAACCCGCCGCTTCATTTGTTGTCGTGAAATAATTCTTATTATGCATTGTTCTTATTTTAGAGCTTTTTCGATACATTCTTACATATAGTAATTACATTATGTCAAAATAGCCGGTTTTCCTGGTCAACTCTCTCCCTCAACTGCATATCACGTGGACCAAAATGGATCTGCTTTACCAACTGTGGTATGCACAGAAATAGAATACATTATTGTCGTTTGTTTCGTATGTTTTATGTATGTATTGATCACTTGATAAGAATCAGTAGCAACCTAATTCGTTAAATAATCACATCTATTTAGAGGGGCTCATTCGTCTGGCTAAATTGTACCGAATAACCAGTCTGTAGCTTTAAAGTAATTTGCATTTGCGTCTTCTAATGATTGGATGTATTTGGCGATGCATAAACCTATATTCTGCTTAATTGACATAGATAAAGTTACAACGAAAATTATCTATAATTGTACCGATACCGGATTCGATACCCTCGCGAAAATAAAACTCTCGCGAAAAAGAAACACCAGTTATACGGTATACTGGCTCAACAAAGTTGCAAATTCTTCACCGCATCAGTTTGCTGTTCACATTTTTTAGCTCACCTGTCACAAAGCTTTTGTGATCACACTTCGTCCGTCGTCCGTCCGTCCTTCCGTCTGTGTTTAGGTATTGTTTTGTCTTTATAGCATGTATTTGTACATTTTCCTGATGGTCTTGGGTTCAACCCCCACTGGAACCATAATTTTTAATTTTTATTTTTTTAAGTGTTTAGGTATTGTTTTGTCTTTATAGCATGTATTTGTACATTTTCCTGATGGTCGTGGGTTCAACCCCCACTGGAACCATAATTTTTATTTTTTTATTTTTTTAAGTGTTTAGGTATTGTTTTGTCTTTATAGCATGTATTTGTACAGTTATATGGAGGAAAAATACCAAAATATTTTGTTTAAAATAAAGGTCAAATCATAGAAAAACCTTGGGTAGTCAGTCACCAGAGGTTACAATTTCAACTTAATATTTATGAAACTTTGTCACAATGATCCTGTGAACAAAATCTAGGCCAAGTTCGATTTTGGGTCATCTGGCGTCAAAAACAAGGTCACAATGTCAATTGACATTTTCCTGAGGGTCGTGGGTGTAAACCCCACTGGAACCATAATTATTTTTTTAAGTGTTTAGGTATTGTTCTGTCTTTATAGCATGTATTTGTACAGTTATATGGAGGAAATATTTTGTTTAAATTATAGGTCAGATCATAGAAAAACCCTGTGTAGTCACCAGAGGTTACAATTTCAACTTAATCTTTATGAAATTTGGTCCTAATAATCATCTCAACACAATCTATGTTAAGTTTGATATTAATTAAGTCATCTGGGGTCAAACGCTAGGTCACATGGTCAAATCATACACAAACTTGCAATAGAGGCTGAATTTCCTTAAATTTTATTCAGAAAATGTGTAGGATCACCATAGGGGTGTGCATGCACTAGTACGACAGGTGAGCGACCTAGGGCCCTTTGGGCCCTCTTGTTGATCATTTTGTTATAATAGTTTGCGATTTTTTTCAAGCATTGTTGTAATTCTACAGTATACCATATCGTTTCACAAGGGTAAAAAAGATGATATGCATAATATCAGATGGTAAGTTTCCTGTAATCCTGCACAGTAATGATCATCTATCAGATTGCTTTTTAATGTTTTCTGAAGTGTCATTTTGAGAGTTCATCATTTAACTAGTTTCACTAAACTATGTAGAGTTCGTATATGACTACTTCAGGGTGGATAATTGCTTATTGCCATTCCATTAACACAGGCTTAGTATAAATACCTGCACTGTTTGTTCTTTGAAAGAGTAAATATTATTAGATCCGTGTAAGACTTACCGGATCCGTGTAAGACAAAGTGGGTCCTTGTCAGACAGAGTGGGTCCTTCTAAGACAGAATAAAACATGTATTTCACATGGTATCGCTACACTGATGTACAAAAATTCGTCAGTCGCCACAGTCATTATTTAACAAGCCTACATGTGTCGTACTATAGTTAGGCTAACACGTGGGTTGTAATATTTACCATGAATAATTTTACATATTTTATAATGCACATACTGACATTTAATTAACAAGTATAATTAATGATCTAAAACATTAAGATTATATTTTAAAACAAACATCACACATCCACGACCAGTGGATGTTTTGTCATGGTTATTTGTGATTTCATACAAATTTTATAACATAGATCGCGCTGACAACTTAACGCCACTGTTCACAATTTCACTGACAATTAGACACAATGTCACTGACAATTAGACACAATGCCACTGACAATTAGACACAATGCCACTGACAATAAGATACAATTTTATTGACAATTAGACACAATGCCACTGACAATTAGACACAATGCCACGGACAATTAGACACAATGCCACGGACAATTAGACACAATGCCACGGACAATTAGACACAATGCCACTGACAACTAGACACAATGCCACGGACAATGAGACACAATGTCACTGACAATTAGACACAATGTCACGGACAATAAGACACAATGTCACTAACAATTAGACACAGTTCCACGGACAATTAGACACAATGCCACTGACAATTAAACACAATGCCACT
The DNA here is from genome assembly GCA_947247005.1 of Spisula solida. Lineage (NCBI taxonomy): Eukaryota > Metazoa > Mollusca > Bivalvia > Venerida > Mactridae > Spisula > Spisula solida. Next base: position 40,115,395 of record OX365958.1, on the reverse strand, counting down.
GACAATTAGACACAATGCCACGGACAATTAGACACAATTCCGTTGACAATTAGACACAATGCCACTGACAATAAGATACAACGCCACTGCCAATAAGGTACAATTCCATTGACAATTAGACACAATGCCACTGGTATTAAGGTACAATGCCATTGACAATAAGACACAATTTAACTAACAATTAGACACAATGCCACGGACAATAAGACAAAATGTCACTGACAATTAGACACAGTTCCACGAACAATTAGACACAATGCCACTGACAATTAGACACAATGCCACTGACAATTAGACACAATGCCACTGACAATAACCCACAATGCCACGAACAATTCGACACAAGATCCACTGACAATTAGACACAATGCCACTGGCAATTAGACACAATGCCACTGGCAATAAGGTACAATTCCATTGACAATTAGACACAATGCCACTGACAATTAGACACAATGCCACTGACAATATTTATTAGACACAATGCCACTGACAATTAGACACAATGCCGTTGACAATTATACACAATGCCACGGACAATTAGACACAATGCCACTGACAATTAGACACAATGCCACTGACAATTAGACACAATGTCACTGACAATAATTATTAGACACAACGCCACTGACAATAAGACATAATGTCACTGGCAATTAGACACAATGTCACTGACAATTAGACACAATGCCACTGACAATTAGACACAATTTCACTGGCAATAATTATTAGACACAATTCCATTGACAATTAGACACAGTTCCACTGACAATTAGACACAATTCCATAGACAATCAGACACAATTACACTGACAATTTGACACAATTCCATTGACAAGTGAACTCAATTACATTGCTTGTTAGACACATGTCAACTGACAACTTCTAAAATGGAAATAATTCTACCGACAGTTGGACACGATTCCATTGACAGTTAGACATGTAATAAGACTGACAATTAGACACAATTGCAATGACAATCAGTACAATTTCACTGACAATTGGATACATTTCTTATGACAGTTGAGCAAAATTCTACAGACACTTAGACACAAGTTTTTCGTATTCGTATGTAAATTTTCGTTACCATAGAGTTATCTTCGTACGCCATTTTACAAATATCTACCAAAATTCATTGCTTGTCAGCAAGTAAAGTGTAAATAATAGCTGCCGTCACTCATTGTGCCAGCCGTGTGTCACCTGGTATTTTGTCAAAACTATCGTAAAGTTATGTGTAATATTTTAGGACAGTTTGACAAAGTACACATGGCTGGAACGCGTGCAATACCATGCCTGATTTTACTTTATCATTTTAATCATGGAACACATCCAGTATGGCTGCATTTTCATTTATCAGAAGCCATGTTCAAGCTATATACTTGGATAGAGATAACATGACAGTATCTGCACACGCGTTTGACAGAAAATCACCGCAAAAATGTTATGTTTTGTTTTAAAATATCACAAATAAGAGAAATGGGCTTTGTATAAGTGTGACATTTTTATGGGTTTTATAGTAATCCGTTTTACATTTGTCACTGCTGAGTTTTACATTTCTGGAAAGTTTTGTGGTTTGTATGAAAGTGTCATATGCGTGAAGTTAGCAACCAGCTGCCAGTTGCCAGTAGCCGATTCCCATTTTTAAATCGCGAATTGGCAAATGGCAGCTTACTTGACAATCCAACTGTCAATTCGATTGTTGGTATCGCACCGACAACTGAAAGTGTCACATGTTAGGGATGTGCTCATGTAACAACGGCTTCCTTCACCTTTAACTGTACGAAGACGAGGAAGACTATAATACCAGTGATAATAACATAAACCATGATGTAAATCAGCTACCGTCTCTATAGTTTCCAGCACTATTCTTATCATCCTACTTTCACATTGTGTAACATTGATTCAAGAATTGCAGAAGAAAAGTAATTGCACATTTGATATACGTTACATTATACTAGTACATAACCTATATATTTTGAAATATATATTATTAATTTTGTAATATCGGTACGGTGTTTGCTAGAAAATAAATTATAGCTCATTTGAGATGATAATAATGTTATGGTAGCTTCAGTCAATAAGCCAGCTCGTATGAAACGGTTCGTACCAATAACCAGATACCTGTCCCTCTCCCACCTATGACGGGGAAATAAATAGACTATAGACTACAGCCGAAAAACATATATTCCACAGCTTGAAGTTAACATCACTACTTAATTTGTTCAGAAGTCGAATGACAGCTGTCCCGTTTGTTGAGGGCACTATCTTAGAGAATGTTTATGAATAACAAAAACTATCAAACCCTCGACCAAAACTATATCTTTACGCTCACAAAGCTGCGATATTTAATCAAGTTCAAATGTTTAAAATGTTCGTGAACAAGACCATACTTAAGACTTCATCACTGTGGGTAGAACTGGTTTAATAAATTAATATAAATAAGGCCAAGTCCAAAAAAGAAATCCGAACTTCCCTGGGACCTGCCTGCAACGGTCAAGTGTTCCTCCTAAATGCTAATTGTACGGATATGGATGTTGGTGTATATTATAAGCTAGTACTAAGGTAAACGTGGGTATAATTAATATTGACACAGTCATTACGTGTGAGCTTTGAGAATACGATGCGTTCTGTGTTTGTCTCTTGTGTGAATGACTAGGCACTGTCGCCGCTTGTGTGTGTCTTCGAATTGTCTGTGCGTTAAATACACGCACCATTTTCATCGTACACTGTTACACAGAAGGTGTAATGCGGTCAATGTTTCAGTATATCGTGGCCTTAATGTGACAACAAGAGGGCAAAAAGTAAGTCATGACCTCTATATTACCTTATTAATAATTAATATGGATGTTTTTGTCCTCTTTTCCCTCAATGTGAACTTTATGTACTGAGCACCACAGTTTACCGGACTTATGTATTATGGCCAAGGGATAGAAAAAATGCACGTGATTTTAGGTGATTTCAATCGAACTTTTCGGTATATCTAGGTATATTACCAGATTTAAACAGGCTATATATGGGGTCTCCATAGCAAATTCTCGACATCACTTGTTGGCAATATACATATTTACTTTTATTTCTTTCACATGGAATGTTTTTTCTTTCTTTTTTCGTTTTATCTCTTAATAAAATAAATAAAAATACAATTAGTTAATGCTTATAAACAATTTCTGATGCCACTTTAGGCGCCAAGGTTAACAATATAACATTCTACAACCACCATTGGCCGCCTTTTAAATAGTGGCTGAGTTTTGTCGCTAACCATGGTTGTCATAGTTAAGACTGCGAAAACGTTAATCACTATTCCTTCCGATATCACAGACTGTTTAGTAACTTCCCCGAAGCTTCCGATAGACCATGAGAAACATGTCCCGATGTCCTGATAGCTCAATAATTTCAATCGGGAGTACACTACCGAGGCAAAAAATGTTCTGTGGAACCTATGCTTAAACTATGATTGAACCAGACCAGACTTCAGTTTTTGTCATTATTTGAAGAAGTTTTAAAACTGGTTAGGACATTTGTCCACTATATATTATGCTGATATAGATAGTTCAAATAGAGACGCATTCAAGTAATGCCAAACTATTGACCCTGACCTGGTTAAGACAGTGGCCAAATAGGTGAACACTACTGTAGACCTAGATTATAAATGTACATGTCAACATTTGAACCAAAGGTCACGTGCTGATGATAATACTTCGGTGAAAACTAAAACTTTTTTTAACGAACGCTTTTATGACGTCAGTACAGAATGAATTATAGCACTTTTATAGTTGGGTATACGCGGTGACTACAGAGACACATGTACATCCAGACGGTATTATTTATGAAATAATGTACAGTTTTGTACATAGGTAATCTATAACATGGTGTATCTCAGATGTCAATGACCGGATAAGCCTTTGTTCGCCCAATATAATTGATTTTTTTGTGGACCAGTTTTTGGAACATACGTAATATAGACGAATTCAGAACAGTTGTTTTAATGTTTAAAATGGATGATAAAATAATCATACCAACCAACCCAGAACCAAGAACATCTCATATACTAGTGCTGTATATATATACTATTATGTAGTAACACATATTGCCAAATTGATCATACGTACGAGATGTAATCATACTCGTTTAAACTTTAAGCTTTGACACCGTCTTGTGTTTCATTGTATTTGGTGTTGAATCTTTTTCACATTCAAAAGATTGTTATCGTGTTTAGGCCAACTTTTCAATTCTCAATGAACTACTTGCTCTTCCCTAAAAAGCAAACCGAACATGGCCTTTATTTGCCGTTTGCTGTCTGTTGAACTATGACAGGCATACGACTACCTCCACCCGTATTTGAACCCGGGTCGCCAGATTAGACGGCAAGCGCGCTTGCCATTGAGCTAGGGAGGCAGCCAATCTGCAAACTAGGCGGGCAAGTCAAGATATAAGTTTAAAGAAATGCCTTTAAGATATCTTTAATGTTGCTGCTCCTGTGCGAAATTGTCATTAAAGCGATGTTCAAATATAGCTTAACAATAAATATGAAGGATTGGTGTTGGTAATGTAAATACATGGTTCTATTCGTGTGCATATTGTGTTGTTTTATATAGAAATATTCTTGTTAATTTAGTTCGTATAATGCTTGAAGGTCTAGCTTTAACAAGTAATCCAGAAACCGTAGAACTTTGTCTGTGCTCTATAATTTAATGACTAGGGGTTGCGATGTCATGTTGCAATAAAGAGCCTGTAAAGCCATTTATATTCTCGGGATATCAACTGGTAGACTTGAGTAAAAAACATATTGCATGATGTTGTAAATTTGTTACTATATTTAACTATGTATTTCTGTATACATTAATTATGACGTATTACGTTCTAGCACGAGCTATACATGTACATCAAACATAAATAAATCTGATGGACAGATAATGCGTGATTTTCTCTCAGAAATGGATATATTCTAAGAATTCTACGTAATTATCTTGTAATAGTATATCAGTGTATAATTATATAGCCAAGATCAGGTTACAGGTTAGTAACAAAGAGGTTGAGAAACAAGCGCGACCATGTACAGGGTGTCCAAAGAGAAAGTTTCCAGTTGCAGTGTTAATTTATCTAACATGTTATAATTCATATACCCTGTACATGTATACATTCAGCTCACCATTCACGCAGACTGTACGCGTTCCTTGCTAGGACACGAGAGGTTGCAGTTCTGTTTAGGAAACGGGTGGTGACATTTCTGTCTAGAAAATGGGAATTCACGGGTTCTGGCTAGGGAACTGGATATTTATGTTATGCCAAGGAAACGGGAGTTTATGGGTTTGGGCTAGGGAACTGAAGATTAATGTTATGCCAAGGAAAGGGGGGTCACGGGTTCAATCAAAGGTAGCATGGTAAAAATCCATTCGAACTAAAACTGGAATACACATGCAGCTCCTTTATTAGCCCAGTTTCAGGAGCGTCCATATGATTGGTATATACATGTAGTCGGTGTTCACTTTAATACTCATTGTCGTATGAGAATAACGCGACATTAGGATATGACACCACACATACTGCTCAGCATTAGGACGTCTGTTTTGTTAGTACAGAATGATCAAGTTTGAGTTCACAAACGAACTAATTATAATACTTGTTTTATAGATGCAGGTGAAATGTTTCGTTTCATTAATCTAACATTGCCTAGTAGTTTTATATAATAGACGCATACGTGTCCAATGATGTCCTCTCACTGATCGATACACAGATTGTTTAATCTAGCGCATGGTATTGTTACTGGTATATATATATATTTCTCATATAAATGCCCTGTTATTAATTTGAAACCCTGCGGCTGGGAGGTGAAGCTGGGTCATATGTGTTTACGACTGGCAAGTGGTAATCACAGCTGATCGCATAATTATATCAAATCGTAACCCGTTCGTACTAAGGTCGCACGACGATTGCACCGAATTTAACGAGGTTGCAAGTACCATGATATTTCGCCTGTAGCAAGTTGATGACAAGCTGATTGTTTTGCAATTAGTATGGTTGCATTTTAAACTGTACGATGTTTGTCGAGCCTCAGATGTGAAACGTAAACGTATCGCATCTATCACCTTTCATGAAGCCGAAGAGTGTTAGTGTTTTATACTGAATTCAATGTGGTACGATATAAGCTTATTGTTAACATTTAAGGTTTTTTTCACGGTTTATATATCAAAGACATGTTATTCATACATAGGTTATATTTAAACTCTACGTTAACGCGGTGTTTAAACGAGTGTAAGATGTATAACAGTATTTTACGCTTGACCGTCTTCATTATTTAATAAAAAATATGACATATTTATTTACTTTTGCATACGTACTCGAGCGAAAGATATAAAAACATTATAAAATATCTACTCCACCGGCAACATGTCAACATTCCACGTTGCTATGCAATACCTTTAATATTTCACTACATGCATGTATGTTACTATCATATACTTACATGTATATGCAATACTACGTATGTCCACTCCTGTGTGTTGTTACTAATGCAAAAATGACGAAATAAATTGAAGTATTGTATTGCAATGTATTGACACAGACCGCTGACCTGGATGACATACTAGAAGTATGTCAACAGATTCGGATCCACGCCGGCTTTTAAACCATTAACAATCGGTCAGTTAGGCAGGGAACAAACAGATGACCACGTACTTACAACTGCCAGTCGTACGCTAACATACAACACACAAACAGACCATTTAAATAGGACAGTGGCCTCCGTTTTCAACAGTAAAAACAAAAACTTATCTTAATTACATATGTGTTTTTATTGGACGGTTTTCACTCATCTGTACAACATATGTTATTACATGCTATTCAGATTTGACAGCAATTTATGAATCATTTAATAATGATCATTTACCGGACCATTCCGTACCATTTGTCAATCATAGGCTTTTCGTGGCGATGTTGTTCATGTAATGTTGTTCAGGCTAGTCGTCTGTTAATTAAGAGGACATGTATTCTCATTTGTCCTCGATATATACCTCTCTCCTTCAGGCTAAAATATTTATACTTAAAAACTTAACATGCGTATAAATCAACATATCAGCCTTTGTTACGGATTCCTGTCCCATCAAGCATATTGTACAACGGACTTATTTCTAAAAATAGAATAAATTAAGTTACGCGCCGTTTTAATTTTGCCCGCTTACTTGACATGTAACATAGTTAATGTCATACGCGAATGTAATCATGTTGCGTGCTGGTTTTATAAACTTGAAAATCAAATTCCTCTTACACATCAATACGGTACGTAATTCAAAGAGTCTTAAAAACTCTTCTAATATAAAGTCAAATGGAATTTTTGGACACAAATTAGATTTGTCCTCGTTTGGTTGATTCAAACCCAGTCTTTTCGGCACGTTATAAATAGATTCGAAAAGGGACGATAATGAATGAAGTAAGCTCGAAAAAATTATACATTATATAAAAATATGCAAATGAAGCAGTTTTCATCCGAAGTACATTTGTTAAAATGAAGATCGCCCTGACAGACATCGAATGACATAATTACAGTTTTTCTTTATAAATCGTATGTTGTACACCAAATGAAGAGAGCTTAATCGCGCTACTGTATACGGTTTCTATCAACTCGTGGCACCTGGTCATAGTTCGTACGATCGTGGACATTGTTCCGCTCTTCAGAGGATGAAATCGTACGATCTCCGTACGGACATCGCCGACAAATCGTGCATAACTTGCTAGGAACTAATACTGTGCTTGTATGTTCATACGTCACTCAAAGGACACCGTGTGTGTTAAATTTCACAAGGGCTTCGTACGGTGTCCGTACAGACTTCTTGCTACTCCGAAATCCCTACGAGTTCGATAGCTCGATAGCTCGGTGAAAGACTTTCACTCAGTACATGTCAATAAAATCCGTACGATGCTCATACGAGTCTGGGAGGCCCGTACGAAAGTTCAATTCGGATGATGTACCATTTTGCCAAAATCATCTCATATGAATGACCGAGGTATTACCAGACATGGCATTTTGTCTACTAATTATTTCGCAAATAAGTTGGTTTGACCTTGTATGTCATTTATAATTATACTTTCTAATATATTCACACTTGCTTGCAACTTTTAAGAGATTTCCTGTTATTCTAGTTGAAGCTATTAACGAATTTCATTTACATACATACTTACAAAAATTTGATACATGTAGTAACGATACTGTTGTCCTATACAAAATACAAATATTTCAACATTTGATATAATCAAAGTGTGAGCAATGCCTGTAACATTTCATTTATATAGTACAAACCAATTAACTAGATCCTCGACTTTTATGCATATATATATCACAATACTCTTGAACAGAATATATCAATTGCCACGGAAAAATCGTGCCTTGTCAGAGAGTTAGATTAGTATGTATAGTTCGCCTCGTACAAATTCGTAATACTCTCCGCTTACGAAAACAAAAGCCGAAATAAAAATGCAGACAATAAAAAAATTGTGCTAATAGAAAGGTCCGAGAAATAGGATCAATTGTTCACACTTTTATTCTATTGGCATGTATACATGCTAGTAGCATTAAATCTTTCACTGTTGGTATTTTCATCAACCAATACAGCTGTGTGAAGTTGGCTCGACATACGACATACAACATACGACATTCAAAAAATCGAATAAAAGTCATAAATTTAGCCAAAATAAATGCATGTTGAGAATAGTTTTTGTTTCCATATTTAACACGCACGTGCAATGAAATACATTTGAAATACATGTATCTTTAGCTGTGTGAAGTTGGCTCAACATACGACATTCAAAAAATCGAATGTCGTCCAGCTCGACATACGACATTGGACGACATTCAAAAATCGAATGTCGTGCAGCTCGACATACGACATTGGACGACATTAAAAAAATCATCTGAAATCGAATGTCGTCCAGCTCGACATACGACATTGGACGACATTCAAAAAATCATCAGAAATTGAATGTCGTCCAGCTCGACATACGACATTGGACGACATTCGAAAAATTATGAAAAATCGAATGTCGTCCAGCTCGACATACGACATTGGACGACATTCAAAAAATCATCTAAAATCGAATGTCGTCCAGCTCGACATACGACATTGGACGACATTCAAAAAATCATCTTAAATCGAATGTCGTCCAGCTCGACATACGACATTGGACGACATTCAAAAAAACATCAGAAATTGAATGGCGTCCAGCTCGACATACGACATTGGACGACATTCAAAAAACCAACAGAAATCGAATGTCGTCCAGCTCGACATACGAGATTGGACGACATTCAAAAAAATCATCAGAAATTGAATGTCGTCCAGAAATTTTGGAGCCTCGTCGTAAGCGAAAAGAAGCCGATTTACGCGCTGTAACTCTATTGATAGATATTCCCTTGTATACACTTCACCCCACATTTGCTTAAAATGTCAAAACGTTGTGAATGTCAAAAATTATGAAATTGAGTTTTTTTTGTTATCCATTTTGATGGCCAGATCTTTCTTAGAAAGTACATGACATATTTTTGTATTTGATAATTTTGAAGCATAATTCTATTGTTTAACACTAATTAGTTTTAAGTGTCGGGTGGCCATCATGTGACTATAACATTTGAGGCTAATACGTAAAAACAAGTATAATTGGTATTGCGTAACCAACAGAAGCCGCCGAATATCACATTTAAAAAGGTGGTACGTATATCCAAGATGTACAATTTATAATACAAGTGCAAGTCCCTGTTTGGCAAATTCAGGGAAACCGTTTCTTACTGCGGCGACAAGCCTTGCGTCGTCGTGAACAGTGATGGACCGCATAAGCCCCATTCTCACAGTTCTGCTTTGGCATCCCCGGTGAGCCCTGGTTTGTAATCCGGGGGGCTTGTCTAACAGGGGAGGCAACCGTAGCGGCACCATGAACATCCGGATAACCGGGACGATCCGTGATAGACCGTGATGGACCGGCTGACAGCCTCGGTTGTTTAAAACGTTTAAAATCCGTGATAACAGGGACAATACCGGGGAGTATCCGTGGCTCTACCGTTCAAATACCTTGATAAACCGTAGCATACCGGATTTTCATATACAAACCCGGTTGAGAGCCGGTCCACCTCCGACAAAGAACGGTATAGCCCCGTTTCGTACCGGTGGCGACAAGGGTAGTTACGGTATGAGCCTGTTACAAGCCAGTTAAACCCCGGAATATAACGGTACACCTACGGTTAGGGCAAAAAAGGTCCCGATTTGATCACGGTTAAGGGCGGCGAAGTTGGTTTGACTATGGCTATATACAGCGTAATCGGTATGATTTATCCAGCAGAAACCGAGGCTTCAAATTGAGACATTCTACAGAAACGTATTTATAGTTGTATCCATGGGTACCTCAATAACTATTTCAAAGAATAGAACATCGAGCATCTAGACAAGATATTTTGTACACGAATGATCTTGCACCTAGTTCAAACTAGCAAACTAGCTTTAATTAATGCCCAAGTCAGACAGAAACGAACATTCATTACACACAAGTGTCCTGGCGAGTCACCATGTCAATGATCCGTGAGTGGCTAAGGTTGACAATGTTTTAGAAGGAACTGATACAGTTACCGGACGGTATGCCAAGCCGTAAGACATTAGATGATTTTTTGAATGTCGTCAAATGTCGTATGTCGAGCTGGACGACATTGAATTTCTGACAATTTTTTGAATGTCGTCCAATGTCGAGCTGGACGACATTCGATTTTAGATGATTTTTTGAATGTCGTCCAATGTCGTATGTCGAGCTGGACGACATTCGATTTTTCATAATTTTTCGAATGTCGTCCAATTTCGTATGTCGAGCTGGACGACATTCAATTTCTGACAATTTTTTGAATGTCGTCCAATGTCGTATGTCGAGCTGGACGACATTCGATTTTTTGAATGTCGTATGTTGAGCCAACTTCACACATCTAAAGATACATGTATTTCAAATGTATTTCATTGCACGTGCGTGTTAAGTATGGAAACAAAAAATATTCTCAACATGCATTTATTTTGGCAAAATTTATGACTGGGTTGTCACAATATTTGTTACATTAGTGTGAACGCACGTGTTGCACTAATTGCATGAAGAAATGCAGATAATTAATGTGCGCAATATGTTAATTGCGAGGATATAACTGTGTTACAGCGACACACATTATCATACCGTACGATATTTTGTGCTTGGAAGTGTGTTGCATTTTCTATTTCTAAGCATGCATATGATTTGATATATTTATGTCATACGAGGGTTGTTGTAATTGGAATGCAACTAAGACCATAGAAAACTATCCTTGATAGATTCTAATTAAACAAGCGGTTGGTCCCATGGCAGTATTCATCGCCGATATATATGCGAAGTTTCATTCAGTTATTCCATTTTTAAAATGCGAGTTTGTTATTATTCCTAGATACACTGTGCATAAACTGGACATGAGCCAAACCGAGATCTGAATGTATCTGATATTTTTCCCGACAATGTAATTGCAGGTGCAATAGCATGCCATCCTTCAAACATGTAGATTGGCAGCGATTGTCGAAGTATGTCTTTAATTTCTGACGGATTTTACCTTTGTTTAGCTTTGTATTTACCAATTGTCCATTTTATACATCAAATTTAATGGTAGAAACTTAGTTTATATCGAAAAAGGTGTAAATTATTACTGGCACCCACGGTGCATTTTGCAATGCATAATTTTGTTCTGTCTTTGCTGGCCCATATTTGTTTTTGGATCTGTCGCATTGGTGACAAAATGAACCCATGTCTCGTTTATGGTCATAACATTTGCAAACGGTCGACTGTTTTTTTATCTCGAAACTGGTTTTAATTATTTTTGGACAGTTTGCAAGGACATATGTGCTGGCGTCCCAAAGCAGATAGGGGTATCCAAACTACACCTTTTGTCCTAATTTTTGTTATTTGCTTGATAATTGTATGAATAGCTCCTAATGATGTGCCAACATATTGAGCTACTTGCTTTATTGTAAATACTCCACAATTTTCTAAAAAATAGTTGATTTTCGCAACCCTTTGGTAGTATGATGCGGTATTTGGATGGCGTGCACGAGGTTCATTTCGAAATACAATTACACCACTTTTAAATTTCTTAAACTATCAAGTAGCTGATGAATAATATACTACATGACACCATTTCACCATACAAGTTATTTTAAATATTGTATTTGCTCCCACATTAAGAAAAGAACGATTCTTAAATTTGACCGAATTTGGTCAGAAAAAAGTGACAATTTAAGCATTAGTATACACGAGTAGACAGTGTTAATTGGCCTATTGTTACAGCTACATTGAACGAATTTTAAAATGTGAGGTATCAATTTAAAGCTAGTACATTGATCTTTGATATACAGCTCACTATTTTTAAAAATTCATTGACACAAGAAAGATATAGCATCACTTGCATTCCAATTTGAACAACCCTCGTAACAAAATAATAATCATTCAAGTTAAAGTTCAAGTTTTAAGTCTACTTCGAGACATTCGCCCGCTCAGCCGACTGTACATTTAATCCCGAACATCGAGTCGCAAGTCGTCTGTTACACTCGGTGCTGATGGCAGCCACAGCACATTGACTGTTGATCCTCTCAGGTACCCAGTCATACACCTTGGTGAAGTGAAGTTATATATGGTATTATTTTGCATCTATAAATTGACCAGTAGCGCAGACGGGAATCGAGCCCGAACCTCTCGACCCCGGAGCGTGCGCCCTACCTCTAGATCACCGCTCCTCAGTTATGACATTGGGACTATTTTGTCCAAGTGTGATAGGAAAAGATAACTACCATACATTCAGTCCGACGCTCATACCACAACACGGATGTTTTAAAGCAACCTATTAGTCGAGTATGCTTTTGCTGACGACGTTTAGATATAGTTTGCATATTGTTTTGCATAAATATACAACTTATTATTTACAAACAATATGATACAGAAATGAGATGTGTTGACATGTTTGAATGTTTCGCGCCAAAATCTATCTCACCAGTACATCGTACTGTAGTTTGAAAGTCCTTCCTTCTAACATTGGGTTTAGCGTTGGATATTATGTCGCCTATCCTAAGCAATTATAATAAAGAGTAGCATCAAAGAGGTCAATAGGACCAGCGATATGAAATGGACTCATTGACAATCATAGATGTCATCTAGACATTGTCCATTACTTAAAACGTTTTCGTTAATGTAACCATACCATCGAAATAAATGAAACACTAACTACAAGATGAGAAGAAATTTTGACAGGATGAGGAGATATAATGGCAGGAGACATTGAGACATTATATAGAAACCTAGGAAAAAATCCTTTCTATTTTATTACTTTATAAATACAGTCATTAACTCCTTGTCAAGCAGCTTGTCAATAGTTTATATGGTGTAGTGTACTTTAATATGAACAAAAGGCCTGCATAAAGCGGGGATTTCCCTTGATGTCTCAGGCAAAAACTGAATGACCAACCACTTAATTTGTATGCTCCCCGAAAGCACCACCTTGGAGGTTAGAAAAGTCCGACATATCACGAATGTCAACATTCCCATTTTAGCATACAGTTATCACCTTTAATTTCACTTTGTCATTAATCATACATTATTTAAAGTTCTTCTTAAAAAACAATATTATTCATTGTATAAGCTATCAAGGCATTATACATTTTTATTCAATGATAATTTAACGGTGATCGTATTTTCGGTCCGGATACGTTCCAATACATACTTTAGTCATTCGGCATAAAAATGGCTGCCTTAGAGGCTCGATAATCACAAACGAACACGTGCTTCAGTGATGTCGCACACGTAAAGTAACAAGAAAATGGCGACGTCCGCTCGCTAACCTTAACCCCTTACCCTTGGAGTCCTAACCCTAACTCCCTAACCCTTAGCCGTGTAGGCCTGGACTAAAGCCGCCAGAACTATATAAAAGAGTTTTGCCCAACTTATTCGATCTACCGTCCAACGGTCCAATTCACCTCGCATATTTAAACTATTACTGCTCGATAACTTCGTAATCTTGGTATACTATTTAAGATCAGTTTCAGTAAAGATATTGCTCGTCGTCAGGCATTCAATGATGCTATGATATTACATAGACGCATTTTGCATTGCCTATGCGTCCGATGCGCAATAACTTTTCGTGAAGGTCGTGTGGAGATTTGGCGTTGTTCACAAATTAATTCGATATCCACCCATATAAGTATAATTGGCAGTTTCATATATAAATGCGAAAGTACCCAACATTATAGCTGGAAAACTTAACTTAATACCTTTATAAATATATGGTATCAAGTATAGCTTACAATTCAGCATTTATCCTTGGATTTCTTTTTGTTGATGTTTTTTATAATTTTTCTCAAATTTTAATTGCATCGTTGTGAGAAATTAGGTTGATGTATTGCGTTTCATTTAAATACATCGTTTCGGCAATAATTGATGACTCATAGATATACAAAACAGGTGCAATATGTCATCAATAATGCTATTATACTTGAATTTATTATCCTTAAAATGCGTATGACCTTGAGTTGTTCGGGATTTACCAGTTGGGTGATAATTAAGACAGTATCTACGCAACACATTATTGTAGTATGTAGTTAGCAACAGATGGCAATGAAGGTCGTCCGAGTGTGTGCTTTTATAGCAACAACACGTGAGAATGATTTATACGTGTGAATGTACGCTTAATTAATGTTTAACTGACGTGACTTATACGCTTGTTTAGTTATATTAGATATGCAGTCATCTTATATACTAGTATATTATAAAGAGGAACTTTCGAAGACGAACTGACTACCTCTAATACATTCATTTCCTTCACACCTCGGATGTACTTTGTCATTCATTTTGGTATAACAATAATTTTTAACATGCAAGCAATGAAATCAGTACTAGAAACTAGAACCCACACATGACACGTGATACAATGGAACCCCGACTGAGGCATAAACTTTGACGGCAATGTTTCGTGCTCTGAACCAGACGTTATTTCGTGCTCTGAACCAGGCGTTATTTCGTACTCCGAAACAGGCGTTATTTCGTACTCCGAACCAGGCGTTGTTTCGTGCTCCGAACCAGATGTTGTTTCGTGCTCCGAACCAGGCGTTATTTCGTGCTTCGAACCAGACGTTGTTTCGTACTCCGAACCAGGCGTTATTTCGTACTCCGAACCAGGCGATGTTTCGTACTCCGAACCAGGCGATGTTTCGTACTCCGAACCAGACGTTATTTCGTAATCCGAACCAGGCGTTATTTCGTGCTCCGAACAGGCGTTGTTTCGTGCTCTGAACAAGGCATTGTTTCGTGCTCCGAAACAGGCGTTGTTCGTGCTCTGAACCAGGCGTTATTTCGTGCTCCGAACCAGGCGTTGTTTCGTGCTCTGAACCAGGCGTAGTTTCCTACCCCGCCTGGGGCGTTGTTTCGTGCTTCCAACTCGGCGTTATTTCGTTCTTCGACTAAGGCGTATAATGCGTTGATTCTTACTACGACTCAAGCCTTGTTCAGTGCTTCGACATAGTTTCGTGTTCTGACTCAGGCGTTTTTACATTCATCGGTCCAGGCATTGTTTCGTACTACGGCCCAGGTGGAGTATTCCCTAACTTCGTTATATACAACCATTTGACACCTACCTCTTATTTATGTGGGAAAGTTATCCACATTTATTGCTTGCTGACGTACAGGTCAGTGTTTGAATGTTTACATCTAAACACTTTGTTTGACCCACTCACCGTTACATACATTACCATTATCACATAGTTCTTGTCAGATCAGAGTATTATTGCATGACATTGACGGCTGTCACGTGACTCATGCCTTGCACGTGGAGATGTTTTCATTACTGTTGTTGGTGAAAAAGCAAACGTCGTGGTTACTGGTTGATATTGAATTCAAGGAAAACTGGTAAGGTGTAAACGTGTATCATAAGTTATAAACTCCAGCGCGATAAATTGCAATACAAAAACAAACACAAAATCCGCTATATTTATCTTTTCTGAATATTTAAGAGCATGAAAACTTTACATGTTGTGCCAAATATTTAAATGCTTTTATTGGTAAATATTACGGTCCTTGATTTTAATCCATAACAAAAATATAGGCAGTATTTGGTTTGTTTTTGTACTGCAATTTATCGCGTTGGAGTTATACATGAATTATACATAAACACATAAACTTTAACAAAAGATACAAAACAAAACATACCTTAATGTGTTGCCATTTGTTGTTCTTTTAAGGCTTTTTTGGACTTTTTTCACAGATGGTGTTGGGTGTTTCGGCCTGTTTGTGGCTGGGACTGTGTCATTCGTTTTTTGGGACTGAATCTGGGTATTGTTAGCTTTTTTGACAGCTGTGACTTGGACTTTTGACCTTTTGACAGCTAAAACTTGGAATTTAAGCGGTTAAGTTCTTGTACTCGTTAATTTATGTGTTTGTCATTGTTTCGTGTAATGGTGATCTATGTTGTTTTCATGTTTTCTATTGGCAGCTGTTTTACTTGAGTGTAACCTCCTTGTCCGATTCTTCGTACCTTTTTAGTGTAATTGTAATGTACACTAATCGAACTCGGCAATACAGATATGACGATGTTTTATCTCTGACTCTATACGTGGATATTCTGGTAACATGCAACCTTGACTACACCCATATAAGTACATACATATAATAACGAATACGCTAATGTGTTTACCAACCAGCGGTTATTGTTGGCCTAATAAATAATATTTTTCTCCATAGATATACCGTATCAATTAATTACTTGGTTATATGAAATGAACAAAGGTATAAAACGCATAATTGCTGGAAACCTTTGTACTCATTTTTCTGTTTGTTGAAGAATGACATTGCTAAATATAAGTACCACAGTAAGCTTATTCTGGCTGATTATTAGTTTGACTTCTTAGGGGTCTTCTTAAAGGTAGTACATCTATACCTTTGGAGACGGTTTCTCGCAGCAGTGGTATGTGACGCTGTTCTTGAAACACTAGTACATTAGGAAACAGTGTCTTATGTTTTATATGTCGTGCATAATCTCGTCGTAAACGAGAGTTTGTTGGTTTTCCGTGAGATGTTTTGACTCATTGGACTAACCTTAATGCATAACATATAATACCGACTGGTGGAGTAATGCACGTGTGGACTGGCCATATAGCTTACGAAGCCAATCGGATTTAAAGCATTCAATGCTTATATTTGTTTTAATTACAAGTTGTCTGCTGCAAATTCATATTTTATCCTTAAACTATAAACTGTATAATATACATTTGTTGATATGTTTGCATGTATATATCTATTTCAAATTGTTTTAACAATGTCTTAAATGTGATTGTACAGCACTTTTGACCGTGTAATTACATGATAAAAGTGCTATATAAATATGGTATAATAATAATAATAATATTTGATTGTTAAACAATCTCGATTAACATCGATCGTGATGGTATCCTTCGTCAAGACAGTTTTACACGTTCATAGATTCGATAGTTTGTATTATTAGTTTCTATAATTTATCTGTATTTAATAGCAACTGTATTATGATGATATATGTAAATATTAATTTAATAATATTTTTTATTATACTATCAGTAAATATGCATTATCAACTAATAGCGAATTTACGGGCGCGAAGCGCCCGAATAAATTTCGCAATAAGTCTACGTGTCACGTGGTTTGGTCAGAGTTTGAATTCATTAATGGTTCTGAAAATTTGTGTTAAGGTCTCGCAGTGACAGGAATATACTGAAAAATGGCCGCCAATAGAATAACAAAAGTTACCTAAAATGCGTTATTCTGTAGCTCATAAATTTTCTTTTATATTTTATTGATGTTTAAAAATATTCCAAAAACTCAGTAGGCCCATCTAGAACACATTTTAATACGGGAGATAAATACTCTGTTGCTTCGTATAGCACTTTGATCGACCGCCATCTTGGAACGCTGGGAAAACAGAGAGAAAACACAGAATGTGACAGCCTGCATAGAATCAGTAATTGATCAACTGATTACGCCATTAAAGTACTTGTTCTAAACAAGGAAAGTCGTATTATTATACACTTACTAAGGTAGTTATACAGTGAACTTAAAAACAAAAGCAGGTTCGTATCGACTATCGTTCTTCGTTACTTCTTACCCAAAAATGTTACAAATTTTCTACTGACTGTACATATATGAATCATATGATCAGCAATCATTCTGTACTGGATGATCATGTTACTAATAATTAAGGACATCTGACATTGCTACTGCTGTGTTTCAATACTGACATGTAGCAGCGAGCTATGAGAATTGAACAAAATTATGAAAATGAACAATTTAATATTTAAGATAAAATTCGCTAAAATATTACGTATTGTCTTTCTTTCAATGTGTCGATAGAAAGGAGCGTGCATGCCGTAGTAAATAAAATATAATAACATGTATATGACATGTATACCATATACATGTCATATTACATGTAATTATATTTTATTATAATATGACTTTATGGTAGAGTTTATAATAATAATAATATTAATTCAAATAATAATAATGATAATAATGGTGATGATGATGTTGTTGATGATAATAATAGACAGCTACTACAACATATGTGGCTCAACGCTAAGATATGCTCACCCGATGGTAAATCTGATATGGGGCATTGTGCCTTGTATGTGTTTTATGTTTTCTGTGCTCGGCTGGTTAATTTGAGTGCTGCCTTCCTTGTCTGACTTAATATTATCTTTATGCTTAACATTAAAGCATGTTGTACTCGGGGCTTGACTTACCGTACTGGAACGATAATGTTCAAACATGTGCATCTACTGTCATCAAATGAATAAGAAAAGGTAAAATGTTACATCAAGTATTTTTACAATGGCTGTTAAGTTAACGCTCTTTTAAAGGGGCTGCCTCACAGCTTGGGCTAAATTTTTGATTTTCCAACCTAACCAAGCATTGATGTAATAGAAAGCCGCTGACGGTTGCTTCATGAAATATTTGGTGCAAATAAGCAATTTTAACCACTCTCGATATCGCCCACTGAGTATTTTTTCTTGAAAAAAAGCGCTAAGTTTCCTTCCAACATGCTTTGTATGTTATGTAATTCACATGTGATTGAACTGTAACATCAACAAACTGCAGCGTAAATAGCAATGAGGTATTAGGTACGATCTTCGATTCGTTTTCATCAAATGCGAACAAATTTTAGATAATGTAAGTAATAGTAGTGTTAATTCTATAGGCTACTAATACTCTATAGAAGTTCTTATACATGTAAAAATACTAAATAACTACCGAATGCCGAAGTTTCTCAAGTTATTTTAGATGTCAATGTGGTTGTTTATGGGAAATACAGCCAACTATACCAAAATTACGCGAATATTTGACAATTTTATTTTATTTTTGCAATACGCCAATATGTGAGGCAGTCCCTTTAATGGTCTAATCATGTATAAATGAAAATATCATTATTCTGTGTATATAGATCTATGTTTAAAGATTTACGCTAACGCTTTGAAATACCTCATAAAATGAAATTGTATACAAATAGTATTAGATTGAATAGTATATAAATTTGCATAAATATTAAATGTTATATTTCCTCATAAATAAAGATATATCCGGCTACTGATTGTTGTATACCTGCACAATGTTATGTAATATGATGAAATGACAAAGTCCCAGCGCAATCCTCGTGACTTTTCTTTCATTTTAAGTTGAATGAAATATGTGAGTTTCGTAAAAAAAAGAAAGCTACGTTATAATCTTTGGGCAACTGAAAATTATATTTTCAGCTTTTTGACGGCTAAAACTTGGACTTTTGACTTTTTGACGGCTGAAACGTGGACTTTCGTCATTTTACAGCGTGCACTTGCACTTTCAGCTTTTTGACAGCTGAACCTTGCACTTTCAGCAGTTTAGTTTTATTTTCTCGTTCAGTTGTGGGGTAGGCATTTGCCGTGTAATTGTGGTCTGTGGTATTTCTGTTTACTGTACCCGACTGTTTCAGTTGAGTGCTATCTTCCCTTTCCGATTTTTCGTTATCTTTTTTTCAAACATGAACCGTGGTAGAAGCCATGTTTGTTGTAAAACATGGACAATCGCAATAGCCCTTATCTTCCGTTGTATATTAGTCTAATTCTCTATCTTTACAATATATTCAGTAAGTTTTGTAAGATTTCATGATGACGGGAAAAAAGACAACCCGTTACATGAACTAAAGTAAGGAGTATAATTATAATTCCAATATAGTGTTTGTAAATAATTAATAACAACTGTGGTAGGCCTCTAAGCCTCATTTAGAGTGAACCAAAACCGTGGAGTTAGCCCTAGTCTCTGTGAAACACGATCAACCTTAACGAATCACCGCATGTTTCACTTGTTAACAAAGTCTTTAAGACACTTATTTAGCGGGTAACATTTTCTCTCGGAAAACGTGTAGAGATCTAATAAATTACCAGTAATTACTAGTGTATAATTAACACGTTCTAGTAATGTCTAGACTGTTGGTTTTTCTCAACGCACTGCTTGTTCTGATCCTGGATTCATTTACAGACACATAATACTAAATACTCAAAAGAAGCAACTAGTATTTAATCTTCAATAAATAGAAAAGTGGGTTGCTATTAAACACGGCTGATTTTTTTTAAATATAAAATTACTGATTGGCATTTAGTTGATAGATACATCACATGTTGGCTTGTATCTTCATTAATTATATACCTGTTGGAGAAAAACCAAGAATAATTTATCTATACAGATCTACTGATCTACAATTCTCAATTTCATAACATTTTCTGTGTTTAACCACTATGCATTTAATATACTAAAATGTTTAAAAATGTATAGCGCATGTTTATAAATGTATTACGCTTACTCCCTCCAAAATGGAATCCCGTAGCCAACTTGCTAACAAAATAAAAGATACAAGTGATCAAGTTAACGAATAATACTTAGATCTATATGTACCCCATCCCATCGACGATCAATATGTTTTCTTAATTTTACGTAAGCTCTGGCTACGGGATTCCATTTTGAGAGGGGCGGTTGCTATGATATTTTATGGATATAATTTCAAATTCCTGTGGTTTGACACATCACGACAATTTGCAAAATGAACATATTAATAAGCAAAATATTGTTTACGTTTCGTTTATGTATAAAACGAATATGCAAACTCAAAAACGAAAGTTTTAACCCGTATAGCCAGTTTTTCCTGTTTGAGTTATAACCATAGCGTGTGTGTTTACGCCGTCACCAGTGACCATATAACCCAAGGTATGACACACCAGCTATATGGATTCTCCCGGTGGCGTGGGTAAACAAACCCATTACGTATATATAACACCTAGTTTCATTTGTTGATTGACATAATGAAACTACCACAAAAAGTGTCAGATATTTCATGAGTTGTATCTTAAATTCTTAACACCTCTTTAAAAATCACAAGTCATAACCCGGCATGTAGGTAGAGTTTGAGGTCTACCACTGAGACAGATTGTTGTGAGTTCGATCGAGGACTCCTAGACGTGATATTCCAACGTCGTTACCAGAACACTGATATCGCTGGCTTAGAATTAGAAGGTTGTAAGTACAAAATCAATAGTTAGAGAAAACAGTAAAAACCTGTCTGAAAACTACTCTTTACTTATGGAAAAACAAGCTTTTTAAACTTCAGGGTGGTATTCACAAAGCATCTTAAGAGAAATCTTAGAATTTTCTTAAAATATTAAAATTTCCTTAAGTGTATCAGATGAACAGGAAAATCAGGGTTATAATTTTTTTACATGGTTAGGAAGCATTATGTAATAAGCTACAATGAACACAAAGAAAACATGGGTTATTCTTCGTTTCTTGGGAAATATGTGCAGCTCAATTTTTTAACTTAAGTCAAAATATTTAAGTTTTCCCTTAAGATGTTTTGTGAATACGGCACCTGTTTGGTAAAAAAAACTGTCTGAAAACTACTCTTTACTTATGGTTTGGTCTATATGACCACATCTGATATTCATGAAAATAGGCTCATAAGAAGCGCCTGGAGATGCAGATTTCTAATATGCAAGAGTCTTATAAGGTCGTAAGTAGTACACTTACGAGATATACCAACGTCGTAACCAGGGATGGTATTCGATATTGATCTTACTTGACTTAAGGATAAGGACAACCAATCAGATCAGACCATATTAAACCCTTGGTCAGTATCAGGTGATATGATTGGCTATCCTCATTCTCCAATTAAATAAGATCAATATTGAATATCACCCCCAGAACACTGATATGTCCTCCTGTCCTTGTTAGGCCCTGCAAGTATACGGGTCATTCCAGGACAACTATAATGCATAATGTCAAGATGACTCCATATATTTTACTACTTCCGGCGGCAATTTGTCGAACCCACTCTTAGGGCATGACGCAGTACTATAGGTTGGATTTTCAACAAATGCAATGCGTTTATTTTATATCACATAACATGTTAGATACATATTGCAATAACATACTACATTTTGTACGTACATTTTACATATACATACATGTAATACAAAAGATATGATATAATTAACAAAGTAACTAACGAACACTTAAACGATAAATGATAATTTTAGCACGACGCCTGTTCATAGACCTATTTACTAGGTTTATTTATTCATGTATCTATTTTTTATTAAAGATGTTCACGTGAATTCATTGAGTTATAATTATAAATGCAGCCATGCGTTGAAAATTAACCGCATTTACTCTTCATTTACTACAGTAAGTAAAATGAATGGCCAACGGAATATTTAATTGACAACCGGCCTTATGTAAATTATTTATAAGTTTAATGTGTATAAATCGATTATTCAGATCAGTCACTTGTTTACATAACATTGTGTATATAAACATTGCCATTTCTCTTATTGATGTATTATTTTAATAGACAGTATGTGAACGTATTGGTATGTAGCTTAGTGAATAAGGTATTGGTTTTCACTGCCTTTTTCTCAAATTGAAATGTTTAAAACAATACAAATACAATTGCTATGATATTGCAATGTGTGTTTGCAAGTGACAGACCTGATTATGAAAATCCAATTGAATATAGTCCGAATAAAAAGACCTAGTCCTCGGAACTTTATGCAGGAATATAATACAAGCTTCTTGTGCGGAATACTTCAATTTCTGCGAGAAAGTCGTGCATAGTCTGTTATTAAGAGTAGTCTGTATAGCACACCTCGGTCATATTCGTAATACTCCCCGGTTATAAAAAACAAATGCTAATATAGACAAGATAACTATGCTATAAAATCGAAGATTCGAGGACTACGTTTATTTGTTCGTACTCAATATTTGGTTTATCTTGTTTTATGAATCAGAGAAGTACGGTTAGAATAATGGCTCGGCAGACTTAATGATATAAAGCATTGGATACTGATAGGCTAGTATTCCTGCTATTATATTTAGAGTCAGACAATCTTGTACATATCACTGAGTGATATGCACGATGTGTAACATAGAAACACCATTAGCGTACCACGAACATAATCAGAGAACATAACATTAAGTAAATACAACATCAGTAATCAATCGTCTACGGTAGGATTTTGATTTATTTTCAAAACGAATGAATACTACAAGACAGTTTATATATCCGCTAAAATTGAAGCAGTGTTTCATCTCAATGTCTACAGTGCAACACATCTACACTTAAGAAAGGATAAGATTCCCTTTTGTTAAAGCGCGGGTTTTGATTGCATTTCCGGTAAAATGAGTACATTGTAGTCTACTTGAGCACTCCCCTGCCTTTTTAAATCTAACTTTGAAATTAACGAATTTAACTTCTTGTAATTATGTTTGTCAAATTACTTCCAGGAAAGCTGCTTAGATCAACGGGGTAGAGGCTTCAGTTTTGGCACTTTGTTCGCCAAGCATATGTTCGTCAAGTCTATGTTTCGTCTAGTCTATGTTCGGCAACTCTATGTTCGTCAAGCCTATGTTCGAAAGTCTATGTTCGACAAGTCTATGTTCATCAAGCACTATATCGATTACTAAAAGGGTGTACCAGAAACATCTTGAAAGAAACAGAATATTGTTTTAAATTAAGAGATTTCACACCAACTTACAGATGCAATATGTTTTATAAGCAATTTTTATTTTAGATACATATTCAAATATAATTTATTGGCATTTTGGCAAGATCTCTGACTCTGATACTGTAAATCAGGAAGTTTGTACGAAAATAACAATATATATAATTATATATGTAAGTCCGTCTGGGAAAAAGATAAATAACGAAACACCTTTCAAAATAATAAAACAACCTACCGGTATATGTATACCGTTCGTGTAATGGATAGCTGGTATTAATGCTAGCCTATCTGTGGAATTTAATACCCGTGTTTCAAAACCCTGTACTTGTTATCCGACAAAGTCTGTGATTAACACTATTGTGTCTATAGATTGTGGGGATTTTGTCAGACATTTGTGTAATCACTAGGAGAGGTAAAATAGGAAGTTCGAACGAAGCGTGTATAATTAATTTAATTATCCGAAAATTAACTTGTCATCCGTAAATTGTTTAGAAATCAAGGCAAGTAGTCTACCACACCTCAAGTGATGGGTAATTTAATAATGGGTATGTAACAATGGGTGTTGGATAAAGTTGTCCAATTCTGTTGTGGTAACGAGATAAGTATCTCTAGCGCGACAAATTGCAATACAGCTTCAACGTGTGTAAATAACGCTCATTCCTGATGAGGTTCATCGCTACGAAGGTATGAGAGAAGCGACGCCACTTATTGCTTATATAACTATACTTACCCTCAAACAAACGCTGTCATGGAGCAAACCACATACCTACCGTTCTCAAAGCCGACATCGTACCTAATACTTGTACCAGAAGTCTATATTCCTGCCTTTGTTGACGATACGGTACATCAAAAGTCAGTTCTAAGTTAAAACAGTTGTATATAATACAGAAATTGCAGAATGGAATTTTGACCAAATTGGTTGATGTAAATGATAGGCAGCAGTAGCTGCTTAGTTCAAGCCACCTCTATAACACCGGGACCACGTTCATACAGAGTTAGCAAGTTGTACAGTTTTCTTTCTGTGTTTCTCGTACTCTGCTGTTTCTGTTGAGTGCTTCCGTTCCTGTCTGATTGGTTATCATCTGTTCCACTGTACGCGTACATGTATTTCTAAAAGCTATCATTTGAAGTATAACATCCGGAGTCCTTATGGAGACAGTTCTTGTTAGAATGTCATTTGACTCGTCTCCTGTTAACATTTCCAGTCGAACCAATCACGGTGTTTGTTGTACCACCCTTCATGAAAACTCGTTAAATCCGTCTGACGTCATCAGATAGGTTTACTGTCTCCAGGTACAAGTTTTAGAAAACCCCTTTCATACCGACGTACACATAGACAAACGGGAATATGGAACACTCCTTTCATACCGACGTACACATAGACAACCGGGAATATGGAACACTCCTTTCATACCGACGAACACATAGACAAACGGGAATATGGAACACTCCTTTCATACCGACGAACACATAGACAAACGGGAATATGGAACACTCCTTTCATACCGACGTACACATAGACAAACGGGAATATGGAACACTCCTTTCATACCGACGTACACATAGACAAACGTGAATATGGAACACTCCTTTCATACCGACGTACACATAGACAAACGTGAATATGGAACACTCCTTTCATACCGACGTACACATAGACAAACGTGAATATGGAACACTCCTTTCATACCGACGTACACATAGACAAACGGGAATATGAAACACTCCTTTCATACCGACGTACACATAGACAAACGGGAATATGGAACACTCCTTTCAGTCAGACAATTTTCTCCAAAAGATCATTTGCATTTTATACGCATGGAATAATTTGATTACCCAAGATTGGCCATTCCATGTGACCAGTTATTTTCTCTTACAAACAGCTTACTGTTGGAAACGGCTGATTAATGCCATCATATTTCGGATACAAATTGTATTCTGGTGAAAATTGGCAGAACAGAAGCGCTATTGCTCTGTCAATAAAGGTTTGTTTCGTCTGATTACGTCAAGATACTGTTCCTCTATCCTCTTCGGTCGTAAGTGTGTTATTTCCATTTTTTCCAATTTTGGTCCTAAGTGTTATAAGCCAACGTATGGGTATTAGCATATGACAAGTCTTAATAATTATGTCATATCAATATTCCATCTGTTATATTGAGAAACATTTTTTTCACGAGATTTGGTGTTCTGTTATTTTGTGTAATGACTTTCGTTATTGACTTGATATATTTGTGGCGTTTTAAGCCTGACATAATATCATATTAGATATCTCCTGGCGGACAAAGAAAATTCATATGTACATATTTCGTCTTCATTTTTGTCTGGAATTTGTAAACCATATTTCAACTCTGGTTATATTTTGGAAAGTGATCTAATGTTGATCTAGTCATTGGAGACATGCATGTTGTCCAAAGCACGTGTACTAAATTGCCTACTACACGTACATGTATATCATCTTCACGATCAGCACCTATATTAGCATGCTAATGTTATCTTAATAAAACTAAATACTAGTACATAAGTGTCCTATGTTGATGTGTCTAAACTGGCTTCCAGGAAAATATAATGTTGTCTTTACAAAACTGATTGATTGTGTAACATGTGTTACATATTGCCAAGTCAATTAGGAAGGGAAGAGCGTAGCTGATGGCATCACTAATAAAGTATTTGAACGTAACATCAATCTACATATCTAATTATTTGGAAGGCTTATTTTTTTAGGTAGTCGATATCTTATTTGCAGTTATATCTATTTGAGTGAATGCAACTATGTTGCCAATCTATTCTGGCAAGAAAAAATGTTCATTGTGTATGTCCAAATGTAAAATGACGAAATTTGCATAGTAATATGGGGGTGATTTTCAACAGCACACTGTGTGGCCAACAGGAATACATTGGTCGTTGTTATACTCAATGGAAACTGTTGAGTTTATGTTTTATAGAAGATATTTACACAATGTATAATATCTAGATTGTGAATTTAGCTGCCGCCATCTTTATGGAATTCTAAAGCGATTGGCAGCAGTTTTACTGTTGTAACTAAGTCATTCAGAGTGATCATTCTTCTTGCTCTTTTTAGGATTTCTGACAGCTAAAGCTAAGCATTATAGTCGTTTTACTGTGGAAACTGGTTATTCAGCTAGGGCATTCAGTCGTTTGGTTGCTGAAACTTATTTATTATACTTTTCGATAGCTTGGACTTGGGCGGATGGTTGCTTGTTTAGTTGTGCATTGTGCCTTGTATGTGTTTTGTGTTTTCTGTGCTAGGTTAGTTCAATTGGGCATTATGTCTTGTGTGTTTTTAATGTTTTCTGTGCTCGGCTAGTTACGTTGAGTGCTGCTTCCCTGTCTGACTTAATATAATATTTTTGGTGTGACCGATCTTGGGCCAATGTAACAATTTAGTTTACACACGTCGTATTTGCCTTTAAAAGTTAATATGTTCAGACAAGCACCAATCAGCATATACGTCGTAAACATAATAGGTCACCAACCTCAGGTTCTCACATTTGAGTGACAACCATCAACGTAACAATCTGAATAAAGTTAATCCTAAACATTGTCATCCACATTCTGGTTCATGTAAGACATAGATATAAGACAGATATGCCTTCTCGTTGAAGGACATTCACACAGGCGTAAGAACATTGTTCGCATGACTGCAACCCAAATTTCCCAAGTGCTACCTTGCGTTATTTAATGGCATTGATACAAAAACACGTGTTAGCATTTGTTGCATAACTTGGAGGAAATTGAAGCAAGATTAATGTTGTGTTGCTAATGTTTCATTTATTACAGACATTGCAAACATACGATATGCGCCAGACATTTCAAGTCATAGATATGTGCCTCGATAATTCAAATTGCAGAACTAAGTGTTTGTATTTTAAAACATTAGAGTGATATCATCAGTAATTCTCTTGTGGAGAGGTTGCAAATAAAAATTAACCCTTTCTCTGATACTTTTGGCACTGATTTTGTTAGACTTTACGATTTGTTTATGATAAAAAAACAGCTGACATTTTGATCAGATATTTTAACCGCATATACCTAAGCTAGAACTATTTTCAACGACGAAAGAAGTTAATACTTTGTGTTTGTTATTTTTTCGTCGAAATATTGCGACACAGTTTCTACTTTTAGACAGCTTGATTAACTGCCTGTTTATTTGGATTTCTGACAGGTAAAACTAGGCATTGAAGCCGTTCTACAGTTGGAACTGTTGGAACTAGGTCATTTAGCTAGGACATTCAGCTTTTTGATTGCTGAAAATAATTCATTCTACCTTTCGACAGCTTGGACTTGGATGGATTTTTTACTTGTTTGGTTTGGCAATGTGTCTTGTATGTTTTTAATGTTTTCTGTGCTCGGCTGGTTAAGTTGAGTGCTGCCTTCCCTGTCTGACGTAATATTATCTTTTTGCTCCATTTACACTTTTTCTGTTGGGCGTTGCTTTGTTTGGTTACCTTGTGGGGTGTGTACGTCTGGTTGATTTGTTTCTTGTCTACTGGCTCTTGCGTCGTATTTTCGTCGTTGGTGTTCAGTCTTTGAGGTTATGCTGATTCTGTTGAGCACTACCTTCCCTATCCAATTATTTACTCCATGAAATGCATGATATTTGTGTTGATTTGCCAAAACAACGCAATTGTATCAGTTCCTGTTATAAATGTGCTGAATGTCTGCAATTTTAAGGTGATTCGCGTGTCTGTGCTTGAGAACAGTTTAGAAACCAGTACGCCGATTGCCAAGTAAAGGCGTGTAGATAACACATAAACTGTCCACACGGTGTCCATGAGGTCTGTGAATCACTCAAAGATACACGGGTATACCAAAGCATTACCACTGCCAGTGGCTCATCAGCAGCTTGCTTATCTTACACCCTCGTGTCGATAAATACAATCAGAGTTGATGTGTACAATCTGTTGCACAATCTACCGAAAATAAATTAGTGTAAACTAACATTACAATGCAATATATATAGGAACAGACAACGCTATGATTACAACCAGACTGGTTTAATGATGAAATAGCAGATGCTATTGGTCAAAGAAACTTTGCTAAGAAAACATGCAATGAAATACAATTTAAGTTCTGGAGACAAAAAGTCAAAATATTAATTACCCATGCAAAAAAATCATTTTATTCCAAAACCATTAATGAAAACAAAAGAAACCCCAAACTTCTATGGAGAAATCTCAAGAGCCTATCCGGTAAAGAAAAACACCACCAAGCTAACTATATCAATGATGACAATGGTACTCCAATTCTAAACCCAACAGACACAGCAGAAGCTTTCAACACCTTCTTCACAAACATATTTAGAACAGTGCCAGATCCGCCTCAAACTCTCGTAGAAGAGAGTGAGCAAAAAATCAAACAATTTGTCAACAGCAAAATACATGATGAAACATTCCTTATACCTCTAGCAACCGAGGAATACATCTTAAAACAACTAAACACACTTGATGGTTTAAAATCAACAGGGCTGGATGACATTGGTCCCAGGATATTAAGAATAAGTTGTAATGTAATTGCAAAGCCACTAACAAAACTAATTAATCTAAGTATTAACATGGGTAAATTTCCAGAAAAATTTAAAATGGCAAAAATTTCTCCAATATTTAAGAAAGGATCCAAATCTGATAAGACCAATTACAGACCAATCTCAATTTTGCCAGTTTTATCCAAGATCATAGAAAAACATGTATCTGATCATATAAAAAACTTTTTAGAGATTCACAAACTTTTGTACGATAAGCAATCAGGCTTTCGATCAAACCATTCTTGTGAAACAGCTCTTACTGCCATTATTGATGACTGGATTACTGCTATCAATGATAAGTCTTATGTTGGGACTATTTTCTTAGACCTCACTAAAGCTTTTGATCTTGTTAATCATTCTCTGTTAATAAGCAAACTGAAACTTTATCACTTCAGCGAAGTTTCAGTGAAATGGTTTACATCCTACTTGACAAACCGCTCACAGAAAGTATGCATATCTGGAAATCTTTCAGATGCACAACCAATCTCAGCAGGGGTTCCCCAAGGATCTGTTCTTGGGCCTGTACTATTTATACTTTACATAAACGACCTTCCACTCCACACTGAAAATTCATCAGTTGACATGTTTGCCGATGATACCACACTATCTGCCTATGGCAGTACCATAGAAGAAGTACATAACATTTTACAACATGAGGTCAACACTGTAGACGAATGGTGTCGTCAAAATGCTATGATTCCAAACATTAACAAAACAAAGGCGATGTATATATCTGCTTCCAACAATAACCAGAAAATTGTTACGCATACAAACTCTCACAACATCCAAATGCAAGGACAGTCATTGACATACTCCTCGTCTGAGAAACTCTTAGGAGTGCATGTAGACCAAAATCTAAACTGGAAGAGTCAGATTGAACAAACTCTTAAGAAGTGCAATAGTTATCTATATCTTCTCCTAAGAATCAAAAGCTTCCTAAACATCCACTCTAGGAAAATGTTTTTCAATGCGTACATATTGCCCCATATTGACTACTGTTGTACAGTATGGGGAAACTGCAGTGGAGAACTGTTAGACACTGTTCTGAAGTTCCAAAAACGCGCAGCCAGAATCATTCTTGATAAGGAATTTGATGCACCATCTGCAGAATTATTTAAAGAATTAAAGTGGATGACTTTTCAAGACAGAATTCATTACAAAAAGGCAATATTGGTATACAAATCACTAAATAATATTTGCCCAGAATACTTTCATTCGAAATTCACATTTAACCAAAACTACCAACACTCAGATCGTCATCTTAGATCAACTGAAAATGGTGAACTCAATATTCCTAAACCACGGCTCGAGTTTTACCGCAAGTCCTTAAATTATTCAGGGCCAGTCATTTGGAATGTCATCCCAAAACAAATACGTACTTCAAAAACACTCAAACAATTCAAAAACTCCTATCTACAGTGGATGTACTCTGGCCACATGATGTAACATTTACATGTTTCACAACATTACGCTATTAATTATATCTACAAATTACAGTGTTGAATTTTGTATATCATAATTATTTACCATTACCTTAACATTGTGCTTTGTTTTGCATCTTTATTATTGACTCCATGAGTTTTTCTGTTATGTTTTTCTTTTGCTCATAATTATAATGTATTCCTGTAAATGATTGTATATATCCCATGTTGATGTGGACCATATTGAAAATTGGTCTAGAACCAAATATGTCATCCACTATAAATAAAGTCGTTATTATTATTATTATTATTATTATTATTATTATAATTATGTTCCATACAATGCCTATTATGTAACACATTGCAAGATATACAAAACATTAGTGTCTACATTGCATATATCGGTAAATCCAGTAATACCTAAAAATTGCATATTCACTTTAGAGCATCGTGCGGAATACTGCAAATTTCATATTCTTGAAGAAGATTAAGTTTCATTGTGCTCAGGGATTGTCCCCTCTTTGTCAGCCATGGTCCTGTGGGACTTGACCGACAACTCTGAGGATAGCATTACCCACCACAATACGGAACTTTCTTCTTAGTAAACCACAAATCCTACAAAATTGCATTTTACTAAAATCGACATAAGCTAATGCAGACCGAATTATTCTGAAAATGTAGCATGTTAGTCTGTTTGAATAGTACAATGCAACCTTCGTGGCCATTCTCAAATCGCTAGATTCAAAAGAAATCTCGAAATGGAGAACATAACACCACTACGCACCCGTCATCAGTATTTACCTCTTTTTGGACGTCATCACTCGGTGGGGTATTCATCGGGTTATACCGTGTGTTAACACTATTGCACGTGTATGCATTTACACACACTATACGATGTAAGACTGTCTCTGACATAGAATTAATGCAAGATAAACTATGATCATCAGTTCATAGAATCTATGATAGACTCGTCATTATCTACATAAGATTCACACGCTTATTTGACGTATCATACATAATTGACAGTTCCGTATACAATATAATCTAGAAACAATGACATTTTTGACGTTCTTAGTTAAAAGCTCAGACGAAATTATGCACCAGACAATTTTTTACTCTTGATACGGATCAAAATACAATGAAGATATAATATAAAATACGCTACACAGTAGACCATATCGACGGATGGTTACCAAATTACGAATATTGTGCATCGTCTGAAGTATTATTTTCTAGATTTATATCCAAGGCCATTTCCTGACAAACTTGTCTTTCAAAATAGAAATTATGACTTAAGTTGTTGTGCTATTACACTAAATATCAAACATTCACAATGTCTCCATTATAGAGAGCTGCGCTGAAGAGTTTGTAACTCCGATAGTTACGTTTTGTATGAAAAGTTTCTCCGAAGATGTGATCGTTCAGTAAGCTTAGGTCCCGCTGACGAATTCCACATCGGCGATGTTCTCCCGATTTCTTCCGATACCACCTGATTCATCACATTTCCTTCCCATATCACAAACTGTCTCATGACTTTCCCGAAGCTTCTCCTAGACCACGAGAAACCTGTTCCCGATGTCCTGATAGCTCATTAATTTAAATCGAGAGTACATCGCCGAGGCAAAAAATGCTGTGTGGGACCTAGGCTTTAAATATACTAATACAGGATCTAGTCCAATAGTGTGTCTCTACATGGGGGTCTTATTTGACGGTCATGCAAAGGCTTTTTCTTTAAAGATAGCACATACGTTATAATTTATTATATGAGGTTTTGAAGATGTTGTAGTTTAAGAGATGACGGTTCTGTTGTATTTGTTACTGTTCTCGATGTAGCAATACCACGTGACTCATGGCTACATATATTTATGCTACACTGGGTCTGAGACGATTTATTTTTTTGTAAAGAACAAAACATTACGCTTGAAAATGTAGTAATTGATTGAAATCACAACTCGAAGACATTTTGAATAAATACATCTGATTTCAAGACTCAAGGACGTACATTGACATGACTGTACTCGACCAAGACAATAATGTTCCCCTAAGTGTGGCGTATATTTCATAGCAATTGATGGCGAAATAAAATATTTATAATTATTTTTGTTTTCCAATATTGACAGATTTCGTCTTGGACATGTAGCCAAACGTCACGTGGTATTGCTACACTGGATATTACACGTAATAAGAGAATATTTATGACAATATTAAGCGTAAGATCTACACGACGTGTAAATCATTTAGAGTTGTAATGGAATGATATTCCCCCGAGATTATATTCACGGAATCTATATATTTCCCATCTGATTGACACATCTCTCCTTTCTATTCTACTTCGTGACCGGACATGTGTAAATAATACAACTATAGCACGATATGTTTTATTCATTTATTAGCAAATTGGCATAATAATTTAATAACGACCTTCCTTAGATATTCTTTCGACATTGTTTATATTTTGAAAACAAATGTATACATACGTTTATCTACAAGATTTGGTATTCCATATACGGCGGCCAATTTCATGAAATTTATTATCGTCCAATATTTACTGTGTTATCTTGGTTGATTGTGAAACACATGTTTATACATATTTTATTATCACTGTCGACACCTCATTTCTGATGTTATACACGGTAACGCGGTGTGGGTACCACGTTAATACCAGCTATGACATGGCGCGTGAAGATTGCCACACCCACCTCAACCTTCGGTCATTAAGGGGACCGTCTACTAGAGTAAAACTTCGTCACAATATCATAAGAAAATACTAAAGGCGCTAATAATATCTTTCATCGTGTTAATGGAATCATCAGTAATAATAATAATAATAATAACATAGATTTTATTTTATGAGGAAACTTAGTTGCCAATACATATGCGTCTTCCATAAGCTCGTGAACAATGAACTGGAAAAATATCTATGCAAACAAAATAATATTTTATACCGGTATTTCAGCCTCTATGATATGATGATTCTATAAGACTACCCAGTCACAATATCATGACACTGTGATATTCAGTGCACGTCTTAGATCGGAACCAGCTACCCGGAAGTTGAATCTTCCGTTGCTGAGGAGACCCTCTGGTCACTTATCTGGTGAGGTATATTAATGATGTGTTTACGTTTCTTAATGGACTCCGATAATTGAAAAGTGTCATCGACTTTTATCCAAACAGTAAGCCTATTTCTATTATTATTCATTGCTAATTACACTCTAGCGTGTTGAACACATTCAGATAGGTCGTATACATCGAGAGAAACATCCGTTAAACAGGTGGAATTGAGCAGGTTTGCTAAGTAATTCATTCTATGAGATACTTACACAACAGGCCATCAGGAAACGATGATGTTCCTATATATATCACTATGACAGAGTATTCTGTGATAGTGTGCGGAAGCTCTCCCTTTGATACTTACAAAATAATGTCTATATTTGTTTGCCAGTTCTAAAGAAATACTGGTTTATGTTAGCAGGCGATAAATCCATTATTATATTTGTTTAGAATGAATTACAGTTTTTTTCTGATCGTTTAGTTGCTCAGAATATTAATCACCGGTCATTGATCATAAACTATATACAAAGTACGGAATCCAAAAACCGCCATCCAGACACGTGCCAAATTTTCAAAGACTGTTTTGTGTTTTTGTGATATCGCTCGCTTAGAATTAGAAGGTCGTAAGTACTACTTACGAACTTATACGACTCGTGTATATTTGCATTCTGTATCTCAAGGCGCTTCTTATGGGCCTATTTTCATAAAAATCGGAAGAGCTCTTTTTTCCATAAGTAAAGAGTAGTTTTCAGACAATTTTACTAGTATTCTAAAACTATTGATTTTATACTAACGACCTCCTAATTCTAAGCCAGCGATATTAGCGACTAAAACTACCTTGTTTGAATGGATTGGCGTGTTTGTTAAAACAATAGGAGTTGTGTACAGCTCCTCTATTAAAGGCCGGCTACGGGTTACTGTAGCAGATAGAATGAACTTTTTCTGCAAAGTACATTTTTCAGGAATGTCAGAAAATTCAACTTGTGTACCGATTTTTAGAAAAATATGTTCATTTGATTATGATAAAATTGAATTAAACCTTTGATGCTGAATCTCTGTATGTCTGTGTCCCTGTTATACTCTTACCCCGATGTTTATGACCTGGCTAAGCCTTAATAGCCAATTGGTCTCACTAGATTCCTTAGTTGTTTAACGTACTTGGTATAATTTAATATCTCATAAATTTAGACCTTGTTTTTATCGTTTGAAATTGATATACTGTAATGAAAGTGACATAGGATACTGTGACAGTCTATCTCAACTAACATCCGGTGTATGAACGGCTAAATACTGCAGGCTGATAGGTGATAGTTGAAAATATATGCATTTACCTGCCGGGGTTTGTAAACACTGGCTCTACGATAACCATCGTATATCCATTAGCTGTGGATACGCTGTGTTCTCGGCGGGTAACCGATTATCTTGTGATGTGGTGTCTACGTGACGACAAGACGGAAAATGTTCCGGTGTCTGTATTTGTTGTTCTTAACGTCTGAGTATTTGATTTAGGAAGGAAATTGTCTGATATGTTAGTACTGGTTTATCACACATAAGGGGTACGATAGTAAGTTGCTTTATTTATGGTATGTGAAAAAGGTTTTTCCAACTTATATTAATTCCTTTCGACACATCAGGCTTTCCTGAGGTTATCCATCGCCATGAGATAAGGCATCTTCCTTATTATGCCAAGTGTCAAGGAAGGGAATTACTGGTACTGGTACTGGTACTGGTACCTTATTAAACAGTGTGGTCATATTACAAGGTTTGTGACTGGATCATTAGTTATGGCTTGAACTTGGACTTTCAGCGGTTAAGTTCATTTTCTCGTTCAGTTATGTGTTTGGCTTTGTGTCGTGTAATTGTGGTCTTTGTTTTTTTCTGTTTTCTCTGCTCGGCTGTTTGGGTTCAGTGCTTCCTTCCCTGTTTGATGTTTTGATTATTTTTTTGCTTATAAGCGTATGTTCACTGCATCTCCTACCACATACACAATCACAAGTCTAATTGTAATGCTCATTATTATGACTAGTATAAAATACACAAATTGTATTAAATCGTCGGCTGGTTCTAATAGTGATCAAAGTGCCAAAATCATGTTTTGGAGAAAATGAGGGTTGAACATTTGACTTTGTCTAATATCTTTATGTCAACCGATTTTAAAATTTTAAAAACGTAGATATAGTACTATGGCTTTATTCTTCCCATTGCATTCATCATTCTGCCTTAAAATTGACGTAGAAACGTCTGTTATGAAAAAGTATGTTATCCCGAATTTGGACATTGAGCAATTTTTGCATTTGGTAGTTGCACACCTGGAGTTTGGACAAAATATTACCGAAATAACGCGGTTTCATTGGTTGGTCTGGACATTGGATAATTTTAGAACGACTTACTAGAGGACAATGAGCAACTTAATATTAAACATTTCAGTTAATCACGTGACAAAATAAAGGACGGCAAATGGTCAACTTTATTTATTTTAGTTTAGGTTGCTCTTAGAGTAACGAATATCCGGGACATTCAGCAACATGCACGCTACGTAGTGTTTCAAATACTGGACTTTGAGCAAAACATTACTGACAAAAATCACTTTGCACTTGAAATTATGACATGATTCTTTCACAGGACATTGAGCAAAGTCAAATTAGACAGAAAATGCAAAAAACACATTGGAGACTATTAGAGCCAGCCGACGAAATTACAAACAGAGGTATTATATTGTGTTAAATTTTAATACAAACTCGTTTAATAGTCACTAAATCTTTGGAAGGGAAATTCTATCCAATATTAACTTATAAACTACCGGTATAATGTAACCGAAATAACACTATGCAGTCATTAGAAATTATATTAATCCAGGAAAAACTGTTAAAGGTGCAATAATGCCGGGATAACTACAGTAAAAGTATAAGGCTCAAAATTGCATACGATTCACCAAAAACGCCAATGTGGATATTTTGTGTACTTGATAGGAAAATAATAAAAGATGTCTCAAAACCAGAACATCGCAGATGAATGAATTTACTAGTAGCTTCACATTGTGAGGTATTTATGTGCTGATGAAGTACACAGCCTCACTGTCACACTATAATGCTCATGTTGCTTTTAATGACGACGTCTGTTAACTGTAGCCTACATGTAAGAGTATTTGCATGGTACGCATGATACACAATGAGTATTGCTGGTTATGAGATTTAGACGGCGAGCTTCAGCGACCGTCGAATCTCATAACCAGTGATTCGAGATATCTATCCGACTAAGACCACGTGACTGACTTATTGTACATGTACCGTTATTCGTGCACATTAAAAAAGTTGTACACTATATTTCTGACCAGATTATGCAATTTGCTCCCAGCAATATGATTAAATTCTGCACTTATTACTCAAAACAACAAAGGATCAAATCACAGGCTATTCAGTTCAAAAGTGTTTGATACGGGACTTAGGCGATGTCGATACTGCGCTGTGATTGGCTATTTGCGGTTTGTAATTTCCATACCATTTGCTTCACTTGAGTCACTGCAAGTAGGCATGTTTCAGTTAGCCAGAAATTGACGACCTTGTATCAATATAAATATATAATTTATATATCCAATGCACCAACATATTTTAGTTTGTGACAAAGTTCACTAAATTATGAATCACTTATAAATGATCTTAATACAGAATGATTTTATTGTACATTAAACTTATGCAACTGAAATATATATAATAGCATAATATTATATGATATTCGAAGCTAATATGAAATAAACGTATAGGTTATATATATTATATGATAATCGAAGTTAATAGGAAATACATATGATATATAAGGATATTATATAACAATCGAAGCAATTATGAAATATATTCAATATATATAACATAATAATCGAAGCAAATATGAAACAGTATAATTATAATAATAGAAGCTTATACCAAAACGCGTTTGTAGCCGGAGAGAGTAATCGAACAATGCTATACAAATTACAAGGTTTAACAAATCAACAAGAGTAAGAAAGGCGCATAAAGGAACACACTTAAAATGCAAAGCCGCGGCCATTGACTATAGTGGTTAGTGCGCTGGAATCTAATCCTGGTGATCATGTAATCATCACAATAGTTAAGCAACATTCGAATTTTATTAACTGCAACACATTGTTCCACAGATAACTTGTTAACAGATTGCCGAACTCTTTCATATCTTAGGTGAAAAATGAGTGTGTGAGATGATGATTGTTTATATAGTGTTGCCAGCTACGTGACTTCCACACATTCATTCTCCTAGACAAATAATAAAGAGTACACAGTATATCTGAATTAAGCAAATACTGAATTAAGCAAATACTATAAGGCGATAATATAAACCTGATTCTAGAAAATTGGAGAAATAAGTTTATACAAAAAGATATTTGGCCCGTTTTGTCAATATTCTAACGATAAGAGCGTTGGTAAGTACGTTGATAAAAACGGCCCCATTGTGTATCGTATAGGAAGGATTAAGTTGTTTCCAGACACGCCACTACCACATAAGAATGCCAATCGTGAAAGCTCGGCCATTTTCGTTTTTCTCCTATATAAAGGCCGGGGTGATTTGAATGTAGACAATTCCTCCTAGACACGAACCCACTCCCGGCCACAGAGAATGTCTGGAGGGTATATTAGATCGTGCCAAAACAGAGAGCAATGATGTGGACATTGGATCTCTCTCACCCTATGTTTCCATTTATAAAACTGACTGTACTCTCATTGATATTCGTTGGCATAACAGTTAGTAGATTCTCGTAAGATGTCAATTTCGTAAGCTCACCAACTTGTGGATTGAGAAACTTGAACAAAATTAGTGAGGCATAAAGCTTATACTGTTTTTTTTTTCATTTGTATCATTTCTCCATCATGGAGTTCACCCACGAAAACAAATCCCCAACTAAAACGCATGCTTGTATAGAGCGCTCAGTAATAAAACGCAGTTCGATTTGACAAACACTAGTTGTGTATTTGATTGAAATAATACATCCGGGTTATCATGACAGTTTAACTTGAAGTTCACGAAAACTAATACATCAATGTTGTCACATTGAAAGAGAAATTTGGAACAGAAAGTGTTTCGATTTCGTTTTGTCTTTATCATGACTTCAGAAAAACCTGATATGTTGAGATTTCCTAGATCTGTTAGAATGTTTCTAGTCTGGCTATTGTTTGTTAGAATGTTTCTAGTCAGGCTATTGTTTGATAGACTGGTTCTACGTGTAGAGTCAAACTGTTGGTTGTTTCGGTCGAAATAAGTGTAATTTCGTTGAACGTCTTTTATTGTTCTTGTTTTTCTCATACTATCGCTCTCGTTACGTACAATGTTATTCTCTGTATCAACTCCATTGTTAAACACGGCATTGATATTGAAGTAATGTGTTGTGATTGGTAATTGGAGTTGCGATAGTCAAGTGGTCTAGTGTGCTCGTATTTCGTAATACTAGGCGGTGGCACCGTACAATACAGGTTCGAATCCTACTTTAGATGCAACTTTATATCATTTAAGAATCAGATGAAAGACATGGTGTTGAACTCTACATTAGAGAGCATATCTTAATTGCTGTTCGCTTGACACGAATGAGAATATTACTTTTATGTTCATGCATCGCCATATAAAATGAGATTGTATAATTATGCAATTAATGTAACAATCCTTAAAACGACACTAAATTGTCAGGCAATATGTAGAACATCTGGTATCTTACAGTGAATGTAAGTTTGTCTTGCTTTCAGTTGGCATATTTGATACATTGGAAGCAAGACAAATTTATTTGAATTTGCAAAAC
Organism: Spisula solida; assembly: GCA_947247005.1. Taxonomy (NCBI): domain Eukaryota; kingdom Metazoa; phylum Mollusca; class Bivalvia; order Venerida; family Mactridae; genus Spisula; species Spisula solida. Next base: position 40,075,510 of record OX365958.1, on the reverse strand, counting down.
GACCCCTTTCCAAAATAAAACAACACTATCACATAAAATTCAATTATGTGCAGACCCTGTCGCTATCAGCAAATCTATTTGACAAACCAAAGAAGTCCGCTCAAAATGACGTGATTGAAACATAAAATGGCGCTTTAATCTTTTAATAAAGACACTTTATAAACTGAAAGAAGGCATCAATCGAAAGTAGGAACCGTTATTGACAAAAACGCATTATCTCTGAGAAGGACATAAAAACATCATCGTACGCATACATCAAACTAGTCTACTATAGATGGTTCATGTTAACATTATCACTTTATTTACCTAAGCATGGACATTGCATTCCGACGGAACAATCATAATATAAGTTATTTATTTCCTGCACACACAAAACGATTTCGACGCCTAGAATGATTTATACAGGTTGTAGAAATTACATACTCGACTTAAAATGCATCAGATAAACTACTGTAACATTATTTCCTGCAAAATACATCAAAATAAATAACGGACACATTAATTACATCATACAGATATCATTATACCATTTTATTACGTTCCGAAAGACATCAAAAAGTTTGATATAGTCTCAAGCTGGGTACACAATATGGCGTTTGGGACCAACGTGTATCGACGTTTGGACAAACGTCCAACTCGGCTAGTAATATTTGTTAAAAGTTGACAAGAGGTAATGTTTGCCGACGTTAGGGCTTTTTTAGACTTTTGAAATGACCTTCGCGGGAAGGATTTTTTTCAATTACACTAAGAGCTTTGTATATCTCGCGCACTTAAATGTGTTTGACAGATTATGCTAGCATTTGGCAACAATTGCATGCGTTGTAGTTTAAGATTAATCTGTTAATACAAAAGGACACGGAGAGCTACATCACATAGCTGTAAGATCTCTTGCATTATTGAGAATTGTAGATTAACTGTAGGTAATAAGTTAACGCTGGTAATGATAAAAGAAATCATTATTTAAACGCAATGATAATCAAAGAGGATGAGCGTCTTCGAGTATATTGAATGTCCCTCATACACTGCTAGTAGGACTATATATTATTATAATAACAAGTTGTATAAAAGAGTCAACTTCAGGTTATACACGTTTAATTGTATAGTCTCCCAATAAAGCATACAGTGACCGGAAATCACGGATGCTTTTGCTCATAAGAAGGCATACAAGTTGAATTGTATAATATTCCAATAAATCATACAGTGATTAGGTTTATACGCTGTGCTAACTACTCACTTGACGTTCTAAATCTGTCTTCAATGTGATACTAATTATTACAACTCCATATCGTAAGACGTTGACAACTGTTGGACATAAACTTGCCTGTCAAATAATGTTTATTATTTGTTGTTGTGCATACGATAATGACATGCAAATACCGTATATTTATCATCATAAATCATCAGTACATGTAGATCATTGACCTTAGTTCAGACAAGTCAAGGACAAATTATTCATAAAGTCAAGTAACATCATCTTTACTGAGCTTATAACACCGTCCACTTATCCTCGGCTGGCTCTAACAGTCTACAATGTCTATTTGTTTCAAAAATGAGAATTTTGCATTTTCTATCTCATTTGAAATTGCTCTATGTTCTGTGAAAATATTACGTCATAATTTCAAGTGCAAGGTGCTTTTTAGCAGTAATGTTTTGCTCAAAGTCCAGTATTTGAACCACTTCGTAGCGTGCATGTTGCTGAATGTCATGGAGATTGGTTACTCTAAGAGCAACTTAAACTATAAAAGTAAAGTTGATCAATTGCCATCCTTTATTTTGTCCCGTGACTAACTGAAATTGCCCTAAAACAATGCCGAGAATAGCCTTTATTTGCCAGTCAGCTTTCTGCTGAAATAATTATGGCAGGCATATTTTTGCCTCCACCCAGATTTGAACCCGGTCGTTTGTATATGAGCCGATGTCCAATTCAACCAATGAAACCGCGGTATTTCGGTAATATTGTGTCCAAACTCCTGGTGAGCAACAAAAAAATGCAAAAGTTGCTCAATGTCCAAATTCGGGATAACCATTTGTTCAACAACAAAAAACGCATCTACGTCAATGTTAAGGCGGAATAATAATTACAATCGGGAGAATGAAGCAATTGTACTACATGTATGTTTTTAATTTTTTAAAATCTGTTTACAAAACGATATTTGACAAAGTCAAATGTTCATTTCTCCAAAACACGATTTTGGCATTTTGATCACTATTAGAGCCAGCCGACCTTATGTTTAGGTCACAATAACGCTCTGATGGCTTTAGGACGTTGTTCCGGTGTATGTTTTATAATTTTTCAGTAGCAATCTAACGCATATTTAGTCTGGTTTCCGTCGCCAAATCGTACATAACATTATATTGCCAAAGTTTAACTGTAAGATTTGGTACCGACCCTACTTATTCTTTACAATAGCTTGATGCCTGCAAGTCACCTGTCGACGATCGGGTTATTTAGGCATAGGGCGAGCGCTCGATAAATTTAAATCCGGAGATAACAAATCATTACCGATATCGTAAATCATGCATTTAACTTCGTCTACTACTCGGCTGCTACACTACACATGTCCATGTTGGATATACCATGTGGCATGTGACGTATATTTTGGCTAAGAACCCAAGTAAAAATCGTTCAACAAATGCTTTTAAAAACAACCGTATGTATTTTATTCTTCTACCTACTAGTATTTTAACGAGACAACATTGACGCTCAAGCCATGAATCAGTACTTTCAATGCAACTAAAAAAATGTTTCAACAAATGTTCAGTGTTTGCCCGAAACCGACTAAACTGTCTGGTTTACAGGCGAAAATTGTGACCTTTGCATAAAAAGGTTTAGTTGCATGCATATGCTTACTATAGTACCCACTCTCTGCTTGAGTGAGCGTCGAAGATCGTTCGTTAAAAGCAGTAAAAGAATAAAATATTTACAGTTATTTTTATTTTTTATAGAAAGATTTATGCTTGCGTTCTTAGCCAAATATTAGGTATTCACATTGGTGCCGATGTACTGCCTATGACCCGTCGATATCTTGCAGGTATCCAAACAATGTCCTGACGATGTAGCGTGGATGACCTGTCTGTATCTATTACCGTTACAACTTGTGTTTGTACATATTGTACAAATGTACTGGGAAATGTACAGCGTATAACACAAACAAACAATGTCAGAGACACATCTTGACAACCAGACTTAGTACAGACGTATGCATCATTAAACTAACGATTACGAGTACACATTAACTTCGTTCTGAGCATACAGTCGTCTTTGAGATCAGTCATTACGAAAAGCACAACACTTATAGTAAATAGAGATTGAGTAATTAAGGTTATTGGTGGTTAGCACGAAAGGATAACAAGCTAATTGACAACAGCAACAGACTCTACAAAATGTCAGTGATTTACGAGAATAGTTTTATTTTTTTGTGGACGGAAATGAATCACGTGATCACATTAAATGACAAGCGTGTTAATTTCCTGTACCGTAAATAGCATCTACGTTACTTACAATGATAAATTCAATGTATCAATGATTAAGCAAAACGTATGTCTATGTCATCTATGATTGCATAGTAATTTCATTTCCTAACAAAACTACTTCAACGTAGCATTTGATAAGATAATGGCAATGTTTTACAAAACTTACCGTATAATTTTGAATGTACCGCGGCTAGAATATGCCAGATGGCACCCTGTTCTTCCAAAATTGTCCGGAGAGCATGCCCCAAAAGCCCCTAGCGCAATTATTAATCCATATGAAAAGTGGGCTTGCTACGAGCCTGGACATTGGGCTGCATGAGCATGAAATTTAAACATATGAGCCAAGATCTGAGAAAAGGGCCCTTATGACAATTTTTTGGAATTTTGTTTTTTGGCATTTACTGTTGAATCCATCTTTCCTGTACACAATAAAAAAATATTTTTGCCAAAATTCCTAATATTCACAAAGTTATGACCTTCCAATGGAACCAATGACATGCATATTTTTGTGCAAAAACGCACATCTCAACATTGACATATTTTGATCCTGTTTGTGTGTTAGTGGCATTATCCCACAAACGTTCACCTGCTATGAATCAAATTATCATTTGTATAATGGTACTTATTTGTGAGGCGTAACATTTCTGTGTAAATATTTTACGCTTTTATTTTATTTTTGTTGCCATAGCAACCATTTCTTCAACGACTAAAATATAAAAATATTAAAGAGTGACATGGAAAATGAATGGCCAGCATCGGAAAGGAATTGGCATATTGAAATACGAATTGCAATAATGTGATTTCAATTACAATAATGTGTGAAATGGCGGATATCCCCCCTCCATAGTATATACACAACTTCATGTAAATGATGGTCTACTGATTTCAAAAAGACAACATGAGCATGTCATAGTAATTATTTATTAAATAACATAATTAATGGCATCACAGTTAACCTTTAGAAAAACACACTTTTTTACTGGGGGAACCCCAGTATTTGTATTACATACAATCCTGAAATCACTACGATTTTAACGATGTAATTTCTCCACAACCAATTCATCCGAGCAAGAAAGAAGTGCCTGCAAAACTCAACCGATATCGTAATTTTCGACCATTTATGAGAACTTTTGTTTACAACAATTTAATATTTTTTTATTTGTTTGTATTGTGGGAACTTTTTGAAAGCTTATTTTGATGAGAAAATGTATTTGTGCATATAAATTCCTACGCGCTGTAAAATGACTAATGATTTTTGAGGGGCGATAAAAATGTCTCTGTTAAAAGTAACCCGTTGAGCAGACGAACTTATCACAATTCATGGTTTTAACATTCATATTACAGTAAAGCTAGAAACTTCTAATCTAACGTGTGCTTGTCTTTTACTATTTATGATATTCTGCATTTGTTGATAGTATCACGAAGTTTAATTTAAATTAACATGCGTGATAGTATTGATCCACGTTTCGTCCTTTAACTTACCAGAGATCTTCAGCTAAATAATTTGGATCTACCGTTAGAACAACCCTTTTCCAAGCGCTGAACATTACATAAATTTTCCCGCCGAAAATCGAGACCATATGAGTTATTTATGTTTCGTCCCCATCTTATTCGTTCGCGCTTTTCGCACCATATCCAGTTCGTACGCAGGTATAATTATGGAATAAGGACTCTGTGTACGCAATGTTTAGTTTCTAGTTTTTTTTCTACAGCAGGTATATTGCCTTTATGAGTTCTAGTATTGTGATGGGTCCGTTGAGGTGTGATTTGAATGATTCAGCTGCTATCGCGTCTCAGAAACCTTGTCACAATATTAACATTTGTTTTGAAATTCATTACCATTAAATGTGAAACCCTATAAATTAATACCCAGAATTGCGATTTCCCCCAGCAGCAGTACTTCAGTACTTTGATTAGTTTATATTTTGTAAGGGTTTATATCAAAATATTGACTTCTACAATACTACAATTCTTCCAAATCAGGATAAATGTTTTGATATTTTATACAAAAATGTACTACAAGTGAATATAACTAACCAATTACATTGTTTTAATCAAATATAATGTTAGATGGTTTTGTGAGTGCCGATTCCAAAAATCCTCACTTTTGTTTATATTTCGTTATGTTTTTCCCCAAATATTTATCAAGATGCACAACATTTTGACACCACATTATTAATATCTTAAGTAAAAACACAACCTTGTGCCTATCATAGTGATTTATTATCAAATAACATGTTTAATGACATTGCAATAACCCGATTCCAAAAATCACCATTTTAGTTTCTATTTTGTAAGATTTTACCCCAAACTATCGTTTTACCACTGAAAGCTTATACAATCTTATGATTTATTATACTATAAGTAAATACAATGATATTGCAATGATGTTTGATAGAATTTGATTATAAATGGCACTGTGGTCCGCCGATTCCAAAAATCCTCACTTTTGTTTATTTTTTGTTATGTTTTACCCCAAAAATAACTCAAGATGCACTAGATATTGACCCAAAATTATTTATATTTTAAGCAGAAAGACAAAATGTGCCTATCAAAGTGATTTATTATCAAATAACATGATTAGTTTCTATTTTGAATGATTTTACCCCAAAAGATCGTTTCTAGATAAAAGTTTATAAAATCTTATGATCCATTATACTACAAATTGCCACAATCCAATTGCAATGATTTTTGATAAAATACGATTATAAATGACATTTTGGTCGGCTTATTCCAAAAATCCTCACTTTTGTTTATAATTTGTTATGTTTTACCCCAAAAATACAGACCCTACATGTTAATATGGAACTCCATATTAAATAAGTTACAAGGCAACAGTTATGAGATGGGATACAACATTAAACATTTGTGTGCATTTTTTTGCCTGTACTGAAATGCACAGAAAATGATGACGTAACTTTAAACTGCATTTACTCAATTTCATGTCAATGTAATTAAGGGCCCTTTTCTCAGATTGCGGCTCATATACATTTACAAGAATGCATGACAAGCATGAGCAGAAGAGAAAACAATAGAATGACTCAATTCTAAAGATAACCAAAGCACTGAGTGTGTCTTCGGCAATATACCCGCTCGATAGCCTAGTGGATGCCAATACGCTTCGATTGTGGAAGGTCGCGGGAATAATCTACGGCCATGTCACACCAATTCCCTTTCTAGACGCTCAACATTAAATTGATATCTTGCTTCTGTCTCTCATACCCTCATAGAGACGGATGCGATCAGGAATGAGATGTTGAGAGTGATTATTATTGTTGTAAATACTATGTACCACAATCTACATAAAAGAAATTGGCATAAACTAAACTGATAAACTGTTCTCTATTGTTTTAAATGTATCCCCTAACACCAGTCATACAAGGTATGCGTTGCACTGAAGAGTATGCTTCGTTATGATTACCGGTCCGTGCGTTATTTTTTCATACATTTCAACGATTTCGTATATTTATATTACCTTATTTTATCTATTTTAGGAGCGGTGTACTGTAACGCTACCTGGGATAGGATGCAATGCTGGGGTTATACGAAGGCAGGGGAAGATGCCATGCAAGAATGTCCAGCATACATAGCTCTCTCAAATCCTTTAGGTAAGTTACTTAATACATTATGCTGTTCTGTTCTTATGTTTATTTCATTAAGAGTTCGCACCTACTGTGGGATTCGAACTGTTCGGCGCCATTGCCTAGCAATGTCAAGTTCAGAAGCATTAGACCACTCTGCTATCGCAACAATCTCAAAATGGTTGCGAAAATAGTCAGTATTAATGTAACTACGTAACACTACATCAATAATGGGTTGATATGATAACCATACTGACTACATGTACTAGGATGTTTTGTACGTAAATAGTTCCAGCCATACACCTCATCTAGAATATTTCCAGGAATTACTATCCACACCTAACATGCTCTTCTAAAGAAATTGAAAACCCCTCCATTAGTGGTAACAACTCTTCTTGAAATATCATAACCTTTTCAACCAAGGGAATAGAACCTACTAAATCGTTTGATTGACAAATATACGCCAACTTCTCGTACACGATTACGTCACTTGTATTTACTGTACAGCGAAGGGAGGTAACTACCGCGAGGTGTTTGATACACTAACGTTGTGGTAGCCAACAAGATCTGTATGTAACTTACCCCGCTTTGTATAAAACCAATCCAATTAAAACCTCTCTTTATCACAAGTGATTTATTTAACAAAATGCATAAATATAAATCTAACGAGTATCACTTCCGGGTACGTCTGTAAAGTGATGATTACACGCCTGTCGAGACTCATCTTATCGCACTATTTGTCCCATAAAAGTGTCGCTCCAAGACGATCAATTACTTGTGCAAAATGTTAAGCTGGTTCAAATGTGTTTGAAGTAAAAAACGTAATTTACATATTGACCATTTAAGTACAGAACGATAACTCGAGGACAAAATGAACCGAGTTCAACCGACATTATTGAGACGCCAACCTTGGGCTTATCTGGAACGTTCGACATCAGTCAACCCAAGGCATATCAATGCAAATGCCCATTGTCCTAAATAAACCAAATATAGCTTAGACCGACAAATACTAAACCACTAAAACATGCCTTATGAACTACCAATAAAGGTTATTTTTAATCGGCAGATTTAATCGAAGTTATGTCTGCCTAAAGCTGAACTGGCTCGATTTATTGACGATGAAACATCTAGCAACTGTTTGACTTGAACTCTACATTGTTCTCCACAACACACAAACACCCTTAAATCGACATATTCATGATCTACGTACAAAAGGTATTCAATAGACACGTATACATGACTAACATGTAAAATGTCTTCAATACGACATGTACATGGCTTCCATACAAAAGGTCTTCACTACGACACTTACATTACTTAAATACATAGGTTCTTCAATACGACTCGCACATACGTCCATACAAAACGTCTTTAATACGACACTTACTTGCCCTCCACCTCATTAACGATATATTCATGCCATCCACAAACTCTTAATCAAGTTGATAAAAAACTACACCAATACGACAATACAACTCCCTCAATACTCACTCTCACCCCACTGAACACCCATGATTGCATCACATTCAGATCCACCACCCAAATAGTTCTGCTATACAATGCTGTCGGATTGGTGTGTGCAAAAAAATATTTTTAGATCGATGTACATGTTTTTTATTATACGTGAAGAATTAGACATTGTTTTAGCAATGAATGATATTTTCCTGGTTTACTTAACGTCCAAGGAATGGTTATTATTATCCGGATATCCGTAAATATATATGTGTGAAATGCCGACGGTGTTAAGTAAAGCTACCAGACACAGTGTCCATTAATGTATGAGGAGGATTTATCAAAAAGCTTATCTGTCATAATGTGCTATTCTAATCCCTCATGATAACACATAGGTTTGTTTTCATCACGGTTCAAGATGGGTTTAGTCATACTCGGCGGACAAGTGACATAAAAAGCCATACTTCCAGGAATATATTATAAGTCGAGCTAACTGATTCGTCTACAAGCAACAGTTACTGACAATTTTAGAAATCTGCATAGTGGTTGTTAATGAGAAGGACATTGCTTTAATTTGTTAATGCTACAGAAGAATAGAGCCTCTCCGAAATAATGAAACCGCGGTCAATCGGTTGTTTGATTGTGCGAGGGAAAGAGGGAGCAGGTGACAATTATGTACGCTTTACAGATGTATAAAACACGGATATTAAGTCTTAACGTTGTCAAACAAAATATATGAGATTTAAAGAGTAAAATTAATAGCAAACATGTACAGTACAAACGCTCCAAATGTTGTAAAAAGGCTTCTGGCTTCAATCGCCTGCTATCGGTGATTGGGGCTATTGACATTTAAATATGGAGCGTGAATTGTTCGCAGGTGATGGGCGAGTGGTACGCGAGTTGTGTGCAAGTGTTGCGTGAATGGCGTCTGAGTGATTCGTGATTGGTGGGTAAATGATTTGCGAATGGTATATGTGTCCATGTTTAAGGTTGATTATAGCTTGGATTTGACCTTGGTTAACTTTTACCAACAAGAACGCAGATGGTGTATTAGTATTAAGACAATTATGAGATTATAACACTGAAACTGTCAAACTGAATGTCATTAACAGACGCTGTGTAGGTCATGACCGGTGACACAAATGTAACACACAAGACCTACTTTCTTTGCTCTCTTCACCAAATGTCCGTATTGTGTATTTTGTCCTGTCTCAAAACTGGTACATTTTATGTGCGTTATGAACATAGACTGTTGACAAAGCGTCCATTCGTCTCTACCGAACAGAGAAGAGTATTGGTAGACGCGAACGGAAGAAGTCGACAGTCGAACGCATCATATCTTCACCATATTGCTTTGAAATATCGGCTTTTCTCTCACAACCCCTTCTAAACATCGAGCGTAAGAGACGGTGTCTATTTACTTTACTTACTTCGATCCCTCCTGTCGTATAGAGATAGTCCGCTTTCAAAGGCTTTCAGTGCATTCCAGTCATATACCTCTAGTTGTGGTGTTTAAAGCTGGTATGCGGACTATATGGCACAACCAACCACCGCATCTATCACCTTTGAATAATCTCTAGGCTGGTTGGTTGTTGTATTGTACATGTTCTGGATCTTCTTGGTGGCCACAGTTGTGGTCCTTTTGTATTGGATATCCTCATCGTTATTTTGATCTACAAAATGTACATGTATCGTAAATTGCACATGTTTCTTAGTTAAATGAAAGCTGTCCTGACCTTCTCAATTCGTGCTCTCACATCAGCATCGGTTGTACACTGCTGGTCAGCCGGTCATTTGCTGTATATATCTGCTGCTGTATGTTGGAGGGTTAGGCCAGGGCATATGTATGCCACATCGTCCACTAGATTCCATATCGTTTTCCCGTTGTGGATGTCTTCATGGTCATGGTCTAGGCGATGACCAGCAGAATCAGAAACGGAGACAAGAAACGACACTGTTTCACTCATGTGTGTACACTATGTTATAGTTAGAACATATTAAGTAAATTTTAATGATTAAAAAGGGCGGAGCGAGCGTAGCGAAGCGAGTCATTTTTAGTCATTAAAATTTACTTAATATGTTCTAACTGGCTTAGAATATAACATTCTGCATTCTGATTGGCCGATAGAAATTAGCGCCAACGCATGACGTCAAGTCTGTTAAGAGAAAAATTTAATTATTAAATTTTCATTTAACCGCGAAAATTCGGCGTTTTCATTGGCTCATAATGTAGGTTATATTCTAATTGGTGATACGTTAACCTTTGTATTTACAGCCTATTCCAAGAAAACATGTAACATCGACGGTACTTGGTACAGACATCCGGCTACGGGCAATATATGGACAAACTACACAATGTGCTATGATCACACTCTATTTGAGGTAGGTGTAGTTCGTTTATTTAATATGGTCAACTAAGATAACCGAAAGACTATTTCTCGCACACCCTCTACCCAACTCTCTCCCTCTCTCAGACAGTCTTTGTCTCCCTTTTCTTTTTTGTAGCCGTTTTTCTGTTTAAATACTTATGTTATAGACATTATTATTGTATTATGTACAGTATTATTGTAAAAAAGTATACTTTCCATTTAAGCTGTTCTGTTTCAGTTTCACTTGTTCATTTTTTATAAATGTTCTTGTAACCTGAACTTGTGATTTCGTTCGTGAGCTCTTTTGAGTACTGTGCGTCTGTACTTCATAGTATTTCCACGAAACAATACCGTATGCAACGATCGTGGTACACCTAATGGTATCAAATGATACGTTATACGCATTTTAAAATGTGAAATACGGACTTACACCTAGAAGTCATTTCAAATGAATAATGTTATAATTGTATTCGATATGGAGACGTGTTTACATAATTCATTAGTAAGGCGCGTGTTAATCTAGAATGAGTACCATAACACAGACAATGCAACAGTCATGTTTCACAATCTTGAAGTACGTTCAGTCTACAGTATGTACCTATTGGTCATTGTGTTCCATAAATAGAAGCCTTATGAAATAATGCATAATTTACACCATAAATTTGGTGTTATTTATCACTTCTGTCATTTTTATGCTAAAATATGGTTTTGTATAAATGGATTCAGTCATTATACTGATGAATTGAAATGTAGTACTCGCATGTCAGAAAGTTTATCATAATATATTTATTAATGTTTCTTTAGGATGTGATAAAGGAGAAAATCTATTCTTAGAATATCATATAATATAAATATTCCAAGAATGTAGAAATCTACCCGTTGAGTACGGGAAATATTCCATATATTGATTGTTTCTTTATATAATTTCTGGATTTATTTTGAACCTACTTCTCAACGCAGATAATTATCTATTTAAAAAAGTACATAAACGGCTGTGAAATTCTGTTATTGTCTTTGAATGTGCCCTTATGTAGGCCTAACCGTAAATACGAAAGCGCAAAAGTAAGATGACGAAAACACGAATTTTAGTCATCGTACTGTTCGCGTTTCGTCATCATCGAAACTTTGTGTCTTCAACTTCATCATCGTTCGACCGTATCGGCATCACACTGTCAATTACGTCATCTTTTTCGCGTTTCGTCATCGTAGTTTTGTATCTTTGTGTTTTCGTCGTCGTATTTTGCGGTTTCATGTACAGATTGACACATTTAAAGGCGATGGACCTTACCGAATTCCGTAAATTGCACATTATTACTGCTTTAGATTTTAACCTTGATATGCTAAATACCTAAGCAATTATGATAAGAAATTGGGTAATTAAAAACATCCGGTATACTAATATTTCTCTTTTTGTAAAATGAGAAAAGTGTTATTTGCTTTGACTATCGCGACAAAAATGCATAAGTTGCATAATTTGAATGACATAATTTAATTCTGTGTACGGATGTACTTTTGGAGCGGATGGAAATTTCATACTTGTAATGCTAGGTCGGGTGATGATGGCGTTCTAATGATTCTGCACGTAATTGAGTTATAAATACCACAATTAGGTCTAGATTGTTCTCGAATATTTAAAAAATGAAGACATTTGTTTGTCTTTTCTTATTTTTGTGAATCGTAGGCTAAGCAAAAATACTATTACGTCATTGCAAAATATGATGTGTTATGTTTTGTACTAGTTCTATTTATAGAACACATGGTGAAAACTATGGACGACTTAGAATAATATCGTTACCATCCTACTCGTACTATTTTAGTATTGTTTTGTTTTATTTCAGAACCACAAAAGAGTGTTGTATATGTATTATTATGGCTTTGGAATTTCCATTGTTCTACTTGTCATGTCTTTGATAATATTTTCTTTATTCCGGTAAGTTATGAATTCATATTGTTTAAACTATGTAAATTGTTTAAATAGTATTTACTAAAAGAATTGCGGTTTGTCCTTAACATTTCCTTATACCTCCTACATCTTTGAAATATTCCATTTTTACTTAAAAATGCTTTGGATGAAGAAATTACATTGATAGTAAAACTACAGTCAAACAACTAATAGTATGTTCATGTGTTTGTGTAGAAGCTATTCAGCTGACTTGGCGATGATCAAAAGTTCTGCCCAGGCGCCCAATAGTTGCCCTAAGTGATAGATAATCGGTATATCTAGAGCATGTCGCCTTTGCGTCAAGTTCAGCAGTTGGCTAAAAACGCAACTCGAACGAAATAACTACAATACGCATGCACAACAATGTTTCACATGTATACACCATGCCAAACTATTGTCATGTTTTTCTTACAATGAATGTTTACTTTCAGACAGTTAAAATGTGTCCGTGTAACGCTGCACAAACATTTGTTTACGTCATACGTAATCTCAGGTGCCCTCTGGATCCTGTACTATAGTCTGGTACCAATGAATTCAGACGCTCTCATCCACAATCCGGTAAGTCAGATTATGTTTGTCTACCCTGGAGACCGTAAGCCTAGGTCCCACTGAGGTATTCCACATCGGCTATGTTCTCCCGATTTCTTCAGATACCACCCGATTCATCACAATTCCTTCCGATATCATAATCTGTCTCATGACTTCCCCGATGCTTCCAGTAGACCACGAGGAACCTGTTTCCGATGTCCTGGTAGCTCATTAATTTCCATCGGGAGTACATCGCCGAACAATGCTCAGTGGGACCTAGGCTTTACACCAAACACGTGAGATACACTGTCAATAAAATAACATACAAGTATCAAGGGTTACGTTACACTTTGTACCTAACTACAGTTAGCATGAATTACACACAAACCTAGTAATGATAAGAAAACAGATGTTAGTAAGCATAATTCAATCTGTTTGTACTTTCAATTTAATCATTTTACTATATGGTGTTAAGTAATATATTGTCTATTGACATGGAACTCTAAACAGTGTAAATACTCACAATAGATAATGCAATTACTAACGTGCAAGCTTGATTTATATCTTTTTCTTGTAACACCTTTTAAAAAATCTGTTTGTGGAAAGCAAGTTATTTTAAAATAAAAAAATAATGTGCTGTGTACATTGGCATGACAAGTTGCCCCTCGTGCTTCATAAATGAATTAACTATGTTTGATGTCGTAAATCTTCTCGACAACTTAATAGCTCTTCTTAATGTGTCACTAGATAGTTCCACACATAAAGTGCCTTAAAATGATACTGTACGGAACATACACATTATACAATCGCTGCAAGTTGTTATAATTATTCGCGATTGAATAGAAATACATTATAATTGTTTTTTAAGCCTTCAGGAGAAAATTCCCTGAGATTTGTCTCTTAAATTCCACCAAGATCTTCTTAATTGAAATACTTTTAGCAATTTTTTTATTGAGTTATTGTCACCGCTTGACACTTTACTTTTTGTGGTCTCTGCAATAGTGCGGCACAAACAGATACTGCTGTAGGGAAATTCTCAATATCATTACGAAATTGACAAAAGAGGAATGTTTACGGCTTAATCAACGTAACAATATGCATTCATAAATCAGAAATTAATCACATTTGTTGTAAACAGATTTTACGATACGAAGATTCGATGTGGTTTACGTTATCATAATGTCGTCGACGCAGATCATCACGACATTGATGGCGTCTTGAATCACACCGCTTGTCATATATATTCCAATTTTGTTTAAGCGAACATACATGTATTTTGAATGAGGTAAAGCTAAACCAAGACTCATTTTGTCCAACAACGCTTTAAGTATGTCTTCATTACATTTTACTTACGTTTCCAATAGTTACCACGTTCATTTTAGTTAATTGTCCATTTCCATATATAAACCATCTTCGACATCAGCCAGATATTTTGCCTACACTTTCTTATACGCAATTCATTTTAAGTAAGTAAGTAAATGAATGTTTCATGTTGCACATTGATGGCGTTGTTCCTGACACACGCGAGTCTATGTTCATATTTATGTTTGTGTTCTACGTTCCTTAATTCATTTTCAGCAATGTTATGTTTACGATAGCTTCAAAATTAAATTCAGTTATGCTTACATTTCTACCAAACATTGTATATTTTGTTCACTATTTTCATTCAGCCTACCATATCATGTTGTGATTTTTGGTTATGACGTCATTTTTACGATTATTGTTATATTTTGTTGAGTTACAATGTCCTTTACACGATATTACCCGCATCACGTGTAGGGTATGACGTCATTTTTACGATTATTGTTATATTTTGTTGAGTTACAATGTCCTTTACACGATATTACCCGCATCACGTGTAGGGTATGACGTCATTCTTACGATTAGTGTTATATTTTGTTGAATTACAATGTCCTTTACACGATATTACCCACAGCACGTGTAGGGTATGACGTCATTCTTACGATTATTGTGGTATTCTGATGTCCTTTACACGGTATTATCCACGTCAGTCACGTATAGGATATGACGTCATTCTTACGATTACTGTTATATTTTGTTCTGTTACAATGTCCTTTTCACGGCATTACCCACACACGTGACTTGTAGACGTGACGTCATTTATATATCCATTTCAGTTATGGTGCCAAGTTCTACATATACTGACGCACCATTTTACAGTGTGTAACTATGCGTGGATGTTCTGTGAGGGCTTCTATCTACATGCGCTAATTGTTATCACATTTACAAAAGACAAGAAACTTCTTTTTATTTGTTATATAATTGGATGGGGTAAGTATGCCTGACAATAAACTTATTATTCCAAAGACCGAATTATTATGTTATTAAGAATACCTTTGCGATAATGAAATGATCTACTAGCAGAAATATGAAACGTACGTTTTCTTTCGTTATATAATTTTCGAATTATTTAAGTGATTTGGATAAAAAGGAGTTGAACGAGTTGTGCCAACCGGTGAAAATTGACGTATGCGCATACGAGTTCGACGGTAACTTTGTAAGTGACCAATGTTCTGACATCGTAGTAAATAATTAACTTCCAACAGTGGAATCCTAGCACCCACGACGTTTATAAATGAGTGTCAAACACGTCTATCGCTGTCTCCACAGCTATTGAATGTGTTCCCAATGTGTGAGAGAGACATTATTTTATAGTGCTGGATGACGATAGTGTCGTTAGCATAGGACGTTTGGGTGCTTGGGCAGTCAGTCAATCTTGCCGTAGTCACATTAAATCCAGGCAATCAACGATTTATACATCACTTAACTTATCTTGACATGATAATAAGTAGTATTGATTATATGTTATTCGATGTAAGTATGTCTAACAGAAATGGTCATGTGACAAAGCAAGTTGTTTTATCATCTTCAATGGGAACAAATCTTTTTTTTTTATTTCTACTTTTCAGTGTTTCCTATTTTGCCTACAATTATATACACCGTATTTCGTGCACTAAGCGCCGAGGACAGTATAAAGTAAGTAGGATATGCTTTCATCATAATATTAATATGACTTACTTAATATTAATATTACTATAATAATAAAATAAAAACGACCACTCCTTAATCACATTGAACTTTGATTTCACTACTTAAAAAGAGGGCCCGGTTATTCCAAAAATAAACACCAGCTTGTTGGTAGATGAAGAATAGTCAACAAATATAATAATATAATAAAATCATTATCAAGACGGTTAATTTTAATAAATTTGCAAAACCTGAAATTTTATTGGAACTGATTAAAAGTAGAATAAGAAATAAGACAATTTAAATCAAGTAAAGAGAAAAGGAAAGAGAAAGCCCAGTTTCGGATTGTCTCACAGCAGAATTCTATAAACCAGTTTGGGAACATTTAAAAGTATTTTATATAAACTGCGTACACTTTAGATATTATTCTGATATTTCTGTGAACATTTATGAATCACGCATAACGGTTGCTTCCTTGGTTTCTATCCGAGCACCAACTTACGACTGAACTTCGGTCCTTTCTCAATAAGTATAAACTCTACAGATCCCACAAGGGAATACCAAAGAGGAGTATCACTCAATAACGGATCTGAATTATCTAATTTGAAGTAGGTCAAAGCCTTAAATAATTGTGACATCATTTTTCAGATGCTGGACTGGCGATTCAAGTCTACATTGGATACTGGCAGTACCAATCAATGCTTCTCTAATCGTACGTATTCGAAAATTCTGTTCTCACATAATTATACTGATCAAAACATCGGGACTGCCATTACAATACTATTCACTCCAATTTTCCCATGTGGTTTTCTCAAGTGGTTTTTAAAGTTTACATCGACTTGTTCTGTTGGTATTATCTCTTTCGGAGAAATGGGTGTGAATATTGCTTTGTACACTTCAATCCGTCGGTAGACGGAACGGTATCTGATTGATACATAGCATACGCTCTAAGGCCTAGATGGTCTTTGTCATTAAACTTGATAGAGTTGGTGCCAGTTGCTTGGGGAAAAGCAAGTTAGTATTGATTGATAATTAATAAACACTCATGAGGCCAAATGGCTGCCGGGTTTGTTTTGTCAGACACAAGTACAACATGAGAAAAACACTAAGCACCCAATGTGTTTTATAATTGACATAACGCTAGTTTGCAATTAGTTAGATTAGGCCGTATGTTAACTGTAACTATAGTTACGTGTTCCAATAGATTAGCTTGAAAGCCTTCACCAAATTCCTTCAACAGACGATCAGGTGGATCGATCTCTGCTCTATCTTGCGTAATGTCAATTGTGTCTTTGATTTGTGTTTTAATTTTGCTTTCATATCTAATTTCAGATAAATTTCATATTTTCCATCAATATCATGAGAATTCTGTTGTCAAAATTGCGATCTGTGCACACGAACGAGACGATGCAGACAAGGTAATTTACTAGTTAGCTACAATGTGTTTCCGTGTTAGTTTTAATGTGTTATCCCAGTTATGTTCAATGTGTTTTTAAAGCTAGTTTCAATGTGTTACCAATCTCTCATTGTTCCTTGATATATGTTACTGTTGTAATCAATTCAATTATATGTGATCCAAGGTATAAGTCTTTCTTTAAAGAAAGCACACACATGTCTGTATTTAACAGATCATGCGTTATTTACGCACTCACATTCAGTGTCGCTTTCATTTTACAGGGACACTCGTACAATTGCAAAGTAAATGTTTGGCAAGATTGAGTAGATCTATTTGACATCGTGTTCGATTTCTTGAATACACATGTAGTTCTATATAATGATGTAAGTTGTGTCAGTGTTGAACAAATCTAAGTTGTCCAAAACGACGTATGACTCTTTAGACTAAGATCTTTAAACGGTGATTTGTATGCTTTGATATTATCATTGCCATGTGAATGTTCATTTTATATCGAATAAATCTATCTATCTATCAATTTCTCGAAACATTTATGGGCTACTCTCGGTAGTTTAGAATTGAGGCGACTATTGGTGTATTGTTAAGGTTCTCAAGCTGTGTAAGAGAGTATCTAACGTCAATGGCCGTTGCTATGCCATCTGTCCAGCCAAATGTCAAATACAAGATGACAGAGCAGTTTTCAATCATCACGTTATGTCTGCTCTATAAATCATGTTGTCTTTTGAACAATACTTGCTCCTCTTTAGATGAACCAAATGAAGTCTACACAGTACGTAAACTGCCAACGAACTGTCACAAAATCTTGATTGCGTCGCCTGACTTTCTTGGAAATTTTGCTGGAACGGTATATTTATTATGGAGATATCTCATTTATGCGATGGTAATATTTGCCTGTTGATATGAGATAGCGAAATAAATCAGCAACTGCCTGTCTCCCGTCATTTTGTTGCAGAAAACGGTTAAAAGTCAGACAGTAAATGTTTGTACTGGTAACAAGTTTTGCTCTTTGATACGAAGGGTTTATTTGAACGCTTTAAGATCAGCGCCTGACTTGGTAAATGGTTATTACTGTAATGACACCGTCATCTAAACGATTTATAAATATTTCTAGGGGTGATAGTTAACGTCACTGTTGTGCATACTGATAACGCATGCATTCATAATATACTTTACATTCTATCATCTTGAATATCATTTAAGGCAATGACTTACTGGTGAATTATGCCGTGGTCTGTTGTTTCTGTTGATTGTTGTTTTCCTTGTACAATGTTCTATCATCCTTTGGATACTATGCGTTTGTTTGCATTCAAACGATTACCGTTTGTTTTATAGCTTAAAACAGAAGCAGACATTTGCACAGCACATATGTCGTGGCTCTTTAATACGTCAAGTAGATAGTTCGATTACAGTACTTAACACAAATCATTCTTCTAATGCAGCCGGTGCCATCATGAATGAGGTGTCGAATGTGATTTATATCTGAGCTTGTTTCACAATCGATATGAACACAACTATTCTAACATAATTTACGAGTTGCCTATGCAGTAGTTAGAACATATTAAATATTTTTTTAATAATTAAAAAGAGCGGAGCGAGCGAAGAATATAGCATCTAGTAGTTTGATTGGCCGATAGAAATATGCGTCATATATAACCTCACGTATGTTAAGAGCAACATGTTAATACGTCTACTGTTATATTCTATATAACACGTGTTTATTTCAGGCGTGCAGTACGCGCTACCTTGTAGTAGTATATATACTGTTATATTCTATATAACACGTGTTTATTTCAGGCGTGCGGTACGGGCAACCTTGATTCTCATTCCGTTACTGGGTTTGCAATATATCGCCTTTCCATTTCGACCACCTCCAGGATCGGCTGGTGAATATGTCTACATGATGATATCTGCTTTCCTGGTATCCTTCCAGGTAATATACGTGTACCTCACTTTCTTCCTAATTCAAGTTTTTATCACATGTTTGATGTTGTGGGAGTGTAATCACAGGTAACAGTATTATTGATGGAGTAAATATAATATTGTTTTTTTATGAAATTTATTATTATCTTAGATAGTTTTTTACTTTGTATCAATGATAAAGTTACCTGTGAGTGTAATAAGGTCTTTACAAAAAATGATAATACACAAGTGTAACTGGAACCACTGTCGTGACCAGACCCCTGTGGTAGCATCTCCGAAAGGGGGAGAGATAAAAGTGTAAAAGTATAGAGGCTCTGCATAATTAGCATTGCTCTTAGTTGCAATTTTTTGTACTAAGTGTCTAAGACGCAATATATAAAAGTCATATCTCGGAAATTCAAATACTATATGATGCATGAAATAAAGTAGACCAGTTCCTTCTAAAATAACATCAACGTTGTTTAACGAGCAAGGTTTAATTTTCAACATAGAAACAGTGATGAACTTTCACTTTTGTACTGTTTGAAAATTTGAATTATTTATTTTTTTGTAATTACATTCACGTGGTTTTAACAATCATGTATAATTATGTCCAACTTTTACTGGAATAAATCTATCTATAAGTTATTGTTGTTTACGTACATCAGGGTTCCCATAAATATTCTGACACAATTTTTGTTTATGTCTTTGGTATTTCCTTCACATGAATTGACACTTATCGACAGCTATAATAAAGAAGTTCCCTGACTTTTCCGTGACTTTTGCTCAATTTTCAGTTTTCCCTGACTAATTCTAAAACTCCCCGACCTTGATTTTTGTTTGTTTTTCCCTGATTCTTACCTGACCCTGGGAAGCCTGTACATGTACTCAACTTCACTCTGATTCTTCGACTTGATTTGACTTGTTTTATTCGTTCATACTTTCAGGGCGTGTTTGTTTCAGTCGTGTTCTGCTTTTTCAATGGAGAGGTATGTCATTTGTTTACTTTTCAAGCAATTTGTTTGGTCAAGTAGCATTACATATTGTACCTTTGTAGAGTTTGTCGTTTATACCGGATTGTGTTTGTACTGTTAGTCCAAAATTCATATAGGATGCAATGCATGACGTCATCTTTTGTTTTCATTTGTTCGGAATACTTCTCAGATTGTGGTTGATTTCAATATTGAGTAAACAAATGGCGGATCAACGACTATAAACATTTTATAATTATTTGCGAACGGATGTAAACAAAATTTGAAATTGTCAGCCATGAAAACAGGTTTTACATATACCATTGACCTATACACATAAGGCAGCATACACTTGGTGTGCCGTAAAATCTAAGTCATTTGAGTCGATGGCAGATTACATTTAGTTTGCTTCGTTGGTGAATGTGTTGACATTTGCATGCATGAATATTCGTACTATGCCTGGTGTCATTTATGTTGATATAGTACTTTATTATTCCATATTTTATTGCTTTAAACTAGTTTCGTATGAATTATAAAACAGTCAGCTCCAGTTTGCAATCTGATATAGATCTCACATCCACATGAATGTCAATTACAATTTTTAAGTTCTAAATTCAGGAGTTAGATCTAACTTTAGATTATGTTAATGCTTAAGTACTTCACTGTTCCATAGCAACACAACACAATCCATAACACCACCAAGAGAAACATCTATAGCAATATCGATAGCAACGTCATAGCAACATCAATATATATTACAACAAAAACAACAGCATATGTAACAACATTCAAAGCAAATACCCAAAGCGCCAAATCAGACTGGGAAGGCAGAAGGCAGCACTCAACACCCATAGCACCATACAGAACAACCTACATGTATATAATTGCATTAATAGCTACCTGATAAAATTATAATAACATACATAGCTTATTATATAACAAGGCATGTAACTACAAAATGTACAACTATAGCAACATAAGTATTGTATAACAATGTATGTAGCAACATCCATAGAAACATACATAACAACACCAAGAAAAGCAATGCTAGTTAACATCAAAGACTTTTGCACTTTGTTCACCAAATTCCCAAACAAGAAACAACGAGCTGGCTGTTTGATAATTCTAAAAAATCATACGTTTTTGTGGACCATAAAATTAGTGGATTTTAATTAAAAAAACCCATGTTTGTGGGGTAGTAAATTCAAAACATGAAGTGGGAACCATGTGTTCGATTTTTATTTTGGCAATCGATTTATCGTAGGGATTCGCCTACGAAATCATACGATAATAATAATAAAAAAACACACGAAAACTTATGGTTTTATAGTCGCATAAATCTTCAATCCATAAAGTGTTGCTTATAGTATTGTTGTTATTGCGTTGTGTATTTTATTTTGATTTGTTTAGGTGGTAAAGTGCTTCAAGAAATGGTGGCATAGACAAAAGCTTACCAGATTTCACAAAAGTAACCAGCGAAGCAGCCGTATTAATGGTGAAAGCAGGACCATGCTTAGATCACTCACCTCAGATGGTGATATCAAAATGACACTCACCACAACTAATAACAACAGTGTCTAGCAGAAAGTTACTTGCACTCAAGTGTAGTTAACAGCTGTTCCTTTTTGTCTAAACGATTATTACATCGGAAACCATTAATATGACGTCAACAATATGACGTCACCAATGTCATTTCCAAATCGATGGTTGTGTCAATACGTTTGATATGACGCTATAGAATGTGGGTTGCAGGATGTTAGTGAGCATCGACATGACGTCATCAAAGGGACAATGAGTTTTAAATGAGATAGATAAGGTCAGCTTGAAGATGCATGTAGTGTCAAAACTGCTGATGACGTCAGTAGTGAGGGAGTGTTTCTAATGGCTTCAAACGAACGTTGTTTCAAACAATCGACATGACATAGTCAAAGTTTGAAACTGGTTTCCAATGTTGCTTCAAAGAAACGGGCAATCGCCAGACGTACATCTTAAGACATAGGCAGTGATTATAAAGATACAGTTGATGAGACTGATCAATTTTAATCTAATCTGTGTTGTTAAACACATGTGAGATTTATATTAAAAATGGCTCACAACTATTGTCGTATTCCATTGCTTTACGATACACAAAACTAAACTTCATCAGCGTTCCAGTAAGTACACGCAGAGAACATATTCCGAGACGCCGAACTAAGTATTATATTGTTCTGTTTTTGACAATCGTTCGCACCATCTATTCGAAGACGGTGACAATATAGAAACTTTGATGTGAATCAACCATACCATGACTGGCTTTGATATTCCAATAGTGGCATTGCGGACATGATAGCATTTGGCTGATAGCATATGGCATAGTACAGCTTAATCAAGAATTTGTGCGCATAGTCTATACCATTATATACACAGTTTCATATCGCCACAAAACAATCGAATGCTCATTATTTGCATATTTGTTCGTACGAATTTTACCAAAGGCAAGACAAAGAAAATATGCATTTTATGTGGGGATATTTCTGATTCAGTGTAAATTCAAAGACAACAAAAAATTCACATGGAAGTTCCGTGAACGCGTATTTCATTATAATTAAAAACGTGTTGATGCTTTAAGCGCTTTCCCACACATAATATAATTCTCTCTCACTATTTCGCCTCGGTTCTTACATCTAGAAACTGAATAATTAAAAAACATCAAACGTGGTAGTAATGACATTTAGAAAACACACTAGTTTCTGTTTTTGTCATTAAGTCATTAAAACAACCGCTACATGTTTCAAAATCTGATTTACAATTAACTGGGAAAAAACCTAAAACACCAAAAGCGTTTATTTTTGTATGTATAGAATATACATGTCTTTCATTAAGAGTTACATCTTTGAACATGTGTCATTATTTAGTTGTTAGTTTCTTCACTTGATTTCTGTTTGCAACTTTGATATCTCGCATTGAAGTATAGCGTTTTAATTAATATCCTTATGTTCTCCTAGAATCTTCTACATTTCATTTTGCATGACACACCATTACAGATTATTAGGTTTTAACAGGTATGTACTACGTGACGAACTGCAATGGCAATAATTTGTTTTATTGAATCATTATCTAGGCATGTAAGTGTTAAGTTAGGTTCACCAGAGCATGAAGTGTTCATGTTAAGTACAAGCGTTAGGCAATTATTGACCAGGATACCGCTCTATCAAAGTACTTACGGAATTATTAAAGTGACGCACTTGTGTAAATTATTTATGCTCGTATTGTTTCGTAATATAGATCATGTTTGGATCATACATTGCAATGACCACCATTCAATTGCATATTCACATATAAATGGAGTATATGTAACTAAATAAGTGCAATTTAAACGGTACATACATGTATATGCATTTCTATCACATGACAACATAGCACTTGTGAGGGAGGTCAAAGTGCCTTTAGTAGGAGTAATTTTATCAAATGCTACGCATTACATGTCATTGTATAATTTGGGGTTCAGTTATTCTACTGGACAGTTTACAGTGTAGCCATACCACGTGACTCTGATATCACTAAAGGCTACAAATCCAAGACGAAATTTGTAAACATTGGCTCCGATTCGAAAACAAAAATAGCGCGTATTTATTTTTTCATCGATTTCTATGAAACATTTGACGCCTTCAATGATGTCAATCACGTGGTATTGCTACACTGGTTTATGTGCTGGTTCGTGTTAGTTGACGAGTGTTGTAATTACATGTTTGTGTATATGAGATGGTACCTAGTACACACCGTGTCATAGTGTGCAGTTTTATCGACCGGTCAAAACTACATAATTACTCGGTAGGTGTCCACTATAGATATGTTATCTCTAGACAGGTGTGGATAACTTATCTTTAATGTGCATCTACTGTGTGAATAGTTATTATGTTAATTACGACGGGTAAACAACAACTCAATACTTTTCAATAACAGTGTATTTTGTTTGTTTCTATTAACCCAGTATTACGCTCAGTCTAACGTTCAGTCAGTAATGTTGACAAAACGTGTTTTCTCGTAATTAAATATCAATCAGTACCTAACTAGTTTCTCCACATAAAACTGACAGCGTCTTCTTCTGCAGAAGATGCGACCGACTGTTAACAATGTCAGGGACGGATATATAATGCGTCCAGGATATTGTGATGTCTACAAACATGAATCGGTTTGGTTTACTGCTGCCCAATTGGTTTTACAAATTACTTAAATAACTAAAGTAAACAGATATGGTCGGTTTTATACTATAAAAAAGTCCAGTTAGGATATTGTGACAGTGGCGTTGCAGTTTATGTGTAAACAAAAAATATCAACCATTGTCTGAACAGGTAGAGAAAATATAATATGCTAGTTTAGCATAGAAATTATAGTTGTTTGTACAGTGTAAACCTTTATAATTGGTTTTACCCAGTTATGGTAGACTCGACCGCTGCGTCACTGGATTTTTACCCTGACTGGACTATCGTGCGCGACTGATTGATCCATCTTTGTAGAATAAACACAATTTTCTTATTTTCGTGGCGCACTATTGTCAGCCCGGGATTCAAAGTCGAAGCTGTCGGATAATTTATTTAAAACAAGGTTTCAGCTATTATTAGAAGCTCAAAAAAGACTGTTCCGTCCATTAATCAGAAAATATGCATCTTTTTTATTTTTGACAATATTTGACTTTTGATTCTAGCCTGAATGGCTGGCTCAAATTCACATGCACAAAGTTTATACTGTAATTTATCAACTTGTTCTTTGTATCTGTTTTATTGTGTTCTGTTTCATTGTCATTATATTATACTATTGCTCAATATAATATTTAATCAAGAATTATCATTGTGGATTACCTGTAAGATGACGTCTAACGATACGCGTTCTTGCACAATATAATGATGTCATTACACTTTGTGTGCATTCAAATTTGTTTTCAAATATAATGACGTCACTACACTTTGTGCGCATTCATTTTTTTTTCAAACTGTTCACATCGCTTATCTCCCTTACATATTTACGAAAGTTTGGGAAACGACACAAACACAAGTATGACTAAAGAACAACATATGACTGTTAAGAATACAAGCATGCGTAGAGTTAATGTTTGTGAAGTTTTGTGGAGTCTGTGAAAAATGAGTTATTTGAAATTCATGAAAATGGTAGAATCTACGACAATTACAAGTACGTAACAACTATCTTTCATTCGGGATCGACGAGATTTTATGTTAATACAAACTTTGTATTCGACAAATATTGATGAAAATTTTATGCGTTCATACGTTAGGTTTTTGGTAATGTATGTGTTTCGTGTTTCTTAATTCTATTTGAATATTATTTTACATGTTCGTTAAGGTTTAATGCAAATGAGCTGCAAAATAAGCATAAAACAAGGTTAGTTATTTATACAATCAAAAGATAAAAACACAGTGATAGAAACGTCAGGATATGTAGGTGATTGTAGGTGATATGGGAAGAATGGGAGCAGGCCCCGATCTCCGGAAGCATCTCAAGTAGAAATCTCAACTCAAATTGAGATTTTGCTAAAATCAAAGTCTAAATTTGAGTTAAATATGAAGCTCGAGTTCTCGAAATTTTACTGAAATAAACTCAGAATAATGTTTTTGTTTTATTATAATAACCAATTTAGAGTACAATTTCGCATGGAAACTATATCAATCAATAGGTGATAAAATTTGAGTTGAGATTGAGCTCAGATTGAGATGTTTCGGGAGATTGGAACCAGACCGTAGAAAATTGGGGTAAATAACAATAGTATCTGATGATTGTTTTGAAAAACGCGATTCTGATAAAATAGGCTTGAGAATAAATGTTTCGTATCCTTAAATTTCTGTCCGGACGATTTACTATAGATACTGCCTACACTTAGTAAAGAAAGAGTACTGTGTGCCTATTGTTACGTCGTCACCAGTATGTCCTGGTTAATTTACATGACATGAAAATGTTAAACATGAATCAACGTATATATATATATATATATATGTGTGTGTGTGTATAATAATGATACCGACACCGATTCAGTCTTATACGGCGCTCAAATTTGACTTTGATAATAACCCAGTAATAACTTGCTCTTCCACAAGTAACTGACAACTTCTCCACATGTGGAAGCAATGTCCCAGAACAGCATAACCTATACGACCAATTATCGACCCCGGATGGCCCCGAAAACAAGCGAATGTACTATCCAATTGGAAACCTTTGTGTTGTGTTTGCTCATATAATAAATAGTAAATAAATAATTTCTCTGATTCTCGTTACCTAATGCACCACTTCCTTTAATTGACATCGACCATGACCATATGCTGCGTTTGTTCTAACGAGAAGATTCATTACGTTTTTACCATGTTCTACATGTTATACTCAGTACTACGATTTCAATACGTTACTGCAAAATGAATGTATATAATTGTGTTTGTTTCACGTATGTAATTTTGCATGTTCGTATTACACGTGTGCGGAACCCCTAAATAACTGTTTTATTTGATTGCAATTACATGAAATAATATTTCGTACATGTATATTGAATATTCAGTAAATGTGTTCATGTTACAATTGTACGAATCATGAGTCATTACACAGGTAACTGTATCATTGATAAAGAGTATGTTTTGTATGAAATAAATTTTATTTTAGAAATATATGTTGCACTCTTTATCAATGATACAGTTACCTGTGGGTCAATGATAAACAATCATCAAAGACATGTTGTGTTATGTTGTTGTATGTTTCTTCATTCGTTTGTAGAAGTATTTTATTGCATGTTTGCAGTATTTCTATTTTCAATTATGATGTTTTATCAATTATGTTGTTTTATTAATAATGATGCTTTATTAGTCATTTATGTCGTTCTTAGACAGGAAACATATAAAATATGATTTCTATTTTATGCATGTGTGAAAATACGAATGTTGTTGTTTTATATGAAATAAAATTTATAAACTTTGACAAAAACTGTCGCCTAGTTGTTCTTGCGTTGACACTCGAGACCAAACTAATTGGGAAACACCTTTGTGTAAACCAGCGCTTGTGGGCAAAATATACCCCAAAACATCGAATACTAGTCTAGTTTATTTACTGCACATGCTCTGTAAAATAAATGTTTTTTTGCCAATCCACATGCTGAAGTAGGCCTATACTGGAGAACACGTGGTCTGAAGCGTTCCTTGATGACATAATTTTGTCTGATTTGTTTTGTGACAAGTAACATAATGACAAAAGTGAACCGTTTCAATAAAACAAGCGGTTTCCATATAATTCTATAACGAAAACACAAAACTTTCTAATAAAATGTTCTCCACATGTGTAGAAGAAGTTGTCAATTGCTTGCGGAAGAACTAGTACTGGTGTAGAGTTAATTCCAGGATAACACGACGATTGACAGTCGTTTGTTGGAAAGGCGCGTCAAACGCAATAAAAACAATCAACTACAATAGTTATTCTAGTTTTTAGCTCACCTGTTTTATACTGAGTGTAAAGGCGAAATTTTCTCATCGTCCGTCCGTCTCGGTTGGCTGCCCATCTACAAGTTACTTTGTCTAGGCACTAGATGTCACAATTATATCCTGATCTTTAAGAACTTTGGTCACAATGGTAACCGCAACAAAATCGAAAGCCACGTTTCTGTAAATCAGTTCAACTTCCTTGTTTTGTCACGCAGTATGTCCTCATGCTTACAAATTTACATTCCGTTCAAGAATTTTCTGTCTGTCACTCAATGCAGGGCGACCACATATCTTCATATTTTCTGTTAAATTACTTTAAATGCACGACAAAGTCAATGTACTGTGCTCATAGGCACATGGTTTCAAACTATCTAATCAAAATTATCTCAGTGTACCCTATATAGCTCTTTATATAGGGTACACTGAGATAATTTTGACTCAGATAATTTGAAACCATGTGCCTATTATGACTGTGATGCGTTTTCGTGATTTTCAAGATCTGTGACATTTTAAATCGATCCAGATATATATTCAGCGCAACAAATGATATTTGACGTCCGTGTGAATTTCATTACCGCGACACGACACCTTTCTGGCGACAATTTCTTAAAATTGATACGTCATCATCATGACGTAATCGTAATGTTCACAAGAGTACAGGGTACTGTTTTATCAAAGCACTTACGAAAGTATAAAATTACGCTCAAATTTAAATTCTTTATAATTCTTAAATCACTGCAAATTGGTGAAATATATGGTTTGTAGGAGTTCATTAACTAACCCGTTATTAGTATTGCAGCTCCATTTAACCACACTTGATAATTATGAACAAATAATGAAGGTGCTTAACATAGATTTAAGCAAGTAGTCAAAGGGAGACTAATCGCACTGACTTAGTCGTGTGCAAAAAATGACCGCTAATAACGAATTTTGTTTGTATGTGATTATAAAAACCTTGTTTAGATCTATGCACCAAGTTGGTCGGACATTTTGTTTAGATATACTCATTAATCAAAGTTGAATGTGAACATCATTGGTCATCTGGTGTAATAGGACACTAGGTCAAATCATAGAAGGGGTCGCACTCCACAGTAGTGTCTTGAAATTAGGTTCAAACACCATTGAACACTGAGACACTAAACTCATATAGTGTATGATGTAAATTGCACAATAATTGTTCACGACATGGAGGGCTGTGTCTGTCTATGGATTGGAGATAAAATTCATGCATTCTGATTACGGGAATGTGTCGTCGTTCCGATATGTTGGATTGATTCAGACATTCCCATTGAAGCGGGAGACCGAAGAACAAAAATTTAATCGGGTTGAAAAATTCCGATCGGGGTAACCGGGATTTGGATTCGTAATCTGGAGACTTCCGATTGAATCGGGGTTATTGGGTGCACAAGCTAGCTGTAAAATGTTACAATTCGCCATTCGGAATGCGTTCTCGTTCACTAAAGCGCAATGCATGTAAACAACCAATCGTTAGACAACTGCACAGCGTCGGGTCTTTCCGTCATCGATTCTGAAGTTCCGTGAGTAATGTCCGAGGGTCCCGATTGGTGTTTCAACGATTCGTGGCGTACTCGTGATCCTGGCTGAACGTCATTTGTTGGATGATAATTCTCTGTAGTCGGAATCGGGAAGTAAATGTGATCAGACAGTTGGTGCCTCGTGAGGCGAAATGATGGGCCTTTAAAATAGAAATGATAGGCTATTAAAATAGAAATGATGGGCCTTTAAAATGGGGACGATTGTCACGTCACTATAATAAACAAACAATTGTTGTATTTTTATTGTATTTATCCCAAAATTGAGTGTATAAT
Organism: Spisula solida; assembly: GCA_947247005.1. NCBI lineage: Eukaryota > Metazoa > Mollusca > Bivalvia > Venerida > Mactridae > Spisula > Spisula solida. The sequence continues at coordinate 40,045,615 of OX365958.1, read as the reverse complement.
TATCTAGGCAATGTTTCTGAAATATTATTTCAGCGCGTATAGGTAGGTTCGAACATTCGATTGTATTTTTATATTAACACTTAACAATATCGGATTAGAAAGCGTTGCGGAGACATTGTTAGTGTCAAAGTCATAACGCTCCAATTATGTTTTGTAGGAAACGGCGAATAATTAAAATCGCATCTTTTTTGTTTATGTCTGCATTACGCTTACAATTGCAATTCAGCTACAGGTTTAATCAGCATTAAGATAGGGGAAATGTTTCCATACAGTCTCAAGGTGATATTGTGTATTTTCCCAGGGACAAATTGTATGCAGATGTTGACAAAGAAATGCTAACAGCACACATTAATAAAACGCCTCCAGTTTGTTAATTCAGTCTAGAAATTGAGTTTGTTTTACATACATAGCTCTACCCATTATCAGTGGGATTGACACGTAGGCAACATTATTTTCTTGAGTAGTTTTCCATAGGGTCCCATCTCTGTCAACGAATAATTAGATGTCTGTCGAGGCAAACGTTTGAATTAACAGGCATCAAATTATTTGTGTGACTCTCATAGAGACTCGACATATATCCACTTATTTTGTGTGGCTCCCATGGAGACTCGACATCCATCCAATTAGTCTCGGCATGCATCAACCTATTTGTGTGACTCACAGGAGACTCGACATGCATCTAATTGTTTATATGACTCCAAAAGAGACTCGGAATGCAAACAATTAGAATCGGAATGCATCTACTTATTTGTGGGACTCCCATGGAAACTCGACAAGCATCCAATTAGACTCGTCATGCATCTGCTTATTTGTGTGACTCCCATGGAGACTTGACAGGCATCCAATTATTTGTATGACTCCGTAGAGACTTGACATGCATCCAGTTATTTGTATGACTCCCATAAAGACTCGACAGGCATCCACTTATTTTTGTGGCTCCAATGGAAACTCGACAAGCATCCAATTAGACTCGGTATGCATCCACTTATTTGTGTGACTCCCATGGAGACTTGACAGACATCCAATTATTCAAGTTTATGACTCTGTAGAGACTTGACATGCATCCAATTATTTGTATGACTCAGTTTATTTTGTGTGAAAGAGATAGACACCATGTTTACTATCGTTCAATAGCCCTCTATTAAATAGCACCGACCAGCTTAAGTAGTTATTATCTAGCGCTAGTGCCCACTCCCTCTGACGATCTGGGGTTGGATATACGGTTGGGGACATATATGGACATTAGATACGGTCGTACCCTCATTATTTGAATAAGTGGTCAGTTACAGTTGTTTACAGAAGGCCTTGTTTGTTCCGGGTATTTATTCCAAGAAAATGACAGGACATTTGTTTGAAAATAAAACAATAAAACCAGCAAAGACAACATAAGACAAAGACAATCCGATTGTCCCCGTTTGTAGTCATAGAAATAGGTTTGGCTACGTTGTGTTGTAGCGGATATATAACCTTTATGTTTAAAGATTCGACTCAAATGTTAACTCTATTAAAACTGTATTGACGTTAAATTACTCGAGGAAAATATTAAATATTTTTAAAGTTATAATAACACCATTGTAATTCAGTAACGATTGCTTGTATTTAAAATTGATTTATATTGCATTTATTTAATAAGTATTGTGATTTTGTCTAAACAATATATATAACAGTTAAAAAACCATTGTGAAGCTTTAACTCTGGTGTTATTTCATTATGCATATAGTCGTCGTGGATTTTCGTGGGTAGGCCTATGTATACCCCTGACACGACATGTTTTGTTTCTGTCTTGACTGTATAATTAATTTGTATTTTGTTTTTAGTTTAATATTGGTTTATTGTATACAGACTATTCAGCAGATATACACATTGAACAATGCTTATAAACCACAAGTGAGCCGTGCTAGTACACGTGAATAAATTTGATACGCCACGGAATCGAACCCACAGCGATGAGGACATTCTAATCACTAGCAATCGCAGGTGTTAGTATATGTCTAATACAGTTCTTTACTTTCTTGTTCTTCATAGGTTATCGCCATACTACGTCGGCATATCGCCCAAATGACTATATTCCGTCGTCAAGGCAGCAGACGAATTTATGGCGGTCGTAGGAAAAGTTCGACACTGACCTTTACACTTCCAGATATGTCGTACGGGAAGGCAGCGCTTAAACGCCAGTCCCCGTACTACGGTGAAGCCTCCGTGACGTCGACAAACGGTATCAAGGTATGTAAGAGACTACTCAATATTTGAGAAGGGTCAAACTTGTCTGTGACGTCCTTTTTTAGGTAACTAATAAGCCAACCAGCTGTGACACAAGTGGAGATTTTCTGTCTCGTTTTCATTTTCATATTGTGTAACTCAGACCCGAATTTGCTAAAATGCGGACTACCGTCTGTAAATACTGATGCGTTAATGCAGCTCACCATTTGGCTGGATTTATTAATTTAATCAGCACTTGGACATCCAACGTCGAAACATGCTTTATTCGTTTACAATATTGCACAGTCATATAACCTTGTATTTTCTGAAAATTCCATCAATCTGTATCAGACCAAATTTGCTAAATAGACACTGTTCATAAATGGTTAAATTTGGCCTTATGTTTATTAAAAAAAATAAATAAAAAATGCATGGTCCTATAAATATGTCCGTTTTTCTGATAACTAAATACTGCCTTTAAAATAATTTTATGCATACAATCCCAATTTTCCTCTGAAAATATGTCATGTTTAGCAAAATAAAGTATTTTAGCCACTTTCATGACGTTGCATGACGTAAATTCTGCATCAACAAGACTGCGCTCAATAAACGCTTATACCCCCGGAAGCCTTGTCCATAAAAAAAGCTTTAAGTCAATCAGGGGCAATAATTCTATTAAAATGTTGGATAGTGTGACATGGCTTTGATAATGTAAGGGGCTTATGATGGTAAACAAGTATGTCAAGTTTGAAGGCAATGCCTTGATATAAGACGAAAAATGTCAATTTGGGTTAACCAAGCATTGGACGCCTAATAAGTCTAAGTCCAAAATTAGGTCAATGTAAAGGTCAAAAGTCAAAATGAGGTTAGGTGATATAGGTGTGTGGAGAATGTTAAAATACAACACCCATGCATGTATGAAATATTTGTAGCGACCCATATTAATGCTAGAAGAAACGGTCATTTTGGGTTAACCAAGAATTTGGACCTTCAATAAGTCTAAGTCCAAAATTAGGTCAAGATGAAGGTCAAAATGGGGTCAGGTTGTACAGACGTGTGGAGAGTGTTCATATACAACATCCATGCAAGTATGGAAGCTTTGTAGCAAGCCATAATAATGCTAGGACGAACGTACGAACGGGTGGACGGACAGGTGAATCACTAGGTGCCTCCCGATCTATCGATACAGGGGAATTACAACAGGATGCCACTCCTGATACGCTCTTCTGTATTGCATATTTAACCATTTATTAAGAAAACTTGAGCTCGGAGAAACATTTGATAGATTAATGTTTACTATGAATTTTATCACGACTTTTTCGTTTCTACAGATGCCATGCGAAGCATTCCAAATGACACCTCTTACAGAGGAAGCAGAAGACACCAAGCCGTTTGATGATGGATATGTTTAAATGTGACGTCATAAGAAAGTTTGTCGTGTCACGCGCATCAGTTTCTGTTCTCATCTGTTAACGAAATTAAGCGAGACTTGGCGTTCATTTGTCCATTGCATTTGTCTATCAGGGGTATTTACGTTTTCAGTCACATTCATTAAGTAATGTTTGAATCAGTAGTAGAGTTTCACAACGCCAAATGGATGTAAAATGGTTCGAAACTACAAAGATCATACACAAATATCTCCGGTATTCTTTGGAAACTCAAAGTCGCAAATTTGTGTAAATATTAGTTCCATATCGAACAAAGGGAAGGCAATTAATTTTACACAACGACAAAAGAAATAAAATACAACATGACACTTTTGAATACATGTTATATTTTAATTGTAATGGTGCAACGCGTCTTATCTTTAAAACACGTATGATTAACACCATAAGTCGTAACCGATTGGTTATTTTGTCAGGCCTTAAGGAAATTAAGATATATGACAAATTGTTTTGAATGTTTTGCTATTCAGGCAGTTCAGTCGGTTTCGGGCAAACATATGACCCGTCTGATAATTTTTAAGTTCCATGGAAAGTATTCATTCTTGAGTTGAGTGTCGAAGATGACTCGTTACAATCGGTCAAAGAATGTACATATGTAATACTTATAGTTGTTTTTAACTTTCTGTTGACAGATTTTTACCTTCGTTCTTAGCCAAGCATTATGCCACATACCACGTGGTATGTCCGCACTGGAACTGAAAAATGGAAATGAAGTTATTCAAATAAATAAAACAGTAGAATCTAGTCAAATATCTAGTTATTTTAACTTATTAATCTGACTAAAGTACTTGATCTTCCTTACATAGCGGGTTCGAAGATATGAGTTTAATCAGATTGTTTAACTTACGGATTTAGAAGTGATCAGAAGTCCTAGGTAAGTTTGAATGGTGATACAATGTACAGGTCATACATATCTATGTTTATTTTTGTTTTGTATATTGTATTGTTTGTTATATAAATGTATACTACTAAAAATTAGCTAAGGGCCACTTTTTGATATAGAAATATGAAACATAATGCCCAAAAAACATATATATACGTATACCTCAAAACTCAAAAATCGCGATTTAATTTCTTGTAATCTCGAAGACACGCTCTATTTTATGTAACTTACGTTAGTAATAATAGTGAATCAAGACTTCCGAATGCGCTTGTCTCCAAATAAAATGAACACGGAGGTCGGGATGCTGCAGGAGGTTGTGTCCATGAGGCATGTAGCCATTTCACCAGTGATATCGTACGAATACGGAACCTGTTTCAAGTTAATGGAAATGCGTGCACAATGCATGACGATCCTGAACTAGGTCGAAAACAAATGTCAAATAATGGTGTATTGGCATACACGCTGATGGCAATGGGTTCCAGAATGCTGTGTCGTTGCGTAACAACTTTCAAAATGCGTCTGTAAAACGGATTTCCACCCTTGCAGTAAGAAATCCGTTGAATAATACTGGAATCAAGGCCAGACATCGTGCAATTTATGTTACCTTGACGAATAACTACGCCAGAGAACACTTATGCTGGATCATGGACCATCTTGACTGGACATGGTAAGATTGGACTCGTTTACTCATTACGATGAGTCAAGATTTTGTGGAAACTTCATAAATCGACGGTTAGAGTGTTAAGAAGTCCGAATAAACGATATGCTGACGTCTGTATTGCTAAAAACGATCGGTTTAGTGGTGAATATGTCAAGACATGGGCAGGGATAAGTGTGCACCACAGAACACATCATCTCCATATCATTAAAAATGGAACTTTAACTACCTAATCGTACTGCCGTGATATTCCAAAAGTCTATGTCTGTCTATACACAGGCCCGATATGTCCTGATTATGTGTTGATGGACGATAATTCGCGTCCCCATAGAGTAAATCGTACCTACCAATACATGGATCAACAGGACTGGATTGGCGTGCGAGGTCCCCGGACCTTAATCCGGTACAATAAGCATGAGGTATGCTTTATCAGGTAATATCTAACCGCCAGGTTCAAACAGACAGCATGAATGAGCTTCTCGTAGCCTTGCAAGAAGGATGGACCTAAGTACCTCAAAACATAATGAATATGCTTATTTGTAGCATGCATTTGCGTTGTCAGGCTAATAATGATGCCACTTGGAGACATGCACGCTATTTAAAGAGATTTCAAATACAAAATCGGACGAAAACAAGAAAATTACATTTTTGTAACATTAGAGTTCATTCAAAGTTTCCCTCCTTACCAACTATAAACTTGATTACCGGTTCAATGATTAAGGCCACAATCGATAATCATTATATGTATAGGTATCAGTATACCTATACTAGTCATTTACAACCGGAAATTCAGTTTTGAATTTATGCATCAATGTAAACACATGATACGAGGAAAAAGTGGCCCTTAGCAAATGTTTAGTAGTATATGTACCCTGAGGGGAGCGTTTTTGCTAATTAATGCTAAAGCTCTGACAACTACTATGTGTACCGGTATTGAAATATATTGAGAAAAGAGGAGCTAGTTTCCCCTATTTAAATGGCTATCATCAAGCAAGAAAACTACTCGCATGGTATAAACCTCTGTATGACTCATTGGGAAATATTAATTGAACTTGTATGACTTCTTATGAGCAAACAAACCTGTGGTTTCCGGTAACAGTATGACTTATTGGGAGACTATACAATTCAACATGTATGACTTATCGCGATAACCGGAAGTTGACCCGTTTATACACTTTGTAACTGGTACATTGCGGCGTTGGTGTTATGAAGCAGGCTAACCATGGAGCGAATCCCGGACCTAGGATCGATACAAGGCTAGAGAAGCCGTATACCAGGATGTTCTAAATAACGATGATAGTAGTCTCAATTACGACGTTGAAAAAAGTCAAAATCACTCAGCTGAAAATACGAAACTATTATGTTGAAATTACGACACCACCATGGAATTGGTTTAATATCGAAACTTTCCAAACGTATTTTGGAGAACAACATTAGGCCATGATATACTAACTTATATCAATGTAGCAATACCACGTGACTTTTGGCTACACGTCCAGCAATGAAAAGGGGGAATCCACCTTAATGTATTTCATGGAAAGCAAAAAATATTCCCCTTAGCGTGGCGTATATTTCATAGAAATCAATGGAGAAATAAAATACTCATGGCTATTTTTGTTTTCCAATGTTGACAAATTTCGTCTTGGACCTGTAGCCAAAAGTCACGTGGTGTTGCTACATTGTATATAGGTTTACTTGGAAAAAAAACATTGTATCCATTGTTGGGGTGGTATGTTCTGTGTATGTCTCTTGTGTGAAAGACTCGGCGGTTCCGTCGTTTCTGTATGACTCTGAAGTATCTGCGTATTACAGTATTTAATTTTCTATGTAGGATGTTTGGATCTTTCAAAATTATCAAAAAAAAGCAGATCGAAATCAGAAATCCAATAATGTTTCAAAATCCACCGTCTCCTTTCCATGCCGTAGAACGAAATGGATATTAACATAGAAGCAAATTAGTTATAGTACGGAGAATTTGACACAATTCGCGACCTTCTATTAGTATAGTTTAACAGCTGATATACATGTATTGTCTTTAATTATAATCCCGGTTGTTTGTTTTCATATGCGAGAAGTATCACGAAGATGGTCGAGGCGTAATACCAAAACAAATCTAAAGGACAGATGTCGCCAGATGTACTCGCGGAAATTTATATATTGAACGATATAACCTTGTAATATATTCATGCATAAAGGTCACGATCAGGTCAAATTCTCCATGCTATACTCTAAAATTGCCTTAAGTATTTTGTTAACATGTATGGTATTATATATTTGTATAGTTATGTCCTAAAATGTGCATTACTTTATTTCATATTTGCCTTAATTCTTCATATATACGTGTACTGGTATCATATTGTATAACTTAGTGTTGCTTTTGTGAAAAATACGTTGTTTCAGTTCTTTGATCGGTTGTTTGTTTCTTCTGTTTTGCACAGTCTAGCCTAGACTGGTATCACGTGTCTCATTTCCCGACTTCGTCTACACTAGTAGGACAGGTGGTACCAGTCTAGTCTAGCCTCTGATTCTGATCACCTTATAGTCTCTATGTATTGCAATATTTACTATACTGGTAACGAGGGTTCACAATTAAGTCTAGCCTGTCTTAATGGGCGAGTTAAGATGGAAACTCTAGGGTAGGGTATGTTATTACAGGAATGATGTTTACCCCACCCAATACAGTTCTCTTAATCAAAAGCTTGGCCCTGGTAATATCTAAAACAGCTTTTGCCCAACTCCTTTTGCGTACTGTACAGAAACTGGAAAGCAGTAAACCCTGCTAGGAGTTTGTGTTACTGGAGTTCGACTCTTTAGTGGTGAAGGCTCAAAAAGTTTAAAAACCAAATGCGTTCGAATGGAACCAAAGTCTACATAGAACCACCCGAACTCGCCTATAGAGTAGACGGTGTCGGAAAATGAAACATTTAGCGGAGACACACGGAAATGACCGAGGGTTCACATTAATGTCTAGTCTGTCTTAGCATCCACTTATTGTCAGATACTTCTAATATGACTGCTGTGACTGTTTAATACAGGTGTATTAAATTTGATACAAAAATAGTTCGGATTCAACCAATATTGGCTGCTTTTTATACGAATTTACTTAATTTCGATTGTGAAACAAGTTTTATCACATAACCTGTGGTCCAGGAGTGCCGTAAAGCCGTGCCGTAAATATCGTTCGGCACTCCCAGACTGTGCAATAAATATTTAAATTAGCTTGACGTGACGTTAGCCAATCCATGCATTGATCCGCCAATGACGTCATTATAATATCAACGTCGTCATGACGTCGCGCTCATTGTACCGCTGAATTTTGTCTGAGACATATACAGCGTACATCATCCTTTTGAACAATAATGAGCGTTTTCTAAGGTTATGTGATAAATAGAATCTTACATTCGTGCTCATTACATACGAGTTTTATTAAACTCGTCGACAAAAACAATATGACACTCGGCAAAGCCTTGTGTCATATCATTTTTCCACTTGTTTAATAAAACTCGAATGCAATGAGCACTCATGCAAGATCCTCTATTTTCTAACTTATTCTAATCACCTACGACACCTCATTCCTGATGTAATCAATCGCCACGAGGGCATTGGCTGCTTAAAACAGGTTGTTGTTACATTCAGGTGAAACTTTACGAATGTCAGGCTGCATTATGTTGCAATTAAGATCCGGAGTCACAGAGTCAAAAAGCTGCTGAAAAAAATAATAACAATTCAGACATGGAATAAACACATATTATTATTTGCTTTCAATGGATTATGGAGTTTTTTAAGTGAACATAACCGTGAAAATAATTAGTCCAGTCATTCTACGATTTAACCTCAAACTAATTGCAAAAGAATTTCTTTTTCGATAATCATGTAGATAAATGTATGATTATAATCATACAAAAAGTCTAGAAAAATCTAAGGTGGGGAAAACGATGAAATTTAACCTTAAACTTGTTCATTTTTTCGAACTACGACATGGCAAATATAACTTGCCATAGTGACGTCATAAGAACTTAGCGCGTGCGATGAACTATGTAATTACGAAGGCATAATCTCGTCATATTTCCGTGAATATGTTATTTAAATATCAAATGACAAGTACACACCAACCGATTCAGTTGATTATTTAAAAATAGGAACTGTAATAATCTTGTTATATACAAAAGTCAAATATTTTACGATGGTTTAAGAAAATAAATCGGCGTTATTTTGACGTTGAGATTATGCATACACTTCCTCTCTACGGAAGCGCATTACGGACATTGTCTTTACCGCCCTCTATACGGATAACGATACAGTTTGTGTATGTTTCTATTGATATTGTTTGTGTCTTTGACGAATTAAATGAGTGCAATTATACACATGTAGAGTCTACATACTTACTTACGTTAACCTAGCTTTGCACACAGGTCTAGATTTAGGGCTGCACATAGTATGTGCCTATTCAAGCAAACTCAAAACGTAGGTCTCACTTGACCTAATCTTACAAGTATGCATTGAACTTAAGTTTTAGATCCAGCCTTGCACTGTAGACCAACTCTAGCTAGCATTGAACGCAGGTCTTAGGTCGATCGTTGCACTGAGGACATACTATAGATAGCATTGAACGATGGTTTAAATGGACCCATTTTGGCAAGTCTTGAACGTAGGTCTGAACTGGCGCTACATTTGTATTCAGCAAGCATTTAAGGTATGTATTAGGATTCCTGTAATCTTTACAAACCCCAGCAAGCATTTAATGTAGGTCTACTTGAACCTACTCCAGCAAGCATAGAACGTATAGTCTAACTGAACCTATTCCAATATTCCAATTTGGTCTAAGATCGGTTCCTGCACTCTTGACCTTCTCTTGTAAGCATTGAACGCAAGTCTAACTGAACCTTGTCCTGTAGGTTTAGTGTCGAACACTGTACTGTGGAAATAATCTAGTAAGCATTGAACTTATGTTTAATTGGACCTACTCCTGCAGCATTCAATGCAGATCTAAGGTCGAGTGTTGATCTGTGGACATACACTAGTAAGAATGTCTAACTGAACCTTCTCCAGACAGCATTGAGTTTAGATCTAAGGTCGAGCGTGTACCTACTATGGACACGTTCTAGCAAGCATTGAACGCATGTCTAAGGTCGGGCATTGCACTCCTAGATGTTAGCAAGTATTCCGACTAGTATAAACACAGGCGATCTAGTATTGAGCCTTGCATTTATGATACAAATGTACTAGTATAATTATGCTGGCGAACATTAAGCGATACATCGAGCTCTGTAATCCTGAACTAATTCTGCTTAACATGGAAAGCACATCTAACATCTCGCAAACTGCCTAAAAGGCAACAAAACGCACAGCAATGTCCATAACAGAGCCAAATGGACCACCGACCAAGTACAGGTTTCGTATCCACCTGATCACATACCCAGTCATGTACATGCAATGGGTATACCCAGGCTTGTACATGCAATGGATGTGCGATATGTTCTATGATTACCAGCCAGCTTTTTTTATACCTGATTGCTAGTTTGATCTCGGATTCATACATTCATATAAAGTAGTTTCAAGTCGAACTGTATCCAAGGATAACTAGAACTGTCGCCATTCGGCAGACTAATATACCCCCGCGTGGCAAACATCATTGCAGCTAATTCTTTTCTTTATGCACATAAGAACTATTCACTATAATATACACTATATACCCGGTATTGTATAGTGCATAAAACTACAAAGGGCCATAATTCTGTCAGAAATCGTCAAATTATTTCCTGTATGCACATATACATGTTGAGGATGTTCATCTGTTAAAGTTTGAAGGAAATGCTGCAAAGACGCGGGAGTAATGCGTCCACAAGAATGCGTATACGGACGGACAGACCGACAGACAGATAAGCTGAATCCAGTATACCCCCTCACAACTCGTTGTGCGGGGGTATAATGAAGTAGAGATACTATCTTCAACCAGTGATTCACAAAAATATTTGATAGAACACACCGAGTTGTCGAGAACCGATACTAATTTAGGATACAAAGTTGGAAGTACATGTAATATACATTTACCTGTATCATCTATATAGCCACATTAATCACTTTTCCTATACCACGACGTCCATATTAAACGCAATCTTGGATTTCTCGAAGTAATCTCCGGCATAAAAGTTTTGTATGTGTACTAATTTACCTTAAAGTTTATGATTTAATAAACTTTATGCACGACGAAGTTAGTTTGTGAAACTTCACAGATACTCGATTACACATTCATTGTGTGAAATTGGTGTGTGGGGTAATAATACCACATATATTACATCTCAGATTGCATGGATGCACTGAGTTCCAATTAAAGTAGTGTTTTATTTAACATATTATACCATTTATTCATAAAAGTGTATTTTAGATATGTATTAATCAACATTATAAATCATAACCAAAGACATAAGAGATTAGAAAGGTGAAATTGCCTCTGTACCTGTTTTTCGTATGTTTTACCTGCAAATAACACTGACTGACAATGCTTTTTGAAGATTTTCAACACAAATATGTATCTAAAATATTTGTTTAACGATGTTTGTGGTTTCTTAAATACATATACATCATTTAAGGACATTAATTTCAATGAATTTTGTCATATATTCCTGCTATTGTCATGTAGATCTATCTATTTTTATTTTTAACTGGTAATACTAAAGAAGACGGCCATTTTGGACGCCATCTTGAATTTCACAGAACCCATCACTTTTGCAATTTATGCTTGCAATGTCAGAACTTTCACATATAACATAAAACCATAACAGTTCATTTGTTGAACTAGAGGTTACACCGGAACTTGTTTCTGAGATTGTCACAGGCTCCATTACCCCACCCACTTGTACTGATTTTAAAGAATCTATATTAAATCAAAAATGGTTTTATTTGTTATCTATGCCACTTTGTTTTCATCTGTTTATAATATTGTTCATATTCCAATTACTTTACTATGTACTTTATGGATATGTGCACTTAGGTTACATGGAAATGAAAATAAACACTGCCATAAAAGCAGCTTTAGAGTTTACAATAGTGACCTTACATATGTTAATTTTTCCCAATCCTAGATTTTTCTAGACTTTTGATATGTTATTTGTCAATGTTTTCTGATGCCAAAACAGTCAAATTTATTTCTTTTGCAATTTGTTTGAGGTTAAGCCTATTTTTACTGTAGAATGACTGGACTAAATAGTGAAATTACCACTTTGTTATTTTCACTGTTTTGAAGCTGGTTCCAGTATCATGCAGAAAACGTAACGTCAACGGCGCCGGGCTTTAAAATATGCGTTACGTCATCATGACGTCATAATTCTCACGTCGCGACGTTCTAATTTCGGCGTGATTATTTACAATTAAGCCAATAACGGCACATTTTAAGAGAAATTGAGGCATATAAATAAACAGAAAATTTGTTGATTTTTGGTTTAAGATCAATTTTATTTAACTCGTGATCACAGAAAATTATATTTTCACTCGTGGCTACGCCACTTGTGAAAATATTGATTTTCTGTGATCACTCGGTAAAAATAAAATTCGATCTTACACCAAAACAACCAAATATCCTCTATATAACACGCGAGTAATCTCACATTCGCTCACACGCACAATTTACAAACATTTTGTTCGCTCGGGCTAAACCGAAAATGTGTTAAATATGTAAATTTTCAAAGCTAATTTTCTACAAAATATTTTTCTATCCGGATCTCTTTGAACAGTTGAACGGACGGACAGACGTTCTAACAGAACGGTTTTATGTGACTAAACACTACGGAAGGAAGAAAAAGGCACATAAACCCAAAATGATGAGGTTCATGGGACTTTTTCAGCCACATTAAGTGGATTTGGTCGGTCGGACGGACGCACGTGAAGATCCGATCGTTATTACAGCGCCGGGCACATAAACAATTTCATACACAGATTATAGCACCAGCATCGTTATAGAATACAGTACAGTTCCAAAAGTGAGTGAACTTTTTCAGAAACATTAATTTTGATGAATTTCTGATTGTTTCGACAAATTTTAATAGTGGATTTGTTGAAATATACCATCAAATCATTCAAGTTGTACTTATCAGTACAATGTGTGTTATTAAATAAAAACTTACACGAATCAATAAAAAAAATAACAGCGTTTCCTGAAACAGCTCACTCACTTTTTAGTACTTTAGTTTTATTTAGTAACGTAATTTTATGCAATAGGCCTAAAGCTTTGACGCTGACGTCGTTTGACAACAATTAGAGAGGTTGCTAAAGGCAACGTGTAACATGTACGTCTAACTAATGAGCATTTCGCCATCCATGTGTGTGTAGTTGATACAAGTAACGGACGTGTGACAGACGAATTGAATTTGTGTATTATGTCACTCTGGTATGCGTATGCACGGAGAACTCCATATTTTCCATATTACTCCATATATTCGTCCGTTGACTCATTGAGTTTATCGATTTCGATTGGCAAAGAAATCCTGTTTTAATTTTAACGTGATCTTACACTTAAATGCAACGTGTACGTATACGTTTACGGGTAGCTACACGTACAAGTAGTCGTACACGTTCGCATCGCAACCTTTCTAATGTCGATTTTCCTCTACATGTGAAAAAGTTTCCGGTTCCTTGTACAAGGGTTACGAGTTAGTAGCTTAGTAGCTTCTACTGGTTAGGATACAATCCAGGAAACGGGTAAGGGTGAATCGACAGCCGTATATCATCGAAACAAAATGTTGAGAAACGACGTTACACCCGAATATATAATAAATAAATATAAGACTGTACTAGTATCCTTTGTTTTGAACATAAAAACGGAACCAAAACATATTAGATTTCAACTGTGGTTTGGAAATGAGTCACGGGTAATCAAGTCCAGCTGGTCACGTCTGTTGGTCACGCTATTCCCAATGACAACATAGAATGAAAACAAGGAGAATCAAGAGGTTTCGTGACAGACGTTAGGTAGGCCTAACCGTGAAATAGGCTTGAGAGATGGATTCAGTCGATTTACATATTAAAATACATTTGAGACTTCAAAAAATCATTGTGAATTCCGAAGCTTACACGCTAGCGTACATTTACCGTACATACGACAATGATATCGTACATAATTGACAAGATGACGTAGTCCCCGTGGTGGTAATTTAGTCACATTAAGACAAAAGGGACCTAGCATTAGATAATGTCTCTTCTAAACATGTAGCATAACAGGTCATATGCATCCCGTGTGACAAGACGAGACTCGCGTTCTACCACAATACAAAATCACTGTGATTGGTTTAATTTCCCACGGAGCCGCGTGTTTGATAAATGACAATTGTCTCCCTTATTGCTTTTTCTTATACCTAATAATTGTAAAAAAATTCAGCAACATGATTCATATTTTCTTCAAGAGTTAAACTCTGTTCTCACATTCCTATAGTCTCGCGAGAGTTCGTCTTTTTGCAGTAGCAATTCCCCATCTTGAAGAAATGATCGATAATATTTTTTGATAACACTTTTCAAATCAACTTGTTTTATAAAGCTATCTCTTATCGACGCTCATGAAAATTGAAAAGGAAAAATTGCGACTTCTTATTTTGTCTCTGGAGTGCCCGTCCACAAAACCTATTCATTTTTTCCGGAAAAAATCAACTGTTATAACAGAGACTATAGTATCTGGTTACAATCGTACGTGTGCAAGTTACCTACATAGCTACATACACATGCGTAGAAATTGTACATAGCCTTTTATGAAAATGTTTAATACAAATAAAAACAGTGCATAATGTCATTTGCATGTTTTGGTTTCATGTTATGCATTTTATTCAAACGCCATTTGGATATTGATAAGTCAGGGCCGTAGCCAGGAGGTCGAAATGTGGAGGTGTGTACAGGAGGGGTGTCCTCTCCCGGCAAAGAAATTTCAATATTTTTAAGTTAAAATGATGCAATTTTCAACACTATAAGATAAGAAATAAAATGTTTAATGTAATGCCACTTTTTAAAAGTCAATAATCTGACGATTTATTTAACCAATCAAACATTTACGGTTTTAATCCTAAAGAAATCCAAATTTCTACATGCATGAATTTTTTAAAACAATAATTAATGTAGTTCGATTTCTTGCAATTTTTACTCTAATATTCTGGCATAAAACTGCACCACTGCTGTTTAATTTATCTATCAAGTTTCAAAAGCAAATAATATGTTAATGATACAACAGTCAACGCGTTTCAAAAAAAAAGAACGCCAAATCTATGGGGGACCAGCTTGATAATACCAATATAATAGTATATAAAGGAAAAGGCCACCGAAAGGCCGTCCCTAATTATAACAGTTACGGGCCTATTTCTGTAAGCCCAACGTAAAGCAAAATCTTTGAGAAAGTGATATAAACCGAAGGAATAATTTAACCCGAGACTTTTCATTTCAACAACAGAAATGGCTACGTGAACCATGAACTTGTAAGATGACATTGCTTAGCCTACGCGACAAAATATCCAAACAAGAGGAAAGTAACAACAACGTCTGTAACAATGCCGGTTTTGACGCCACTTTTAAAGCCACTTTTGATATACGGATTCAATACACGTATTACATATAAATTAATATGCACCTTTTAACAATTATTTAGATACCCAACATGCCTATATAGTCACATATGCCTATTTTGACATTCAAGACAAGATTGGCAGTAAGAAAACGAACATTAAACGTGTAAACGTGTAAAGTCGGTTTAAGCTTTAGTAGCAGCAACCAGATCGCCTCCCAATAGTACTCTCAGTGCTTTGATTCTAATTGGAACTGCAGCCAAAAGTCACGTGTTATTTTTACCCTGAAGACGCTTGAGGTGATATACGTAATACCAACACAAATCAAGAGGACCGATATTGCACGATTTGCTCGCGGAAATGTATAATATTCAACGCAAAAACCTTGTAATATATTCATGCATAAAAGTCAGGAGCAAGTCAAATTCTCTGAGCTACCTTTGATAGTCTTTGAGAAAATAACTCGTGACCAAAAACTAAACCAAAGCACATGCAGTCAATCTCATCAGGACAATAGCTCATCTGTGATACGGCCACCTCTCATCAAATCAAACCATGTGATTCCACACAATATGGAATAGCCTGATTACATGGTGTGTGCTGTGTGTCCTCTAAGTTTAGTAATTCCACCTGTACAAGCACTGACCACGTTAACAAGCTGTTGGTGTCAGTTTAAATACGAACAAGATACGAACAAAATCATGTCAATACAATATGCAAATACGGATAATAAATTTTGTAACATTCTTATTCATAGTTACTCAGCTGGCATGCATTTATAATTTTCAAACACAGGCACACATGGACAAGGCAAACACTGTAATTATACTCTTCCGCCACTTCATCGAGAGGGGCAAACATGATACAGTCATATCGCTGGCTTAGAAGTTGAAGGTTGTAAGTGCTACTTACCACCTTGTAAGACTAATGCATATTTGAAATCTGCATCACGAGGCGCATCTTATGAGCCTATTTTCATGAAAATCGGAACTGGTCATGTTGACCAAACTAAAGTTTAAAAAAATGTTTTTCCGTAAAAAGTAAAAGTAAAAAGTAGTTTTCTGAAAGTTTTTTCTTGTTTTCTCAAAATATTGATTTTGTACTTGCGACCTTCTAATTCTATGCCAGCGATATGTGCTAATGATAAGGTTTGTACGTGTATGCCAAATTATTGCCAAGTTGCAAGCATTTGCTACCCCGGTATACCTATACAAGTACTATTGTAAGACTAAGAGACGTTTGTAACTGCCTGTAATCAAGCTTGTAACTTTGCATTCCCGAAGCGAGGGCTTTACAAACTACAAGACTGGATCAATGTGGACCGTTCAACACGTTGACCCATACAAAGCCCCCATGATGACCTTAGTAACTAGTTACCATTTCTATGTGCGTGAAGTTAGCAGCCAGTTGCCAGAAGCCCATTCAAAGTTTTGAATCGGTTATTGGCAAATGGCAGCTAACTTCACAACCTAGCTGACAATTCCAATTTTTCTATCGAATCGGCAACTGCGAACTGGCAGCCAGCAGCCAATTCAAATTTTAATACCGATGGTATTTTATCACTTACAAATGCCGTACGGACCGTTCCGATTGAGAATTATTCTTTTTTGTTCACAACTAGTTGCTAATTGCCAATTCGATTTTTCTGAGTTAAAATATTTGTTTGAAAAAAATTGAATCGGCTGCTGGCTGCCAGTTGTCAGTTGCCAATTCGATTTTTCTGCGTTAAAATATTATTTTGATAAAAATTTGAATCGGCTGCTGGCTACCAGTTTCCATTTGCCAATTCGATTTTTCAGAGTAAAAATATGTTTGAGAAAATTTGAATCGGCTGCTGGCTGCCAGTTGCCAGTTGCCAATTCGATTTATCTGAGTTAAGATATTTTTTGAGAAAAATTTGAATCGGCTGCTGGCTGCCAGTTGCCAGTTGCCAGTTGCCAATTCGATTTTTATGAGTTAAAATATTTTTTAGAGAAAAATTTGAATCGGCTGCTGGCTGCCAGTTGCCAGTTGCCAGTTGCCAATTCGAATTTTCTGGTTGCCAGTTGCCAGTTGCCAATTCGATTTTTCTGAGTTAAAATATTTGTTTGAGAAAAATTTGAATCGGCTGCTGGCTGCCAGTTGCCAGTTGCCAATTCGATTTTTCTGCGTTAAAATATTTTTTGAGATTACGTAAGACAGTTATTTTATGTCCAGGAATATCACTATGTGAAAGCAACAGTGCAATCCTAAAATGGAAACTCTACCACTGCCGCAGAAAGCAGATCATTTAAATGGCGGGCCATGTGATACACCAAACATCTCCCACTGTGCGGATTTGTTGGTTTGGCTCCAGGGTGGGGAGTATTGTGAGCCTTCGGTGCCATCAGTGGGAGGGGGGACGATTCCCGAAAGGTGTCATCGGGGGGGGGGGGGGCGGATGATTCCAGAAAGGCGCGAATTTGACACGCAGAACTAGTCCGGGTCTCGGAAATAGATATTGACCGGGCTTTAGATCCCGATATTGGGGAAATTTAGACGCGACAAAAAGCAGACAACAATTTCAAGACGATATGGGAATTTAGACAATTTAAAATTGTTTAAATCGTGACTCTAGCTAACACGTTGGGTATAACACGTGGGAAATGATTGCCACGAGAGCGGAAGTTGTCGAATGATCGAATCACGGTAGGTTCGTACTGCTAGGACTAGTTGTTGAGCCACCAGCTAAGTTTAACAATAGTTTGTGTTCCTAGCATGACCATATGTAAGAAAAGTCGTGCATGTGCTCAGAAAGTGTGTGTCTGATGAGCCAACTTGGCTGGTGACATTACACTAATATACAATTTACTATAGAGTAAAAAGCTTTACAGACGTATCTACAATTCAATAAAATAGTCACCAGAAACATACATACCAGGAAATATCAAGTTCATTTTATATTAATCCTTGCACAATGCATTATTATTATAGTAAAAACTAGCGATTGATATATTGACATACTGTGCGATGCAACGTAATCATGCCAATATATTAACTAACATCCCTCTGTGTAAAAACTATGAGATTACTATGATTGTCAATGTATCACACACACATTCTGGACATTCTTCATACTGATGAAGTACGGTGTTTCGACTGGCATCTGTAACGACAAGTGTGTCTTGTTTAGCGAGGCTGAAACATGCTCCTGTTTATAGAGCTACCTTCGAGATTCCAGAACAAATTGCTTTAATGTTTCCAAGAAACAAACTGGTGACAACATGACTTCGATTATTTCTGATGGTCATAACCATGGAAACACATGATATTAACTTTACAATAATGGTTACAGGATTGTACACATCGTAAAAGCTCGGCCATTTCCGTTTGTCTCCGGTAAATATACATCTATTGCAATGCATACAGGCCAAGGTGATCAGCGTAATGGGAATTCAATTAGAACTCGTCTGAGACATAAGTATGTTTCATAACGTTCCTTCGTTACTTTTAGATTTGATGTGTTCTACAACTTATAATAATCACGTTCCGACACCTAATTAGTGAGGCTATCCATCGTGGAGAAGGTGAGAGCGAATAAAAACCAGTTTCCCCACTCGTAAATACTGAGCGAAACACAAGGTGTTTAATAGTGTCTTGCTAAATCATAGTGCTAACGCGTCACCGTCCCTTCTCATTCCCGATGTGCTATGTCTAATATTGTCCAGGCAGGTTAAAATCCAGTGATGCAGCGGTCGAGTCCACTACAACGGTGTAAAACCAATTATAAAGGCTTATATTGTACAAACAACAATAATTCCAATGCTAAACTAACATACTATATTCGCTCTACCTGTTCAGTCAATGGTTGTTGTATTTTGTGTACACATCAACTGCAACGTCACTGTTACAATACCCTAACCGGACTGTCATGGAATCCCAGCGTTGTTTGGAGAAAAATGGACGATTATTACTTACGTTCTCTTTCTCAAGCCTTTGACAACTGCCTTGTATGCTTTTTATGTTTTCTGTGGTCGGCTGGTTAAGTTGAGTAATGCATGTTCGCAGGTGATCTTTACACAAGTACGTATGTAGTTCGTATCCTGGGTTATTCAATGTCAGCTTCGTAGTTATTATAAACAATACTTTTGAAGTAATGTGTGTGTTTCGTTATCCTTTCATTGCTTGTATGTTTTTTACAGGAATTTGAAAGTCTATCCATACAATAGCATAGCATTCGATACATCCATACTGACTATATGTATTTATATATACAGTATCTTTAAATAATTTGACGCACTGATGTTACGTTATGTTGACGTAAAGTTAACAACGATATATGTGATGCATTTATTATTTATATTCTGAATGACAGCAAATAGATGCAGTAGTTCGTCAGCGAAAATGATGTGTTCAAGTAAGACATTAATTATAACTATAACGCGATAAATTGCTGTACAAAAACAAACACAAATTTGTCTATATTTTTGTTATGAATTAAAATCAAGGACGGTAACATTTGCCTATGAAAGCATTCAAACATTTGGCGCAACATATAAAGTTTGCATGCTCCTAAATATTCAGAAACGATAAATATAGCGGATTTTGTGTTTGTTTTTGTATTGCAATTTATCACGTTGAAGTTATAAAATGTATCTCGCAAAGGATAACACTAGCCTTGTATAAACATTGATAATATCAACACTGCATGGTTAAATGGTCGCTTGTTATCTGTTTGGATTTAAATAGTATTTGCATTAAAACAAAGTGATTATGCACGAGATCGAACAAAATGGTCATTGGAAATGCATTAAAAAAATCACTTATATTAAAATTTTGTAAACAAAGGCTAGTGTTATCGTTGGGGCTTTATATATCCAAAGTGTTTAATGTTGTGTAATTGTGCATATTCGATATCAATGCTAACTAGTATAACTCTAACGCGATTAATTGCTGTACAAAAACAAACACAAAATTGCCTATATTTTTGTTATGAATTACAATTAAGGACCGTAACATTTGCCTATGAAAGCATTCAAACATTTGGCACAACATATAAAGTTTGCATGCTCCTAAATATGCAGAAACGATAAATATAGCGGATTTTGTGTTTGTTTTTGTATTGCAATTTATCGCGTTGAAGTTATACTGAGTTAGTGCTACATCTTGTCAGAGAAGTGTTCAGTCTGCAGCCAGCTGCAGTCCAAAACACACCCACCTGTGTCAATGAGGGTTTGTAAAAGTTTTGAAGAGAGTGTGTCTTCTATTGTCGACACACGCTATCAAGACTAACGGACGAAGAGTGATCTTCAAAACACACATTGTCATTCTGTGACAGGCTAGCTTAAACGTGACTGTCCCAAACAGTAATGTCTTTCCTTGAAACCCTGTACTCATATAAGTGTTCTCACAATAACGACGCATGAGTACGTATGTATATACATAACTTTATTCAAAAAGCAAACATAAACATACAATACAAGGCAATACAAATGGATCCTCCTCTCTGGAAACCTGAAATTAGAGTAAGAAACATAAACAAGAATCAACCAATTTGACTACTGTCACAGATTATGTTCGAGGTGTATCAAACATGTATATAATAAAAGGCAGCCAATTGAACCAACCAGTGTTCCTGACTTAAACCTTATATAAGTAAACAACAACTTCTCACAATGTGCATTCTAGTTCCAATGTATTATGCAAATGTAAAATCCGATATGGTGGTGTATGATCCATGTTGGAGAGTCATGTGCTACCACATCTGTGACAAATGAAACAATTATTTGCATCAAGACTTCAGTTCGATGTCATATATCTAGATTGGTAGTGCGGTAATACGAGTTTTTGCGCAGCCTAGTAGACTCTAGATATTGCGATTAATACAAACATTCACAAAAAGGGGCTTGAAATAGGCGATTAGGCAGTGAATAAACAAAACCAGAATATCTGGTCTATGAGAGTTGAATATTATAACAATTATTTATTACCCAATGTACTATCCCGTTGGACCAAATAGTATCGTATATGAAGTGCTTAAACAGGGGTGAGCAAATCATTCTTAGATACCATTTCGTCTGACGGTCAAGGAAATTGGGTAATTATAATTATGTTTAATATTCAAAAATCATTACTGGATTAAATAACAGTATGAATATTTGGATCAAAGAGGCATCAAAAATCTAACTTTACCTAATCAAAGGCCAGCTTGAAATCAATATCTGCGCTCCTCTTCTCTCAAAGCCTGAAAGTATAGAAACTAAAATTAACAAGAATCAAGCTATTTGACTTTCACTTTAAGTGCTGTTTTCCTGGACATAAGCATAACCAGTACTAACTTTGCCTTTACAAGTAAGCAGCAACTTCTCACGATGTGCAGCCCAAATCCAATGCATTATGCAAAATGCGAGGTGTAACCATATATGATGGTGTTGTATATATTGACGCTAAGAAATTCATATCCCTGCCCTGGCAAACTTGTTCAAGGAAAATTGGATTGAAGACGCGATTCAAATAAATGTGTTATTTAATCAAAGACAGGAGCAACATAACTAGTCCAGCAAGGGTTCAATCAATTATCCTACAAGCCTGGTGAAACTACCACTCCGCCAACATTCCTCGACAGGAAGATACATCGAAAGAAGAACTCATACACTTGCATAAAGAATCTGACTGCAGACTCACTTCAACAATACATCCCAGGCGATGCTTACTTTCATATTTGGCCTCTAAGGTACCTATGAACAATAGCTCACACTGAAGATATACCATGTCCGTTGTACATACCATGTCAGTTGTAATATCTGAGAGCAGATTCATGAAAGCAGGCTCTAATTCAATGTATCCACTGGCAAGTTCAGCTAGTTAAGATCGAGATGTCATACTTCAGATTGCCTTCAGAGTAACAATTAATTCCATGTTGGAGAGTCATGTGCTACCATATCACTGACAAATGAGACATTCATTTGAATCAGGACTTCAGTCCGCTTTCACATAGAGCTAGTTTGACAGGGCAGAAATATTAGTATTTTAGCATTAACATATACAATACTTCCCATATTGGGATTACTGCCCATATTCGACAAATAGGCCCATGCAATAGGCGATATGACAGTCACCTAACCAGTCCTCCTAGTCTATGAGAGTTGTATTTTCGACGATTAAACAATTATTTATTACCAAAAGTCCAGTCCCATTTTGACCAAACAGTATCATATATGTGGTGCTTAAGGCAGGGGTGAGCACAACAATCTAAGATAACATTTCGTCTAAGGATCTAGGAAATTGGGTATTAAATTATATATGTTTAAAGTCAAAACCATCACTGGCTTACCAGTACTTCAACCACAACCAGGGTCGAACAGGCTGAATTTATGGATACTTGAAGCATAAAAAGTCTAACTTAACTTAATCAAAGGCCAGCTTGAAATAAATATCTGCACTCCTCTTCTCTCAAAGCCTGAAATTATAGAAACTAAAATTAACAAGAATCAAGCTATTTGACTTTCACTTTAAATGTTGTTTTCCTGGACTTAAACATAACCAGTACTAACTTTGTCTTTTACAAGTAAGCAGCAACTTCTCACGATGTGCAGCCAAACCCAATGCATTATAGAGCTAGTTTGGCAGGGCAGAAATATTAATACATTAGCATTAATATACAGAATACTTCCTATATTGGGATTACTGCCCATATTCGACAAATAGGCCCGTGAAATAGGCGATATGACAGTCACCTAACCAGTCCTCTTGGTCTATGATAGTTGTATTTTCGACTGTTAAACAATTATTTATAACCAAAAGTCCTGTCCCATTTTGACCAAACAGTATCATATATGTGGTGCTTAAGACAGGGGTGAGCACAACAATCTAAGATAACATTTCGTCTAAGGATCTAGGAAATTGGGTATTAAATTATATATGTTTAAAGTCAAAAACATCACTGGCTTACCAGTACTTCAACCACACCAGGGTCGAACAGGCTGAATATTTGGATCCAAGAAGCATAAAAAGTCTAACTTAACTTATTAAAGGCCAGCTTGAAATGAATATCTGCACTCCTCTTCTCTCAATGCCTGAAATTATAGAAACTAACATTAACAAGAATCAAGCTATTTGACTTTCACTTTAAGGGCTGTTTTCCTGGACTTAAACATAACCAGTACTAATTTTGCCTTTTACAAGTAAGCAGCAACTTCTCACGATGTGCAGTCCAAATCCAATGCATTATGCAAAATACGAGGTGTAACCATATATGATGGTGTTGTAAATATTGACGCTAAGAAATTCATATCCCTGCTCTGGCAAACTTGTTCAAGTAAAATTGGATTGAAGACGCGATTCAAATAAATGTGTCATTTAATCAAAGACAGGAGCAACATAACTAGTCCAGCAAGGATTCAATCCATTATCCTACAAGCCTGGTGAAACTACCACTACGCCAACATTCCTCGACAGGAAGATACATCGAAAGAAGAACTCATACACTTGCATAAAGAATCTGACTGCAGACTCACTTCAACGATACATCCCAGGCGATGCTTACTTTCATATTTGGTCCCTAAGGTACCTATGAACAATAGCTCACACTGAAGATATACCATGTCCGTTGTACATACCATGTCAGTTGTAATATCTGAGAGCAGATTCATGAAAGCAGGCTCTAATTCAATGTATCCACTGGCAAGTTCAGCTAGTTAAGATCAAGATGTCATACTTCAGATTGCCTTCAGAGTAACAATCAATTCTATGTTGGAGAGTCATGTGCTACCATATCACTGACAAATGGGACATTCATTTGAATCAGGACTTCAGTCCGCTTTCACATAGAGCTAGTTTGGCAGGGCAGAAATATTAGTATTTTAGCATTAACATATACAATTACATATTGGGATTACTGCCCATATTCGACAAAAAGGCCCATGCAATAGACGATATGACAGTCACCTATTAGTAAACAGTCTTCCTGGTCTATGAGAGTTGTATTTTCGACTATTAAACAATTATTTATAACCAAAAGTCCAGTCCCATTTTGACCAAACAGTATCATATATGTGGTGCTTAAGACAGGGGTGAGCACAACAATCTAAGATAACATTTCGTCTAACGGTCTAGGAAATTGGGTAATAAATTAGATATGTTTAAAGTCAAAACCATCACTGGCTTACCAGTACTTCAACCACAACCAGGGTCGAACAGGCTGAATTTATGGATCCTTGAAGCATAAAAAGTCTAACTTAACTTAATCAAAGGCCAGCTTGAAATAAATATCTGCACTCCTCTTCTCTCAAAGCCTGAAATTATAGAAACTAAAATTAACAAGAATCAAGCTATTTGACTTTCACTTTAAATGTTGTTTTCCTGGACTTAAACATAACCAGTACTAACTTTGTCTTTTACAAGTAAGCAGCAACTTCTCACGATATGCAGCCAAACCCAATGCATTATAGAGCTAGTTTGGCAGGGCAGAAATATTAATACATTAGCATTAATATACAGAATACTTCCTATATTGGGATTACTGCCCATATTCGACAAATAGGCCCGTGAAATAGGCGATATGACAGTCACCTAACCAGTCCTCTTGGTCTATGATAGTTGTATTTTCGACTGTTAAACAATTATTTATAACCAAAAGTCCTGTCCCATTTTGACCAAACAGTATCATATATGTGGTGCTTAAGACAGGGGTGAGCACAACAATCTAAGATAACATTTCGTCTAAGGATCTAGGAAATTGGGTATTAAATTATATATGTTTAAAGTCAAAAACATCACTGGCTTACCAGTACTTCAACCACACCAGGGTCGAACAGGCTGAATATTTGGATCCAAGAAGCATAAAAAGTCTAACTTAACTTATTAAAGGCCAGCTTGAAATGAATATCTGCACTCCTCTTCTCTCAATGCCTGAAATTATAGAAACTAACATTAACAAGAATCAAGCTATTTGACTTTCACTTTAAGGGCTGTTTTCCTGGACTTAAACATAACCAGTACTAATTTTGCCTTTTACAAGTAAGCAGCAACTTCTCACGATGTGCAGTCCAAATCCAATGCATTATGCAAAATACGAGGTGTAACCATATATGATGGTGTTGTAAATATTGACGCTAAGAAATTCATATCCCTGCTCTGGCAAACTTGTTCAAGTAAAATTGGATTGAAGACGCGATTCAAATAAATGTGTCATTTAATCAAAGACAGGAGCAACATAACCAGTCCAGCAAGGATTCAATCCATTATCCTACAAGCCTGGTGAAACTACCACTACGCCAACATTCCTCGACAGGAAGATACATCGAAAGAAGAACTCATACACTTGCATAAAGAATCTGACTGCAGACTCACTTCAACGATACATCCCAGGCGATGCTTACTTTCATATTTGGTCCCTAAGGTACCTATGAACAATAGCTCACACTGAAGATATACCATGTCCGTTGTACATACCATGTCAGTTGTAATATCTGAGAGCAGATTCATGAAAGCAGGCTCTAATTCAATGTATCCACTGGCAAGTTCAGCTAGTTAAGATCGAGATGTCATACTTCAGATTGCCTTCAGACTAACAATCGATTCTATGTTGGAGAGTCATGTGCTACCATATCACTGACAAATGAGACATTTATTTGAATCAGGACTTCAGTCCGCTTTCACATAGAGCTAGTTTGGCAGGGCAGAAATATTTTAGCATTAACATATACAATTACATATTGGGATTACTGCCCATATTCGACAAAAAGGCCCATGCAATAGACGATATGACAGTCACCTAAACAGTCTTCCTGGTCTATGAGAGTTGTATTTTCGACTATTAAACTATTATTTATAACCAAAAGTCCAGTCCCATTTTGACCAAACAGTATCACATATGTGGTGCTTAAGACAGGGGTGAGCACAACAATTTAAGATAACATTTCGTCTAACGGTCTAGGAAATTGTGTAATAAATTAGATATGTTTAAAGTCAAAACCATCACTGGCTTACCAGTACTTCAACCACACCAGGGTCGAACAGGCTGAATTTATGGATCCTTGAAGCATAAAAAGTCTAACTTAACTTAATCAAAGGCCAGCTTGAAATAAATATCTGCACTCCTCTTCTCTCAAAGCCTGAAATTATAGAAACTAAAATTAACAAGAATCAAGCTATTTGACTTTCACTTTAAATGTTGTTTTCCTGGACTTAAACATAACCAGTACTAACTTTGTCTTTTACAAGTAAGCAGCAACTTCTCACGATGTGCAGCCAAACCCAATGCATTATAGAGCTAGTTTGGCAGGGCAGAGGGCAGAAATATTAGTGCATTAGCATTAATATACAGAATACTTCCTATATTGGGATTACTGCCCATATTCGACAAATAGGCCCGTGAAATAGGCGATATGACAGTCACATGACCAGTCCTCTAGGTCTATGAGAGTTGTATTTTCGACTACTAAACACTAATTCATGACCAAAAGTCCAGTGCCATTTCGACCAAACAGTATCAAATAAGTAGTGCTTAAAACAGGGGTGAGCACAACAATCTAAGATAACATTTCGTCTAACGGTCCAGGAAAGTGCGTAAGAAATTATATATGTTTAAAGTCAAAACCATGACCGGCATACCAGTACTTCAACCACACCAGGGTCGAACAGACTGAATGTATGCCAATATTCGACAAATAGATCCATAAAATAGGCGATATGACAGTCACCTGACCATTCCTCCTGGTCTATGAGAGTTGTATTTTCGACTATTAAACAATTATTTTTTACCAAAACTCCAGTCCCATTTCGACCAAACAGTATCATATATGTAGTGCTTAAAACAGGGGTGAGCACAACAATCTAAGATAACATTTCGTTTAACGGTCCAGGAAATTGCGTAATAAATTATATATGTTTAAAATCAAAACCATCACTGGCTTACCAGTACTTCAACCGCACCAGGGTCGAACAGACTGAATGTATGCCCATATTCGACAAATAGGCCCTTAAAATTGGCGATATGACAGTCATCTGACCAGTCCTCCTGGTCTATGAGAGTTGTATTTTCGACTATTAAACAATTATTTATAACCAAAAGTCCAATCCCATTTCGACCAAACAGTATCATATATGTAGTGCTTAAAACAGGGGTGAGCACCACAAACTAAGATAACATTTCGTTTAACGGTTTAGGAAATTGCGAAATAAATTATATATGTTTAATGTCAAAACCATCACTGGCTTACGAGTACTTCAACCACACCAGTGTCGAACAGACGGAATGGATGGATCAAAGAAGCGTAAAAAGTCAGACTTAACTTAATCAAAGGCCAGCTTGAAATGAATATCTGCGCTCCCCTTCTCGCAAAGCCTGAAATTATAAAAATAGTAGTCATGTGACCACACTACAACGTAATATGCTACGTCACTACCTGTGACGTAGCATCTGGCGTTCTCGTCTTGTTCAATTTTTATGGTTTATGTATGATGAAGTGATGTTATATCATGGTTATATGTAGTATTGTGAGTGAATGATGAGTACATGGCATATTGTTTGTTTATTTTGTATGTATTAATAAAAATAATCCAAACATGTATTTGTTGTGTGGTCACTATGACAAAGATTTACCAAAACTACAATTAACAAGAATCAAGCAATTTGACTTTCACTTTAAATGTTGTTTTTCTGGACTTAAACATAACCAGTACTGACTTTGCCTTTCACAAGTAAGCAGCAACTTCTCAAAATGTTTACTCCAGTTCCAATATATTTATGCCGATTGGAGGTGTTACCATACATGATCCTAACAAAGGAGTTGATGTAAAATGAGAGTAGTATTTCCTATTTGAAACAATCATTTATCACCCCATGTCAATAGTACATAGTATAATAAAGTTCGTGCTTAAATCAGGATTGAGCACAACAATCTTAGACACAATTTCGTCAGACCGTCAAGAAAATGGGTACGGATCAAAGAAGCATCAAAAGGCAAACTCAACTGGATCATAAGTATGAATATTTTTGCGAATACTCCCCATGCTGCAATTACTGTCCATAATTGACAAATAGGCCCATGAAATAGGCGATTTGTTGTATTTTCAAACTTATAACAATTATTTATTACCAAAAGTCCATTCTCGATTGACCAAATGTATCATTTACGCCGTGCTTAAAACAATCTTAGATAAAGTTTCGTCTAACTTTCAAGGAAATAGGGTAAATAATATATGTTTAAAGTCCAAACCCATCAATGGCTTTCCAGTAGTTCAACCACATCAGGTTATCCTAGCGGTCTAGGCTTATCAGCCATATGCAGCAATACCTGGTAAACCTTCCCGTCCGATACCAATTGCTTCTGCCTTCATATCTGTAACGTGCATCGTATTATCACATCACCATTTTTGAACTTACTAGTATTTCAAAATACAAGGGGCGCACAAACAATAGGACAATGCTCTTACATCTTTGGTACCGGTACATGACCAATATTGCTGATGTGGCTTAGTTCATGCTTTACATACTTGTTACATAATCGTCTGGATTAAAACTAATTGGTCATCTTAAAAAACAATATTTGATTGAAATGCATGCTGTGTGAGCGATACAGAGCTATACTAAACTCAATGAATAATGGTCACATTATACTAAGGAAATATCTACGACCTATAAATAAACATCAATTGTCAACCATTACTAAGTTGTTCTTCTGCAACCATTCACATGTGTTGTCAATACCTCGGTGAATGTAATTCACCACTCTATCCACTAAGCCGATAGGGTAACCGTATGTTTGTTTTAGCATGATAAATCAATATAATATTATAACATAAAAGACAACCCACCATGTTCTCCTCTGTCTCATGTCCTCTCTTTGTAAAGCCTTGTTCTCCGAATGCAACTGGAAACTAATATAAAACTGGGAGTCAAACTTATCTAAACAATCCTTGATGCCCGGTTTCACCTGGATATCCTGTAAAACACAACGAGATCAAATGCTAACATATACATTATTTATTGAACCAGAACTACCTTACCCTTCCACCAGCAACAAGTAATTCATACCCTCGTGATGAAAGATACCATTGAGCATTAAATGTCAAGAGTGAATATATACTTCTTTCACAATCGACATACAAGAATCATCCTGGACTTAACTATGCGCAAAGTTGACTATATCGTTTCAACTTAGAATTAAAAGGTCGTAAATACGAAATCAATATTTTGAAATAACAAAAAAGACTACTCTTTTCTAATAGAAAATCAAGCTTTTTAAACTCAACATGACCATGTACATGTATTAGGATTTCATAATGTTAGTTGCTTGCAATGACGAATCGAACGGATTATAATATAGAATAAAACATGTTTCTGGAAGCAATACCGGCTATTTACATTATATTTGCAATAGATACATGTTTATGATTTATGAAAATTCTAACATCAACACAATGAAGCTGCCATGCACGTTTACATGTCTCTCCAAACACTTAAAATCATTTGTTTACGAATATACATTTTGTACAAGTAATAGGGGGGGGGGGCGGTCAGGAAAACAGTAAGTCATATTTTATAAGTAGTACAGGTACTAACCAGTATCAATACGTGTGATGTTTGTACTCCAATGGATCTCTAATGATCTTAATCATAGGGTCACTTCTGACACGACGTCTTTTACGATAACAGTAAACTGTTCCAGAGGCTTCAAACACTGTCATCGAAAATGGAAGAATCAATCGTACAGTTAAACACTATTTATTTGTTTTTAGAATATAACCTACATTATGAGCCAATGAAAACGCCGCATTTTCGCGGTTAAATGAAAATTTAATCATTAAAATTTTCTCTTAACAGACTTGACGTCGTGCGTTGGCGCTAATTTCTATCGGCCAATCAGAATGCAGAATGTTATATTCTAAGTTAGTTAGAACATATTAAGTAAATTTTAATGACTAAAAAGGCCTCGCTTCGCTTCCCTCGCTCTGGCCTTTTTAATCATTAAAATTTACTTAATATGTTCTAACTATAACATAAACACATAACAAATATTAATTTACACATGTCAAGGATGGAATAGAAAGCTAAGCTTATTTATAAACTCGTTTCTTATTTGTTTGGGGAGGGAAAAGAATGGAGAGGTGATTTTGACAGATTGATAGCGCGAAGAAGAAGATATAAGTTATAGTTAGAACATATTAAGTAAATTTTAATGATTAAAAAGGGCGGAGCGAGCGAAGCGAAGCGAGTCTTTTTTAGTCATTAAAATTTACTTAATATGTTCTAACTAACTTAGAATATAACATTCTACATTCTGATTGGCCGATAGACAGTAGCGCCAACGCATGACGTCAAGTCTGTGAAGAGAAAATTTTAATGATTAAATTTTCATTTAACCGCCAAAATTCGGCGTTTTCATTGGCTCATATTGTAGGTTATATTCTAAGATATATAGATATATAGAGATATGATCACATATACCAACGGGACATGTGGTTGGTTTTAAAGTAGTGAGCATGCCTATACGTTGATGTAGGTTGATACAGTGTGCCAATATTTAGAAATTCATTCATTTACACGTATAGCATTAAAGGTGCTGCCTCACAGATCGCAAGATGTAATTTTCCTACCTAGCCAAGTATTTATGTTATAGAAAGTCACTGATGGTTGCGTTGTGCAAGATTTATGGCAAATAAGTAATTTCCACCACACTCGATATCGGGCACTCTGAATCGTACAGTTGCCTTTAATACCTGCGAGCCTTGAGCGAGCAGGTATATTGGATAGCATAAAGTAAAACGTCCATGGAGGAGAACGTGACCTGTTCTCGATGGTTTACGATTTCAAAAAAAATCCAAAAAAAGATGCACTTTGTAAGAATGTCGTGAACCAGACTAATTCCATTATCCCATGCGGATAACATCGGTCTATGTCGCATTGCAATAGTTTATTTATAATAGTACATTTTGGATTTTTTCATAGATCTTTAAATGAAACTTCATGTATGCACTTTTGGGATTAGGTACATGATATGTACAATACAAGACAACCTTATTTCAATGTTTATATTCTAAAATATACAATGTTGATTTACAAAATCTACAACTTTACAGATATTTATTTAGCAACGTTACAGATGATCTGGTAAATGTAAACCCGTAGTTCTGATTTTGCACCTCCTTAGCTCAATGGTAAGCGCGTTTGCCGTCTAATCTGGCGACCCAGGTTCAAATCCGGTTAGAGGTACACATATGCCCGTCATGTTTCAGCAGAAAGCTGACTGACAAAATAATCAGGTTGGGGCAAGTCTAAATTTAGAAACCACTTTGCGTAACAAAATTTAGTTAGAAATGGTGACAAAACTGCATGAATTGTAGTGATTTGATAATTTAACTCGATAATTGCAAGAAATTGACTGGGTTTTCTAAGTAATATCTATAACATTGAAAACTTACACACAAAAGATCAGGGTTGCGTTTTCTGCAACATATTATTTTAATTAAAAGGGAGAATTTTATTAAGGCAATTACTTCGTTGTTTTACGACATATTTCAATAAGATTAGTTGCAAAACATATTAGTTTATTCATTGCAACACCATACAAAGCAATTACTAAAAAACTATTTTAACTATGAATGGTAATGTCACTTTTTTACAAGCAGTTACTAAATCTAATATTGTACCCAACCTGAAGGCTATTATAAAAATATAAATCTAACGAGCAAATACAGAAGTGTAGATAATTATGCTTACGTTACTAATTAGCTGGCATAAACACACCAAGTTATCAAATTCCAACAGAAAACGTAAGATAGACAGCAGAAATTGTAAAGTGCTTTTCTCCAAATACGCGCCAAAGCTTCAGTAATTGACCACCTATAGTAAATTAGCTTACAGTCTATTTACTCGCTCGAAGCAATTGCTCAAGTTATGTATGCATTGAAGCGTTTTCGACACAAAGGCAATTTTCACGATATTTACAAGTACATTATCATAACATGTGTTCACCTGTGACACATTATCACATCACAAATCGTGATTTGTGAAATTATAGCCTTGTTAAGATACAGGGGCGTATCTTGGTCAAAATAAATGCGTAGGCAGTTGGAGGCATGCTCCCTTCTGAAACCATTCTGAATCTTACTCTATACAAACACCCAAATACACACTGAACAATACCGCGGGACTTCGAGAAGCGAACATCGGATTAAACGTAGAGGTCGATTCAAAGAAAACCTAACGTAAATTCTACTAGCTTCATGGGTGGCTCAAGAAACACCATTTATTTTTATTGTTATTTTTAAGTACCTTTAATATTTGCTACATGTATTATCACCGCGTATAAACCAAATCACTGTACGGCTTTTTGGGATACTATACAATTCAACTTGTATGGCTTATTGAGAATGAAACATCCGGTGATTGTATTATCACTGCACGACTTATTGCAAGACTAAACAATTCAACGTGTACTCATTATTGCGATAACCGGAAGTTGACTCGTTTATATATACTGTGATCATTAGTAACAAGAAATATCACTGAATGTGATGAATACCCCCAGAACTGCATGACACAGTCAACTATGCACAACTAGACTTAGTACAGATAGGTCATGCAAAGTTTCATTGAAATCCGACCATTGGTTGCTGAGAAATAGCACATACATAATTGTTAGTGTAAAGAACAAAGGGCCATAACTACCTTTAAATTGATCCGAACAACGTGTGCCGACGATATGCACAACAAGACTTGTTACTGATCATTCATGCAAAATTTCTTTGAAATCCGACCATTGGTTACAGAGAAATAGCGCTGACAAAATTTATAAGTGAGAAAAAACAAAGGGCCATAACTACCTTAAAGTGGATCCAACCAACATGTGCCGTGGTACTGATCATTCATGCAAAGTTTCGTTAAAATCCGACCAATGATTACAGAGAAATAGCTAGGACAAAATTTATAAGTGTAAAAAACAAAGGGCCATAACTACCTTAAATTTGATCCGACCAAGGTGTGCAGACGATATGCACAACTAGACTTGGTACTGATCATTCATACAAAGTTTTGTTAAAATCCGACCAAGGATTACAGAGAAATAGCGCGGACAAAATTATACGGACCAACCAACCAACAGACCAACCAACCAACCACAAGCATGACTCCAATATAGCCCCCATATACTATTATCGGGGGGTATAATAATGTCTTTGCATAGTTATGAACTTCAGTCAATTTGATGGCCGACGAAGTCGATATAATGCGTATCTATGTTTGCAAACGTTTTTTTCAAACGTGTATATAAAACGTGTCTTTAAGGTTCCAAGAAGCATCAATAATGTCAAATCAGTCCACCAGGAATGTATGAGGAATTTAAAGTCAGAGAATCCCATGTTTTTGTCCATTGCTCAAATTACTTATTACCTTACTTCAAAAATGGTGTAAAGCGCAGTCCAGTATTTCTATAAATTGAACGTTTTGTTCAGCACCCTGTGAAAAAGGCATGAAACTGTAGTCCGCATACAGGTTTCAAAGGGTGCTGAAAAAAATGGCCCAGCTCAGTGCTGAAAAAGATCTTATATTTCCCGGAAAGCAAATAATTTCCCCGATGAAGAAATAACGTATACCTACGGCTATTTTTTGTTTTCGAAGTGAAGCAAATTTCGTCTTGGACTTGTAGTCCAAAATAACATGGTATTGCTGCACTGTATTTTCACATCCTCTCCTCCACTCTCACTCACTGAGTCAATCCAATTTAATTATTGTTTCGTCCGTGCGTTTGAGTGTGAAATCGGCCTAACCAGAAATTGGTGTTCACAACGGTAAGCCTTGTTGCTGGAGTTTGACTCGACTGAGTGAGGAATTTTCGAGGGAGCGAAACGTCGACTTGAGCGTGACTCCAACCACACTCAATGGAATATTAGTGAATGCCATAGTTAGTCACTAACTAAAATGACAATCTACGCGAGGAAGAAGAATTTTAGGAGATGACTTTACCTTAGGAGCAATTTCTTAGAAAACATGGATAATGTGAAATTCTTGGAACAGTTCCCCCAACTACACTCAAATGTGGTTACGTGCATACCGATTTAGCGCACGAATGTTGAACTAATAAAGTTATTGTATTTTTAAATAAAATTAAACAACATAGAATTAATATTCATAGATCGTGTGGGTTGATAAATATATTACCCTAAAAATGAATTTATTTATAATTATCTAAAATATATTATTTGGACAAATTAAGTTATTGTAATAAGTGTATAAAGTATCCGGGAATTAAAAATAGCCATCTTACCGCGATGTTAATTAAATGCATGATATTTATTTGCAATCATTCATGAGTCAAAGTGCCGCCTCGATAGCCTACTGTTATAGCGTCTGCTTCGAGTTCGGGAAGCCCCAGGTTCGATCTGGGTAATTCATGCTAAAAACGAAATGGTATTAGTATTTCTCTGGCAAGATGCCCAGCATAAAAAGCGAAAACTGGCTTCTCTTATGTATATCGATACCTTTGTGACGTGGATAAAATCGGGCATGAGGTGTCGAAAATCGTTATTATTACAATGGGGATAACGTATAGAACGGAAGTGATACCCCTGACGGTTTTTCGAGTGTAAATTTCGTCGCTTCGGTAAGTAAATCTTGATTTTTCTTTGTTTTGTAAGACCCTTTCAATGAAATCACCTAGCCCACCGTACCCGGCCCTATCGATACTTGCAGACCCAAGCCCATTTTCCCTTCAAATACATGTGATTAAGGAGAACATTCGATTCTAGTGCGGTTTTGGTTACTGCACCCCTGACGACCCGTCTACATTGTTTCCAATTTCTGCCGATTTGCATGGTGTGTTGCTGTTTTATGGGGCCAACTTCATTGTTTACCTTATTCTAGGTATGCATTTTGCAAAATTAGTTCGATGCAGTCAGGTTATGAGGCAGAATAGACGAGAGAACCACTATGATACCCCTGACGGTTGCTGTCCCTCACTGATACCCCTGACGCCTCAAAATACTATAATATTGTAATACGAGACGGTCGGCTCTGTACATGTTCAACCACCAAAAAATCAAGATTCTAATCAATTGCATAAATACATAAAGAACTCGTGATTCTGGCACTTCTCTACCAATGTAGAACAAACCGTTAAAAGAAGTTCCTACGCATTGTTTTATTGATAAAATAGACGTTATAACATAATCAGACACAGGCAAAACAAAGACTGGCAATATAAAATATCAACAGAAATCGAAAGCTACCCATTTTGATTGGCTATGTGGTGTGAAGAAGTATAAACTGAATTTATTTTTTAATGTTTAGTCCAGGAGCCAGATTTCAAAAGAGGCTTAAAATGGATTTTCATTTACCCCATCTGGTAGAAAAAGTCTGTTGGTATTTTCGAATAATATAGTCATTCAGGCTTTAGAAAAAGGTGGATGCCAGATCTGAAAGTGGTGCAGATTTTTTTAACAGGGGCAACAACTCTTGCTATCCAAGAAATTTACGAAACTACCCGGTAACCTATTTTCTAGTGTGGAGTTTTTGTTTATATATGTATTGCCATATATTTGCATGGATATTGTTCATTTGATAATGTGCATCAAAAGTACATACAACACGGACCAGTTTGAGGTCAAGGTCAAGGTCAGTGTAAGGTCAAAGTCAGAGAAATAGCTAAAAATGAATATTTCCACTATATTTTTCTTTGTATAGCATGTGTTTTCAATTCAATTTGGTTATAAAAATGATAGTTATGTTCGTTAGTACATATTCTGTCATTATAGCCCATTTGTTTGATTCAAAATATAAAAATATTGTCAAAACAGCCATTTTATGCAAATGCATGTTGGCCGAAATGGCAATCTTACGAAGACCCCTGGCATTCTGTGATCTGGTGTGATTTTTTTGTTTATGTATGTAGTGTCTTATATTTACATTTATATTATTCATATGGTTATATGCATCAAATGGACATACACCTAAGACAAATGTGAGGTCAAGGTCAAGGTCATTTCAAGATCAAAGTGACCAAAATAGCTGAAAAAAGTAAAAAATAAGATTTCCATTCCATTTTTCTTAATATAACATGTGTTTTGAATTAAATTTAGGTTATTAAAATGATAGTTGTGTTGTTAAGTAAATATTCTCTAATGATAAGCCATTTGATTAATTCAAAATGTATCATTTTTTATAAAAACCCAGTCATTTTATGCTTTCCGAGATGGCATTCATACGAATATTATGACCTTATGTGATTAGTTTGTTTACGTATGTTGTGTCTCATATTTGCATGGATATTATTAATTTGATTAAATTCATCAAATGGACATACACCTTAGACATATTTGAGGTCAAGGTCAGTGTCATATCAAGGTCAATGTGAAAATATTAGCTAAAAAAGTACAAATTGATATTTCCGCTCTACTTTCCTTATTCTCGCGTATGTTTTAATTCAATTTTGGTTATGAAAGTGATAGATGTAGTGGTTAGCACATATTTTTCATTATAAGTTATTTGTTTAAAAAATATATGTTAAAAATTGGTAAAACTGCCATTAAACGCAAATGCATGCTGACCGAGATGGCATTCTTTAATTGCTAGCTGCTTTCAAATATACTTGTATTCAAATATTATTTTTATTTCTGTCAGTATTATTGAATATTAGTATGAACATTGTTACATTGTCTTACACTTAAGTGGATATAAAATGCTGGCCACTTCAAGGTCAAGGCCAATGTCATCTCAAGGACAAGTTACAAACGCTTGAACAATTCCAGTTTTGTCTCATTTTTTCGTTACATGTAATATGAAGCACTTTGTACACTTTATTTTGTTTCTAGTTTGTATATTTAGGTGTGTAATTATTTTAGCTGGGAACATTATGTCACCATCTTTGATGAGGGGGTATACTGCTTTACACACGTCGGTCGGTCTGTATGTCTGTTATGAAGATCACACGGTTTCTGAGTAATACCCTACCGATCCTTGGTACTAGGATCCTCGCCCTTGACACTCAGGTTTTTCTGGACCAAAGATCTTCAAATTTTATAGAACAGTAGATGAATTTCATTGGTTATGAGGTCAGTAAGTCGAAGTAATGGTCTCTGAACCTCTTAAGGTCTGATATGGATGTGTCGGTACTAGATGCTGGTGTGTATCCGATTGGCCTTGGCTGACTGTACACGATGGTGTTGAGTATCTCACAGGGCCTGGAATATCTGCATTTAGCGGCGATTGGTAACCCTACTGATCTGGTATATTTGGCTGCACTGGGTGGTGATCCTAGAATAACTGTACAATGTATTAGTGAACACCCAATAGGGCATGGGATAGCTCTACACAATGATAGTGAATACCCTCATAGGACATAAGTGCCTGTACTTTGCCGTGACGCATCTCCAATAAGGCCAGGCATGGCTGTACTAATAGGTTGTGAGTATCCCATTTGGCATTCTATAGCTGAACCCTGTGGTGGTACGTAAAATCCAGAATGACTGTACCAGTGATAGGTAGGTACCCTACGAAGTAAAGTTTTCATTGTGATAGGAGAACATACGGATTTGATAAATAGGTAGAGAAACTGTTAACTTACTTTTTTACACCCTGTTTATACCAGGCTTTGTTAACTTTCACACAGTATCAAACAATTTTAGTCTCTAATGCGATGAATGGCAATACCAGTCCATGTAAAGTACTCAACACGACTTTGAATAGCTGTACTTGCCAATGGTGAGTACCAAACATGACGTGTGAGTGACTCTACTCCGATGTTGGGACCACTCCTTACGACCTGGTATGGTCGCAAATGCGGTATCTATTGCGCAGGGCCTTGTGTGTCTACCCTGTGTTGGCAAATACCTTTAACGGTCTGTGATGGCTGCACTTGGTTGTTATTAGCATCCTGTAGGACCAGGGACGACATAAGTATGTGATGATGTGTACAAGACTTTCGCTGTTTGATGGCTTCTAGAGTATTATATCGTGGTGTATACCAAAATACAGCCTTAGATGCTCATACTCAGCGTTGGTACTACTTAGTCTGTGATGACTACATGTATATACAGTGGTTAGTGATGGTTATGAACTGGGGTTGCACGAGTATATTCCTTAGGACCCGGTTTGTCAGTACTTGGTGATGATGAGTACCACAAAAACTTGGTGCGTTTGTATTTAGAGGTAGTGAGAACAGTGT
The DNA here is from genome assembly GCA_947247005.1 of Spisula solida. Classification (NCBI taxonomy): domain Eukaryota; kingdom Metazoa; phylum Mollusca; class Bivalvia; order Venerida; family Mactridae; genus Spisula; species Spisula solida. Next base: position 40,006,775 of record OX365958.1, on the reverse strand, counting down.
AATCTATATGGTTGGTGTGTGTTGGTGATTTCATTGTATACAGCTATGCATGTTTATACTCTGTTCTGTTGGTTACCAAACAGGGGCTTATAATTAAAGACGCATTCACTGTCAAAATTACTGCTTTATGTAGTATGTATCCGATTGACATGTGATAGCTGCAATCAGTGATGGTTACGTGTCCGGTTTGAGATGGATAAATTATTTAGTGATGAGTATCTCATAGGCATGGAGTGGATATACTTTGTTGTTTTGAACATAAGTATCTAACTTTTCCTTCGGTGTCTTTACAATATAGTGATATGGTGTATGTAACATATATGGTCTAGGTGTATTCTTAGGTATTATTGAGTACATTACGGTCTGGGATGATTATATTCTCATTTGGTAAATACCTTCTTTAGTATAGGATGTCTGTTCATTACAGTGGCCGCGAGTGGCATATGTCCATGAGATGCATATTCCTTGCAGTGATGTGTACCCACATTGTGCTTCTGATACCTGTACCTTGTAATGATGCGTACCACATAGTGTCTTTAATGTATGTACCCTGCATTGGTGTTTACCACATAGGCCCTGAGATGTCTGTACCAGCTGGCAGTGATTTGTACCGCATAGGGTCTAAGATGCATGTACTTGGCATTGATGCTTACCTCATTGGGCATATGACTTATATACTTACCAGTGATATCCTGTAGGGCATGCATGCTGTGAATATAACATTGCCCAACGGGATAGTTGTATTATGTGCTGGTACGCACGCCATTGGTCTGCGTGAATATTTCTAATAGTAACAGTGTTCTAGATAGCTACGAATAGAAGATGATAATGGGTTTTCTCAAGGGTCTGGGAATCCTATATATATTTAGGTTTATTGATACATGTAATTTGTATCATTACGTATGAGACCCCCTCTGAGTCAATGGTGTATATAAAGGATTAACGGCTGTTACGAAAACAGATAACTGGTTGTTTTAACATTATGAGTAGTGTATACATGCGTGGACTTCATCACCTGGTCGTTTAGTCAGGTTCATGTAAAGCCAATTGCAATTTCATACAAAGTGAGGCAAATCAAAATTGCATGTACAATAAAATGTACTGTTGACCTAAGATGACATTGATCATGTCAATACATTAAGGGAACATTCTACAAATAATATAAAGTCCATACTATCTATACAAATATATGATTACATCATTATAAATATATGTAAATTTTGAATGAAAACGACTAGTTCTACGAATGCAACATGCCAACACCCTGATACGTAAAATAGCTAGTTTAATAACATTTTTATTTAAACAAATAACTTTAATTATAATGAAAGGAGACTATGTTCTAACCCACATATTTATTACTTCAATAACCAAACCTTATTCAAAACCTATGCCAGAATAAGAACAATAGAGAGGAAATATCAATGTTTAGCTATTTTTCACATATTGACCTTGAAATGACCTTGACCTCAAATTGGTCTAAGGTGTATGTCCATTTGATGAATTTAATCAAATTAATAATATCTATGCAAATATGAGTCACTACATACGTAAACAAACTAATCACATAAGGCCATAATATACCGGGGATTTTCGTATGAATGCCATCTCTAAAAGCATAGAATGACTTTTTTCAAAAATGATACATTTTGAATTAATCAAATGGCTCAGCATTAGAGAATATTAACTTACCAACACAACTATCATTTTAACAACCTAAATTTAATTCAAAACGCATGTTATATTAAGAAAAATAGAGAGGAAATCTCATTTTTTACTTTGTTCAGCTATTTTTGTCACTTTGACCTTGAAATGACCTTGACATTGACCTCACATTTGTCTTAGGTGTATGTCCATTTGATGCATATAACCATATGAATAATATAAATGTAAATATAAGACACTACATACGTAAACAAAAAAATCACACCAGATCACAGAATGCCAGGGTCTTCGTAAGATTGCCATTTCGGCCAACATGCATTTGCATAAAATGGCTGTTTTGACAATATTTTTATATTTTGAATCAAACAAATGGACTATAATGACAGAATATGTACTAACGAACATAACTATCATTTTTATAACCAAATTGAATTGAAAACACATGCTATACAAAGAAAAATATAGTGCAAATATTCATTTTTAGCTATTTCTCTGACTTTGACCTTACACTGACCTTGACCTTGACCTCAAACTGGTCCGTGTTGTATGTACTTTTGATGCACATTATCAAATGAACAATATCCATGCAAATATATGGCAATACATATATAAACAAAAACTCCACACTAGAAAATAGGTTACTGGGTAGTTTCGTAAATTTCTTGGATAGCAAGAGTTGTTGCCCCTGTTAAAAAAATCTGCACCACTTTCAGATCTGGCATCCACCTTTTTCTAAAGCCTGAATGTCTATATTATTCGAAAATACCAACAGACTTTTTCTACCAGATGGGGTAAATGAAAATTGAATTTCTCGTCACCAGCTCCTAGACTAGTTAACATTATTTTTGAAAGCCGATTTACTATTTAGAACTATACGTACGCAAGGAACTAGTATACGGATTTATTTATATTTTCTTCTATACTTAAGTAAGGACTAAGGTAGTGAGCTACTGCCAGGAGTTTGGTGGTATTCTACACATGTACATTACGTTCACAACTACACCGGTTTATAGCAAACACAGCCATTCTGATCACCTCGGCCTTTATGCATTGCAATAGACCTCTGACATAACAAGGCGCCATATTGAAACTATTTTCAGTCACATGATTAGAAAATGGCAGCCCCCAGTCTTCAGTACACATTATGTCAATACATGTTCACACAAATATATAGATTTATATAGATATATTATACCAGTAAATACGCACTACAAAATTCCGAGGAACGATTAATCACATGTGTGCTAGGTGATACGTTAACTCGAAATGATCCGAAAGTCAAGTAGTATATTTTGTAACAAACCCGCTTAAATATGGGTCATGTTTGTTGATGTTTTCGACACGTGCTTGGGAAATATAAATTATGAATAATATTTAAAGATATCGGTTATTTCTTTTATGATATGTCTTCGTATGATCATAAAAATATGAAAACTGTTCGGGAAAGATAAAATAACCATCTTATTGACGGATATATAATTTGTTACTTTCGCGCGAACGTAGCTGGGACTTATAACCCAGGCGAATCATATTGGTGTATAACTATAGTTAGACACGAGGGTTATTTGCCGGAGACAAACGGAAATGGCCGAGCTTTCACGATTGCAAACACAGCGTTGATCGTTCAAATCAAACGCACATGTAAATAAGCATACTTCAGACATAGAAAGGTATGTCAATTTAAAGAGTTTGTTGACATGCATCGATACCTGCAACGTCTGAATTGCTTGTTTCTGGATCGATGGCTATTAAGTGAAATGTCACAAGTTTCCGCGACCCGGAAATGATACCGAGTAGTGCCTGCGAGTTTCCGCTTAGATAACTACACGAACGATAAGCAAACATTAAATAATGTTATTAACTTGTGTAATTCACAATTAATAATATCTTGAACAAGCATAACAAAACATCCCTGCGTTCAAGGAATGTTACCACCTGAAAACATGTTAAAAATCACAGGGTTTTGTCGTTACAATCCTTGGTTGTACGCTTCGTTTGCGACAAACACATTGAAAGTATAAATCCCCGTTTTTCCCTTCTCGACCACCCTGCGTTCAACGAAGAATAACGTGTCGAAACGTGCGTCACGTTATTCTTCGTTGAACGCATGGCATTTCGATATATGTACGGATGCATGGGTTGCATATTGCCATTTTGTTAGAATTTACCAATTTAGGTTTACCATCTCCGGATATGGTTAGCCAAACTTCGCTCTCGTGACGAACAGGTTTTTTTAACATAACGTTCAATGAATAACAGCCCTGCGTTCAAGGAAAAAATAAAGTGACGCACGTTTGTACCTGGTACGTACCTGTTATTCGTTGAACAATAACCATATCCTGAGGTGGTGTGCGGGTATTGGTGTTATTAAACAAAATGGCGGACAGAGGCAAACAAAAGAATGTGAATAGCAAAACCCGTGCATGCGTACATATTTCAAAACTGAGAACGAAAAAAACGGGGACTTATACTTTCAAATTGTTTGCAGCAAACGAAGCGTACAACGAAGGATTAAAGCGACAAAAAACCCTGATTTTTAACATGTTTACAGGTAACTTTCCTTGAACGCAGGGCAGGTACGACATAGGTACGTAACACACCTCACATAATGCTTCGTTGAATGCAGGGCAGTACAAGGTACCTCAGATCACAATATATTAATCTGCTGTATAAGTTAAACTACATCTATAATTTACATCATGTCAGTCACACTTGACTTTAATTTGATGGGTGATTACTGGTCATAGTAAACAAGAACTGGGTGTAAATAAATAGAAATGTAAGTAATAAGTAAAGCGTTCAAAGAAAGAAGAATAAGAAATGTAATACAAGTACATGTCATGAAGTAATACAATGTCATATTTGAATTGAAACGAACGCGTGTATAAAATAATGTCCGCGTCACATCGTGAGGTGTTCTGAATTATTAAGTCTGAATATTCACATAAGTTATATTTCCTAAACACAATTCGATGCGAAACAACGATATATCACCATTAATTTATAAAAATGCTTGTCAAATATTGCCTTTTATGAACAAGCATTTCGTTTAGATTGGTGGAGCTTCCTAAGTAGTACTTACTGAAGTATCAAGGCACCCGCACAGCAAACAGCAGCTTAATAACAACCCATTTACGGTGGTTCCAATATTCAACAATGAGCCGTCGAAATGTAAGATTAATGAATAAATAATACGGACTCCTTCATAATAATTTGTAATATGAATTGTTATAGCTCACACAACTTGACTTGCTGTACGATTCCAAATCTATGTATGCAACTGTTTTTGTCTTTTGGAATTGTTTATCAAGTTCTTCATGTATTTACGCAATAACTGTATTGATTAGAATCTTGATTTTTTTGTGGTTGAACATGTACAGAGCCGACCGTCTCGTATTACAATATTATAGTATTTTGAGGCGTCAGGGGTATCAGTGAGGGACAGCAACCGTCAGGGGTATCATAGTTTATACTTCTTCACACCACATAGCCAATCAAAATGGGTAGCTTTCGATTTCTGTTGATATTTTATATTGCCAGTCTTTGTTTTGCCTGTGTCTGATTATGTTATAACGTCTATTTTATCTATTCTGCCTCATAACCTGACTGCATCGAACTAATTTTGCAAAATACATACCTAGAATATGGTAAACAATGAAGTTGGCCCCATAAAACAGCAACACACCATGCAAATCGGCAGAAATTGGAAAAAATGTAGACGGGTCGTCAGGGGTGCAGTAACCAAAACCGCACTAGAATCGAATGTTCTCCTTAATCACATGTATTTGAAGGGAAAATGGGCTTGGGTCTGCAAGTATCGATAGGGCCGGGTACGGTGGGCTAGGTGATTTCATTGAAAGCATCTTACAAAACAAAGAAAAATCAAGATTTATTTACCGAAGCGACGAAATTTACACTCAAAAAACCGTCAGGGGTATCACTTCCGTTCTATACGTTATCCCCATTGTATTAGTTCAAGGTAGGAACAGTCTGTTTCATAATCAACCTAAAACCAAGAAGTTCATGCATACGCTAGAATATGTACTCTGTTTGGGAGGCGTTAAACCTCTCATTACTACCATTGCCCATGTCTTAATACAACATTAACCGCCTTTAGGCTGCTATGTGAATCCGCATTCAAGTAGTTCCAGAAACTGTCAACATTCCCAATACTGCTACATATGTTTCTCCAAATTTTTAAACTGATTTAATTCAATCAGCAACATTTGTTTATTCTAAGATCAACAATTATTGTGAAAATGTTCGTTAAATCGATATTTTTGCAGTAAATCACTACAATTGGGCCGATACCAAACTTGTTTTATAATATGAAAATGACGTGTTCATCAAGTAGTATTACTTTAAAGCCACTTTTGATATACGCATTCAATACACGTATTACATATAAATTAATATGCACCTTTTAATAATTATTTAGATACCCAACATGCCTATATAGTCAATATGCCTATTTTGACCTTCAAGACAAGATTGGCAGTAAGAAAACGAACATTAAACGTGTAAAGTCGGTTTAAGCTTAAGTAGCTTTGATTATACATGTCGCTCATAAAATGACATTCTAGGAATTATGCCTTTCTAGTTGTCGGGCATCCCCGGACAATCTGTATGATGTATGTGTAGTAATTAGTTTGCAAAATCATCTGACAGTGAAGCTGCTTATAAAAGTAAACTGAGTTCATCTCATCTGACTTCTAAATTATTAACATGACAATACCTGCTTGACTGTCGGTGGAATTCATATTAACGTGAAATGATATTTAATATTAAGTCCACGCCGAAAACATAAGGCATTTGGTGAGGTTTCTTCTTCGATATGCGCATCCTTCTACTAAGTACAAGCATTTTGTATAAAATATACACAGTAGAAATAATTTTTTTTTTGAAAACAGTTTTTAATCACTGCAAGTTTATGTGTCGAACCCCTAGGCTTAACGGGGTGAACCGAATCTTACTCGGTATACCCGGTTCAGTGAACCGTCGTACAACCGTGAACAACACTGAATCGACAAGACGAACCGTGGTGAACCGTGATACTCTTATCAAACTGGCAAAAGAGGCCCGGTTGTTTTAAAATGTTTAAAGCCTCATGTAGTCATCAGGAGCTACCGGGAGGAATGGTCAAGATTTCAACAGAATCGAAATATAGAGTCAAAGATAGATGACAACCGGGGCTACCCATTAGCTCTACCGCGATGTTGCATCCCAGTCTCAGTACCGATTATCCCGCTGTATCCACGGTGTATCCCGATTCTGAGCTGACAGCAGACCTTGTGCCGGTTTGGCACTCCCGGTATGTCCCGTTGTATGAACATAAGAGAAATCGTGAACTTCTTAGTCGATTCGGGCTAACCGTGACGAACCGTGTGGATCCGACCGTATGACGTCGTACAGTATGGGTTCGTTATCCACTATAGGTGCAAACCAATTCTGGTATTTTCTATTTTATTTATTTATAAACCGTGGTATACCGGCATTATTAGGACTGCGCTGAACCCTGGCTCCCTGGAAGAACAACGCATTTGCCCGAATAATGGTTATATACGGTATGCCCGGTAGAAACCCGTTTCGTTACGGATTATACTTAAATATACAGGTTTCATCACGACCAAGGTCTGTGTAGTTGCAGTTACCGAGTATTTGTCGAACAATGCAAAATACACTAAATAAATAATTATGTAAATCATAATTGAAATTCTGTTGACATCAATTTATTTGTGTTTACGAAAAGTAGTATTAAAACCCGCACGATGAGTTACTTAGAGGATAATCCACGGCTGTGTAGGACGGGGTCTAGATATCCGGTCTGCAGGAAGCATAATCGCCCGAGTGGCTTTAGCCCGGCAGTGATTAATGTTTTTTCAAAAAATATTTTTTTTATTTCTACTGTGTAAATTTCATACAATATACATTTTCATAGTAGAAGTAAAAAAAATATATTTTTTTGAAAACAGTTTTTAACACTAAATGCTTATGTGTCGAACCCCTTTGAGTAAACCCCTAATAACTGTGGATACGTCTGGACTAAAACTAGAACAGTAATACTACAAAAGAGTGTTTATAAAAGATTGCGACATTTAGCGTTAATGTTGCGACATTTAACGTCAGGCCAATTTGTTGCGACATTTAACGTCACAGATGCGACATTTAGCGTCAGGGGGATTGCGACATTTAGCGCCGGTTGCGACATTTAGCGTCAGCCTTGCGACATTTAACGTCAAGTGCGACATTTAGCGTCGATGCGACATTTAACGTTGCTACACCCGCTCTACGATAGAGACATGGAATCAGTCTACCGTGGTGGCTATGGTAGCAATGTACTGAACTTGGCATTTTGAAGCGGTTTTGAGCCCGAACAAAGCCCAAACGAGTCTGCGTGACCCCGGAAGACTGAATATACTACTTGTAGGTTTAGATGAAAAGGGTACACATAGTCCTAATTCAGTGATCAGTATGCTGCACCACAGTTTCAATCACAATGTGTTCGGAGAGAGTAGCTGCATTCTCCATGCAGACAATTGTGGCGGTAAGTACATACATTCCAGTTTGGTGTCGGAATATACAATTATAATAAGCTATTGGTCAATTTTACCTATTGTTCCACTTGTATCGTGAACTTTATTATACCACCAAAATTTAGAAAAAAATAATTAATTGCGCATTCGTGTTAACTTTATCAAACATTACATTTCAGGCCAAAATAAAAACCGCTTCATGTTGGCTTAACTGTGTTGGAGGATAAACTGTGGATACCACGATAACATCAAACTGCTCATGGCTATACCTGGTGACACAAAGTAAGTTAGTTTTTATCGTAAACACAATGCAGGTTAATTTCAAATGTATTTTGTATAGCACAAGCATTTGGTTTTGAAATTCTGTTCACCCATATCTTACTTAATACATGTATTTGTGAAATGCCATTTCACACAATAAATAAACCTAACTACTACATCTTTGTTCATAGGTGCCTAGTAGACGGAGATTTGGCCATATTAAAAAGCTCTTCAGAAGAAGCGACTGTGATAGTCTTGTCCAGTTAGCAACGCTTGTTGATAAGTCAGCTATTTCAAATTATGCAGTTCCGTTCGTCAACAATGATGGACAGCAAACATGGCAGTGGAAGGTTAAATCTAATATAAATACCGGTAAATATTAAAATTTTATTAAATGTGTTATTTTTTAATACCAAGTGATAAATGTTGTATAATTGAGGGTTCAGTTTACACCCAGGCCATTTTCCTGAACGCCGCTGTAATTAGTGAGTTATCATAGCCACGTTAACATAAAGCGTAAATTCATACGTCATAATTCATTAAATAATTTGACTTTTAAAACACATATTCTCTGTTATATTTTGCATATAGGTATGACTGGAAAACGTACTTGATGGAATACTTTACTCCAGTAAAAGGGATACAGCGGTACCACCACTTCAGATTCACTGCGGAAGACAAGGCGGCTGTTTTTGTGAGAGAGCGTGATGGTGCTCAAGAAGAGAGAATTCCAATAATGAAGCGAAAAACTGCTTTACCAAACTATCAATGCCACCTGTCATCCAACCAGCAGGTCTACCACGGGAGAGACAACGATATCTATATAGTAGTGTGCGGAGATACATGTATACATGTACGTCCACAATATCAAGATGTTACGTGTCCACGTGCCTTATAAGAATGAATACGTTAATTTACACTGTTGACTCTCGATTTCTCAGATATTTCGGGACATTGAATTAACATATTCGGTTATGTTTCGTAAACACTGTTTACATTGGTTAGATCAACACCATGTTTTGTTCAATATACCTATTAATCGTTTGAAGTTATTTTGATGTTATCTGATTTATTTGTTAGCCCATTCTTTCATAAAACATGTAATTACAACGCGGCAGTACGCTCAAGTGTTAATGTATGTATTATTGGTGATTACCCTGTTTTTGTTTATTAGAATCAATTGTGGTTTGCAAGATTAAATAATACTTGCATGTTGAAAACATTCGTGTGCTTTTATTATTATGTTGATAAAAACGCTTCTAAAAGCGTCGTCCTTGATATATTGACGTTACGACATTCGACGTCGACGTTTGAGTCTGACGACGTCGTCAGCGTCAGATGTATTTTATGCTAGACAGTGGGTTGTCCCTTTTCTCGTGACGGCGCCCATATAGTAACTCGACGATAACTTTTCAGCAGTAATCATTTTCGACTCTAGTTCTTGTACTCTGACCCCAGTCGATTTTATTAAATCGTCCAAAGGTTGAACCTCAGATTCACGTGTTAGGACACTCTCCCGAGTTGCTGCAACAACACTTCTCCCATATTGATGGACATCGTGTTTGATACTTTGCACTGTTGTTCTAATGTTAGCTAACTGGTCTGAGCGCAGTTTCTCTGTGGCAGTGTTTATTTGCTTTATATTTAGTATATCTGCTTGAAGTTGAGAGACAGTGTCTTTTAGGAGCTTAAATTCCACAGTGCTGACCACTTCCGAGTCTTTCAGACATGCTGAGCGTTTAGGTAAACATAGTGTGTTTGGCGCAGCAGTTACCGAAGGCTGGCGTCGTTTTCTCTCACTGATTATGTCTTTGATGGTGCTATAGTCGTCTCACTCTACGAGTTGACAGATAATAAGGAATATATATCGTTAGTGAGTTTTACGCAAACGGGGTCACCATTAGACCTAGGCACTCTCCGTTTTAATTCTAAGCTTAGGTCATATTGACAGTCACCATTCGATTTCAACGTTTCAAATACGAGTTGCCTAGTGTGTTCTAGGTCATTCTCACAGGATGAGTAACCTTTCAAAATGGTGCTACAACCATTGCACAGGGCAGTCCCCTGTATAATTTCACTAACCGCGTATATTCATGCAGGAAGGTCGCTGAATTGTCACAATCATGCAAGTGTCTGTGCTAGTGTCTACACTCAATGTATTGCCGCGTGGTACGACTGGTACCTTCACCTCTGTATTGTCATCAAATGTACAAGGTTCAAATTCACAGTTATTTAAGTTTGTAGCCATTATGTTGTGATTACAATCATCCACTTATTATTATAAGCAATAATCATGTACTATGTATTTTAAAACAGAAGATATAAGGTTTTAAAAATTAACAAGATTTCGTGAAATTTTAAAAGACTGCCGCGAAATATTGTGAGATTTCATACATCTTTCCAATCTTTGTATTTTTAGATCTTTGGTACAAGACAAGATAAGGACATGTCACACACATACATACATGTTAAACACTATATGTGCTTACGCCATTTCGTGTAGAGGGGGAAAACGATATGTGCGTTTATAATTGATTGCTGAAATTAGTTCATTCAGTTTTTAGACAGCTTGGACTTGGGAGGATCATTTTCTCGTTGGGTTGTGTGTTTGGCATTGTGCCTTGTATGCTTTTATGTTTCCTGTGCTTGGCTGGTTAAGTTGAGTGCTGCCTTCCCTGTCCGATTTAATAGTATCTTTTTACACTTATAATATTTGCCAAGGGCTTATACTATACCAGTACTATTTTCGATGATGTTTTCTTTGACTGGCAGAACTCGCAAGTTCACATTCCCAAAGTGAATGATCATTGGGGACAGTTCAACATTGAGGCATAAGTAACATTCAAACACATTTTCATTTCAAGCTCTTTTAATCTTATTTACAATATTAATTAGCATATCACACTGGACTATATACAGAAAGCCAGAAAAAGTCACTATTACTATCTGATAAAATGTACAAAAGACAGGTTGGTATACACATATATTTATATATATTGTATGTATATATATCTATTGATATAGTCATAGGCACTTGAGTCAAAACAAAAATACAAATAAATATAATTTTATTAGTGTATGATGCCATTTAACCCTTTTCTTCGTAGAGACCTATTCTATTTGTCAGAGTTCTTATTCTGATTCACCAATTTTAAGACAGAAACTGAAGACTTAAGATTTGCAAATTTGAATAATGTAAACCAAGAAATTATTTCGCATGATTTAGTTTCGCAGAGTTCGCGAGTGGTACAATTTCGCGAAATTAAGTCGCCACGAAAGTGCTAAAACAATAATATGGACATTGAAGGAAACATAAATAGGTGAAAGTGTGAAGTCGTGAATATACTGATGATCAGCAAAATGTGAAAGTTAGTATTTGCAAAAGTAAATTGGTTTACAGTAGACTAGAATTTCTGTTTTAATGTATTTAAACTACAGAAAATGTGTCTGTACGTGTATTATAAGCTAGTGTACAGGTATTTGATACTTTAATAACATCCAGGCTCACATAACGAGGCACTTGCCTCAGTTAAAATTGGAGAAATTAACAAAACTAGCACGTCTAGACTAAAACCGCCTCAAATATACCCGTGAAGAGATCTGCTTCATTGTCTCTGGATATGACCCTAACATCATGAGAGTGAATATAATATATCACATTTATAAGCCATAGTCTATGTTTTTCCATTGTAAATTCTTTGTGAATCACCCGGTAGGCCCCAGATTGGTTTGATAATGAAGGCTACACCAATTGGGCGTAAAATAGGGCAAGATCATGAAGCAAAGGGTTAAAGGTCAACATACACCAATAGGAGTTAAGACGGTAAATGAGTAACGTAGACACAAATCATACATTCTGATTATCATAGTACACGTACAATACCAATACGGTCAATACAATGCAATTTCCTAATAGGCAAAGAATACTATTACAATAATACTAAGCTAATAAGCTAACAAATATTGATAGGGGGATTAATAAAATTAAGAATTCCATTTTTTTTATAAATCCGAACTATCACAATTAAGTCCAATTAAAAAAAATTACAGCTATCACAATTATATGAGAATTATCAACCAAGAGAGCACAATATACCTGACAGACAACACAACATTGTAATACAAGTACAGTACAACCTCACAACAGCAACAACCTCCCTTCAGGAACATAATCATTTGGTTACAGAAGTAACCATTTACTATGAATTATACTTTTCAAGAGTAACAACCACTGTACAACAACAAACTATGTGTTTCCAAAAGGGTGGGTGTTGCTATAGTGATTGTACTATACTTCATGTCCGAGTACATGAATGAATGTCTATAAATACTGAACACTGTATATGTATCACTTGATATTAATACAAAGGTTATGCAGACAAAATACACATCAACAGTCACACTTATTGAGTTAGCACTTCAAGAATTAACAAGAGATGTTTGTAAAAACATGCATGCCCCCATGGCAGCCCAATAATCATAAATGGTAAAGGTACCAGTGACCTTTGATCTCAAAATTATTAGGGATCATCTACTGTTGATGGCCAACCTTCATGTAAAGTTTGAAGATCCTAGGGCAAAGCGTTCTTGAGTTATTGAACGGAAACCAATTCATACGACAGACAGACCTACAGACAGACAGGCACAAAGCAATCTCATCAAAGATGGGGGCATAACTATAATCATATTATAATATACGTCCATAGAACATAATTGCCTCCAATAATGCGCATGTCCATCGAGAGGCAAAACTCCAAACAAAATTTAAATATTTCATAATGTACAAACTTGATCTGTATTTCAGTATGCTACGCTGGTGGTCCCTATATGAACAAATTATCACTCCTTTAACAAATTATTGAGCGGAAACCATTTTATACCATACAGACTGGATAGAGGTAACACAATATACCCCCTTCCCTCGGAATGGTGGAGGTTTACAAGAGAGAGCTGACATGTTTGCTAAACGAAGGATATCTGGAACTGTTTATCTAGGAAGAAATACAATCATAGAGTACTGTTAACTGTGCTATTATATAGCCTACGATAGTGGCGACCTATAAAGTAAAACTGATTTGAGAGTAAAATTTTTGAAAAAAAAATGATAATGCTACAAGAATGGTAAACTTAACTAAAATTAAAAATACTGAAAGTACTAATGATATGAGACCAAAAATGTTTCCTAAAAATAGAAATGCTATGTCACTATTGATAAATGCAAAATTGATACAAAAATCAAAGGCAGAGGGTTCATTTTTGGAGAACTTACAATTGAAGAGTATTAGGATGTGTATTCAACCCAATTACAAGAAAGTACAGCAAAGATTCCAAGACAATAACAAACATGACACACACACTGGAAACAAAATGAAAAATATAAAATCGTAAATCATAATATTTACTGTACGTAGTACAAACAATAGATGAATTTATCAATGCCACACAGACTGTATAACTACAGAGCAATCAACTACAAAAATATAAAAATAACCAATATTAAAACAAAAGTATGAAAGCAGAAAGCTGTCTGGTAATCTGAGGATTAAATCTTCTATATGTCACCACAGCATGGTGAATAATGTACTAAATACAGTAACACCTCTCTGATAGACAACCTCAATAATAAGACCACTTCATAGTTCAAAAGAAAAAAGTTTTCAAGCCCATATCCAATTCATCAAGATGTCAGGTTTGTTTTCAAGGGCCCGAGGGATCCTCCCAAAGACTTTATCCAACCATCTTCATAAGATACCCTGTTTTACAAAGTTCCCAAAGATGGTCTTGAGAAGACCTGTTTTCAAGGTCCTCAAAGATGGTGTTAAGAAAACCTGTTTTCAAGTTTCCCAAATATGGTCTAAAGAAGACCCGTTTTGAAGGTTTGAAAAGATCATCTTGAGAAGACCCGTTTTGAAGGTTTGAAAAGATCATCTTGAGAAGACCCGTTTTAAAGGTTTGAAAAGATCATCTTGAGAAGACCCGTTTTAAGGTTTGAAAAGATCATCTTGAGAAGACCCGTTTTCAAGGTTCCAAAAGATCATCTTGAGAAGACCCGTTTTTAAGAGTCCCTAAGATGGTCTTATTATTTAATTTTTACTGCATTTACCATGGAAACAACACATAGTCATAGTTACACAGTTGATGAACAATGATACAGTATGCATACACTTCACAAATTTGTACAACCAACTTTTGGGAAAAACATTTGATGTTTTTTTAATTGTGAGATGTGAAGTTTTGTCTCACTACAAGTACAATACAACCTCTCCAGAGTGGCCCTCTGCAGAGCAAATCTTTACACATTTAAAATTTCTTAAGTCAATATTTACGATATACACTGCCCACCAAAAATAAGTATACAGATGCTATTTCCCCATTTACTTGTCTGTAATAACACTATTTGCAAAACAGTGAAACAACAATATTTTTGAAGAAAAGGATTATTTTTGTTTTTATATTGAAATGCCATACATTAATTGGTACCCTAGGTGCAAAATATAAGTTTTTTTTGTCCCGCTTGAATGGTTACTTTGTCACAAAAATTCAGCATTTTAGGTCACATGATTATTTTAATTCAGAACATCTTCATCTTTGTTTCTATCTCTATTTTGACACATATAGTAACTGTAGTTTCAGAAACTAGTATAATTGTGACCATTTGATAAACATATATTGAATTATTTAACCAAGTTTAAGTTTGCAACAATTATTTACTGTATACCTATTTTTGGTGGGCACTGTATTTAACCTCTGTAGAGCAAGAACTTCTAAACAACGCCCGATATTTGCAACTCCAAAAGGTTGTTGCTCTACAGAGATTGTACTGTATATAGAACAAATCATGTGAATATAACTACCGGTGTGTTACAAAATGCAGTAGAATATTTTATTGATTAATGAAAAAAAATCATATATGACTAAATGTCTTGTTTTCACAAAACAAAGATAACCTGTATAACCTCACATTTTAGATTGGCTAACATTATTCAATATCGGTCGAGCTGAGCAAAGCCTTTATTTGCCAGTCAGCTTTCTGCTGAAATATGGCAGGCATAAATATGTGTGCCTCCATCCGGATTTGAACCCGGGTCACCAGAATAGACGGCAAGTGCGCTTACCATTGAGCTACAGAGGACAGTGACCTTAATTTCAAAATACTAGAAACAAGAATCAGAAATTCAATGAAAACCAAGTTTTCAGACATGGTCTGTAGCACTGCTTAAACTTGATTCCAGCAAAAACAAAACTCATGGACCACAGACTGTGATTCTGGTGCTTAGAACATAGTAAAACAGCAAACAACATAGCCGGACCCTAATCTCCCAAAAATATCTCAATCTGAGCTCAATCTCATCGAATATTGTCAAATATCTTTGCTAAATCAGATTCAAAATTGATATCAAAATTGATTATCATAAAATGAAAACATTGTGTAGAGTTTATTACAGCAAAATGTCAAAGACTTCTTGAAGATTTGCACTAGTCTCAGATTTGAGCCAAATCTCAATTTGAGCCGAGATTTCTCCTTGAAAAGCTTCGAGAGATTGAGGCACGGAAATGATGTCAGAAGATATATGTTAATATATATTATTTCCTCTTTTTCTTGTTGTTAGTGGATGTGCTTCTTTCAAATGTGAACAATTTGTCGTAAGTACCACATGTACAGGCTCAGACTCATACATATTTACATACAATCGACCATATTTTACAGATAAGGAAAATGTGCCACTGTGAGAGAGTATCAGACATCAACACAATACTGAATGAGATCACATATATATATATACTAACAAAACAAACCAGCAACTATTTTATTCAAGGGAGATAATTCATATTGATATTTCTTTATAGAAATCACTTGATCAATAGAGTTGCTTCCCCTTTGCTGAAAGGTTCATCGTGACTTTTTTGTTTTATTTCAATTGCAAATCCTCCCTTGGCGTAAAAATGTTTTATCTCTCTGTAAACAATAAAGCGAGATACAGCCTTGTTGCGCCAATGGGACGAAATGTGAGGGGTAACTACTTCAAATATATTTTTGGAAATCTGTTGGTAAATACAAATTGAAACACTATAATCCAGAAATTAATATGTTAGTCTATTATGGGTACCATTAGCACTGTTCTCTGCACTGTATCAAAAACTATCCCAAATATTGCTTTATTGTTAAATTTCAGCTTATGAAATTTCGTAATACCATAACTCGGGCCAAATTACTTATATTTTCTGCAGAAACATTTTTTCTAGTGCAGCGAATCTAAATTTCTGGATTATTTGTGTATTTGTAGAATCCTTGTATAATGTGGAATGCAGTGTGGATTTATCTGATTTTATTCTAGTATCATCATACACGAAAGATCAATCAGATGAGAAACATAACTCAAAACTGAATCATAAACAAACCCTGCTTTACATTATATATATAATTAAGCAACACAACAGAAATAAGATCATTGAAATCTATTTATAGATCATTGAAATCTATTTATAGATCATTGAAATCTATTGACTTTAACCCAATTTATCTTTAATTTGAAGCATATTTTGTGGAAAAAATCAATTCAACTTATTGGTTTATGAAAATATTAAGATTGTAGAAATTTTTACACAACCAGTCACTTAAAGAAGATGTAACCGTATCTTTTCATGTCTTAAAATTGCGATTTAACTATATAGTAATGACTCGTTTATATTCTTATGACAAAAATGTAGGAACCTACTACATGTATAGCTAAAATAACTTTATGGGAAGGTATGTCAGCATCTTTCTTTCCATTAGAATATAAACTAGTAAATGCTTTAAGAGAAAATCAAAACTTCAATATTTGTAAAAATACAGTTACATCCACTTTAATTAGAGAAGAACACAATACAAATATATATATACATGTATATATAATAATAAGCATACAAATCAATTCAGATATTAAATAAATATTGTTATGAAATCATGATTAACATATAATTACATCATCTATACATTTATATGTTATAGACTAACTATCAATTCACACTCTCTTTATCAAACAAAATCCTGTCCGTGAATTTAGGATTTGAACTACTTGCCCGAATTAGCAAATTTTTTAAAGTTAATTGTTTTCCTTTATATTCCGTACATATTTCCTGCAGAAGTTACTAGCCTAGGACAGCTGGACAAGTGCTTTTTTCACTGACTAAAAAAATCCCTCAACTTATCCGTGCTAAATTTTCAGTTTTCCATGTTGGACTTTAACTAACAACGGATGTGCAAGAGTTACAAGTTCCACATTGTAACCTCTTATTAAAACACCAAGGTATAACAATTCCACTTATTCAACATTTCAAGCATGGATTTAATATTTGAGCAAAACAGAAGTGATTTAGATAGGCAGGATAGACAAGGGTAGGGTAGATTCCCACTCATTTGAACCTGAGAGAGGGTTGTTGCAAAAATAGGCCATAAGTATGTGCAAGAGTCAACTTATGCATGTTTTAGCATACAGTATGGTCATACCAAGACATATGGTAAATTCTCCTCACACTACAGTTTGACATTAGCATATTTCAGTTCTCTTTCTACATGTATTGCATTATTACATGCCTTTGACTCCCACAGATAATAAACAGGCATCAAAGTCTTGTGCAACAGAGATGAGACTCTGTGATATTTAACAAGTTAAATATTTGCTCCGGGAAAGAATACAGATTGCAGTTACAAGCAGGTATGGGAAGATATTACATTCAGTTCAGTACTTTCAAGAACTTTGCGTGAAACATTGAAGCCCTTGAAAACCAAGCTTTAAACAAGAGGGCCCAAAGGGCCCTAGGTCGCTCACCTGTCGAACTTGACCTAGATTTTGTAGAGATGATCATTGTGACCAAGTTTCATACAGATAAGGCCAATATTTTGACCTCTAGAGACTACACAAGGTTTTTATATGATTTGACTTAATGACCTAGTTTTTGACCCCAGATAAACCAATATCAAACTTGGCCTAGATTTTGTTGAGATGATCATTGTGACCAAGTTTCATAAAGATAAGGTCGACATTGTGACCTCTAGTGACTACACAAGGTTTTTCTATGATTTAACCATGTGACCTAGTTTTTGACCCAAGATGACCCAATATCAAACTTGACCTAGATATTGTTAAGATGATCATTGTGACCAAGTTTCATACAGATTAGGCCAATATTGTGACGTCTAGTGACTACACAAAGTTTTTCTATTATTTGACATTGTGACTTAGTTTTTGACCCCAGATGACCCAATATCAAACTTGACCTAGATTTTGTTGAGATGACCATTGTGACCAAGTTTCATAAAGATTGAGTCAAAATTGTGACCTCTAGTGACTACACAAGGTTTTTCTATGATTTGACCTAGTGACCTAGTTTTTGACCCCAGATGACCCCATATCAAACTTGGCCTAGATTTTGTTGAGATGATCATTGTGACCAAGTTTCATAAAGATTAGACCAAAATTGTGACCTCAAGTGACTACACAAGATTTTTCTATGATTTGACCTTGTGACCTAGTTTTTAACCCCTTATGACCCAATATCGAACTTGACCTAGATTTTGTCGAGATGATCATAGTGACAAAGTTTCATAAAGATTAAGTCAAAATTGTGACCTCTAGTGACTACACAAGGTTTTTCTATGATTTGACCTTGTGACCTAGTTTTTAACCCCGGATGACCCAATATCGAACTTGACCTAGATTTTGTCGAGATGATCATTGTGACCAAGTTTCATAAAGATTAAGTCAAAATTGTGACCTCTAGTGACTACACAAGGTTTTTCTATGATTTGACCTTGTGACCTAGTTTTTGACCCCGGATGACCCAATATCGAACTTGACCTACATTTTGTCGAGATGATCGTTGTGACCAATATTCATAAAGATTAAGTCAAAATTGTGACCTCTAGTGACTACACAAGGTTTTTCTATGATTTGACCTAGTGACCTAGTTTTTGACCCCAGATGACCCAATATCGAACTTGGCCTAGATTTTGTTGAGATGATCATTGTGACCAAGTTTCATAAAGATTAGGCTAAAATTGTGACCTCTAGTGTCTACACAAGCCAATTGTTGACGGACGGACGACGGACGGACGAAGAGTGATCACAAAAGCTCACTCTGTCACTTAATGACAGGTGAGCTAAAAACAAGGGTCATAACTCAGCAAAAACAAAAGTCCAAGTGCACACCTTTATATGATAAAATAATTCCTGCAAAACTTCATGACTGTAGGCGAAATACTTTAGTTGAGTCTGATGCAAACTTGTAACAATTTTCAGTCATATACATTGTGGGAAAATGTTTGATTAATGAAGTTCTGACATACACATTGTGACATGCCTGGGGTTCAACAGTTTCACTGTTACAACTTACAGGTAGCAGAAGCAGCAAAACAAGACTTAGGAAACTTTTGCACCAACCCTTTCATTAATTAAACTTGTCAATGTAGTTGATGATGATAATTCATATGGGAATTAAGACTCAAATGAGGCATTAGCATTATAAAGAAGATAGATAACTTTAGGCAGTAACAGTATAACAAGCTAATGTTTTATTTCAGAGATTTATTGTACTATGATATTCCAACGAAAGTTCCATTTTTTCCAACAATTTAAAAAAAAATTTTTTTAATGAAGTACCATCCTTTTAGACAATTCAAAAATTGTTTTAAATTCGTTAATGTTTTCAATTCATAAATAACAACCAGCAGATTTCACTTCCCCAGAATAAAACTGTACAAAGAGAGTATGAGCAAATACAGACAAATATTGCAAATATTATGTCCATGTGATCAAATTAACATGGCCCTCAAACCTTGTACTTATATAATGATATAGTCAAGTTTTTTCTATAATTTGATCTCTTGACCTTCGTTCTCATAATCTGAGTGTATTACGAACATGTACATGGTGTATAATAAACACTAAGCCTTTAACAAGGCACAACTATGTTTTGGATATTGCTATATTATGCACAAGAAGAATGTAATATATTCATGCACAAAGGTCAAGGACCAGGTTAATTTGTTCATAGTTTACACAAGCATAGACTTTGATTAGTTCAACTTAGATCTTGACTAAGGATTATAACAGATACATACACTCAATAATCAAATCACAAATTTTACTCGTATTTGCAAGTATCAATTTTGATCAATAAACTTTGAGTGTGGAAAATGCATGATTATGTTAAGTAAGGGTTGAATATACCTTATTATGGCCCAGGAAGTTTTGATTAATTCAGTCATTTAATGATTATGAGGTATGGAAATAATGAATGGCTTAGGGTGCCTCACTTAACACTAAGGATTACTCCTTTATACTTATTTCATATAACACACAAATCCAACACATTCAGATACAAAGCATACAACAATGGATCATCAATAATATTCAGCACTTATTGAACAAACCCCATGCACTGGTACACTCATTGAACAACCCACACTGCACCAGCGCATCATCTTAAAGTAATTTGTTGATTTAAGTAGCGAGTGTACATACCAGTCAACATCCTTCACCGAGATCAAATTCTACCCTCTAAGTTTTTTATTTCAAATGAAATCTTTTACAACATTTTTTATACAAAAATGAGCACACGTTCCACATATCAAGAATCACATACATGTAAGTTTTGATATCATCTACGTTCTCAATACATTTACAGCTGTTCCAGAGAAAAACACCCGAGGGGTCCAAACAACGTATCAAAAAGTTCTTGTTGCTTGTGTGTAGGAAATAGTACAAGTGCTAAAGGTGTTTTATGGAACCACAAATCGCATACATTTATTGAGCTAGGGGTATTTCAAAAAATGTTTGTATATAAAAATAGACAGCATTCAGCTGCAATCAAAGATGTAAAGCATGAACAACAATATGTTGATAGGAAAGTTACGGGTTAAAAACCTTTCCCCGCCGAGACGTTTCTTTTTTAGAATTTGGAGAATGAAAGAAGCTTCATTAGCATCAACACCTTTTATTTGAGGACATATTGCAAACATACGAAGGCACTTTCAAACTTGACATGTAATTTGATACACTGCCAGATGGAATACATCAATTCTTTCAAACAGTTTTGACAATACATTAAAGTGGACGGACTCATTGGGGGAGATAACTGCATGCATGTGTTATTCTATGAGCATTGATTTGAAAGTCAAAATATAGAGCATTAATGTTCGGAATAACTTAGATGAGCACTTTAATCTGTCACATGGGCCATAATAAAACATAATTGCAGCTGCAAAGAAAGATGGGTGTTACGTAGAGCTGTCATTGATGCGATCTGAAGTATATCGATGATTTGGATATATCGGAACACAAATATCAACGATACATCGATATATATCTATTTGCACATTAAGATGAACAAGTAAAACCAAACAGCCCAACAGTCATGATTTACTTATTTAAAGCTGTTATTCACTGTATCTATTGGTTATAGATTCAGCTTTTGAAAAAAGCAGCTTCAGTTTGAGTTTAGACATGACCCTTTTTGACAGAGGTCAACTTCCATTTAACCAAGAAAGAGTTTTGTGCAGGAAAAATAAGGACTTTGGGTGGTTGAATTTATATACCCATGTATGAATATTTCAAAACGCGAATTGATAATTGATTGACTAAAAATATATTCTATTTGGCGACAGCTCTATAGTGTTAAGCTTGAAATGAAAACAGTGATATTAAAGGTGGTTATATAACAATCTTGACTTCCAGAAATCTTACAGAATCAGAGTGAATGTTGGGCACTTTTTTGTTTTGGTTTGATAAATTATTGGTAAGATTTTGTCAGTTTTGTACAATATGTTTTGAAAACTTTCAGGAAATCAGCTTCTCTTGGTGGGGGATGTCAGTAACATTAACATACTTAATGGTACCCAAACAGTTGCACATTCATTTAGACTCCCAGACCTTTTTTGCTGGAACAGCTAATAGAAATACTGAGCAAATATTTGCATGCAAATTACAATTTACAAATCAAAAACAGTAAATCACAGCATAATGTTATCTGTATAGTAAGTATGCTGTCATAGCAGATATAAACACAAACTATACAAGAGAGGTTTGTAAAACATGTATGCCCCATGGAGTGACATTGTCCTTAAAACCAATAGGGTCATCTACTGCTGATGACCAACTTCCAAGTCAAGTTTGAGGATCTTAGGGTCAAGTGTTCTTGAGTTATTGAATGGAAACCATTTGGTCTACCGACAGGCTGACACATGCAAAGCAATATATCCCCTCATCAAAGATGGGGGCATAAAAACCTTGGTCAAGTTTGATGAAAGATGAAACTTAATTGTTGTTAGTATTGCAACAATGCATTTATACATATATAAACTTACACCAATGCTAAACTCATATGAAATGCCAAAATACATGTTTACAACACAGTAATAATCTAGGTGTAACACAAGACTTGATCATAATGCTCTTACACGTAACTTTGTTTCACCTTGTCTCATTAGGCCACAATTTTTGTTTTTAGGTTTTCAGGAAATTTTGCTATTGAAAAAAGGGTATAGACAATAACTAGAGGCTCTTTGTGAGCCCTAGGTTCCTCACAGTATGGCAGGAGAGAGATCTAGAACCCTTTATGGCCCTCTAATTATATTTCCATACCCCCCTCTCTTCAAAAAGCAAACAAACAAATATGTAAACCTGGAAATGAAAAACTGTGACCTTTAATGAAGTAAACTGCTGCATCATCTGAATTAGAACTCAACAACCTTTAAATGTAAAGTTCATTGTAGTTTCAACATAAAGTTCATATAATAAACATTTGATGTAATTAATCAATTTCATAAGCTGTAGCTGATTACATTATTGAAACATATAGTTCAGAAAGTACACATAGTTATTTTTGTCCAATTTGTAAGACATCATATACAACACATATAACTAATGCATGTACATTTGTAGTTATCATTTCTAACAAATACAAACTATTCAACTATGAAAATCAAAAGAAATTTATAAAAGCCAAGTACATTATTTTATTAAAAAAAAAATTGAAAAGAATAACTAGTACTAACAATAATCTGATTCGGTCAGTTCTTGTTTTGTTTATTCTGGTTTAATGCCATTTTTAAATAATCTTTCAGTTATAAACTACGACCAATTCACCTAACCAGTTTTCGTGAGCTGTATCTTAACCAATACAAACTAACCCTTCCACAAGAAACCAGCAACTTCTTCCAATGTGAAGGAAGCTCAACATTGTTGTAAAGTTTTCATAGAAGGGTATGACCTGTCGTGAATTGGAACGAACCCAGTTGGTCAAAATGGCTCAAATGCTCCGAAACTGATAAAAGAAACAAGGTAACAGATTCCCGGATTACAAATCCAGCGCACTAACCACTAGACCATGACTGCCGCTCTCAGAGAATCTTCAATAGTGAATTACTACAGCAATCAATGATGAATAGAAGTACATGTATATCATTGTATCAGCAAGGATTGTGTAATCTCTAGAAGATTAGGTCATTAACATTTATGAGGGTACTTTAGTCATCATGCTACCCCAGGTGATTTTTTGCGTGATCAGCAATATTGTATAATAAATGTATAATATTGATACAAAACACAACAAAAATATCATACTAGAATTCAATAGAAACTAGAAAGGATGAACTATTAACAAATGCGACAAATGAAAAACAAATCACTTTCAAGGGTATACATAAAGCTTACGACCGTCAAGAATCAGGCTTACATTCTCACTTTGACACAGACAATATATCAAAGACGCACTTTGTCCCTAAAACTCTGTCCCCTTCAAATTGGACCAAAGATAAGAAGTTCTGTATGTCACTTCAGCCAGCTTTCGTATGATTGTGATTTGATACATTATTTCCAACATGGTTTTGTTCCGGTTCGTCCGAGACGGGTTCTTCTGTAGAACTGCGAACGTCATCAACCTGCTCAAAGAAGAAGAAAAATTCCTTACGATTTAGTAAAGGTTTAGAAAAAAAAGTTGGAAAGGGAAAAAGAAACTTGTAAGAATTCCTTAATAAAACGAATAATTACAAAAGCAGGCTATTTAATGTAACAGATCACTACTATTCAAAAGCAACTGATAAGGAAATATGCACAAGACAAAGAGTGTGGTACCAGGTATAGTCTGGAATGGTACCAGGTATAGTCTGGAGTGGTACCAGGTATAGTCTGGAATGGTACCAGGTATAGTCTGGAGTGGTACCAGGTATAGTCTGGAGTGGTACCAGGTATCCTCTAGAGATAATAATTCAACCTGATCATGTTTAACTCTAACAAGAAGGGGCAGGGCCCTCATTTCACAATTTATGGCGCCCAAATTAAGCCCCATTACTTTCCTAAATGAATATACACTTCCCCCCTAATTTCTGGAAAAAAATATTTTGACACAAAAACGTGTCTCCCACAAGGGGCTGTAGCTCAGGCAAAATTTATTTGACCAAAATTCCTGACAATATGCACAACTAGACTTAGTACCGACACATGTAAGATATAAAGCATGTGAAGTTTCATTGAAATCTGACCAATTGATGGTTAAAGAGAACAAGCGTGGACACACTTTGTGACTACCATCCAGACAGACATCTAAATAGACGTCCAGTACAAATTCAATATGACTCCGCATAGTGAGAGGAGACATAACGTAGTTTAACAATTGACTACTTATTAATATTTAACTTGGGCTTTCTGTTTATATAAGCAGGAAGTACTGTAAATATGCAGGAGGTGTTACACCATGTACTAATATAGTAGTATACACAAATCTAGATGACCAACAAAGCACAATTTTCATGTTGCAAAACATTAATCTAAGGGATAGAAAATGTACGAATTTGATGTGAAAATTGAAATATTCTGTATAAATATGTTGCAATATATTCATGCATGAAGATTAGGATCAGGTGAAATCCCATACTACTGTAAACCCTAAAGCAATAAGCTAATCAGAACATATCTATATGCTCCCCCACCCCCAATATTTGTAGGGGGGCTTAAAAAGCCTGGTCTAGAGAACATAATAGTTTGACATCCATCAAAATTATTGGTAATAATTATTAGATAATTATTAACAAAAGACAAGGGTAGACTATAGCATGTATTCCGCCACCTCTCCCCACAGGCAGCTGAATAATGATAATAATAATGATTGAGAGAGCATAACAACATTTGTATATATACCGGTATAGTGGATTACGTATTTGACAGTAATATTAATTTTCAATATGGTCCACAATAGTGATTAATATAAAATTAATGATCAATGTGACCTTGACTTGAAAACTTTTGAACTCAAAAGCAATAGGGTTTATCTGTAGGTTATGTATATTTGAGATACCCCTAGTTATCTATTAGAACTAGTTTGGTCAACCAACCAACAGACAGACTGACCGACATGTGTAAAGCACTACACCTTCATTTTTTGGGGTTATAGCCTATATTGGGATAACCAATAGCAATCTAATGATTTATGTACTTAGCATTGCTAGGTGATGGCGCCGTACAGTATTGGTTTGAATCCCACTGTAGTAACTATCTATTCTTGTCTTGGTCTACCAACTGACTGATTGACCGATTGTGTAAAGGTGCGGGTGGGGTGGGAGGCATAATTAAAATGTGTCATGTGATCGTGGCTGAGTAAAATGCAGAAGGAACAATCAACAAACAAACCGAGGTTCAAACATTTTGTTAAAGAAAATCACACAGTCGAGCAAACCGTTAAAAAATGAATTATTCAACACTGAAAAATTATACTGGGAAGGTCTTGTCAAGAACTTAAATCAAGTGACTGGATAAATGCAAGGTATGTGTGTACAATAAGAAGCAGATCTGCAAATTGCTAATATAATTATGACGATAAAGTATATATTATGAAGGTTTCAATATTTTATTCGAATTGTTTCTTTACTTTTGCTTTATAGTAACTATTAATAATCAATTGAATACAATAAATAATAAATATGTGGAACAAACAACTATAACAACGATGTATTTCTCCATTTATTTTTAAATTAATTATCAAGTTCAGCTAAGCTTATAGAGTAAATTGATTTAAACATATACAATGGGTCAACCCGAGTATAGCAACTACGAGGGGATGGTCAATATATTTGAGAACTTTCCATCTAATTTTTGACATTTAATCTAAAACAATGAAATTAGCAATTAATCTAGAGCTATCAATTATCTAGCATTTTAATCAATTCATTGTCATGTGATGTCACATAAGCCAGTGTGCAGCATGCACTGTGGTGAATGTCAGACAATAGTCATACCGGTAATCACAGAGTAGCGGCCCTTTATCATTTAAGTATTTTTATAGATTAAACTTAAACCAATCCACATTTTTACCTTACTATACATAATTGTGTTTCTACTGTTTACAAATTAGTTTTAATTATTAGATCAGACCAGTAATTATAAATTATAGGTTAATAATCTGCTCAAATAAGTTTATGCTCGGAAACAAAAAGGTTTATGCTAAAAAACAATTAGGTTTAAACTCTGAAACAATTAGATTTATGCTCTAAAACAAATAGGTTTATGCTCTGAAACAATAAGATTTATGCTCTAAAACAAATAGGTTTATGCTCTGAAACAATTAGGTTTATGCTCTAAAACAAATAGGTTTATGCTCTGAAAGCATGATATGATCTATTAGAGGATGAACTGCATGAACGTAGCATTATGTAAGGTCTCGTGTGTCACGTGTCAGCTTGTCTAATAATACAAAACTGAAGTATTGCACAATATATTACATATATATATAGTAGATATAAGCTGTGCTGTGCAGCATATATACACAACAAGATACATGTAAAGACAAGACATAGACCAGAGCGGTACCTAGCGATCCATTAACTACACAGCCTCCCGTCTCTATCACACGTGAATACCGTGCCTGACGAGTCTCTATCACACGTGAATACCGTGCCTGACGAGTCTCTATCACACGAGAATACCGTGCCTGACGAGTCTCTATCACACGAGAATACCGTGCCTGACGAGTCTCTATCACACGAGAATACCGTGCACGAGACTCTATCAAACGAGAATACCGTGCCTGACAAGTCTCTATCACACGAGAATACCGTGCCTGACGAGTCTCTATCACAGGAGAATACCGTGCCTGACGAGTCTCTATCACAGGAGAATACCGTGCCTGACGAGTCTCTATCACACGAGAATACCGTGCCTGACGAGTCTCTATCACAGGAGAATACCGTGCCTGACGAGTCTCTATCACACGAGAATACCGTGCCTGACGAGTCTCTATCACACGAGAATACCGTGCACGAGACTCTATCACACGAGAATACCGTGCCTGACAAGTCTCTATCACACGAGAATACCGTGCCTGATGAGTCTATATGGGAGTAACACGGAAAATTGGATGCCTGAAGAGTAAAATGTTCGGCTCAACAGGCATTTGGATCTTTGTGTTACTCCCATAGACTTGTCAGGAATCTATCTATAATGTGAAACAGATGGGAGCCCATGTACTTGAGAGACAAGCTTACAAAGGCATGAAGTAATACAAGCAGATTAGGGTGCATTAAAAATATATATATACAGTAGAACTTTGATGCCCCGAGCAGTACTTGCCTCAAACACTATTATCTAGCTTAGGCTTTGATGGTTACAATTAAGACTTTAAAATATCATTTTCTGTACATTTTTGAAATAAATAATGTTTTGCTAACTAAACTTCCCCAGATTGTTAAGCTCAGGGGTACAGAAGTGCTTGAATTTTATATTAGCAGATTGGACTGTACTTAAATATTTTAATGCATACTTAAACCTTCTTACACAGCATTTGTAGAACTACACTGGTATATATTATGTACACGCTGAATTCGATTAATGTATTATGTCATGATTATATAAGACATTTAATGTAAAATACTGAATACTACATCAAGAATAATTATTATTTACAATATCAAGTCTATAAATCTATTACGACAGTTACTGATTTAAGCTCCCACTTTCTGCAAGCCTGTCCTAGTACAAAACA
Source organism: Spisula solida (assembly GCA_947247005.1). Lineage (NCBI taxonomy): Eukaryota > Metazoa > Mollusca > Bivalvia > Venerida > Mactridae > Spisula > Spisula solida. Next base: position 39,978,303 of record OX365958.1, on the reverse strand, counting down.
CTACTAATAAGGAAGATACTGGCACTGGCTAAGCGATGTCATAAAATCTTATAACGTCTTATATTTATCCATATACAATACATACATATAGCAAAATACTTGATAATGTTATAGGTGGAGGTGATTATAAACTACATACAAATAAATAGATAAATTTGGGAAGTATAAGTAACTAAACGAAATTATTCTGGGTAAACTCATAGAAGGTATATGAAGACAACTAACCCCATCTGTTTTCTAGAAGAGATATAGACATAGATAAAATTTATAGACATATTTACTTATTTATTATTGAACTTTATAGATCACTCAACTTCATGGCAGGTAGAACAGAATAGATAGGTCATCTCTAGACAGGTGAAAATTACTATTCTATAGCGTGCAGCATTCTATAGCGTGCAGCTACCGTGTAATTTTGTTAATTTTGACAAGTAAAAAAACTCTACAATGTAAGTAATGTAAAGAGCCTAGTATATAGTTATTATGGTATCTATTGTATTTAACGGGTCAACCATTACGGCTGATGAGACAACCTATACATTAACTTCCATACCCCATCCTTTATTGCCATACTTAGAATGGGTCCCTACTAGGATTCAAACTTTTGAACTCATTTTACAAGATAGATTCTCATGCACTTGCCCAAAAAATATGAAACACATCTGATCTGTTTCCTCCTTTGTGACAAGGTTGAAGAAACTTCCAGTTGTGTCATGGTTGGAGTGACCTCCCTTGGTGAAAGGGTTAGAGTGAGGTCCCTTTGTTACAGGGTTGGAGTAACTTTAAACTACCCTTTGTGACAGGGTTGGAGTGACTTTAAACTACCCTTTGTGACAGGGTTGGAGTAACTTTAAACTACCCTTTGTTAAAGGGTTGGAGTGACTTTAAACTACCCTCTATTGTGACAGGGTTGGAGTGACTTTAAACTACCCTTTGTGACAGGGTTGGAGTAACTTTAAACTACCCTTTGTGACAGGGTTTGAGTAACTTTAAACTACCCTTTGTAACAGGGTTGGAGTGACCTCCCTCTGTGACAGGGTAGGAGTGACTTCCCTTTGTAACAAGGTTCAAGTGATTTCCCTTTGTGACAAGGTTGGAGTGACTTCCCCTTGTGACAAGGTTAGAGCGACTTCCCCTTGTGATCGGGTTGGAGTGACTTCCCTCTGTGACAGGGTAGGAGTGACTTCCCCTTGTGACAAGGTTGGAGTGAGTTCCCTTTGTGACAAGGTTGGAGTGACTTCCCCTTGTGAAAGAGTTGGAGTAACTTCCCTCTGTGACAGGGTAGGAGTGATTTCCCTTTGTGACAAGGTTGGAGTGATTTCCCTTTGTGACAAGGTTGGAGTGACTTCCCCTTGTGAAAGAGTTGGAGTAACTTCCCTCTGTGACAAGGTTGGAGTGACTTCCCCTTGTGATCGGGTTGGAGTGACTTCCCTCTGTGACAGGGTAGGAGTGATTTCCCTTTGTGACAAGGTTGGAGTAACTTCCCTTTGTTTCAAGGTTGGAGTGATTTCCCTTTGTGACAAGGTTGGAGTGACTTCCCCTTGTGAAAGAGTTGGAGTAACTTCCCTTTGTGAAAGAGTTGGAGTGACTTCCTTTTGTGAAAGGGTTGGATTTACTTCCCTTTGTGACGGGATTGGAGTGACTTCCCTTTGTGACAGGTTTGGAGTGACTTCCCTTTGTATGTATCATTAAGTATCGGTATTTTATTCGTATATAAAGGGCAATGAGTTGACTTAAGAATAATCCCAAGCTATTACAAATGCTGATTGTAAGCTATTCTTTGTATATAGGAAATGCACTACAGTTGGTTTTTCAAGAAAGCAGCACTGGTATTTCATGGGGAACCATGTTATCATCTTCTAACTTTCAGGTCAAAATACTTGAAATTGTAACCACAGGTTATGGCCTTCATGACCAAATGCTTGTGGTTTACTCCGATGCTATGATCTCTTTTAAACCATCAAAAACTTCTAATAAACATCACAAAAGAAGGGAAATTACCTTTTTAGCAAAAGATGTTTTATGTATAGAGAATACAAGTGAGTTTAACCTATACTTCGATCAATGTTTACAACATCTAGAGTATTAAGGGTCAATTAGCTAACCGATAATAAAGCATGATGGAGTATTCCTAGTGAGAAGCAAATTATACTTCAAATGACAAACAGGGCTTTTTCTAACTTGCCAAAATAGATTTACTAACAGAAACAGTAACTTGGGAGAATCTTGTTTATAAACTAGGCATTTTGAAACTATCAGTAGAAATGTAAGAATGTTGCAATATCATAAGAAACAGAAATACCATCAAAATATTAAACATGAGATTTTATATTACTACAGTAACTGTACATAATTTGTCGATTCATTTTCTTATTTACTTTGCAAAATTTCAAATTACCCCAATTTACTATGCAAAATCTCCCCTTAAATTTCCCAACTGTGCAAAATTTTCAGAAATTAACTTGCAAAAATCCCCCCTCACTATGCAAATTTCACCCAAGTTACTGAGCAAATTTCCTTCAAAAATTTACAATTTAGACTTGAAGTCCTATTCTCTGTACATGTTAGAAAAAGCCTGGTATGTAAATAACGGTATCAAAATCAGCATCGCATGCAAAGGTCACGTGCAAAGCTGAATAACGTTAAGCAGAAGACAGTGTAACAGTTTGATAAGCCAAGCCTATTACAAGATACACAACATAAACTAAATTTCAAGATTTTTTAAAGGGATTAGTCAGCAGGCTAGAATCAAACTGCTAAGCTTAAAAACAGACAAGTGACAATCTGTTAAAGCTAAGGCCAGAGTTCTTATATAATTAGGTAAACAGGAATTTTTTGAAAATTTTGCTGTTTGGGGGAGGGAATCAAAAAATATAACACAAGGGCTGAAAGGGTTGTATGTGTCTCACCAGCCATTGTGTGAACCGTTGAAACAAAATAAGGGAGCATAAAAATCCTGTAAACCCCAAAAAAATAAATAAAAACTTTGGCCTAAGACACACAGACAGAAGCACTATAATCAATGAAATGAGGTTGATTCAAATCAAAGCGAGAACGAGACCTTATACGTACCTCGTCAGTCATCGGCCCCTTTATTTACATTGATTCGGTTAAAGTTTCACTTATACAGAAAGTCTAATATTTCTATTTTCAACCTAAATCCCACTTTGAAGATAAAATTATTTCTCAACTGAATAAAATCCATATATTGGCTTTGATCATATAGCTTGTCATATAGAATCACCCAACCAGTGTGCTTAAACTCAGGAAAATATTCACATCAAAACAGCTACCCTGGTAGATTTGTTTAGTTTAAATACTATTCTATTAATACCAGAGGAACAGATGATTAGACAATAAACTTAAGTGTGTATCACCTAACATTTCTCGTATATGTTTGTATACTCTTGATATACAAGAAGACCAGCCCAGAGTGTTGCATTTGATATAATAAATCTGTTTACAGTTAAAATTACACGATGCGCTGGTTGAATCTTGAGTAGATGAGATTGAGCTTGTTAGATCTAGAGATCCAAGATAAATCTCAAAGCTTGAACCATCACATTTTGTAAGATCAAATCAAAGGTTTTTTACATAAAATGTATGTCTCCCATAAAGGGCCATAACTATAGCATTACTAGTATAGTGAATGTTAAATCGAAATTCGACCCCATGGTTAAGGAGAACAAAAGCGAAGAAATGTTGTGATATCCATCCAGCATAAAATCAACATCCCCCACCCAGCAATATGTGAGAGATGGGATAAAACAGTCCAAACACTTGAGATTACACTTAGGATTTCACACCCTTGACTGACTGTGATTATATTTTCAAAAACGATAACAAAATCCATCCCTTCAAATGGATCTTAAGCTAATGCAACATAACATGGGCTGTCCCAGAAAAACGAGTTAATGACATCGACTCAACCAAAATAGTGAATGAAATTTCAATGAGTAGCTTAGGATACTAAAGTGTACGTTAAAGAGGAAACTTTATTTCTCAAAGGGTGATATATGATAATCAAGTCAACATAGATGTGGATGATTCGTAATTAATTTTTTCTTTCTTTATTGTTATTTATGTCTTCAATTCATGTTAATGAAATTCTATCTAAATTCTGTTGGGACATTTTTTGCAATGAGGACTTTTTAACGGGTAGTTTGGACATCTAATGCTATGTGGGACATTTAAATAGGATGCTGAGACATCTTATGCTATATAGGACATTTTAATGGGATGCTGGGACATCTAATGCTATGTGGGACAATTTAATGGGATACTGGGACATCTAATGCTATGTGGGACAATTTAATGGGATACTGGGACACATCTAATGCTATGAGGGACAATTTAATGGGATGCTGGGACAGCTAATGTTATGTGGGACATTTAAATTGGATTTTGGTACATTAAATGGCATGCTAAATATTTAATTATATGCCAGACATTTTAACGGGATCTTGGGATATTTAATGGCATGCTGTTATTGTTGCTAAGATGGCCGCTTCCAAGAGATGCTGGGACATTAAATAGCATGCTTAAAATACAAGTATTTAATGCTATGAAACTAATACTGTGTTGCTGGTAAAGAAATTAACTCAGTTTTTACAGAACAGCCTTAAGCCGGCAAAAAAAAAGAAAAATCATAAAATAATGAGATACTACCTCAGTTTCCTTGGTTAAGGCGGAGTAGGCAACCCGTACAATGAGTGAGAACCAGTATGTATGTAAGACAAGCAGCAAACACAACCAACCATTGAAGAATATAAGTGATGGGAAAAACCCAACTATATCAATACTTTGATACCAACTTGCATTTAACACTCTGAAATAAAACAATTATAATACAAGATATAGGATCAGTTATTCCATTAAATCCTGGTTTTCAAACATGCATACAAACTCATGCCTCAATAAATCCACTTGTCCACTCCTCCTGCACAATTTTTTCCTTCTTAATTTATATAGCAGGACAAGTAAGATTTTGGGGTTTTCTTCTTTGCCGATATTGCAGGACGAGTGCTTTTAAAAATATTTGTTGAGGCCTGAAACTTCTGAAATCTATTTCAAGTAAAACCCAAACTCCAGGACAGGCAGGTGATTATTTTAATTACCACAGATATATGCAAGCCGTAAATTAACATAAGAAGTTTTATCCAGATAAAACACAACAGTTACAGTTCTTTCCCTTTCCTAAGTAATCTGCAACTGAAATAGTTTTCACTGTTTCACAGTACCTAGTGCACAACTTGACTAATGAGCTATAATCGAAGCAGAATAGAGCAGCATGTTCGAACACACAACATATCAAAGTTGATACAATGGTAGTCATAAATGTATGAGCATAGAACTAGGACTGGTTGAGACCAAAACTGGATAACCTCCATAATTATGATTGTTAAAAGGACATGTAATAAACAAAGAAACACATTTACAAACACTAGAACTTACTTGAGTGGATAACAGACTAGTCTTGTTACAAACCAGACAATAGCAAAAATTGCAAATAAAACATCACAGAGTCTGTGCGCTTTTACGTATTTCGCCATCTTCGCACCCTACAACAAATGAAAAATATTATATTCATTGTACCAATTTAAAATCTTTAGCACAACATTGAACAAGCCTAAGCTCAGAAGAAGTATTAACACTCTTCATCCATGATTAAAGAACATAAAACATGGTGTCAGGAGTCCTGACTGAGACATTATGCCAATCCTAAAAATAAGACATAAGCCTGTTTCCTATTGTTAAAATTCAGCATTTGAAATTCCAAATAATTATAACTCTAGTATTTATCCTCAAATAACCTTTTATTTCTTACGAAAGTTCATTGTTTCTAGTTTAGCAAATCCATATTTTCCAGATGATTCCAGAATTGAAGGACCGATGTGGAGTAAGTGATAAAGAGTGGACAAAGAAGAGTCCTTCCCTAGAAATTGTTTAGGGTGCTGGGGCATTGCTAGGATTTGAGCTTAGAACTTTTGCACACAATACAAGCCTTAATCACTCAAATAACACAATACAGACCAAAATATTAACATCCATACTGATTTAAAGACACCATTCTAGCTTTTAAGGTGCTGGGGGAATGCTGATGCTGGCTTTAAGGCGCTGGGGTACCACAGTGCCTTCTGTCCCAGGGGAAGGACCTGAGAATGCTGTCTTACCTCTATCCAAAAGTCTGCACAATCATGTATACATAATACTAGAGTTCCCATTCGTAAAAAATTCCCCACATATGAAAAACTTAACAATGATACTGTAGCTATATGGTGAACAAACATCTCCATAAAATCCTGAAACGATAAAAGTATGGTAAACTAAGTTATAATTGTAATAATAACGTCTTTATTTTCTGTGGATATCATAATTGGCAAAACAAATTTCATTATGGTCAATATTTCATCAGATTTTATGCAAATTTCAGCAAGTATTTGGTCCTTATGGCCACCTTATGACTTAACAAGTTCTTCCGGAATTAGTAATAATTATGAAACAATCAAATCTCTATCAGCTCTAATCTTAGCTCAACTATTGTCACTTATTCTCGAAATTATCTCAATGGGAGCCGACATTTCTATTTAAAATGCTTCAAGAGACTAGGCGAGCAGACTTTCTGCATGTAACACTTGAGACCTCGACCCCTCCGCATACATGTACAGACTGGCAACATGAAGTTATATAAGTTAATCTTACAAAAAATATTAAATTATTTCTAAAAGTAAGTTTATATAAATCTATTTTAGGTCTATTGTGCAACAATTTTTTTCAACTAATCATTCTCGACACCTCATTCCTAATGTTATACATCGCCACAAGGGTATATCTTATATTGCATGATGAACAATGGTACAGGCTTTTTAAGCGTCTCTATTAAACTTTGATGCAACTGAGACTGTCATTGTTTTTCAAACATCTTTCGAAACTGATCTACAACTATTGTTTAAAACCAGGAAGTTTCTGCATATGTAAGTATACTCTGTTTTTATGTAAACATAATTTATAATCCTGCCAACTACAATAGTTTTATGAGCATTAAGCAAGCAAACTATGTGTATACTTCATACATAGACCAACATAATATATTTGTTTAAACTCATTGTACTGCATGAGATACTTAACAAATACATAAACTTAGTGCAAATCCTCAGGAAGGCGGCAGTTGGATTAACCTTGTACTGAACCATTAATAACTATGAGACATTCAAACAATAAAAAAATACGATGATTTTTTCCATCAAGTTTTACAACTTATTTTCATTGAATAACACAAACTGTCTGTTCAATACCTTGTAACATTTTATATGAGTTGCTATAATTATATTAATTCCTTAAAGAGTTAGGCATTTCCAAGAGACTCTGAAGCAAGTAATACTTAGACAATGCAGAGCAAAGTTGGTTCTCCAAAGGATAAGAAGCATGGTCTGCCAGTTATGTGCTGACAATTTGTGCATCTCTCCTGGGTACAGACATTTTCCTTTCTGAGTTTCATGAAATTCTGGCAAATATTAAATTGAACCATTGCCGAGACATAAATGTGGGACAAACAAGTCATGGACAGACGAATAAACAGCTATATACGTGTCCTTAGGTTTGAATAAGAATTTGACTATAAACTCACCTTTCTTTTAACATCTAGAAACTGTGAAAACATAAGTGAGAGATAAAATCCTAATTCTATCATGTAATACCAGTATATCGCAGGCTCTAAATTCTGAAATAAGAAATAAATTATATGGCATTAAATTAGAATTAACAATTGTTCAGTTGTATACGATGGCCAATTCACATAACCAGTTTTCCTGGACTGTATTCTAACCATTACAGACTGACCACCTAATAATGTGGCAGCTTATAATTTGATTGTATTGTCGTGCCGACTCAAAATAAAACTTATCTAATTCTATTTAATATGGCTGCTTTTACTATAATCTGTATATTGGGTAATTTTCATGCAGTGCAAATTTCACATATTTGCCAGGGCATGAATTTTAATAATAGGGATATATATAAATACGATGATTTATTGAACAAACATAGTTCAACCATCAATAATAGGGATATATATATAAACAGGATGATTTATTGAACACACACACTCCAGACATGTCAGCAATGTGCAAGCATTTGATAAACATTTTAACTGTTTGCAGTGCATGCTTACGATAACAGATTTTACTGAACAAATAAACTGTGAAAACAAAATGTTCACAAGTCAAATTACCTGGTACCTAGTATCACTATCAGCAGAAATAGATTTGTACATAATGTCAGTAAATTGTTCAATCCCAATAGATCTATTGTGAATGATACATGGGACTGAAATAAAGAAGTTAACGGTGATTCTGTACCAATGCTGGGATTCAGTTTTAATATCTGATTCAGCCTGTTATCCCCTGAGGGTTAATGACTAAATTTTTTGAAGCTGATCCCAACAGCGTTAGTTTTTTTCATTTTCCAAACTTGATGTCTTTTTTTCTGTTTTGACATTATCATTTAGTATATTCAGACCCAAGTGGAAATAAAATTTTTTAATTAAACTTTTTGTGTGACACTTTGGGAATGTGGTATCTCCCTCTATCGTAATATGCTAATTAATCTCAGAAAGCATGCAATGTGTCATTCATTGTGAGTGGCAGTATATAGCAGTCTGCAACATTAGCACCTGTCTGGTTGTCCAGGGACAAGTAATTGTTGATTCCGGCAACCAACTTCTGTAGTAATTTTATTACGTCATCAATATACTTCCATGCTCAAATGAGATGCGCGCCACTACCTGTCGTATAACTTCAGTGCGCTTAAATCGGTCGATAAAGCAAGACGTGTCTTGTGTTAAACCGATAAACTCGACGTTTAGTCGGGTCTTTATACACGACCGAGAGACTGTCGTAAAAGTTTACGGATTGAACGTTGTTACGCTGAAACAATAACAGTTATAGATATTATTTTAATATCTTTGGTAAACTAAAGGTATTTTTCAAATACCACAGTTAAATTTATTTAATTCTACGTTGTAGAAATTTTTTCGACTGTTGTCGTAAATACCCGCGTAAAGGTTACTTTACGTTACACGCCGTTCTAGAAAGATGGCGCAAAGCATGGTACAAGCTTCGAATGCAGCTAAAAGCACAAAAAAGGTTTCTCCGAGTAATGAGAAGCAACCTGAGAAGGGGACGAGGTCGGCAAAATTGCCAGAATCTAGTCGTCCATCCACTTCGCATGAGACACCATGCCAAAGCTCAGGTAACGCCAACACCCCATTGAGCAAAGAAATGTTGTCCATTCTGACTGAAATTCGTGCCAATCAGAAGTCACATGAAACCAAAATGTTGGCTATGGAAACTAAATTATGTTCGTTTGAACAATATTACGAACCGGAATACGAGTCCGAATCTTGTTACGAGAACACGTGTGACCTTGAGAGGGACGTTCCTCCGTCCGAGGACGAGAATAACAATTCCAGTCATTCTGTGTTCAAAGGTCTTGGGACCAAATATAATGTCCAGGAAAAACTTGATATGGAAGTGGATGACGAGTTAGCATCCTTGACAAGTACAGTATTCGGTGAGGGACTGACCGAGGAAAAGTTCAAATCCTTAGTTATGGACATAGGTAGACCATCAAATTGTGAAGGACTCACTAAAACTCGTGTGAACAACGTAATCTGGAATTTGTTGTCACCAGAAATGCATTCAGCAGATACTAAAATGCAGGGTATACAGGATGGTGTTCTTAAAGCAGCCACTTTGTTTGTTAAGATTCTTAACATGGCTAGTGATAGACTGTCCCGAGCTGAGTTAGAGATGGGTACAGATGCTATTGGTCTCCTTGGACATTCCAATAAAATTCTGAATAATAGACGTAAGTCGATGCACAAGAAGGAACTCAATAATGAGTATCATCATCTATGTTCCCAAGCAAGAGGTTTTACCGACATGCTGTATGGAGATGATGTAGGGAAAGATGTCAAAGAAATACAAGACATCAATAGACTCGGTACGAAGATCCGAAGTAATTATTACCCTAGAGGTCGTGGTCACAGGGGTGCCCACAGAGGGGTGTACAGGGGACGTATTGCCAAACCCTGTGGCAGAGGCCATGGTGTTCCTCAATCAAAAAACCCTTCGGGGGTGTACAGCTCAAAGAAGTAGATGAACATGTAAGTAACGTTACTTTTCAAGCATGTAGATTAAAATCTTATGTTGAAAATTGGAGAAATATAACTTCTGACCCCTATAATTTTAGACATTGTGCAACATTGTCATATTGAATTTGATTCAGAAATTGAATATTTGCAAAATAAAATTTTGCATCAACGGTATTTTTCTTCATTAGAAGAAGAAATTATTGAAAAAGAAATTTCAAAATTTCTAGACATGAAAGTCGTCGTAGAAACCAGCCACGAGGTTGGTGAAGTTATTTCTCCAATTTTCACTGTTCCAAAAAAGAGTGGAGAGTACAGAATGATTTTAAATTTAAAAGAACTGAATAAATCAGTTGCGTACCATCATTTTAAGATGGATACTTTTGAATCCACTATTAAATTGATTAAGAAAGGTGATTATATGGCATCTGTTGATCTTAGGCACGCTTATTATTCAGTGCCAATTGCCATAGAACAACAAAAATTGTTGAAATTTTACTGGAAAGGAAAGTTATACCAGTATACATGCTTACCAAATGGAATAGGTTGTGCACCCCGATTGTTTACAAAACTGCTTAAGCCAGTTTACTCAACATTACGGCAAAATGGCCATGTCAATTCTTCTCACATAGATGATTCATTTTTGGCAGGTGATTCATATCAAGAGTGCCTTATAAATGTTTCAGACACAGTTGATTTGCTTGAATTTGTAGGATTCATGATCAACAATGAAAAATCTGTGTTTATACCTACTAAGAAATTGATGTTTCTTGGGTTTTGGGTTGATTCTGACTTGATGATTGTTACACTTCCACATGAAAAAGTAATATCTATTATAAAAGAATGTAAATCTCTGAGAGATAGAGGTATTGTGGTTGTAAGACAACTAGCCAAAGTTTTAGGCCTGTTGGTTTCTAGTTTTTCTGCTGTGGAATATGGTCCACTCTTTTATAGATCTTTAGAAAAGGAAAAGACACTGGCATTGTCTCAAAATTATGGTAATTTTGATGCGACCATGTATTTATCTAATGCATCTAAAGAAGAATTGACATGGTGGATTGAGCATCTACCTCAACAAAAACGTACAATTGGACATGGAAATCCAGATCATATCATTGTTACTGATGCATCCCTAAGTGGGTGGGGAGCAGTTTTTGAATCAAAGCATATAGGTGGCCATTGGTCATTGGATGAGTTACATTATCATATCAATCACCTAGAATTGTTAGCAGCCTTTTATGGTTTGAAGTCATTTTGCCAAAGCATGTCAAATGTGCATATACAAATTAAGTCTGATAATGTTTGTTGTGTTACATACATAAATCACATGGGAGGTATAAAGTCGATTCCCTGCAATGATCTAGTAATTCAGGTGTGGAAATGGTGTATTCATAGGAATATCTGGATTTCTGCAACTTACATACCTGGTATATCAAATATTGCGGACAAAATGTCCAGACAATTCAATGATAATGTTGAGTGGATGCTTAATCCTGACATATTCAATCAGGTTACGGCTTTATGGTCAGTACCTGACATAGATCTGTTTGCCTCGAGACTCAACAAACAAGTTGAGAAATTTGTCTCATGGCAACCAGACCCAGAAGCATTATTTGTTGATGCTTTTTCTATAAGTTGGTCTAATAGTTTGTTTTATTTGTTTCCACCTTTCAGTTTGGTGACAGCATGTCTGCAGAAAGTCAGACGAGATCAAACCAATTGCATCATGATTTGTCCATTGTGGACAACACAGATTTGGTGGCCACTTCTGATGGATTTGATAATAGACAATCCAAGAATTCTTCCGAAACGGAAGAACCTAATCTAACAATTCCGGGGACGGAGAAAATTCATCCATTGTCAAAAACGCTGACTCTCGTTGCTTGCAAGCTATCAGGAAGTCATTACAGAAGAAAAGTATTTCTTCAGAATCAGTCAACATTATCATTAGATCTTGGAGATCTAGTACGCAGAAACAATATTCTTCATATGTTAGAAGGTGGTTTTCATTCTGTGAGAAGAACAAAATTGATTCAGTTCAAGCATCTTTAGGTAATGTGTTGGACTTTCTTACAAGTTTATTTAATGAAAATCTAGGTTATAGTGCCTTAAATACAGCACGTAGTGCATTGTCTGCAATTGGTTTGGTATTAGATGGTGTTTCTGTGGGCAGTCACCCACTGGTGATTAGATATATGAAAGGAGTCTACAACAGTAGACCGACATTACCACGATATTCGTATACTTGGGATGTTTCTCAAGTCCTTAATTATTTACGTTCTCTGTCACCAGTGAAGAGTTTAACTCTTAAATTGTTATCATACAAACTAGTTATGTTGATTTCTTTAACTTTAGCTTGTAGAACTCAAGCTATTCATTTATTAGACATAAGACATATGTCAAAATCCAAGGATGGATATACATTACTGTATAGTGGGTTATTAAAACATTCTAAGCCTGGAAAGGATAGTTCAACAGCCTTTCTTAAGGCGTACCCTCCAGATAGGAGATTGTGTGTTATATTTGTTTTGAAAGAGTATTTAACTCGAACTTATTCATTGAGGAGTGATGTGACGAAACTTATTATCAGTTACGTTCAACCTCATAAAACTGTAGTAAAAGCAACAATTTCTCGATGGCTTCGAGAAGTGATGAAATCATCAGGTATAAACTGTGACATTTTCAAACCTCATAGTATTAGAGGAGCTTCCTCATCAAAAGTGAATCGGGAAGGATATCCCATTGAAAAGATTCTGGACACAGCAGGATGGTCCAACTCGAATACCTTCGCAAGGTTTTATGATAAACCTATTCAGGGAGAAACATTTGCTGATGTTGTGTTGAAATAATGATTGGATCGATACCATAGGTATGTTATATCTATATACTCGTATTATTTACTTGTTTTTCAATCAGTTGTGTATTTGTTGGTCCTAAATAAATCAGCTTTGAAGTCTCATTTGAGCATGGAAGTATATTGATGACGTAATAAAATTCAAAAAATAAACGAAACTTACCTTGGTAAAGTTGAAGTTTGTTTGGAATTTTATGTAGTCATCATATTACTGGAGGGATCAAATGCCCTCCCTTTTATGATTCCCACCCTGAATTTATTACTGCATTCTGTTACATGCAGCTTCAAGATTATATGAATATACAAGTACTTTGATTTTCGGTACAATTTAAGGCTCAGTGCCTTCATTGGATAGGGTTCATTAGTTTTGACCCTCCATAATATGTTGGATTTGTTTAGTCCAACCGCTTTAAAATACTGAAATTATACGACAGGTAGTGGCGCGCATCTCATTTGATCCCTCCAGTAATATGATGACTACATAAAATTCCAAACAAACTTCAACTTTACCAAGGTAAGTTTCGTTTATTTTTTGAATTATACATAGAGTATATAGGAAAACTAGGCAGTTTTGATGATTAAGGCAAGTAGTTTAAAGTCCTAAATTCACAGACTGATATAGGTGTACTTGAAATATCCTTGTTTGGGGGATATGGATGGTATGTTCTGTGTCTGTCTCGTGCGAGAGTGATTAGCCACTGTTTCTGTATGGCTTGCAATTGTCTGTGCATGTACTGTATTGAATAGTATCTATCGCTGGTACATACATAATCAATATAAGAGAAAACAAAAAAATGTCTGAAAACTACTCTTTACTTATGGAAAAACAAGCTTTTTAAACTTCAGTTTGGTCAACATGATCACTTCCAATTGTCATGAAAATAGGTTCATAAGAAGCGCCTTGAGATGCAGTTTTCAAATATACATAAGTCTTATCAGGTTGTAAGACCTTAATCTATACCAGTGATATGACTCTCAGTATATACTGTATGTATAGACAATAATAGACATCAACACCACCACAAACAGTATGTACTTACATGATACGGAAAATCATACCAACAATACCGGGAATCCCACAACCAAGCTTTCTACAAACATAAAATATATCAACAATAAGACATCTCGTAGTATTGGGCGACATTATTTATCTGTAACTCATTATTTTTTGGTAGTTTTTGTTGCCATACCGTAAGGATATCAACAAACCTGCAGTCTGCGAAATAAGCACTGGTCAGATTGTCCAGGACAAGTAATTATGGTTTCGGGCTAGTAACTTCTGCAGGAATTATGTTTAGAGTATAGAGGAAAACTATTCACTTTTGCTGATTCAGACAAGTAGTTTGCAGGCTTCACGAAAACAGTCAGTCCTCCAGCCCGTACTGACAAATTTTTATTAGACCAACAGATAACCCTGTATTTTTCTATTGTGACCAAGTTTCATAAAGATTAAGTCAAAACTGTGACCTCTTGAGTGTAAACAGTCAAATTGTTGACGGTGGACGGCGCACTACGGACGACGGACAAAAGCGTGATCACAAAAGCTCACCTTGAGCACGACCTTGAGCACTCCGTGCTCAGGTGAGCTAAAAATAGCATGTGAAATGTACTTACGTCCCATAAGACTGTTACGCCATATATGAATATTCCTAAATAATAAGTGAACCGCCAACTGAAAAACAATTTATGAGAATAACAGAATAATGATTTAATTTAAACATATATTAACCAGATATGATAAAAGACAGAACTACTATTATTAATGCCTCTAGATTGAAGAGTTCAATCAAACTAGGATTGCCTATATCTAGTCAGTTTTATCAGATTCTATACGGCCATCATTTAATTGTTCAGTCATACAAGGCGATCAATCAGCCAGTTTTTTAAAAGAACTGATTATCAGGAAATATGTGAGGAGCAGTGGCCTTGAGGTAAGGTGCACACTTCTGGATCAAGAGGTTCTGTGTTTGATCCCCGCCTGCACCACTGCTTCATTATATTACTAAACATAGACAACAATAACCGTAGCAACCGGTGTTTCAAATCCAGAGTGCCCGGCATGACGGACAGAGCCTAATGCATGTTACTGTCACAAAATATTTACCCAGTTTCTGTGAATTTCTTCATTATTGTTGGTCTGTCCTGGTTCCGTCGCAGTCTGAACCATCGTTCTACTCGTCTCACCTCCCAGTCGGTACGTTTTGCATAAGTCTGAAACATACAAAGATATAATCAAATCACTAAGTAAACAGTAGTAACTGATTGGAAAATATCTTCTGATTCTGATACAGCCACTATTATTATGACTGAATAGATTAACATGCCAATATATTTTTTACATTTTCAGCAACATCAGGGGTTTCACTAGCTTCTGAATCTGAAGGGTCATTTTGATACTTTTGACTAAATTTTACCATTTTATAGGCAAAATACCTATGAGTTTAAGAGAAAATGACCCTTTAAACCAAAATCATGAGGGTCAAAACGTGGGTTGATGGAAACTTCAAGGGTCAATCCCCCTAATCCCAAGTCAAATGGAACCCTTGAACATACAGTCAAATTGCAGGCTCCGTGACTGGCAAATTTGGATTCAGACTGACAGAAAATTCTGTATTTTTCTATTAGATGATGAGGAACATTCACTAGTTTTACCAATTTGGACTGACAAGTTAAAAAACTTTTTGTGGAGTCTGAAATTATTTTAATTAATGTGGCTTCTCAACAAAATAATGAAGAGGTCAATACCTGCTAAAGCTTAGCTGTCCAAAAACTATAACTCATTAACTGTTTCATGTTCTTAGTAACTGATCATTTAAGTGCCAATTTCTGACACTTTTCATGTTCTAAGTAACTGATGATTTAAGTGCCAATTTCTGAGACTATTCATGTTCTAAGTAGCTGATCATTTAAGTGCCAAATTCTGAGACTATATATGTGGCAATTTCATTGTGTGATGATTCGTAGTCACGTTTATTTCATGGCAAGTATTATATATATATATGAGCCAGTCTCCAGGAAAACCTGCTATTTTGACATAAAAAATGATTTTGATCTTTTTTTATTATTTAAATGAGTTATCTTAATGAAGCAAAATGCAAAAAAAAAGTAATATATGGATAAATTACTTAAAATTGAATCGATAGACATATCATTTTTTCTTATTTTAAAGCTTTTTAAAACCTTGTTACATGTAGTAGTTACTTAATGTCAATATAGCAGATTTTCCTGGAGACTGGCTCATATATATTTCCTTAATGAACATCTTCATCATTAGATATCGGAATATCATATAAACGATCTGTATAAAACACGAGACTTGTCATGTAATACAGAAACAAACTACTCTAGTTTCACAGTGGGAAAATGAATACCTAAGTATTATAGTGCAGACATATTACCCTGATCCCCAAACCTATTAGAATAATGTAACAGTTGATTTCTTGTGTAACCTTGCATAAGCATAATGTAAAAGTTGATTTCTTGTCTAACCTTGCATTAGCATAATGTAACAGTTAATTTCTTGTCCTATAACCTTGCATTAGCATAATGTAACACTTGATTTCTTGTCTAACCTTGCATCAGCATAATGTAACACTTGATTTCTTGTCTAACCTTGCATCAGCATAATGTAACACTTGATTTCTTGTCTATAATTTTATTTCAACATCCGTTATCAAAAGCAGAGTGCAACATACAAATGTGTATGAGGTGTATAACTGTAAACATAACCATCTGGAAGCCCAGTAGCTGCTGCCTTCTTGCAAAAATTGCTACATTCCACAAAAGTAGAGGAGCATGTTAATTTGTTTGCACACTAAAACATAAGTTTACATGGAGTTGAATTATAGTATCACATCTCTTCTATCACAACCATGGTTCAACTTTTTTGTTTTATAAAATTGTTACACAACATTTGTATGTAAAACTGAACTCTGAATTATCGTAATACCATCACAGAATAGTAACAGTATCACTTTAAATGTCATTATCACAAACTACCTATCTTTAATAGCAATAGAAAGTCATTGTAAAACTAATTTATGCACATATATTTACCATGAATCTGCATTTCATGGGAAAGGATGGTTATGTTGAAAATAATACTAAATATTAAAGGCCATCCATACAAAATATTGGAAATTATAAGTGTGTTTGGCATAATGTTTTTTTGCCTTTCGCTGAGACAGTAGTGTGTGGCCATTCTGTTTTATCTCTGCCTATTTGGCCAATGACCTCCGGTTTCAAGGGAAGAGACAGAAAGTTTGTGTGATACAAGGAATCCAGGCTCGCTGTCTTAGCTCTTTCCGATTAAGCAGGACAACCCCTGGGTTTCCAACCAGTTTGTATCTAATCGGGTGGGAAACACCTGAAAAGCGTTTATAGTGTGCCAACCAAGATTTGAATTGTTGACCTTCAAAAAACACATGATTGCTAACCACTCGGCTACTATTCCACGCTTTGAACCATCTAATTTATTTGTTCTTTGATATTTATTGCTGTAAAACAGCTGATTAACTCTGCAGTCAGTGATTTTTGTTATTGAAATAATTAGCTTAGTCATTTTCAAAATGTAGCTTTGTAAAATGATAGTTTATGAACATTCGCAATGTTTCTAACAAATGCAACTTTGGTTTCATCAATATTGGAATCATTTTCTTCATTCATTTCAATATGTCACCTAAGAATAAGATCTATGTAATCTGATATATGTTTCTTATGACAATGATCAGTATTAAATACATCATAATTGCACGAGAATATCCAGCTTCAAGTACATTTTGACAGTGTATGCTTTCTCCAATAAGTTGAACAAATATCCTGCTGTTGAAATTTTTTAAGAATATTGCATAATTTATTATTTGAAAATGTTGCAATTATAAAATATATTTATATCAGCCACTCACAGCCACTTGTATTTAGTGTGTTCATAATCTGTGACCCATATGGTCTTGGGAGGGATGGTCGTTATTTTTACTTGGGGGATTCCCCCAAGTATTGTTATATACCAACATCAGAAATCACTACGATTTTACCAATGTAATTTCTCCAAGACCAATTCATCCGAGCAAAAAACGAGTTCCAGCTAATCTAAACCAAAATCATAATTTTCAATCATTTTTAAGAAAATTTGTCCCTAGCAATTGAATTATTTTTATTTCTTTGTACTGCGAGAAATTTTGGAATGTTTCTTCTGTGAGTTAATGCTTTTGTGCGAATAAATTCCTACGCGCTGTAAAATGACTAATGGTTTTTGAGGGTTGATAAAAATGTCGCTGTTACAGTACCTGGTTAAGCAGACGAAATTTACACTGTTTAGTTTCATAACGTTCATATTACAGTTTAGCAACAAACTCCTGCTATAATGCATTTATTTTCACTATTTACAATATTTTGCATTGATAAATAGTATTGATCGATGTTTCATCCATTAAATTTACCTCAGATCTTCGGCTTAATATTTTGCGTTTATCTTAAGAACAACCCTTTTCCTAACGGTGTTGTTTACACATTTCTGTTCGTTTGTAGCTAGAGTTATGGAATTTTGACTAAGAACATTTTAAGTTGTTATTATTATTTTTTTACGACTATTCATCCCCTATCCAATTGCTTATATTATTTTTGTTTACTACCGTCAAACAATATTTATGCATATTCATGAAATTACCATTTACTGTTATTCTTAGTGTTTTTAATACTTTTTCTCAGCTAAAACTACGTATTTAGCCCCCTTTATAGTTGAAACTAGTTCATTGAGTTTTTAATGGTCAGATTGCCTAAATGGGTTCGTTAGATGAAATTTGAATAAGTCAGCTGTCATCGATATTTCTGAAAAATTTTCACAATATTTACACTTATTAATCCAATACCATTTAAGGTAATTTTTAATAGATTACCAAGATTTGCGTAATCCCCCAAGTAACAGTACTTCAGTACTTTGATTGTTCATCCTTACAGGAGCATCCTTCTCACGAAAAGAGTCATTTAAATTGTACAGATCAGACAATACTCGATCAGACAATACTCAGTATTGGGGGATGTTTCGGAGCTAAATCAAACAGAGGTGATGATTTTGACAGTGGATTTCATGTCTACCTTTTAATTATATATATATCATACTGACACTAACTGATGTTTGTCAGATATTTAATGTAATGTTATATTATGTTGTTTAGAGTGACTTAAAGGATGGTGTAGTGTCAATGTCTAATGTGCCGAACACAATCATGTGAATATTTTATGACATTTGTTCAATAAAATATTGTTTAAACTTACTATAATTATGGTATTAAAACCCCATTGACATGTGAAGTGATACCTATTGGTAAACTTTCTAAACCTAACTCACACCTTTCAAGTGTTCATATATTCACTGTGAAACAAACATTTCTTAATAATGGCCCCATAATACATTCTTGTTTGATGGATAATTTACTTAACTTTACTTGAAACATCTTTACTCACAGGGCTGCTATTTAGAGGCAGCTGTATGCCAAAATGCCTGTCTCAACTGCAACTTTGGCCACCTCAAAACTTATAAAGATAATACACTTCTATTAAATGATGAAATAACTGTTTTGAACTTTTGACTGCCTCAAATTTAAAACAATCTTGCTCAGCAAAAACTTAATGAAAACCCTGGCTCAACTAAGGTGTAAACATGACGTATACATGTTTCATGTAATGTGACAATAAGGTAACCAACCACCAAATAAATTTGTTCTTTAACTCAATGTAAAGTGACAAATTGCTGACCCAAAAAATGTCAAACTTTTGTCCACGGGGACCTCTCAAAATCCACCAATCAATAGAAACAGCATATAATCCCAAGAAAATGAAAAAAAATCAGGGGGTCGCGTATCATATAAGAAAAATTTGGTTCGTCAAACGCGTTGAATTTATTTTCTCACACACGCGGACTGATTCGAAGTCTGAAATAGCCACCGTGAACCCTTATAACTTTCACTTTCATATTTAAGCCAGAATATCTAAATTTTCAAAATAATACAGATTCACTTCATTACATACATGTGTACCAAGCATTTAAACCAAATTACATGATTCTAATGCTGATTTGTCAAGAAATACCACCACATTCAGCCAAATCAAAGTTTTTTACAGGACTACTTGAGTGTATCTGATTTTGGTCCGCGTAGGCATTTGGTGGTTTGCATTACCATAAGGAGCCAAGATATTGCTTGTAATACCTGCGCTGTGTCATAATATACATCAAATGAAGCTTCTTTAATGCATACATACATACACACTTGGATTATTGCTGTACTATTTGGGGAAACTGCAGCAACGAGCTACTTTCTGATGTCATCAAATTTCAAAAAAGAGCTGCTAGAATAATCTTAGACAAAAGTTTTGACACACCCTCAAATGAATTATTTAAAGAACTCAATTGGATGTCCTTTGACCAACGTATTAAGTACAAAAAAGCAATACTCATGTATAAATCTATAAATGAACCAACCTTTCCAGTGTATATGACAAATAAATTCCAAACATTAAGTGATAGACATAACCTAAACCTTAGATCTGTACAAGATGCAAAGCTTATTATACCAAAACCTACAACAGAACTCTTCAGAAAATCTTTTGCTTACTCTGGTCCAAAAATATGGAATGACATACCACTACATATTCGAAATGCAGAAAGTCAAAGTAAATTTCAATCTGCTTACATCAAATGGCAATTCTCCAATTAAAATAACAGTCAATCAAGAATTTAAAAGGAATTACTCCTGAAAATAACTATGATATTATAGATAGTTTACTACTATCTTTTAACTATCCCTTACTCTTACTCTACAATGATAAATTATGTATTATATGAAATCTCTTGTGCATGATGTATCATTATATATTGTTTCTTTTACATATTGTTTTGTCAAGAACTGAATATTATATCATGATAAAACCATTAATGATCTAAAATTACTTTCTTAAACACATCTGATCTTTATTACTATGATGTTTGTGTATATATGTCTTGTATGTTTTACTGTATATTCTTATGTTATTTCATATTTTACTGTATATTCTTATGCTATTTGCAAATGTTGAGGCCCACATGGAAGATCGGGAAACCGAATGTGTCAGCCTCGTTAAATAAAGACGTTACTTACTTACTTACTTACTAAAGGCAGGTACTTGTTTAATACAGATCACAATACTTTAACTGGCTGTCTCCATGTCAGAGTGCAAGTACTTTATATAGGGTCAGCTGGGGAGGTATATAAACAGAAATCATTCAATTAACGTATAAAAATTAGACTATAAACAGCCACATCTGACGCCATGTAAGCAGCCTCCATAATGGATTGAAACATGCCAGTGTGCAGGCTACTGTATGTCATTATGATGTCGTTACAACCAAGTTAAACAAGATACACAGTTGTTTTTTCTACAATGAAATGAATACAACTGTCAAAGGTCAGGTTACTTTTTATCATCAGCTAGAGTGTAGTAGATACAGGACTTTATATAATAGCTCACATCATTCATCCAAACATCAAGCGTTGAGAGCTAGACAATGCTATATGTATAGTAACTTATACACTGATACATCAGTCTCGGCTTTTATTTCTAATGTTACACTAGGTCTATGTAATTAAACTATGTACTATACCACTATTCATTACAATAAATATTAAACCTTGAACTTAGGGTACAACCATACTGACATACAGTAGTATTTTGGTCATTTATGTTATCATCATGTACATGTTTATACACACAGTTTTCACACTTTCTCACATCAATTGTACAACAAGTACCCAGCACTCCCATTGCATTATTTATCACTTACGTAATGATGAACCCACGAACCAATAATCTTGTATCAATATTTTCCCCCAGAGATTCAACATCATTAAGCATGTCTACCTCCCACCTGTCAGGGATTGGCTTCTATTTCAACTATAAAGTCCAAGGGCAGATTTAGAGGGGGCGGAGGAGGGCACATGCCCTCCTAAAATTGCTGGAGCAATTTGGGTATTTTGTCTTTTTTTCTGGGTGAAAACAACATAAAGTATGCATTGTTAGGTATATCAACATTTATGCCCCTCCCTAACACCAAAGTCTGTATCCCCCTGAAGTCCCACACCCCCCATCCATCCCAGGGAACAATACAAGCTCAATATCCTAGTAACATATTATCAATACAAGTCTCCCTAGACACACCCCCCAAGTCGAAGTGAAAACTCAAAATACCACTTTCTCTTTTAAAATTGAAATTGTCCAGCAACCAGGGTCAACATAAAGACAGTGACTTCCTAACTGGCCCCAAATTTTGCCTGAAACCCTAAACAATCCCTAATAACCCCCTTTTTACAGTTACAATCAAACAGCGAAATGTTTTAAGCAGCCAATTTAGCTTAATCCAAATAGGTAATATTTATATCAATTAAATGTAAAACCGAATTGGTAATTTTATATTAATCAGGGGTGTCAACAGGGCCAATTTAAAAATCAGGAAAATCGTATGCGGCCGACCATTTTTGCCAAACAAGAGGCCTTCAATGACATTGTTTCCATAATTAGCTATTAAGAAAATCCTTCAGAGCAGATTAAATTTACCATAACTTTGCCATTTCTTGAGATATTTTCATCAAATAACTTTTATTTTTGTCAGAAATCATAGCTCATTTAGGATAGATAAATCCGGAATTCAGGATTAATCAGGAATATTGACACCCCTGATTAATTAAGGCCAGAGTTTTTTAATTTTTTGTTACTCGGACATTTTTGAGAAAAAAGTCCACAGGAGGGAAAAAATAAAAATAAAAACTCCCAAAATGTAGTTGATGGTGGATTGTAGTCAATAATGGTCCATTATTGAAAGCAACAATGTTAGTTCTAACAGCAAATTTATCTTATAACAAATACAGTGCACATGTATCTGTATCATTGATTAAGAATTTTAAAAAAACTACAGAAATTTAATTACATGTACATTTTATTTAAAAAATAAATTTCAGTTACATATTTGTTCAATGATACATATGGCACAGTGGTAAATGAGAGCACTATACCTACTTAACATTAGTAAAATATTGGAATACATAATAAAACAAGGTGTATAGTAACATTACATCAAAATATTTGATATCCTTTCCGCTACCATAGCGTACTAATGCAGACTCGCCGGGATGGCCATTTTGACCTTCCATAGTTTTCGACCTAAATGCCCAAATTCGTGAATTTTGCTGTCATGGGTACACAGGCATCCCAGACTAAGGATATTATGGGCCCAGGGTCGTGCACAGGTTTTTGGGCCCGCTGTACCCCTTTAAAGAGGGCTTTGAACGTAGATTTTACAAAACTGAAATTACTGGTCCTACCCACCATTGCAGTACGATTCCCTGTGGAATTGCATTAACATTTAGCTCCAAAAAGTGTTTATTTTATTATAGAAGAGATATAAGGCTAGACAAAGGGGTCAGGATCAATGCCCTAAAGGGGCCAAACAGTAGGCCTGTCAAGCTAAAAAAAAAAAAAAAAAAAGTTTTTCGCGCAAGGGTCACCGTCACATCGTCATTTCCGGTGACCTTTAGTCGAAATTTTGACAATTTTTCCTACTTTCGGTTTGGGGCAGGTGTGTAGCATCCGGATGTATCGAGTTTTTATCAGTGCTGCAAGTCAATAGTGACTCAGGGACGAGGTATAGGGACCATATGAATTTCTCATAGCCCCCCAAAAAATCGTGGTATCGGAAAGGATATAAAAAATGTGTACAATTTTAGATTTCCAATTTTTTTTTTAAATGCCAAAAAATAGGGCAGGAGGGTTTGAGTTACGAAAAATCAAAGAACTCTGGCCTAAATGCACTATGTATCAAACAGCCAGCAAAGGTGTAAGTATTGGATCCATGACACTGATAGCACTTTAGCGGCAACTTAATTTCATGAAATGCTACCACTCGCGAACTCAGCGAAACTAAATCGTGCCAAATAATTTCTTTATTTACAGTAATCGATAGGAAATAATATTGTTGATACATCAATATTGCTGCTATCAATGGCAGCTCTAGAACATTGATTGACTGCGCAAGACAGGTTATACTGTATGTGACCTATGTCAAGATGATGTCTTTAACTTTACAATCAAACTCTTCAGTTACTATGCATGTCATTGTGTTATCTCCTGGGCTATCATTGATTGATAGTAAAATGTTAAATCATTTTATCAACTTGTATCCATACAATAAATAAGGGTTTGACTGGGATCATGGTCAATAAATTCAATATCGATTAACGGCAAAGACAACTACTGTATATATATCATACATATATTATTTTAGCACATTAACCCCCCACTTACATCACAAATCTATATATCCCAGGCTTAGAATTAGTACTTACAACCTTTTAAGACTCGTGCATATTTGAAATCTGCATCTCAAGGAAATCGGAAGTGGTCATGTTGACCAAACTGAAGTTTAAAAAGCTTGTTTTTCCATGAGTAAAGAGTAGTTTACAGACAATTTTTTTTGTTTTCTCAAAATATTGATTTTGTACTTACAACCTTCTAATTCTAAGCCAGCAAATATATATACACCCACCCCACCCAGATATAAAATCGCACTTGAAAGACTTAAGTAAGTTGAAAGTCTGTTCATTGCAAAACACCTACATGAAATATTCATAGATTTATTCAAGTGTAACAGTTGATGCTACGCTGCATGTGAATGATATCTTTTATAAAATGAAATAATAAAAAACTTCAAAAGATCCTTAGACTATCATGTAAGCACAGACAGACACAATCGTATTTACACAATTTTCATTTTGTAAGAAACCAAATAGTGCAAACAACTATACATTTGTAGTATTCTCATGGAATAAGATCACAATACCATAAGGCCGAACTTAAAATATTGTTGGTTTCCCCATCCCGACCCTAGCAGATTTAGAATGGGTAGGTAGGTTGGGAAAATATTTTTTGTTGGAACTGTTTCAGTATGATAGTTATTGGTTAAGACATACAAATAATGAAATTTAGAATTAACTTTAATGTGAAAACCAACATTCTTAAATTTAATGGTAAGACAGAAGCCAGTATTTAAAACAAAACAAACAAAAAAAATACACTTTCAATTTTTAATAAAAAATTTTTTATTTCAATTTGGGCAATAAAATATTTCGGGTAGGGCCCTTTTTAGTCGGGTAGGTAGGGGATGGGGAAACAAACAATATTTTATTTTAGGCCTAAATTTAACAACCCAGGCCAACAAACTGTGACACTAATTGGCCATACAAGTATAATAAAAAGTAATAATTTAATTTATATTAAAGTTGCTTTTTCTGACTGTTACTACATGGGGAGCAATGAATGATGCAAAGCTCGCCGGAGATAACTCTATAGCCTTATCAATCAATAAACATTGATAATATAAACAGGGTAGATTGTCAAGAATATATGCATTAAAGGTGACTATGCACAAGACTGAACAAATATTAACATTGGAAATGCATTTAATTTTCATTTTTATTCGTAAACAAAGGGTGGGTAGTGTTATCATCAGCTGACTATATATGGACAGGAATTATTTGTTTGTTTGTTGTTTGTGATAGACCGAGCCAGTCGTAAGTGGTTTCCCCCTGCCCAATTGGCAAATGATCTTCAACTTTGAGGAAGAGACAGTTGTGTGAAACAAGGAATACGGGTGCCATACCCTAGCTCTTTCTGAAAAGACGCTTTGTGCCCAGCAATGGACCATAGATAAATACACGAAGAAAATTGATAAATAATCACTACTTTCAAATAACTTACTTTGAAATTTAATAATTCTTAGATATATATCTTGCTACCAAATGAACTATAGTCCTTTAAAATATCTAGACATATTATCATGATATCAAGACAATAGCTACCTTCGAATGAGAAGGCCGTAAGTACAAAAATCAATATTTTGAGAAAACAAGAAAAAACTGACCGAAAACTACTCTTTACTTATTGAAAAACAAGCTTTTTCAACTTCAGTTCGGTCAACATGACCTGTTCCAATTTTCATGAAAATAGGCCAATAAGAATGGCCTTGTGTTGCAGATTTCAAGTTTGCACGAGCCTTATAAGGTTATCTGTCATACTTATGTCCTTCTCATTCTAAGCCAGCGAATACCTGACAGATTTAAAATATTAGCTGTTTATTTGTTATTAAAGAGAACAGCAAATGAGATCTCTTCAGAACTACCATGGTACTATAAAACTTATTTGAAGTTGTCCAAGAGAACTTGGTGTACAGAACAATATTAATCATTATAAATCAGGTAACTGTCAAGTTATTTATTTTCGTTTGTATTCAACTTTGTGTAATCTGTTTACAGTTATGCAATTTCATTGTTTCACTAAAAGTTTTCTTTATACTTCAAAGGTAAATTAATTAATTGAACAATCAATGGGGATTTCATTTCATGATCAAGTTTAGCCATGTAGTGAATGGAAATTAATCCATACATATGTAATGATTTTACAGTAATCATTATATCACACTAATGATAAAACATAATGATTTTTGATAAAATATAACGATTTTTTAAAAACATAATGATTTTACAGTAATCAATTTAACGATTTTTGCATCAAAAACGTTGGATACAACATATAGACATTCTACTTAACTGAAAGATAAAGGAGTTGAGTATAAAATTAATCTTTCTTTAAACAGCAAGGGGGGCATTCGCAATATATACTCTTACGCAACACAAAAATGTTCACTACAAAAGCAAATCCTATAAGCCCAGTACATAAGGGTCATTTAGGATTAAATCTTATAGTTACTGATATTACATCAAAAGTTTCAATTGACCAGTAAAATTCTGACTCATATTATATTATTATATTATATATATGAATGTTATAGTGCGCCCAGGATAATGAGAAAGGTGGGCAAATTAATTTAGTCCTGAACGATTTATCAGTGATGTTTTAGTACTAAACTGACCTTATCTGTTTACAATGTTACATAAGTAATTTGTAAAACTAATTTTGCAACAGTTGACCAAACCCAGTCATGTTAGTAAATATCACATTATCCTGGGTGCACTATAACTGAAATAGATCATGAGTTACGAACCATATGACAAGTTCATGAATGTTGATATACCCTATAATTCGCTTTAATTCTAATCATAAATTGACGTTAATTTCTCTGGCAACTAGAAAAATTTCCGGGCTACAAGCTAAAAATTTATCCGACACTGGACAGCATATAAATTATTCTTTTAAGATGTACTACGCCCATCGGAACATTAGTTTTAAAATGATTAAATCCCATTCCATTTTTGTGATCACAATGGCTTAAACATCCATGATGTGGACCATATTGAAAATTGGTCAAGAACCAAATATGTCATCCACAATAAATAAAGTTGTTTTTATTATTATTATTATTATAACCACTGTGATGAAAATGCATCTGAAAATATCCCCATGTCATATTATTACGTGACCAAACTAGCAAAATACTGTATTTCTAAAAAAAAATTTAATTAATGCTATTTAACTTGCATTAATTATAATGTGACATATATCGTTACAGTTGTATTTTTCATTACAATGATTTATTAAATTAACAAAATTAGTCTTAACATTCAGCATCCAAGGAAATGCATGTTGCTACCCACAGCCATATACAGGGAAACAAGTAGTTAAGAATTGGATGCAATACAGAAGTCCCCTACCGGTTTGTAGCCATTTTCATAGTTTCTGTTGCCATAGCAACCACAATATTTTTAGACGTGCATAATCCCCTTATTGCCCCCTATCCACATATGAAGTTTCATAAACCTAGCTTGGAAACTGTTTGAGTTATGGCAGGATCCAGATTTGGGCATATTTTCACTCTTTCTGCCATAGCTGGGTCATAGCCACTTTCATGATGTGTTTCTCAAGATCATAAAACGTTTTCTGAGTAGAGGATATGACCCTTTAATTTTGCAACGGACTGCATGCTTAGCAGTGGGTCCATCTACAGCTCACCGCTATGCTTCTTATTTCATTGTGCGATGACCGGAAAATATACAGACTCTATGATATGCCTAACCTCAAGCCTTTGTGGACGGCTGGCATTGATGCCTGTCTGTTACATTGTCTTGTCGTACCCTTAAATGTTTTGCTCTCTTGTTGCTCTGACTTCTGATAGGTCATTGAGTACTTTCTGTGCTACTCGATGGTTGTATTTTATATAATGTTTCATGTTTTACATTCTTTTATTACCGGTCACTGTGGCCTTTTTGTTAGGGGGCATTACATGGCGGGAAACATTTATTTACACTGTCCTGTTCTATAAGGTTGTCTATTGGGTAAGTGTGAGGTTTGGTGCACTGTAAAACGTTTAAGCCCCCAGTGACAAGTGTTACTGTCCGTTCCAAGGCGGAAGCCCTTTAGTCAACCTTCCTCTGTGTATGTACTGTCCACTTTATAGTATAATTGGAAAAAATACAAAAATATTTGGCCACTGTGCCTTTTGTTAAACTTTATTAATTTTGTATGTGCCATTCTGCAATTGCGCTGTCCAGCACTAGGCTGCTT
The DNA here is from genome assembly GCA_947247005.1 of Spisula solida. Classification (NCBI taxonomy): domain Eukaryota; kingdom Metazoa; phylum Mollusca; class Bivalvia; order Venerida; family Mactridae; genus Spisula; species Spisula solida. The sequence continues at coordinate 39,949,759 of OX365958.1, read as the reverse complement.
CGTATCTTTCAAAATTGCATATACTCAGTGTATGTTGTGGATTGTCCTTGTGGTGTATGTTTTGTCCGGTTGTTAATTTCTTACCAACTGGCTCTTGTTCCGTTTTGGTTTGACTGGCTTAAGCAGCAGACTTTCGGAATTGGATGCCCGGTTTTGTATTACATGTTCCTGTGCTAGTTTTTTATGTATGTTCCGCGCCTTTTCGAGTGAAGGTGTATATTTTCTGTGCCTTTTTGTTCTCGCGTGTCCCGCGGTTTCTGTTGGGGTCGGTGCTACTTCCGGTAGTTTCGTATTTTGTTTAATTATTATAATATGGGTTTGTATCTGGATTTAAACGCCAATTCCGTTTATAATCGAGTTTTTCATTTTTAAATAATCGATAATATGCCATAATTTCTCAGTATTTAATTTTTTGACCGGGGCCAAAAGGAGCTAGGAGTTAACTATTTATTCGTATTTGCCGGTTGTCCTCTTACTATTTCGTCCCAGCGGTTCGCATCCTACCGGGTTCGTTCATGAGTCTATGTACAGCTGTGGAGTTATGGATGTAGTGTTCTGTCCCCTGTGGTCATTTATTGTAGTTTTAAGTCCCCTACCGGTTTTTGACCGGAGGGGACTATTGGTTTGTTGATATGGCAACATACATATTGACAATGGCTTTACACCGGTGGGGGACTTCTGTATTGCTTGCAATTCAGTACGTCATATCTCGATTTGTTCAATTACGTCATTTTACTTAATGAAACTGGGTCACTCGTTTTAAGGTTTTCAGATTTTTTGTTGCTGAAATCGGGCCTTTCAACGTTTTAATACTGTTACTTAACTTTTAGACTGTAGGCTGCTAAAACTATGTAGTTCAGCAGTTTTACTGTTGTTACTAGGTCATTCAGCGTGGGCTTTCTGCCTTTTGTTTGCTGAATCTTTTTTATTCAGTTTTTAACAATGAGACTAGGGGCGTTTAATTTTCTTGGTCGGTAGTGTGTTGGGCACTTCTTCGTTTTAAGATTTCTTACAGCTTAAGCGGGGCAGTATAGTCCTTTTGCTGTGGAAACTGGATCATTCAGCTTGTTAGTAGGTCATCCCACTATACGGGCCTTTCAACGTTTTAATACTGTTATTTAACTTTGAGACTAAAGGCTGCTATAACTATGTAGTTCAGCAGTTTTACTGTTGTTACTAGGTCATTCAGCGTAGGCATTCCGCCTTTTGGTTGCTGTATCTTTTCTACTGGGTCATTCAGCTAGTTATAATTTATTATACTTTTCGACAGCTTGGACTTGGGCGGATCTGCGCTTGTTTAGTTGGGCATTGTGCTTTGTGTGTTTTTAATGTTTTCTGTGCTCGGCTGGTTAAGTTGAGTGCTGCCTTCCCTGTCTGACTTAATATACTCTTATAGCAACCAGTTGAGTTATGTCAGGATCCAGATGTTTTGACGGACTGACTGACGGCAAACCTATAGTCCCCTCCGGTCAAAAACCGGTAGGGGACTAACAAGCACCGAGGCAAATATTTTCTGCGTTATCTGTTGGTTGTTTTTTCTTTAAAAAAAAACATGTTTATTTTGGTCAATTCTCAAATTTTCAAGGAGGCACTACATCTGCGTAGCAACATGTACATGCCAGCTTCCAATAAATTAAAGTTTTAAGAAGTGTTTCCTATACTTCGAAAAAAATCGTCAAGTTTCACCAGATGAATTCCATGATACCAGGTACCAGTACCTTAAGGTGATTCCCAACTCTTCATTTGAGCGGAAGTTTGGAAATCGGTATAAATAAGACTGACTGAAAGCGTCTGACTACCATGATGAAATAGTACGAAAAATTAAAAATTGATTCGTCAGGATGTTCTCATGTCTTAAAATCGCACTGTATAGTTATTACTATATTATACTATAATGAGCTTGCAGAAAAAAGCTATAGCTGCAATTTTATGTACCATCTATTCCAAACATTGAAACACCAACATTCGCTAATACTAGCTACAACGTATGTGCAACGTTTTATAATGCACCCACACAAAATTGTATCCAAGATTTAATATTTGTTTAGCAAGCATCCCCACTACATGAGAGGAAAGCTCTTTGCATTTATATCGTAAGAATATAGACTAGCTAATGCAAAAGAGCATAAAGCAACAACTGAGCTCATCTTTAAATATACACATTTTTTTCAAAAACAAATTATCGCAAAAACTTGATACAACGTATTCAAAACGTTGATGTATTTTGTAAACTCTCCTGGTTTTCCACATTTACGAAATCACTAAACTGTCAATAAAAAAATCTAGCCGAGCAACTGCCATGAAATTTGGGATAAAACTTCTATAATAGTTACTCTACTGGTTGCATGTACGAAAACAGAATGTTGATCAAACATTAAACATTTAAAAATACATATAACATGCATATCTAAAACAAACAATATCGTGTGATTCCGTATAAACGAAATTTCGTGCATGCCAAGTTTCATGAAATAAAATGTCATACTTTTTCGGTAAATAGAAAATATCAGTTTTTTGGCGGTTTCCCCAAATCTAAAAATATCTTAAAAACTAGCCGAGCACAACTGTTATGGGTTTGCACAATCACTATCATGAGTCTGTTCTTCATAAAAATCAGGTGTTTGATACCTCTTGTACAGAAAAATTTAAGAGTTGGGAATCACCTTAACAGGCTTCGCGAAAGTGAGAAAAAAAGGCCGGACATCCGGTCCGGCATAAAATAAATTTGGCCGGACCGAATCAATTTTGGCCGGACCGAACAATATTAATAGGAAACAGTTTTTTGTTGAGATTTGTATTCACAAAATGTGTTTCGGGAAATAACATACTGAAGACAGAGTACAGTATAAGTATTCGTCAAATCAGCGTCTTTTTGCAAATTAGTTCTCTTTCCGTCCTTTAAACAACCAACCTGCGCATGCGCATCGTTAAATTACCGGAAATAATGCTTCGTACCGATAAATTTCGAACCAGACGATACGAAAATTTTGACGGACATTCGGACCGGCGAGCTATAATTTTTGTCGGACCAAACTGATTTTCACCAGTCATGACCGGCGGTCCGGTGACTTTCGCGAAGCCTGCCTTAAGTCATACCGGTACACAAATTCTTTGGCCAAATAATTCAAACCCATATAATTTATTAGATATAGAAACATGAAGGTTAATAAAAGGAAAGTTTTCAGTTACAGGGCATACGTGTGTCTGATTGATTGTGTTTGGAGCAGCCTTTTTAAATACAGGCTAACTAGCTATGCTTAACACACAAGTAAACAGGGGTTACACAAGGGGCTGATTCTCGAGGGTCATTTTGATAATTTGATAATAGATTTCACCATTGGACTTTACCATTTTATAGCAAATAGAATTTTAATAGATCAAAGGGTCATTTCAGGGGTCAAATGGAACCCCTGTGCTAGATGGATCAAATAGTATACCTGAACCCCTGTGCTAGATAGATCAAATAGTATACCTCTATCTGTTTATAATCTGGAGTTTTCTTATATTTGTATTCTTCTTCCAAGACTGCATTTTGTGGAGCTTTTCTAGTATTATCACTCTTTAGGCCACAATATATCCCAAAGGGTTGAATAACAAATCTGAAATACAAAAAATAATACATAAGACCACTATTAGCCGCAAATAGCCAATCACAGAGCAGTATTGCCATCGTCTAAATCCTGTATCTAACACTTTTGAGCTGAAATTTTGATCCTTTGTTGTTTTGAGTACTTAGTGCAGAATTTAATTATTTCTATGCATCGTGAAACAAATTAAAAAACATGATCACGCATTTCAAATCGAATCTGATACCATCAAGGGAAAATCAGTCTTCCACAAACCGACCAGTCATATCTGTTTTACACAATACCACCAGGTACGCTATTAAAAAAAAACCACCGGTAAATGTTGAGTAGGAAACGAAGTTATCGGTAATTTGCTGGATTCCATTTCTCTTTTATATACAGTAAAGTTCCGCTATTAAGACCACCACTGGGACCGACATAAAGTCGTCTTATTATAGAGTCGGTCTTATTAGCGAGTCCGACCAAAATAGCTGAGACATTGAACTCCTATCGTGTAATATACCGACAGCACTCTTGTTGACGCGTTTTAAATATTCATATGTACATGTATCTTAGTGCATATTGTATTTATTAATGATTGAGGATTATTAACTGTTAATTATTCATGTAAAAATGAAAACGTCATGTGATTCATATATATAATATTAAATAAATGATAAATATTTGTAACAGTTGTTTTCATTTTTCCTGACCTATGACCTCTATGTACATGTACAATGCATACTGTAAAAATGAAGCATGTATACCCATGGCCATTAAAAGCTGCAATACTTTTTTTAATTATGCTGAAATTTATTAATTTGCACTGTACAACTGATACAGCACTAGTTTGACCGTTATTTAACAAACTAGTTGATCTGTATAAAGAACACGTACGTGGTGTGTGGTCTTTATACGGGGTCTTTTTTGTCAAATTTTGTCTTATTTATAAGAATTACATTAAGTTATGATTTTGTAGCTGTGTAATTTGATGTACAAACGCGCTAGGCTAATTAACAGTTAAAAATAATTATTTACTTGAATTAACAACGACGTCCAAAATTACGCATCATCCGAAAACGTGCGACTAACAGCCATCGGTCTTTATTCTCCACAAATCTTTAATTATGGTTGAGTTAATTGTCGCCGATAGTTTCAATCGATCTATTGTCATTGATAAACAATAGAATTTCGTTTTAATCCCTGTGTATACACCAACAAGTGTCAATTTATCAGTATACATGTTTATTGTTTACACCTCGCTGATTGCCGTAAACGAGTCTCCGTGTCGTAAAATTAATTATACAAAATGACACGCGCGGTATGTGGTCTGTATATCGAGACCTAAAACTGCAATAAATTGGTCGTTGGGACCCGAAATACTGGTCGTATTACGTAATATCGAGTCGGTCGCATTATCGGGACCTGCGACCATTGGAATATAGAGCAAAATAGTCGGGACGACGAAAAAGTGGTCGTATTACGCGAACGGTCGGATTATCGGACCGGTCGTTAGACGGAACTTTACTGTATATTTCAAACAAGACGCAAGATGAGGTAAACTGTAAGAGTTTGTATGTCCTTGTGTAAAATCTATCGTCAGGGTGCATTTATAAGCTTGCCCCCGGTCTGAAAGAATATTCTTTTAGTTTTCCGCCGAAGTAGCTAGGGTTATTCCCGGTTTAGTAAGGTGTCATTACAGTGCCCAGCGGTAGTGCCCCGGTGAAGCACTGTTAGTTCCTGGTTGTTGCTGGCGGTGTTACGGGGGCAGCCGGTATTGCCACAGTTGTGCCCCAGTGTTACCCGGAACTCACTAATATGAGCTAGGGTGAAAGACGGGAATTGCATCAGTTTTCATTAGCCGTTTATCATGTATATCATATCAAGTCACGGCAAGAAAAAAGAAGTCAGCTAAGAAATGTGTGCAGGTTGAGCCTGAGGAACTAGAAGCTGAATCGGACTATGATTCCATTGGAGGGAGATCACCATCACCTCCACCTGATGTAGTGGTAAGAGATCATTTACCTACACCGACGCAAACTCAGTCTAAAAAGTGTCTCTGCAGTCTAAATCATACCCGGTATACTATGGTTTATCACGGCAGACATAGGGTAGAGATACGTCCTTCCCCGGAATGTCCCAGAATCAGCCGGTTCTCCATATCGCTCCCGGTGATCCCAGTTTGTATTAAACATTTTAAACTAAACAACCGGGGTTGTTAGCCAGTGCATCACAGTTTATCCCAGATCACCCCGGATGTTCACGGTGCCGCCACAGTTGTCTCCCCTCGGATTACAAAGCGGGACTGTGAGAATGGGCTATACCTGACACTGTATTGTCAGTAATACAGATTCAATTTCACAGTGGAATACAACACTTTAGATTGCTTTTTCCTTAACATACATGTCTGGTTTTCCGAATCCATATCATGCACGTCTGTTTATGCCGAAAAATATGTTGACGTTCATAACGTCAATGTATACACATTAAACGCATTTTCGTGTGATAGTAAGTGATTTAGCATTAATAGATTCCATTAAAGTTCTGAATAGGAGAGATCATGTTTGTATACAAAGGTATGCATACCACCAGCTAGCTATTGGTGAATGGCATGTTTATATTGTTCATTCATCCAATAGATTGCCGATGGACATTTTGCCTAGAATACAGTGATCTCTCCAATTTGGCATGAATTTGTCTTTTAATGGATTTCCGTAATTCGTAAGTTCCATTGACCTACAATCTTAATTATAGACTGAATGATCAGATGGATCGAAGTATCCGAATGACAGAGACTATTTGAGTATACAGGTCATTTCGTAACCAGGGTTAATTGTAACCAAAAAAGTATCGACAAACTTGTAACCACCGATTTATTGCTTTTATTGATATAAGTTTATTATATATATGGCTCATCGTAGAAATTTGATATAAAGGAGTTAAAATAGTTTGATACTCAAAACGTTTTTATAATTAATAATTTAAGTTAATATTTACGGAATGAATAGCAAATTGTATTTCAAGCCATTTTGAGGTCGGTTACGAATCAGCTGAAATATGGTTATGAAAGGTTTCGAAATAGCCGAAAATGGGACGGTTACGAATAGTGAACGGCCGGCGACCCAGGGGGAATTAAGACATTTTCAATTTTTTAATGTCTAAATTCCACCCTGGAGACAATGCTTACTGTCTATATCCCCTACATGGGGCATAGTTTTTCGTCCGGGTAATTTAATAAAAACACAAATGAAAGTATCACTGTCACGTCTTTCGCGGTGTAGAAATTGCCAAAGTCATGGGTGAAAGTTGAGAAATATGAAAATACTGAAAAATACGCTGGGGGCCAGGGGGCCGCAGGACCCCCGTTGGGTCCAGGGCAAAGCCTTGGCCAGGGGGCTGGAGACCCCCGGAAGCTCCTTGAAAACAGCATTTTAAAGTACTTCTGAGAGCAAATTCTGGCACTTCTGACCTGCTGTTATAAAAAATAAAAGGCATCCAAAAAAGCTTGTTTACATGGTGATTTTGTTTCCACTTTCAACCTAAAACCTTTGAATTACTATTTGACTTCTACTGAGTAGAGGTTGGGGTTCTAATAGTGAACAACTGTCTGTGCAAATTATACAAAGTAATAAAGTTAAGGTTGTACCTTGTCAAGAAGTGCAGATAATTTGGACAAAAATGCTTGAAGGTTGCCTATTCTTGTCAAATAATACAATTTGTGTATGATCTTTGTTCTTGTGTAGAGGTTGGGGTCACATTAATAGTGAACAGTATCATCCAGTAAAGTATAAATCCAGGGGTATGTGACTTTGGTTGCCAATAAACAGCTTAACCCCAGCATCATGAGGTTGCCAAAAACCGACCTACTGCCATGTAAAATGTCTGATAATCTGATAATGCACTAAAAAAACAAGTTTTTGTTGTAGATTAATTAAGTAAGTACTGTATCACTAAGGGCTATATTTGGTTTAAATTGTTCTTTGTAAATATATTATTGTAAGCAAGACAATGACTCTGGTTCAGGTAAATCACAATTTTCATTAAAACTTAAAAGTAAACATGAGATGTTTGTAAAACATGCATGCCCCATGACAGCCAAAAAGTCAAAATAGGAAAGGTCAGAGACCTTGACCTTTAACCTACTGACCTCAAAATCAATAGGCAGCATCTACTATTGATGACCAACCTCTATGTAAAGTTTGAAGATCCTAGGGCAAAGCGTCCTTGGGTTATTGAACCGAAACCATTTGAATAGTCAGAAATGGTAAAGATCACAGTGACCTTGACCTTTGACCTACTGACATCAAAATCAATAGGGTTCGTCTACTGTTGATAACCAACCCCCATGTAAAGTTTGAAGATCCTAGGGCAAAGCGTTCTTCAGTTATTAAATATACCGCCGGTACGAAAGAAAATAAAGTTTTTGTTTAATTTCTGAATTGTACTGTGTCCCGCCGTCTTTAACCTCTTTAACTCTTCCCTGTAAATACGTGTACGGCGCTTACACGATCTTGTAAATATAAAGTACAAGATTGTCCCAGATTGGGACCTGTACTGAACTGGAAGAAGAAGGTCCCTGTTCAGCAAGTAGGCCTTCTGAATCATGTTGACAAAATACCATTTTTCTCAAGATTCCAGGGATCTAAAGAGGATATTGTTTGGCATAATATTCCTCATATTGACATTAAATGAATTGGTTTCTTTGAATCATCATGGCATGGAAGTATAAAATATCAAAATGTCTGTGAGTGTACCTCTATAGATTCAGAGTACTGACTGACTAATTTATTATCATGCTTGTAACTGCTACAAATAACACTGTGTGTTCACCAACACCACACACACACATACAATGCTGTGTGAACTTAAAGTCCCATTTATATTGTCAAGAGGCTTTTATGGAACTTATTTGCAGCAACAAAATATTACAATTTCCCGAGTTTTTGACGGAAAGAACGGCGCTGGACTTTACCTAATTTCTTTTTAATTCAACCATTCAAAGCTTTGTCACGCTCGTATCCGATTCGCCAATGTATTTCAATCGTTTCCCGATCGCCAATTGTGCCTGACATACTTTTCTCACGCGCTTAATTGCGTTTGAAAAATATGAAATTCCACTTTCGATTTGATGACAAATGTCGTACAAACAGGTACTGAATACCCGAATAGCGGAAAGATCGAGTGCCGTGATTGGTTCAAAGAATTAACAGGATACATGTAGAGGTAACTTCATCGGCCAATCAGAACGGTCGTTTCATTTGTGCACTGGAAAACCAATACGGTCTAAAACAATTACGAATACCGCGGTCGCGCTAGCAAAAGTCGGCATACCCCCCCCCCCTCAAATTTTTACGACGGATTTACGCGATTTGGAAAAACGGTCTTGGGACATGTCTAAAATACGGAAATCCGTCATAAAACGGAAAACTTTCACCCATGCAAAGTGACTTTAGTCTATTCCCCGGGACTCAAGAGTCGATAAGGTCGTCTTATTCCCATCTGTCGGGAAGATTCGTCTGTCTAATTCCCACTGTATCCCCGCCGCTCACTTAGGCGGGCATAATATTGACTGGTGCATAAGCCTGGTTACGAAATAGCTGCATAGCCTACCCTATTTGATGGACCGAAGCATCCGAACTATTTGATGGATCGAAGCATCCGAATGACAGACACTATTTGAAGTTTGATTTAAAACACATCTAAGGACCAATAACCGATTCATTCATTCACTGACTGACACAAGTGATTCACTGTCGACTAACAAACACCATTTTATGTGAAAATCAACATAACATGTTCGTAGTTCATGCAATTCAATGGTAAAATATAACAGAGCAGAAGTTTGGAAGCTTATCCACCTCTATAAATGATTATTCATCGTAAATAAAACTAGCATCAACAAATATTGTGGTGGGGTGATAGTAAAACCACGTGACCTACTTTTCGTACAGCTGCCGAATCAGGTAAAGCACCAGCGCGAGGACGACCGTTACCAGAAGATCTTTGGTTTCTGGATAATAAACTTTAGCTCCAGGGTGGTTTTTCAAAGTTTCCCAAGTGCAGTTGCTCGGAAGCCAAAACCATTCACTCCAAAACACAGAGTTCAACCGCTCCCACAGGTTCATTTTGCACCAACGCAAGATCGAAAGACAATTTGGTTTCCAGCGTTAGTTCTGTATCTACGAAGCCGGGTACCACATTTTCAGTAATGAAAATATCCGAGGTAATCCGGAATAGTTACGCTCGTTTGTTTAGTTTTAGTTCTAAAGTATTAAATAATTAATCGAGCTACATGTAGTTGATCAGTTAGCATTCTCTTATAATCCAAGCACTGACAGTATCGGTGGGAGGCGGTCTGTCTGGTTGCTGCTATTTAGCTCAATCCGACTTTACACGTTTTGTGTTCGTTTCTTACTGTCGGTCTTGACAAATGTCAAAATAGGCGCATGTGGCTTATCTAAATAATTGAAAAAGAGGCATATTATTTGCCACCCTCTGGCATCACGGTGGATTGAGTCATTCTTACAGGGCCGCACCCAAAGAGTAGTAGTTGACGGCTGCACTTCTGACACTCTCCCAGTCCTATCCGGGATACCCCAGGGCCACGCATGTTAATTAACATGCGTGCCAGGGCTCAGGTCTAGGGCCCTGCTTATTCCTAGCCTATATTAACGACCTGCCCGATTCCATCTCTAGCAAGGCAAGACTGTTCGCAGATGATACCATAGTATATCTCACAGTCAAATCATCAAACGACGCCCAAATCCTCCAAAATGATCTACATGCTCTTGAACAGTGGGAACGGGACTGGTCCATGGAATTCAACCCTGACAACTGCGAGGTGCTGAGAATTACTCGGAAACGTAATCCATTAATATTTCCCTATACCCTGCATGGTACCGAACTTAAATCAACCGATACCGCTAAATACCTAGGTGTTACCATCAGTAAAGATTTAAGCTGGTTTAAACACCTAAATAACATCTCGGCCAAAGCAAACAACTCCCTGAAATTCATTAAAAGAAACGTTCAGACCAGCAACATCAAAGTCAAAGAAAAAGCATATAACACCTATGTCCGTCCTCAACTCGAGTATTGGTCAAGCATCTGGTACCCCTGGTAGAAGACCCTCAAATACCAAAGTTCAACGATCAGCAGCAAGATACGTCCTAAACAATTATGATTATACAAGCAGTGTTACCCAAATGATTAACATTCTTCAATGGCAAACACTAGAACAACGGCGCATACACAGCTCCCTTCTGTACCTGTACAAAATCAGAAATAATTTAGTATGCGTCGATCATAACCACCTCACTCATACCAGAAACCTTAACTACCTGATTCCACAGCCCCGGACCCAATATCATATGAATTCATTCTTTCCCCGAACTATTAGACTCTGGAACGGCCTTCCCTACATTGTGCAGTCCAGCCCCAGTATCAACAAATTTGCTGAGCGGCTGGCCACAGTATCTCAAAACTAACGAATCAGCCTGTTTTAACTTAGCACTGTATATATTCTTTTACTCTTTGCACCTAATGAGATTTTCTCATTTTTTAACTCTTAACTCACTGCTCCTGACTGCGCCTCCCATTTATAATCTGTATAGATTGACAGGGAGTTAAATGTAGATATGAATACTCCATTCATTCACAAAGTCAAATTAATTACATGACCCTGCAACACATGGTCTTGAGAGTAGTAATTGTTACTCAGTGTTATTTTATCCACAAAAAAGAATCAGTGTGAAGTTACATTTAGTCAAAATTAACACAGTGCTTCTATATGAATTTCAGTGTCTGCAAGGAGGAAGTTGATGCTATAAGTTTATACCGGTACTGTAGGGACCAACTGACATTTTGAAAAATCTGTGTGATTTTGTGACATTTTTGTGTATTTCTGACTCATTTTAGACCCGAGGGTCAAACGGATTTGTGCTGCTTGCAGATAAATCGTCCTTCTATCGAACTGCAAAAAGTTTCCCACAATATATTTGTTGAAGTGTGTGTACTGCGTTGAAATAAAAGGTCACTATAACGCTGTCGATGTGTCCCTTTATTATGAATACTGATATAAGGCTAACATAAACATAAAATTATTATGCGTCAATTCCCTGTGTTATATTTGATCATCAAGTTGTTTGCAATTACTTATATGGGATTTTATTTTATTATGCAGATACTTTATAACTTCCTGTTAAAAGGGAACTCTTGTTGTTTTATTATCTACTACTAGGGCCTCTAGTCAACTAATTAACAGAGTATGCAATAATATTTAATATTACATAATAGAGTCCAATACTGGTAGATATCTTATAAATCAGGGACCACATGCTGGGGAAATTTAGACTAAATGTTGTTGGAACAGTGCCATAATCTAGGTCTTTAAGTAAACCAGCGGTACTAAGAAATAGGTAGTGTTACAATGTACTTACGATGTTCGTGTACAAACAATGTGACAGCAACGATGTTCGTGTACAGACAATGTGATAACAACGATGTTCGTGTACAGACAATGTGATAACAACGATGTTCGTGTACAGACAATGTGACAACAACGATGTTCGTGTACAGACAATGTGACAACAACGATGTTCGTGTACAGACAATGTGACAACAACGATGTTCGTGTACAGACACTGTGACAACAACGATGTTCCTGTACAGACAATGTGACAACAACGATGTTCGTGTACAGACAATGTGACAACAACGATGTTCGTGTACAGACAATGTGACAGCAACGATGTTCGTGTACAGACAATGTGACAACAACGATGTTCGTGTACAAACAATGTGACAGCAACGATGTTCGTGTACAGACAATGTGATAACAACGATGTTCGTGTACAAACAATGTGAAAGCAACGATGTGCGTGTACAGACAATGTGATAACAACGATGTTCGTGTACAGACAATGTGACAACAACGATGTTCGTGTACAGATAATGTGACAACAACGATGTTCGTGTACAGACAATGTGACAGCAACGATGTTCGACGATGTTCGTGTACAGACAATGTGACAACAACGATGTTCGTGTACATACAATGTGACAACAACGATGTTCGTGTACAGACAATGTGACAACAACGATGTTAGTGTACAGACAATGTGACAACAACGATGTTCGTGTACAGGCAATGTGACAACAACGATGTTCGTGTACAGACAATGTGACAACAACGATGTAAACAATGTGACAGCAACGATGTTCGTGTACAGACAATGTGACAACAACGATGTTCGTGTACAGACAATGTGACAGCAACGATGCCGTTGGAAATCAAAAGTATAAACAATGAAGTAATTCAAGCACCCATGGATTCATCAAAATTTTGACTACATAGCCTTTTTCAACCGGGATTTTCATGTTTCCTATTATTTCAATAATATGAATAATAATAACGACTTTTTTTAAAGAGACAGCACAATTGGGCAAGCCCAGCCTTCCCTATTAGCCTCTATAATATACAATGTTTTTAAATAAAAACGGAAACTAACTCCACTATATAAATTTAATTGAATGTTTCAACACAGGTATTGAGTCTCTAAAAAGCCGAAATGGACGATTTAATCGAAATAATGATAATTGAGTGTTTAAGACAGGTTGCAGGGCCTATTGTGAGACTGTCAGATAAATGGTGTGGCAGTTTATAATTATAAGTATTTTATTAATATCTCTTTATTTGACGATTTTTATAAGTTGACCAAAAAATACACTGCGTGGTAAGCGCATTATTAATATAATCTGACAATCGTGCCCCTTAAAGCAGAAAACAATATGAATTATTTTAAGTTGGCCTTATACGTTTTCCCACACTGAGTTATTCGCAGCGCTACTGTTTTTTCACTTAATAAAATTAATACGTTCTTTGATTAATTGCTTAATGCTTAATTTATTATATACAGCTTGTATTAGTTTAAATACGTACATCTTTATCTATTTACCGTCATATTTTATGTATTTGGTGTTGTTTTGCATTCGTAGGTAATAATAATTAAGTTGGCCTTGTACGTTTTCCAACTCTGAGTTAACCGCAACGTTATTGTTGATTAGCATATTTCACAACAGTATACCGTAAAAACAGATTGGTATAACCCATAGAACCGGACACTTTTCAGATCGGTAAAAAGTTGTTTACCAAGCAAGAATCCAGGTATAGTGCGCATTCTGATCACCCCGGCCTGTATGCTTTCCAAGAGCATTGCCGGAGACAAGCGGAAATGGCCGAGCTTTCACGATTGGTATAGTGCGCCCAGGATAACGTGAAAGGCGGAAACGTTTGGCATATTCCACAAAGGTGTATTAAAATTTTGCGCACGATTTATCAGTGATGTTTTGGGTACCTCATCTGTTTGTAAAATCACTTTTGTAACAGTTGACCAAACCGATTCATGTTTGTATTAAAATATCACATTATCCTGGGCGGACTAAGTCGGGAAACATCGGTCAAATCCGTTTTCGTCGGAATTAGTCAGACGATATTTACTCCATCACATTATCCCTGTACTGTCAACCAGCCTTGATCCTTATATTCGAAAACATCTCAAATAAAAAATATTAGCACAAATTGAGATTTTTCTCAATATTACAGTTTGCTACACCTCTCAATGTGAATCGCTGAGCTGTTCTTAACCCGGGATACTGTTTTTATTTTTATACTTATTTTGAGCCTAGAGAACACAATGTTCAAACTGTAATTTATTATACATTCGATAGCATGCACGAGGACTTAAACCATTCAGTTGGCAAATCTATAAAGCTGTTTGTTTGTGTTTCATTCGCAAGGCGGAATTAACATTTCCCCGAATTAAAACTTCTTGCCGTTTCAGCGAACCTGACCACAGAAAGAAACAACACATATACGTTGTTATAATTCCATAAAGGACTTACAATTTTGAAATAACCAGGTTGTAGATTTTTAAAAAAACGTAGATTTAAACGTCTTGCGAAATCCAAACAGGATTTCGGTATTACCATTTTGTATAAATACGAGCAGATATCTGTGCAGTGAAATTAAACACACGCTCCGTGATTCAGCCTGGTTATCTGTCTAGTGTATCATACAACACAAGAAACATGTTTTCTAACAACAAGTTATTTTCTCTGATGCTGCTAAGTTTATGTTTGCTGTACATGGTTCACGAGACGTCTGGGATTGATTGTTGGAAGACTTGGTCAAGATGTTCTAAATGGAGCAAAAAGGCAACAGGAACACTATGGCTGACATGTGACGATTGCTGTCAATGTAAAGGCAAAGCATCTGGTTCGTGTAAGTTAGTGGATGCCAATTGCTTCGGAAAACGTAAGGCATATAGATGTACCTGCAGCGGAACCAGAAGTGGACCTAAACCAAGTGTTTGTGGCAGTACGGCTAATTCCCTTTTCCCGTGTGAATAACTCAACTCGGAATTCTACAAAATACTACTGACTGCTCTGTTAATACATGTACTTGGACATTAAATCATAATGTCTTTTCTTTGGCAACGTCTTTTACAAAATGCTGACAACTACTTTTGGACAATTCGACGTTACAACGCAGATTTCTGCTCTTTGAAACAGGCTCTACAAAATACGGAAGTTCCGGTCACTTCTTGGCGCTTTTTATGGAGTGTCTTGTAGACTGTGTGCTGTGAAAAACTCATTGACAGCAATTCGATTATGGCAATCTATTATTCTAACGGGAATTTGTTGATAAAATATTCGCAGTGCTTTAATTCTTAATCGTCACAACCAACAATTAACAGTTATGTTTTATCATGTGTATTGTGCTGCTGATAATAACGTGACAGACTGGCTACTTTTCTTGAATACTGACATTATCTGTTTTAGATACAAAATGTAGTATATATATACATGTATATTCATTATAAATTTAGTTTTAATTTATAGATATTTTATCAACATCATACATTGTGTCACACAAAATACAGTAATGGTTGTTAAACTACATTTATTATTAACGTTCAAAACTTATTAATACGGTAACTGTTATTTTTGTTTTTAATAAATGCATGTTTTGTTACACATGTACAATAGTAATCAGAATTTAGAGTTTTATCTAACGAGTATTTAGTCAGAAATAAAACAGATTCAACATGCAACTTACATGTGCATTGCATTTGTTTTATTGTCCTATTACTTTCCCATGCACGGATCCAACTATGTCCGAGTGTCCAGGGGAAGGGCTTAGGCAGATGGTTTCAAATTATCTGAGTATACCCTATGTATATCAAATTATCTGAGTGTATCAGGGCTACGTTGTTCAGTAGCCATGTTTAGCCGCAACGGATATGACGTTCCGAAAGCTGGTACCCAGTTTCTCCACAGTTGTCAAAGCAAACAAGGATACCAGTTCCTGTGACGCCATATCCGTTGCATCTAAACATGGCCACTGCACAACCTACTTTATATGTGTACATAGGTTACTCTCAGATAAATTGAAACCAAGTGTCTATGGGGAAGGGGTATGAGGTTCAACCAGCTTTTATTTTTCTAGAAGGGATCCGAACAGGCCTGTTTTTAAGGTCTTCAGAACCACCCGTATAACTGGTCTCATTGTTG
This sequence comes from Spisula solida, assembly GCA_947247005.1. Taxonomy (NCBI): domain Eukaryota; kingdom Metazoa; phylum Mollusca; class Bivalvia; order Venerida; family Mactridae; genus Spisula; species Spisula solida. The sequence continues at coordinate 39,933,620 of OX365958.1, read as the reverse complement.
AGGCAGTTTTACTGATTATGTTGAATGATGAACAAACCGTGGAAACTGGACCTGAAAAATGTGGTCTTATTGGTGAGGTGGTCCTCGGATGATTTTTCACTGTATATGAAAGTGAAAAGCAATTACATGTATGTACTAAGTGAGAGATATACAACCAACACGTACCATAGTTGCTTTAACAGTTTTACATTCTACTAAATTAAACGACTTTGGAGTTTTCAAAGGAAGTTTCTTCAACATTTTTGTACCGAATGTCAGAATGTCTTACGTGTATTTTATACACGTACTTATAATTGGGTATATACTAGTACTAGTCTATTATTGGCCAGATCGTTTTTTGCACAATTATAATTGTACATATAATATATACAGTATAACCATTGCAATGCAACACCCTTTGGGAGCTGGAAATATTGGTTGATGTTTATAAGGTGTTACTCAACAAAGGTTAAACTTATAGTAAATATCGGCTTAGGGAAATTTGAAGGTGTTATTAGAGAGAGGTTGTTGCTCTACAGGGGGTCGCTCAGGAGAATAAGGATAGCCAATCGTATAGCCTGTTACTGACCAAGAGTTTAATATGGTGTAATTAGATTGGTTGTCCTTATCCTTAAGTCAAGTAAGATCAATATTGAATACCACACCAGGTCATGGGACAGGTCGTAGCTAAGTTATGGATTGTATGGCTCAACAAATGTTTCATTGTGATTCATTACTTGACAATAAAATATAGTTCAACAAAAACAAAGGTCTAAGGACTCACCAATGATTACTTAGAATGCAGACCGAGGAATTACCCAGACTTGTGAGATACAGAGTTGTGTTAGTTGTTAATGCGAATATTGTGCATATATTGAACACTCATGTGAATGTAATTGATGCATCGCCAAGTGTTATGTACATACGTATGGGGAAAAACAAATATAATCAACGCCCATCTCTCTTTAAACACAAAAGATTTAAAATTAGGAAGATACTTGCACGCAAGCATATGTTTTCTGCTGTATCGGATTCACACTTTGTCACACCAGGAAAATAAATACGCCCACTGACGTAGCATTTCATGTTTTATAAATACCAACGCCAGAGATGTTTTAGGCCCATACGTATCCAACTGCTTACCAAACTAACTGATTGTGAAGCAAATTGTTAGCATAGAAAAAAGAAGAGAAGAAAATGATTGCTTACAGAAAAGTGTTCGGACTGACGCTTCTTGTGATTTGTATGCTGGCCCTCATGCCACACAAGACATCTGCAGGCTGCTTTGAGACGTGGTCGCGTTGTTCTGGTTGGAGTAGTTTCGCAACCGGCTACCTTTGGTTGTCCTGTGACCATTGTTGCCATTGTAAAGGCCAAAGTTCTGGACTTTGTGAGGTGGCTGAAGCTAACGAGTGTTGGATGTCAGATTATGCGTACGTGTGTAACTGCTACGGAACACGTTATGGGCCGACGCCATCTAATTGTGACAGTTTCAGTAATTATGTAGATGGCTGTTAATAACTTTATCTTTCGTAACACTTGAATGTTCATCGACATCCGATACTAGTACCATCTACGACCCTCAGTTTCTGTGACAAAAATCATTGATATTTTTAAGTTTAACGCAGTGTGGACATTTTTAAACTGAGGACTTTTCTTGCCAACTATTGTTACCTTGATATCTACATACAATAATAAGCATTCTCGAACTACTATGGACAATGTATGAGCTGCATTCGTCTTCGTTTTAGAGAGAGAAAAACGAACCAAATTCAACAGTCGTAATGGATATATCAAGCATAATTTATGTGTATGACTGGAATTTATTATTGCTGATTGCTACACCCAGGAATAAACTAATCAACTAACATATACTACGACTATGTTGTGTCGTCTTTAACATAAACACGGAAACGTAGGAATAATCCTCTCTTGCGAATGACATACTAGAAACCTTTAATTTTTAACTTACTATTATATGACATAATTATACTAGAAACTTTTAATTTTTAACTTACAATTATAATATCGATAGTGTGACTAATTCAGTACTTGTGTATGTTTTTTGTACATCTTATACATGTATAATACGTATATTAACCGTTATTCTAGTGTCTTCACCCTTCTACATGCAAGTGTTTTTAAATATATATTAATCATTATATTGGATATTCACCTATCGAATTGGAACTATTTGTATTTCTTTCTAAACTGATATTTTATCTAAACTGAACTGCAACACGTTTCGTCTCCAAATTATTTGGAATTATGATATTATTAGGTGACGTCAATATGAAATTGTGTTTACAGACTTTATATACGTATGTTTTAACCTTATTTTGCTTTGTTGAAGAAAGTTCGTTCTGATTGATTGTGTTTTATTGTTTTGTAATAACGTCTTGCTACGTGAATAAAGACTGTATTTTACTTTAATGTGTTCACATTTTCATGTATTTATTATTTCTGGAGTTCATGTATTTACCTGACCAACATGATCATCATGATTAATGATTATTAAAAGTTACCGTAATCATTAAGCCTTCGTCGCTTGTTTTCTGGTTTTTAGCCGTGAGTAATTTATTTCTATATCGATTTCTATGAAATGTACGACAGTCTAAGGAAAAATCTCTCCACGCAATGTAGAATGCCTATCAGCAGCTTGGTCGTTTATCAAGCAGCCTGTGAAACATTGGAAAAGAAGACTGTTTGGAAATGTAGTGCACTCGCATACAAACCACTCCGAATGTTTCACATGGTGATGGAAAGTACGATCCAGCTGCTGAACAAAGAAACCTACATTTGGATAAAGTAGACATACATATTTTTCTTAGAATGGCGTACGTTTCATAGAAATCGATAAAGAAATAAAATACTTTCGGCTATTTTTCTTTTCGAAGCGGTGCAAATGGTAACTATCGGGTTCCAAATTTCTTTTATCTGGCGATAGCAAATAAAGTTTTGTTGGTAAGCCAATGGAAATGATTGCTACAAACGGCTGACCACTAGATACATGTACAGTACACTGTTTTATGTAATAAAAGTAGTCACGGGTCTAGTGGTGAGAGATTAAAACTGCACATCCGAAGGTTGTGGGTTCGACCCCTCTCAAATACTAGTACATAAAGGATATAAACTGAAATGATTTTCCCACCTAACATAACACACTGATTAAAAATCATCATCTCAATAAAATGTTCCCATGATTACGGCTATAAATATGTTGTCACCAGCTCTTGTCGTCAGGGAGTATAACTGCCTTCGTTCAAAGTCTTTTGGGTGAGGCTTTATTAATAGTTTGCGCCTACAGTGGTATTCGAACCTTCTGTCGTACTGTAATGAGCCTTAGCCTAGCAACGCATTGCACAACCCCGCTATCGCAACAACCACATTACAACAAAAATGTAGCGTTAATTATTAATAACCACTATCAATATGACTACATTACACCACACCATGTAACATATGACATATAAATAACAACACTGACTGAATGTTCTAGGAGACTTTTTAAACCCACCAGGAACATAAGAGAACCAGGGGTGCTTCTTTAGCTAAGACATCTTCAGCATCATGGGGATGAAAAAGATAAATACATGTAAAAACGCACGCACACACTGATTTTGAAAAAAGGACATGTTTTTGTTTCTATTCCGCAAGTCTCTTACACGACAATAATGGATTATACCAGTACATTATAAATTACCGGTATGTGCTACTATCTTTGAAGAGGGCACGTACCGACTAAAATAAGCACCACCTTTTCTAGAGTATAAATGTGCGGAAAACATGACGTGACCAGTCTGTAGAATTGAACAACGATCACCTGTATGGCGTTTTCATTTATCTTCCGTGTCTTGTTTACAATTTTCTAAAAAAAAACAATGGCTGCTTTTTTCTATTACATTCCATGGTGAACAAGACATGTCCTCTGCACCACACAAATAGTTTGAATACTAGTAAACAAAGTTGAATATTATCAAGCAGAAAATCGACTTATATGTTTGTACCAGCACTGAATAACTCCCGTGATTTTTGTGCTTTAGTTTCATAACAGACATTTATCATACTGTCCATACACGCATAACAGCTATTCTGATTATCAGAATATCTGGTATGCGTGCACGTGGGCAGATCATCTCGGCCTTTAGGCATTGAAATTGGCGTAGAGTTTACGGACATTGTATAGACAGATATAGGTTGTTTTAGGAGATGTATCGCAATTTATCTTAAGGGTGTATCGTCTTCCATGACTTACGAATAGACAGCTTATAAATTAGCAACTTGGCGGTTAAAACTTTTTTAGCATTCCTCGTACTAGAAACCATATCATCTCTACTAGACAATTCATTTGTAATTAACCAAAAACATTTTGACTGTCTTTGGAACCAACCGTCCCTCGGGAGACTGCAGATGTTATAGCACGAACATGCATGCGAATAGCATACATATGATTCGTTTTGATTTGAAGAGGATGCTGTGTGTGTGAGAGAGAGAGGGTGTGCGTTTCAATTTTTCATAACGGTAGCATCTGGGAAGAATAAAACATACTGACCAGCCCATATAGGTTCCCATACATTAAAATATTCGCTTCCAACGTACATATGTCATACCTTAGTATACTATGTCTCGATCCGTAGCTCAATGGTTGGCCCGCTTGCCGTCTAATACGGCGACCCATGTTCAAATACGGGTGGAGGCACTTATATATGCCTGTCATATTTCAGCAGAAAGCTGACTGGATATCATCAAGAGTTAGGCGTTGCTTCACAATCGTCCTTAAATTACAACATACTGACATGCACATTGGGCCTACTTAATTTTTTCTACTTCGTGATACGGATACTCTTTCACGGAACACACGTACTAAAGATGCGGTATTGTCTGGAATTTATTCACACCCGGTGTCCTTATTGAGAACATGTTCTCAGTCTAAAAATAATAACAAACGAATACACCTACGTAACTTCCTTTTCCGGTTCGCGACCAATATTTGCGGGTATGTTTTGATACCTGTCTTTTAATCGTCTTGCAACATGTCATTATTGCAATATCGTGCTTTATATTTGTTAAAAAATTGAAGCAGACATCTCAAACCTACATCTTCAGTGTTTATTTTGCCCCGACTATACCGATTTGACGAATAAATCCATTTGTTATTAAGGTGATGCATGAAACTAATAATTAATTTGGTCAGTCCATTTTCGTACGAGAAAAACAGCAAATGTGTATGTATATATTGTTCATTAACCTATGTATTCTTTTTATTTTAGCCATGGGCAAGTTTATGAAACCTGGCAAGGTTGTCCTGGTCCTCGGAGGTAGATTTGCTGGCAGGAAAGCTGTTATTGTAAAGGTAAATTTTGTTCATGATTATTGTTCACCGACACTTCCAAAATAAATAAAAAATTTGTAATATAGGAATGATTGAATGCATGATTTCCGATTAATTTAGGTATATCTTGACTTTTTCCCGAAAGACAGACTGCATTGTTGGTGTATGGGTAAAAAGCTCTGTACTTTCTGGCACCCTAGAACCAGACACTTTTGGCACATTTTTCAAAACTCTAGAAATATGTAAATGTAGTTGTTGAAATCTCACTAAAATGAAAAGCTAGGTTCTTCTTCGAACTGAAAAGCTTATTTGTTTACTTCTGAATAAACGATAAGCGCTTTTTTTAGGGCCGACCAAAGTGACTGAATTCTCAATATCGTCATTACTCAGTACAACCCGTTTTTCTGGAACCAGTATTTCATGGTCAGGGGGTTAGCGAGCAATAAGCGGTATGAGAATAGCGGGAGTGTATATAATTATTCTTCTTTCAACGTTTAAACAGGTTGGGGACAAGACTTAATTTAGTAATGCCTTTGTGTAACTAAATTTAGTAACAAATGGTGACAAAACTGCATGGATTGTATTGGTTTGATAATTAAGCTTGATAATTGCAAGAAATTGACAACTAATTTTAATTAAAAGGGCAGGGTTTCCGCTGGTATTCGCTATTTCCGTTTTTTGTGAAAAAAAAATAGAAGTGGCGAAAAAAAATTCTCAAAGCTAACATTTTTTGTGTGATAAAGTCAATCTAAAGTACAGTCCAGAAAACACCAATAAACAACTGATAATTGCCTCTGGCCACAATGCAAACAGACTGTTAATCCCATCATTAGGGGTCTGATAGGGCAATTAGAAGGTGTGATATACTGATAAAGATCTCCAATTAGCCTTCCGTATCCATCGTCGTATCGGGTTGTGTTTAAAACCAACATATTTACGGTCCGTATTGTGATACGGGATTAATTTGTTTATTTCCGATATTCGTGCTTCTGTAGACATTTTTATCAATGCAGCAATCATTAAACACAGTTTTTGATAATTAATGACAAACTAAACACCAAAATGTTCTCAAGAATGATTTATTTAAAACTCTATAATTTACTCCAGCTGACCGTGAGGCTGTGTTGGGTGGAGAAAATTTTTACAACGTTGGTTGTAATTTGTTACGGCTATCAAAGTCAATATAAAGATGTTAACAATCTGTAACTCTTCCGTAAGATGGCATATTTCATGTAATTATAATTTCAATCCAAAATTTAACTCTGATTAAAATCTCAGGGGAAATTGTATCTTAAGAACTTGCATAATATTTGGATGTCAAATTCGGATAACTTTTTCTCCATTATACGTTTTTATGTGGAAATATTTTTAAGACAATCCTAGATCAAACACACTAACATAATACAGGTTACTCATGGTTTCTTGGAATTGTGTTGTCCTGTCTTCATTCAATTAACAAGACGCGAGAATGACTATTGCTCCGCCCACCCGCATCATGTAACTCCGATTTCGAAAACACCGACAACTATCGCCCGTTTCATACTGATATCTGCATACGTTAAAAAAACGTTTGATTTTACGTTAATACGTTTAAATTGACTTAAGATAACCACAGAGTATTTATTTCAAATAAATTACATTTATATGATTTATATAATATTTGTTTGAAATAGTCGTAACTCATTTGTTCTTATCAAAGAATGCGATGTGTGTATGATCTTTGTTCTTATTCAACTTCGATTTACCAGAAGAAATTTCTAATGCAATTCCATGATTTACCGATCAGTTAGTATGATAAATGAAACTATTTGTTGTGTACACATGTATGTTCAAAGAGTGAACAGTGAAATAAAGACTATAAAACATATTTTAAAATAATTCGGGTTTTAAATCTGACAAGACAGTAATCCCAAGATCTCTTTGTTGACTTAGGTTGAAAGCAACAATTTACGAGGAGCCTATTTTGGTACACAAAGTCGGCATGTTAGATTCAGGACCTGTTCTAGAATAAGGGCGTATATGTAGGCCTATAAAAGGCTTTTTCCAGAAGCATGAAAACTGCTTTAATAGTTTGGGTTATAAGGTCATGATGATTGACTTTTATGTGTTGTATACTGTGTCTCTTTTCTCTATTATCTAAGTCTTAGAATGCATAAAATTTAACCATTTGACTTGTATTTTTTAAAAAAATCGATATACGGTAGGGGGTACATCCCCTCCCGCACCCACCCCCTATGTTGTGACGCTACAAATATTAATAAAGACTTTATTTTATATTTGCGGAAAAAAATTGGAGCCAGTGGAAACCTCGAAAGGGAGATAACTTTATTTTTATTTTCCAAATCTTATTTATGCAATAACTTTGTTGTTTTAAGTCCGATTTCAATCAGATTACCCTCAAAACATTTAATTTATTCATTTCAACAACATACAAAGCAATTAACGAAAAAATATTTTGATTGTGAATGGTAATATCCCTTTTTTACAAACGTTACTAAATCTAGCGTTGTACCCAACCTGTTAAACATGAAAAACATATAAAACAATTATTGTATATTATGAGTAGACATCATTCTGTATTTTTAAACTTTAGCAAGAATTATCCTAAAAAAATGCTTTATATTTGAAATATTGCATTTTATTCTACACTGTCGCTTCCGTAGCTTGATACCGATGGCGAGAAAATATACGCATTTTTCAAGTTAAACATATTATTAAGGCTAAAAATCAAGAGAAAAAGGTGTGATCAAAGGATTCTGTGTGCGTTACCCTAGCTCATTTAAAAAAACTCCTTGGTTCTTTATCATGCTCAGTGTATAGCACCGATATAGCAGACTACCTCTGGGTTTCCAATCAGTTTTGTCTCTAGTAAGGTGGGAAACTCTGAAAAGCATTTTGTAAACGACCAATTGCCCCGGACGAGGTTCGAACCGTGGACCTCTTGATCAGTGGTCTAGAGTGTTATCCACTCGATTACTGTGTTTCACTTTATACCTTTACTGAAGAATTTTCTTTTCCATTAATTACAGAACTACGATGATGGCACCTCAGAAAAACCATATGGCCATGCTCTTGTAGCTGGTATTGAGCGATACCCAAGACGTGTAATCAGAGGTATGGGCAAGAAAAAGATGAAGCAAAGGTCAAAGGTCAAGCCATTTGTTCGTGTATACAACTTTAATCATCTTATGCCCACAAGGTAAGTCTTCATATTGCATGCATAACCTGTGCTCTAGCAGTAAACCCTTACCGGAAATATTGTCCTGCACTCTCCAGCTTGTGCTATAAATATTTTAATCAGTATCAACACCTTGCTTTGACTTTCAACACAACTTTATTAACCTAAAGGATAACTGCTACCTGACATGACATTTGCCAATCCCTGCCTTGATCGGCCAATGACAATTATAAGTTGTAACCTATGCACAATGTCATCATTTTGAACGCTAATGAGTATTCTGTAAGGTTATAATAAATAGAATCATACATTCGATTTTGATTTCGCTTGAAAGGGCTAATTAAGCGGCATTTTACTAATTAAGGCAACATATAGTTTATTTAAATCAATAGTTTTCTGCATTTCAAAAGTTGCTTGAGTGGCTGGACTACCTTGTCTCCTTGTTGTGCCTGAATTAAATTATTATTATGCCCCCCATCTTTGATGAGGGGGTATATTGCTTTGCACATGTCTGTTGGTCGTACAAATGGTTTCCGTTCAACAACTTAAGAAAGCTTTGCCCTAGGATTTTCAAACTTTACATGGAGGTTGGTCAGCAACAGTAGATGACACCTATAGATTTTGAGGTCAGTAAGTCGAAGGTCAAGGTCACTGCGACCTTCACCTTTTCTGACTATTTAAATGGTTTCCGTTCAATAACTCGAGAATGCTTTTGACCTAGGATCTTCAAAGTTTACGTGAAGGTTGGTCAGCAACAGTAGATGACCCCTATTGATGTCAAGGTCACTGCGACCTTCACCATTTCTGACTTTTGGGCTGCCATGGGGGCATATGTGTTTTACAAACATCTCTTGTTAAACTATTTTTGATATAAAACTGAATTGTTGCATGATGCGAGGGTGAATATAATGCTTTCTTATAATTTTTATGTGTCGTTGTATTTTTCAGATATTCCGTTGATGTTGGATTCGATAAGGCTGCAGTCAACAAAGAAGCATTTAAAGATCCAGCAAAGAAACGAAAGGCTAAGCGTGATGTAAAAGCTAAATTTGAAGAAAGGTGTGTATGCAGTGAAAAAGTTATCATCTTCCAGGCCTAGACACCAACTATTTTGGTCACTGGTCCGACAGGGCAAAAGCGCCAAATTTGTAAATAGGACAGTTACTGGTCCTTTAGAATTTTCTCTGGTCCTTCTGGATTTTTACTGGTCTCAGACCAGTGTTAGTGTCGAGCCCTGTCTTCAAACTTTCTGACAATGTTTATGGGCATAAAATCTGGGCCAAATCAGTCCAGGCCTTCTTGGATTTTGGTCCTTGAATTACTAAACTAGAACGTGTGAAATAAGCCTTTTCTGTACTCCTAATTCAATCAGTTTTCATCTGATCTTCTTCAAACTTGGTAACAATGTTTATGGGTATAATATTTAGACCCAAGTTAGATTTTAATATGGGCAATAGGCCCAGTCCTTCTTTGATTCTGGCCCTTTGTTTACCAACAAAATGGGAAATTAGCCTTGTCTGTGCTCTAATTCAAACAGTTTTCATCAGATCAGTTTCATTCTTGATGGCAATGTTTATGAGCCAAGTTTGATTGTTTCATTTCCATTTACCATGATCCAGACAGGCATATTTTGTGACATTTTGGTTCTCGTTGATCGTTTTTTTGGTCTGGCACTATGTAAGACCTTACCGGACGGAATGTTAGGGATGTTTGTTAAGAACTCAAGATTTAACTCCATTCTCATAAAAGCACAAAACATAACAGTGCTATGCTATTTTACGCTCAGTTGTTTGTAATATAAGAAAAACTTCAGAATAAATTTTAAATCTAGGCTATGTACTAGGCTTGATTGCGAGTACCGCTTCAAAATACAATGGCAATCTTGTGTCACACTCCAACAGTTTAGAAGCGTGGGACGTTTGAATAATCAAAATTATTGCATATAAAGTTACATATACATAGCATGGATGGGATGGTTAGTGTATGATTAAGATACATTTGAGGTGATCTTGGCTGTTTCTATATTTATACAATGTGCCACTGAAGGGGTTCCACTAGAATCTGAATCTTGATACTTTTGACTAAATTTTGCCATGTTATAGGCAAAATACCCATGATTTTAAGAGAAAATGGCTGTTCGAACTGAAATCATGAGTGTCAAAGTGTGACTTTTTGCGAATTTTAAGGATCAAAACCCCTACTCCCAAGTCAAATGGAACCCTTGCACTGTATTAATGTCTTCCACAGTCATAATATGTCAGATATACTTTGTGCTGGATGTCTGTCACAAGGTTTGTTCGCGCTTGTTCTCCTTGTCTGGTTTCAATGAAACTGAATTCAATGAGTGCTTGGTACCAAGCCTAGTTGTGTATGTTGTCAGGAATTTTAGGTCGGATATTTTCCAGAGTTATAGCCCCTTGTAGGAGACTTAACAATTTTTTGTCAATAAACCATCTAGTTATATTTGTAGAGAGCAAACGTTATCATCTCTTCTTCTACTATTTCAGATACAAGAGCGGTAAAAACAGATGGTTTTTCCAGAAACTCCGATTTTAAATGTACAAAGAAAAAAATAAAAAATGCCTCTAATATAATGTTGTTATTGGTGAATGAACTAGTTTGACATCACAAGAGTTCAATTGTTCTTTTGGTGGAGCAGGATCCTTGCTTATAAATAATTTTAAAGGGTCGAAGTTGAACTCGTACTTTCACTGAATTAAGATTTAAAACGCGGCACTTGAATATATTGCTATATTTTATGAAAACAAATTGGCGTATAAAATGTCTTTGTATATTCGTTACGGCTAATTCAATATGGTCATTTTGATACAAAACTTGATAAAATCCAACGAGTATTAACCAAATTATCGCACAAAAAAGACTGGTCCAGAAAACAAAAGTAACAACTTGATCCGCAAAGTGGACACGGGTGCATTAGCTACATTTTATTTTCCCGACGGATATCAAAGCAAATATCACATTCAAACTAAAAGTGCTATTATATTTTATTTGTCTTAAAAAATAGCAATAGCTATTAAATTTTGATAAAGGCATCATGTACATGTTCAAGTACGTTCGTATTCGTGATGTGTTTAACAGTTTAGTTTACACTAACTTGTCATAGGTTGATTGTCAAACATGGCGACGTCATAAAGACTCCCGATGTACAGGAATTTGACAAACCCTGTTGTCACATGTAGCGGAACTAGACTTTGCTCATATTTTAAGGACCGGGGACGAGAATTACACAGTCGCCTATTTTCCAGGTTTTCATTGGAATAGATTAGAATAAATTTTAATTCCAATCATGGGCACTTTCGGGCATATAAATCACATAATAACAAATGTACAAGAACATAAGATATATAAAGTAACACAGGCTTAATTCTGATTAGTAGCAATACAATTAACTAAGGACTAGTATAACAAAGTAAATTAGACATTTTAAATGACTAACATAATAATCTAATTGTATAAACAACGTAATCAACCTACACAATTGAATTGAAATGCACATCACGCAGGACTATTAAGATGATTTAATCTTAGTTATAGCAGGACTAAATATATTCAGCTGTTCTTTTAATAATTTCATGATTTTCATTACTTTTAAAATAAGAATATGAATTTGTCTTTTAAATATAGAGAGTTAAGGTTTTTACACATTACGCATTTAACCCGCGACCTCCCGCACATGCCTCTAAGGCTAATGAGACTATTTTTACAGTGTAAGTATTTCTGTCTCAAGTTAATCATTTACACGTTCTTAAAAACACTACAGTTTTAATAACATGGACGCATTAAAAAAGTATCATTTATTTTAAAGCATTTATACTAGTAGTCATATACTAGTAATACAATTTTGTTATCATTTCATGAAATGGACTTTCTTCTATGTTATAGTTAGAACATAGTAAAATTTACTTAATATGTTCTAACTAACTTAGAATATAACATTCTGCATTCTGATTGGCCGATAGGAATTAGCGCCAACGCAAGACGTCAAGTCTGTTAAGAGAAAATTTTAATTATTAAATTTTCATTTAACCGCGAAAATGCGACGTTTTCATTGGCTCATAATGTAGGTTATATTCTAAATATTTCTAGAGGAATAGCCCTTTCCCGAAACTAGGTTACCTCCCTTGGTAAATCCTCGATAACTTCCCCTGTTTTCAATAATTCCACTTCCGGGGTGTCCTGATAAGATCGGTATATAGTAACACAGAACAAATTGCAGTTATTTTAAGTATTTGGCTTACAAAAGTGGTCTTTTTTGTTATGTTTTTGGTATGTTCTGTTAGAAAAAATAATTTTGTATCCTATACTGCTGTATTACATTAGAATACTGCAAAATTAATTAAATCTATACGGAACAAAGTATAGAATCTACGGCGGTAAACAAAAAAATATTTGAAATTAAAGAAAACATACGATATTGTTTGTTCGCTTATCACGATAATAATCTTTGAAAGTATCTGTTAAAATTAAGCAAATTGTTTAGTGTTTCGTGTGCTCCATAGTTTTTAAAAGTGAAGTAATTAAATTATTCAATGTCAATCTCTCCAGCGTACTTCTACTTTGATATTTGTTAAGTTTTATATTTATATTTGTGAAATTGTACAATATACATTGTCAATGTGGTTGTAAGATGTTGGCATATTCGTATAAGATACCCGCGAATTTGTAAAAACGATAGTGTGATAGGGTGTTGGCATATAGTAACCCCAATCCCGCGAATGAGTCACAAAATGCATGTATTAATTTATGCGCGGCTCAAGAGGGCAGTTCAGACCCACTTGAATTTGGTTGTCCTGTAAATATAAATACATGAGTTTGCAGGGCTTGGAATTTGATCAGGATATCCCACTGAGATCACAAAACTGGTTTGATCCGTCTGAGCAAATTGTGGCCCGACTCGATCTTTCTTGAGTTTAAATTATTAGGATCCCTGAGAAAATGTGCTGCGACTGCGCATGTTTAAAGTTAATTTAAATTAATTTCACTGAACGAAAAAATCAACTGTCAATACTTCAAAACAAACGGGAAGTACAAAACATGATTTTAAACGACCGCAACGTACCAGCAACTATACATGTATACAAGTGTCTGCACGGACGTATATATTCATCCAAAGAATACTTGGATTTTATATTATCTTAATTTGCTCCCTCATTTTAAATTACTGTCACCGGGATAATAGCTGTTTTATTACCCTAATATTAATCTCCCGCTGATATTATACAGATCTTACATCAGAAGGGATGCATCTATATGTCCAATTAAATAGCCACCGCGGTGACATATGTTGCATTATACAATGTGTCAGACTTACATAGCAGGGGGTCTTTTCCACTGATTACTAATTAAGATTATGGGTTTTATGACACTTAATTGGTTTTGAAAATATGGGGATTTATCGGGGCACTTCAAACGAATACCGGGCTGTCATTTAATTTTCTCTATATACATGAATAAGGCATTTAATATTTTCAGAACGCAAACACCAGTGCGTTCATTTTCGCTACAAATTTCGCTCATTATAGCCTTTTAATTAAAATACTTATTGTTTAAATCTAACATAATTAGTGTAATATCATTTTTGGTATTTAATACCACGAACACTATTGTGAATAAGCATGACATAATATGTCTGCGTGGTGGTGGATTTATTTAGCACTTATAAGTGCAAGTTTATGTCTACGTGTGTTATGGGTGATTGTCAAAATAATTTAATTGGTGAGTATCTTCATAAAATATTGTAGATTAATTCGTATTTTATAAGGTTACCGAAAAAGATATTTGAACGCATATTTAATAATATTGCTGTATAATCACAATTATTATTAAATTGTCTTCTCAACTTATAAATATTGAAAGCGCTCGTGAATAAGATATTTTACTGAGAAATATATTTAAATCTTATTGAAACTTCATTATCCCAATAAGAATTTTAGGCCATGTAATCACTTCCCTACATGTTCTTTCAACTGACGACAAAAGAAAAGCAAAACCATCGTCAACAAAGTTCTTTTATCTCAAGTATAACGGATCGCTTATGCCAGGAGTAATGGCTGAATAACGATTGAATCGATATACGGACACCCCGGAAGTTGAGATATTAATCTGGCGCATGCGCATAGGCGTCAAGGGAAGACAATTTCAAAGGGAAGTTACCTAGTTTCGGGAAAGGCCTATAGTACAATCAGAGACCCTTCAATATACAGTATGATAAGAATCTAATTCTTGGATGACATCCTTTGATGGGGAAATATAGCCCCCATGCTGGGCTGATCCCTTAAAGACCTATATTAGTCCTTTATTTCTGGACCAGAACTTTATAGAGCGAACCACATGATGTCAGCAGGAGACCACTATCAGTGTTTATCTAGGGTCATAAAACACTTACACTGGTCAATGTAATTAACTAGAGGCCCTTATCTACTGAATATCCATAGTACTGTGCTACTGTATGTACACTAGAACATATGTGTCATATTATGTGTTTGTTTTAAATTTGTTTATTTAGATATATTTATCATTTATTTTTGTTTCTATCTAGTTTGAGTGTATAACAGCTATTTTGCCAAAATGTTTATATATTTGGCAATTTTATGTTATAGTTAGAACATATTAAGTAAATTTTAATGATTAAAAAGGGCGGAGCGAGCGAAGCGAAGCGAGTCCTTTTTAGTCATTAAAATTTACTTAATATGTTCTAACTAACTTAGAATATAACATTCTGCATTCTGATTGGCCGATAGAAATTAGCGCCAACGCATGACGTCAAATCCGTTAAGAGAAAATTTTAATGATTAAATTTTCATTTAACCGCGAAAATGCGACGTTTTCATTGGCTCATAATGTAGGTTATATTCTAATGTCAGTTATCTCTAGATAAAATTAGTTTAAATAAATTAATATGTTTAAACTAGATAAAATTAAAATGTGAAATATAAAATTAACATTTGAGCACAATAAAATTACATACAAAATTTAATACAAATAAATAAATGTTTCTAATAGTTTTTAGATAGATATGGAATAAAATACTACACATAATTTATTTTTTGTTTTCAAAGTCCTCAAAAGTAACATTTTTATATTGTCTTATAAATGTATATTCAGACTGTTTCTCAACACTTCTCAAGTGCAGTGGTAACACTATGGGCTTACTATGTGAATTGTAAAATAAGTGTCACCCCTGTGGTACATCGATTAAAACACATGTGGTAGAATATTATATATTACATGTACTTTAATTAAAATAAGGGGCTGATAATTGTCTACTGTATTTACTTTTTACACTATTATTTTCTCTATGCATCCCAGTGTTTTTATTGATAAGTTTCCTATATACATTAAATCTGCTCTATATTATTATTGATCACAACTAGTTTGCTACAACTTATATGGGACTTTATTTTATAATACACGTACTTTATAACTTCCTGTCATAAAGGGAACTTTTATTGTTTTATTATCTACTACTAGGGCCTCTAGTCAACTAATTAACAGAGTATGCAATATTATGTAATATTACATAATAAGGTGCAATACTGGTAGATATCTTATAAATCAGAGACTACATGCTGAGAAAATTAAGACCAAATTTTGCTGGCCCAGTGCCATAATATACGTCTTTAAACTATCTCAGTTCAGAAAACACAATAACAGTTTCACACTGTCTGTATATATTATCAGGTAGTTGTATTAATTATTATGCAATGTGTTGTTTCTGCAATTTCCGTAGGTGTCACCATTGTCCCTGTCTAGTATTCAGTAACATTTTGGTATCAACTTCATGAAAACTTAAAATATAATAACTACCGGTAATTAGAGTCTATTAAAATATTGATAACCTTTAAAAACATAGTTTTATTTTATTTCATAGGCGGATCCAAGGGGGGGGGGGCGGACCCGGCGTACGCCCCCCCCCCCCCCTAAAATCGTCGGAGCCTAGGTAATTTATCATATTTTGGATGTAAGAACAATATTAATATGCAATTTTTTTCGCTCGCGTCAATAAAACAATAATCAATTTATTGATTTTAAAGTGAACTTAATGCTGTATGCAAGCAACAAGATATGGCTGATTGGTAGCATGGTGCCAAACATCGGCTACAGAGATTCTTGTACATTAAAAATGTCTGACAAGTCATAAAAGATTAATAATTTAATACAGTTGGCTTGATTTTCTAATAAACCTGTCCTTTTCATTAAAAAAAGATATCTCAGAATGCAGCTGACGAATTCCGTGGTTCTTTTTAGAACGTCACGAGGTAGAAAGCAACTGGTCCGACCCCCTAGTCGCTGGATCCCAAGTATTTCACATTTCCACTTGAACAAAAGTGAAGCCCTGGAGTTCGCAGGGTATGCTGCTCAGATAGACAGTGCATTTTTTCTTCGTGACGTATTCACAGCAGCTATATATCAGTGAATATTATCCAGTCGATTATCGTTAGTCCTGGCTATATAAACAACGATTTTTCTTGCTCGTTTCGCTCGCTGTAGATCTACGCAAATTCAATGAAAGTTTTCGATTTATCAATGAGTTTGTTGGGTACACTGGTTTTTTCCAATTCTTACAATTACTAAATCAGTGAATATTAACAAGTGATAAGTGTGTGGTGTATGCTGCTGAAATATATGATTGCATTTTTTTTCTTGCTCGCTCCGCTCGCACAACCGCTATCAGTTAAGTTTGTCAAGTAGGGAATGAGTATGCGGGATATGCTGCTGAAATAATTAATGCTTATATTCTTGCCCGCCTTACTCTCACATTAACTTTATCAATGAATATTATAAGATGAAGAACGGAATTGTGTGGAATGCTTCTCAGAGATACATTTTTTCTTGCTCACTTCGCTCGCACATTTCTTTGAGCGGGGGGTCAATGCATGAATGTACGCCACCCCTAACGCCAAATCCTGGATCCGCCCCTGCAGTTTGAGTTACTTTTAAAGACAATATGTACTTTAAAATTATAATTGCCCTAATTTAATTTCATAGTCATAAATTGTGATATTTTGATCTACTCACACACTCACTCATCAATACACAAGTCCTATAAACATCTATTCCATTAGGTAATCATAAGAACACCTATAGTATGCATTATTTCAATTGCACTGTACTCACTGTGTGGTAGCCTGTGTGCCCAAAAATGCGCTGTGGATTCAAGATGGCGGACGACAAACGCGAGGAAAGTAAGTGTATTTTGTTTTCGACCCAATATTTTTAAATATGACAACCTACAATGTGAATGCATTATGAAATGAAAGAGCTTAAATTGGCGATTCTAAAGGGACAATCCGTTTGTGATGAAATGCCAACGTATTTCTGAAAAGTTTAACTGAACACGATGTTTTGTGAAAGTTGAAAAGTGAATCGAGAGACGAGAAGAAAAATGACGATATTTTCCCCAGTAAGAATACCAGTAAATAAATAATCACCCAAATCTGCAATCGGAACGGTCCGTACGGCATTTATCATGGTTTAAGGTCAAACTTGTGCTTTCTTATATATGATCAGCATGATCTGAAATGAATAACCAAAATCATAAGAATATGGATACAATTACCAATGAAATGAAAATAAGTCAGCACTTATTAATTCTAAGCACTTGTTTATTTTTTTTTTAATTAATTGATGTCTTGTTTCAACTTATATACATGTACAGCCTTCCAGTTAGCTCTGTTGGTATAGTACTACCCGGTATGTAGTTGCTAAATCAGGGTTCCCACAAATTTTCTAAGACAGAATTCCCTGACTTTTCCCTGATTTTTCCTGACCACAGAGCAGTTTTCCCTGACTTTTTAGAGCGATCTGGGGACATCGGCATCTTTTTGTTAGAGCAAAATATGGCAATCAAATAGAGAAAAGAAGGCTATATTTGCTCTATATGTAACAAAAGAGTTTATTAAACATTAATTAATTAACATTAATTAATTAACATTAATTTAATACTCTAAGAAATACTCTGAGCGAGCATAGCGAGCAAGAATTTTTTTCAGTCTAAGGTATTTTCTTCAAAGGAAACACTTAGCAACAGCTTCAAATGAAAAAATTCCCTGACTTTTGCTCAATTTTCAAATTTCCCAGACTAATTTCAAAATTCCCTGACTTTTCCCTGACCTTGAAAAAATTATGTTTTTCCCTGACTTTTCCCTGAATGTGGGAACCCTGTAAATGATTCCTTTTATGTGGTATTCAAACCCACAACATACACAATAAAATGGCACCTTTAACCAACTGATCTAACAATGCGCAGTGAAACCTATTTGTCGCCATACATTTAAAATAAACTGCAGGGGAAATAGCGCACAATGCTGGGTTCTGACCCACAATTCAACCTCAAAAGACAAGTACCTAATCTTCATGTTGTGGGTACAATTGTGTGGCAGGAATGATTTTATTTCCATATAATTTATAAACTAGTTGGTTTAATACCAAATTTAACTATACACAGTAAATGCTAGGTTTTACAGTATTTATAGTGTACCAATGCATGATTGATTTTTTGGTGACTATCTACTCAGATAGTCATCATACTTTGTTAAATGAAAACTTCATGTTTCATGATTGAAATTTTCAGAGCTAGCTCTGTAGGTGGCCAATTGGGATAACGGTCCCAAAAAAGCAAAGATGGCCCAAGAAAACTCAAACTGGCCCAAACCATTAAAAAGTATGACATTACAAATATCATAGAATGTATGCTACTTAAAACCTGGCTGTACACACATCTTTTGACACCTCAATACTATACAACCATCAGTTGACACCAACTAACAAAAATTATAAACAAGCAATTTAAGCAGATGTACAGCTAAAACTTCAAAGGTGTGATAAACCAGGTAAAACCTTCATGATGCTGACACCAGGGATATTTACCCCCCAAAAAACCATAAAATCCATGAAAATTGATGGGAATTTTATCCACCTTGAAAAATCTTTGATGTGGATTTTGTCCATCTACATATTTAAAAATATCAGTGGGCATGTTGCACTGACACCCTGATCTGTAGCCAACACTTATATTGCCAGCTGGTGCCAACTTTCCAGCACATATTTTTAGTGATTGTACATGACAGACATAAATTATAAAATAAGTTATTTGACCTTAGCCGACCCGAATTTTCATATTAGGTAGGTAGGTAAATATTTTTATTTTATTTATAGTTATTATTATTTGTGGTGGCTCGGTCAAATAAATTATATGCTTGTAATTTATAATAAACCTTTAACAAATTTATGCCTCAAGAACAATAAGTGCCTGTTACACAAGTTTGCCAATAAAAACAAAATAGTTATAATGAATAAGACTCATGCTTTCTATACTTGGATGGGTATATAAGGCTGAGACAGAGATGCTTCAGTCTCAGTTCATGGACATTTACCCTTGTCACTAGCTGCTGAGCTCCTCTTAAGGCTTTAATTAAATTTAAAAGGAATATTTTATTTGGGGTTTAAATTATTAAAAACCAAACTTATTACTCTTTTACTTTCTATTAAATTATGGTTTGCTATTACTCTTATTGAACTTAAATTAGACTGCTCAGCTGTGATGTTATATTGTATTTATTAGATTGGATAAATATTACCACATTTAATCCTTACATGAATTGGTTCTCTTTACTTTGATTGTTGTAAATGATTATTATAATATGTAGTTGAAACCTAGGAAAACAGACACTCACTTACAAATACACCTCAAGTGCAAGTGAGCCTGTTACAACTGTGTAAGTGTTGTAATGTGTGAGTCTCTCGATTGCAACTCGATTAGCTCAGTTGGTAGAGTGCCTCATTAGTGGTCAGAGGTAAGCCGTAAGGACTCAAGGAGTCAATTTTGAGTAATTTTAGTCTTTTTGTCATATGAACTACAACAGCAAGACTGTTCTCTTAGTTTATACTAATTTATTAAAGGTCGATTGTGAAATAACTTATATTAATCACTCTCGACACCTCAAATTTGATGTTATCCATCACCACCGATTAATAGGTGAGCCAGCCAGTTATGCACAGAATTTATTTTTGTATGAGTGCAACTGTTAAGGTGGTCGGGAGGCTCCGGCGGTAGAGCATTTGCAAGGATTATTGGTTCGAGCCCTGCCAGCCAGTCGGACTGCACATTACCCTTAATGTTATTTTTAAATGTATGGTGGTTTTGTTAAGTTTATGATGTCGGGTTAGACGGCGGCACAGTCAGCTCAGTCGGTAGTGGACCCTTCAGGCTTAAAATGATTTAGGGAACAGGGGTCGTTGGTTCGAACCACCGGGTATATTTTTCCCAGTCATTGAGTCAATACAATTTAATCGAAGAAACACATTCAGTCATTTCAGACTGCATTTAGTCACAAATTTGTGCATCATAATAGCATAAATATGCGAAACATCAAAAACTGTCAAAATGATGAAAATCATGAAATGTCAATAATTGGCAGATTTGAATCAATCTTTTTAAACAATCTGAATGTTTCAAAATGGTTTCTATTGAAATAACATGTTATACCATCGTTGCATGTGTATGTTGGCCGTCAGAATTTGGTGAAACATCGCAATTATCCTCGATCTTTCCGAAGCATCGGCAGCAAAACATCTTGGAACTACTTTCGTTTCTTATTATATCCGAGGTTATTTCCGTAGAAATGGCCGAGTAGTTCCGAGTGCCAAATCTGTAGAAATCGTCCTCCCCGTCACACGTACCCATTGTTTTCTGATAAAAATCACTTAGAAGGATGTTTGAAAGGTTTGTAATTTTAGCTACTCTACTGTGCTGTGCAAAACGTGAACAATAACAAACATACCGCTGTATAGCGCTGTGAATGCAATTTCTGTATAGCGCTGTGCTGCAGAACTAGCCAAAATTCTGTACAGCGCTGTGCAATTTTGAACTGATTGAGCTGGTGGCGAAAGTTCTTTCTGCTTTTTCGATTTAACTTTCAGATGCCAATTTCATTTTATGTCATAATCATATTGTTATTAAAACTTTAGAGTGACATCATGTTTTATTTTTATTCTACAGGTTTTTGATGCACAGTCAAAGGCATACGTTGTAGAAAATGATGGCAGAGAAGGTTGATGTCGAAACGTAAATATTTTATTGTATTGCTATTCTTCAATGTCTGCGATATATAGTGTTTGAACTTTCCATCCTGATGTCCGTCTCATCACATGTTTGGAAGGAGGTATCAATTACACGAATTAACAAAATCCAAATAAAAAAGGGTAATTTACTAATTTCCTAGGGCTGCTTTTAGCAGTTCAGCCGTTAGGAAAGCTGCATTCGAGTCTCATTTGGGAGACTATTTCTCTCCTGGTTGGTGTGAGCCAACCTCGATCTGCGGCCTCCAGGAATATCGTACAAGTGCAGACACATCCCTCACATATACCACTTCACAAATTGGTCTAGTGGAGCATGCAGGTTATTCTTCCTCAGAAAATTTAAGTAGTGGTCCAGACTGGGGTTGAACTCGGGACCTCTCGATCCCGAAGAGCGGGCTGTACCTCTAGGCCATCGCTCCCCACTTTAAATAACATTTGACTTATTTAAAAGTCAAATATTTATAACAACGTTCAGCTTTTAATAGACAGACCTTTTCGTACACTGATAGTCTTTTTCTTTATTCATATTTCTTGTCTGTTGTAATTAAGGATGTTGGAGCGGTTTGGATTCCTCCCTTAGATGTTGTTCAATTTTTGCAAGGAAGTAGAGAAATCTATTTTGACACAAAATATGATATAAAAACACTAGTTCACGGAAATCGTTTTCCGAGTAATCAGCCCTATTTGAAGTTTGTATGAATTATTTTTATAATTACATTGACATTGGTAAATTGGTGGTGGTGTTCAAATTTGACATTTTTATTTGATGTTTGAAATCTAAATAATAAAATATTGTTCAATATAGTTTGGGTACACATTGTTATACAAGGTCAAGAGATCAAAAATGGTATATTTAATTTTGTTCTCATATATATCGCCTTTCTACCCCACCCACTTCATATTTTTAATGCAGCAAAGGAGCACCCAGGTAAAATCCTTATAACGTTTTTTCCCGCATTAAACTTTTTTCACTATTTTGTGTAATAAGTCTAGTGATATACATCTTCAAAGTTATGCAATAAAAATAAATGTCACCGATGTATCTTTTTCGCAAATGTTTGTTAAATGGGGCTAAAATGCTGAGAAAATCAATGAAAACGCTAAAAATAAAATTTATTGAACATGTGTATATCGCGAAAACACACAAAAGCACAATAAACAAACATTACGAAACGAATCTGACTCCCAAAAAGGTCATTTGCCATAAAAATATTTTTATCCCACCCACCTATTTTGTAATGCAATACTTCGGAATGTCAATGTCATTTTTGGTATTGGTATTGGTATTCTCCATTTTTTTGCTTAATACTTATCAAAACTGTTCAATTTGATTTATTTAAGATTATTTTGGCACATTATTACATTTGTAAGGCTCATAAAGTACTATGACAAATGACGCATGCGCACTACACCGCTCCAGCATCCTTAAGCTATTTCAGATATTCATAAGATTTACTTTTTGACCTGATTTTAAAGAGAGATAACTCTTGTGTGTTTTTTTCAGATTCATTTATCGATGCTATTACTGTGAGTATGGTGGTAAAGGGGACGATTGCTTTTGGCACACAGTAACAACTCATTCCAATCAAGTTACAAAATTAAGAAAGCGAGACTTGAACAACAAGAATGGTAGTCCAGGATACAGAACTCTCAACTTTCAAGTCATTCCAGATATTTTACACAAACAAGAAAAACAATACATCAAGATTTTTCATATTTATTCATCATCAGTGAAGTTGAAAATAAACGTCTGAATACATTTTGTGTAATAAGCAAAGTACACGATTTACTGGGACAACCCTCGTATATACATGTATGATAGCACAGGATATTATACTTAAGAAGTTGTCGGTATTGAACAGAAAACGTTGTTGAATTAACCGGATGCCGTTTTCAAGGTAAATTTCGGTTGGTTGATAAGTGTGGATGACCGACTCGGTCAAATGGCCGATATGTGTGGATGGCCGACGATATGTGTGGATGGTCGACGATCCAATGACCGACGGTCCAATAACTGTGCTCAGACGGACATCCGGATGGACAGTTCAAACACTATATATATCGGGGACATTGTAGAATAGCAAAACAATGAAATACTTATAGAAGTATCAACGTTTCTGCATCAACCTGCTCTGTCGTCATTTACTACAACGTATGCCTTTGATTGTTCATCACAAATTTGCAGAATAAAAATAAAACATAATGTCAATCTTATGTTTTAATAACAATATGATTATGACATAAAAAGAAATTTGTATCTGAATATTACATCGAAAGAACAGAAAGAACTTTCGCCACCAGCTCAATCAGTTCAAAATTGCACAGCGCTGTACAGATTTTTTGCTAGTTTTGCAGCACAGCGCTATACAGAAATTGAATTCACAGCGCTATACAGTGGTATGTTTGTTATTGTTCACGTTTTGCACAGCACAGTACAGTTAAACTTTACAGAAATACGTTGACATTTCATCACAAACGGATAGTCCCTTTAGAATCGCCAATTTAAGCTCTTTCATTTCATAATTCATTCACAATGTAGGTCGTCATATTTAAAAATATTGGGTCGAAAACAAAAGACACTTACTTTCCTCGCGTTTGTCGTCCGCCATCTTGAATCCACAGCGCATTTTTGGGCATACAGGCTACCACACAGTGGTACTGTAATTAAGTATTTTTAATGTATACAACCAGTTTAAAAAGTTTTTATAGGCAGTAAGAAAAGCAATTTTACTTTAATCAAAAACTTTAAACT
This sequence comes from Spisula solida, assembly GCA_947247005.1. Classification (NCBI taxonomy): domain Eukaryota; kingdom Metazoa; phylum Mollusca; class Bivalvia; order Venerida; family Mactridae; genus Spisula; species Spisula solida. The sequence goes on along the minus strand of OX365958.1, from coordinate 39,909,278 downwards.
TGTATATTTAACTTCTTTTCAAGTGTAATTTAATTTTATATGAATAAATGTTATATTATAACAAAATTGTTATAAAACAATGTCATCACTATTGGGCTACATCTCACAAGTTAAACTTGAACATAATGGCAGTCAGGTCAAGTGCACTTGGAGTGCACATGTAGTGCACACCATGTTTAAACCTTGTGCACATGTGCACATGGGTGTCGAGTTTAGTTTAAACCAGTACTGTACCTGACAATCGCGCGACAAAAATGTGTTACATTAGCATTTGCTGATGCCATCGTTTGTGGCAATTGTTATCAGATTGTATTTAAATAATGTACAATCACTGGAATTGTAATTTTACATATCCAAGCTACATAAAAATTATGTTGAAAATGTCAGCAAGATCAAACACGTATTGACAGAGCTATGGGTAAATATATACATGCACACTTTTAAGATTTGTTAAATTGTATTGTTAATTGGTCAGATTGCGACTATCGTTTTCTGGAACAACAAATTGATTGTTATATTTATTTGTTGATACTCGTCTGATTTTTATTATGCCGCCATTTCATGACGGAAGGGCATATAGTGTTCACCCTGTCCGTGGGTGTGTGTGTTCGGAAATTGTGAAATTGTGTTCGCTCTGTAACTATGTCATTTCTTATTGGATATTAATAATATTTGGTACAAATGTTCACCACATCAAGACGACGTGTCATGCGCAAAACCCAGGTCCCTAGCTCAAAGGTCAAGGTCACACTTAGAGGAACATATTTGGATTAACTCACCGACACTCGTCCGTTTCTGTACAGCTTAGCTAGACGAAAGCAGCAATTCAACAACATTGACTGAAAACAATTCGCCGACTTTTGACAGTGACAGCACGGTTTTTGTTACGAGTAATTTGATTGGCTGAAGAGTTGCATGGTATTACCCGAACACCAATCATTTTCTATATTGTCACATGATTCGTCACGTGATACTACAATGGTCGAAATGAATGTAAATATTAGAAATTGAATATCAGTTCTCCCTGAACTCGGATTATCGTCTATTTAAGCGGAACAGAAACATATAGGTGGCGATAAGTTGCAAAAAATATGTCCCACTATCAAATCGTCGTACTAATATCCTGAGATCGTGTGTAAATAATGATTTCTCTTCTTTATCGAAGGCCGTTTTCTAGTTTCTGTCTGTGCAGGGTTATGTCGTCAAACCGGGTTTTACGCATTTTGTGAACATTCTATGCTCGACACAGGCGACATTGTGTACGTGTATTGATAAAAGTTGTATTTTTTATGTATAATATTATATTGTCTTGAAGTGTGCAGTACAAATTAAATGATTGTATTCGGCTTGTTTAAAATATTGGACATAATGTTGAGTTGGGTATATGAGGGCCAGTCATAAAGAAAGACCCCTGTCTTATGTATTCATAGTATAGATGTGAAAGATATTTTTATCGGGTCGAATCCCTTTGATTCACACCTGATTAATGCACCTAAATGGATTATACCAAAATTTCCCACCTTTCTTGTTATCCTGGGCGCATTATAATAAGGTGTATTAACTACAATCCGCGCGAACAAATAGGCCATTTTTGTCCACTGGGGTTAGCTTACCTGTCATTTCTTTGGATCACCTGTTGCACCATCAAGCATTTTTCTGGTCTGCGATAGAGGTTTCCTTAATGATTCAAATTTAACAGAATTGTAACAAAGAATACGGGAGATTTCTGTATGCTCTTTGATTGTATCATTTATCTAATTTCTTGGTTCCTTTTTTTGTGTCCCAGAATTTAGCTACGTTGGTCTTTTCTGTACGGTAGTGGCTATTCCCCACATCTCTGATGAAAGTATGTATTAATGTTTCTTTACTATAAACTATCGAGCCAATCTGAAAATCCTTCTAAGTACGGAATTGTATAGATATATAAAGAAGGTCAACTTGTACTGGCCTGATTGAAGTTATATACGAGTTACGTCCCTTAAATAAAACTTAATGACACATTTGACAGTTTATTGAATACACTCGGCGCATTGTCAGGGTCACGTGATATTACTAATAGAGAATGTATTTTCTGAAAATGGATTGAGGTTATTTCACCAACATTTTTCGAAATTTGCGGGTCATGTTACATGCGCAACCGAGACTACAAACGTAACACATTGAATATTATAAATTGTATAGATCTAGTGAATAAGTCAAGCAAGCGGACATGTCTGACGTAAGTACATATTTTACGTACCAACATTTCCTTTATAATACTTATATAGAGTCTACATTTACTAAGGGCACAGAGTATAATCTGTATAACATACCATTATGGTGTACTACATGTACTTTAACCCTTGTCGAAGTTAAACAAAAAATAAATATAAATAAAGTGAATTTCTTAAGGCGTGACAGCACTTTCATTGCAAATCATGTTGCTCGTTTGAACTTTCAAGATGTATATCATTCTTACAATATGACTCCAGGGAACAAATTCATACTTAGTTTAAGACTAAAATTTTAAAAAAATGTATACATGTACTTGAAAAGACATTCAAGGAAACATTATCATCTTTCTACTTTCGGTTTGTAAGGTCATTAAAGTTTTGCATGATAAAAGTTCATAGATATGTTTACAATTATTTCTTTGTAATAGTTTGTTCCTTATACTGTTGACTATGTCCCCGACAACAAACTTCGATCGAGTCTTAATGTCATGTTGACTGTGTGAACGAGCAATATTTGCAGTGAAAGTGCTGACATGTTTCAATAAATTTGCTTTTTTGATATTTATTTTTGTCTAACCTCAAGAGTAACTGTAGTACATCATTATACAATGCTTATCTATCCAAAAACTGAAATTTGAAGACAATCTATACATTTTTGAAAGAAAATTGCACTATCTCATAATAGATTAAACTTTACACCCAAAGACTATTTCACACAATTCATGTGTACACACAATTTATGTGTTTATTTATGCAATGTATCTATGACATGTTCACTATCGTCGTTCTGTGCACGTTTTCCAAAAAAAACATGGACTCCATGTTATTATGTGAGAGCGTCACTTGTCATTGGAACATTGTGAGCTTTTGTGTCCGCTCTTCCAAGTTGTCCATCGTTTGTCAGTCCAAAATTGCTTGTGAACACACTCGAGGTCACAATTTTAGCAAAATCATTTTGAGACTTGGTCACAATGACCATCTATACAAAATCTGACCCCTGTCGAAAATGGGTCATCCTGGATAAAAACAACTAGTTCATTAGGTTAAATTAACATACATGTATATGAAGTAAAAAGGTTGGCAGGTTCGTTATGCAACAAAGTCATATTGAAAATCCGTACAATTTATGTGCCTCTTTCAGTAGTATCTTTGCCTGTGACTAAACTTAGGTCACTATTTCAAGTCAAAGGAAAACCTTGTGAACACCTCGAAATTTCGAATTTTTGCATAATCTTTATGAAACTTACTCACAATATAAACCATTTGTACAAAATCTGGGTTCCCGTTCGAAATTGGGAAACTAGATTACTATGCCCAAAAAGGTGTAAACGTTACTGGACACCCTAGAGGTTACCATTATTACTTTATTGTAATGAATTGTGTTTATTGGACACATGACATTGGGCACCTATATAAAACATACTAGGTTAAAAGATAATGTTAAGTCTGACAGGGAAGGCAGCACTCAACTTAACTAGCTTAGCAATACATAAAAACATACAAAGCACACTTCCCAACACACAACGAGAAAATGCTCAGCCCATTAGTCCCGACTGTCAAAAATCTGAAGTTCGACATTAAGTCTGCATTAGTACGCTATGGTAGCGGAAAGGATATAGGAGTTACATTTTTATAGTAAATGACCGGATGATGGGGAATTTCAAACTCTGTATTTTGTGATATAATTTCTTAGGCCTATGATCTGTTTAACGACTGAACGGATTTTAAAATGAATAAGCACTGATGTTCATCATGACGAGACTACGTGTGTGGTGTGTGTGTTAGGCCAAGGGCGGTTTAAGGTCACAGTTCAATGTCAAACATTCGGACAGTATGTCGTGTCCTCTCAGAATTAAAAATAGCTGAACACGGTGTTCAGACCAATATCGAAATTCACCTATATTTTGTTGAGATGATAATTGTTACCAAGTTTCATGAAGATTAGGCCAAAATTGTTACCTCTTGTGTCTACACAATGTTTTACTATGATTTGACCTAGTGACCTAGTTTTTGACCGCAGATGACCAAATGTCTAACATGACCCGGAAAACAGTGTAAATATATACAATAATACTCTATGAGCAATATTTATCTGACAATTTATCGTTACAGGTTGATACTGTTCCTGTTGAAGTTAGCAGTACTGGTGAAACAATGGACCAAGTAGACGGAGCTTCTGCTGATTCTGAAATTGCTGTCACTGAGTTCAGCACTAAGACATGCATGGACGATCTTACACTTGTAGTTGATAATAGACAGCTGTTTGTGTGCAAAACAGTGCTTGCATTAGCATCTCCAGTATTTAGAGCAATGTTTAGTGATGAATTTCAAGAGAAAGGCAAGGAGGAAATTACACTTTCTGGAAAGAAGTTTGAAGATATCGTTGAGTTCCTGAAATGCATATATCCTGGTATAATGAAGTCGGTCACAATGGATAATGTATTCAACGTCTTACCGTTAGCCAATGAGTATCAAGTGAATACATTGAAGTCAGCATGTGAAGTTTGCTTGCTAAGTAATTTGTCGGGTACCAGGGATCAAAACGATGTGTATATAATTTTAGAACTGGTTTGTACGTACAATTTGGAACACGTGCAAGAGAAATGTATTGATATTATCGCTACCCGACCACATGAGGAGTTTGACGAAGCTGTGGACAAATTTTCCTTTCCCGCTGATGTTCAACTCAGAATAAAGGCATTGAGCACCACGTATAAGGAGGAATGTGTTCGTATTAAAACGTATGAAGCGCTGTGTCGGTTTCTGGGTGATATGACATCACAAAGAGACCTCGGTGGTGTGATCGGTGATTTTGTCCATATGAAAGTAAGTTCTAAATATGATTCAACTGCTAAGCTGAACATTGGTGATTCCACTTTTGCTATTTCTTTGAGGAAAGAGTTATCATCGAATGATTCTTGGTATCTTGTTACTAAGATAGAATGTCAAACACAGATTGTCACAAACTGTTTAGGGATTGTATTCATGCACAATTGGATGAAGGGAAAAGAAGATATAAAAGAAATATCCAAGCTTCAGTTCAGTAGTAAAAAACACGCAAATGACATTAAATTAAGCGGTATTTCCACTACTGCACTACAAGACGAATCGGCTGGATACATACACAAAGGCACTATGAATTTCTACATTTATTTGTTCTGTATTGATGAACAGTAACATCGCTTCAAATATGATTAACATAGTAGTGGAACATTGGCTTACAAGACAAGAGCTATCGTCGAATATGATAGTCAGGACGAATAAAAGTACACGGGCATGCTCAAATAAGAGTGACATGTTTTATGTTGTGTGTATTAATCGATATTAAGCATTGCAGTTATTACCTCAGTAAGAGGAAGTGTACAAAACGCGTGTTATGTTATTATGACTGACTTATCAAACTTTCGTGTTGTTGTATTTTTGTTTTGATGAGTTCATCTTGTGACTTGTGCTTTGTTGTTTGTGCAGAGTCTTACTCTATCGGGTCATTTTTGTTATCTTACTATAAGTTTTAACAGTTTTACATAAAGTGACATCACACTTACTGCTTACACTAGTGTTGATATTAATGGTGATGCTACTGCTGTCACTAATTCTGCACATTACTGCTTACACTAGTGTTGATATTAATGGTGATGCTACTGCTGTCACTAATGCTGCACCTTACTGCTTACACTAGTGTTGATATTAATGGTGATGCTACTGCTGTCACTAATGCTGCACATTACTGCTTACACTAGTGTTGATATTAATGGTGATGCTACTGCTGTCACTAATGCTGCTACATTACTGCTTACACTAGTGTTGATATTAATGGTGATGCTACTGCTGTCACTAATACTGCTACATTACAGCTTACACTAGTGTTGATATTAATGGTGATGCTACTGCTGTCACTAATTCTGCACATTACTGCTTACACTAGTGTTGACATTAATGGTGATGCTACTGCTGTCACTAATGCTGCTACTACTGTATGTTGTTAATGCTGCTACTGTTTCCACTATCATGCTACATTATTGCTAAAACTGTTGTTGCTATAGTCTGGTTTTCGTCGTACTATATTGATTTAGTAACACAGTGATCTCGGGGAGGTAATCCAGACTATTGTTGTTACTAATCATGCTGCGATCATTGTAATTAGTGTTGCTACTACTGCATGCTATTTATGTTGTTGTTGTTGGTAGTACAACTGTACTATACAACTGTTGCTACTAAATCTGCTACTACTACTATTCATACTACTGCTACTATCGAAACTACTGCTATAACTACTGTTTCTACAATTACTGATGCTGTTAATGCTACTACTACGACTGCTTGTATGATTGCTGCTACTACTATGAGTACTACTAATACTACTAACGAATGTTGCTGTTACTGTTGTTATTGCTGCTGCTGCTGCTACGTTTGCTACTACTAACTGCTGTTATATCTGATACTGTTGTTGTTACTGCTATGCTACAATGATTACCTGACGACATCTACCGGTAGCTGTTACATCTTCTGCTGCTACTACGATAACTGCTGTTGCTGCAGCTACGACTAACGCTACTGCTGCTGTTTTACAACTTTGCTACAACAACTTGCTACTTCAGCTTTTGTTTACTGATGTTTCTATTACTACTGTTGCTCAAAACTACAAAATTATTATTATGCTGGTGCCACCGTTTCTACTTGTGCTACTAATACAAACAATACATTGGTTGCATGCCTTCCGCGTACATATATAAACATAAACTAATGTATGCGATGTGGACGGTGATAATAAACATAATGAAAGCATTTAATATATTTATGTTAAGTAAATAAACAGTTATAATTTATAAACGTGTACATAAACACGTACATTTTGTATATAACATGAAAATACAAATGTATTAGAACATTCCTTCAGTTAAGCTTCCGTGTATGATAAAATTATTTGAAAACGTGCAAGGAAAGCTTGTAACAATATAGATAACAGCATCGACATGTTAACTATCTTAGATAGTCTTGTACGAGATGATCTTTTGGACCAAGTTTTTCGATTATGACAAAATTTTGGACTCTTTAGTACACAAGCATTTGTGGACGGACAGACGAAGAGCGATACTCTCGTCAAGGTCAAGTTCGATGTTGGGTGATCATGGGCCTAAAACTATGTCACTAGATTTAAGTCGTAGAAAAACTTGTGTAGGGTACTCGAGACTCACACATTCGGCTCAAGTTATCGTCAATATGGGTTATCTGATGTAAACAACAACATGGCTGGTTAAGACAATATGACAACCCTGTACATTTATGCAGTTATAGAGGCTGGATTTACTTGATTCTTAGAAATTTGTTGCAAATGATGTCGTATGCCACTATAGGGGCCTGCAGGAAACTACTACGACAGGTCAGCGCCTTAGAGCCCTCCACTGGTTTGTGTGCATCCAACAAATTGAACATCGAGATACGTTGCCCCAGGAATACCGAACATGTACAGACACTGTCCTCACAGATACCAATTTACACATTGGTCAAGTGGAGCATTGTGGGAAATTCTTGCTCAGAGAAATTATGCACCGACGACGATAAAATATGGGACCTCCCGATCCCAAACTCGCGCTCTACATTACCTTTAGGCCACTGCTCCCCAAAGTGCGATAATTGGTAAAATAACTAAGGTCACTAGGCTTAATGAAAAGAAAACCCTGTGAACTCTTTTAGAGATAACACTTGCATGAAATGCAATCTTTATGAAATGTGGACACATTTGTCTTAATTTGAGCCTTAGGGTCAATTTGCTGGCGAACAATTTTGGGCCATCTTTGTCCTCTGGGTTTAACTTACCTGTCATTTCTTTGGATCCCCTGTTGCCCCCATCAAGCATTTTCAGGTCTGCGATAGAGGTTTCCTTAATGATTCAAATTTAACAGAATTGTATAACTTATTTATCTAATTTCTTGGTTCCTTTCTTTAACAGGCTGTATGCCAACTGTGTCCGAGTATTTAGTTACTTTGGTCTTGTCTGTACGGTAGTGGCTATTCCCCACATCTCTGATGATAGTATGTATAGTACAGTTAGGATATTGTGACAGTGACGTTGCAGTTTATGTGTACGCAAAAAATCACAACCATTATCTAAACAGGTAGAGCGAAGTTTAGTATGTTAGTTTAGCCATGAAATTATAGTTGTTTGTACAGTATAAGACTTTATAATTGGTTTTACACCGTTATAGTGGACTCGACCGCTGCGTCACTGGATTTTTGTCCTGACTGGGCTATATTTATGTTTCTTTGCAATAAACTATCGAGCCAATCTGAAAATCCTTCCAAGTACGGAATTGCATAGATATATAAAGAAGGTTAACTCGTACTGGCCTGATTGAAGTTATATACGAGTTAAGTCCCTTAAATAAAAAAACAATATCGACCTTTTATGATACCGTTTAAAGTTTATTGAATACACTCGGCGCATTGTCAGGGTCATGTGGTATAACTAATAGAGCATGTATTTTCCAAAAATGGATTGAGGTTATTTGCGGGTCATGTTTCGTGCGCAACCAAGACTACAAACGTAACACATTGAATATAATAAATTATATAGTGAATCAAGCAAGCGGATATGTCTGACGTAAGTACATATTTTACATACTTACATTTCCTTTATAATATTTATAGAGTCTACATTTACTAAGGGCAGAGTATAATCTATATAACATGCCATTATGATGTACTAGTCTACATGTACTTTTACCCTTGAAGTTAAACAAAAAATAAATATTAATAAAGAGAATTTATTGAGGCATGACAGCATTTTCATTGCAAATCTAGCTCGTTTCACAAACACATTACCCTCTTAAGACTATTTCAAAAAATCATACACACACTTTATGTGTATATTCATGAAATGTATATATACTCAGGGTTGTAAGAGCCATGAATGTTCACAAGGTGTAAAAAGCACCAAATTTGGCACAGATGTAGTATTTGTCAGTCTGATGAAAAAAATCCAAGGAGACACTCGATCGAGAACTTTTACACTACGGAATGAGGCCCGATAGGGGTACATGATATTTAATACTATATATTATAATTAATGTTTTTATTTGAATTATATTGCTTTTTATAATAATTAAATATCGAAAAGAGGCACCACTAGTGGTTTAAATAAAAAATGAGGCCCTAATTCGGAAAAATAATACCTAAATAGTATACTCAGAGTTGTAAGAGCATTGAATGTCCACCAAACTTGGCATAGTTGTACTTTAAGTCATTCCGATTAAAAAAATCCAAAGAGACACTCATGATAGGCTCTGTCTCTTACACAAATGAGGCCCCGAAGGGGTACATTAATTTAAACAATTATGACAGTATAAATTACTAATACAGTATTATTTACCCGTTTATGAAGCTAAGCATATGTGACCATAGTATATATTGAGATGAATGTGAGTATTTGAAATGTGTTGCTTTTTGTGATAATAAAACGTGGAAAAGAGGCCCCATTGGTGGTTTATCAAAATGAGGCCCTTATTCGAGAATAAAGTAAATAAATATGGAGCATTACTGTTCACGTTGTTTAATACGCACCAAACTTGGCATATTCGTACAGTAAGTCAGTCTGGCCTAGAAGACGAAAAAGACGCTGATGAGAGGCCCTGTAACCTGCACAAACGAGGCCCCAAATGGGTTACAAGAGTTATAACTAATCAGACAGTATAAATACAGTTTTTTGAAGATTGTGAAGCAAAAGCTATGTGACTATTGTCCACATAATATAAAGACGTTACTATTGTATATATTTTTAATAATGTGGGCATTAAAAATATGTTGCTATTGTAATAGTAAAACAAGCCTTTTGTGAGAGCCCCCTCCACCTCACGTGGCCTGCACAACTGGGAAACTAAAGGGGTACTTGATTTTTCACAAATCGATTAATATAATATACACATTAGTTATTTCTGAAATGTTAAGCAAAGCAACAATAACTGATCTTTTGGCGGGATTTCCACATTTACAACATTTTGTAATAATAAGATATGAAAATGAGGGCCCACTTATGTTTTAAACCAAATGTGAGACCCAATGTTAAACAAACAAAACGTCCTATAGCCTTATATGATATATATTGACAATAAATGATCAATCAAGTTGCATTGGTAAGTCTAAACAATCTACCTTACATGAATTAAAATTTTATTTGATGAAAATAAGGCCATGCTAAGATAAATTTAAATAATAAATCAAGAATGTCACCAAAAATACATTGGCAAAGGAACAGATCATTATCTCTCATTTTAAGCAAATCAACTTAATCAAAATATACGTTGTAGACCGTATATACCATGTTGAATGAAGGCATTTAAAATGCACTAAGTTTTATATTGTAAAATTAGGCAATGATCATGTGCTTGTTATGCGAAGTATTTGCATTTGAATTAATAAACACAACTTGAGACCGTAGTATGAATAAGTATACATACCGTAATTTACTAGTATAACGTGAAAACAGGTAAAAATAGTTCAATTACATCGTTATGCTATTAAAGTCTGGCATAATTTATTATGGTAGTTTCACCAATACCTTCAGAAACAGAATTTTAGATACTGTCAATCTGGAAAACACAATTAGCTCGACAAGTGGATTTTAGACTTTATTGAGGCCCGTAATGGGTTATAACCGAACCATGTTTAGACTGCACAATTAATTTTCTTCTTAAATACATATCCTATATTATGATAAATGGATGTACAAAATCGATTTGCCACGGTATTTGAAATCGGTAATTAATATATATTTTACTGTCATAAGTTTTTTCACATAAGTTAATGAAAACTACCTTCTTGGTCCCTTTTATTGGCCCCTTTCATTCCATCTAGTACATAGATTGTACCATCATCTACGAGTACAGTCATTCCAATACACATGACGTACCATCGCCATCCATTCCATGTCCTTTTGGAAACACGAAACACATTACTTCTACTTCTAGGGCATTTCTTGCCCTATGTGGTGCTCACCCTACCTGGTGCCAGCCATTCCAGTCCCTATGGAGAACTCACCATCTCTGAATAAAGCCACTTCAGCCCTACGAGGAAATCACCAAAACTAACTTCCTCTATTCCTGGTGTAATGCGATGCTCTGACCCTCACCAATTACAATGACCAATATTCCAGACCCAATAAGGTACTCACATCCATCAAGTTCTACCATTCCTTTACCGATAGGGAACAAACATATAGTAGAAGCTATACCTGATCCTGTGTGGTACTCCCCACTACCTAGTTCAGCCATTACTGAACCTATATACACGTATTAGGGAATTGTCACTATCTGAGACAGCAAGTTTTCATGGGTTTATGTGTTACCTTAAATAACAGACAAAATTGTTTCAAAGCACAGGCCCATGAAAATTGTCCAATAACGTCTTTATATACATATTTGATTATGTATATATAGGTGGGCTAGGTCACTATTTACGGACCTAGCTGTGGCTCAAAGAGTACTCCACGTTTTGGGATGTAGCAGCCTGGCTTAACCATTCCTGGCAATATGGATGACGTAACCTGTCTTTGCACCTATAGCCATTTCTAGCTCTATGTGGTACCTAACACTGCCTGAAAGAACCATTACTCTCGCCCTGTGGGATTCGTAACACTGCCTGGAAAAGCCATTTCATACGGTCTGGTGTACCTAACAGTGCTTGGCACATTCATTATTTGCTTCTTGTGGTATCTAGCATCACTTGCTTGGCATTCCCATCCATTCAGTGTTCTGTACAGTACCTAACACTCCTTGTCTAGGCTGTGACCTTCTTTATGGTTTACATGTGAAACACCATGCTCAGTGGTACTTAATACTCCTCCTCGGTGCACCCCGTCCGGGCTCTATTGGGCACCTAACACTTATTGTCACACCCATTACTTTCTATGTAGGGTACCTAGGCTAACATTCATTGGTACAACCATTCATTGTTTCATGTGGTATCTTTCACTCCTTGGTACAGCAGTCGGCTCTATTAGGTCAGTACGACTGCATAACTCAGCTAGTGTCCTAGATCTATGGGTACCTAGTATTGATCTATTTGAAAGTTAACACTGTCGAATTCAGATATTCCTGGCTTTATGGGGATTTCTTTCGCTGCTCAATATAGCCATCCATGTGTCCTTGTGGTACTTAACTCAGTCGGGTACACTCATTGGGGTACCTAACTGTTAAAACTATCTACTTAAAATGCCATTTCTGACTTGGTAAATGTTACCTGACCCTGTATTCCTGACTCCATTGAGTATATTAATGATAAAAATAATAATAACAATAATAATAAAAATGAGAATCTATCAATGTTGTGTACTTCCATTCTTCGCTCTGTATTATAGGGAACTACCATTACTGCAACCTTATGATACAGGACACAACCATCCATTGTGCCGTACCGACCTGCAGCACAAAACAACTTTCACAAGGCCTTAAACTAAGAATAATCATTATGGTGTTTTCAGTATGCTTAGATCAATTGCAAGTATGTTGTATTCATAGTTGTAATCTAAGTATCATTACATGTTCTACAAAGTTTGACTTTAATTGATTTTTTTACTATATTTGCCTAACAATGGACTTCATGTGTAGTTTATGAGTACCACAAGCGGTGCCTCATGTACATATTTTACAATAAAAATGTAAAATAGCTCAAATGCCAACATTCAACGCAGTATGAACTTGGCATACCGAGTTCCTTCGATTAAACCTTTAAGAAAATATGTTTTAATAATACTTCTAACGTAAAGGAACCTTGGGTCGTCACTTTTCGCTATAAATGAGGTTCCGATGGGTTTCTATATTATTCTGTGGATACTGTCTGTGTCCCAAAATATACCTGAACCCTTTAGGCGCCTTTTAAACCATTCTCCGTGTATCGAGCACCTATAAATCGGTTACAATAGGTCTCGGAATACAGTAAGGTAGAGCCTGCCGACTTACGGACCAGTGGAACCATAACTCGTCACTACTAGTAACCTTAACTCGTCATACGAATAAATTTATCAAAAATCACAGTTTTGCAACCATAGACACTAGGCACATTATTTTATGTGTAATTTTATATACTTTTATACAATAATATATAACATTTGAGACTATTATCTATCACATATATACAATAGCAGCATATAATTATTTGGATAACGTGCCATGCGCCTGTCGCAATAGCTTTGAACACAACTTTTAATCTGAACAGCTTTTGATCAGTATCTTCATAATCAAAGCACATAAAGTAGAGAACTTTCTTAAGATTGTTCGTACTTTTGAAGCCTTTAGGTTTTCTGATGTCGGTTAGGTTTTCTTGGTTGATTGATTATCCTTTTATTTCCTCTGTTATCGCTCAGCCTTCTTTCCAATTCGTTTCAGTTTCCGAGTTTCCCCTTGTTTATTTAACTTTTTCCAGGTCCTTTTTAACTTCTAGCGAATTTTGCTACTAGTTTTATCCCCCATTTGTATTTAAATTGATTCTCTCCTTGAAGAGATCAGCTAATGTTACTGGAAGAACGTAAACAACTTTGGAGATTTCGATAGAATCATGGAGCAAAAGTTCACATCTTTATATACACCTGCCATGTTTTCCATGGTCCGCTTTCGACCAGCCCTTTTTCGTTTTTACTTTCTTTTCTTTATCAACTATAGCTCTAACTATATAAAACTTATTACTTCGAAGTCAACCAATAGTAGACGACAGTTATAAGCTTAATATAATGTACAGTCAGGACTCGTTACAACGACATCCGATATACCGACAATTTCGTTATAACGACACCAATGGTGGGAACGAATTCTATACAACGTTAATTGTATCCGTTATAACGACATATTCACTTACCGACACCGACAGCAAAACAATGGGAACGAATCGAGTGTTTACACAGTAATTAATACTCGATATACTGACACTATCAAGGGACTATTTTTCACACTTTAACTATTTATCGGGTTTACACAAAGTCGCCGTCTAAGCAAGGAGCCTACTTATGTAATTACACTTGTGAAAATCATTTTAATTGCTCTCATTATAACCTTTCACAGTCGAATCACAGTTTGTGAAATACGGCTCGCGCATTCGTAATCAAGGGAGATAAGCGAAGTCATCGCATAAATTCGTATTTTAGAAATCGTACGGGTCACGAAATAAACGATGTCAATCGAGATTTCTCGACATGATTTATTAATTCATCAATTCTTAAAGTCGATAGGGTATAATTAGTAACAAAACGAATCACCAATTTATTCTCTAGAGCGTTATATTTTATAGTTTACTGTAGTAGAATCCGGACATCTTTAAATTCGGACGCACGTTATTTGGAGCTCTCTCAAAACATTGTATTTTATTTTAAATATTATTTTATGCAATTATGATAATTTCATACTGCTGATTTTGCTGATTATGACAATAAATTATATGTCAATCAATAATTGATTTTTATGATCAATCTCCCAATCAAAATTCCCGTCACTAGTGAAATTCAGTATAACGACAAATTCGTTATAACGACATTTTGATCGGGAACGAACAGTGTCGTTGTATCGAGATCTGACTGTACTAGCACTAGTATGTTTTATAAACATTGAACACATTTGTATTCATATTTTGCAAATGGCAACTTTTCTGAACAAGTATGGTGTTCATATTATCCGAATAAAACACAAATAGAGTATAAAACAAGCGTGTTTCGTTCCATAACAAGCCATAGACATATATTATGCTATAGTATAGCTTAATGAAATGGACAACAGTAGGATACTATTTCGTTAAGCATTGTTTGTAACTAATGAGTGCTCGCAGACTTTAAAGATCTTTTAGTTAAAAATATGTTCATTTTTAGAATAAAAAATCTTACTATACGTTTCGAGAATAGCATTTACAAAGTTAATTGGTTTGTTAAACGCAAAAACAAAGAGTTAACTTAGTAATGTTGCGAACTGGTAGAAGGGTGATGTTAACAGTTTTGTAACAAACCATGGGGTCCGTAAGTCGTCAATGGGATCCAAGACTCGTCAATTGTATTTAACCTTTATCAAAGTACTTTTAATGTAAGATTCTTATCAAACAAGAGACACATTCAGAAAGACAAACTATTCCAGGACACAAACACCTGTGGAAAATAACATATAAGTATATCTACATTGCACTATGACCTTTCGCCCGAGACGCCTAAATTCGCAACTTGTCGTCGCCCGTGTTCATTAATGTGTGTGTTTTATGTGGGTTTTTGTATGACTTAATATTCAAATACTACTCAGTTTTAATACAGGTTGGTATGTACAGGTAACATAAAGACATATTTAACTTTAAAAAAATGTCCACCTCCAAACTTTCTGATGACGTCATTAAAGGTGAGATTACAAAAAAGTGACGAGTCAATGTTCCTGCCGAGTTAAGATTCCTTTACGTTATACTAATGGATTTCATTCATTTTTCCCTTTTTAATTACCCCTATTACGGCCTCAATTCTATCATATTCGATGAAGCATTAGGTTATTTGTTGTACATTCATGCTATTCAGTTCAATATTTAGTATAGTTATATAGCTATTTCTTGTAATTGTGTATTGCATTAATGATCTGACTTATTTTCTATTGTGCCTCATTATGGGAAATAGCTTTAGTTTGTACCCCTAAGTGGGCCTCATTTTCACCTTGAACTATTACTTAAGTATCAATTTGTTGAATTCGCATATGAAACAAATATAAATCATAGCTACATATCGTTTTTATACATTTGAGGTACTATTTATGTGTCTTACCGATAGGACTGTTCAAACGCTTAAATTATTTACTTTTTCAGTATTGATTATATCCCAATTAGGGCCTCAATTTACTGATAAGGTGTCTTTTGAATGACTTAAATTATATTAAAATCATTGAAAGATCATCAGAAATGCATTTTATAATTGTCTTATTCAACCATATAGAATGCTGGAATAAGTATACATGTACAAACCTGTTTTTATTTTATAATTTATTTCATAAAAATACCCCTTTCGTGCCTCCTATTGGTAACCAGACGTCTATAATAGTGAAATTTATTTTATAATTTATCAGACGTATAATTTGTTAATACATTCTATTACAAAAAATGGCGAATTGATATGGTATTTATTAAATTTTGAGTTTATTTGTATGTGTCGAGTGCAATTAAATTTTAATTGGTGGACCCTGTTTAGGGCCTCGATATGCGATGTAAAAAGGCCAAACAGGTTGTCTCTTTCACTTTTCTGAAAGCCAATATACTAAATGTCATTTTGTGAACATTTGGTGCTTTTTATACCTCGTGAACAAAATGGCCATTTTTTGGTTCTTACAACCCTGAGTAATATGACATGTTCACTATCGTCGTTCTGTGCACGTTTTCAAAAAAAAAACATGGACTCCATGTAATTATATGAGAGCGTCACTTGTCAGTGGAACAGTGTGAGCTTTTGTGTCCGCTCTTCCAAGTTGTCCATCGTTTATCAGTCCAAAATTGCTTGTGAACACACTCGAGGTCACAATTTTAGCAAAATCATTTTGAGACTTGGTAACAATGACCATCTATACAAAATCTGACCCCTGTCGAAAATGGGTCATCCTGGATAAAAACAACTAGTTCATTAGGTTAAATCAACATATTAGAAGTAAAAAGGTTGGCAGGTTCGTTATGCAACTAGATCATATTGAAAATCCGTACAATTTATGTGCCTCTTTCAGTAGTATCTCTGCCTGTGACTAAACTTAGGTCACTATTTCAAGGCAAAGGAAAACCTTGTGAACACCTCGAAATTTCGAATTTTTGCATAATCTTTATGAAACTTACTCACAATATAAACCATTTGTACAAAATCTGGGTTCCCGTTCGAAATTGGGAAACTAGATTACTATGCCCAAAAGGTGTAAAAGTTTCTGGACATCCTAGAGGTTCCCATTATTACTTTATTGTAATGAATTGTGTTTATTGGACACATGCCATTGGGCACCTATATAAAACATACTAGGTTAAAAGATAATGTTAAGTCGGACAGGGAAGGCAGCACTCAACTTAACTAGCTTAGCAATACATAAAAACATACAAAGCACACTTCCCAACATACAACGAGAAAATGCTCAGCCCAGGTCCCGACTGTCAAAAAGGTGAAGTTCGACATTAAGTCTGGTCATCTAGGTTGAAGCAACTGGTGGGCGATTTTGGACCATCTTCGGGGTTTAGTTTTGTTGCCTGTCTATACATATGTCTGTTTGGCATGTTAATTTCTCCACGCTGCAACTGTTCATAGGCCTATGAAATTATATCACAAAATACAGAGTTTTGAAATTTCCCATCATCCGGTCATTAGGCTACTTTATATAGGAGATAGGCCTACATTTGTATAGTAATAACCGGATGATGGGAAATTTCAAAACTGTATTTTGTGATATAATTTCTTAGGCCTATGATCTGTTTAACGACTGAACGGATTTTAAAATGAGTAAGCACTGATGTTCATCATGACGATACTACGTGTGTGGTGTGTGTTAGGCCAAGGGCGGTTTAAGGTCACAGTTCAAGGTCAAACATTCGGACAGTTTGTCGTGTCCTCTCAGAACTAAAAATAGCTGAACACGGTGTTCAGACCAATATCGAACTTCACCTATATTTTGTTGAGATGATCATTGTAACCAAGTTTCATGAAAATTGAGCCAAAATTGTTACCTCTAGTGTCTACACAATGTTTGACTATTGTTTGACCTAGTGACATAGTTTTTTTTTACCGCGGATGACCAAATGTCTAACATGACCCGGAAAACAGTGTAAATTTATCAAATAGTACTCTGTGAGCAGCATTTACTTGGCAATTTATCGTTTCAGGCTGATACTGTTCCTGTTGAAGTTGGCAGTACTGGTGAAACAATGGATCAAGTAGACGGAGCTTCGGCAGATTCTGAAAATGCTGTCACTGAGTTCAGCACTAAGACATGCATGGACGATCTTACACTTGTAGTTGATAATAGACAGCTGTTTGTGTGCAAATCGGTGCTTGCATTAGCATCTCCAGTATTTAGAGCAATGTTTAGTGATGAATTTCAAGAGAAAGGCAAGCAGGAAATTACACTTCCTGGAAAGAAGTTTGACGATATCGTTGAGTTCCTGAAATGCATATATCCTAGTATAATGAAGCCGGTCACAATGGATAATGTATTCGACATCTTACCGTTAGCCAATGAGTATCAAGCGCAACCATTGAAGTCAGCATGTGAAGTTTGCTTGCTAAGTCATTTGTCGGGTACCAGGGACCAAGTCGATGTGTTTATAATTTTAGAACTGGTTTGTTTGTACAATTTGGAACAAGTGCAAGAGAAATGTGTTGATATTATCGCTACCCGACCACATGAGGAGTTTGACGAAGCTGTGGACAAATTTTCCTTTTCCGCTGATGTTCAACTCAGAATAAAGGCATTGAGCACCACGTATAAGGAGGAATGTGTTCGTATTAAAACGCATGAAGCGTTGTGTCGGTTTCTAGGTGATATGACATCACAAAGAGACATCTGTGGAGTGGTCGGTGATTTTGTTCGTATGAGAGTAAGTTCTAAATTTGATTCAACTGCTAAGCTGAACATTGGTGATTCCACTTTTGCTATTTCATTGAGGGAAACTTATTCATCGCATCATCAGAGTATGTGCGTGTTTACTAAGATAGAATGTCAAACACAGATTGTCACAAACTGTTTAGGGATTGTATTCATACACAATTGGATGCAAGGAAAAGAAGACATAAAAGAAATATCCAAGTTTCAGTTCAGTAGCCAAAAACACGCAAATGAAATTATATTAAGCAGTATTTCCCCTAGTTCACTACGAGACGAAACGGCTGGATACATATACAAAAACAGTATATTAAGTCAGACAGCCGCTATGGATGTCCACGTTTATTTGTTCTGTATTGATGAACAGTAACATTGCTTCAAATGTGATTAAGATAGTAGTGGAACATTAGCTTACGCGACAAGAGCTATCGTCGAATGTGATAGTCAGGACTTTATTTAGTTTTCCAGAAATGGCAATAGGAATAAAAGTACACGGTCATGCTCAAGTAAGCGTGACATGTTTTATGCATAATTACCTCAGTGAGGGGGAATGTATGTCATACATGAAAGTCAGGACTTTATTTAGTTCTCTAGAAATGGCAATATGAATACTGAAGTACACGAGCGTGCTCAAGTAAGGGCGACAAGTTTAATGCTGTGCATATTCGTCAATATTAAGCATTTATTGCAGTTATTACCTCAGTAAGGGGAAGTGTACAAAACGTATGTTATGTTATTATGACTGACTTATCAAACGTTCGTGTTGTTGTATTTTTGCTTTGATGAGTTCATCTTGTGACTTGTGCTTTGATGATTTTGCGGAGTCTTACTTTATATGTCATTTTTGTTATCTTCCTATAAGTTTAAACAGTTTTACATAAAGTGACATAACACTTCATTTTAACATTCACATTGGACCGTGAACAAATAGTTTTCACCTTTATTACAAAGTTGTAGTATGTAGAGTAAACATTGTATATACATGTATAAAGTTATACGCTTCTCTCATTATGTTTTTAATTCAACACAACTTGTTTGAATGAGTATGTGGCTTAGTGGATAAGGTATTGATTTGTACTGCCTTTTTATTCAATTAAAATGATCAAAACAATAAAAATACATGTACATGTATTATGTTCTAATATCACATTGTTAGTGAATATTTGATGAGTGAATAGGGGGATATACATGTATTGCTTTGTACATGGTCAGTCTAGACCTAAACGATTGTCGTCCAATAAGTCAAGCACGCTTGACCCTGGGATACCCAAACGTAACATCATTACATGGAGGTTAATCAACAACGGGAGATGACTCCTAATAAATTTGCTGTTAGTAGGTCAAAGGTCAAGGTTGCTGTTATCTTTAGCATGAATAGATAGACCACTCGGCTTCCGAACAATAGATATAAAACTGTTGGGTCCTGGATTTTGAAACTTGACATGGAAATGGATGGTCTTCACCGGGAGTTAATTCCTATTGGTTTGATGTCAGTAGGCTAAATGACGAGGTCCGGCCACGACCTTTATCCTTACTGTCTATATACAAACATTTCTTGTTATATACATGCAGCCACCTTGAATATTTTATGGGACACAGCCATTGTTTGGATGATGCCGGATCTTCTGTTCGGGAACTAGACCACAAACAATCAAGCTGTTGTGGAGCCCCCGTCAGTGTATGTATTAAGAAGATTAACTCGTCCTAGCTTAATTGTAGTAGCATACGAGTAACGTCCCTTAAGTATTAAAATGCTAATGGTGATGCAAACGAATCTATTTGTGACCTAAAAAGTGTATATGCACATTATGAAATTTAAATTTGTAAATAAGATATGACCCCTTTCATTTTTCATATCACCCACCACTCGAACACTACTGCACGGAGATGGTACGTGCAACAGTTACCTGGCTCTGGTCTGCCGACGTCCGAAATAATTCCTTTTACAGTTTATGATTTTTGTGTCATTCATGGTTCAATGCACCGTTGTTTTCAAAATTGGAAGCAAAAACATCGTACATTTCTGCGTTGTCATTATTCTTTAAACGTTTTGATAATCGCCATCTTTGTATACTTACCAAGCATTCATCGAAAACTTTCAGCATACTCATTATTATGCTTGGATTGACAACAGCTTTTGAAACAATACAATTACAAAGGACAATAATAGTGGTAACTTTCTGCTGCTGATAATACAGCTACACGTACTGCTACATTACTGCTTACACTAGTGTTGATATTAATGGTGATGCTACTGCTGTCACTAATGCTGCACAATACTGCTTACACTTGTGTTGATATTAATGTTGATGCTACTGCTGTCACTAATACTGCTACATTACTGCTTACACCAGTGTTGATATTAATGGTGATGCCACTGCTGTCACTAATACTGCACATTACTGCTTACACTAGTGTTGATATTAATGGTGATGCTACTGTTGTCACTAATACTGCTACATTCCTGCTTACACTAGTATTGATACAATGTATTAATGGTGATGCTACTGTTGGCACTAATACTGCTACATTACTGCTTACACCAGTGTTGATATTAATGGTGATGCTACTGTTGTCACTAATACTGCACATTACTGCTTACACTAGTGTTGATATTAATGTTGATGCTACTGTTGTCACTAATACTGCTACATTACTGCTTACACCAGTGTTGATATTAATGGTGATGCTACTGTTGTCACTAATACTGCTACATTACTGCTTACACCAGTGTTGATATTAATGGTGATGCTACTGTTGTCACTAATACTGCACATTACTGCTTACACTAGTGTTGATATTAATGGTGATGCTACTGCTGTCACTAATACTGCACATTACTGCTTACACTAGTGTTGATATTAATGGTGATGCTACTGTTGTCACTAATACTGCACATTACTGCTTACACCAGTGTTGATATTAATGGTGATGCTACTGTTGTCACTAATACTGCTACATTACTGCTTACACCAGTGTTGATATTAATGGTGATGCTACTGCTGTCACTAATACTGCACATTACTGCTTACACTAGTGTTGATATTAATGGTGATGCTACTGTTGGCACTAATACTGCTACATTACTGCTTACACTAGTGTTGATATTAATGGTGATGCTACTGATGTCACTAATACTGCTACATTACTGCTTACACCAGTGTTGATATTAATGGTGAAGCTACTGCTGTCACTAATACTGCACATTACTGCTTACACTAGTGTTGATATTAATGGTGATGCTACTGCTGTCACTAATACTGCACATTACTGCTTACACTAGTGTTGATATTAATGGTGATGCTACTGCTGTCACTAATACTGCACATGACTGCTTACACTATTGTTGATATTAATGGTGATGCTACTGATGTCACTAATACTGCTACATTACTGCTTACACCAGTGTTGATATTAATGGTGATGCTACTGATGTCACTAATGCTGCACATTACTGCTTACACTAGTGTTGATATTAATGGTGATGCTACTGTTGTCACTTATACTGCTACATTACTGCTTACACCAGTGTTGATATTAATGGTGATGCTACTGCTGTCACTAATACTGCTACATTCCTGCTTACACTAGTGTTGATATTGATGCTTATGCTACTGATGTCACTAATACTGCTACATTCCTGCTTACACTAGTGTTGATATTGATGGTTATGCTACTGATGTCACTAATACTGCTACATTCCTGCTTACACTAGTGTTGATATTAATGTTGATGCTACTGCTGTCACTAATACTGCTACATTACTGCTTACACCAGTGTTGATATTAATGGTGATGCTACTGCTGTCACTAACACTGCTACATTACTGCTTACACCAGTGTTGATATTAATGGTGATGCTACTGTTGTCACTAATACTGCTACATTCCTGCTTACACTAGTGTTGATACAATGTATTAATGGTGATGCTACTGCTGTCACTAATACTGCACATTACTGCTTACACTAGTGTTGATATTAATGGTGATGCTACTGCTGTCACTAATACTGCACATTACTGCTTACACTAGTGTTGATATTAATGGTGATGCTATTACTGTCACTAATACTGCACATTACTGCTTACACTAGTGTTGATATTAATGGCGATGCTACTGCTGTCACTAATACTGCTACATTACTGCTTACATTAGTGTTGATATTAATGGTGATGCTACTGTTGTCACTAATGCTGCACATTACTGCTTACACCAGTGTTGATATTAATGGTGATGCTACTGTTGTCACTAATACTGCTACATTCCTGCTTACACTAGTGTTGATATTAATGGTGATGCTACTGCTGTAACTAATACTGCACATTACTGCTTACACTAGTGTTGATATTAATGGTGATGCTACTGCTGTAACTAATGCTGCTATTGTATGTTATAAATGCTTCTGCTGTTTCCACTACTATGCTACATTATTGCTAAAACTGTTGTTGCTATAGTCTGGTTCCCGTCGTATTATAGTGTTTTAGTAACATAGTGATCTAGGGGAGGTAAGCCAGACTATTGTTTCTAATCATGCTGCGATCATTGTCATTAGTGCTGCTACTATTGCATGCTATTTATGTTGCTGTTGTTGGTTGTACAAATGTACTATACAGCAGTTGCTACTAAAGCTGCTACTACTACTATTCATACTACTGCTACTATCGAAACAGTACTGCTATATAACTACTGTTTCTACAATTACTGATGCTGTTAATGCTACTACTACGACTGCTTGTCTGCAAATCTGATATGATTGCTGCTACTACTATAAGTACTACTAATGCTACTAACGTATGTTGTTGTTACTGTTGTTGTTACTGCTGCTGCTACGTTTGCCACTACCAACTGCTGTTAGATCTGTCACTGTTGTTGTTACTGCTGCTGCTACGTTTGCTACTACTAACTGCTGTTAGATCTGTCACTGTTGTTGTTACTGCTGCTGCTACGTTTGCTACTACTAACTGCTGTTAGATCTGTCACTGTTGTTGTTACTGCTGCTGCTACGTTTGCCACTACTAACTGCTGTTAGATCTGTCACTGTTGTTGTTACTGCTGCTGCTACGTTTGCTACTACTTACTGCTGTTAGATCTGTCACTGTTGTTGTTACTGCTGCTGCTACGTTTGCTACTACAAACTGCTGTTAGATCTGTCACTGTTGTCGTTACTGCTATGCTACAATGATTACCTGACGACATTTACCGGTAGCTGTTACATCTGATACTGTTGTTACTGCTATGCTACAATGATTACCTGACGACATTTACCGGTAGCTGTTACATCTGATACTGTTGTTACTGCTATGCTGCAATGATTACCTGACGACATTTACCGGTAGCTGTTACATCTGATACTGTTGTTGTTACTGCTATGCTACAATGATTACCTGACGACATCTACCGGTAGCTGTTACATCTTCTGTTGCTACTACGATAACTGCTGTTGCTGCAGCTACGACTGATGCTACTGCTGCTGTTTTACAACTTTGCTACTACAACTAGCTACTCCAGGTTCTGTTAACTGCTGTTTCTAGTACTACTGTTGCTCAAAACTTCATAATTATTATTATGCTGGTACTACTGTTTCTACTAGTGGTACATGTACTAATACAAACAATACATTGGTTGCATGCTTTTCGCGTACATATATAAACATAAATTAATGTAGGCGATGTGAACAGTGATAATAAACAAAATGAAAGCATTTAATATATTTATGTTAAGTAAATAAACAGTTATAATTTATAAACGTGTACATAAACACGTACATTTTGTATATAACATAGAAATACAAATGTATTAGAACATTCCGTCAGTTAAGCTTCCGTGTATGATAGAATATTTTGGAAACGTGCAAGGAAAGCTTGTAACAATATAGATAACAGCATCGACATGTTAACAGATCGTCTTGTACGGTTTGACCTGTATGAACACATTCAAGATGGTTTCAGTCAAAGCTAGACTAACACTATCAATGTTTCCTGTAACAAGTTTTCCGGGAAGTTTTACCACATTTAGTGAAAGTGTTGATAGATGGTTGCCGGTGTGCAGCTGTAGAGTGCATGGAAACGAATCACTTTGATTTCTAAAGATGGGAAATAATGCACCTAATAACATTTTGCTCCTCTGGGGTGGTATTAAATGTTGATATTATTTCATTGAATACTAAGGGTAGCCAATCATATCGCCTGTTACCAGAGTTTAATATGGTGTGATCTGATTGGTTGTCCTTATCCTTAAGTCAAGTAAGATAACTGTTGAATACCACCCCTGATTGATATTTGAGTAAATCTTCGAGATTTAGTTTAGCAGACTAACTGCCTGGTTGCAATATCACACTCACGAAAATATAGTTTTTGTCAAAAATGTTCCATATGTAACATGTCTCTAGTTAATAATTATACCATGCCTAGGTATTAACTCTGGTCAAGCCTGGTCCCAGATTGAGGCCTTTAACCCATCTTTTTGGCATCGCTAGGCTGACATTGCAGGTTTGACATCTCTGGAACGATACAGGTTGGACATCTCTGTAACGATACAGGTTGGACTTCTCTGTAACGATACAGGTTGGACATCTCTGCAACGATACTCTGTAACGATACAGGTTGAACATCTCTGTAACGATACAGGTTGGACATCTCTGGAACGATACAGGTTGGACATCTCTGGAACGATACAGGTTGGACTTCTCTGTAACGATACAGGTTGGACATCTCTGGAACGATACAGGTTGGACTTCTCTGTAACGATACAGGTTAGACATCTCTGTAACGATACAGGTTGGACATCTCTGTAACGATACAGGTTTGACATCTCTGTAACGATACAGGTTGGACATCTCTGGAACGATACAGGTTGGACATCTCTGGAACGATACATGCTTGACATCTCTGTAACGATACAGGTTGGACATCTCTGTAACGATACAGGTTGGACATCTCTGTAACGATACAGGTTGGACATCTCTGGAACGATACAGGTTGGACATCTCTGTAACGATACATGCTTGACATCTCTAGAACGATACATGCTTGACATCTTTGGAACGATACATGCTTGACATCTCTAGAACGATACATGCTTGACATCTCTAGAACGATACATGCTTGACATCTCAAGAACGATACATGCTTGACATCTCAAGAACGATACATGCTTGACATCTCTAGAACGATACATGCTTGACATCTCTGGAACGATACATGCTT
Source organism: Spisula solida (assembly GCA_947247005.1). Taxonomy (NCBI): domain Eukaryota; kingdom Metazoa; phylum Mollusca; class Bivalvia; order Venerida; family Mactridae; genus Spisula; species Spisula solida. The sequence continues at coordinate 39,883,300 of OX365958.1, read as the reverse complement.
GACATCTCTAGAACGATACATGCTTGACATCTCTAGAACGATACATGCTTGACATCTCTGGAACGATACATGCTTGACATCTCTGGAACGATACAGATTGGACATCACTGTAACGATACATGCTTGACATCTCTGGAACGATACAGATTGGACATCTCTGTAACGATACATGCTTGACATCTCTGTAACGATACAGGTTGGACATCTCTGTAACGATACAGGTTGGACATCTCTGTAACGATACATGTTGGACATCTCTGGAACGATACAGGTTGGACATCTCTGGAACGATACAGGTTGGACATCTCTGTAACGATACATGCTTGACATCTCTGGAACGATACAGGTTGGACATCTCTGTAACGATACATGATTGACATCTCTGTAACGATACATGCTTGCCATCTCTGGAACGATACATGCTTGCCATCTCTGGAACGATACATGCTTGCCATCTCTGTAACGATACATGCTTGACATCTCTGGAACGATACATGCTTGACATCTCTGTAACGATACATGCTTGACATCTCTGGAACGATACATGTTTGCCATCTCTGGAACGATACATGCTTGCCATCTCTGGAACGATACATGCTTGCCATCTCTGGAACGATACATGCTTGACATCTCTGTAACGATACAGGTTTGACATCTCTGGTACGATACAGGTTGGACATCTCTGTAACGATACAGGTTGGACATTTCTGGAACGATACAGGTTGGACATATCTGTGACGATACAGGTTGGACATATCTGTGACGATACACGCTTGACATCTCTGGAACGATACAGGTTTGACATCTCTGGAACGATACAGGTTTGACATCTCTGGTACGATACAGGTTGGACATTTCTGGAACGATACAGGTTGGACATATCTGTGACGATACATGCTTGACATCTCTGGAACGATACAGGTTTGACATTTCTGTAACGATACAGGTTTGACATCTCTGGTACGATACAGGTTGGACATCTCTGTAACGATACAGGTTAGACATTTCTGGAACGATACAGGTTGGACATATCTGTGACGATACATGTTTGACATCTCTGTAACGATACAGGTTGGACATCTCTGGAACGATACAGGTTGGACATATCTGTGACGATACACGCTTGACATCTCTGGAACGATACAGGTTTGACATTTCTGTAACGATACAGGTTTGACATCTCTGGTACGATACAGGTTGGACATCTCTGTAACGATACAGGTTGGACATTTCTGGAACGATACAGGTTGGACATATCTGTGACGATACATGCTTGACATCTCTGGAACGATACAGGTTGGACATCTCTGGAACGATACAGGTTGGACATCTCTGGAACGATACAGGTTTGATATCTCTGTAACGATACAGGTTGGACATTTCTGGAACGATACAGGTTGGACATATCTGTGACGATACATGCTTGACATCTCTGGAACGATACAGGTTGGACATCTCTGGAACGATACAGGTTTGACATCTCTGGTACGATACAGGTTTGATATCTCTGGAACGATGCTTGTTTAATATTAATAAAGCGAATTGATCGAAGCATTGCAGTACTTTCATTACAAAAGGAACAAATTACCCTGTTGATGTTTATGCTGTAGTTTGTTTATGATACAAATCGATCACGAGTGGATCACATGACTCACAAAGCATGCTGAAAGGAAACACGGTGCTATTTTTAGAAGGAAAATACAGAGTGCGTGACATCGAGAGTGGTTTAAAATGCTTACGTGCAATAAATTTTTCGTAAAGCAATCGTCAACGACCTTCTATTACATAAATAGGTAGGAAAATTACGCAAAACAACACTTTATGCTCGAACTTTCCTTGTACTACATAAGAGTTTGCTCTTTATAGTCGTTATTATGTCCCCTACAGCAAATGTTGACTCTTAATGTGCAATTGTTTGTGAACGAGCAATATTTGCAATGAAATTGATGTCATGCTTCGATAAATTCGCTTTATTAATATTTGTCTTTTATTAACCCCAAGGTTAAATGTCGTACATCAGAATAATATGCTTATTGAATCCAACAAATTTCAGTTTTAAGGAAAACAACTTTTGAAAAAAACACATTCAACTATCCCACTACAGATTACACATTGTATACCCACTAACATTATTTTTGGCTTAATTTAGTTTTTTGGCTTAAATCTGCGAGACAGTAGCTTTTACCAATCTCTGGGTGGATAAACACGTACGTGGGATACATCTTGTTGCAGTTGTTGTCGGGTTGTCCAACAATTTTCAACAAGAACAATTTCTGTATTCTCAAAAGTTTAGTAAAAGCGGAATGACCTCCCTTGCGTATTGCTTGCACTCTGTTATATCGTAAACTACAGTCAGTATCATCATCATTATGGAATAATATAACGTTCAACTAGCACGATTTGCATTCAATACACCGTGCCTTTCTGTTATTTACAAGCTTTTTGTGACTCATAAAGACTAGAAATATTCACGAAGACCTAATGTATAGGTTAGAAACGGCTGTAGATTACGTCTTGTGCGCCCTGAGCGCGCCTTATCTGCGCTTCCATTGTATTAAGCACATTATATTGGCGACACAGCGCTTGTTTTATAACTAGTGTAATATGTTTGGATAGAGATAATAGTGTAAACCTAGAGACTTGTGTCTCCGTGTATGGTGTAAAATTTCCTAGCCATGTTTCCATTTATCATAAATAATAGCCTTATTTGATATTTCTATTATACGGAGAAATAAAGCGCCTCTGAATATCTGACAAACAATATTTAGGATGAGGTGACTTTGATGTGAACGCAGTAAGACACTTTACGATGTGCCAGGTTTTTATAGGGGCCTGACGAACCATTTAGATTTTAAAATAATAGAGTTTTATTTGTGCGCTTCTCTGCCATATTTATCATTTATGAGTGTTATATAGACTTATGTCCCCTAGGCGATTAACAGAGCGTAGCGGTAAAACTGTTGACCCCTATCTAATTGAATCAAGTATAAAGAGCGTAGCGGTATAACTACTGATCCCTAATTTATTGGATCAGTTATAAAGAGCGTAGCGGTAAAATTGCTGATCCCTATTTCATTTGATCAAGTAAAAAGAGCGTAGCGGTAAACCTGTTGATCCCTATTTTATTGGAGCAAGTATAAAGAGCGTAGCGGTATAACTACTGATCACTATTTTACTTGATCAAGTAAAAAGAGCGTAGCGGTAAAACTACTGATCCCGATTTTATTTTGATCAAGTATAAAGAGCGTAGCGGTATAACTACTGATCCCTATTTTACTCGATCAAGTATAAAGAGCGTAGCGGTAAAACTACTAATCCCTATTTTATTCGATCAAGTATAAACAGCGGAGCGGTAAAACTGCTGATCCCTATTTTATTCGATCAAGTATAAAGAGCGTATAACTTAACTTAACTGATCCCTATATGGTTTATTCCATGTGGTTTACACCGTCTGTCAACCGTTTGACTGTTGTCTGGAATTAACGACTGATATGTTCCTGAGATATTAATTGACCTGGTCCACTTGAACAATAATTACTCTTTAAGCAAATGCGTTAAAACTCCATTCACACCTCGGCCTTTACATATGTCCGATTAAAACCCCGACTACCACTCTTAATCGGCACAACAAGTGACCGTTTTGCGATTTAGGCCTTTTAAGCATAATAAAATTATTATATACAAGGTAAAATCATATGTTTTAACTATCACATTCTAAGTAAAACAAAATTTCGATCCCTATTTTATTGGATCAGTTATAAAGAGCGTAGCGGTAAAATTGCTGACCCCTATTTCATTTGATCAAGTAAAAAGAGCGTAGCGGTAAACCTGTTGATCCCTATTCTATTGGAGCAAGTATAAAGAGCGTAGCGGTATAACTACTGATCACTATTTTACTTGATCAAGTAAAAAGAGCGTAGCGGTAAAACTACTGATCCCGATTTTATTTTGATCAAGTATAAAGAGCGTAGCGGTATAACTACTGATCCCTATTTTACTCGATCAAGTATAAAGAGCATAGCGGTAAAACTACTGATCCCTATTTTATTCGATCAAGTATAAACAGCGGAGCGGTAAAACTGCTGATCCCTATTTTATTCCATCAAGTATAAAGAGCGTATAACTTAACTTAACTTGATCCCTATTTGGTTTATTCCATGTGGCTTACACCGCCTGTCAACCGTTTGTTTGTTGTCTGGAATTAACGACTGATATGTTCCTGAGATATTAATTGACCTGGTCCACTTGAACAATAATTACTCTTTAAGCAAATGCGTTAAAACTCCATTCACACCTCGGCCTTTACATATGTCCGATTAAAACCCCGACTACCACTCTTAATCGGCACAACAAGTGACCGTTTTGCGATTTAGGCCTTTTAAGCATAATAAAATTATTATATACAAGGTAAAATCATATGTTTTAACTATCACATTCTAAGTAAAACAAAATTTCGAAAAGTCAACCAACTGACAATGTAACATACTTATACAAGAATAGTTTTGTAGCTCGTATGAGAAACCGTGTAAAAAACAGGTCATAATTACTCTAATATTATTACATTTTGATATGTTTATATATGATGCCTTTGAACGTCAACTTGAAACAAAATCAAGGATTGTCAAAGTATAAAAATGCGATATCTCGTTGAATATCAGACCGAGGTTGACGCGATTTTGACTATGAACTACAAAATTATTCAGCTTAGGCAATTATTTAGAGTTGGTAGAGTTGATTTAGGTTCAAATGTGTTCCGGAATTGTGTTATACAAGACGTAGCAGCAAAAAGACGGGAATGAAAACACCAAAGATTATATTCTTTGAAAACACATATTGCTGATTGCTATACAGAATATTGAGCAATTAAGGAAGCGTTAAACAAGCGGCTGTCTCCGGGTTCTGTTAAATATGTTTTTATAATTCAGTATAATTATGTTTTAGATCTACTATTATATTGAATTATTCTGTGTTTAGTGTGGTTGGCCTCTAGTGTGACCTGTACCTAGCACAGTTGTACACCTCGCCCCTAACTCTAAATCATGGTCTGCCCCTGAACTTATTGTTAAATAGAAGCGAAGTGGGTGAATATTTCGAATCTATAATTACCGTAATATGACCATCATTTATGCCAGATAAAGTTAAGTCTGACACGGCCCATATCACAAATAATCATATTGGTTATAATTATTTGGCGCCAACAATCCGAGCAGTCTCGCGCAGTAGCTACGGGAACTCATTATGACGCACTGCCATATTGGTGTTCACGGCACATCATTATTGTTATATTAATTATTTGGATATTATGAAATTATACCCGATTTATTGATTCGCGACTATTTTGTTCGTATAATTAATACAGTTTGTCGCTAATTGTCAACATGAGAGGCGGAAAATAATTGCGATCACTGACGACGTGATAGTGTTTTATGCGGACCCCATTCATGCTATTTAAGCTAATGCGAAGATTTTTAGAGTTTTAATTTTGACACGTATTGTACGTTGGAGGCTATCAGATGGGGTTGCCTTTAATGGGACGTTTAGTCACTTGAACAGTCAGGGCCATGTGTTGTCTCGTTCAACTATTAGGCAGGAAAAGACCAACACATGTAATTCTGATCACCTCGGTCTTTATGCATTGCAAGATTAGTATATTTCCCGGAGACAAACGGAAATGACCGAGCGTTCACGATTGCACCAGATGTCTCACTAGACATTACACTTTCGGAAGAAACCCCGACATATTCCGCATGTCAGCCGAATCACTTCCCAACATACGAATTTAACATCCCGATTGAGATTCGTACCTACAGGGTAATGGGTGAGAGGCAGGTCGCGGGGTCAGGGAGGCCACCAGTTATAATATCGAAACAATAATCATACATTTGTTATTAAACGGAAAGAAACTTTGAAGAGAAAATTGGACGCTATTCGGGTTGATGTTCGGACAGACAGGAAACTATCTATTTTTACATATCGTACAATTTATGCAACGCGTGGACCAATACCCATCGATACGCTTAGAACGCCTTTTATTAGCTATTGACTATAACTTCTAATCATTTTATATGGTTCAATAAAAGTCGAGAACCAGACTACAATGTAAATTAATCTTTTATCGTCGCGAGGCAGACGTCTTAATTAATATCGAGGAGTATTAGTATGTCTAAACATTGATATCTAAGAAGTTTTGTGTTTTCAGTGAAAGTTTTGCTTGCCCAATTAACGTACTGGTGAGGGTTGTAATTATTCTTGTAGATTATTGTTGATTTGTCTGTATGTCTAGGTAAACAAAACGTGAACCCCTTGGATACCGGGAAGTATTACATGGATTATTTCGTACTCAATATTTTTTGTTTGACAATTACTTGTTTTCATTAAATAATTTTAACGAATGATGTTTTCATAAAATATCTTGTTTAATGAGTCTAGACGCTCGGTTTTATCAAGCCTCTATGGCTCTAGAGTATCGGATTGTTATTTGTTTTAAGCGACTGTCTGACTGGATCGTTATGATCTTCGTCATATTATAACTATATACTGACATTTACTGGGAGTATACAAACTTTGGTCTAACAAATCAATAAAAATACGGACAGTTTGGTACATCACAAGTAAATTAACATCGACGTAAATTTGTGTCTGTCCAGTAACAGATGCGATTGAGCGGAAGCAGACGTTTGATTTCAACCTCAGCAAGCGTGTGAGCGATCTAGATGATTTCAATGATGGCGACAATCAGACTGGACAGATATGAATAATTGATATTTGCTAATTGCTTCTGGGATACAATTATTCTAGTCAATGAGCGTCTGAATGACTAGGATCAACGTCGGATCTATGGCGACGCTTTGGTTAACATATGGATGAATTATTTATCAGTGGTGTCGAGTATGTTTCAAGTTAAATTAGACAACACCAGACTAGCATGATTCACAGTTCTTCACTTGAATTATCAATACAAGTTCGTCTAGAAAATGTTGTTACTGAAATTGAGCCGAACTCTTAACTAGCCTGGAGCATGCACACGTCTATCTTTTATTCATTGTGTTATTTTTTCATTCTTTTACCAAACAACACATACTCGCGTACTGAATATCCCTTCTACTTCCCCATGTACTGCAAAATCATAATTTTTCTAGAGAGTTGAATTTTCGTTGATTTCGTTGTTAAACTCTACCACGAAATATAATTCCCACGATTGACACCCCCAATACAGAGAATAGGTTTACCCTTCGAGTGTTTGTAATCCACGAACTTACGATCCCACGAAAACGTATTTTCATCAAAATCCACGAAATTTAAAGGGACTGTCTCACACATTGGTGTATTGCGAAAATAAAATAAAATTGTCAAATATTCGCGTAATTTTGGTATTATTTTGGAACTTAGACCCCACTCTCTGTGTTTCGAACTTCCTTTTCTGCTGATATATCAGTGAATATTGGTATGAGTATAGTTTATATATCCATTCTAATGTATAAGATTTTTTAAGAGCAAGGTGTTGTTTTCCCTTTCCTTCTATTCCAGGTGCTTCGAATCTGATTTTGGGAGCATCTTGTCTAGGTACCAAATGCGTCATGTACATTTTGTGTACTATTCGTTTCCGTCTGTTCGTGGTTCTGCTTTGGAACTTTGAATGGAGAGGATGGAATGGTAGCTTGTCACAGGTTATATTAAAATAAGACTTTCTTTTGTATTTTGATACTATTTTCAGTATTTTGAAAAGTTTACGTCATAAGTTGTCGAATAATGGATTTTTGAAATGCTTGTAACAGTTAGATCAAATGACTACGTCATACAAAAAGTATACGTATGGGTGGTTAGTATTTAAGGTCTGTAAATTAATAAATGGATGTTATTATTTCGCTAAATTTTACAGAAAGTGTTCATAAGTGTGTTGTCTTCCTAACGATGCAGTCGCTTTTTTCGTAATTTTGATTTCCCGGAAAACGAACCATTTCTTAAATCAAAGTTCACGGCGCAAAATTCTGAGAAATAATGAAAATCACTTCGAAGTTACGTCTGCATTACTTAGTATATTGATCTGAAACAAACAGGATCTGATCTTTGACCTATCTCCTTAACATTATGATTTTGAACAAATATACCTCGTGCCATGGTGACTCAGTGTGTCCTTAGGATGAGGACGAGTGTGTTTAACGTCTCTTATGCTAACTAGCTTTGTTTTATTTACTGATGTCAACACTATCCACGTCACCACTCAATCCACTTGACGGCTACCCATGTTTTAGTATAATTGACCGCATATAATCATATTAGCATTCGAATATTTTAAAGGTATTTGCTCGTGTTTTATCAATCTATAAAATGTGAAAAAGATATCGCGAAAAGGTAAAATGTCACTTTATTATTGTTAGTACCCTATTTGTTTAAATACATTTTGGGGGTTACGATACTGGTGTTATACTTTATTGTGTCGTGTGTGTCGTGGACGTGGTCCCCGTGACATGTAGAAGGTTCGAGTCCTCGACCTTATGTTTCCATGATAAGCACATTTACTACTCAATCACCCCAATCTATGTAACTTTCGCCCTTCTCGGGTTCGATGGCGTGCTCATTGATCACTCAATTAACGTCCGCAATACCCAGGCTCGATGGCGGACATACCTTTGGCTTTGTACAGCGTGCAGTTATATGCATGCAATCATAAAATGATTTAAATATTGTTCAGATAATAAATATTAAGCACACTGTACAGTCCTCAGTCCGCTACTTTAATGACAGTGTGTTGTGATCTTAGTACAATCCGCGACCTCCCCCTTCCCTCGAGTTTGGCCGCTAGCACAGCGTGCAGTCATATTCCGCGCAAAATGATTTAAACCTATATTGTTTAAATATTAAGCACACTGGGCAGTACCCGGCCCGCCACTTTAATGGCGGAGTGTTGTAAACAGGTATACCATACTTGTCTCGAGCTAAAGGAATGTGCTTTTATCTTAATGCGTTTGTAAAAATCAAGAGTTATACAAACAGGCAAACACGCTTATGAACTTCATAGCGACTGGACTGCGTGGGAAAGCCTATAAAATCTTAGTCAAACAAGAACATGGTATTTTCAACTCTTCAATATTAGGTTCAAGTCACATACACATTTATTTGTTTTATATTTATACCTCGATTAAAATGATCGTTAAAATCGGGGCAATAAAAATGACCGTGTGTTTGTATTCATACATTAGGCTGTCTTCATATGAAAGATAATCAAATTATATGTACTTAATACCTGGTTAAGAATGTCAAAACGTCTCGTGTCATATATTAACGACGGTATAAGGACGAAAACGAATCATTAATAAGTTTTAAAAATTAGACTCAGTGATAGTATTACATTCAGTGACAGGCCCTTCCCTAGAATTATAAGGCACATGGGCAATGCCAGGGGTTGGTGCTTAAGGAGATCTACAATAACGCCTTCTGCTCCTGGGGAAGGGCCTGGGCTACCTCAACAGAGTGAACAACATTGGAGCAACAACCACTCAAAATCGATTGTTTCTTCAGCGATCACAAATGTATCTTTCCCACTTGACAATTTCGTAAGCAGCAATCTCTTAAAATCGACACTTCCCCGATTAATATTTTTCCAAATCAACCATTTCTCTCAATATCGACCGCTTTTTTACCAACAACAAATTCAACTACAATGTCGAGTTTTATAGTCTAACAATGTAAACGAAAACTTGTCAATGGTTAAACAAATTTGCAGCGTAATTAGCCTAACGCATTTTTAACTACTTGTTAATGAACAATATATTTAATTACAAAATGTCTCATATAAACTATATAATAGTAATACCTTGGTAACAAATGTTAAAAGATTCCTGTGTATTTTAATGGTTTGTCCGATTTTGTGCGGAATTACAATGCTTTGAATTGTACTTAGTGCAAAACTGAGCAAGAATTTGAAAACGCCAGCAAAAATGGTTGAGCACATAAAACACTGTCTGACATAAAGTGGAATGTGTTCGCTGACTGTTCACCGTGTCCCCGACCGTAAAACCATGTAGCAGTGAGTACACGTCAAGTTTTATAGCTGGGAGGAAAATGACGTAAAGTACGTGTCCACCTACATACATTGTGTATCTCTATTCTTTATACACCACTCACAACTATATGTGTGTTGTTGATCGACAGTGGTTACAAGACATTTATTGAGATGATAAGTTAAAACATGCGACTTAAACGGTAAAACTACTACATGTAGTACGATACGTCGGTGGGAGTTTAACATCAGTCCATAACTTCCGAGCACTAAGATTGTTAGCCGCTCACACTCAGCCTGAACTTATATAGAGAATACTAAGTTCGTGCCTTGTACTACTTGCATTTATTGGGCGAGTTGGAGAAAGGTTTGACCTGCGAGCCTTGGTAAGTAGTGCTATGTCATGTGACCACATAACCTAATAAAGCTCACACGGCATAATAACGCTACACAACGAGTCGATTTTGACGTAATAAAGGCCTAATGGTAGGATAAATTGTAATGTCTAAATAGCGCATCTACACCGGCCTCGCACAGACCCGTACCGAACTTCGTTGGTGGAACATTGTGGCGATGTCTGTCCTAAACACCACATCAACACCACGCTCATGATACGATATTTGCTACTGAGAACATCCTGGTTTGTTTCCAGTCACTATAAAACAAGTTGACACGTCGGAGAAATATGACGAGAATATTATTATGACAACAAGGTACGTCTGCATTTCGTGAAAGGTCGACCGTATGTCTCCGGTAAATATTGCAATGCAGGGCCGACGTGATCAAATTTGATACCTCTGGTGGCATTGTTACACTGGCATGCGACATGATTACGTAACCTGTACAACATTCCCTAATGATTTGCTTAGTTATGATCGCTGATTTTAATTTAATCACTTGTCTCTGTTGTCCAAGTTAGAATCAATCCCGCAATGTATAATATTATATAATGTTTATACGAGGAAGCTGTCCATATAATAGCCGAATGCCGGTGTACGTAACTCTACCAGGACTGTTCCGAAACATTTCAAGGAAGAACATCACCATACTCCCGGTAATAGCTAGAAGAGTCAATGTTTGTTTTGTTAATCTATTCGGGCATGACGCCGTTTTTCAACAAATTTTCAGTTATAAATATACGGCCGAAGCACCTAAACATTTTGCCTGGAATATCCTTACCAGTACTAACTTACCCTTTCTTAAGGAACCAGCAACTTCTCCACGGTCATGTGGAGCAAAACGATAATGTTGTCAAAATTCCACGGAAGGGTATTACCTGCCGCGACCAGGAATCGAACCCGGATCGTTGGGGAGTCACTTTGGTACCGGGGGCAATTTCTATGAGTTTTAATAACTGTTTTATAGTCAGTGTCGTCATCAATGTCAACCGATAACTCGTCTCTGGTTGCGTCTCTCTATATACATGCACATAATTATATTATGTATTATGCATGTATAATAAGATACAGCCTTGTTGTACCAAAGGGACAAACTGGCGTAGTTTGATGTCCTTACATTGAAACTGCTAATTAATTTGTGCAACCTTTTATTGGGATTGATGCGATAGCCGAGAGGTCTAATGCGTTCGTACTGTGTACTGCTAGGCGATGACGTCGTACTGTACGGGTTCGAATCCCACTATAGGTACTAACCACATAGAACACTGCCATACTCAAGGGTTTGTAAAGATAAACATTGACATGTGTAGATACACGTTGGTATATGTAGATACACGTTGGTATATGTAGATACACGTTGGTATATGTAGATACACGTTGGTATATGTAGATACACGTTGGTATATGTAGATACACGTTGGTATGTGTAGATACACGTTGCTATGTGTTGATACACATTGGTCAATGTAGATACACGTTGGTACAGGTAGTTACACGTTTGTATATGTAGATACACGTTGGTATATTTAGATACACGTTGGTATATGTAGATACACGTTGGTATGTGTAGATACACGTTGGTATGTGTAGATACACGTTGGTATATGTAGATACACGTTGGTATGTGTAGATACATGTTGGTATAAGAAGATACACGTTGGTATATGTAGATACACGTTTAGTATATGTAGATACATGTTGGTATGTGTAGATACACGTTGGTATATGTAGATACATGTTGGTATGTGTAGATACACATTGGTCAATGTAGATACACGTTGGTACAGGTAGTTACACGTTTGTATATGTAGATACACGTTGGTATATGTAGATACACGTTGGTATGTGTAGATACACGTTGGTATATGTAGATACACGTTGGTATGTGTAGATACACCTTGGTATATGTAGATACATGTTGATATGTGTAGATACACGTTGGTATGTGTAGGAACACGTTAGTATATGTAAATACACGTTGGTATAAGTAGGTAACCGTTGGTATATGTAGATACATGTTGGTATATGTAGATACATGTTGGTATATGTAGATACACGTTGGTATGTGTAGGAACACGTTAGTATATGTAAATACACGTTGGTATAAGTAGGTAACCGTTGGTATATGTAGATACACGTTGGTATATGTAGATACACGATGGTATGTGTAGATACACGTTGGTATTTGTAGGAACACGTTAGTATATGTAAATACACGTTGGTATAAGTAGGTACACGTTGGTATATGCAGATACACCTTGGTATGCGTAGATACGCGACATAATGTGTAGATACACGTTATTTAATGAATATATCCGGTTTTGAATGATGACGAACTATGTTAATACATTAAGTATGTTCAGTATACGCTTATAAGAAGGTCCACGTTGTTATGTGTAGATAAAGCAGATATACGTTGCCATGTGTAGGTAAAGTAGATATACGTTGTTATGTGTAGACAAAGTAGATATACGTTGTTATGTGTAAATAAAGTAGATATACGTTGTTATGTGTAGGTAAAGTAGATATGCGTTGTTATGTGTAGATAAAGTAGATATACGTTGTTATGTGTAGATATACGTTGTTATGTGTAGATAAAGTAGATATACGTTGTTATGTGTAGATATACGTTGTTATGTGTAGGTAAAGTAGATATGCGTTGGTATTTGTAGGTAAAGTAGATATACGTTGTTACGTGAAGTTACATACATACGTAAATGTACACATTGTTATTCGTAGATACATGTTGTTATAACTGTATGCTGTCAATGTAGCGTGACGTTGTTACGTGAAGATACACGACGTTAAAATGTAAAATCCACTATGTAATATGTATGCACATACTGTATATGTTATGTGTAAATGCACTATGTAATATAAATACTCATGTTAATGTATGCACTAACATTTTTACATTGCTACCGTCCTACAACTACCGGTGACTTGCCATACGCAATGTTGACGTTACGTCGTGCCACACAACCTGCTACTGGTCACATGTCGTTTAGTGAAGTTACACGATAGGAATACATACGTTACTATAAATAGTAACATATTTGTGTAACTATAAATAGTAACATATTTGTGTAACTATAAATAGTAACATATTTGTGTTACTATAAATAGTAACATATTTGAGCGGTTTTCTTCTGGTTATATATTTTGCCGGACATTATAAGGTAACAGTATCATGTAACACGTTCTGTCACAATACAATACATTACAGAAAGTAACAACAACAACAACAGTTTTATTTGTCAATAACATTTCATTTTACTTTCAAAGAAATAAATATTTAAAATATATATTATAGAAGACTCACATTTACCATAGTAAAGTAGCAACATGTTTTGATTATGTTAACAATGTATTTCATTTATAATGAATATACACTTTCAGAAAAATTACCATCATGTCAAACAATAGTCTAACAATGTAATTACGTAATGCCTCTTAATTACGCAGGTTAATCGCCCCTAACCAAACCCCTCACAAGAAAATTGTTGGCTGCCAACTTGAGGTAAAACTTTGTTTTGAAATCCGTCTTGTTTATTTATGATTTTTAATTAACATATTTATACATTCAATGACCACGTTCATGAATGAATTAGCATATTTCTGAATTGAATATTCATAAACTGTGTGTTGATAAAGTTGATCAATATCAACACATCCATTAAGTTGATTGTGGAAAATTATTAAAGAATTAAAGTTACAAATGTATTATAAAAATCCAACAAACTGTGCTATCATCGTTTAAAATGTGCACGTTTAACACAGACTATAAATATTTTCAGTTTTATCTTTAAATACGCTATGTCAGCGGTTTTTTACTACAACAAGTTATTTTCCGGTAAATTTCGAGAAAGAAGGGGCATAATCGAGGCATTAAGCATTATTCACATATACACATATTTCAGAACAGGCTTCATTTACTCATAAAAACACCACCAACACACTGTCATGACTAAAAGGCAATGTATTTATATTTCGTACAATATCTGATCACTGTTCAAACATATTATAGGCACAATTTGTTAACATGAGAAGGAAACGGAAACCTGGATTTAAAGAGACTGCTTTGAAAATCCTTGAATGCCATTGGTCAGTTTTACACCGATTTCAAAAGTAAACCAATCAAATCAATCAACTTTTAATGTGCTCTTTGGTGCCTTTGTGATCTGCTGTTTCTGTAGAATGTTGCCTTCCCTGTCCAATTAGGTATAATCTTTTGTGGTTCCATAGGGGTCAATTTTATAGGATAATGTTTATAAACATATTTTAGTAAATAGGAAATTTTCATAAATCGATTAGGAATATCATATAAAGTGTCTATTATTACACGTGTACGGAGTTTAACAACAACACAATAGGCGCGCCTCTAAAATGTCCGCGCCGTGATCAGATATCCTACAACAAGAAGGCACTTCACATTTTCAATATTAAGCATAAAAACATCGAGGTAAAACATACAAGCATCTGTTTAAATCTAAAATCAAAAGATGGAAGGCTTAATTGTGCATAATTAATCAATCTCACGTTAACGATTCCCCATTGGTCAATTTGAATATTGATCTCAGAATCAACCAATAGAATCAACCAGAACATAGGGTTTAGACCAGTCTGTCGATAGACCAATTAATGAATTTAAACAAAACATACTAAAAACGTCAAAAATACATGTACAACTGAAATGCAAAGTTTGGCCAAATTATGGTGCAACATGTTGAAAAATTTCCTAATTTTTTTTCTCAACAGTTGACGTATATTAAGCTATAATAAATTATCAAAATTCAAAAAGATTTAAAGAACAAGACACAGAATATGTTGTTAATTCAAAATTGAGATTTTCGAGAACTTTTCTCGAATTTATGTTTTTGTGTATTTAAATTTCTCGAGTAGATTATGAAAATGAATGCGAGATTTATACCATGTTGCCAATGTTTTACATGGTATGGCAAGTGCTAGTAAAAACAAAACACATTGGCCACAAATCGTGGCCAAATGTCACAAAGCGGATGAAATCATGAGAAACAGTGAACATGTACATATATTTAGAGTGGACATTTTCACCACTATATTTTACAAACATAAAAGACATGAGCAACATACATGGTGTCAAGGCTTCGAGACGACCAAGATCTTTCAGAAATATCTCGACATCTCGAATACAAACAACATAAACACTTTGATGATTCTAGTCCTCCAACGACAACACGATACATTCAATGTACGAGTCGTACACGTGTTAGATGAATGTACGAGTCGTACACGCGTTAGATGAATGTACGAGTCGTACACGCGTTAGATGAATGTACGAGTCGTACACGCGTTAGATGAATGTACGAGTCGTACACACGTGTTAGATGAATGTACGAGTCGTACACGCGTTAGATGAATGTTCGACTCGTACACGCGTTAGGTGAATGTTCGACTCGTACACGCGTTAGATGAATGTACGACTCGTACACGCGTTAGGTGAATGTACGACTCGTACACGCGTTAGGTGAATGTTCGACTCGTACACGCGTTAGGTGAATGTTCGACTCGTACACGCGTTAGGTGAATGTTCGACTCGTACACGCGTTAGGTGAATGTTCGACTCGTACACGCGTTAGGTGAATGTACGACTCGTACACGCGTTAGACAAACATCTTATGAGTGGAAGCACTATCCGTACTATCTATTTACCCTTTTTGTTGTCATAGTTCACAAATACACTTACGCTACACAGCATCTGCCGGGTCCATTTGATTCGATTTTCCCCACACAACAACAGACGGATGTTGCACTGTCCGAGAACTTGTACACTTATGATCACAAACTGTTGAATTGGTGACATTTGAGTCAGAATTTTGTGTAACTATCTTTTCATACGTGTGGCCATCACGATGTGTAGTCACTTTATTATAGTCATGTTTGTGATGATGATGGTGGTGGTGATGATGACTATTTTTATGGGAATGATTAACGTCTCTTTTGGAATTATTACTATGAACAATGTGACTATGGGTTGGTTTATCACTAGAAGCAATACATATTTGATTATCGTTAGCTACAGTAATCTTCTCCTTGTCGTTGAAATGATCGGTCACGTAAAGTTGAGCTTTCGTCAAGCTCCGTTCACGACGAATTTGTATCAACCTTTTATGTTGACGTGAGTCTGTCTTGAGCATGCGCACTGCCAACAACACAAGAAGAATAAGAATAAATCCACCAGCAATGGGTACAGCTATCACAGCAGCTTTGAACCACAAATCCTTTTGCGGTTTCTGTGTTTCGTGTGTTCGTTTGGACGAAATTCCATCAGAGGTTCCTGAAAATATACAAATGATGAGAATAATTTAACTGCAAGAAGACGTCACACTGCAAGATTACGTCACATTCATAACGTGATCGTCTAATGTAAACACAAGTTTCATTAGAGTGACACGTCCAATATTTTCCATTCTTTGATGACTTTATTGTTGTTTGAAGCCATTCAAAATAAGTTGAGTAAAGTCTAAACGAGAGAGTTGTCTACCGTAAGTACCATATCTATGGAACCAAACTGTTCACATTAAAACACGAACTGGCTCAGATATTAACAGCACTGGGGGAGATTTTATTCAACATATCAATATGTTAACTGACTGCACGAGTTTCCCCCACATTTAGAACTCATTGAATATATCTATCCGGTTCAGAATGAGAATAGTTTCAAGTGTTTGTGGGACGCCCTAATGAGAGAATCGGTTTCAAAGGTAACTGTTAACGACACTATGTTATATCCCGCGAACCATTCTAATTATGAGTTCATTTAATTTCCATTACAAACAAATTTCGACTTCATCAAGTTCGGTACATAATTTGCGGGTCATTAATTCCTACTAATGCATTCTTAAGTGCTACTGTAAAAATGTGAAAATAAGAAAATGTTCGCACGTAAAATTGAAGATATCCGACGCTACTGGTGTGAGGCTGGGTGTATGATTTATGCGGTAATACATTCATCAAATCTCCATGAAGACTATACACTGTTCTCATTACTTTAAACATTATTAACTTAACACCATAATGTGTTATATATTCAAATATCTTCCAAAATCGCTGTATGACATCTTATCTTCTTGAATATTTCATTTTTCGTGGCATAGTTTCAATATAGCACATGTATTGGAAATGTGGGGAACATACGTTTGCATTGCTACTCTGTTCGACATGCGTTTGTATTGGAAATCATTGTGGCAGAGTCACAGACGCTTGCAATTATGGTTGACATTGGAAGTCTCTGTGACGAGGCGTTTGCATTGTAAATCTGTGCTACAGGTGCTTGCATTGGAAATCTGTGTGAAAGAGTCAGAAATGCTTGCATTGTTGTGTGACATATTGGTGCGCGCATTAGAAAACTGTGTGACAGTGCACAGTAATTTGGCGAAACAGGCGATTGAAGGAAACGTTTTTCTCCAAAATCATTAATTTCGTGAAAAGTGCGTTAATAGCCTGGTAACCCAATTAATTGAGAAACTTACATAAATTTGTAGTATTAAATTTGCTACGTAAGGAAAATATTACATAGAAGTAAATTGTACATAAACACCGACAAAATGGCGGAGTTATTAATGACTAAGATTTATAAACATAATGTTATAAATTGACGAACAATACATCATGCATTGTGAATCATGCCCCAGACGTAAGATGAAAGGCAGGGACAAGTTTTATGGGACCAAAAGAAGAGTAATGCAAATAAATTTAAGATATTAATGTGGAAGCTGGCATGTTGTCTAGTTAGATGATTAATGAACAATAGAATAGTTTAAAATAAATGTTTTATATTGTACATTTAGTTGTCTACATTAAGCAGTTACGTACAACAAACCGAACAACATAATCAGGCTATTTTTATAAAATGAGTATTCGTTAGAAGTGATCTGCTGCTATATTGTCTAGTTTACTTCGGACGCGTGACATTTCAGTGACACACTCAGTTCGTACAAGACGTAAGAGTAGATTGAAAATTTGAAATATTATCTCAAAACTTTACTAAATCTAAATCGTTTTTGAGTATTATGGGAGTGTCTACGGAGCAAAAGCATTAGTTCATACAATAATACACCAAACGAATGAATGCATATTTGTGTAAAAGGTTACTAATATGTTCTGACAATTTGAAATGACTTTGCATATACTCGCCAAAGCAGCTGTGACCCTAATTTTCGTTTTCAAAAAAAATGACCCTTTCAAAAATCGTAGTATAAAACGCTGATTTTTACCGATTTTTGATGTATATTTCCCGGCTTTAAAATACACGCCGCGTTCTCTCGGCTCGATCCGCGATTTTACAATGAGATAGGGACGTATCTAGCTATATCTTAAAAGCATTTCTAACGCACAGTCATTTAAAACTCATTTGTGTTTGAAAATTTCTCTTTAATGAAATATCACTCGAGACATAGATAGATGATGCTATTATTGTGAATAAATATGAGATGGAGAAACCTGGCGTGTATGAGCTTTGTGGAAAAGAACGAAAACACGTGATCAGCACTCAAGTTAAAACTTAAAGATGAACACATTATATTCATATCCAACGAATCATAAGCTTATGATGATACTGAGAGTTTAGTCAGCGTAATTATATAAATAAGTTTGCTAACTTTCTTGGAGTACATAATTATACTAGTGAGAAAACATTCATTTATACGAAAAATGCCCACAAAGTGGTTCTGTTGCATTTGGTAAATAGCATTCAATTTTAGAAAAAGGCAGACAAACTTTGACCGCACCCCGTACGAATAAGATGCCGTGCAAGAACATTTCCGAAAAGCGGTGTCAGAATTACAGAGGGCCGCTAAGATAAATGATACGGAAACTCTTAGAGATTCAAAAGTCAACCTCGTAAAATAAGTATTATACTGGAAACTTTGTTCAAATATAACCATTAAATTACTAGATAATAGGACTATAAGACAACATCGTTATATATTATTAGTAAGTTAGGCTTGTATGAGGATCATAGACTATAATCATGTTATTGGTCTGTTTACGTTTATTGTCCATTAAATCACAATTCAAACATAACTCATTTCTTGACCTACACAGTGTAAATAATCATAAATACTTGGCTAATTTATTATCTTTGGTATGAATAAAATCTTGAAGAATGTAAAACTAGTAGTATAGCCGCGTCCATGGTGAAACACGCCGATATGACGAATTCCTATGTTCATAATATATTGGCATTTACTTTGACATTTCATTTTAATGGCCGAATATTCTGAAGATAAACTGAAAGTCATTCAAGACAAGCTCACTCATTCCGGTGAACTGTTACAATCGGAGATATGTCTTGATGACATTTCTATAGGGTGTCACAGTAAACAGGGCCTGTGTCTCAAGAACTGCACGTTGGCTATCGTTGAGATATCACTCTTGTAACATCCTAAAGGGTATCGTTGAGACACAACTTATGATGTAACAGAGTTTCACTGGTGTGGTACTACGATAAACGAGAAAATACAGGGCCAAATTACTTGACAAACTGTTGCATATCGCTAGGTGCACGAAATGTATGGGTTCTAACTATTTCCACCATATTTTCAAAAGTTCAAAACTACTAGTCAGCATAAAGGGAAAGAACTCCTGACTAACTGCCATGGTTCACACACACATATAGGCATCAGGTTCGCTTTCATACTGCACACACAGAGTGTAATGCGTTATGAGATATTGATACGTGAACAATAACCCGGTATACATGTCTGTAGTTGTCCCCTCCATCGACTGACTACGTTCATACACTATAGCTTCACAAATACTGTTAATACATGCTTTGTTCAAGGAATGTCACACACGGTCTACGCATTCACTTAGTACCTTTACTAAAATGACAGTGTTGAAATCATACACCCTGTCTTAGGTTACCATCCCTACAATACAGACTAGAGATAGGACTGATTTACCGACACGAGACACTAACAACATTTGTAGTTTGCAAATATTTTTTCTCAACTACTTTACAACTCATTTATTTCGTTTAAATAATACGACGAATTAGTGGATACGGTTTGTTTGGTACTAACGATATTGTACGACTAGGGATATTTGGTCGTACATTTACGATTTTGATATATTTTTGTATGAAACTATGGCTTTCCCTTATGTTAATATAAGTTAACTTCGCAGACAAGTAACCTCATGAAAATTAGTTGAATATTTCGGATTTTTTTACATAATTTATAATATGTGATTTTTTTCAAAACAGAAATTATTTTGTTCGCCTAATTGTGTGCCCCTTCTTCCGTGTAAAGAAGTGGCATTCTCTAGACGTACACAGGCCCGCTGAAAGCTTAAAGACAAATATATCCCTCGTCTAAAGCACCGAGAAAGTTAAATAGTTAAGAATTAGCTCCCTTGACCCGCATAATCTCTATATAAATGGCGTTATCTTTAAATTCCTTGGTATCGAGGGGAGACTTTAACCACCACCGTATGATGAGTTGTAAACGATATATGCAAACATCCCCACTACTTTCCTAATTGTCCTAACTGTCATTCATGATAAATCTCTGTTTGAACTTATAAATCATTGGGGTTCTTGTTGATAGACACAGATCTTTAATGAATTTTTATTTCAAACACAAACTGAGGTACAAGCGGTAGTTTTAAAGACGCGGGCCGTACATCAAGCTATATCAACATTCAAATTACCCGAGAGACTTAAATCCTAGACCGTAGTATAAACTTTTGCATTAAGATATATTATGTGGTTACGTTATCGGCGCACTTTTTAACTATATGCGTCCCTTTCTGTCTCAGGTTTTGATGGGGCAAAAATGCACACAGCGCCAGTGGATAATTACTAAACGTTTGCAGAACAAACATCGACAATCTTAACTTTGATTGAACAAACATATTAAGGATAATTATCTCTTTAACGTCTGGCAGTCATTTCGAGACCAATAACAAAATATTAAAAGAGAATTTATTCAGAAAAAAAACTTCTTTTTAAAAAGAACTTCATACAATCGAGAGACGAACACTCGCCCTTGGATAAATCTCAGACCAATTGAAAATAGAAGTAAACATGCCCACAGGCATGTTGTTCACTGAAACTAGCTTCAAGAGGCATCCTGGTCAACTCGGACTTAATCATTTGTAATGTTTTATTTACCGGAGAAAAACGGAAATTGTCGAGCTTTCACGATTGCTACAAGAGGTTCTTAATGAAGATGAAATATAGCGGATAAAAGCTCCCATAAACACAACATGTCGTATTAAGTGAATTAATGCTGCAAGTTCACTATCCTTGAGTAAATCTATAATAAAACAACACATAAAGTGTGTAAATGACTGCACGAGGCGCTGTATATTCCAGTGTCTACGCTTGTTTGTGAAGTACATACTTATAGAATAATTACACTAAGTGTTAATATCAACACATTTTGTACATAACTTATGTAATATTGGCAACAAGTTATTAGATTTATATTCGACTTATCTTGGTGAGATTTATAATTATGTTCCTAGGTAAGAATTACAAGCTGTATCTAAATTATTCAAAGGATTCTATCTTAATGACATGCTGTTGTGGTTGTTTAACATCGCCACCATCATCGTTATTATTGTCGTTAAACAACAACAACAACAACAACAACAACAACAACGGCAGCAGCAGCAGTAGCAGCGACAACAACATTTCAAAATTATAAAAAAAAATAAAAAAAAATACTAAAACGCTTATACTTCGCGCAGTAATTTTTTAAGGTACATGACATTGTGGACAATTTTTTTCTATCGTAAAATCAAGTTCTTCCCAAAACCCCACTGATTAAATTAGGATACGGCCTGACAGAAGAACCCTACATTTGCACGTGTATCGGCCTCAGAGATGTTAAGTAGCTGTTGTAATTTATTACATCATTCAAGATACATAATCTCCTCAGAACATATGTATAATTTATGCCTATCTGTGTATGTATAGAGCTAACCGACGTTACGTCAGTAATAAAGTACGCTCTGAGACAAATTGGCGGCCCTATAAATCGTTCTTTAGTGGAAATCTTTTTTGCAGAGTAGGATTGAAGTGTTTCTGAGCTTTGCATTCCACTCGACGAATTAAAATCTATTTAGTAACAGAAGTGCAACGTCGTCTCGATCGTAGCGGAAAGCCACAGCAACGATACATAATAAGATCTTGTTTTTAAATATATACGAGAACATTAATCATTTCAGTGGAATGCAATAAAAATATCCAAGCAATAATTGATAATTGCGTGTTAAATCTTCATTAAGTATTTCCATTAATGACTCGTCAACTGCTTCGACTTCTTTAAAATCACGTAGCAGTAAATAAACAGCCATGGTTTACGCTGCTAAAGTATAAAGTTATAAACAGAATAATTTCATTGTTTTGTGAATGACCATAAACTTGTCTAGATCTAATGTGTCTTTGTTTAGATCATATGGCTGCAACCATAAGGATGTTCTGAACCGATTCTCCCCTTCCAGAACCAGAGAGAAATTATCTTATAATATTCATGCGTTATTGTGCTACTTGAAACAATATCTTCAAATCAGGAATATCAATATAATGGGTGTTTCAACCTTCGATAATACATCACGGGGTATTACAGACTTGGCTGAGATTTTTGGAGCGATGTGTGCACGGGATACTTAAGTGCATGGTGCCAGTACCGTGAGGTGGCGCAAATGTCGAGGACTATAGAGAGTAAGGTTCGAATCCCGAAGAATTTATCGCAACACATCCAAATTAAAAATGTTTTCTGTCATGAATGAAAAGTCCTCGCACGTGACATCATTGGTCACTATAGAAAACCTTGTATATTTGATTGGTCAAGAAAGTTACCTTTTCTATCAGGCGCTTGGTCGATGATGACGCTAATCTCGTTACTATCCCGATAGTTACACATATCCAACGTGCAGCAGATAAGCTCAGCTTCAGTATCTGGGATATTACTTTCAGGTCCAACAATAACTGTTTCTTTAATTTCCAAATCGACCGCTTCATTCGTTATATTTTCGTGATTTTCAGCAAAACTGGCAGTGGCGCCACCAACGACGCAAGTACGCATGCGTGGTTCTTGTTGTAATGTGTCCGCACAACCGGAAACAATTGTCGT
This sequence comes from Spisula solida, assembly GCA_947247005.1. Lineage (NCBI taxonomy): Eukaryota > Metazoa > Mollusca > Bivalvia > Venerida > Mactridae > Spisula > Spisula solida. Next base: position 39,859,778 of record OX365958.1, on the reverse strand, counting down.
CTGCAACAGATCCATGGTGTTGTCTTTGTACTTGATATGTGTGTAGCACATTCCTAGCTGTGACTTGCACATATAACCCGTTGTCACACAGCCAGATTCGTTACAATAACAACGGATTTCCCCTGAAAAAAGATGATACAGAATATTGTTACATGTATTTACATTGAACTCGCCTGGATTCCTGAACTGCGCTCGAACACGCTCTGAATAAATACGTCAGACATAGCTTCCCTAAGTGCAGTCCTATCTTCGCCTTTTATCACGTAAACATATGCATAAATATTCAATTCTTTACAATGGAAATATGTTTCTAGACGAGACAGAAGGAGATTATGGTGTTTTTGCAGAGCATCTTTTACGAGAATGTTCACATAAGTAAACCATACAATTTGCATGTCTAATTGCGCTGGCGTCGCAACAGAACGCTACGATGAAATTTCGGAGAATCACTGACTTCATAGAATTGCGAAAATTCCAAATAAATCTACCGTTCGGAGCCATCGTACGGTCTATAAAATCAAGCGTGGAATGGAACACAGTGCATCGGTAGATTAATAGGACTAGTTAATAATAAACCAATTAACACTAGCGACGTATTAATTGCTTTTAATCAATGTTTACGGTAAGTATTACATAAAATATAAGCAGTAAACAATAAAGTCAAGCCATTGTCATTATGTAAAATTATAGTTTATGGGTACAGGGGCTGTTTTCGTCCCTCCTACCAGAACGCCCTCTGGCGAAAACAACTTGTGTGGTAACGGGGTGAAGAATGGTGGCTTGACTGGGATGAAAGTGACAAATAATCATAGCCAGCGATTTATTATATACATTGTATTCAATAGTTTAGATCTAAACTATTTGTTTAGATATTCCTGATGAAGACTTGTGATTAAGGTCGAAACGTCGATAAATCCTGGAGTTTGTATTATTTGATTATATTTATGGTAGTTTAACGAAGACACACGATCGTGTTTACTGCATGTAGAATACACAATTCAGTCACATTGGCATCTACAGTTATGTCCTAGGTACTTCTATTAATGTTTCGTAAATTTGTACTATATTTTAAACCGTCGCAGACAGAACTAAATTTGACCTTTGAAGGACTAAACCCATGGTCTATACCCATAATGAATCCATTACCCGTCCTAGACCAACTAACAACTCAAAGGCATTCCGAATAATTGAATATGGCGGAGTAAATTGAGTGCTAATGTAGATCTAATTCGTTAAGCGCCAGTTGCCACTCAGAGAGTGTAACTGAACCCAGAGACAACTAGAAAGAATGTGCAACTAGAACCTACATGATGCTCACAAATAATGTATACAAGTTACTTCTTCTTGTGTGCTGTTTTGGCATTATTTAAAGTGTCGCTTTTTGTGTTACCGGGCTAAATATAGAATGTAACATAACCACGTGACCAATCAAGTTCAATGGCGGCGGCACCAATTACAAGACTCACAAGACTTGCTCAAGAACACAAATGTACATCATATATTTGTACACCGTAAATTAACATTCTAAATCTTCCATCTCTCAAAGTTTCAACATTAACTGGTCTACAATTCATGAAGTTTAATTCCGTGTTGAAAGCCAGAACACTGTTACATAAACCATTAAAATTATACAAACTGTAATGAGTGTTTGAATGTCTGAGGCATTAATGTTTGATTCGAGTATATAGATAATCTTTATAGCTTCGCTGTACAATTACATAAACGTTATCTTAATAGAGGTATTTCACAACATACCTACACCGAACTCATATTGTTCTCATTCTGAGATATACCAAGTAGTTACCTCCCCTGATGAAATATTAATGTCGCTTTGAATTCAAAGGGAGATCACTTTGTACGATATTTAATCATCACAAAACACTATTACCTAAGTTTTTGGGTTGGTGGTGGCTAATTAAGTATTGTTTACAGTTAATTAGTGACAGTCATTAACAGATAATCACATACATTATCCCATCAACAATAAATGTAAGCGGTTTCGATCATTAGTTCTTCACGGATACATTATCAGACTAGACCATTAGCAAGGCGCCACTCATAGACCACTGTAGGTTAGCGAGGAATCTTTATCTCGCAGTAAACAGATTCCTCGAGACAATAAACAAGGTAGCGAATGACAGACTGTGTCTAGCAGCATTATTGTTAATGAAAAATAACATTTTGACATTCAGTACACATCGTTGCTATTACAGCACCTCTCTACGCGGTCGTAACTCAAACCTCTCAGAGAGTAAAGAATAGCATGTTCATTGCCGTGAAATAACGTTGGTACCAGTCTAACAGTAAAGCATTCTCGTGTCAAAGTTTTACGACGCGTTAACCTAATATTTTGTCGTTAAATGCGCACAAACTGACATGCAGATTCATCATATTTCTACACCATTAATATGGTAGACTATCTTCAGGTTTGAGGACAGAAAAAATCAAAGGGAAAGGATTCACTGTATGTTCATAGCTTAACCAAGCTTCAGACACTAGACAATTATCAATCCGTTCATGCAGTAAAGCATTCACGTACAAATTTTACCTTTGACAAATTAAGACAGTTCAATACAAATCAACCAAAAAAACATAAAAGCTCGGTATTTCACTGGCGACAGTAAAATACACAGCATGCTATTCTCATGCGCACCGACGTAAGTAAAAAATGTGTAGCACTTAAGCAGACCCGTAATTGCTTCTGGTATCAGATCTTGTGCTAAGTATTTACGTCGTTTCAATCACAATTTATAGCTCTTAATTATATAATACGAAGCCATTTGGTTTTTCAAGTCTGCGTTTTATCAGCGTGGTGTGCAGACTTAACGTCGATAGTAAGTCGCCATGACAGTTTTGCTATTTAAAACGAAATCGTTTTAACTTTTCTGAAGCATAACTACATTGTTACTAGACGGTTAGAAGTATGATTTTAATATCTGCCTCAAATTTCGCTATTTATTTGTTATTTATGGGCGCTGTAAGCCGTAAACTCGGTAATATAAACTGTACATACAATTGAATATGACAACATTTTTGTGTAGTATTTAATATAGAGCCGCAGGTCCCGGGTCGTTAAAAGGGATTAAATGTCTTATAGTTATTTATCAACATGTCGTGACATTGTATATTATAGAAACTGTGGGGGAAGGAAAACTGATCAGTCTAAACGAGAAGCACATTCAATCTACTCAGTTTTAATACGACAAATACTGAGTTTATTAAGAAAATAAGATTCACGGCTTCAAAATAGCCATGGGACCTCTATACAGAGATCAAATGTCAACTAAATCAAAAACTGTAATGGAGCCCGGGTGTTAATAAAAGTGTGTGCATTTCGTAAATGATTTAAATATTGACACTGGGAAGAAATCAAACACTGTGCGGTACCCAGGCTCCCATATAACGCGAATTTAGGTGAAATTGAACGTTGAGTATTATGGAGTTTTCCTAATAAAGTACTTTTTGTCTCAATTTGTTATTAATTGAAATTATTCGTTTTTTTTGTTTCGTAATGAATTTTCTATCAGAAACATACTCCTTTAAAAAATCTGTTTAACCTTTTACGAAATCTCAACTCGATTAAAACACAGAACAATGACTCATTCTTTTAATGACTGGCAATCAAACACATCCTGACAGCGCAATTAGCGGCCATGTTTTGTAACATGGTGACACGTAAAAACCGAGTCTTCGTGTCATCATTTTTGTGTTTATTTGTCATGAAAACTTTGTTAGCCCATTAGACAACGTAGTTTTTGTTGTACAAACATTTTTGTCCAGTTTATCTGGATGAGTCTTCCACTCCATATTAACCGACAGATGATACTCCCATAATGCATTGCAAGAGTATTATCGCTGACGTCAGTACACTCGTAAGTGCTCGTTGGTTTCCGGCAAATCTGGAAATGAACAGCGTCCAACAAGTATGTGATCAGATGAGTCTAGATCTAGATCTAGTTGCATTTTACAATAGATGTTTCTTTCTTACAGGGACGTCAATTCACCTGAGTGTGATGGTGAACTGACACATTGACGCCAGGAATGTTACATGTTGACCCTCGTGGTTCGAACTTAATGACTATTGTTTTGTCTATCAATTTCAAATACGGAGAGTCTTTTTTGGAGGCAGTGATGTCAATTAATTGACCAAAAAAGGAGAGCACCCCGTGGACCCCCTGGTTCTCTTCACTTGTTGGGAACAACTATCGAGTTCCGAGGTCGGAAATCCGAGCTTGGATGATGAATAGTTTCACAGATTTCTGCTGCATAAAAACGTCAACAAAATAGATGCTTCAGATGTAAAATAACTTCAAGAATATTAAGATTATTCTGGTAAGTGATAAAAGAACATAGAGCGATACACCAGACAGATACTACAAAAAACAATAACTGTATGCCACGTAAAATTAATGAATAGCAAACACGATTCCCAACGTTCTCTCTTGAACAAAATGCCTTTGATAAATATTTCAGCCGATGAGAGATTTATACAAAACTCATCTATTAGAAAAACCAGAGAGAGCAGAAGTGACTGAGAATTGCGTCTGCTTTCCCATGGTACATATTAAATGTGGAGGATTGCAACAATACAATTAACTTTCACTGAGGCATGACCTGGCGTCATCCGGGAACTATCTTCTTACGATCGTCGAGTCTCCCTCGTAGTTTATTTCTAATCAAGCGCTCGTCTGAAAACACAGACCGCACTTGTTTTACGTTTGCTACGAATTACCGTCAAATTACTGAAGAATTAACTGAAGTTCTTGTTTAAGAATAATGGCTTCAAGATAATATGGCTGCGTCTATGGTTAATGTTAGCTACTGTATCGTCTGCAGACTTGAAGTGGCGAGAACCTCGACTTGCGGTTCGCAATTATATTTTTCATACACTTGACTTGAAATTAATTATTTCATCGGTAGAGGCTTGTACTTCTTGCTTGAAACGACGGGAAACTATTTCCTTTTTCCGCCCGATCGCCAGACGCAGGCAAGATACAGCAGTATTACAATATGGTTGGCGACGATAGTCTAAATCTCAAAGATTATGTTGGATAACGAAACTAAAGGCTCTTTAGTATTTTGCAAATACTCGAAACAGGAAAACATTCTTTAAACTCTGTCTAAACTCCGCACATGCGCACTTTAATATGCCTTTATAACATTTTTTTAGATTTCAATCGAAGCGATTTTGCATTCTGGTTGATTAGCGCGTACATTGTATATTACGAAGTCGTACCGCCTTTAAAATGTAATTTCCAATATGACCTTACAGGTCTAAATATGACCAGATTAGTTTATACCGACATAATGTAGTGATTCAAAACCTTAATCCCCTCTTGATTTTTTTGTTAAACCTACTTGATCGGTATCTACTCTGTATACAAGTGGTCATTTCAAATTAATCTGTTTCGGGACAAACTATGTGGCTGGCAGACAAACTTACGCTGTCCCACGGCGAACAGACAATAGTCCTCCCCATTCTGTTTGAGGCAATTAGGCTGATTTAGCCGATAGCTAGCGAATTGTAGGGAGGTTTATCGTGGTAGACTAGTCGTCTGGTACCAGACAATTACAAACATAATCTTTTCATAAATATTTTTCTATCAGTTTAACATTTGTACGTATTTTAATAATCCGATGATTTACTTTAAGTTGGTCAGCATGGGAGAAGAATGTCTGTACATTGTATGGTCGGGTAACTCGGGTTGGTGCCGTAAATAGGTCAGCTATCAACAAGTGGCTTCTAATGTCAGGTCGAGGTTGATTTGATGATATACATGTATAGCATGTTTTGTTCCTTCGAAAGACCCTAGCCTCAGTAGCCTGGTATTTTGTCGCACCACAAGACCGTCGGGAGTAAGATTTTATAATTCCCCATCGAGTTTTCATAACTGTACACATTTCTTCAGAAAAACACAATAATAAAACATCGGCAGAGCTAGCCTAGCAAAATGCTGAAAACGACAGCTATCGGCGGGCCCTGTCGTTGCATAGACGTAGTAAAACGCTCGATAGCGGTGTTTGGTAGCGTTTTGGTTAGGCAACGGGCTCCACTTCAAAATTAACAGCCGAAGTTTTCCAAGTCCTTTTGAACTGTTCCCCTCCTTATTTGCCTTCAATATTGAAATGACCAGTTTACATTGGTCTAAAAGGCCCATGATTTTATGTGTGAGGTTTTCTCGTATATAGATGCCTAAATGTTTCAGTTATTTGGGCAGTACGCTACAACTCTAGGTACATGAACACAGACTTAATAACCACATATACAATGATTTCAACTTATTTAAGATCAGCTCGAGAAACGATCGTACAAAATTATAACATATAATTAACCAGTTATTCGGGATAAAAATGCACAAATCAAATAGAGAAATGAATGTCGATGGAAATTGTGGGCCTTTGTAATGATGGGCATGCGTCATTTTTTCATTACAATAATAAATCACGTTAAATGGTTGTTTAACTCGCTAGCAATCAAATTGTCCAATATTTCCGCATTCTGTTTGTAAACGGTTTTCTTTATTTGTAGACTAATTCATACAAACGTTGAGAAATGATTGAAAATTTTTACTTCAAAATGTCAATAATGAATCAGCATGCAATGTTGATTTAGTTTGGATTTTAAAAAAAATAATCACATTTATGCGAAAACCTGTGTACTCCGACAGTCTATTAACGATTCCTTTTCAAGCCCATTGTGTGGACTATTTACATAGATACCAAATAGTCCATTTTCTAAATTTCTTCACATATTCATACGCCTTATTAAACACTTCATTTCAATAGCTTTACGCTAAGGGTTGTATGTTTAACATATAAAAACTACTCCAGCGAATTCAACAGTATTTTAACGTTAAATAAACGACAATTTACGTTTGACTGTCAACATTCGATCTTGGCCTTCTTTAAATGAGCATAACGACACCCATCGCCGTCCTTTGCATGCTGTTCTAATCTTAGACGACGCTCGCTTTTCTTTCATAAAAAGTGAAGTCAGTCTAACAATGAATTGCTCAGATGTAATGTAAATATAAAAGCTATAACGGATACAAATGGTTGCACCATGATGCATGAGATCAATATATACAATCGGGGGGGGGGGGGTGACGTCATATGCACAGTAGCCGATCAGCCTGTGACAGCAGCTCGATGGTTACATCTAGTGATACCCATGCCCGGGACATACCGTGCTCAACAATCAAACGGTCAAACACCAACCTTTTCACAGATGATGTGAACACACAATAATTGTCTGTTACATAACGTCCACACTCTTGGATAGCCAATGCAATATAATATTTATGAGCATATAAGCCCTATGCTGACTTTAAACCATTCAGTAACGAAAAGCCGCTCTAATAAATGTAATATAATATGATATAAAATCCCTGGTAAGACAATACGGCTAGGTTTGACAGCTATATCAAACAGTAAGTTATACCAGTATAACAATATATCTGGTAACTACATACAGTGACCTGGTACTGGTATAGTTAAGGATACATGTGTAACCACTCAGCACTGACGTATTAAACAACACTTTCACCGAAACCTGATTAGTAAACCATCCAGCGGGGTACAGTTACCAAGTCTAAAATATACACAAGGTCAGTGTGAAAAATTTCTACACTCAACCAAAATCTTTGCTAACCTATTTGTTTCTAAGTACCCCACCCACTGAGCAATTGTAGAAGACCCAATTGCATATAAACTGCACATTACGTCAAAACCAGTCACACAACTACGTCCTTATCAGCGTAGAAGCGAAAGTTTATAGCTAACAAAATATTTTCATTCTACCTTAATTCGCCCTCAGGCAACGAAACATGTCATTTCGTACTAAGATATATCGTCCCGTCAAACAGCAAAACTATAAACAAACTAAAATGCTTTTAAAACTTAAGTTGTTACCGGTATACACGCTGAAGTTTAGCTCCCAAAAAATGTCAAGAAAATTTTAAACAAAAAATCACAAACATTAAATGCCACTCGGCAATGAGTTGAGGACACTGTGCATTAAAATGTCGACAAAGCTTTATCTGGTTTTAAAGTTTTGCACACTTAGAAATATATTTTACCCAATAGTTTACTATCGACATTTACGTAGGTATCATTGGAGAATTTGGCTTTTTTTAAAACATTAAGTATTTTGTTACTTGAGAACATTATGTTTTATGAAATTCAGAAACGCCGGTACATGTACACTAGTATACGTGTTAGTAGTCATCTTAATTCAGCAGTCACCTGTATTTAAGCAGTCGATACATGTATAACTAAACCCCACTTGAATAGGGCTGTTCAGAAAGTTGCAAACTTGTTCACCAGCGTATTTCTTTTCCTAACTAACCACTGGTGCATGAGGCTGGTAGGTCGAGGCCTGAACCATTTATCGGAAACTATGCGTTACACGTGAACACTATTTATATTCATTTCAAGTTATCGTCAAATCAAACTAAACAAAGGTGTGCGAATCGAACTCTATCGATGGAAGTGATAATGCCTACAGGTTGCCGAGGGAAACACAATATTCTAGAATGCTGTGTTGCTTCGTAGCCGGTAAAATCTCACAGAATGGCAGAAAATGTATCACTCGGCTTGATGGCTGTACAAACTATGCATCTTACAGCATACAGCAGTAGATTGATTAAAGAGTTTATAGAAAACAGTACAGTAAGCTTTGAGATTTGGAGATTCGCAGTGAGATAATTCTGAGAAATATTTTCACTATCTTTACTGAAGATCGTTCCACCAGAGTTCAATGGATGAGAACCATAAATAACAACACAGTGCGATTATAACAATAAATTCAGTGTAACTGGCAACCAGTCTGAAGTCTCCACAATGTGATTGGTTGTCTTGACTGATTCAATCTTAAAATTGACCAATGAGAAGACGTTATTATCAGACTGGATTCTAGGCAAATATTTTATAGGAAAAACTGTGTGACATATATGTAACGGAAATCTGAAACCAGTCTTACAATTTGAAGCATCTGAAATGGTTGTCTCCGAGTTTGGCCAATGACAAGTCTACATTCTAATGCAGATGTGAACACAGTTTTTGGACGGGTTATACGAATAGCGTATCACGTTGGATGCCCTGTGGTATGTTTCTATAATGATAGTATAACGAGAATCGTCTCGTGAGATTCATTGTTCAAGTTGTGTTGTTCTATTCAAAGCTTTGATGTTACTGGGAGTATAGAAGCGTGTTAAAATGATGATGTAGAGACGATAATTGTCAGATAGTCCTCCGACTAGTAATGTAAATGACGATAACGTTAAATACCCGTTGATTATTTTGATCATTTTGACACAATCACCATCTGTCTCAACAAACGCTTGGAATCTGTCTAAACCGGTTGATACATACATCCAACAAAAGCTGGGTATTTGTCGCCTAAACGCTTGATTACGTGCATCGAAAAGGCTTAAAACATTTGTCTTTCGATATCGGTTTTCAACCGTTTTACGGTATAGAACATTTGGTATCCGTCTAATAGGCTTGATACTGTCATAGAAATCGCGATATCTGTCGTTTGATTTCAGCTTCAACCATCGCTTGATATAGGCGCCAACCATCGCTTGATATCGGCGCCAACCATCGCTTGATATCGGCGCCAACCATCGCTTGATATCGGCGCCAACAAACGCTTGCTATCAACTTTAATAAACGCTTGGTAAAAGGTCTATTAAAGGTCATATTAGTAATTGCACTGTTGTGATTAATACACAAAAAACCTGGTTAACTAACCAGCTATGTACTAGCTCATACATCACACTTATATATACATGTACAAGTTTTGTACGACACAACTAAGGTTTCCGTCAGTATACAAAAGTCAACGAGCCTATAAATCACAATTCGTCACAAGTTGTCGGCGTTTTGCCTTAAGACATATGTATTCATTTACACACACGAGATTTTTATACTGTCTGGTGTGGAGGGTTGGTATAACTAAAGTTGGTTATTTACATGAGTAATTCAACCTAAGTCTTTAATAATAATTTACACAGACTAATGTACGACCGTAAACAAGCCATGAAGACCATATTAACACGATTTCATCCATGTAAATTATAAAGTGTATAATAACTTATATCAATTATTGAATGTGCTCATTTAAAGGCTACTAAAGAATACGCAGACCGCACACGTTCTCACGTGCACAGCAACTGATCGCGTGTACTTGCAGCACAGACAACTTCCGTGTTCCATCTTAACTATATTTTAACAACAATAAAAATGCCTAGCATAGTCTTTATTTGCCAGTCAGTTTCTGCTGAAATATGGCAGGCATCTGAGTGTCTCAATCCGTATTTGAACCCAGATCGCCAGATTAGACGGCAAGCGCTCTAATCATAGAGCTACGAAGACACAAACAATAACGAACGCAATATTTAACACATCAGGATTAAGTTATTCTGCATGTTTTCCTTAATTTATCGACAGTAACAACAAAATCTATTCAAGACCAACATACACAAACAACACAAGAAATATTCTGTACTTCGTTAATTCATTTCTAGGAATTATTTACTCAGGAACATGTTGTACTAGCTAGGGTAGTTCAGTAGCAATGTTAATCGACAGAGCTCTGGAAATACCAGTAAAATTATCTCCTAATATTTTGATTATCAATGTAAACGGGGAACTACTAGATTCATGTGGAGCCTCTGAGACTATGTAGATTTATTCCACTATCCATCGCACCGGAATATGTCAGTGTTTTCCGTTGTTTAAGCACAATTGAAGCAACATCCATAGTTTACAACATTCATTTCATATTCCAGTCGTAGTCTCCAATGTTCTGAGGGTTTTTTGGTGTAAGATAATTTTATTATTGGCGTCACTTAATGCTCCGTGATATTAGAAAGATGAAAAACATGACAACATTACTAGTGTCTGATATGAGTTCAATATGTCGAGACATACGGGTCGGGGGCGATGATACACTGGTGAACTTCTACAATGTACGGAAAGTGAAGTTCTAAGCATGAATACAGTGGTGCGCATACACTTTGGTACATGGATATTTTAGTGCACCGAAAAAGAGGTGCACGGACTATTTCGTAATAGAACACATTGGTGCACATTCATGTTGGCACACGGACAATTGGGACCCTGACGCACGTCGGACAAACTGGCACATAGACCAGTGAACAGACAGCCACACACACAAAAATCTCTCCAGATATTGACCTGTCCACACACATAACGAGCCCCCTTTACCAGTCTACCCCTTCCACTTATTTACAAATTATTGTATTCAAAAACCAGCACATATGTGACATAAATACATTTAAAACTAAGAGTTGTTAAACCGAAAACATGAAAACGAGCTGACAAGATGAGGCAGTAGCAAGCTAATTATAGTGTTAAATTACATATACCCATTAAACGAGTCGTGGAATGCTCTTACTTTGTGATCCCTTCGTCTTCAATTTCCCATAATTCACCTTACAAAAACACTTTTATTTGCAGTTAAATTGTTCAAGTTCAAAAGAGGCTTTAGTTGTTACAACTCTTCATTTTAACACATCTGCTCGAAAATCCATTCACAGTGAAGTTGGGTTGAACAAATTACGCACATAATAGTGTTGAGACGATTTTAGATGTAAAGAAAGCGGCTGACGTTTAAACTGCCATCATTTTGTAGGAAATTATTATCTAGAGGATTTAAACAAACGACGAAGTTCAAAGAAAACTTGGCTTAAACTGTTAAGTGTATCAATTCGAATATAATTGCAGTTAGCTCTGTATGCTAAATTAAAATGTGTGTCTAGCTCTGTATGAGATTTTGGGCTGGTACTGTGTTTTTGTTTACAAATTGCGCATTTTATTTTCAAACGTCGGGTACACAGTCTATCTTCTTGTTTGTTCTCCAAAGCTTTGTTTCTTCAGTTTATCCGTTCGGGGAGATAGGCGTTGTTTGAACAGGAATTTACATCAAAGTTGAAACTATAATGCCTGACTCATTCACATACATCTAACGTACATAGTGACTGGAAATTATAAAGCCGATACTTAAGATAGCAAAAATGTAAAAATCCAGTGATAATAATAAATAAATAAAGAACAATTTCAACCTCGCATACGTATTTACTCTATATAATATTATCATAAATTATAGTTATAATACCTACTAAAGTAAAGTTGTAAAAATTGTTACATAATGAGATTTCTAATAAAATAAGATAAATGAAACGAGTTTTTGGGTAAGCAGACAATAATCATAACAAAGTGGTACAAATTGTTCTCAGAAAACACAGAAGATCAATAGGCAACAAAAGGCAAATAGAGATATGATATAGGTTGAGTGCGAATCATATTGTACTAATATCATCTCAAAAATCCATAACAGTTGTGTTTATGAAATCCGATGAGCATTCAGCGAAACCTCGAAACCTCGAAAACAAAACCAAGGTATATAAATGGCAATGATAGTGAGGTAGCCTTAGTACCCAGGTTTTACAAGTTATAGATGAAATTGAACTCATATTTTTAAGAAGTGTTTCATGAAAAACAACATAGTCGTAACAGAGCAATGAAGTTGGTGGTTGTGTTTATGAATAGATTTCTACCAATTTAAGCAGCAAATGTTCTCTGTAATACTTTCAGCAGAATCAAGCTCAGAACAACGTCAACATGTAAGGTTACGGTAAAGAAACACACAGCACAAAAAATCTGCAGATAATTGATATTGATTAAAATAAACGGTAAACGAACGGCTGCACATCTTCCCTGGTAACGTAGTAACAGCGGGAAACCTTGGAGAGGCTAGATATTGCGGTAATATCCCGGTATGTCAGGGTTTATTAGAGAGAAAACCAGAAACCCTTTCCGTAAATAAGTTCACCGTTCATGTAAACATTTTACGAGTGCATTATAGGTTTGTAATGTGTGTCTGCTTCAAGCAGGAGATATTAACGCGGGGTTCAAGTATTTAACCGTTGAAAGACGTCTGCTTCGTGCGATTGAAACAAGACAAAATACTCGGAGGCAATAAAAGACTGGAGTAAATAAGTAAGAAGATTTGATAAATAACTGATCGAGTCCGGGAAATGTCTGATAACTCCGTGTCCTTATTTTGCTTGATTCCGATCGATAAAGAATAGATGTATGTTAGAGACTACTAAATACTGATTGGGAAGTGGCAAGACGCCACTAAAACTCTACGCGTGAGATAGGGGGACGGGCGACACATCTAAAAGTCATATTACGATGCACGCATTGCAGAACTCAGTCCATTTGAAACAGAATAAAAACACGTGAAAATACAATGTAAACAAAAACATGGACAAATTCGAAACTATGCAAGTTGAATGTTTGAAACGCTTGCAACATGGTCCGTAACTGAGAGGCATGACGTCCACTTGTGATACTAGTATTTCAGCTGCCAATAATATCATTTCTAAACCGTTTTAAATTCAAATTAGAACAGTTAGTGAATTAAACAAATAACTCGTTCCAGATAGCTATAGTTCACTCAACAGCCTTCAAAGGTAAACACATAGTTCCGTAGTTGCGCATTTTGCAGTTGTTTGGTACTTCGTTTCGCTTCGTATTTAAACGGTCTTTAACGAGGAAACTCGGCATGACGTAGCCACTTCAAGCGTATTGTCATTCTCTGTGTCGATATTTGAATGAATAAATGTTTGACGATATAACTACAGCATACGGTAGATAGATCTGATCATTCAGCAAGTATGTTGTGTTCATATTTTCTCTGATTACCATTAATCATTTATCAAAATATGACTCATTATATTGTGAAACACTGTGGCACACATAAACGTAACGTACTGATTCGTTTTGTCTAAACTCTACTTATCAATGATATACATAATATGAAGAATCATTTAAAAGTAACTGAAGAATTATTGAAGTTTTACAGAAGAATGAAATGCAATGACACCGTATATGACTTTCTTTATTTTTCAGATTATGTCTCACAAACTGGAATTATTGGTATTCTCACCGAAAATGGGGACCTTAAACGAACGAAATCGGTGTTACGCTGAGTGCTTAATAGAACCCCCATCTCAAGAGACCCCTCTAAACAGTTAGGGTCGCACGGGGTTCCAATATATCGTGATACAAATCCTATTTTACTACCTGTAATAGGGACCGCCTCCGTTTAAGAATGTTCGAGGCAATAAATCTCCGATTATATATCCATCTCTGATTGGTTGAATTTGAGTAAAGTGGTAAAATTTATCAATAGCAAGGCCGCATTTTGAGATTGGTTTCAAAACTCAGCTTCAAGAGTCAAGACTCACAAGAAATTATTCTTAATTACCATGCAGCCATCGTGTGCAAGTTCCACTTCTTATCTATGCCGTCGATTATCTCATAACAATTATTGTGTTGATTAAGAAATTACTGGTTGGTGTGAAGAAGAAGATGTTTGCATTTTTTAACGACACAAACATGTGAGTTTAACCCATTTATGCATCGCTCCAAACCAAACGATTAAATTTATGGTAGGTCGTAAATTTACGGATAAAAAGTGAACTTAAAATCATGGAAAAAAATCAAGCGTAAGTGGCGACAGTATTTTATAAACAATTTTATTGTAATAAAGCCTCGTAAAATAGAAATCAGTTGGTTTTAAAGTGCCCCTGGATTTACTGTATGACACACTAAAGGGACATCCACCAAATGCATGGATAGTTATGATCAATTTAATACGTTTATTGAACACCTACCTTTGACTGGTCATGGGCTTTTCAGCTTAAACCAGACTGTTGTAATTATAGATGTGGGATTGAATAAATTAATATATGTATACTGTATCGCATTTAGTACATTTCTTATTCCAGAACTAGAAATAATAAGGTATTGGTTAGGGTTCCAACAAAGTCTTCACATCTGTATGAAGTCTTGGTGAAGTAGTACTTTGTCTAATTCTGACAAGACATACTGAGACTAGTCCGTTACTATGAAGAACAAGACAATCCAATACTCTCCTGTGAAGAAATGAGTTGTGACACGGATAACCAAAGTCAACCTTTCGTTTACCCCCCCCCCCCCCCCCCCCCCATATATCGCAACTGCCTGACTCCTGGACAAGGGGCGTAACTTTCAACAGACAGAGCAATGTCTCGTGCATTACTTTGTTGCGTATGGTTACTAAAAATCATTGTTATCATATTTGGATCAATACATATCTTCAAATATCGAACTATCAACAGTTTTTATTATATAATCATTAAAGCATAGTAAGGGAGATGCCCCCGAAAGCCGGCTAGCACCTACATTTAATTAAGACTTTAATAATAGAGACAAAACAGTTGAGCATGCCGAGTCTTTCCTGTGAATCTAACAATGGATACACCGTTAATTAAGTTTAACTTCAAACCGAAACCTCCGTGATGTAGGTTAGGAACGTTGTAGTATATAACTCTAATGAAAGTAAACGATAAAATCTTCATCAGGTAAAATACATTAATTGTGAACTTGTACATAAGTTCTGCAAAGTAACAAAACTATGCCTGAGGTAAGTTCAAATGAATGTTACATATCCGCAGTGGAATTTGTACGAAACATTATGCGTTTTATTCCTGACGAGCTTAAGTTTATGTTCAACTATTTCAAATGGTATACAATGTACATTAAGAGTTGAATGTATTGACTCAAAATTATACAACTATCATATTCTTAAAAATCAAATGTGCATACTCATGATACAGTTATTACATGTAGTTCACAGAGAGAACATAAAACTGGTCACAAACATCACCACTGGCTAGAAATGATACAGAAACGGCATGCAACTAAATGGTACGTTAAAATTGACAGTGAATCAATTTGGTACGTTTTATATTAATAACGAATATCCCTGCCACACAAGAGCACACGTTCTACTGTACGATAAGTTTCATGAAAAGATCTATAAGTACACAGCATGAGAGTCCAATATAATTCCATAAAAGGCACTCAACATGTTGTCTAAATAGTTCACAGTTTGTTATAACAGCCATTGAAGCAGACGATATTGACAAGGAGGGAATAACCCATAGTGCCATGCCCATCTGTGATACTGTATTTATGACAAAAGAAATTAGATCGATTAAAAGCTAACGACGGATTTATCACACATTCTCACACAATCAGGTATGGTCACTTTATGCAAAAATGGACAAATTCAGTCCGTTCTAAAACGAGAACGAAAATACAGAATATTGGTAGTCCCAGCTAAAACTAGTTCCACGTCTGAACACAACAGATTTTGTAAGTCAATGGAATTGTATACACAAAATATGCATCAAAACACACAGAAACACAGAAAAGATCATGAACAAAAACCTACAGTATTATTCAATAGGAACTTGAAACAGTTATCAACTGTAAATAATATTAAATTAGTTCAGAAATTAAAAAAAGAAATTTACATTTTCATTCGTAGGACAAAAGGGTTGAATAAAAAGTTGTTAATACATGCACACGTATAGTCCCAATATGTCCCATGATTTATATCAAAATTGCAAAAAAAATGGAAAACATATTTCTGTTATCACGTATTAAGTTTTTAATAAATGGTCTTTGGAAATTATCTGTTTAGTTTTAATCAACCATGAGCTGAGGGCTGACTAAAAAATGAATAAAAGGTACCCTCGAAAAGTTTCGGAATTAGAAAATCTACTAGGTAGCACCATAATATCTGTGTTACAACTTCCTGAAGCAGTTACAAATACTCGTATAATAAGTTTTATCAAATTTGGAAAAGGTGAAATTCAGATGAAGTAGTATTGTATTTTCAATTATACATATTTTATCTATAGTATAAAGAATTAATAATGCCTAATTAATGTGTTCATAAAAAGTGAAACCAAATGTTCCAATCGCACATAACCAAAGGAGTTGGCGGAAAAGACTAACAGAGTCTCTCTGGTGGAAACATATTCAAAAGTCACATCATCTTATAACTGTTTAAATGATAGACATAATATACTCATTACAAAATAAAGTTAAATCTATGTTCTGTTGTATTAGACAAGCTCGATTAAATATTATAAAGACACAGAAGATATAGATATTCATGTTCAGTTTCTGTTTAGTTGACAGAAACTGATTTTATTGACATAAGAACATTTTCTGCTCGTTGTATGAAACACTAGAGCATAATGCCCATGTAGTGCCAGGGATGGTTCAATGTCTCAGGTGATAATTATGATATATTGACGGAAAACGGTCACCATGGCGACTAGACAAACAATGACGCAAATTTATCAGATTAGGGAAATTATTTCAAATATATGTATTTATGTAAATATGGAAACTAAGCAATAATACCCAAAGGTATCATGTGACCAGGGCATACATTAATGAGTTACTATCGATCAAGTGTCTGTATACTGAATTCTTATAATTAATGTTTGTATGCATAAACTGTTTCATAACAAGTGCATTAGTTATAAAAGGTATTTTTTATATTTATAAACCAATTATGAAGCCCGGATTTATATGAATAACTCCTTATTTAGTAATCTAATCGGCGAGGGAACACTTTGTATTTATGAATCTATTGGGAAAGACAGCAACAATAAAATAACTAGAGACAGAATTCATAAATTAATATTTCACACTGTATTCAACAGAGGAATGTCTTGTGTATATATAAAATGATTAATGTGCGTTTAGCAATTAAGAATTTATGTAGACGGGAGCGGATAATTAAGGCGCGTTTTAACATACTGTATTATCTTTTTCATATACAGACTGTCGACCAAACGACGCCGACGGGATGTCATTTCAGTCACAGCGATTGCATTACGCCGACACTATTGCCGGCGGGTAGTCGGATCGTATAGATAAATATTTTATAAACCTAATATAAATTGACATGTGGTCTACAAAAATTGGACAGCGTTCAAAACGTTGATTTCCCCGTCTCTTGTTGTGTGGAAAGTACTGTACAGACAATAACACGTCCAAACTACAATGACCACCATGCACCACTCTTCCTGTAACATTTGCCAAAACAAAGAAAATTTAAATCAAAGCATTATTGGCTGAACTTTTTAAATAAAGAATCCTGCTCGTCCAAACAAACCAGTCTGTTCCAATCTATTAGTTTAAATACAAACTCCATTGCCTAGGATCAAACAAGATGCATCACTCTATGAATGAGGCATTATTTGAATAAACCGGGCAATACTAGACGAAAATCTTCATAACATAGAAATCCAGTCTCCAACATGAGTTCACTACAGACTTAGTGTGGGCAGTGAGACAAACAGATTTCGACGAGATAGATTGAGAGTCGGCGAATAACTGAATATGAACGCTGGATGCAAATGAAATTGTTATTGGGTAGACTCTGCGACGTTTTGTTTGGATATTGCTGACAGACTTTGTGAATTATCTTTTGTAATATCGATAACAACTGTTTATCGATTATCGGCACGTGTGTAATCGATCAATCTGTGATCTCATAGCGGAATTATCGCTGACAATTTTATGGTGCAACTGGGGGACGCCAGAGACACTGGGTTGCACTTTTGACACACGATAGGAGATAATACAGCGATAGGAAAGTTTACGATAATGGAAATAATTCTCTAACTGAATTACGTTAACTGACAGAGAACATGTTTTCTGACTTTTTAGAAACTTCGACAGTAATGTCGGTCTATCAAATGTGAATGGAAATGCATACGTTATTATTGTATTGTATCATTTATTGCATGAATAATATTCAAAATCCCCAATGTTTGTGCGGTAAAATTCACAATTAAGAACAGAAAAAAGATAATTTTATACAGTTTGATTTTTTAGAATAACATTGTTCAAAATGTTTTCTGTTTTTGATACTTTTATATAGATCTAGATGTATATATGCATTCTGAAACTTTGGCAAGCTGTTTTGTAATAAATGACGTTATACCCAACTCAAATAAAACAAAGAAACTTTTAAGTAGCAGTGTTTTATGCAATATGGATTACAAAAGTTAATACATTTAGACATCTTTAAGTGAATTCACAGAAATGTGTTCCAAAATATGAAGCACATAGCACCAGTATGGGTTATTAGAATAGTGTTTACTTAAAGTCAAAGGGTCCACGGTGTGCACGCGCTCTTTAGGGGATAATAAATAGAGACCTTAAATACACTTTGTCAATATATTTGAAGTTGTATTAAACGTATGATCAATGTATACACACATACACATAAAATCAACACTTTTAAATAATTTTGTTCCATAAATATAAGCATTTAATCCAATTATATACGAGTATGGATGTATTGAATGTAGCCATGCAGTAACTGTGAAATTACAATTATACGAAAGCTTTCATAGTGAGGGTCTATTTCACGTCATGTTACAAAACAGCCTAAACCTAGTCAATCACATTATACACATTTCCTTGCACAACAAGTCAATGGTGTAGTAGCGTAATATATTAACTTATCTAAATTAATATCCCAGAATTTATTGTCCTGTCTGTCAGAATGGTTGACTTTGTTATAACTTATACATGAGGGGATATAAATTGTCATACTTCATACATGTATGCGACATACTCACTCCAGTGGTTTTCTATATCCGGACACACGAAAACATACAAAATATCAAAACTACTCGTGTATATTTCTAAATAAAGTAAGCATATTTACCTTCAATGGTGGCGATACTGTAAAAGAACAACAGGAACAGCCCCTTCAATGGATTTAAAGGGTCGCCCATGATTGAACTAGGCACGTTGTATATATAACTCCGTTCAATATATATCAACACATCGCTAAAATTCTTCTTCACGTATTTCTGTCAAGATATATTTGACGTTTCTTTCAAATCCTTGTCACAAATTTAGACTATTGCACCGAGTCGACTAGATAGATAATGGAAACATGCTGTACTATTAGTGGTTATATACAAACTAAACACATTCTCCAAAACATCGATAAAGTCCACGCTCACTGCTCGTACTTTCCAACGTATACTTTGTATATAAGTACAATACGTTAAATAAGAACACACATATAGCACGGTAATAGGTAAAATGAACGTTTACAACCGGTGTATAATGAATATTATTACATGTTATTATCCCAACATATCGTAATCACTACACTATCATTGAATGGAAATGTTGACATGAATGTACAGTATAGAGTTGTGTGTAATGAAAAGTTGGTTTATACTGTAAGAGAAAGGTGAATGGTGACTTGTGTATGGTCGGGCGAACAAAGTGGGCGGAGTAAAAGGCGGGGCTAGGATATTTCTAAATGAACAATATTGTACACTGGGTTAAACTTCTGTCCGCTGATGTATGAATAATGAATGTATAATACTAACAATTATCATATGTTATTAATATTGCTAATAAATTGAATTGATTAAAACATAGCATTGCAAATGTATATATTATGTTAATAAAAAATTGGCATGAATAGAAATGGGACTTGTATATGATTATACTGAGTTAACTGGTTGGAAAGATCATATAAAGAGAACTCAGAGGTACTCTTTGGAAACGGGATGCATTTAACATACATAATTTATAATGCGAGTATAAATATGTTTGTTTAAAGACCAATAGTCACTGTATTAGTCTATAGATGTATGTCGAAAGAAATAAAAGCATTAACTGTTCTATAACACGAGTTATTAAGAGTAGTATAGTTCAAGTCACTCTAGCACCTCGCCATATATAATATACAGTACAACCTCTGTAGAGCAATACCTTTTTGGGAGCTGCAAATATAGGTCATTGCTTAGAGATTGTTGCTCTAAGGAGGTCAAACTTGTAATAAATAGCGACTTAAAGAAATTTTGAAGGTGTTGTTACAAAGAGGGTGTTGCTCTTCGGAGGGCCGCTCTGGGGAGGCTGTACAGTATAAACATAATGACATATCGCTTACTAAAACTTATAATTCTAATTATCTGCTTATCAAGAACAGAGCAGAAAATATTGTATCGAACACTAAAATACATTGTCCTGTACACAACATATCTAATAAAAAAATATTTGAAAGCGTTAACACATATATCTAAATCCAAGAATTAAGCTGATATTGAGGTCGAAATTGCGATTAGTTCCCTTTACTTCAATATTCGCGTAATTGGATTACGTATTATGCTTTATGGTTGACGTCAGATTACGTAAGATATTGTCACGTGTAGCTTTATCACAAAACAATGTTACGTAACCAAGTTGATATGATAGAAGATAACACAGTCTTGTCTGTGTCTATGACATTTATTGTTGTACTATTCTCGTACAATAGACAGATAATTGCAATTAAATTAAAATTTTCAGTCTTTGAAAAACATGTAGAAGAATGCTTGTATATGTAAACCCTACATACAGAACATAGATAACAAGGATTATCATAGTAGTGTAGAGGAAATGCGTAGTTTTATATTATTACTAACGAGTAGACATTTTAAAAACTGGGAAATATACATGCTACCAGAGACTATAGATAACATAGTCATCTATAGTCATCTATAGTCATCTATAGTCATCTATACTCATCTATAGTCATATATAGTCTCTAATGCTACCAGTCTACATGTATAGCGCAATCTCAAACATCCAAATGTTATGCATTTTGTAATAAGCCCATAATAGCACCAACACTGACTTCTCTTCTTCCAGTCTGAACTCATGCACTAGCTTGAAAATATGGAGAAAGTAGAGCGCATAATTATTTGCTATTTATGAGTTTAATAAACAAACAAAAATGAAACGTCGACATTCTAATAAACTCTATTTTAAAAAGACATAATTTTTTTATTGCTCCGAGACTTGTTTGCCCGTACAAAGATCTTAACATGTATTTTAGATCTTTGGCCCGAATGCCATCAAACGAGAAACATTATAAATATTTCACATCCGTTTACTCCGGATAACTCGTAACTCCACAACTTAAAGATAAAATAGTAAAAAATAATGCTTGGTTATCATATAAAACACACCCACACCGACAAGTATAACCATTTTGGGGGCGCTGTAAAATGACCTAAAAGAGCACAACTTGGCTATGTTCAAGACGTCGATCTGACCATAGATAACATTTCAAAAACTGGTAAACAAAAAAAGCGTCTTTTGACGGGCAGATTTTTTCAAATAGCAAAATCGTTCGCATTTTTCGCAAAATCACAAAACACACATGACGTCATCTTTCTAATATGTTGACGCGTTTTGAAATTCATGGGTAATAATTATACATGTATTGACGCGCATTCATGACATGCACCGAATGTCATAAGTTTGAAATTGCTGGCTTTATAATAAAAAATCCACATGGTATAACTACGGTTTAAGCTGACGGCGTTGTAACGCCAAAGCGTGCGTTACATATTGCAACTTTACGACGTCATAGCGCGGGGTCAGTGTATGTGATGGAATTAGGATAATGTGACAGTGACGTTGTATTTTATGTGTACACAAAATATCACAACAATTGGTCGGGTAAAGCGAATGTTGTATGTTAGTTAAGGAATGAAACTATAGATGTCTGGATAGACCTTACAATTGCTTATATGTAAATCGTTAAAGTGGATTCGACTATACTTTATTGTTATCCTAACTGGACAGTACAGTGTATAACAAATACATGTAAACAGCAACACCGAAACAGCAATTCGTATGTCCCAAATCGCTTGTAATATACCAGAGACGTTGTTACCAATAAATCACCCGGCAGATATAGAGAACCAACGGTTAGAAGTTCACTCGAGTAGATTGTTTAAGTAAATTTGTGTAGGGTGGGCGCCTGTGTGTCTGTGAAGTAGAGATAGTATATAAAATATCGACTGGGGGAAAATGTCCTACAGAAAACCTTCGCTTGTTCAATACTGATCGGAAAATAAGATTAGAACGGCTTTAAAACAGACAGACGCAAATATTACCAATGCTTAATGCGTCTAAATAGTCGGTTCACCCATTTTCGCTTACTGGTTTCCTTTTGTTTAACAAATATAATACCATATTTCACTACAAAGGTAAACTAAGTTTTTTGTTAAGTTTTTTTTCGACTATCGTTTTCTTTAACAAACAGACATCTAATTTGAGCTTTCAATAACTCCAACTATGTTCAACAATCCAAGTATGTTAGCCTGCTTGATATTTGTTTAAGAGTTTCGATGTAAGTAAAGATAAAATGACAAAGAATGTTAATCATACAATGGTTGTTGAAGGACGGTTGTTGTATGTATGTGTTTGCCCCGAGGATGTCGCCAGTACGCAAAAAACACAAACTGAGTACGCCATAAAGAAAATGACAATTGTCGTAAACCTAAGACTTGATTGATGGCCTGAAATGGCACATATTTTTTTATAAAACGCAGATGTCGGGTCAGATTAATTGCTTGTCATAATTTGTATTGAAAGCATGTTCCTTTTATTGCAAAACGTTTTTTACCGATTGTGATTAACCGAAGGACAGAAAAACTTCTGTATGGAAATGACATTGCCCCACCAAGCCCGTACGGTCAAATAAGTCGATTTGAGCAGGGCAGCACTTAATCGTACCAAGTCGCACTTAAAATTACAAAATGACACCAAACCGTGTCATTTCGAATCACGAAACACAATCATTGAACAACACCGAACGGGAGATACAAACAAGTCATATGGGACGGCACCAAACCACACGGGACCAGTGCTGAACCACAGCGATCAGTACAATATGACACCGGTCCTTGCAATGCCGAACCGAACCGTACTGAGTAGTGCAAGTCATAAAAGGACCGGGTCGAGCATTTGCAAGCCGCACGGAACCATACGAACTATGACAGGACAAGCCGCACGGCTTCGAATTCGTGTCGTATAAGGCCGTACCATACCACATAAGTTTCGCCAAAGAGGGGCGCACCTTACTGTTGAAAATGAATTGGACTTATAACCGACCAATCTAGAACCAAGTTCTCCACCACGTGACGTAACTAACCAAGTGGCATATTTCGTCACGTGACACTTTTCGTTTCGAATAAATCGTCTGTGATGTTTTCTGTTGTTTTTGGTGGTAATATAATTAAATACACGAGTAATTAACCGCATGTCAATTATTTATTCGGGTTAGTAACGAGTTTGTGTTTCAAACATTTGATGAGAGAATGCAATGATCAGCACGATGCATTTCCTTACAAATAAACAATACATTATGCAAGTATTATGCATTAATTATAAATGTCTACCAACGTACGTGAACTTTTCTATATAACCGCAACTGTTGGTTATCGAATGTTTGTTACTATGTGTGTCACTGTGTGTTTGTTGTTGTGTGTTTGTCACTGTATGTTTGTTGTTGTGTGTTTGTCACTGTGTGTTTGTTGTTGTGTGTTTGTCACTGTATGTTTGTTACCGAATATTTTACCACGTGTTTGTTACCATGTGTTTGTTACCGAATATTTTACCACGTGTTTGTTACCATGTGTTTGTTATTACGTGTTTGTACCACGTGTTTGTTACCATGTGTTTGTTATTACGTGTTTGTTACCATGTGTTTGATACCATGTGTTTGTTATTACATGTTTGTTACCGAATATTTACCACGTGTTTGTAACCGAATATTTTACCACCTGTTTGTAGCCGAATATTTTACCATGTGTTTGTTACCGAATATTTTACCTCGTGTTTGTTACCATGAGTTTGTTACCGAATATTTTACCGCGGGTTTGTTACCGAATATACGTGTTTGTTACTGTATACAATGTATGCTACTGCGTTTTTGTTTCTATGTGTTTGTTACGATGCGTTTATTCAGTACTGTATGTTTGTTATTGTGTGTTTCTTACTGTATGTATATTACTGTATGTTTGTTACGATGGGTTTGTTACGATGCGTTTATTCAGTACTGTATTTTTTATTGTGTGTTTGTTATGATGTGTTTATTACGATGCGTTTATTCATTAAGGTATGTTTATTATTGTGTGTTTGTTACTGTTTGTATGCTGCTGTATAATGTTACTGTGTATTTGTTACGGTGTGTTTATTCAGTGCTGTATGTTTGTTATTGTATGATTGTAACTGCGTGTTTGTTATTATTTTGTTACCGTCTGTTTATTAGCGCGTGTTTGTAACCGTGTGGGCAATGGCGTTCTAAAAACCGGATGTTTAGTCAAATCAAATTTATAAAACTTTGTTACAAATAGCATTTTTAATTTTCCAAAAGGACACTTTATTTTAATATTTCTCTCATTTATTTGTATCAATGGTGTTTACCCGATGAAAACATACAACTCCGAACCATACATCAGCTACACCAAAATCTTTATATGATCTTTGACTTCACCAAATCAATGTAAAAATACCACGTGACTTTGCTACAGGTCCAAGACGAAATTTGCTTCACTTAGAAAACAAAACTAGCCATAAGTGTTTTATTTCTTCGTCGATGCTATGAAATATACGCTACGCTAAGGGGAAAATCATTTGCTTTCCATGAAATATATTTTTCAGCAGCTTTGCCGTTTTGTCCAGCACCCTGTGAAACCTTGGAAAAGAAGAGGCTTGAAACTGTAGTCCGATCACATACATGTTTCACCCGGTGCTGGAAAAAACGGCCAAACTGCTGAAAAAAATCTTGTATGCATATCTGCTAATGTCAGGACTTTAGTGCTTGCACATTTAACTACATGTGCACAATGTGGTACATTACAGCGATAATGATTACTCGACAATTTACGTCCATGTTTCTGTGTTAGTCGGTTAAGTTGGCACCACCGACACTTATTTATTTCGAAATTTAACACATATTTTCGTAATTATAGAATTTGAACTCGATTATGGTGGCGCCTCGGTGCCTCGTTTTGACATTCTAATAACGCTTATTGAGATCTCGCGAGAATGGTCCGCGCGCTTTACAAAATAATAATGATATAGATGATTATCTTACAAAACTACGTCTAATTTTGAATAATAATGACGCATTATGCTGATAAGATCGATATTATAGAAAATTTAAATTCATTTCCACAATTTCTGCTTTTCCAGCGACATTAATTGGATTTAGTTTGACAATAATTGCGTGTCTTTTAAAATCACGTCAATTAATTCACAATAAATACAATATTTCATGGTAAATCCGCGATTTGAAATATATTGTACGATTATGAATTCCTCATAAGTTTAGAAAATTGAACCATACCGGTTTTCATTGAATAAGACATGAGAAATTTGAATGAAGACTTGAACGAACGAATAAAACTCGAGGAATGATTAGGTTACTATAGACCGGCATTCGACCTTTTTTAAATGTGCGTATTTTAATGCATTTTCATGAGAAACCACTGATCATCATTTCCTGACGTAGGAGATGTTATTTTCCATTTATTGTTCATACTTAGAATTCCGTGTACAGCATAGATATGTAATGTATATTTTCTTGTGGGTTTCGAAATGCGCTTCTTTCAGCAATGGGATGCTCGGGGGAGGAATGAGGCTCGCAGATTGGTCCCGGGTTCAGAGAATTAGGGATCAGAAATGGCACACCCATATACCGGGAGACTAACACTAAATGGTTGGCTCTATGATAGTGACGAATGGATAGTCTAATTCCCCTTGGAACAGCCCTTAAACCTTCTCCATTTGGGGCAAAATGTTTACAAGTATTGTTGTATAATAAGGTTGACCATATAGTGGAATTCGAACCCACACTGTTCGGCGACATCGTCTAGCAATGCGAAGTACAAACGCATTAGAACACTCAGCTATCGCCACTATCGCAGCCACCCCAAGATTTTGCGCAAATAACTAGTATCAATGTGATCACATCAAATCATAATTGGGGTGTTGATGTGTCGACAACTAATATCTGAATAGGTAGGGCGAATGTAGTATGTTAGTTTAGCATTAAAATTATAGCTGTCTATAATTGTTTTTACACCGAAATAGTGGACTCTACCGCTGCGTCACTCTATTCTTACCCTGGACTATAGTTACATTTTGTACATGTATATGTACTAGGAGACATTTTCAAAAATCTTTTCGACAAGCCCTTAGTCAACATTAACCTAAGTTTGTTGATTTGTCCTTTACTCACATTTTGCACAATGTGTTCGTTTTAAGATTCCTTTCAAAGTTCATGTCGGTGTCCATATTATAAGCACTCTACGTATAGTCAGTTCTACTAGTTTTTGTCCCAAAAGCGAATGAAAAAATGCCTGCGTTCCATAAACTGTCTGAAATTCAGAATCTATCGGAATCATCGAAAATTGTATTAATCCTCACGGAACCGACCACGTGATAAATAACCGGCAATTGAATTGCATTTAATTAACAAGAAAATAATCAAGAAAAAGGTAATCAAAGTAACGCGAAGTGGAACAATTCAAGGTTGTTCAATGTCAAAGAACTCAGCAAGCGCTGCTATCTATGTAGGCAAACACCAACATTTCTCTCTGGGACATAAAGTAAAATCTATACATATTTGATACATAACCTTCGGCGTCTTTATCTTGTTACTTTTAAAGTGTCAAATTAACGGTAAACTTGAAATTTGTTTCTTATCATTCGCTTGTCTGCAATAAGGTTGATATTTATTACTTATTGCGCAGACGACAACGATATGACGTGGTTATCTGGTGCCATTCGTATCTAAATAACTGTCATACAACGTTTTCCGGTACGGTAAAAATTGCGACGCGACTCCAAGTCACCAGACATGGTAAAAACCTTAACATTTCTCAAAGTTAAAGCGTTTGTATATTCGCTAAATTTTGACAGAAATTGATCACCCACTTTCATTTTTATTTTTGTAAAGAACAATAAATGAAAAAATTGAATAAAGTATTTAATTGTCATATATAACGATAATTTCACTCATGAAATAAAGCATGAAATACGCGGAAAAGACAATGCGTGTATTGTATTTGTACATTTATATTTAAGTGCAAACTGGATGTCTGACTAGAGCACTGTTTACCAAAGAATTGAATGATTTTTATACTTGTTTATATCTCAGCTGTTTGAAATCATGGATATTGTCATATATAGGCGGACATGTAGTTGTAAATCAAAAAGTATGCAAACGACGCGCATGATTTTAAAATGAAACATTACATCATCAATAGGGCTTTCACTTCCTTGAATTATGAGACGAACATTTCGGCCTATCATAGAGGGTAACGACATATATGTAAATGGAGTCACTGAGATCAGTTATAGTGTACATTTTGTAGGAGTGTACTTAAATCTTTGGTGTTAAACGCAGTTCGGTTCTGATCATCAAAAATGGATGCACTTGGGTATAAGCGAATTCAACTTAATATTATAGTGCGTTGCAATACTACATACATGTTTCAATATTGAATCGAAAAGCACGTGAGTGTTGAAAATGCAAACACGACATTTCATGGTTCATGCATACTTTGTAAATACTAAGTTTCCTTGTTAAAATGTGAATAATAATTTTTATACATATTAATCTAACGACCTTTTCGGAATAAAGGTACTATATAGAAGTTTTCCCAAACTAAAATAATATTTTGACCTGACAGACATACGCGAAGAATCTGTCTAAATAAATTATGAGCCATTTCGACATTACCAACAGGCAAACATCACTAATAACATCAGCAGAACTAGTAGCGACACCGACAGCAGCAGCAAACACACTTAACCCACTATAACAAGAGATGTTTGTAAAACACGTATGTCCCCATTGCGGCTCTATAGTCAGAAATGGTAAAGGTCACAAGAACCTTGACCTTTGACCTACTAACGGTAACTAATCTCGATATCAACATGGGTCATCTACTGTTGATGACCAACCTTCATGTAAAGTTTGAGGATCCTAAGGAAAAGTGTGCTTGAGTTATTGAACGGAAACCATTTAGTCTACCGACCGACCAACCAACCGACCAACAGACGGACCGATAGTGCAAAGCATTATACCCCCTAAGGCCTCATCAAAGATGGGAGACTTAAAAATAGAAACAAACGGTATGCCACATGAAGGATAAGTACAGACAGAAAGTAAATGCTAAAAGGACTCATTCAAGTTCGTGAACCAATGCTAAGAACTATGGCGCAATGCGTTTTGGCCAATGCGCGGCCACCTTGCGGAAAATAAGACCCATCTTCTCTCTGTTGGTCTTCATAGGGTCACCAAAGACACACCTTTTATAAAGGCTTACTAATACTAGTATCAGCAATGTTCAATAACGGACTTTTACGACTTGTAAATGTATCCATTGAATCAGTTTTCGCGTGTACAGCGCTTTGGGAAACGTTTTAAATGGCGCTAGATAAATATTAGACATTCCAATTGTTTAAACAGTTTATTAAGTAACAAAATGAAATTTTGCTTAAATAAGTGACATCATTCAATAATTATTAACAGCAGTTGTCGACATTTTATTCAGATGTGTACTGTTATAACAACGTACGAGCTATAGGAGCATTAAACACATAGAATAATAAAGTCTATTTACGACCTTATTAGACCCATACATATTTGAAATCTGCATCACAATGCACTTCTTATGAACCTATTTTAATAAAATAAAAAGCAGAAAAGGGCATGTTGACCAAACAGAAGTAGAAAAGACTTGTTTTTCGATAAGAAAAGGGTAGTTTTCAGACAGTTTTTTCTTCTTTTTTCCTCTCGTTTTCTCAAAATGGCATTTTTGTACTTACAACCTTATTCTTCCAAGCCATCTATATATCAGCAATGGAACCTTAGAATAAGTTGAAGACTCTAACAAGGCCCTTGTTCAGTCGTGGTTCACATCGAGCTTTTAAAAATCAGTTACAAAAAACCATTGGACGCCTCAGACCCTAAATTCTCCTTATTTCCTTTGTATTACATAATATATTCTATTTTGTCCACACGGTTGTCGGAGAGTTGCATTGATCTATGAGGATGACGTCACAGCGTACTCAGATATTACAAAACCTAAATCCTAGGAACAAATGTGAAAAACTTCGGTCTACAGTTGGCAAACACTTAAATTCTAACTTTAAAACAAACTAAAACTTCCCTCATACGTTTGTCATTCCCTATCTAAATACTTAACTTCATCGAACTGTCGTAAATTGATATATAATTGCAAACCCATGGTGAACATGGAAGGTGGGCTCAGCAAATTCAGTAACACGTTGATAAGATGTAGTCAGGGATTAGTTAAATAAATATCCTAAAGCGGTTACATTTATAACATACAAACAATCGTCGTCTATCATAGACGCCAGTCAAAGATAACTTGAAGCGTAATCTGAAACAGCACGGTCGCGCAGAATGAAGTCTACGCTCGCACATAAACTATGGCTTTCATCAAGTGTTATTTAAGACGAAATTAACTTTTAAGTTTGTTACGTGAAAATAATTGATATTCAATTAGTTGTGCGGTTTGGTTTTGCAAATTTTCGACGAGAAAATTGAAGCCTGGAAAAATATGAAACGAATGAATTAATATTCTGGGGTGTGGGGATTATTAAAAAAGTTAAACATGTGGTCGATTTATTATACAATTTCAAGCAGCATTGTCCCAATGAAAAGGTCTTATGCTTAATTCAATAAAAAAATACCTACCAGTGTTTTTAGGCTATGCCATTGTGTTATCGTAAAGGTTTCCTGTGATCACAAACACAGAAGGAAGGTGACAGACTCCTCGATAGTTTGGTGGTAGAGTCCCCGAGTGTAGTTCCCAGGTTCGATCCCAAGCGGTGTCATACCAAAGACGTTATAAAAATGGTACCATTTATACCTTGGCTAGAAGCTCAGGTAATATGAATTATTTTCTGTTATACCCTCGTGGCGACGGATAACATCAAGAATAAGGTGTCGAAAGTGATTAATATAAGTTGGAAAGACGTTTTTCACAACATACCTAAAAAAATTAGTATAATCTATACTGTTCCTGTACTTCACCAGTACTAACACCAAACGCAGGCTATGATATTTGTAGTTTTGAGGTCGGACCTAAACTGTATGTCAACTGATATCGAGCAGCATAGTATTAAAGTATCATTCATTATTTTCTTCTCGTAGTTTTCTTCTATTTCATTTTCACTGTTGAGTATCTGATGGAAGATTTCCATTCTTGTCAAAAAAGAGTCCTGGCTGAATAAACTTAACACACTGAGCAGGCAGTATATGGCAAACACTCGAGGAGTTTGGGTCAGTGTTATAGCACAGAGAATTTGACACGATCCGGACCTTTATGCATGAATATATTATAAGGTTCTTGCGTTGAATATATAAATTTCCGCAAGCAAATCGTGCAACATCGGTTCTTTAGATTTGTGCTGTTATTACACCTCGAGCGTCTTCGTGATTCTTTCCGCTTATGAAAACATCCAACCGCGATTATAAATAGAGACAATACGTCAGCTGTTATATTATGCTAATAGAAGACCAAGAGTCGTGTCAAATTCATAGAAGATCAAGAGTCTTGTCAAATTCTCTGGTGTGTCGCTGAAGGGAGATAATACAAAGTAATCATAAAACTAGACCAGCGAGGGTTAATGTTCGTAGTTGTATGATTTAGGCCGTACATGTAGCAAGCTACTTACCAAATGAATGAATTAGAAATAGAGGACCACATAAGGGTCATTCCGGTACAGTTAGTCACTATCCATTCAATAGTCTAGGAGGATATGTCATTAATGAGTTTTTATTTCTTTAACTGTTTAACCCATAGGTAACTGTATCATTAATAAAAAACCAACATTTTTTATAAAATTTGTAATATCTTAGAAAGGTTTATGACATGGGAAGTTGACCACACAGTCACTGAGGTGCAGTTTAGTTTTAATAAACATTTTATTACATAATCAGAAACTAGAGAGCTTCGTCTTTAATTTGATATCAATATTTTAAACATCCGTCCATAAATAAGAAAATAAACCCATAGGGTGTGAACTCCCTTTCTTTTTTCTTGTTTAGAATAGCATTGTCGTTTCTATTGAATGCACCTCAGTGATTGACTAGACACTGTGATATACATTTCATGGTATAGCTTTTTGTCTAGTCGATCAATTTTGATGGGATTTGGCTTGGAGGTAGTTCTAACGATGTTGTCTATGAATATAATTACTTTATGAAGATATCGAAAACCAATTCTTGGTTTTGATACAATGACAATGTGACGCTTTAGTACATATGCACCTTTCTAAGATAACATGAAGACATTTTTTACCCTTTATCAATAATACAATTACCTGTGGTTTAACCTAGTTTTTACCCCATGGCCTAGATACGCAGCTGACCGGAACAGTTGATAATATAGTTTGAACAAGACTGCGTTCAATAAACGCTTATGCCCCCATGGAAGCCTCGTCCATAATAAAACTTAGTCAATCAGGGGCCATAATTCTGTAAAAATGTTGGATAGTGTTACAAGGCTTTGATAATGTAAGGGGCTTAAGGTGGTAAACAAGTATGCCAAGTTTGAAGGCAACACCTTGATGGACATGATGAAAGACAAAACAGTCAATTTGGGTTAATCAAGAATTGGACACTTAATAAGTGTAAGTCAAAATTAGGTCAAGTTGAAGGTCAAAATGAGGTTAGGGGATACAGGCGTGTGGAGAGTGTTCATATACAACATCCATGCAAGTATGAAAGCTTTGTAGCAAGCCATATTAATGCTAGAAGAAATAGACAATTTGGCTTAACCAAGAATTTGGCCCTTCAATAAGTCTAAGTCCAAAATTAGGTCAAGGTGAAGGTCAAAATGGGATCAGATGATACAGGCGTGTGGAGAGTGTTCATATACAACATCCATGCAAGTATGGAAAGCTTTGTAACTAGCCATAATAATGCTAGAAGAAACGGTCCATTTGGGTTAACCAAGAATTTGGCCCTTCAATAAGTCTATGTCCAAAATTAGGTCAAGGTGAAGGTCAAAATGGGGTCAGATTATACAGGCCTGTGGAGAGTGTTCATATACAACATCCATGCAAGTATGGAAGCTTTGTAGCAAGCCATTTTAATGCTAGAATAAACTAGAATAAAGACTTGTCGTTGTGGGGTTTTCTTTTGTTCGTAAAACCCCATAAGCAACATTTTGCACCCCGTAAGCAACGGAATGAATAGAATCTAAATATAGCCTATTGTTTCACACCCCACGTCAAGTGGGTGTGAAGGACGGACGAACGGACGTTCTAACAGAACGGTTTTACGTGACTAAACGCTACGGAATGAAGATAATTTTGGTGTTTTTATGTGACTAAATAAGTCACACAAACTGAAAAAAGCCACATCAACCCAAAATTCTTAAAGATTTGTGAGGGCCGATGGACGGACGGACAGGTGAATCACTATATGCCTCCCGATCTATCGATATGGGGGCATAAAAAGGCCACCAAAGGATCGTTCTTGTGCAGTTTGGTCAAAATAATAAAATTTCACCTTATCACATTGTAAAACATGTATGCCCCATTGCACAGCGACTTTGACCTTTGACCTACCTCAAAATCTATAGGGGTCATCAACTAATGCTGGCAAACCTACATGTAAAGTTTGAAGATCCTAGGACAAAGTGTTCTTGAGGTATTGAACGGAAACCATTTGGTCTACAGGCAGACCGACTGACATGTGCAAAGCAATAAACCCCCTCATCAAAGATTGGGGGCAAAAAAAGGTGTAATACTTTAACTAACAAAATTCTGACTTTTGTCCTTTTAATGTAGACCAGCATCAATACAATAATAAACATATACAATATAAACATGTTATAAAAGTGTTAACAGACACTGAGTAAATAAAGAAACGCACATCTTACATTTTCTGCGTAGGGTTACATATTTAACCAGTCATTTTGATCAGTATGCCATTTTCTTCCTATACTACTTAAATCAGTCATTTTTGTGTCTACTTGTTCCCAGGTATCTCTGCTGTAGTTCTTAAACACAACTTGCATGCGACTTTTATTTGAAGGTTTTTAAATGTAAGTTAGTAATAAAGCATTTTCTTGGAAATAATGCATTCAGCAATTTACTCCTAGAATTCTGGGCTGAAAATGTAAGTTTTGAAACAAACTACCAAAGCAACTTTAATGTGTTAACAATCAAAACAAACCAAACTTATTGTTCTGTGTGGCCTTCGAAGAAAGCTATAGGCTAACATGTTACCCTATGAGGAAATGTAACATGTACGCTTCTTTATGTACTAGTATGTAGTAAGAATACAGAAAAGCCATCATTGCTAAACCAGACTTGGTTCGGATAGAGTATTTTAAGTGCCAGTATTCTAAGTTCCTAATATCCATATCATGAGATGTTTACAGATAGCTTCACTTTACAATTTCCAAATTGTTAAAGATAGATTTATTTCAACATAAAAGTACATTCTCATAGCAACCATTATAATAAAACATACAATAAACAGTAAATACTGTATGTGTGCACATGAATTAATAAAGCTAAGTCAAATCAACATCAAAATGAGCTGAAATGAATGCTAAGTTCCCGATCCAAAGGCAGTAGGAGACATCAAAGACGAAAGTTCTACTGTAATAACAAACATGTATATTAAAACAACATAAATCTGAACAACAACCATGGTCATTATAAGAAGAGTTGACTGTATACTGATTGAAATGTATCCATGAGTTACTAAATTATCTGGTCGATTTCAATGTTTTACCCTAATAATTAACCATCACATACACAGTCTTACACGTGGGTCACTCAAACAGCACCGAGTATTAATCATAATTGTGCATACAATAAGTTGTACATGTATGTCACTTTTCTGCCAAGACTTATCAGCCACCAAAGAAGTTCAGGCCCCGATCTCCCAAAGCATCTCAATCTCAGAAAAATCTCATCTCAAATATTGGCATGTGTCTTTGTTAATTTACATGCAATGCTGGACTCAAAATTAGCATCACTAAACAGAAATGTTATTCTGAGCTTATTACAGTAAAATTCAAGAGCTGAAGCTTCAGATTTATCTCTAATTCCGACTATGATTTTTGCAAAACCTCACATGGAGTAGAGATTTCTACTTGAGATGCTTCAGGAGATCGGAGACAGATGTTCCAAACAATGAACATCTATGTAACTGAGATTGAGTATCAGTATCAAAATATGAACTACATGATCTCTCCATTATAGCTTTGAACGAACACGTTGAGAAACAATGATGACACTTAAGCATTACACACATACAGATGAATCGACTAGAATAAGCAGATAGGTCAGATCTGGGGGCACACCACTTTATGAATACATCATACATGCAAGATCTCCAGCATCATGTGCGAGTCTCACGTATTGAGACTCTTATCCTGCATAATCGGAGGCCAATTGATCAAATCTCATGCAGTTGTTGGACAGACTAGAACCTGACATTTTTTGTTTACATTATGAAAATGACCACAAATATTATAGGTTTAAATTGCTACATGAAGCATGCATGGTATTTTCATCATAGTAAAATAAGTAAAAACTGCATATAAAGTTCAATATTTTAAGTTTAAAGTTTGAGCTAGGAAAATATCCCTCATTTTAATGAAATCTCCTGCATTTCCATCACAAATCTCACGCAAAGGGGTCTGCGAAACATGGCATGTAAGATTCTTTCTAGGCAACAAGTCTAATTTTAATGGAAGTGTATCACCTGTTGCAACAGGAATTCAAATCCAGAATGCTGACTTAAAAATCCAGCGCATTAACTACTGAAGCTAAGCCGCAGCTGAACCGATGACAAACATAGTACTGTAAACCAAGAAATTGTTTCACGTGATTTAATTTCACAGAGTTCGTGAGTGGTAGAATTTTGCAAAATTAAGTCGCCGCGAAAGTGCTAAAATCATTAATATGGATATTGCGGAAACTTAAAAACGCGAAAATCTGTATTTGCGAATATACCAACAATCAGCAAAACATGAAAGTTAGTATTTGCGAAAGTAAATTGGTTTACAGTAATCATACAACACAGAATCACTACATGAGATTTTTTAATAAGGCTAGAAAACATCGTATTAACCCTATTAAACACAACCTTTTAAACAAATCATTAACAAATAGTGTATGCCAACCAACACAAATCATGAAATGCACAAACAATATCAATATTTTTCAACAGGCAAGAGGTTCATACACCCAACAATGTTTAAACATAAAATATTTCCACTTTTACAAATACTTAACAATGTTTAAACATGAAACAAAGTTTAAACACAACTTAGACATATACGATGATCAGCATAATTATAGTTCTCAGTAACAGGAAAATAGATTCTTATATTCATATTAAAATAGAAGCCACAATAATAACAACAACAATAAAAGGGTAAAATATTATGTACACCGGTACAAAATTTGATCAATTGAGCTGATAACACAGCACATTTTACACTCAATCTCAAATTAAGTCACAGAATAAATGTCTGGCTCCGAAATTGTCTCATAAATTTTTAGAACGATAAGTATAAAGTTATCAAGATTGAACACGAGTCTTGGACAAAGATAGCTGGTAGCTTTAGATGTAACTTATAGTCAGAAATATCAAGCTACATATCATGCCAAGGCCTAAAATAAAATATTGTTTGTTTCCCCTTTCCCCTAGACAAAGAGTAAAATAAATGTGTTTTAACACGCAATTTTTGTCCAATTAAACTAACCAGCTATGATATATCATCCATTTTTCAGGGAAACTATGTGTTTTCCCATTTCTTTATACTCTGTGCAGACCGCTGCAGTTAAATAAATCTTTTTACGTGCTTGCGCATTTAACCATGCCATTTTTTATTTTGACAGTCTGACCGGTTCCGGAATGAAAAATGTCAGACCAAATCAAAATCTCCCGGACTTGTCTGTCAGACCAGCAAATTTAGGAATAACTGCTAGTTTCAATTTAAAGACTGTTTTCACCTTAGAATTATTTATTAATATTACTAAACTTCATTGTTTGTATGTTTTATTCAATTCCCTCCCAAAAAATGTTTAACCTACATACCTACCCATTCTAAATCTGCATGGGTCGGGAAGGGGAAACAAAGAATATTTTAAGTTTGGCCCAACCAGTAATCAAGTTCTCTTCCATAATCCATCACATTTTGATCCCAATTACCATATATACTAGTATTACACTGAAGTATCAAGGACATGTTACAGAATACATGTTTTATGTAAGACTACGATTATATGTTTAATATTATTATACATTTAAATATAAATAAGAAATCACCTTAGCAACATAGTAGCAGAAGAGCAACATTTATAAATTGTAATAATCAATTAGTCCCATTAGAAGCAACTCACTTCCATAAACACATATACCCATTACTGCAACAGTCTGACATAATGAGAGCTTAATTTTCAAGTAAGTTTAGCTGCCTTGAATTTAAGTAGGTTGAAATATTGGCTATAGACTAGTATATTGTGACCTTTGATCTATATTGTGGTCAATATTGTGACCTTTGATCTATATCCTTTGAGTCTGAAACTCAAAACTTACGACTTTAAATATGCACAATCTTTATATGATGGAGGATTGACAATGTTTCAGATTCATACAATGTTTACAATTAGACCTGTGTTATTGAACCTGATAATCTCCCCTTGATGATGATACAACAACCGACAAACCGACTGACATAAGCAAAACCTAATACCCAACCCTCCCTTAAAGAAGGGGGGTGGGGTGATAATAAATAAAACTATTGTATATATTTAAAGTTGTCTTTCCGTTCTCTGAGTTCTTGGAGTATTTGTGCTCTATTATCATCATCTGGCGGTACTAACATTGTCTGATCATCTGACGCCTGTATGCTCAATGATTTCAAAATAGATTCTTGATCAGTGCGTAAAAATGGGTTATACTTTAATTCATCTGCTATTGTGGTTGGACACTGCAAGACAAAAGAGTAAAGAAATAAAGAGTAAACACAATTCTTCATGTTCAAAGCAAGATTGTGCCATTTTTCAACCCTTCGGTCAGTTTTCAATCACTACCAACTTTCAATCAGTACCAATTTTCAATCAGTACCAATTTGATCTTTAATTAGCAGCTGGCAACTGAAAATAATCCAAGGGCCATAACTCTGCTGTTACTAATCTGCAGGAAATCCTACCATACAACAACATCTCTATATACTTACACAAATCATCTGAATGCATACATCTATGGTTTATGAATCAATCTGAGTTAAACTGGAAGGCGAGTATTGACCTTTACTACCGTTAGTTTACATTTGTTTCAAGTTTCAAAAAAATGTAACTGTTCACTATACCAAAAATGAGTTTAAACGAAGACCCTGCGACTCAAACGGGCAATAACTTTACTTACTGTAGTTAATCGTCTCTCCCTTTTTGCCTTTGCCCATTCGTATCTCTCCTGTGCATCGGTATTATCTGGATCAATGTTACATGCAAACTCTAAATTATTGATAGCATATTCATGACCTGAAATGGGTAAATAAATCATTGTTATGAGGGGCTCCACAAGCTTCGGAACATGATACTTAAATTTTAACATTTTTTAGCAAAATACCCAGGAGTCTAAGAGAAAATTACCTTTTAAACCAAAATCTTGAGAGGATTGTTTTTGAAAATTTCCAGGGTCAAAACCCCTACTCCTGAGTCGAATGTTGTTGGCGAATATACTTTAACCTGGCATATCTAAACAATTACTGAATGATATCAATAACTACATACCCGCCCAATACTGCTTTGTCACATACATTATTTAGAAAACCCTTTTATCACATAACCTTCCGTCTAGCAATGCCGTAAAGCTGTGCAGGAAATATCGTTCTGAACTCACAGAGCATGCAATAAATATTTTAATTAGCCTGACGTGCCGTTAGCCAATCCATGCCTTGGTTGGCTAATTATTATTTTATCTGCCCATTGAATAAACTTGTATGTAATGAGCACTCTACATAAATAAGCTGACCACCTTGAATTTGATATAAACTAGTTGAAGGGCAAAAACTCTATAACTGACTGACATACATGAATTGGTGTCATTTAATCAAATGTCACTTCCAACAGTTGGGTTAATCCTTCAGTGATGTGGTAAAAGTCATTGCCGGTCACATAGGGGTTCAGGTTCAATCCTTAGTCAACCCTTAAATTTACTTAAGCATCAATACTCAATCCCTAAATCATGATTTAATCAATTCATTTATTGACTCATCAATCCCTAGCTCACTGTCAAAATAGATCAAACATTTGATATAATCTAGTTAAAGGCACACACATCAGGAAAACAAGACTGCGTTCACTAAACACTTATGCCCCCTGTGGAAGCCTTGTCCATTAATAAGTCTAAGTCCAAAATTAGGTCAAGGTGAAGGTCAAAATGGGGTTAGGTGGTACAGGCGTGTGGAGAGTGTTCATACACAACATCCATGCAAGTATGAAAGCTTTGTAGCAAGCCATATTAATGCTAGAAGAAACGGTCAATTTGGGTTAACCAGGACGGACGGTGAATCACTATATGCCTCCCCATCTATCGATAGGGGGGCATAAAAACACTATAATTTACCTGGCCAAACTAACGTGTCTTTCTTTAACCTACTCACTATATCCAGTGACTTTAACATCTTTAAAGCTGGTGTTTCAAATATTCGACCTGGAAGGAAAAGGTAGGAAAGATAAACATTTCTATAATTGAACAAGACTAACCTCAATGTGACTGGTTGCCATGACAACAAGAATTACCATACAAAGTTTAGTTAAGTTACCAATTTTCAAGGGCTGCTTTCAGCAAAGCAGTCATTCAGCCATCCTTTTACCTTTAACTTCCTAACATGTATAGACTATCATCTGATAATTGTCACAAGATAGT
This sequence comes from Spisula solida, assembly GCA_947247005.1. Taxonomy (NCBI): domain Eukaryota; kingdom Metazoa; phylum Mollusca; class Bivalvia; order Venerida; family Mactridae; genus Spisula; species Spisula solida. Next base: position 39,820,069 of record OX365958.1, on the reverse strand, counting down.
GTTTACATAGAAAAGTTTTAATAGTAAGTACGATGACATGCACCTGTATCAAATCAAAATCAAATTGGTTGCCATGGTAACCTGAGTACTGAGAATTAAGGAACCTACCACAACCTCCCAGGAATAGATGATCACCAGAAAACAGACAATCAGGGACGCCAAGTGAGGCACCATCAAGTAAGTAAGACATATGACCGATAGTATGTCCCGGCGTGTGGATGGCAGTAAAGTTTAAACTACCAAACTTTATTTGTTCAATGTCCTGCAACGTGCTGGAATATGAATAAAACATTTCATAAGAACAGGGTTCATACAAATATTTTCCATTAAAATTCAAGGACTTTCTTTTGAAGGCGAAATTTCAAAATTCAAGCAGTTTTCAAGTAGAAATTTTCCCTAACTCAAGTAGTTTCTAAGAAGAAATTTTAAAATTGAAACAGTTTTCAAGGAGAAATTTCCCAAATTCAAGCAGGTTTTGGGCCATAAAGACAAATTTTTATGAAATAAGTGCAATCCTGATAAACATTGAACACTACTGACATTCATTACCACTCACTAATTACATCTTTTTATGCTAACATCAGCAACAAGAAGGGGAGAATGTATTTCAGCCATTTTGATGATGACTTTTAACAGGCCTAATGACAATGTATTAATATACAGTCAACTCTCATTATCTCAAATTTAATGGGACCGTGGAAAAAACTTCAACATAACGAAAATTCGAGATCATTTTCGGCATCAAAGTTGCAAGTTTTCTAGTTTCTGTCATTAATCGGGTCGCCACCATATTGTTATGTTGTAAGAACGACATATTTGTGAAAAAATGCTTGATTTGATATTTATGTACATTTAGTACTCTTTAGTTATTATTTTTACAAACAATTGTTTGAAATGACATGTTTATTGATGTTTGCATGCAACTCGAATCTTAATGAAATTTTTTGCGCAAATTGTTGCAAACAAAATAATAGTTCAACGATGGAAGGCACGAAAATTACAGGTAAATCAAAGATTTCATACTGGCGAGGTAGGAATAACATTTCACGCTCAGATATGATCAGACTTCGACCCGACTTCGAGATGAACAATAGATTTAAAGTGCAAATCAGTTAATCGGGACCAAAAAAGAATTCGAGATAAAGCAAAATTGGAGCTGAAGTCAAGCTGAAACTATGAGACAGGTCTCGAGATTTCATATAGACAAAGGAGAAAAATCGAGACTTCGAAAAAACTTTGACATAATGGAAAATTCAATATAGGCTAAGTTGAGATAACGAGAGCTGTCTGTACATTAATACAAGAGTCCAGGGGAACCAGCCGATAGTTTCTCAGGTATTTCCGAATGCTCTAGAAAAGTAATATGACTTAGTAGATAATCTAAACACATGAACATATAAAACAAAACGTCCGAGGCCTTACTGTGTAACATCAGGAACATGATCACCATATCCACCGTACACGCGTAGTCCTTGATATCGTTCTCTCATTCCTGCATTACCAGCACTATGATCCCTGTAATCATAGACCTAAATATACACATATTGGACACTCAATTGAAAACAGAGAGAAAATGCAAAAAAGCATGCCACAGATTCTGATATTTTGCATTAGCGCTTTTGTTTGTCATCCTTTTTTAAGGACCAATATCTCATTTTGAAGAGCTAGGTTTCTTCTACTGCATGATGTAATTTATTTGTTTCTATCTCTCATAGAATTCAGAAAATTATTGTTTGAATGAGGCAAACTGGGTTTTTTTTGTTAAAATTGAAATTTCCATTAAAATAAGATTAGATCTGGCTCTTTGCTAATACCTGTTTTATAACTTGACTGATTTCCATAAATGAGGGATTATTTTATAGCTGAATAATAAAGCATGCTTATTTTGGTTATTTCTAAAATGTTTACTGAGACGGTCAGCGAGGCTATGGGCCTACTCATCACTTCCCTTAGACATGAGATATACAAGTCTACCAGTTTCATCGTTTTGGACAATCATCTTTTTAATACTCTAATCTAGTTGCAACGTCTTTACAGCAGCATTTGTAATAAAGGTCTTTATCCAATAAGGCCAGAGTATAAGAATTTCAAATATCCAAACTGGAAGTTACTAATCTTGTATGTAATATTTAGGCTACGGGTGACTATTGAGTCCATTTTTGACTATTGCAATAATATTGTATTGCTTGAAACTATTACAATAGTTATTGCAAAGATTTGAAAGCAAGAAATTAACATTGAAATGCAAATTTGCACTGTGTAAGATACTTTGTTATATAACATACAAATCTACTGTTTGTGGAAAAAATAGATTAATAAAATTTGACTGATTATAAATTGAACAATTGCAATATTGGTCCTACGCCACAGTTTTGATGCGTGTGATTATTTAAAATTAGTTTTTTTAACGAGAACGGCAGTAGTTTTACATTAATAATAAACTTTATCTATAAATAGGAAACTATCGAAACTAGGGATATTTGAGCTATCGTCAATAGTTATTGGATCGAGACTTTTACTATCGATCCTTACTATCGGGACACTTGGGATTGCAATGCATCGATATTTCGATGCATCGGCCAACCCCTAATTTTGGCTAGTGAGTAGTTGTGAAGACTGTTCAAGTTTTGCAACCCGAAGACAAATACATTTAGGTCGCGTTTATTGACTACCCTCAGCACATAGTACATGTGATAAGAGGTACAAAATAGTAACAAAATACATACAAACATATGACAAGGCTGTGTGCTTGAAAAATGGGTAAAAATAGAGTGGAATCAATGTGGTTGAAAGAAAGGTATTACATGTACCAATAATAAGGTTGAATCAAAGTTACAGTGTAAGAGTTGCTTTGTGTTGAATAAACTGGTACAAATGGTTCAGTAAATATAACAATATATGAGGTTTTAGCCAGGTGGCTTGAAATAAATTACCAAAGGACAAATACATTTAGAGAAAAGCATATATGTACCAGTGTTTATGTGTAGTTAAAACAGCTGCTGGTATAACGTTCATTCTGTCCAAAAATCTCTGAAAAATATATTCCAAATTTTAAAATCAAATCAACTATTGATGATCAACTTCCATGTAAAGTGTGAGGGACCTAGGCCCAAGCATTGTAGCGATGTTGAACAAAATTTGTTTATTAGTGCAGTGAGGTTTACAAAGAGAGATGTCACTATCAAATGATTGCATCTCAGAACCCAAACGTCCTTTATACTTAGCTTCCACTAAGCTTTTGGGATACATGTACTCCTGGCAGAAGGCATCAGGAACAGGATTCACAATGTGTACTCTGATGATTCGGGAAAGCTTCAGGGAGTCATGAGGCAATGTGACACGAGGAAGCATGACGAGAACTGTGAAAATATGCAATGCTTGCGATGAGGCGGGGAGGGGTGCAAGTACTCACCAATGGACAACGGGGCTAATTTCTGGATGATGTTTTTAACACAGGATAACTCTTCGACCATCTACAATGCCACAAGCTATCAAACTAGCAAATATGATCTAACAGGGTGGCCAGAGAAAATAAAGAATGAAATTCCCTGATAATTCCCTGATTTTTCCCTGACTGTAAGGGGATTTTCCTTGATATTCCCCAGTGTTCGCAACTCAGATACAGCTGAAAATATGTCATGCAACATCCACTTATAGCCACATATTCACCACCAAACTCTATTTATCCCTATCTTATAATGAATCCATGTTGCTAACAGTCTGTTAGAAGAAATACATCTATTTAATACAGTCATTAAGAGAAACTACATAATTATATCAGTACTCAGTAGACACATTTTTACCTCCAAATTTGGTAAAATTCCCTGATAATTTCCTGACCTTTGCCCAATTTTGAAATTTCCTGATTTTTCCATGCAGGGAATTTGTTTTGGGCATTTTCCCAGTTTTCCAGAGTTGGTGGCCACCCTGTCTAGGCTAAAATGTGCCCTTACATCTACAAACATCATTTAAATTAGAAGAAGTAGAACATATTTACAATGATAGCATCTTCATCACCAACATCAATCACAACACATGTGTTAGATTCTGTATCCATGACGATGTATGCGTAGTTGTCAAGGGCAACAGGTATTGGTGTAATTTCTATTTCTGAAAAACAGTAACACAGATTTAAAGGATAGCTACTGTCCCAGCCATTCATAAAAGTCAAGTGGTATGTCACTGTCAATGAGGCAAATAAGTAGTTGATTAAAATTGTCACAGATAATAGTATATAATATTTCCGTCTTATACCTCATGTACTGTAGGGACCATGTCAGCTTCATTTGAGCAACTTTTACTGGAGTTGTTTCAGAGGCCCAGTCAGTACGGTCGCAGTCACTCCAGAGGGTTCATACATGACTTTTACAACAACTTGAAAGTTTTGGTTAACATTTTCAAACGGACGAACGAACGGACAGGATAATCCATATATATATATGCCTCCACATCAGTAGATGCCAGGGCATAAAAAGAAAGGCGTAAGGTAACAAAGTATTAGGCTGTCCTTAAAAAATTGTTTGTTTGCGATAACGCGACTCAAGATTTTTAAGGTGGGTAGGTAGGTCAAATTTTATTTTTTTGTATAGAAATATTTTTTGGGGAACCTGTAAAAATAATTGGGTCAATATAGTTATATAAGGAAATGGGCCGAAAAACAGAATTGAGAAGGGGTCATTTTGATGGGTAGGTAGCGTTACTGCAAACAAAAATTGTTTTAAGGACGGCCTTCCTACAATAATTTCTGGTCTTGTAAAATATCTCTATATATATGCTCACTGTCAAACATTGTTGGTTCTATAACAGTATGTCCATCTTCATTAAATTGTTCCTTCGCTTTAGCTATGTCTTTACCATGGTAGTATCGACCAAAACGTGTACGGGTGTATAAAAAGTACCTGAAAGTACAAACAAGAATATCACTGACAGAGTTACCTATTGTAATTCTTCCATATATTTCCACCACTTATATCATCCCAGAATTGTAGCCAAACTTTGGATGCATCCTTTACACCACTTAAGCAAGCATGTGTATAATTACTTTAAAAGGTAAGTGAAACTAAAGGTGGCAGTTGATGGCCAAAGTGGGGCTCTTGTTGGCATTCATGAGAAGTCTTTTTCTTACCTTCAAGTTCATTAGACCTTTAATTAAAGGGGAAAATACTGGTACATGTGATAGGGGTAACTGATTTTGTTTAGGAAAATTTTCCAAGTCACCGATGGGCAAATTAGGGTAGCCATGTTCTATTGTCATGTTTTCAAGACTTTTTCCAACTGACTTTGTCTTTGGATATTCTCTCATTTTTTACCTGTGTCTAATAAACAGCTGTTTGCAATACTCTAAAATCAATGAACATAGGGTAACCAATATTCCACTTTCACTTACATCAATAATATAGTAACAAATGTATAGATTTCAAGACTGACTAAATCTGGTTCAACAAAATGTTCTAATATCCTTTTAGATGTGAACAATAGGAATTGAGTCAAATAAGCTTCCATGTATAACAAGAGTGCCAAAATGTCACAAAATACGCCCGTCTTGGGGCATGGTGAGTCTCAGGGCATGGTGAATGAAAAAAACAAACAATCCAACATTTTTTTTAATTAAAGGACCATAACCCAAGAAGGCCTAGGCTGATTTGGCCTACAATTGAACTTGTCTTAGATATTATATCCGTAAACATTGTCACCAAGTTTGAAGATACTCAGATGAAAACTCTTTGCACTAGAGAACAGACAAGGTAAATTTCACATTTATTTGGCAATTAATTTAGGCCCATAACCAAATGACGCCTAGGCCGATTTGGCCTATAATCAAACGTGGTCTAGATATTATGCCCATCAGCATTGTCACAAAGTTTGAAGATGATCGGATGAAAACTGTTAGCGTAAGAGTACAGACAAGGCCAATTTCATACTTATTTGGTTATTAAAGGACCATAACCCAATAAGGCCTAGGCAAATTTGGCCTATAATCGAACTTGGCCTAGATATTATGCCCATAAGCATTGTCAGAAAGTTTGAAGATGATCAGATGAAAACTGTTTGCGCTAGAGTACAGACAAATTACTGGACGCCGCCGCCCGCCCGCACGCCCACACGCCCGCCCGCCAAGGGTGTTCACATAATACGTCCCGTTTTCAACGGGCGTATAAAAAGGCACAAAATTTATAACTGAAGATTTCCACATACCCGATACTGAAGAGACAGCTACCGACTTTCGGCATTTTGGTTGTAAAATAAACACAAATTACAATGTATTCATATCATACAAATTTCATGCTGACTTCGTTGAGAGCTGATTCTTTCTGTTCGGCATCTGAAATAATTATAACAACTATCATACATGTGGAAAAATATCACTTGAAGCGTCAATGTTGTTTGATAAAATCAATAGTGGATATCTCAGATATGCTTTGTAGTGGACATAAGTCTAGGCTTTATAGACAGGGATGTAAGTGTGAGAAGTAGATGCTGATCAGCCAAGAAGTATCTGGATATGGGGGGGGTGTACATTGGGGATGGTGAGTAGGCCATATTTTACAATTGGGGATGGTGGGGATTCTGCGATCAAGGGGTAGGTTGGTATTCAGAGATCGGGAAAGGCGATTATTCTGAATTTTAGGGATCCAGGAGGAAGAGAATTAAAAGTTTAAGATGACGAATTTGTTAAGAATTTATTCGTATGAACTACACTCATGTGCCAAATTAAAGTTCACAAAACACAAAATTAACAAAAATAATTGGCAAAACTCAGCTAAAACAGCATAACAAAAGTAAATTAACTCTTATTTAACGGTGTTAACTATCATTATGTAGAATAATCAATTCCCAAAAGATTCTTAATAGCATTACTTATCTATAAGCTGTACATTCTTGGTTGCTAAGCAATTTTAGAACACCACTAAAAATCTACCTCTAGTCTACTTGATAACGTTGCCATGGTAACACAAACCATTTTACATTTCTTAATAAAAGTTGTCTTTAACAATAGGGATGTAACGATACGCTCACCTCACGATATGATACGTATCACGGTACGGAGTATATGATACAACACTTATCGAGATACATATAATTTTTCATGAGCATCTTAAATTTCATAACATCACAAGCTGTTTTCCTTGTTATCAAGCGGAGCTAGGCTTTATAAGACTTTTCTCCAAGCAAAGTTATTTTTCCTAAACAAAATCAGTCACCCATATCACATGTACCAGTATTTTCCCCTTTAATTAAAGGTCTAATGAACTTGAAGGTAAGAAAAAGACTTCTCATGAATGCCAACAAGAGCCCCACTTTGGCCATCAACTGCCACCTTTAGTTTCACTTACCGGTAGTCATTTATTATGCTTCATTTAAAGTTATTTGTAAAACAAAATTAACTTATATAATATTGTTTGAATGAGCTATCAATGAGTTTCACATATTTTTGTCTGTGTTATTTCAATTCTGAATACATGTATAATTTCGGTCTGGATACCTACGATTCCGATACAGACTTTAGTCATTCCACATAAATAACTGGCTGCCGTAGTCGCCGCGAGTTTCACGCATGATAAAAGAAATGCAGTATTGCTTCAGTGATGTCACACTCAAGAGTTTAACAACAACAAGTGGCGACATCCCCTCGTTCGATACATTAATAATGCCAAGCAAATCATACTTCATTTTTCCTCATTTTAATTGGTGATTTGGTAGAGGCCGTACCGTTCCGGACCAACGTCGTACCGTGAACCGTACCGTGACCAAACAAATTTGATATACCATCCAACAGTATATCGTTACACCCTTATTTAACAACAACAGATTGTTAGTTTCAGTAAAGTTTATTTGAAGAAAATCTGAATTTTAAGATGAAAATGACAAGCATTTTAATATTGTTTTCATATTTTCTAATGATAAAATGACATAATTTACATGGGTGTCGATGGGAACCGCAAATTGTGTTTTACTACTTTCAGTTTTAAAATCTTGCCATTTGACCAACTGACATCTTAATTAGAAATGAACTAGACTTAAATGAATGACAATTATTCCTTTATGTTTCTGTAAGATAGATCAACACTATTCTGAAAGTATGTAACCATGGCAACCAGGCTAATACCATAAGTCATGAATTATCATTGACATTCCAAACTTGCCTACAGGACTCAACAAATATTTTTGAAAGCACTCGTCCTGCAATATAGACAAAGAAGAAAACCCCAAAATCTTACTTGTCCTACTATATAACTAAAGAAGGAAGATATTGTGCAGGACCAGCGGACAAGTGGATTCATTGAGGCCTGGCCTAGCAATCCGAAATGTAAAACAAACACATTATTTTCTCTTAAGAACCAAATCATAATTAGATTATTCTAGCATATATATGGTATCAAATTCTAACTCAGTAAATTTCTAATAATCTTGTCATGCAATTTTAAATGTATACAGAAAACCTGTCAAATTTTCAACAAAATTTGTACTTTGTGAACTTTAATTTGGCACCTGACTGTAGAAGCATGATTGATCTTAAATTGACTAAAATTAAGGTGTGATTCTTCGAAAGTCCACCTTTTAGATGTTTGCATAATTCTGACAGTGATCTCCCTTACTGAATGAACTGTTAACGTGAACATTTAACAAACACTCCATGAACATTCCAAGAACAACAGTAAACACTTTGCGAACTAAACAGATGGCATTGCTAAATATTTGCAGCTAAACTTTCAGTTTGCAAAATGATAGCGACAAAAACTTAAACTACCAGATTAATTATAGACTGCTTGGATGAAGAACTTCTGACTTCGTAGAGCTCCAAAGAATAGTCACAGACAGTTTGCAGAAATAATCTATGTATTTGTGATACCACAAGAATGATGGCAGACTGTTCGCAAAAGGAACTTGGTTATTTTACCACCACAATAACCAAAAGATTGTGGACTGTTTGCAGAAAGAACTTTGTTTATACAATAAGAAGCAATACCTCAGTCACAAATCACCTGGATGATGTCCGTGTATCAAACGTGTACCTAAGGTCAAGGCATTGTGCAGAAGCTGACTATGAGTAGCAATGCAAATTTCAAAAGAGATTTTAAATTACTCTGTCCGCAAGCGAGGGCCATTCGACCAAAGAATGTTCGGACGGTGTTAGAACTGGGTTTTTAACAATGAATTAGAGTGAGGAAACTTTAGGGATGCCGTCCATGTGTGACCTCATCACGACAATCTCCATGAGTGGGTCCTGCAACAGTGCAATTAATCGGAAGAAGATGACGGTCGCGAAATCATATGACAACACTAAAAAATGAACAAACAGTTACACCTGAAAGAAAATCAAAAGTGTAGGATCAAAAGTATATAATACCTTACACAAATGTATAGTTTTTTCAAACTGTCACAAATCACCGAGCTCTAAAACCTACCATATGTAAATTTATCAACCTAGTACTTTTCGATCCAGTTTTGGGCGACTACTAAAAGGCGGTACCCACCGGTACACGTACTCGCCGGTATCCTATTGTATCTTGTATTGTATATTGTATGTAGGATTCTCTAATGTAATCATAACTGACACCTTTTTAAATGGCTAGTTATAATCCAATTAACGGGTTAGTGAAGAAGTGTGACTGGTTATGATAAGTTAAGTGTACAGTTTGAACATAGACAGAATTAAAATTTATATTCTTTTTTTAAGAAGTCTATCATACAGTACAAGACTTTTGTAAAATGTTTTTTTTTAATTCTGTCTATATGCTTTGAAATATGCATTGAATAAGCCATGGCTTTGACAGTTTTTTAACTCATGAAAAATAATTTGATGCAAACTTAATAATATATCGATAAATAGTGACCATTCGATAATACTCAATATAACAGGTAGACTTTGTGAGACAACTACCTGAGTTTAACCAGAAGAAGAAGACCAATTAAGTTCACCGATATCGCAATTGGTGTAAATGATTTTACTAAAATGCTATTTATCATGAGTTAAAACGCATACTGCGATGTTCATACATGTATAATAAGGACCAACGCAAACAGGTACGTTTTAAATAATTTTAATCATAGCATTATCCACTTAATGTAATCATACCTTACATTTCATCTTAAATCTTTCGAATTTCAGTTAACGGCAAATGAAATAAGGTAACAAGTTGCACATAAAAAGGTGCATTATACGTACATTAAAAAAATAAAATTGTAATGTGTGTATGATCACTGGGGTATACCGTACACCGTATATTGCTAGTAATGGTGAGTAATGCTATCAGTTTTCGCGACATTCTAGTGTTGACAAGGGTAAGTTAAGAGACGATATTTTCCAAACTACTGACTACTTACACCATTTCAACCAGGTATTAACGTATTCAGATATTTCCATAACTTTACAGTACGGCATAGTATATCTGGTATTCGTAGAGATATTCAAATTACTCAGTATTGGGCAGCTCACTCGTAAATATTGACCACTGCATTTTACATGCGTTTGGAATGAGTGTATTAACCAGATATATATTTTTTAAACTTAGTATTCTGTTTGTATTGAACCTAAATGTCTTAAGTCCAAATTTCAGAAAAAATGATCAAAGTACAACAAAGATACACACCAAATTAGATATAAGTTCGTGTACGGAGTATTGATGTATACTGTACAGAGTATTGCACATTAGTTCACGCTTACAAATACAATGAAATAAACTAGGGAATAAGCAAAAAAATACTTAGACCCAATTTAACATTTGAACATATTTTTGCTCTCAAAAGAACTTCAAAAGAGTGAATTTGAATATTTGAGTGTAAGTATTGGTTGCATTTTTTAACAGTACATAAACGTAACCATATCATAGTTAAATAATTAATTTTCTAAACACAAACTACTAGTAAACAGAACTGAACTTAATTTTAACCGAATACATACAACCTTACATATATTATAATATGTGACTTACCCACCACCAATTTCATGTTGTCATATGTTATGAGACAAAACTTGTATGTGCATTTTGATGGTGAATATTTAATGATACATAAATATATTGTAAAAAAAAACATACAATGAATATTGTAAAAAATATATGTTTTATGCATGTCCCATAGCTTTGTGTCCTTGGTGTAACGAAATCGATTAGGTACCTAATTTTATACCATGATCCCCTAAAATACCAAAATAACTTCTTTATTTCGAAAGAGTTCCTCATTCTTCACACAACAGCGAAGAATGGTTTTTAATTTAATTTATAATTGGAAATCTATAGACAATTCAATGTTTGTATCCCTTGTCGTACTTTTTTTCTTTGTCTCTGGTGTAACGCTGTTTTTTATACCTCCGAAAGCATATTTTTCAAAATAGTTCCACTTTTGGTTTAAGATATATGTATACAGTAGATTTGTAATGTCAGTATCGAAGTGCTATAAACGATGTGTATGATATGATGATAACATCTCAAAAATGAGACCTGACTGTTAACACATGACATCCTTTCTGTTTTTGCATAGAGATATTGGGTAGCACTGAATACACCACACAAGTCTGCAATACCTTTTATCTTAAGTTTATTCCTAAATTTGATCAATAAGGTATATTAAAGTGTTTGTCCATGGTGTAACATATCTGTCTGTGGTGTAACATATCTGTCCATGGTGTAACAATGTCCGTGGTGTAACACTGTAAATCAGGTTTTATGATGTAAATGAAATGAAAACAGTCTTTACAATAGATGTATCTGAAAGATACCCTGCAGGAACTGCTACATATATGAAAGAAAAAAATAAACAAAACTGTTTTATTTGTAATATATACAATACAAAGTAGTAGAAAATGTTCAGATTTGATATTGGTGAACTGTATTGCTATACAATTTCATGTGACTCATTCAATTTACAATTTCAGTAAAATTTATTTAGATATGAGTATTTTGTTACTATGTACTTGATAATCAGATGAATTCAGTTTGTTTAAAGAATGTATTGTTAAAGTTCCTGATCGTTACACCAAAGACAATTTACTTAAGTGACTTTAAGTTTGAAGTTGAAAAACATATATATTGTCTTAATTAAGGGTCAAAACTATACATAAATGTCCAAGAAGAGTTTGGACAATAACATTGTACAATTAAAACCATTATATTTGACAAAAAAGTTGGGAAGGCAGAAAACCGGCGAATTTTGAAATTGACTCGTATAACTTATTGGGGTCACTATACAATTCAACATGTATGACTTATTGCGATAACCTGAAGTTGACTCGTTTATACTGTGGTACATGAGGGCCAATGATCCGTGGCAATCTATTCGTATAAATGTTAAATTAAACATTTAAACAAGACAACGTCTCAAAGTGAGCGATTTTAAGTGTTGATAAGTGTATGTTTCTGGTTGTACGAATAAATTACTAGATTATAATACATGTATACCTGGAATTATTGACATGGAATGGTGAACCTTAGACTTTATATAAGTCATATTGTCACATATGCATACGTTTTTTATGTATAGTCATGTATATGCAAATATGCACCTGCCTATAAACAATATTCACATGTGTGCATTGACATTTTCTCAAAAACTTTGTGACATCACAGGAATTTGAAATTATATCCATAAAGTTTCATGGCAGTCGATCTAAGATACAAGCGATCAAGTTAGATCATTTGACGAAGAATATTTATATTTAATTAATTTTACAGATTGAAGTTGATAGCTTAAACAGTGTACAAGTTATTATGAAAAAATAACTATTTTTTACGAATTTTACCAAGTGCCATAACTCCTACTATATTGTTATTTGAGTAACGTTACTTTACAGAACAGCATGGTGTTGTGACCTTATGTTTAAAGTTTAAATTTGCAAGTTATCAGTAAGCAAAACATGAAAAATAAGGACGGACAGACAGTGGGTGATCACAATAGGGCCGTAATACAATGTAATAATTTAAAGAGGAGTTTACATTAGTATAAAGATTTGAGCCGCCAGGCGGTAAATTACAAGCACAAAAATAAGAATCCCTGCTTTGTTGTAGAAAATCTTTACCGATGTTTAACCAAATCAACCCCCTGTTGTCCGACTTGACCAGATGTATGTGATTATGTATGTAGTCTTGAAAATAAACAGTTACTCCACCACTATTACGTTTTGATTTAGAATTAAATATCGGTCGAGGACAAATTGATGACATTTACCCATCAATTTCAATATTAGATACACTTGAACTAAATTGAGTTATACAAACGTGCAACTAAATCTTGTCTTCTCCCCAGCCACTAAGCTACCCCCTCTTCAGACCAATGCTTATCAGAGATGGGGACACAATTTGGTGACTGCATGACTCAGTTACTTCTCAGGTACATTGTCGGTACAATTTGCTTTCTAATTGTCAAAGGTTGCAAAATAACCCTAATGAAATATTGGCAAAAATGTTACAGCATTCAACCCCCAACAAATGTCATTATTTATATTACTTAATATATTACTAAAAATATAAATATAATCTATGCATCCGATATTACACGAAACAGATTTAGTCATTATTTGCTGGTACTGTGACAATGCCACAGGGATTACCCCCTTTCTCAATTAAGGATAAGTTTCGTGTTCATAAGTTATTAGCGTTGTCTAAGATGGACTGAACATTCTATACTGTGTTTTTTACCTGTTTGCATAAATGAGTGGTGGATGTGTTGATTTATAAATGTGTTCATAGTTGTATATTTTTGCCTATTGTTTTAAGCATGTCTTAATCGTGATTGCGCGGAACATGATAAAAAAGGCTATATAAATATGGTACAAGTCAAATAGTTTTCCTCGGCCAGATAATTACAGACCAGTATTTACTACAGTTACTTTACTTAAGAAATAATGAATGTGTACATGTGTTTTATCGTAGAATAAAGCACAGTCACTAGTTTCGATGCGCACCTGAACAATCTTTATTTTAGATAAAACACATGTAAATGTTAATTAATTTGATTCTAATATAGCCAATATACTGCATTTGAAAATACATAGTAACAATAGCACTATGTTCTTCCTCGAACGGCTGATTTGCAGTTGTCAATCGTAGCTGGATTGTATCGATAATTCGTACACACCATGATTTCCTCTATGTGTATATGGCTGAAACCGATTGTTGGTTAGAATACCGGTTAATCCTAACTTATCAACGTGTTACGGAAGGGGAAACACTCCATAAAGTATTTTAGCCTAACCATTGTCAAACATTCTACATCAACAGTAACGAAGCAGACCCTCTGTCGTGATTCCGAACATTGAGACCATTTACAGCAGACGATTGGCGAATTTGTGAAGATGTGTCTAGACGGTGCATCTCCAGAAACTGTGTGGTAGAAGTATACTACATGTAACTACACAGTACATTTTTAAACCAAACTGTACTGTCTAGACTTACCTTAAGCCAGACTGACACATTGGCCAATCAGGCATTGACATGTGGTCACGTGCTCCTCCATAGTCAAATCTAGGCCAAGGGTTATAATAATAATAATAATAATAGTAACAAGTGGGAGTTCGAATGCAGAAGGTCAGCAGAATACTTGTACTTTTATTACGTAATTTGTAACTTTCACGAAGCTCATATTTTAAATATATGAATTGTTTAAAAGTCCGACATAAAGATTGGACTAAAAATTTTTTTTTCAAACCTAACTTCCGATAAAGTTAAGATTCCATACAGATACCTACAACCATGATCAGACTAGTGTTAGAATACGCATCGACTACAGGTCTATTTGCACCATATCTACAAAAAGAACTAACACAAGAGTCCTAAAGAAAGTTCGACGGAGATGCGTTGGTCTTCCGAATCATAGTTTAGAATTTCATCCTTGAAGAAATCAGGAAGTTGTGGTGGCGTACACTCTCTTACCCGTAAATCCACCTCTGGTGCGCGTTTCATGGTGGAACATTGTGTGGTTTTGTACTGATTTTAATAAAAAGATGTTGAATTCTCGTGTAGGGTTGCATGGTTGCAATTTGGGGCGTTGACTTTAATCATTCTTAGACAAACGATATGTTTGGTATTTCGATACATTTACTACTCAAACTATCGAACTCTTGTGTCGACCAACTGATTACGAGCATAGATGCACATTTTTCAATACCCAAAGCTGGCTCGTGTATTTCAAAGAACAACATACTAGTATACAAAATGTAATTCATTCCAGCTTTAAATCAAAGTAAGAAATATTTCTGTTACATACTCGCTGTTAATTAATATTTAAATTATATAAGACAATGCATTTAATGTACACGTTTCGTTTATTATATACGTATTCAATACAGACCTGCTGACATTTATGAAAATCTATTCAATTCATGTAAGTATCTTTTTTTAAATCTATAATCAAGTAAATAGACAATTAAGATGGCAATTGTTCAAACTTTTACAGATGGTTAGATGTTTCCATTTCAGTATTCCTCGCCGTCATCCTCGCCACTTTCAGTTGTATCTACACCGACTTCCTCGTAGTCCTTCTCTAGAGCAGCCAGATCTTCACGTGCTTCAGAGAATTCTCCTTCTTCCATTCCCTCACCAACATACCAATGTACGAATGCTCTCTTTGCGTACATCAGGTCAAACTTGTGATCCAATCTAGCCCAAGCTTCAGCAATGGCAGTAGTGTTACTTAACATGCAAACGGCACGCTGTACTTTAGCAAGATCACCACCGGGGACTACAGTGGGTGGCTGGTAGTTGATGCCAACTTTAAAACCAGTTGGACACCAGTCGACGAACTGGATGGTTCTCTTCGTCTTGATGGTAGCAATAGCGGCATTTACATCTTTGGGTACCACGTCTCCACGGAACAACAGACAGCATGCCATGTACTTTCCGTGACGTGGATCACATTTAACGAGCTGATTGGCCGGTTCGAAGCAAGCATTTGTAATTTCTGACACGGAAAGCTGCTCATGGAAAGCCTTTTCTGTGGAGATAACTGGTGCATATGTTGCAAGAGGAAAGTGAATACGAGGGTAGGGTACCAAGTTGGTCTGAAACTCAGTTAGATCAACATTGAGGGCTCCGTCAAATCTTAGAGAAGCAGTAATTGATGACACGATCTGACCAATTAGTCGATTCAGGTTGGTGTAGGTTGGACGTTCGATATCTAAATTACGGCGACAGATGTCGTAAATAGCCTCATTGTCGACCATGAATGCGCAGTCGGAGTGTTCCAATGTTGTGTGTGTGGTCAATATAGCATTGTAAGGCTCCACAACAGCTGTGGCTACTTGGGGTGCGGGGTAAATGGAAAATTCCAGTTTTGATTTCTTCCCGTAGTCAACACTAAGGCGTTCCATCAACAGTGAAGAAAATCCACTTCCGGTGCCCCCTCCAAAGCTGTGGAAAATAAGAAAGCCTTGAAGTCCAGTGCAAGAATCAGCCAGTTTCCTGATACGGTCAAGAACTTGATCAATATGTTCTTTACCGACGGTGTAATGACCTCTTGCGTAATTGTTTGCAGCGTCTTCCTTGCCGGAAATAAGTTGCTCCGGGTGAAACAGTTGTCGGTATGTTCCAGTTCGAACTTCATCTGAAAAATATCAAAATTGTCACTTGTCACTTAAAGTACTAGTTACCGTGTATGCTGGCTCAAGAATAAAACTGACGTTGCTTGACTAATGAAACTTACATTCGGACTGAACTTTTTTCTAGAGTTTTTAATTTGCACAAACTCGAACTCAACATTATTTTATATTTATGTTCAGAACCTTAGATGCGCGAATATCTTTTTATCAGTGCTTGCTTTACAGAAATGCCTTGCAACATATTTTAATTCTAGCACATGAAGTATATGAGAAGATGTTATTAGATGAAAAGTATGTACAAGTTATTAATTACCAATTACTGTTGGTTCCAGGTCCACAAATACAGCTCTAGGTACGTGTTTACCGGATCCAGTCTCGCTGAAAAACGTGTTGAACGAGTCGTCACATTTTCCGACTGATGTGTCACTGGGCATCTGACCGTCTGGCTGGATCCCGTGCTCTAGACAGTATAACTCCCAGCATGCATTACCTATCTGGACCCCGGCTTGACCTACATGGATGCTGATACATTCACGCTGAAATTAGATAAAATAATAATAACTTGAATGACCAATTTGAGGAAAGGACATATCTCTTTATTTTAATACGCGCGTGCTATATATCACAGCTTTAGTTGAATAGTACGTGTAAACCAAAATAGAACATTTATGGTTTATATAATTATATACTTTATAGCCTGACAATGACATGTGTAGAACATAGATAGGTTTTGTCAAAATTTTAATATCAAGTGACGGAAACTTGCATATTACGAATTCATTTATAGAAAGTCGTTTCCGTTTAATAATTCATAATTTGGCACAGAGAAAGTGGCGCACGTCTACTTTCACAATTCGTAAATGTGCCCCTTCAGCCCACTGTACATACGATACACTGAGTCAGAAGTCAACTGTGACACTCGGCGCCGATGGTAGTCACAGTATACTGGCTTTGATCCTCCGCAGTACCCAGTCGTGTGTAAAGTGGGGCACTGTGTGTTAATCTTGCTCAGATAAATGTAAAAGTAGTTACATAGACGCGAATCGAACACGAGACCTTTCGATCTCAGAGCGCGCAATGAACACAATCACAACCATGTATTTGCACCGACGGGACAGTCTAGTTTTGACCTAACCAGAGTGTCTCTACGTGATTTCCAACAAGCTCTTCCGAAAGCAATTATCACAGCCCCACTCATGGAAGACATGATGGTGTTCATAGCCACCCTCAAAATCATAACTTGACCAATGCGAATTTCTAACCTTGTAAAAGTTTCTGCGATGGTTTTCTCGACTACACTGCTAGTTAAGGTTGCGTTCGTTAAGTTGTAAAATACTTCACGACAATTATAATATATACAAGCGGCTTTCCATAGCATCGCATCATCATCTCAGGTTGGGTAACAAGATACGGCATATAGACGCGGTAAGTAAACATGCCTGAAGTCACTGTATTGTTCTCTTGGATATGTAAGAATGTAGATGGGTTGTAACATCCTTCCCCGACATCAGTGAACTTACCTTACCTGACCAACCGACATGCTTGATATAAACTCGGACATCAGTGAACTTACCTTACCTGACCTACCGACATGCTTGGTTTCAACTCAGAAATGTCAACAATTTAACACCAGCAGAATGTACTGTGACTATAAGTACTATTTAAGCAACTTGACGTTCAAAAATGCATTCTAACATCTATCACTATACATGTACATGTAGTAAAATCGCTTAAATAATGTGTTGATACACCCGAGCGAGTAAATTAGATAAATTTGAGAAATTGTTTGAAACGAGAGGAAGGGTACATCCTAGGGTAAATCTAGACAAAAAAGAAAACTTTAAACAATCCATTTCAATATGAGTGTAAATTACAAAATTCACCGTTTATCGTCTGATCTAGCCTGAAACATTGCTACATAAATACGTTCCCACGATATAAAATCAATCTTAACATTAGCTTGACATATTCGAATGTCACACGGTATTCAAACTGTTCAAAACAACAATAGTCACACGGTATTCAGAGTGTTCAAAACAACAATTCTAGCACAAAAACAGTATACATGTATAGTATTAGCCTCATAAAACAACATCACCATTGTTGCATGAAAATAATTATTACCAAATAGACAGATATACACGTAATTGTAAAATAATAAAAATGTTCGAACTAAATGAATTTCTAAAGAAGCAACATACATGAACAACAAACAGCATTGTTTATAACAGACACATGCAATTTGTACTGATAATAAACCAGTAGTCAATACGAAAACAATGCCGGTGAAAGATAAATTCCGCATACTCGTAGCCAACGTCAATTACTCACCATTTTGAGATAGTTTCCACAAAATTAACAATTTTGAAGACGCTCTACCGCCGATTCTCACTATAACTTGAACAGTCCTTGTGAGGTTTAGAAGTGACGTTTCCGTGTCGTCTGGACGTTTATATACCACTGGTATACGGGACAGTGAGCAATCATCAGCCCGCTGATTGGATGTCAGCTAGGTATTTGGCGGGAGAAAATGTTACATTTTGCTAACATCCATTCATACTCCGGTTGATAAGATTAAACTGTTATTTTTATATTATTTTTATATAAATTAAGTACATTTTTAACTGTAAAGTTTCGCTTAACAGGTAAGCAACATGGACTAACGACAATGTACACCGTGTGCATAATACTAGTAATTAAATGTTTCCGGGACTGTTCATGGTTACAATGCAAGGTTCACATACCAATATCTATACAATGACCGTTTGGTCCATGGTTACAATGTAACGTTCATATACCAATATCTTTGCAATGGCCGTTTGGTCCTTGGTTACAATGCAAGGTTCACATACCAATATCTATACAATGACCGTTTGGTCCTTGGTTACAATGTAACGTTCATATACCAATATCTTTACAATGGTCGTTTGGTCCTTGGTTACAATGCAAGGTTCACATACCAATATCTATACAATGACCGTTTGGTTCATGGTTACAATGCAACGTTCATATACCAATATCTTTACAATGGCCGTTTGGTCCTAGGTTACAATGCAAGGTTCACATACCAATATCTTTACAATTGCCGTTTGGTCCTTGGTTACAATGTAACGTGTATATACCAATATCTCTACAATAGCCGTTTGGTTCTTGGTTACACTGCAACGTTCATATACCAATATCTTTACAATGGCCGTTTGGTCCTTGGTTACAATGCAAGGTTCACATACCAATATCTATACAATGGCCGTTTGGTCCTTGGTTACAATGCAACGTTCATATACCAGTATCTATACAATGACCGTTTGGTCCTTGGTTACAATGCAACGTTCATATACCAATATCTTTACAATAGCCGTTTGGTTCTTGGTTACAATGCAACGTTCATATACCAATATCTATACAATGGCCGTTTGGTCCTTGGTTACAATGCAACGTTCATATGCCAGTATCTATACAATGACCGTTTGGTCCTTGGTTACAATGTAACATGTATATACCAATATCTCTACAATAGCCGTTTGGTTCTTGGTTACAATGCAACGTTCATATACCAATATCTCTACAATGGCAGTTTGGTCTATGGTAACAATGCAACGTTCATATTCCAATATCTCTACAATGGCAGTTTGGTCCATGGTTACAATTCAACGTCTATGTGCCAATATCTCTACAATGGTAGTTTCGGTCCATTGTTAAACAGCAATAGTTAGCATACGGGGAGAAAGTGTGTTTGTATTCCAATAGACGTTACTAACGCACTAACAGCCTGAGACAAATATCATTAATGGGAATATTTTTTCACAATTTTGAATAGATAAAACTTACAACTGACAGAATACGTTTTGTTAGGTCGTTTATATGTGTATGTATAGACTATAAGTGTAGACAAAATGCCTGTATATCTAACTAGCCAATGTTAAATGGTATCTACATTTAGCAAATTCACAAATACCACATAAAACTACTGGAATGACTCATCGTTGAATTTTGATGTTAATGTGAACTTTCTTACCGTTCACGTATATACATGTACACTCTCGTATAATGATACGATATTCACACAATTAAATACCAAGGTCAATAGCCGTCAGCTACGTTTCATAGCAATTTCATCTCATATTATTACAAAATAGAATTTAACACTGAATGTTTTATTCAAAACTTGAAAACTTAAAAGCTATGTCTAGGATTAGGAGGATCGGGGGTATTCTGTTAAGTCCGAGGATATCAATTTAGTGTAATTGTGAAATCAACGTTTGAGTAAAATCATAAACAAAAACTTTCATTAAATACTTTTTATATTTATTCTTGATATTCAGTTGTTTTGTGAAAAATACTAACAAATATACGTATATTGAATTACTGTTACAGAGCGCTTCACATACCACTGGCCGAAGAAATTTTATCACTAATTACAGAGTTTTGACATACCCCATTTTTCGGTCATTACTATGGAAAGAGATAGTAATAACCGAAATATGGGGGATGTCAAAACTCTGTAATTTGTGATAAAATTTCTTAGACATGTGCATTCTTCGTGTCACACGGCGTTGACGTGGATTTTTTTAAACAATTTTGTACTCTACCACATGCTACGCATTCACAGTGTCGTTTCATAAGTGTCTCTGTATCACACACGGTTGTGCCTTTTCAGAATTATTCATACTTCTCTCTCTTCTAATAAAATGAACATCATTTGCCACTTACTAGTATATAGTACAGTGTACGTACTTTGTGGGGAAAGACGGTGAAAACCAATTGAATCAGTTCAACCCAAAAATAATACAATAATCACCCGCGTCTTAATTACAAGTGATAGTGATGCGTTTTCAAAAAATATATCTTTCGGAATACATGGTCTTATTCATGTATCATTAATAAAGAGTAAACAACGAAAATGTTTTTAAATTTATAGTATCTTATAATTAAAAAACATAAATTTTATAAAAT
Organism: Spisula solida; assembly: GCA_947247005.1. NCBI lineage: Eukaryota > Metazoa > Mollusca > Bivalvia > Venerida > Mactridae > Spisula > Spisula solida. The sequence continues at coordinate 39,798,585 of OX365958.1, read as the reverse complement.
GATATTATGTTTTTCTCCTTATTCATGATAGTTACCTGAGTGTGCATCGTGTAAAACAACAAAATTAGTGAAATGCATTATGAAGGAAGAAAAAGGCTTACGGAATAACTCACAGAAGGATCCCGATGAAGTACAGCAATCATGATTTACACTACATATGCATTGGATAAACAATGCTATATTACAGCGAATAATATCAAATAATTCTTAAAGAGAATGAGTCAGATAATCATTACAATACATTATTTCTTTCTCGCTTTGCTGGCGCAATAACTGAATCAGTGAATATAATGACTGCTTAGATAAACTCTGCATCTATCAAATAAACAATGCATTTTCTTTGTCCGTCGTCCTTGGAAAATTCTTGTGTAGACAAGAAGTGAATGACAGATCATAACACTGTCTATACCTCTTCTTCTTCTTCCAGTGTCGATGCAGGGCCAACTTTAAAGTAGCATACTCGCATCAATAAATGTATATATACACAATTGTGGGGATAGTACCCAATGTCTAAAACCAGGATAAAAACAATATCTCCTTAGATGTTGAGTGAGGATATCCCTGCCTTGAACTTGAGTGTCAAGGTGGGGCTTCTGACCAGGCTGTCTGGGAGTCTGTTCCACAAGTTTCAAAGTTTATTGCGCAAAACAGGCCACCGGCCTATACACAGGAAATTAATACAAATGTAGCACATACAAATAACATTAACTAAATTAATGCCTGGACCAAGCATTTCACCGATGAACCACTTGACAATGGCATGAATGGTGGAGTTTGACAGAAATCATGCATTCCATATAAAAATAAGAAATGTGAATAAATATATCATAAACTTCCACCTTGTTTCAATGTTTATATGCTTACACGTGGGACAGGCTGGTGTAAGCAGAAAAAGTGTTTTTCCATCCACAAGCTATTACAGTTTTATACAATGTAGATCAAGGCCCTTCTGCTCTTCGAAAATGAGCATGAGTCACAGTTAAAAACACCAAAATTAATTCAGTTGCAGCAATGACGTCATGACGTTAGGTAGGCAGTTTACTGGGCTATTGAACCTATTATTTAGGCAGCATGCTAAAGGTTAAGAATGAATGAAGTGTGAAATTGTAGATATAATACAGTCATGTATACATTTGATTGATGACAAAGCAATTTAATAATCCAGTTAATAATGAATTGAAAGATATTCCTTCCTTTCTTTAGTAGCCAAAAAATATATACATTGCTACATTACGCACAATGTAAATATTCTGGGCTGACATTAGGCTACAATATACATTTGCTGAGGCACTATTCGCTTGTACATGGACATGTGGTAGATACCTATGGCGGATGGGGCTGTATAGTGGACATGTCAACATAAAGTGTAGTTCGTCTTCATTGCATCCTTCGTTGTACGGGCAGCCACTGTACTCTAGTAATATACCCAAGTGTCTACCCTTTTCCACCATAAGCAGAGCTACAAAAATTAGCTATACTCCTTCTGAATTTGCCTATCTCAACACATTTTACATAGCTTGCAACATCATAAGTACTCTTATAATTGATATAATAAAACAATTTACTTGAAGCCAAGCATTTAGTACCGTAAATCACTTAATTTTCGCGTAACCTTTATTTCGCGTTTTTTCCGAAAAAATCAAGATTTTATTTTTCGCGATAATGTTGAATTCGCGTCATCGCAAATGTCCAATTCGCGAATATGTAGCGCCTAAAATATTTAATTCGCGATTGCCATGTCTGGATGTATTGGTCTTTAAGCCTTTGTGTATATTCAAATAAAAACAATTGGTGGTTAAAAGTATCTTGTGTTTCCCACACATAACTGAAACCATTTTGATACAGATTTAGCCTTATATCGGACACCCATTTGTTGTATCCTCATCTATCATAGTGAACAAGCATTTTGTAGCACAGTTTGACGTATCTATGCCCAGGCATTTTCAACAACCGAAGCCGGTTATAGCACAGGAGTTTGAAATTCTATCCATAAAATATCATAGCAGTCGATCTAATCAAAATCGCTCTCTTTATATATAATACTGCTTCAGTATTATATAATATATAGAGCGATATTGATTAGATCGATTGCTATGATATTTTATGGATAGCATTTCAAATTCCTGTGGTTACAGGTCGTGGCAGGTGAAACACTTCCATCGGAAAATTTGTCAACTTGGTTGATTTACTCTCACATTTGGAGAAGTTGGTGGTCTTTGTGAAAGGGTTAGTACTGGTATGGTGCACCCACGATATATAGTAAGACAGGCGGTAAAGTTTGGTATATTCCACAAAGGTGGATTAAGCAGATGTGCACGATTTATCAGTGATGTTTTAGTACATTACTGATAGTATCTGTTTATTTTTAAAATAATTAGTAATTTGCAAAACCAATTTTTCAACAGTTACCAAAACCAATATTACATTATCCTAAGAAAGGCGGGAAAGGAGTACTCTGCAAATATGGAGGCAATAAAGAATCTTTAGACCACAACTGTAGCTGGCCAATCAACATGGAGAAAAAGTATTGGATAAATCTCATATACATGTACCACTGTTGGGTGTGGTATACATACAAAGTGTTGTATATAAACTTGCATTGATTTATACAATACTATTCAGGGTTCCCAAAAAATACCCTTACCACAGAGCAGTTTTCCCTGACCAGAGCATTTCTCCCTGACCACAGAACAGCTTTTCCCTTACCACAGAGCAGTTTTCCCTGACCAGAGCATTTTTCCCTGACCACCGAGCAGCTTTTCCCTTACCACAGAGCAGTTTTCTTTTTGTTAGCTCAAAATAAGGCAATCAAAACAGACAAAAGGAAACTATATATTTGCTTTATATGGAACCAAAATGTTTATAGTAACAGTTTTAAGGCTGATGATTGATATCAAGTTTTTATAATTAAGAATTATCCAAGGCAAGCATAGTTTTTCCCTGACTTTTCCCTGACCCGGGGATTCCTGTTAACAGTTGCTTCAGAAAAAAAGACAAAGATTTAATTCAAATAATTTATTGCGCGAACCTCCAGCCCATACACAAAGTATATTTCAATAACTATTAAGCATAGCTATGTTATTAAATACAAGTGTAAGGTGTTCAGATAATAATAGATAATAACAACAATGTACAATAAAATAATATATGGAATTTGAACACATATTTAACATTATTCGTTGCTGAATTATATACAGTAAAATATATATATATCGTGCACTTTGGGTAATCTTATCTATTTGCCGATGCCAACATTTATTACAACTGTTAAATGGAGTTTGATATTTCATTGAAAATTATTCATTATGACTTTCAAATTAGTTGAGTTCAGCAAATGTTCTCACGATTCAAATTGCATCTAGACTTGATAAACAATGATCATATTTGTAGAACTTTACAACCAAATACATGTATCAAACACATTTGCCTCTTAAACATAGTAACACTTAGTCATAACAACAATTCTACATAGACTTCGTATATGTCGAGCGCCTGGCTTATCTCGAGCTTTGGCTTGTCCCGATGTGTCCTCAAGATAACAAGGTTTTACTGTACATACACAGTTCAGACAAAGACCAGCCTAATCACACAACCATACATTAATTACATTTCGTTTATTAAATTCAACTAGAACAAAATTTAATGTTCTAAGCAGAATAAGTCTGAAATAATTTGTCTGAATATAAATGTTTTTATGGTTTTAAATTATCACATTTTGTTTACACAATCAAGGGAGATGACTTGTCATCAATAGTTCAATGTTTGTTTACAGTTTGCTCCCTTGTGCTGCCTTTCCCCACTGACTCAATGGAAGATCAGTGTCACTTAGCCTAGCCAACAGAGTACTAGGTACCCAGTGCATACTGTATGCTACAAGATCAAACATAAACAAAATGTTATTAAATAAGAAGAAAAACACAGATAGAAGATAAGATAATTAAGTATTGGCTTCCGGAGCTCAGTGGTTAGTGCGCTTGTCGTCTGATCTAGTGACCCAAGTTCAAATCAGAGGAGGCACACATATAATTATGCCCGCCATGTTTCAGCAGAAAGCTGACTGGCAAATAAAGGCTATGCTCAGCTCTTTTTTTCGGTAAAATGTCAAAGATACTGAAAAATCAGAGATGCTCACAAGGTCACAATTTTGTGAATTTTTATTCTGAAGTAGTTTGCGAGGTTAAATGTTTGCAATTGTTTAAATTTAGAAAGAAACTACTTTCTGTGTTTAACTGCTGTTGTTTAAGTCCACTAACATGCATTTTCTCTGACTTTTCGATTTTGCGATGAAAATTAATCCTTCGAGAAAATTTCAGATTTTGCAGTAATTATTAAATCTTTTCTCTAAACTCTCAAGTTACTGAGATAAGAGTCCACCTATACTGGTCTCATGTTCAGTTTGTTGGAACTGATACCACAAATACTCCCCTAATAAGATCATTGTTTAAGTCTATTTCTATAATTGTATTGTTTCCCCTCCTTACTTATTATGGGGGGAAATTAATGACAGAAATGACATAAGTGGCAGGAACTGACATATCAATGGAGTAAAGGAATACTTCAAGTCACAAAGTAAGAGTTCCCAATATACACAAAGGTTATTTCTCATATGTGGTGTATTTGTGGACAGACACAGAGATTATCCAAATTTCAATACAATTACAAGGTACATTGTTAATAACATTAAGATGTGTCAAAATGAGATTTTATACACATACAAAATAGCAACAACAATACTTACGGTAAGTTTTGTGGAAATAACATATTTTTTCATAGATTTTCTTCAGTCCAACTTTGCTAGCATAATACATTGGACCACCCATATACTTTGGCCAACTAAATCCATATATCCTAGACGGTAAATATATATATGCACGTACATCATAGTTAATAATGATACTTCTTGTACTAAACTTTGCTGTACAAATCATTTGCCATACAAGTAATCATTGAGAGAGAGATATTACATGCATGTATATTGAGTATTGTTTGAATGTCATTCCTCTGCATGTGGGGAAGTTGCTGGTTCCTTGTGGAAGGGTAAGTTAGTAAAGATTATTACACCGTCCTGAATATGGTTGCATATAACAGAAACATTGTTGAGAAATAGTGATAAACCTGAAATAACAGACAAGTACGGTTTCATCAAGCCTGACTGTATGACATCATATTAGAGGATGGAAGAAGATCTCAAGTTTGATAACCTTGAACTTAGACATAGATGGCACCAGAAGATTTCAAGATTGTTAACCTTGAACTAAGACATACATGGCACATCAGTAGCAGGTTTATATTTAAAGAAAGCATGATTTCAATAATTTTTTATGAAAGCAAGTAAATAATATCACTACTTTTCGTGGATTGTGGTAAAAATGCACTTTTGTGGTAATGTAAATTTATTTGTGGATTACACAAAAAAATGGGAAGCCCTTGCTCAATACTTGGGAGGTTGGTGAATCGTGGTGATTAGATTTCGTGGTCAAGTTATACCATAAAATTAACAAAAATTAATTCTGCATGAAAAATGATACAGTATCACATACCAGATAATGTCAATCTCCTCAGCCATCGTACACAAACCTTCTTCTAGAATCTTGAATCCTTCGTTAATCATAGCATACTGCATCCTTTCAAGGATTTCCTACAACAAATATAACCTTCAGTTTTATTCATTAAATCAACCCTTTAGTCCATAGACTCTCGTCATCACCAACGCAGATATAATTGACATAACTAGACAACAAAGGCAATGATCAGATAAAAAGTCAATCTAAAATGAGAACCATTACTCCCGAAAAATACAATTTATACATAAGTATTATAAAACAAACCAACAGAATTAATCAAGCACATAAAACATGCTTTGTTTTTGTAAGTACAATGTATAATAAAATCTACAGCCATTATTAATACTGGAGAACTATTTGAAGATAATCATACACACCTGGGAACCAATGGTTCTCCTTTCAATACCAAGGGATCTACAATGGCTCTCAATTATCTGTGTAACTTCTGGGTCAACTACAGGTTTACCTTGTGGTCCATCATACTTGTACCATCCTTTACCTGTAATTAACCAATCAAATCACAGGTTACAAACCAGTCTTCAAACGGAGACATCTGATTGGTTGTTCCTGGACACACATTTAAAATTTACCAATGGTAAACAGCATTCTGAAACTGGTCTTCAAACTAAACATCTTAACATTATTAATACTAGTAATAATGAATTTATTAAAGCCCAGTCTTCCCAGTGAGCCCTATATGTAATCCAAACACATAAATATCGACTTATTTATTACAGAACAAATCAAATTACACCTACGGATCAACAGTAAATTTGTGTATGATACATTTTCACCTAACAATCAGGAGTGAGAGAATCTATAAAGACTGGCTGGGCCACTAATTTCTGAATTCCTCACCGTTCTTTTTACCCATCCTTCCTGCCTCATATAACTTTTCAATCAATCCACAGTTACGTTCCCCAAGAAAGAAACGACTGTCGCTCCTCAATTCTACCCCAGCTTTACGTGCTGCTTCTCGTTTTATTCTGAAGCCAATATCAATACCTACAACAAACAGGATAATAATAAAGAAACAATAATATTTAAGGAGGCAACATAGTTGGGTATACCCAGTCTTCCCTGTGAGCCCCATTAACACATTTACACATTATGTACAGTAACAACTTACAACAGAAGATAAAAATAACAATTAACAAGAATAACAATAACAATAACAAACAAAATATTGATGGCATGGCTGAAAGAGAATTTAGTTTAAAATGTACTGTCATGCATAAATTATGAATACATACAGTTAAGTTAGTCATTGGCACAAATGGTTGGAAGCTAAGTTCTGGTCATAAAATGATCTTTCAAATAAGAGAAAAGTTTTGTTCATACACCAGGCCCCGATCTCCCAAAACATCTCAATATAGGCTAAATCTCATCTCAAATATTGTAATGACTGTATTGTTTTGATAATTTCCATGGCAGGCAAGATTCAAAACTTGCATCGCAAAACAGAAAACATTATTCTTATTTTATTGCAGTAAAATTTAAAGAGCTCAAACTTTAGATTTATCTGAAATTCAGACTCTTATTTGAGCAAAATCTCAATTTGAGATGAGATTTCTACTTGTGATGCTTCAGGAAATCGGGCCAGGGTGAAGTGGAGCAATGTGGGTTATTCTTTTGCTCAGAAATTGACCAGTGGCGCAGATAGGGATTGAACCTGGGACCTCTTGATCCCGAAGTCACACCCTACCTCTAGGCCACCTTAAGTAAGTATGACAATATATACAGCACATGACGTATAAGTGAGGGATGAGAGACCCTTAAAAATGTTCTCATGCATAAATGCAGTATAAAGCCAAGCAGTTTGGATGATTTACAACTTTACTCACAACAAACCACTGGGTGATGGTTCAAGGACAGTTATATCACTGTGTATACTGTATATTTATAATCATTAATTTTTGCTGACATTCAATTTTTCAGATTTTGGTAAAATGGAAATTTGGTAGTTTCTTAAATTTGTAGATTTTTAATCATTTTGAGGTCAATTATTCCAGAGGATTTAATTTAGTGATATAGTTCATCAGAGTAATCAATGAAAATTAATCCACCACAAATATTAAAAACTTTACAGTATAACACAAACAATCTTGTGATACAGCCCTATGATAATATTTTCCATGCATCGTATCAAAGATTCTACCAGCCATGATGTCATATACTGTAAACCAAAAAATTATTTAGCAAGATTTAAGTTCGCAAAGTTTGCAAGTGGTAGACTTTTACGAAATTAAGTCGCGGAGAAAGTGCTAAAAATATTGATATGGACATTGCGGGAAACTTAAAAATGCAAGCGTTTGTAGTTGCGAAGATGTGGACGATCCACAAAACATGAAAGTAGTATTCGCGAAAGTAAATTGGTTTACAGTACTTCAGACAACTAACAATGAGCGTTTTTTGCAAACAAATGAACATGTTCTGATTCTGTTTGACAGAATACTGTTTGTATAGAGTAAACTTGCCTGATAAGTCTGATACTTGAAAGGTTCCCATTGACATACCAAAATCCGTAAGGGCTGCATCCACTACAGCAGGAGTGGTCCCTTCCTCTACACAAAACTTGGCCTAAATAAGGGTCCATGAACATGCAAAATGATATAGATTGATGTTATGAGATTTCAGAGTATTATTACAAGATGAATATGTAGGTTACAAGTTCATAGTTATACACTCACTAATATTTTGCCACATAAGAGAGGGAGATACATTGAAATGCTTCAGAAGAGGATTTCTGACAGATCGGACAGGAATCTGAGTAGCAGAATTAATCCATTTTATAGTGCTACACCCGAAACATTCCATTGTCAAATTTTAGTTCCCAAATATTTTATTGTCCGAGATTCAGAATTATGCCACAAAATTGATAATTTATCTAATTCGCCTAATTCACCTATGCTAACTTTTATATCACCATTCATTTCAGAATAAATGTACCCAATCCTCTCCATGAGACAAAATATAAACAGGTGTATAAGAAGAGGGCTCCATGGATTTTGGTATGCCAGGATGTCCAGGATTAGGATTTTTATATAGTGAGGGGGTCGGGTTACAAGACAATCCACTCACCAGAGAGGTCCCTTACTTCAAATCTTCCCATAGGCATACCAAAATCTAAGTGAACCTGATCTATAGCCTGCGGGCTGGAACCCTCTTCTACCAGAAACATGGACTGGGTGAATAAACAATAAGTATACACCACTTAATACATCAAACACTCAGGGTTTGTGTTTCATAGAGAACAAGAAACATGAAAATTCTACATAACAAAGACACATAACTCTGCTTAAATTTTGCAATTCCAAATTCGCTAATATTTTTACCCACAAATTATCCTTCAGTCTTAAATGGAGACACATGATTAATTACATCTATACAATAAGATGTAACATATCAACTTACCTCTTGTGAATAAGGACCCAACATTCTGTTAGCTACAAATCCTGTGCAAGACCCTACCAACACCGGAACCTACAAAAATATCAGGTATTTTATATTTGTTCAAGTAAACAGACTAGTCTAAGAATGCAACTCTGCCAATGGTCAATGTGGTTACTTTTATTAGAACCAACCAATCAGAATCTAGGGTTAAGACTGGTTTAATACAAATTTGAGTTACCATAGACCTTGCAAGTGAATCAGCTAAAAAATACACAAACATGTTCACAGCCAACTTGCGACTAAATGTTCAGGGGTAAATGTACAGGCTGCTGAAATGATGCATGTCTGAAAGCAGACTTTAAATCAATACTTTTTACACAAAGTACACAATTATGAATACATGGTTCTAAATTATAAATAATCAACTTTTAAACATTTTATATTTCTAGATAACATTAATTAACATTATCCCAGACAGCCATGTCCCAAACCTTTTGGTTCCTTGACATCCTACCCTCTGGCATTAGGTGAAAGTGCACTTGTCATAGTTCAGTGCTGAACTCAAGATATACCGGTGTAATGGTCAGTTTTTTATCCCTCCCAGAACTTCCCTCTGGGCATAAACATTAGCTATGGGTATACATTAGTATGAACTAACCTTTTTGATAGTTTTACCGAGTTTCATCACAGTTGCCACAGTCTCAGCCGATGTTTCAGTACCGTAAATATTCTCTAACAATTTCATGATGTATGACGGAGCAAAGAAATGAGTGCCTACCACCTTGGAGGGACGTTTTGTCACAGACGAAATCTGTGGAGGAAAAACAATGTAGATAAAATTAAAAGCTGTCAATTATGTAGTAATGCAGATGCAGGTTAATATTCAGAAAAAAAATGTGTTTAGTTTATAACTTTGATGATAATAAAATGGTAGAATCTGAATGTAATTGACAACAAAAATGGGAATTCTAACAGTACAAATATAAAGGACTGATAAAGCATGATTGAGTTGTAGAAATTGATATATTCTAAAAAAGAACATTGCAATATTTTCTTTTCTACTATAATAATTATATTTATGTAAATCAAGCAGGAAATACTTGTAGAAGTCTATGGTATTTTTTAATATCCCTCGTATGTATGCATTTGAATGACGTCAAGCCAAAATGGTTTAGCATTCAGTAGAATGAATGTTTACAATTGTAAAATTGTTGTACACAATATTTTCTAACAGTAAATATCATGAAACCTAGGAATTTATCCATATTCACAGCTTAATTATAATATGTGTTCCTGAAATACTGCCCCTGGTTTCCAAGAAATTTCCTTAGATACTCCCAGAAATAATCTCAGTAATTATTGAGATATTCCTGGGAATTTTCGTATGGGTTGTCCAAAAAGTAAGTAAACTATATTAAACCTACAGAATCAATGTCCAGTGTTGATGTATTCGTACACAGTATCGCCTCTGGTTTACATATTCTGTCCAACTTTACAAATATTTCTCGTTTCAGTTTCAGGTCTTCATACACAGCTTCTATCACCTGTAAATACATAATTTAATTTTACCTAGAATGGTTTATGACTTAAAAACTTATGTTTCCCACGAAGAGCCATAACTCTGGCAGAACTCATCCGACCTCAAATTACTGACAATAAGCTCAACAAGGCTTCATGTGAACTTTTATCAAAATCTGACCAGTGGTTAAGGAGAACAAGCACGGACAAGCACATTATTACATCCATCCAGATGTCTAGCACAAAATAAAAATGTATCCCCCAATACTAATCAAAGAATTTATGGGATCTTTACACAGCTTTAGACATTTTCAAGGTCTCTTATGGACAAATCAGACAGCCGTATAAGGTATTTTCACGATTGTTTGCATTTGAACATTTTTTCTCCCATTTTTTTTTATTTGCCCCCAATACACAGCAGCATGGAATACTTGGGCAAATACGGCAGATGTTTATATAAGAATACATAACTTACAAGATCAACACTCTTCAGGTCTTCTATATTGACTGTAGGTTTTAATGTTGCAAAACATTTCTTGGCCTGATCCGCCGTCATCTTGCCGAGTTTTACTGTTCCCATCAACTGTGCCTTCAAGATCTCCAATCCTTTATCTAGGAACTGTTAGAACGTCAAACAAACAAGTTTATGTTCAGAAATGAGGTTTATACAAATTTATTTCAGATCAATTGTAAAACAAGTTTATACAGGTAAATGGAAGATTTCATACTGGCGATGTGTGAAAAACATTTGACGCTAGTCGGATACGATAAAGCTTCAACCCTACTTTGAGATGAACAATAGATTTTAAGTGCAAATTAGTTAATCGGGACCAATAAATATGCCAAATTTGAGCAGAAACTTCGAGATAGGTCTCGAGATTTTATATAGACAAAGAAGGAGAAAAATCGGGACTTGAAAAAACATACTAAAACATGTACTCTTTAACACAAATTCATTCACTAGAAAGGTATAGAAATATAAGCATAGTAATATAATCATATGATAAACATATAAGCATGCCTCTTTATTTTGTTCCACCAGTATACATGGTATCCCAGATGTGACCAAGCATAAAGCGATACCTCCGCCCATTGTCCCGGCACCAATCACACCAGCAGTACGAACTTGTAATGCTTTAGCTGTCTGATAATTCCCACCGGATGGAAGTCGCCACTGAAATTAAAACTCAAGTATAGACCGCACATTTATCAACTTAAAATAATTATCATGATTTCGTCTGTAAGCCTTGCATGGTATATTCTTCCAATTTTTGTTGGGTTTTTTCCCCCAAGACATTTTGGCATTCAACTTTTATCTGAATCTTCTCTTATTTTTTACCTGCATTCAATACACAAAAGCGACCAATATTTGAGTTTTTATTGTAATTTGAGAGTTGACACAACTAACCTTTAAGCAGGATTGTTTATTTTTTAATATTATTACTTTATGCTTCATACAAAATTTATGTGACAAATTTCAAGGACTTTTCAAGGATGATTTTTCATAAAATATTAAAGCTTTCATTATCACAATCTCAACAAAGATAATGTAAATTAGAGGTATGTTTATATGTATATATATACATGTACCTAATACAAATTACAGATCAAATAAACTTACCCTTGTGATCGCTCGTTCTGCAAAGAAGGCGTATCTCATGGCTTTCGCCTGGCTTGAACCCATTAAATCTTGGATATATTCACGTTCCATGTCAATGCCTTTCTCATATGTCAATTTTACAGAGTTGATTACAGACTTCACACAAAACTGGAAGGTTGAATAATTACAAAATATCATATCAATGTGAACTTGTCTGCTCAGTGCTTATAGTTACACATTGTGGCATTTTCATGCCAAAATATCTGATCAATATTCAATTTCTTTCCTTAAAAATCAGACAAGGTAAAAGTAGTCAATATTTGATAGGTCAGTGAACAGTTCATCCAGACATGCCCAGAAGCCACAAAAATCACACAAATCTTTTCAAAATCATCTCGGCAAAATCCCTGAATCCCCTGACAAGAAGAGGGCTCTGTCCCACAGGTACCTTTGCCACTAAACACATCTCTAGCAACAGCATGAACATTGAAATACTTAATACATTTTAAATACAGTACCTAGTGAAGTGTGTTTGTTTTTTCATTGTGATTCAAGTAATACCAGTATTGTAATAGTACTGTTAAACATAAGGTGAACATCAAGTTGACAGACATTATGAAATAGTGAACCAAGGCGGACATTTTAGGCTAATACTTACTATAGGTGCCATAGCTCCACGATATTTAGTCTTGACCTTTGCCATGGCAGCTGTAAATACATGTACAAGTTTTTACAATTACAAAACAATGAATGATGGCCATGTGAATTAATAATTGGAATGTTACATGTTTAAATTATATAAAAGTGAAATAATAGCTTGAATATCTCACTTGCTAGACTCTCTGCAAAGTTATCATCCAGTGTCAGGATAATGTCACTGAGTATAAGCCTCCATATCACTAAAATACTGTTGACCAGTGGGCATTCAAAACAAGAGGGTCCAGATGGTCTTGGATCGTTCACCTGAGACCATTAAATTGATGCTTGTAAAAACCTAGTTATTGACCCATAAACTACATACACAGTGGACAAGAATGGCTGATACTATCATTAGAAGATGACCACTAAGGATAATTGTGCTAATTGGTCAACATTCATTCAGCAGTTTAGATGGCATTTTAATATTTATAGATCAAATTTATGACCCATCACCTATATATGCATTAGATCAGAATGTGTGATCTGTCATTTGAAGACGACCACCTAAGGATCATTTCTGTGCAGTTTGGTCAAAATCCATTCGGTAGTTTAGAATGAGATTTCTTTTAAACCTACTTTTTGAACCTGTGACGTACATGTGCAGCAGAACTGATTTATTTATACTATCGTTTGACGAGGACCACCTAAGAATCATTCATGTGCAGTTTGGCCAAAACCCATGCAGAAGTTTAGGAGGAGACAGTATTTAAAGAAATTTTTGTTTGAGGTTGCATATTTGAGCTTCCTAAAAACTCATCTTGAGCATTTTATGCTGAGGTGAGCCAAAAATGAAACTCCTACCTTCAGAAACATCATCTAAATCACCATTCACTTTCACCATCTTATTTCTCAGACAAACTAGACTGGTGTCTATATGTGATTTAGATTTAGCAAATTTGATTCCTTCTTCCATAATATCCCCTGTGACAATCTGAAATATTAATTATTCAGCCATAATGATATATTTTATCACATCTATAGTACAGAGATATTAACCTGATCTCCACCTTTATGCATTAATATATAAAAAGTTCTTGTTGAATATATCAATTCCTTTCAAGCTAATTGTGAATTATCGGTCTTTTAGATTTGTGTTTATATTACACCTTGAAAAGATAAAACATGTGCTCCTGGGGTGGTATTCATAAAGAATCTTAAAATGATAAGGTTACCCTTATGTAGCAAGGTTTTCCTCAAATCAGCCCGTTTTTTCCTTAACCCTCAAGGAAAGCATACATGTTAAATATAGTCAAGAAATGTGGATTGAGCTGTTAAATCATGCTAATAGAAGGTAATAGGGTCAGGTTAATATTCCTGCACTACACTATTTGTGCAATGTACATGGTTTCCCATCATACCTACAATGTTTTAGCGGGTTGGGTAATTAGGCAATAGTTTAATTTTTCCAAAAATAATTTCGACTCTTGACACAACCCTGGTACTATTAACACCTAAATATACAGTTTAACAACATTCTAAATATTTCGGTAATCACAGTAAATTATAACCGTAATATAATACAAAATTTAATGTAAGGAATGAAATGGGACTGCTTCATGATGAAATTGGTTAATTTTTTCTAGAAGTCTAAATTAAGTAAAACAACAAATTTTCATTAATAACTAAAAATCTTAAAGCCAGTCCAAAATTGAAGCCCTACCATTGGGCAGTTTTTAAACTGAGCTCAGAAACAACCAATCAAAACCTTGCATTTCCCGACTGATTTACAGGATCAGATTATGTCTACCTGATCTATGATTCCCATCTTGGCAGCTTTCTCTGCAGAAACATGGTTTCCTGTTGTGATGATGTCTAAAGCATTTTTCAGTCCGGCGGCTCGAGGTAACCTGATGGTACCGCCACCACCAGGTACTATACCTATCTGTACTTCTGGCTGGCCAACCCTGAATAACATTACAGATACATGAATGTTTTAATAGCCAGTGTTGTTATCCACACTTTTTTTTACTGTTGTGATCTGATTTAGTCACATTGATACTGGTTATTTGCACAACTATTTTTGGAGAAGTTGTGATAGCCGAGTGGTCTAGTGCATTCCTACTAGTCTTCACATTGCTTGGAAATGGCACGATACAGCTAGTACATATAGGTTAAAACCATAATAAAGGTGCAATCTACTAAATAGAAGGCAAGTAAAAAATGGTAAGACTAGAAGTATATCTGATGGGAGTATTTAGCAACACTGATGAATGCTGTCAATGCCAAAACATCCACTGACTAACTTACTTAACCCCTTTGCGCTGTCCAGCATATACGCTTTTCACCAGATTCAAATGCAAAAAAAATTACAAGGTACCAAGTTTTAACTAAAATGCTGTGTCATGGAGCTTAATATATTGAATAAACAACCAGAAAAATCCAAAATTCAGATAGTGATCATTGGAGCAACATAATAAGACCTAAAATAAAATATTGTTTTTTTTCTTCATAAATGTACATTTTGTACATTTGTATATATTTTTACAAAAGTACTTTTGAAAACCATTTGCTAATTTCAACCCAAAATTTTTTTGGGGGTTACGCAATAAGTTTTTCAGGTGGAGCAATTTTGGTGAGTAGGTAGCCGGAGGGAAAATAAACAAGATTTTATAGGCCTTATTAACCGGCCTTAATAGAAAATTTATACATATTGGATTAAGTAAATAAACATGTCTTAAACTTATACAGAATATTTGCATGAGCACCTTGCTGTCTTCAGAGCAATCCTGTAATGACAAAACAAGGCAACTTCAAGACCCCCACCGAGGGCAACACCTTCAATGGCCGCCACAACCGGCTTCTTCATGCTGTCTATAAAGTCACCAATAAATGTTATCCCTGGTCCTGAAAAATATCGCAATGCACATGTAATTAGGTCATAATTTTATAATAGTGTTGGGTATTCAGCTTTTTGATCGCTGAAACTAGTTCATTCAGCTTTTTGACATCTGGGACTTGAGCAGTTCATTTTCTGATTTGGTTATGTGTTAGGCAATCTGCCTTGTATGTTTTTATGTTTTCTGTGCTCAGCTGGTTAAGTTGAGTGCTGCCTTCCCTGTCCAACTTATTATGATCTCTATTCACACTTTTCTAAATGGGGTCCAACCCGCTGTTTTGCTAAGGGGGTACACCAAGCCATTTTTATTAGAGGATTGGCCTGATTAGACTCTAAGCCCAGTCAAACGAAATATATATAACATTATAAGATGACCATATTTTTGCCAAAAGTTCAGGGTGTTTTGGCCTCTTCTGGATGTATGCATGTTATAGTGGCATTTATGATTACAGTGTTACAGGTGATACTTGATTAAAATTTCACATGCCTGAAGAAAAACATATAATAAATATAAAAAAATTGTTAAGTAATTTTAAATACTAAGAGGATCTAGCATAAGTGCTCATTACGTATACATGAGTCTATTAAAGGAGCGGACAAAATAATCTGACATATCTATATACCTTTATTGCTCCCATCAAATTCTTTGATGTCTGCACCAGCACAGAAGTTTTTTCTCTTCCCACAAATGACGACAGCTTTAACATTGCGATCTCTTTCAGCATTCTGTACACCAGCATATAACTCTGTTCTAACATCAAACCTGGATTGAATGAAAGGATACAATTTAACTACATATGTAGTACATACATGTACACAGTAAGTTTATTGTGTATTTGTTTCATTTTCTTTTAATCAGGAAAATATGTTGATCTTAACAGTTTCAGCTTCTACTATGGGGCACAGCATGTGGTAGAAGGTATCGTTTAGACGATAATGTAACAGGTAAAGTATACCATTCAAAGAATTATAAACAAGAGGGCCCAAAGGGCCCTAGGTCGCTCACCTGTCGAACTTGACCTAGATTTTGTTGAGATGGTCATTGTGACCAAGTTTTATACAGATTAGGCCAATATTGTGACCTCTAGTGACTACACAAGGTTTTTACATGATTGACCTAATGACCTACTTTTTTGCCCCAGATGACCCAATATCGAACTTGACCTACATTTTGTTGTGTTGATCATTGTGACCAAGTTTCATAAAGATTATTCTAAAACTGTGACCTCTAGTGACTACGCAAGGTTTTTCTATGATTTGACCTTGTGACCTAGTTTTTGACCCCAGATGACCCAATATCAAACTTGACCTAGATTTTGTTGAGATGATCATTGTGACCAAGTTTCATAAAGATTAGGCCAAAATTGTGACCTCTAGTGACTACACAAGGTTTTTCTATGATTTGACCTTGTGACCTAGTTTTTGACCCCGGATGACCCAATATCGAACTTGACCTAGATTTTGTTGTTATGATCATTGTGACCAAGTTTCATAAAGATTAATTCAAAGTTTTGACCTCTAGTGACTACACAAGGTTTTTCTATGATTTAACCTTGTGACCTAGTTTTTGACCCCGGATGACCCAATATCGAACTTGACCTAGATTTTGTTAGGATGATCATTGTGACCAAGTTTCATAAACATTAAGTCAAAATTGTGACCTCTAGTGACTACACAAGGTTTTTCTATAATTTGACCTAGTGACCTAGTTTTTGACCCCAGATGACCCAATATCGAACTTGACCTAGATTTTGTTAGGATGATCATTGTGACCAAGTTTCATAAACATTAAGTCAAAATTGTGACCTCTAGTGACTACACAAGGTTTTTCTAT
Source organism: Spisula solida (assembly GCA_947247005.1). Classification (NCBI taxonomy): domain Eukaryota; kingdom Metazoa; phylum Mollusca; class Bivalvia; order Venerida; family Mactridae; genus Spisula; species Spisula solida. Next base: position 39,781,141 of record OX365958.1, on the reverse strand, counting down.
AATTTGACCTAGTGACCTAGTTTTTGACCCCAGATGACCCAATATCGAACTTGGCCTAGATTTTGTTGAGATGATCATTGTGACCAAGTTTCTACACAAGCCAATTGTTGACGGACGGATGACGGACGGACGACGGACGACGGACGAAGAGTGATCACAAAAGCTCACTCTGTCACTTTGTGACAGGTGAGCTAAAAAGGCGGTTCAAAAAAAACTATAATACATATACATATAAAACATATCAATATGCATATCGGATTTGATTGTATAGTGAAATAATTAATTTACATCATCTACATCTACATGATACTCCCGAGCAATCAAACTCGATTATAATTGGGAGGCGCGTTATCTGGAAAACAGTGTTATAAATAGTTTAAAAGTTGTGTTATGTGCTCAAATTAAAGGTTAAAAAGATCAAAGATCATAGGTGAAAGGGTGCAGGATAAAAACAGAATAGTACAGGCTAGAATGTGACCATCGCCAGCCTGTTAGAATAGATGTCTAGGCTGGGACTCGATTTGACCTGGGATGGGAGACTGTTCCAAAGTCTTATTGTTCTCGGGAAAAAGGAGTTGATGTGATATTGGGTATTTGACTGCGGTATTAGAAAGTTCTGATTGCGGGTTGGGATGAGATGATTATGATCAACGAAGACTAGGTTATGTTGGACTTTATATAGAAAGATTAAGGATGATTGCAGTCTTCGTTGTTGCAGTGTCACCCAGCCAAGATCGTTTAGCATAGTGGTGACACTGCTCTGATAGTCATAGTTTCTACAGACGTATCTGGCTGCAGCTCTCTGGACACCTTCAACCTTATTTATGAGATGTTTCTGCCAGGGGTGCCAAATGTCGGAGCAGTATTCTAGTTGGGGCCTTACATATGTTGTGTATATGCAGATTCTTTGACCTTTTTGTTTTGTGTTTTGATATTTCTTTGAATGAATCTGAGTGAAGTTTTGGCCTTGGAGGTTATGTTGTTTATGTGGGGGGTCCAGTTTAGATCTTTAGAGATAGTGACTCCAAGGTATTTTGCATTGTCTGTAGTGTTCAGTGTTTTGTTGTGGAGAGTGTAGGGAAATATGATTGGGTTCTTTTTACGGGAGATTCGCAGTACCTCACACTTGTCGGGGTTGAACTCCATAGCCCACTCACGTTCCCAAAGCTCTAGTTTACGTAGGTCTTCTTGTAAGGTGTTTGCATCCGTCCGTCCCTTAATTGTCAGGTAAACTATGGTGTCGTTGGCAAATAACCTTGTTTTACTTTTGACCATTTCTGGCAAGTCATTTATATATGCCAGAAACAAGCAGGGTCCAAGAACAGAGCCCTGAGGGACACCGGTTAGTACAGGTAGTTCGTCAGAGAGATGACCTTCAACCGCAACCCTCTGGCTGCCGTTGTTCAAGAATGACCTGATCCATGATGTAACATGTGTGTCTACTCCCATATGTCTTAGCTTGTGGATTAACTTGTGATGGTCAACTTTGTCGAATGCTTTGGAGTATTCCATCACAATGACATCTGTCTGCTGACCATCATCCAAGCTGTCAAAAGCTTCCTGAGTAAAGCTGACGAGCCGAGTGTTGCAGCTGCATTTTGTCCGAAATCCATGTTGGTATGGGCTCAGTATGTCATGTTGGTCAAAGAATGTCATCAGGTTGGAGACTATTATGTGCTCCATTAGTTTTGACACTATGCATGTTAGGGATATTGGTCAATAATTACTTGGTTTGGATGTATTGTCAGACTCCTAGTAGAAGTGTGGAGATACTTACCTGATCCTCTTACCTTCTATTAGTATAATATGACAGCTGATTTGTTAAATTGTCTACATTTATCTCTGTTTAATTGTTATTGTAAGCAGCAAGTTACAAATATATGCTTAACCAATCGTCCGCAGCCATTCGGTACCTATTGTCCAGGATTCAATGCTGCACCCGGATATTATACCGAACATGATACCTAGACATTGGGCACACGTTGGATACACGGCCATTAATGTCAGATTGTACAGTATTCAGGTGATTTTAGAACCCAGTTATCATCAATGAATTATCAAATTTGATCAAATAAATACAGTAATAAATATAGGCCTACCTTAATGCATTTACAGGAGCATTGTCAAGTTGGATTATTGCAACACCGTCTCTGATGCTATATTCTGCCATAATGTATCCAGGATGAAAACTTGCACTAATTGGCAATTATGCATAAACTTACAGAACTAGCTCGGACTTTGCAATCTTAAGTTCATAAAATAGCACCAACTTCAATGTTACTTTAAATAGAACGCTCCGATTTACAGTGGAGTATATAAATGACCCAAATTGACCAATTTATCACAGGTTATAATTTAGGATGTTTCTCAATTCTACTTTCAGTTTGACATCCGGACCACTTTAGACAGGGGAGACCACCGCGGTGATTTTTGAGTAAATCTGCATAACAAACGCTTGATAACGACGCTGGAATCTGAATCAAACAAAGGCTTGAAAATGGAAGAATCGCAGGAATTCCGAGGTATTCTTATTGTTATTGTTTGCTATGACATATTCGCTGTTAAGTGAACAGGTGTCTGAAAAAGTAGACAATACAATTATGCGCATTTAATCGTCTTATTTGTATTAATGGTGTAAGAAAACATGTTAAGTAAGAAGTTGAGTGGTAATTCGTCTCGTTGGATTTCGGATGCATCTTTTATATCTAAATTATCTTTAGCCTGGAGTCTCGTTTTTCAGCGGCACTTGATTATGATCTTAGATCCAATGTTTAAAATGTCTCCTACGGTAATAGCCTGTGAAAAACGAAAGAAAGACACCATTAGTCTATTGCACAAGTCAATTGAAAACATACCTCGGTCCCACCCCAACCAATAAACCATGCTTGCTGTCTCGATGTGGTATCCCACGCCTGATACTGTACGTGCTAGTTGGTTTGATCACCCCTACCCCGGTAAGGACGGGGATTTTTACTTTTGCTTTTTCAGTGGCACGAAACAAAGGCCCCTCACGCACATACACGTTAGTATTCTGATTTACTGTAATTGGTATAGATAGTCAGGGATTCTACTTAGACACAATGCCCAATCCTGAAAATTTGATGCAAGTCTGTTTTAAGTGCCGTTAGCACACACCCCTACACCATAACTTTGTTACAAACATTGTGCTATTGTCAAATTTAGCATATGAAACTTTAAATAACCATAACTCAAGTCAATAATTTGTATTTTCAGCAGAAAAGTTCCTTCTTTGTACGAATTACTGTGGTTTCGTCAAATCTCCGGTTCGTCAAATTGAATTTATAGTATAAACACTAGCCCGGTTCGTCAAAGTGATAATATAGAGTGATTCACACCAGTCATGCAATTACCGTGTATGTTTGTCATAGTGTGATATACATGCATAGGACAACAAATAAAGTGATTAAAGGATAATTATGATTGAATTGAAATAATTATTAAATTAAATGCATTTAAATACACATGTATACATTTATAGAACAGAATAGAACTTGATATAAGTGCTTATAAATATCGTATTTTTACGGCAATTAATATTTCGCGATAATAATACATAGTAATAATGCATAGATCTATATTACTATACGTATTAACTCTCATGACCATGATTTTCATCTTTATCTTGAATAAACAATGTGTATTGCACAATATTCTGTTGTGAAGGCAATTGTGATTTTTATATGTGATGCATTATTATATTTTGCCACCTGTTACTGTCATATGAGAATTGTATCGTCTTACTTGTATTATCATCTGTAGCAAAATTAACTTTTTTTTATAATTCACCGTGTTCCTTTAATTTAATAACTCCATATTTTACGTCCCGGCTAAATTCATTCAAATAGCAGAACAGAGCAGAAAAGTTTATGTTTGCATCGAAATATTAATGGGCGACTTTTTGACGCTTGGGACCAGTACGAAGACGGGGACTTGACTACAACACAACTTCTGAGGACATGTAGTCACATTATTGGACTTGGTCCTGTGTCACCGTCAGGAAACGACAATCCATATATCGCATTCTGACAGATGATAAAGTTTTTAACATAATATATTTCCCTTTTTTAGATGTGCTACTATTTTCTGTATGATAATTTTTTTGTATAATATATATTAATGCATGCATATTAAATTTTATAATAAACAATTATAAAACACAAACTATTCTTTGTTTTATATATTATATGTATATACATATGCCCAATTGTTATAAATTGGAGTATTTCATGCTGATTTTTCTACATCTACAACTGAAAAAATAACAGTCATTTAATTAAAACACGCCAACAACTGCATCATTATCACACAATTATTACAATATTAAACAAATTATTTTATTAAATCTATCGTCATTCCCATACAATACAAATAAATCTTAACAAAAGGTGTTTGCTCACACCTCTATATATATGAACTAAAATCCCTCTATAATTCAATTTGACGAAACCACAACCTGTTTTGTACAGAAAGTTAAGTTTGACGAACCGGAGATTTGACGAACCCACTGTCACCCCTTTGTACTGCAGCAAATCCGGATTTCGAGATTATTCCAGAATATTAGAACCCCTGAGATAGTTCAGTGCACCACCTACATCATATGCACCTGTTACAGACCAAAGAATTAAATCACAAAGATATGACACACAGCTAGATTTTCATAGCCGCCGCGCATGATAATACTGCGCAATTTAACTTTCACACATCAAAGAGAAACAAAACGTTGTTTTATCAAGCTATTGCAACATATTATACCACAAACTATACTGATTTTTTCCTACCGGGACTATTCTTAATAACCATGTTAGACTTAAAATTTGTTGATGTGCGAGGACACAACAATAGCGGTGATGGAAATTGCCATCTTAATGTTACGTTTTGAAACAACATTTTGAAGTGATGTAAATAGATTTTAAAGCCATTACATGTTAAAACCATTCTCATACATGCCAGATCTCCTGCATCATGCGTGAGTCTCCTGCATTTGAGACTCTACTCCTGCATGATCAGAGGCCAATTTATCAAATCTCACGCATTTCATGGACAAACTAGAATCTGACATTTTTGTTTACATTATGAAAATGATGACAAATATTAGTTTAAATTGCTACATGAAGCATGCATGGTATTGTCATCAAATTAAGATCAGTGAAAACAGCATATAAACTTAAATACTTTTAAGTCTAAAGTTTCAGCAGGGAAAATCTCCTGCATTTTAATAAAATCTCCTGCATTTCCATCACCAATCTCACGCAAAGGGGTCTGCGAAACATGGCATGTATGCATTCTGGATATAGTATTTAATGTTACTACGTCTTTATTACTAGAGTTTAAGAGAATAACTTGCATTAAAAAATTAGAAAAGTCTCTTTTTGGTGGACATTTGATTTTAAAAGCATTTTTTTTATTAACTAGGAACACATTGTTTAACTTACGAAAGGTATCAAATATGGAAGTTAAACAGGTGTAGGTGGTGTACAGAACTGTTTACATCCAATACCGCAGAAATACGAGGCGAGGGTATATCTAGTTCAGTACAGTTATTGTATTTTGAAAGCTCTTGCACTAAGTTATAGAGGCAGGTTTTGTGTGAAGATTTGTTAATGAAACATCTGGTGTATATTTACAGAGAGTGAGAAGCCAGTCAGATTGTCACTTCACTTAATTTGTAAACGTCACCTACCAGCTGATGCCCAGAAATCTAATCAGGAACAAATGTAGGTTTTATTCTTAATATATGTTTTAATATTACTGTGTATTCTCAACAGTGTTTTAGTTGGAGATGTTTGTTGGTTTACGATCAACTGAGACAGTAACTGTTGTAAGTGCATGGTCATTTTGGTTTTTCCCTTCAAGGGGAGAAAGTTGTGTGATACAAGGAATCCAGGCATGATGTCATAGCTCTTTTCAAATATACAACTTGGTTCACATGCCTAGTGCATCAGCAATTTACTCTTTGTTAGGTACCCCTAAAAGGTAGCTTCCCAATAAGAAAAATTATCCATTTTCCTAATTTCAGAGGAAAATAATTCCCAATCTGGTGCATCTTGGCTGCGCAAGTCATGCCAAAAATTAAAATTTGTGCATTTTATATGAGGAAATGCATGACATATCATGCACAAGCTATGTAAATTAAATGTTAATTTCTTTCATAAATAAGATAGATGTCTTTGTTTAAGAATTGATAACTTACTAACCAGTTTATCTCTAGTTTGGTGAGTAACACTGAAAAGCATTTCTGAAATTACCAGTGCCCTGCTTTACTGTAAACTTTTATAAACTATGTACAAAAAATGTATCTATTTCAGCATAGAATCATTGAACAAGATCACACATCTAAGACTGGACCGGGAAAGGATTGGAGAAATCGACAGCCTCGAATTATTGGGTGATAAGTGTACTAACTTATATCTACAGTGTGTAAGTATAATTTGAGCCATCTACCTGTTCGATGTATCTATTGTATACTAGTCTAGTATCATTTTTCCTGTATTGAAACCTGTTTGAGTTTTCTCGACAAAACTGTTTGAGGCATCAAAGTTCTTCCATACATTTAAATGTAAAATTGACTCTTGTCAGTTATCTCCCCCAGAATTTTGTTGTTAGTTATCAACTGGATCCATGAACAGTTAAGTTACTGGTAATGCACCAGTCAAAATTCTTTAAAACAATTCCCATGAGAAACACTCAACCTTTCTCTGTAAAATGTCGCTCAGGAGAGGGATCGCTGTATTTGATCAAGAATTTCAATCTTTAAAAATTGTTTGGAGCTGTGGCCTAGACGTATGGTGTGCATTATGAGATTGAGAGGTCCCCTGTTCGATCCCCATCTGCATCACTGCTTATTCTCTCTGAGCATGATTGTATAAACCACAATGCTCCACTTTACACTGGTGTTTAAATGAATAACTGTAGGGGACAAAAAGTCAGTGGGCTGTGGCTGCCATCAGCGCCGTGTGTAACAGCTGACTTGCAACTCACCAGGATGATCGGGCAATAAATGTGCAATCAGATGAACAGATGCATGTCTAGAAAAAAGTAAAAATAGACTATAACTAGGTACTTTAATTTACTTTAAAAACATTTCTCAAATAGAATCATCTTTATCTTGTAGAATCTTATAGATGCCATACAGAATCTTGAATGTTTAAAGAATCTCAGCTTTATCTCATTAGCCAACAACAAAATCAGCAAAATTGAAAATCTTCGACATCTGAAAAGATTGTTATGTTTAGATGTGTCAGAAAATCATATTTCCAATGTGGATATAGGTAAGTGGGATTGTTTTACTTGATCTAGGCCCCTATTTCCCAAAGTTACTCGAATGAACACCTCAGGTCAAATTGTGTTTGAGATGAATATCAAAGGAGAAGAATCTCAAGGTGTAGCTTTGCAATTTTGATGTGATAAACTCAGCTCTTCATTTTCATTTCGTCATGCTTTTTAAGCACAGACTTTCTAATAGGGGTTATAATTTAATGGGGAATTTTACACACTTATTACTGTAAAATTTGATATTTTTGTCTGCATTTAATTTCGTTGAATTTGGTAAAATGAAATTCCCTTGAGCCGTAAGTTCATGGATTAAACATAAAAATGGAAAACTCTTTGTTTGTATTTGAGAGGTTGATTAATCGGGGGTATTAGATTTCATGGTAGAGATCAACCACAAAAGAGTTATGCCCCACAAACATTAATGATTTGACAGTAATACCTACTTTTGAGACACAGGAATAGACTGATTCTGAAGCGAGCACAAATATTTCTTCAACATTATTCTTTTATATATAGCATGTCCAAAGATGTACTCTTGACTTTCAGATATAAATCAATGTTAAGAAACAAACTCTACTTCTGATTAGTTGATTCCGAGCACAATTTCAAAACTGACCAATGGCAAATCTGGTATCCTAGACTGATCTCACAATGAGAGTTAACTCATTCTATCCGTACGCCGCATATATGCGTAGTACATGTAAAATAATTGTTATTTTATTGTATCATTTCAGATGAAATTCCACCTAGTGTTATTATTCTGAATCTTCAGGGAAATCCATGTTCAAAATATCCAAATTACAGGTAATAACTGTTTCTGTGATATGTTTGTCTGTGGAAATGGTATACTGTAAATAATGTACATTATACTCAGGCATGCTAGTTTGTGATTTGGTAAAATGGCAATTATATGAGGTTGTAAATTCATGATTATTATATTTTTAAAGAACAATAGAACTAAATTGGTGATATTATAGATGTACAAGTTCCAAATGAATTAGATAATGGTGTTACACTTACATGTATGGAAGATGGCTTCACAGAGATATAGATATTTGTACATATTGTCAATGGTAAATTCTGGTATCATTTGAAATATTAACAAAAGTTGTTTTCAAGCAGTCAATAAGTTATTTTCACATAAGACACAATGAACCTGACATGCTGATCTGAAAAGCAATATGGTTCAAAACCAACCACCATGTTTAAAGCCCATAAACTCAAGTAATTTAAAGTTTCCATTTGGGCAGGGTCCAATTTGAAATCATAGTCCCAAAAATGATATAAGATGCCAAGATATGCTTTGAGTAAAAGATTCCAGCTATAAACATTGTTACTTCATTATCTTTTTTAAACTTTTTGATACAATTTATTTTCTATCTAGATTAAACTTGGTTCATGATTTACCGAGACTGAAACAGTTGGACCATGAAGATATATCAAGTTCGGAGAAGAGATCTGTAGGTTTAGATGTATCTAGTGATGAGGAGGAAGATGATGATGATGAAGATGACATTGGTCAGACAACAAATACTGATCATGGTAAGGTTGACTCACTACTTTTATTCAGTTCTATTTTACGATGATCGGGATGAATAAACAGACATGAAAACACACATTTTAAAGCTTGTTTGCCTTAGACTGAGATAGTCGTAAGTGTCTGGCCATTCAGTTTTATCCTTGCCTTATTGGCCAATGATCTCCGGCTTCAGGGGAAGAGACAAAAAGTTTGTGTGATACAAGGAATCCAGGCTCACTGCCCTAGTTCATTCCAAATAGACTCCTTGGATTTTTAACGTGCCCGGTGTATAGCAGTTCATTTGTAGTTGGGTGGGGAACAACCAAAGCGCTTCAAAAATTTCCAGTGCCCTGGCTGAGATTCGAACCAGGGACCTCCGGATTGGTAGTCGAGGGCGCTTACCACTCAGCCACTGTTCCACCCTTTTAAAGCTTAAAAATGTTTATCAAGTCAAGCCAGACCTGTTTTTAAACCCACACTCATTGTTTGTATTAACAAGACTGCGTTCAATAAACGCTTATGCCCCCTGTGGAAGCCTTGTCCATAAATAAGCCTAAGTCCAAAATTAGGTCAAGGTGAAGGTCAAAATGGGGTTAGGTGGTACTGGTGTGTGGAGAGTGTTCATACACAACATCCATGCAAGTATGAAAGCTTTGTAGCAAGCCATATTAATGCTAGAAGAAACGGTCAATTTGGGTTAACCAGGACGGACGGACGGACGGACAGGTGAATCACTATATGCCTCCCGATCTATCGATACGGGGGCATAAAAATAGCAACTCTGGAGAATTCCATATTGAAGAATACAGCTTTGAATGTGTTGTCAACATATCTTACTGTCAGGAGTTAAGGTCCATCGGCTGAACCCAAAGTATCATTTGCCGACTCTACTACAATTGATCAGTAGTGTAGCAGACCTGAGCAAATGTTGATTTGACGATGACTTTAGTAGTCAGATTTGATATAAACATATAGTGGTATTGCAATGCTGATCTCAGTAATATTTTTATTTTTTTTTACAGAGAGTTTTCAGACAATGGCAGCAAACATGATGCTACGCTCACAGAACCGAGCAGAAGATGCATTACGCGAACATAAAGTACATACCAATGAACTTGATGACCTCAGGATCACATGGAAAGTTCCTCCAAGTGCTCGATCAAGTGTGGACGATCGTTTATGATCAAGTTGACTGGATTTTATTGTGATAGAAAGTTGATCAACCAAAAAACTGTTATCATTTGTGTCATTGCCATATAGTCCGTTTAATCAGGTTTGTCACTTGTATACAAACAGCGCATTATCATAACATTGTATTTTTATTGTTTAAACATTTTGATTGGAGAAAAGGGCAGTGAAAACTAATACCTTATTCATTAAGTCACATACTAATACACATAATATCTATAACAAGAGGATCATAGATCCTGGGGCGCTCACCTGCTAAACATGGCCAAACATGAACTTGACCTTAAGGTCATCAAGATAACGTTTGACTAAACTTCATGAAGGTTAAAGCAAAACAAGGTTTGCTATTATTTAACATATTGACCTAGTTTTTTACCCACATGACCCAACTTTAAATGTGACTTTAAGGTCATCAAGATAAACATTTTGACCAAAGTTGATGAAGATTAAAGCAAAAATATGGCCTCAAGAGTGTTAACAAGGTTTTGCTATTATTTGACCTTTTGACCTAGTTTTTGACCCCACATGACCCAACTTTGAACTTGACCTTAAGGTCACCAAGATAAACATTTTGACCAAACTTCATGAAGATTAAAGCAAAAATGTGACCTCCAACGTGTTAACAATGTTTTGCTATTATTTGACCTTTTGACCTAGTTTTTGACCCCACATAACCCAACTTCGAACTTGACCTATATTTCATTGAGATACAACAGTTACTACTGACCAAGTTTGATGAAGATCAAAGCAAAATTGAAAGTGCTAGAGTTTTAACGGTGAAATGTCTAACAGACGGACGGACGACGGACAAAAAACAATCACAAAAGCTCACCTTGCCACTTTGTGGCAGGTGAGCTAAAAATAAGACATTATAAGAGAAATTTCATTGTTTATTATACACAATGTTATGTAAACAGGTGATTGACCTGATTAAACGTGTTATATATATATAATGTACAGTCAACTCTCGTTATCTTGAATTTCACGGGACCGTGGAAATTACTTCGACATAACGAAAATTCGAGATTGAATTTTCGGCATCGAAGGTGCAAGTTTTCCAGTTTCTGTCATTTTACGCCGCCATATTGTTACGGTTGTAACAACGACATATTCGTGAGAATTGCTTGTTGTGATATTTATGTACATGTATTCCTCCTCGAGAAAATGCATTTTATCTTAATTATTATTTTTACAAACAATTGTTCGAGATGACATGTTTATTGACGTTAGTACGTAACACGAAGTTTTATGACATGTTTGCGCAAATTGTTGCAAACAAATATTTGTTCAACAATGGAAGGCGCGAAAATTACAGGTAAATCGAAGATTTCAGACTGGCGAAGTGTGAAAAACATTCGACGCTAGTCAAATACGATCAGACTTCGACTGGACTTCGAGATGAACAATAGATTTTAAGTGCAAATTGGTTAATCGGGACCAAAAAATAATTCGACATAACGAAAAATTCGAGCCGAAACTTCGAGATGGGTCTCGAGATTGCATATAAACAAAGAAGGAGAAAAATCGGGACTTGAAAAAAACTTCGACATAACGGAAAATTCGATATAAACGAGTTCGAGATAACGAGAGTTGACTGTATAGTGAGAGTTCTCATATTTATGTATTTATGAATTTCATGTTTGTTATTTGAAATAGTAAATGAACATGATCGTATATTTATTACTGATTAAATATTATCCATTTCTTCTGACTTCATGCTTTCAGGTAAATGATATCAGACTGATTGCGGTTGATGAACATGAGCAAACCCTTAGTTTCTTTTATGAAATCATTTTATTATCTTATATCTGATATGTGTGATCATAAGTTCTGTTATAGTCTGTATAATTATTCAGGTCTGTCACTTATATACTATGTTATATCAAAACAAAGCAAAGATACAATATCTGGTGAATTACATAGGTAATCGAATATTCGAATATATATGAATTTCGAATACTCATTTTGGTATTCGGTCCCATCTCTAGTTATTACCGGTATACACAATGCTTAGTAAATAGGTGACTGGCCTGATTAAACGAGTTATACAGATGGAAATATCTGGAACTATAACTGTATGTTCTATCTCAGTTAAATTCCTCCACATGTGGAGGAATATCAAGATTAAGAGTGTACGAGATGGAAGATTATGACCAGCTGTGACTGTGAATCAAAACTGGCCCCACGATCATAAACCTTTTTTCTTGCAACTTTATTTTGTGCTCAAACTTTAAATGTTTCACACAGTAAAAAGTCTCATATTTTACTGAAACTTTTATGTTACATGGAACGACTTAAATAAAGCAAAGTACCGTAATAGTTTCTGGTATAGTAAAGATTCCAGGAGCTTATCAAGTTTCATGCATACTAATCACTGCACCATGGCTGCGGCTCAATGTGAATAGAATATAAATAGAAAGAAACACTACACATATATATTGTATTTTAAGTCAGTTTATTATTAAATATTGTCATTGAAATACTGACTTGTAAGGTTCATATATCAATCATATAACATCTCTACAATCATAGGTTCATAAAACCATGCACAAAATATAACTTACTGGTTGGAAAGCTTTAAGATATTGCAACAGTCATCATCTTAAATAACAAACATTTTCAAATGTTTTATGCTAAATCAATATGACGTCATAAACATCATCACACTGATGAAGGCCATGTTGGTCGAAACATGTATGTGAGTGTTAATTAAAGAAAATAATTTCAATGTAAGTTGTTGCTGGTGTATTTTATTTTATGCTAAATCAATAGAATACTTCAGATAATCAGTCGAGAATCCACTTATTTTGTGCCATCTCAGTTACGACCAAATGTACCTATTTTGGATACACCCTCAAGCAGTCTTCACATTAGCCAAAAGCCTGACTTGTGAAGTTGATTTTGGGCTCGTAAAATAATCAAAGATTCGTTCAAAATTTATCACCTAACACTATTCACATAGGAGTTTGGGCAAGTGGCCTTAAAACTGCCATAAAGATGATGTAGTAAATTCTCTTTCAATGCAATTCACAAAACTGTAAGTGTATGTGTCGGTGTTTTTACAAATATCAAAATTGCGATTTAATCTTGTAGTTATTACTACTTTATATTCTCATCAAAAATGCTGAAGAACTTTCCCCTAAAATGTACAGAACTTTTATTACAAATGCAATAGGTTCTTCCATCATTTTTTGGCAAGAGCATATAAACTCATAACTACATATTTCAGCAATTTTAAGACATAAAATATTTCGATACATCCCCTTTATCAAAAGATAAACTATTGCAAAAATAGTGGTTTACAGTTAAACATAATATTATTAAATAATAATCACCAGTTATTAGTAGCACTTAAAACATATCACAACTGCAAAATCAGGTGTAATCACAAGAACAAAATTTCGCGATTTGACCTTATAGTCATGAACTTATAAATCCTCACTAATTTCTACATTTACTTCTGAAAAAAGTTTGCATCTATTAGAGATATTTCAACCCTTACTGTACGGCACTATCACCTAGCAATGCAAAGTATAAAAGTATCAGACCACACAAAATATACCAGTAAATATCTAACAAGCATTTATTTTAACAAATTTAACAATTTCACTAATGGTGAAAATTCATCATGAAAACCCCACATATTACAGTTTTACCATATCACATTGTTTCTCATAGCACAAAAACAGAATTATATAGATTATTCAAAATAATATAAGGTATATTATAAACTAAGAAAATGATGTATGGCCAAATAGCTTACTGTTTAACCACCAAACAAATAATGAACCAGAATCAGTCAAACAAAGCAGCTCATTTCTTTGTAAGTTTACAAAATCAATTCACTAAAATTTAATGAACTTCAGTTTTGACATCAATAGGAATACCTGAATATTGTAATATTTGTAAATCATACAAGGCATCTGTTGTGGTTGGAAATAATACACATGTTTCATTGAAACCATGCATCCAACAACCTTGTTTTCAGTGTGTAATTGTCTTTCAACTAATAATCATCAGGTCACATTTAAACATTTTTAGTGAAATAATCACTGTAAATCAGCTACAGTCATGTATACTGCCATATTTACCGGGTAATGTCATTGATAAACATATTAGAAGAATCACAGAACATACAAGTTGCAGTGTAACATGTCTTAAGCACTCAGTCAAGGGATAAATTAAATAGGGCTGTTTAAAGCAGGTGGTTGGTCGATAATGACACACCTCTAAATATTGTGTTTACTGATTGGTCAATAGTGACACACTTCATGTCAAGAGATACACCAAATATGGCTGTTTAAAGTGGGTTGTTGGTTCATAGTGACACACCTCTTAAATATAGCGTTTACTGATTGGTTGATTGCAACACACCTCCATTCAAAGGATACACCAAATATAGCTGTTGAAAGCAGGTGATTGGTTTATAGTGACACACCTCAAATATAGCATGTACTGATCGGTCAATAGTGACAAATCTCTAAATTTAGCATTTACTGATTGGTCAATAGTGACACACCTCTAAATATAGTTTTTACTTATTGGTCAATAGTGACACACTTCTAAATAAAGTGTTTACTGATTGGTCAATAGTGACAAACCTCCAGTCAAGGAATAGACTTACATGAAATGGGTCTGTATAAAGCAAGTTGTTTACTAGGACAGTGGTATTAAACATAACAATGTCTGATTGGGATTTCATAATATTGGTTGCTTAAGATAAGTGGTTTGTTTAATTCAGGTGATCACTAACACAGGTTTAACTGCATACCAATGCTCAAATGATGTTAGCACATTAGGAGAAAGAATTAGTAGGTTTAAAACTGATGACAAATTCTCTTGTAGTTGATAACGACTCGTCAACACGCGAAAACATAAAGGTAACGCATTTGCATGAATTCTGTAGTTCATCAACTTCACATATGACTTTGGCATTCCTTTCTTGCCTTTGATAGAGATTGTGTACTTGGGAAACCAGTTCATCGTGGCACAGAGAACTGGATGTATGCTTTCATTTCAGCAACCAGTCTGTTTGCCATTACCTAGGTACCAATATGCATATTCATTTCAGGACTAGTGGATATGCTTTTACCTAGATACCCAACATGTTTTCATTTTGGGACTGGTTCACATGCTTCTTCCTACATACTCAAGCATATTTTTTCGTTTCAGGTACTAGTCTTTCACCTAGGTACCATTCAATCTGTTGTTACTCAAGAACCAGTCTATTAGCTTGCATTAAAACACTATAAATCATTAAGCTATGTAACTATATTCATCTGTTGACGTCTGAGTCCTTTCTAGATATTGTTTATCTATAAGAGCTTCAATACATTTTTTTATCATTGCAATATTTGGAGCAAATCTGGCTTTGGCTTGATGTATCACCTGCAAATAATAAACAAATAATGCTTTATATCAGTACAATATCAGCACAACAAGGCTTTTGGCATAATTTGACAGCTGACTTCTTGTTTAATTTTAACTGATATTTTGTAGTACAAATACGCTCCAAGTGATATACAAACACAAACTGTAACGACCGATGATGCACGAAAATTGATATATGCAATAACCTTGTAATATATTCATGCATGAAGGTCAGTATCAAGTTAATATCTCTGCACTATGCAACATGGTAAGTACAATATCAATTGTGACTGAGTAATCTTCGACACAATAAGTCTCACCGCCAATTTTTACTGTCAGGACTTAACTGTGTTGTACTGCAGTAAAAACAAATTAGTAATTGTCCCTTTATCTTAAGCTTTTATTTTACTTCGGAACCTAAAAATAACTAAAGCTGCAGTCGCAGACACTCCAATAACTTCACCACAGAGGATGGTACAAAGAAAGATAATCCCTGTGGAACATTTTCAATAATCAAAGAACAATACATCCATCAAAAATGTCAACTTAATATAAAATTGCAACATTGAAAAACTTGGCATTACACAATTATTGCAAGAAGTTTGGTAAACATACAATCAGTGATACCTAAAAGGTGAACAGACTGTCAATAGACAAAACAACCATCTGACTGAAGTATGCTAAATTAGAAATCCTGTCATTTTGGTATTGTACGATTATATTAATTTTAGGACCCTTTATTAGCTTGATATGTGAATACTGAAGAAACTCCCTAACCCGAAAACCTTCTAGACTGACACAAAAGTTAAAATTGTGGAGGATTTTGTATTAGAGGTTTCAGATTAAAGCAGCTTTTTTCATATTACATCAATAAGACTGAGAAAATATTTCAGTAGGTGGAGAATTCACGATTATAAAGGTTTAGGGTGTTTCTACTGTACTAATATTCTGTTGAATGTTTGAGTTTGGAACTTGGTCAATCAGCTTTTGACAGTTGGGACTGGGGCAGTTCATTTTTTCATTCAGTTATGTGTTGGGGATTGTGCCATGTAATTGTGGTGTGTGATGTTTTTATGCTTACCTCTTGTATAAGTTGATTATGCTTAAATATTTTACGAGCTTTCATAATTCTGACAATGGCAGCTTGTATGTACATCTTTCTATCTTCATCTACTGCACTCCGGGCTTGTTCCATCTCCTGTAATACACACAGACATCAATGTGAGACTATGCGAAACTTACAGTTCTACATGTTGATATATTCGTTAAACAGACAGCTACAACGTTTCTAAGCAGCTTTCAGTTATATACGGTGCCCAATTTACCTTACCAGTTTTCCTGGATTGTATTCTAACCAATATTAACTTACCCTTCCACAAGGAACCAGCAATTTTTCCACATGTGGAGGAAATGAGGAACATAACACCTTATTTCAAATCTTCATGGAAGGGTATGATCTGCCATGACCAGGAATCTAGTATTCTGTAACGCCTTGTTGCACATCCAGCGCCCTTATCACATTTGTGGCCGAAAACAGAACTCACAGCTGGACATTTAAGATGAATAAATAAAACCAGAATCACAAACATATCAAGAATACTTTCATTTTTTTTATTAATTTGTTACAGCCAAATAGTATTCAAATCTATAACTAAATAAGTGTTTAGCCGACTACTGGTACGGGTTATTACACTAAATTAAATGTACACACATTATATGAAGTTAACATAATCTACAATAAGGACAAATATCATACAAAATTATACCTGTGGAGTTTCTTTTTGTATAGCTGCAGTAATTTTGAATTTGGTTCTTTTGTTAATATATGTCATATTGAGTTCAAACACTGACTCTGGAGTCACGTTACCCTGAAATGATTATAAACATGTTTAAGCAAGGGTCATAACTCTGTACTTGATGCTTATATCAGCACTAGCAAAAGAGTAATGCCGCCAAAGAGCAATAAACTGTCCTCAAACAGGCAGTGGCTACAACAGGCACCACAGAGTAGAATAAAGCTCATATGCCAACACATGATACAATCAGTTTACCATCAATTCCTCTGATGCTGTATGTAACTGTTGTATGAAACTGGTCAGGTTAGATGTCAAACCCACAGCAGACCACAGCTCCATGGTCATACATTAGCTACAATTTCTAACAAGACTGCGTTCCATAAACGCTTATGCCCCCTGTGGAAGCCATGTCCGTAAAAAGTCTAAGTCCAAAATTAGGTCAAGGTGAAGGTCAAAATAGGGTCAGGTGATACAGGTGTGTGGAGAGTATTCATATACAACATCCATGCAAGTAAGGAAGCTTTGTAGCAAGCCATAATGGTGCTAAAAGAAACGGTCAATTTGGGTTAACCAGGACGGACGAACGGACGGACGGACAGGTGAATCACTATATGCCTACCGATCTATCGATACGGGGGCATAAAAATCCAAGCTGCACACAACGTCATATCCACATAAAATGTACAATGTATTTTTAGATAAACTGAAAGTATAATTTGTTCATTGACCATTGTTGGAGAAACATTGCCGCGCAACCGCCCCTCCAACTAAATTTTATCAATTGATTTTGTTGAATACAGTCAGGAAATATCGACCAGGCTTACCATACTGTACATATTAAGCTACATATTAAATAAAGATGACACAAAATCCCCTCAGTCTCAGAACACTCAGAATGCCAAGTTGATGTTTGGAAAACCTCTTCTTGCCTGTAAGTTTGCAACCATTGCTGTCAGCCTTTTGCAATCTTCTCCATTGAGAAATCTTACAAAAAACTTACTTCAACTGTGACAAGTTTAGCATCGACCAAGGACTGTATTTGTTTGGCAATTTCTTTTTCTCCAAGTTGTGTGTGTTGAGAAGCTTCTGAGTATGATACTCTCTCTGCTTCGTTAAACATTAATAACAACGCCATCTGAAAACTTCCCATTGTTACAATGTAGGGTTTCTTCAAATAGTTTATTTTCAACTCGGCTGAAAATAATCAAATTATGAGATTTAAACTTAGGAGTAGAGTTTAAATACTGTTGTTGTAGTGCTAATCACATTATTAAGCAACCTACGTCAAACAGGGACGTATTCAGGTATATGGAGACATGATCACTCTGAGTGACCTTTCTAGAACAAACACGGGACCTGGTAGTAGATATTTATTTTATTGGGTCTTACAAAGTATTTCAACAATATTTCAGTTATATATGTGGACCAATTCACCTAACCAGTTTTCCTGGATTGTATCCAATTACCAGTACCAACCAACCCTTCCACAAGAAACCGGACACTTCTCACTCTACATGAGGAGGAAAATTAACATTTTTGTCAAGTCATCATGGTAAGATATAACCTGCTGTCACTGGAACTCAAACTTAGACTGCCGGGATACAAGTCCAGCACACTCACCACTGGTGACTGGGCCACAGTTACCAGGAGTGAAACAAGTGACTATATTACTTGGATAACTTCCTCACATACAAACTGCCCTATCCCAGATTGAATTCAAACATTTAGAGGGAAACATGGCTTGACAAAAGTTCCCTAGACTACATACTAGTAGACTGAATATGTGGATATTTCTGTGAGTCAAAAATCTTTATATTTTAGACATTAAAAACGTTGAAAAATTAGTAGTTTGTTTACTTTCTGTGTAGCATTCTTTAAAGGCCAAAATTTTCACTTGAGAAAATGTCAGCGAATTTAGTAAATTTGAGTAATCTGCCATTATTTAATATCCAAGTTGCTGCCTTCACCACTGATACAGTATGTTACAGTTACATTACACAACTTCAACATTTGTATTAACGGTATATACCCTACACTAACCTGTACACAGTCCATGCATCCATGTCAACTTCCGTCCATTATATTTCTTGTTGTAAAATTTCTCAAACTATAAACAGACAAAAATAAAGACACTTCAAAATATCCTTATTAAGGCTTAATGAAGTAAAACTCCTAATTTCTAAAATTACTCTTTGCTTAATTGCCGTAAGTAAACATGTGATAATTTATAAATGAATGTGCATATTCAAGAGTTGGATAAACATGTGTTTTGCTAAATTTGTAGGTTTAAATACTCCTTGAAAAAGGACTTAAATTTTTAAAGACAGAATATTGCACTGTTTAGTATTGCACATGATCCAATTAAGAAATGAATACTACATATGAGCCAGGCTCCAGGAAAACCTGCTATTTTGACAAAAATATTAATTTTAAGATTTTCCATAGTCTTACAGGAAAATGTTAATTAAGCCAATTGCAAAAGAAATTATGTTAATAACTTCAGTTTTATGGAAGTTACAGCTGTTTCCGTAGCGCCCCTATTCGGAGATTTTTGTGTGACGTCGCAAACGTCATTTAAACGTTATTCGACGTAACTGAAAAAAGTATTTCATAATTACACCATTTGATCAATTCTTGACATATACTGTTCAAAATAGTAACACATTATATAATTATGTTTTACTTTTCAAAATATACATCAAAATCGAAATTGTTTGCATTCAGAGAAAGGCTACTACTGTTTTAAACAACCAACTCCTCGCTTTTCTCAATCGAATTACTTTTCTGAAATTGGTCACCATAGCAACGAAGTATGTGGTTTCGACATAATTCATAGAAAAATTTAAAGCTAAGATATTGTACAACATGGGTCAATTACTTAAAATAGAATTAATCGATATGTATTTTCCTTATTTTAGAGCTTTATCGAAACCTTGTTACATATAGTAATTACATAATGTCAATATAGCAGGTTTTCCTGGAGACTGGCTCATATATATTAACTGATGTACCTCATTAACGCTCTTCTCTAGTTCCTGAGGTATAGCAAATCTTGGTAGGTTACTTTGTCCCAGTGGCCAAGCACCAGCCTGTAGAAACAAACATATCCTCATACATCATCTTACAGTGTATCATACTGGCTGGTCAAATATTTATAAATTTTACATTTGATAACATTTGTACTCTCATTTTGGAGCTTTATATTATATAACAAATGTGGGTGATAGTAAATTTTTAACAGTATTTTCTATTTTTAGTAAATCTTGTCAATTTCAACCATCAAATCATAAGAATCTTATACAGACTGAGATTGTACACGTTAAATTATCATAACGGCAAACTAAGCATCTAAGTGCTGCTTACCTTTGTTGATATTTTATTTTGTAAAATAATTTTGTTCGAGATAATAAAATAAATAACAAATGGCTGCTCAGGTGACAGTAAATTATACCAACCCTTGAACAGTCATATGACCCACGGCGATATAACTATGCTCGGGTTGGTATTATTTACTATCACCCTAGCAGCCAGGTGTTATTTATATATTATTTACATAACATGAGAAAAATATATTTACCTGTAGAACTAACATAGAAAAATTGAGCCCCAGTTCTGTCGGTCCCTCCTTCAAGTAGGAGTTAAAGTCTTCTTGTAGACCGTTACTTACATTCATGTCCGTAAACATCCGATGTAACTTGTTCGTAAACTCATAACCACAGGCTTGCTGAAATCATCAATGATAAAATGTGTTAAAACTAGAATTTGCCACACAGTGACGAATAATACCCCACAGCACTGCCACTGACCACGTTTTCATGTAAACTGATTTTCTATTTTTAGTAACAGTGACCTTGACCCTTACAACGCCATTCCCACTTTCGAACTTGATAGGCGCATTCACATATAAACTACCTATACAGCAAAACTCATCACAATAGCTCATTCCTTACTTAAGTTATCATCTAAAAACAGACCGACAGACAAGCTCACTCCTATAGACATCCAAACTTCGTTTTGTGGGGATATAATTATCAACAGGACAGAAACATTTTCTGACGATGTCAGTCTGTGGGAGACCGAACACATGCGATTCAAGTTCAACCAATTATGTGTCTCCTTTGTCAGCATCCATGGTATACATCAATACATATAACAGGTTCTAACACTATCAGTCATTGCAGTAAGCCAAGTCCGTGACCTTTCCCACTCGAAATGGCTCCATCACTATGACCCGCAATTAATCGAATGTTTAAACATTAAAGACTAACCTTTAATTTATTTATCATTAGTTCTTCTGCATCCATGGAAGCAGTTTGTCCGTGTATCAATCGTTTGGCTAACATTCTCGAGTAGTGCTGAAATAATAGCATGCTTTATATCAAACTTTGTCTGATTTGAGTGCCATAAGCACACATCCCTACACCAAAACTCTAATTCAAACATGGTTCTATTGTCAAAATTCAGCATATGAAATTTCAAATGACCATAACATATTGGGACTTTTTCTAGAAATAACTTTTATTTTCTGCCGAAAAGTTACTTCTTTTAAGTGCAGCAAATCCGGATTTCCGGATTATTTCGGAATAGTAAGACCCCTGATGTCTGTAAACATGTTAATTTCTGACAGCATATTATTTCACAACTTTCCTGATTTGTTTTCAGGAATCACATACAGTGACATTCATGTAAATTTTTCAAGGTCTGACTAAGGCAAAATGTGGACCATAATGAAAATTGGTCAGCCAAATATGTCATCAACAGAAAATAAAGTTGTTATTTTTATTATTAAAATGCACAATCCTAAAAATAAGATGCAAGTCTGTTTCTGGTAGCATTAGCACTCATTTCCACACCAGAACTGTTTCAAACCTTGTTCTATGGATAATGGTTAAAATTGAGCCTATGTAATTTCAAATGACCACAGCTTAGTCAATACATTGAATCATTTCATCAAAAACTTCTGATTTACAGCATAAAAGTCTATTCTTTCTAGAGTAGCAAATCTTGATTTCCTGATTATTTCGAATTGTAGGATCCCTGGCTTTTAAAACTATAAATACAATATAAATAACTGCATTCAGAGCTATAAGCAACAAATAAAGTGATAGACTCTTATTCATGCAGTATAACAGAGAAAACAGAGAAAACAAAGAACAACTTACTCTTTGAAAGACATCCTTATCATCTAAATATTTAAACACCGTGATACAGCTACCCAATAAATCATCTATCTCAGACTCTGAGGATCCTTTTGAGCTTTTCTTTAATAAATTATCACAGTATTTGGCCAGCTGAAATAACAAGAACACGGAATCATTGTAACATTTCATATTCCATGCATACTGTATACACATAGTCTACTGGTTAATCATCAGTAAAACATTGCATTGGCTGATACCCTCGTAGTTTGTTTGACGACTATTCTCAACTTGACAAGTATACATATATATATACGTCAGGCATGCTGAAGCATTAACAGACCCAGACCTTTATTTCCAGTACTTTACAACGATACTAGACAAACCTGCAATACTTTACAAACATAAGTAGCTTGAATTAGCACTAAACTTGACAATGAGCAGACCTTACATACAAGAAACTTGTAGGGATTTTGATGCAATAACGTCTGTCTCCTACAAAGGGCCATAACTCAGGCAATGTTCATCCGATCTAAAATTCCTGACAACTTGGGCAACTAGGCTTAAAACGAAGTATTCATGTGATGTTTCAACGAAATTCAACAGTGGTTAAGAAGAAAAGGTGCAGACAAACTATGTGACGTCCATCCAGACGTCCAGGTACAAAATCTTAATTACAGACAAAATGACATTATGTAAACAACAATCATGTTAAAGTAGTACATACCAGTTCTGGTGATCTGCATGGCATCTTGGGATTTGACTTATAGTTGATAGCAGTTGCACATGCCTGGAATCAACAACATCAACATTTTAAATACAAGTGATGTACCAACCATCCATTCAACAAGTGGCTGACATATGCGGCGCTTTCTGACATTACTGACTATATAGTTAACCTGTTTGGCCTCAGAGTTGGTATGAACATGAATGTATTTGAAAGGTTTGTTTAACGATTTAACTACAAATTTATGCAATGGAAAACTTGTTAATTTGAAACATCAGGTCTCACACACATAAATTAGTATATCTAGTAATGGTCTCCCTTAGATATTCAATATGTAAGAGGTCCTATGAAGACTGACCATACCACACTTATTTCAATAAAATTGAGGAGACCAAGGATATAGGGAACATTCTCTAGATGTAGCAGGGTGGCTGTTAGACAAGATATGGATGTTCTGGGGAGGTTTTGTGGCAGAGAAAGGAGTAATAAGAAACAACAACAATGTACCTTGTCAAGAGCTCCGACAAACTGCTGATCTGTACCAAACACCCGCTTTATAAGGTCTGTATATTTTGAATGTACTTCCAGCATGCTCTCAACAAACTGTGAAGGTACCTTGAAAAACAAGTGACACTATTCAATACTTGTACATGACATAAATCATTTCTTGAACTTACATTTGATTGAACACTGAGAGGCACAAATTCAGCATATATTAATCAAGTAGAATAGTGGACACTACATCAGTGATTTTTGCCTGTGCCCATAAAATTGGGAAATTTTAGTGAGACAAATCCCAAATATAGTAAATCTATTGAGTTTCAACTTCAAAATTCAGCCCAAGTTGCCTTTAAACCTGTGCAAACCTGAGGGGAAAGTATGTATTATTTTGGGAGGAAAATAAATACTTTTGGGGGGGAAATGAAGGCTATTTTGCTAGGTATTTGGCACTGGAAATAATCAAAACAAAACACAAATGTAACATGTCTTACGTAACCAGTCAAGCAATACATCAAACATGTTTGTTAAAAGCAGGTAGTTGTTTAAAACAGGTTATCTACCCGTCATTATATATAAATTGTTGTACTATTGACTGTTTAGGACAGGCAGATGCTTAATTCAGGCAACCATTGATACTGGTTTGATAGTACACTAGATACTCTACTTACATTATCACCCTTGAGATTTCTAACAGCTTCCATTCCAAATGATTTAATATGTTCTTCAACCTCCTTTACCAGTACACCCAGACCACCATTGATGGGTTTCAGTAATGTGTACATGTTTTCCAAATCTATAAAATGTAAAGGTAAAATCTTCATTGAACAAGAGATGTTTGTAAAACATGTAAAATGGTGTAAGGAAAGATTGTTTACTAGGTTTTTGAAAAGCTTTTGTCACAAAACAAATGGATAGATTTGGACCAAATTTTTCATCTAGTCTCCTTGTACGATGACATCATGACCCCATGACAGCCAAATAGTCAGTTTTGTTAAAGGTCATGGCAACTGAAGACTAACATGAACAGCTTAGTGGCCTCCGTAGCTCAATGGTTAGCGCGCTTGCCGTCTAAACTGACGATCCAGGTTCAAACCCTGCCATTTTTCAGCAGAAAGCTGACTGGCAAATAAAGGCTATGCTCCGCATTTTTTAATGAATGTCGTCAAAAAGAAACAAATAATAAAGATATGAAAACTGACAACCAGTAGTCAGATTATCACTGGGCCGGGGATAAACTGGGCGGGGGATAAAATTGACCGTTACACCGGTAATCATTTGTAAACCATTGTATTTTTCTTCTATAATAGTTTTTTCATAGCTGAATGTCACAAAATTACATGTTTATAAATTAACTATTTTACACACTAACAAGAGAAACCATGATTGACCTTGCCATGAATAAAATCATACAGTACCTTGTAATTTTTCCGTTCTGACCATTTCCCGACATTCCCCATGTAAGAAGCGTAGATGATCTGCTACCATACGTTGTTGACATTCATGGGTTACTTTACCATGAGAACTTGCATGTAAGAACTTACAACTTCGAACATCTTCCTCTTGTAATTTCTTTATCACCTGAGAAAATTTATACCCAGATAATGGAATGTATGACAATTACATCAGCCTAGATAGTCTAGTGGTAGTTGATTTTTGTACTAGTGCATCGGCTGGTGGTGTCTTAGAGACCTAACCGATAAAACCGACACAGTAACTTCCCCAGACGCATAAAATATCGATAAAAAATGTGTGATAGTCTTCTTAATTTTCAATGCACTTTTTGTAGTTAATTTTAATGCGTAATAATGCATTCACGCATCTTATCTAGAGCTCTGAATACAACAGGAGTATAAATCTATGTAATAAGTCAGTACAAACCTTTTCCATATATTCTGAACAACTACACTCATCTCGGAGTTTTGCTGCCTCACTACGATAATAGTCTCCTGTCTCCTTCAGGAAATGTGTTTCAAAGACTTCCTCGTATAACTGTAATGGTAGTTTCTTCTTGTACTGTTCTACGTCAACAAACGATGTGATCACACCATGTAATATAGCCTGATTCATACAACTCCCATGTCGGTCACTGTAAGTAACAATAAACACTGGCATTGGTGAGTATAAATGTGTGTGATGTGTGCCTCTGTAGATCAATGGTTAGCGCGCTTGCCGTCTAATCTGGCGACCCATGTTGAAATATGGGTGGAGGCACATAAAGGTTATGCTCGGCAAAAAGATAGACAGAATATTTCAGTAAAACCATAACTTTATCAGGAAAGAGGAAACAACTCGACCTTGCTAATACAAGGGGATAGAATAAGGCGAAACAACTCAACCTCAATTCTACAAGGGGAAGCAAATATGCTGAAGTTGATAATAGCTCAAGTGTTCTACAGTTTAAATATATATAGGTGTTCTACTGCGACAAAACGCCCAATCCTGAAATCAAGTCGCAAGTCTACAAGGTGCCATAAGTACATACACCCTACACCAAAACTCAGTTCAAACATTGTTCTATTGTTAAAATTCTGCTTATGAACTTTTAAATGACCATAACTTTGTCTAAACGTCGCATCTTTTCATCAAATAACTATTATTTTCCACATTCTTTCTAATGTAACAAATCTGAATTTCCGGATTATTCCGGAATTGTAGGATCCCTGTTCAATCATTATTCCATGGAGGTATATATGAGATACAGGGTTAAACCATCATAACAGATTACCTTTCAATTTCTTGAAGAATCAAGGCCAGTAATTGGTGTTTTAATGTTTCTATCATGTATTTCTTCCAGGTTTCCAATGCTAACTGAAAATACAACAATAAACACTATCAGCACATTATGTCCACAAGGAAATAAAACAACAAGTTTGCTATGGAATTTGTAACCCACTTATTACAATAGATAATAACACTAATGTATGTAGAAATGTTTGCATTTGTTTGTTCATGTATTCAGTGTGATGTTATTTCTCAAGAATTTCTCAGTAATGTTTGCCTTTAAAACTTTCATGTTTAATTTGCAGGGCTTAATTTTTCCAGTTTTCGCAAGTGCTTCAAAAAAAAAGTTGCAGGGCTTAATTTTTCCGGTTTTTCGCAAGTGCTTCAACATGTTTTCAGAGATTTCATTCCTGGATTACACAGTCATTTTACAGAGCACTTCAATTTGTTGAACAGTATTAATGAATGTTGATGTTCATAGTAAGAAATTAGTGATTTTTTTGGCTTCTTTGGGAAAGGGTCCGGGTCCATTCAGATTGGGAATTTGTGACAACTTGAAATTGGGAATTTTTATGAAGCAGAAAGGCCAAATAAAACAGAAAAAGAGATTACATGTGACTGTTTACTGGTATCTGTAAACTTTTATGATTGGCTTCTTGTCAAAAATGTTCATAACTTTGTCATTTTATATCCGATTTTTTTTTTTAAATGTTCATTGGGATTTTCTCGTTTCAAGTTAGGGAAATGTATAGCCTTTTTCAATTTGGGAAGGTACTGGTTACCGGTAGCAAACAAAGAAGGAAAAAAATCACAGGAAATACCTTTACAAACTACAGTAAAGTTCCGCTATTAAGACCACCACTGGGACCGACATAAAGTGGTCTTATTATAGAGTCGGTCTTATTAGCGAGACCGACCAAAATAGTTTAGACATTGAATTTCTATACATGTACATGTATATATATATATATATATATACACCGACAGCACTCTTGCTGACGTGTTTTAAATATTCATATGTACATGTACTTTAGTGCATATTGTATTTATTAATGATTGAGGATTATTAACTGTTATTATTCATGTAAAAAACGTCATGTGATTCATATACATTAATTAAATGATAAATATTTGTAACATTTGTTTTCATTTCTCCTGACCTATGACCTCTATGTACATGTACAATGCATACTGTATAAATTAAGCATGTATACACATGGCCATTAAAAGCTGCAATACTTCATTTAATTGTTCTAGAATTTATTAATTTGCACTGCACAACCGAAACAGTACAAATTTGACCGTTATTTAACAAACGAGTTGATCTGTATAAAGACCACGTACGTCCATGGTCTTTATACGGGGTCTTTATACAGATCCAATAGTTTGTCTTATTTATTAGAATTACCTGAAGTTAAGAGTTTGTAACTGTGTAATTTGATGTACAAACGCGCTAGGGTAATTTATTTATAAAAATATTATTTACATGAATTAACAACGACGTCCAAAATTACGCAACATCCAAAAACGTGCGACTATCAGCCATTGGTCTTTAGTTTCAATCGATCTATTGTCATTGATAAACAATAGAATTTTGTTTTAATCCCTGCGTATACACCAACAAGTGTCAATTTATCAGTATACATGTTTATTGTTTACACCTCGCTAATTGCCGTAAACGAGTCTCCATGTCTTAAAATTAATGATACAAAATGACACACACGGTATGTGGTCTGTTTATCGAGACCTAAAACTGCAATGAACTGGTCGTTGGGACCAGAAATACTGGTCATATTACGTAATATCGAGTCGGTCGCATTATCGGGACCTGCGACCATTGAAATATAGAGCAAAATATTCGGGACCACGAAAAAGTGGTCGTATTACGCGAACGGTCGGATTATAGGACCGGTCTTTAGACAGAACTTTACTGTATATGTCAACAAAAGTTTGTTTATGTTATCTATTATTTTTTCAAATTTCTTTCAAGTACATGCAACAGACAGTTGACCTAACCACCAGTTATGCTGGAAATACTGGATAACCAGTACTTACCTGCTCTTCCACAAGCATCAAACAACTTCTCCACATGTGGAGGAGATGACCGCAGTCAATGTCAGAGAAGAACATATTATATTCATGTGTCTGACAGTCTAATCATGGAACAGAACCTAGATTGACTAGGCAACGATCGAGCACTCTACGAACAGTGTTAACATGACAGGCTTTCCTTAGTATGTGCAAGATATGAGCCTTTAATTTTTTCTCATTTTAAAGTATTTTCAAAACCTGATTACATAATTATTACAAAATGTCATTAAGCATGTTTATTCAGGAGAATGGCTCCTATATATGCGACATTCACAGAGGTCAGTGACTGCTAAAGCTGCATTAAGCATGCATCAGGGGGTTCCACTTGCTTCTGAATCTGAATCATTTGATACTTTTCACTAAATTTTACCCTTTTATAGGCAAAATACCAATGATTTTAAGAGAAAGTGACCCTTGAAACCAAAATCTGGAAGGTCAAAATTTGTCTTTTTGAAAATTTCAAGGGTCAAAACCCCAAAGCCCGAGTCAAAAGGAACCGCTGAAACATGACATAAACTATAACAACATACTTCTCCGATCTCCAACATTTGATCTGTTAACTCCACAGTAAATCCACCATAGTTCAAATCAGCATCGCTATATTTCTGTTTCTTTATGAACGTCGTATTTAGGTACCTAAAACAAAAATAATTCAAAATAGTATTTTTCGATTCAAGTAGGGAGTATATAATGGCTAGAATTATTAATATCATAAGATGGTAATATCAAATTTGTGAATGTCAGTGAAATTATTTTCCTTTTGATAGGAACCATATTTATCAAATGAAGTAAATTTTTATCACCATTTTTCAAAACCTGTTAAGTTGATATACACAAGGTGGTCAGTTTACTTAGAATAATTATCAACCAGGACCAACTTACTCTTCACCAAGCAAGTAACAACATTCCCAATCAATGAGAAAATGACTTTAAGTCATGGAAGAGTATTTTAAAAACTACATATAATACACATCCAGATTTAGTTTTTATGCTAGTAGTATTCGAAATAAGCACTTGTTCGGTTGTCCAGGCCCAAGTAATAACTGATTCATAAACTATTCAACTTTGCTGGTTCAGACATCTAGTTTCAAATCTTGAATTCACTGACTGTTGTACAGTACAGCAAATTGACATTAAATTATATGACACTTGTGGACAACCTTACCCATAGAGTTGATTGAGGAAACTGGATCCTTTACTAAACTGTTCCCAGTGTTGTTGATATACTGTCAGTAGATTTTCTTTGTTGGAATCTATCACAATCTGCCAATAAGGATATATTACTACATAAATGTATACATTGCTGTATTTCTATAAATTACAATAAAATAAAATTCCTTTGTATGAATAACTATCAATATATTATTTAACAATCATCATAAAATACTATGTATAAGTATTAATTTTAAGATTCTTTTTTTAATAACTGGCAATAGAATCTATACAGTATAAATTATCATTTTATATTAGTAAAGATAAACATAATTGCTTCAACTATAAATGAAACATGAAAGGAAATAACATGCATTATTTACCTGATACAGAGACTTTACATGGTTCTCAAGGAATAATTTTGTTTCTTGATAAAGTCGGTCACCAAGTGGTTCAGGGCAGGCTACACATAATGCATACACATCTGTACTTTACGGTTAAAGAAAACAAATAACTGTAAGAACTAAGATTCAGACACAAAATGTGGTTAGACAGATCACACCAGCACATACCAACACGACTATCATGATCATGAATATGGTGGGATTGTGAAGTTAAATCACCCTTGCATTTACAAGGATTGGTTCAGGGATTTCCCTTACCCAGGATTTTTCAGTCTCGGACACAATAATTTGGTGCTGGACTCACATTTGCAACTGTGTGTGCATCCTCAGGATCCACAATAACTGGTTTGCTGTTTTCATGATTTACATATTATTGTATAGAACATCTGCGGCAAACCTGACAAGAAATTGAAGTTAATTTTATGTTAGTAAGAAAGCAAAAGGATATGAGAATCTATCATTCCATGTTGATCTTGCAACGCTTCCAAATGTTATAACACCCTTCACAGTATGAAGTAATGTTGACCATGTCTGATCAAAATCCACACGTCGTGGACGAAGAGACATTGTGTTCAACCTTCAGGTCATCTGAAACAAATAATTATAGTCAGGCTTTAACAAATATTTTTAAAAGGACTCGTACTGCAATACAGACAAAGAAGAAAACCCCAAAATCTTACTTGTCCTGCTACAAATGTATATAAACCAGTAATTAAGAATTGCAAGCAAAACAGAAGTCCCCTACTGGTTTTAAGCCATTTTCAATGTTTCTGTTGCCATAGCAACCACAATTTTTGTCAGAATCACAATATGTTTACACGTGCGTAATGCCCTCATTGCCCCCTATCCACATACCAAGTTTTACAAACCTAGCTTGGAAACTGTTTGAGTTATGTCAGGATCCAGATTTTTTGACGGACGGACGGACGGACGGACGGACTGACTGACTGACTGACTGACTGACTGACTGACTGACTGACTGACTGACTGACTGACTGACTGATGACTGACTGACTGACTGACTGACTGACTGACTGACTGACTGACTGACTGACTGACTGACTGACTGACTGACTGACTGACTGACTGACTGACTGACTGACTGACTGACTGACTGACTGACTGACGGAGGGCAAACCTATAGTCCCCTCCGGTCAAAAACCGGTAGGGGACTAATAAAGAAGGAGGATATTGTGCAGGACGAGCTGACGAGTTGATTCATTGAGGCCTGATAGTAATGTAATCAAGCATGAGAATTGATTTTATTGAAAAAAGAGGAAAATTTGCCAGGGGTCCAGGGGGCTGCATTAAGCCCCCTGGTGGGTCCAGGCAAAGCCCTGGTGGGGGGACAAGGGGGGCGAAGCCCCCCGAAGCTCCTGGATTCTGAGCTTTTGAAGTACCTTTTGACAGTCCAAAAAATGGCTTTCTTCTCACCTTTATTTAGCTTGCTAACTGTACCTTTATGCTTATAATCATGTACTATTGTATGTATTGTGACATGTTATTCTTCATTGCATTAGTAATTCGACTGTCATGTCAGTTGATAAATATGTATGCTGCCATATAATTTGTGTATACTTTCAACTCAATCTTGAAGCCAATTTTACAACTCAATAAATAACATGATGAACAAAGATCACGGTTTTTATTCATTCAGTCTTGTGCAGTAACACTCCTCACATTTGTAACATAGTATAGGGATCAGTATTTGGCTTACAGGTTCCGTCTGATATTCTTTTATAATCATACTTTTTTTATATGATTATAATAAAATAGCAGACTGAACCTATAAGCCAAATACTGATCCCTATACTAAGTTACACAATACTGAGGTTCCATCAAAACACTGAACAAAGGTATTCGGTGATATTTCTAATATCCTCACTGAAGTAATAACTAATATTGTAATAAGAAGTCTTTGAAATAAAGCAAGTACTCAATTCATGTATGTATTTCATTTTATTGAATAAACATTAAACTGATAAATCATATGACCAACTAAAATAGTGTGACTAAATATTAATTTTAAGACCATGTATACATACTTGACCATCACACAATGAATAACTTATAAAGCTGAAAATTTTCAGTTCATGAAAATTGTTATACTGGTCTATATCATAACATAGTAACAGAGCCAGCTTCTGAATCTGTATTAATAATATTATAAGTCTTATAAACTTGACAGAACAAATAACAAATTTTGTAAATAGTAGGGTCCAATAACATAAGTAAGTATCTTCACAAAGCACATGAAATGAATGTGGACAAAAAACCTAATGATTATAACATCTTCACAATCAATAGAATATTGGAAATAAATAAGTCAAATCAGAAAAATAAATATAGCAAAAGAATAAAACACACATACATATATATACAAACATGACAAACAGTTTATGTGGCCAATCATTCTGCCAAGCAATGACAATTGTTTCTATCTTTAACTAGTTTGTATTAAAGAAAATCCTTCAGAGCAGACTAAATTTACCATAACTTTGCCATTTCTTGAGATATTTTCACCAAGTAACTTTTATTTTGCTCAGATATAATAGCTGGAATTGGAATTCCGGATTAATCAGGCATATTGACACCCCTGTAGTTTAATGTCTATTTGCCAGTTTTTCAAGCGCGAGTTTTCTACGCTTATTCACCATCCGCAACTCATGGTTGACCAATTCCTGTTCGGCCAATGCCGCCTGTTTCTTCTTATTGTCAGTCTTAGACTCAAGTTTGTTCATATCAACATTTGTGGCCGACTTGGCGTCCTTTTTAATTCTGCCATACTTTGCTGCCGCACCTCTCAAATTTCTACATAAAGGTTTATCAACTGGGTCCTTCACCGGATTGAACCTGGCATATTTCTTAACGGCACACGTGCCTTCACTAGCCAGACTATATCTTACTGTTTGAATAGCACTATAAGTGTCAATTTTCATACGACCTGTTCTAGAATTGATCACATCGCCCATGACACTGAAACTGCTCTCAACCTGAGGGCCATGAAAACAACTTAGTAGTGTAAACACCATTTTACACAGTGTGGGATACTTGCCACTTTTGTTTACAGCATCCCACCATTTGTCAATTGGAACCTCTTCATATGCTGGTAAGCTCCTGTCAACCTGGTAGTCTTTCACTTCAGTACAGTATTCTTCCTCCTCTTCGTTGCTGACTAGAACATTTTCGACTATCTCAGGTAGTCGGTTCAAAAGACTTGCTGTAGATACATCACTTCTTATTATTGGGTCAATGGCTGCAGCTGCATACAGCACTTTGTTGTCTAAAGGTAGTTTCTTTTGAAGGTGTCTTGCACAAGTGATATAGGCTGTAGCTGCATTCCTTCTGAATTCTATCACATTCACATCCTTACTGGAAAGAGACTTGACTATTTTCCGGTTCGCAGCACCAATGAACATGTCTTTTTCTTTCAGGAAGACCTTGCTGTTTTCACTTAGATCAACCTTCATTAGTAGTCTTCCAGATTTATTCAGAACACTTTCTGGCTGAACAATACAGGCTAGAAATTTTGCCATTAGGTCTTCTTGTTTCTCCATGAGTTTGTGTATCAATGGTGTTTTTGACTCAAACAGAACAACATATCCTTTCAACATTGGCAGAACTGCTATATAAAAGTTCAGAATCAGTTCCGTCTTGCTTTGTCGTTGGAAGATTCGCTCGATGATTCTCATTTTTCTATTCTTTCCGTCTGAAGTAAGTTTCTTTTTTTCAAGTATGGTTTGAATATCTCTGATCTTGTTCAATGTTTTCTTTCCCACTTTTTGTCGGTCATATACTTCACCAACAACCTCTTTGTAGACAGCCTTGTCTTCCTTGTCTAAGAATGAGTAATAGAAAATTCTAAAAACATCATATAACCTTTTTGTGTTCACGGCTACATCGTAACATGATAGCCACCGATGGGAAATGTACTGTTCAGGCATGGTGAATTTTACATTTAACAGCATTGCTATTTCCTTCATGGCATCTCTTATGTCAACGCTCCACTTTACATCGTTAGCCAAGTCTGTAAAAAGTCGTTCAACCCACCAATTAAAGGGTTCACAGAATTTCTTTGCTGCATTATGAATGTGGTGACAGGTGTCTCCATCTATATCCACTAGATGTGGAGCATACTGTTTCAATCTTACTTCCACACCCGACTTAGAGCCTCTCATGACATTACATGAATCCATAAGTACTGACACTAAATTTGACCATGGGATACCTAATTCCTCAAACACGTGAACTATATGGTTAGTGATTGACTCTGCATTTACTTTGATGACATCTAATGATGACAAGTGTTCAACAACCACTGAAGATCTTTGAGGGTCATAATAACTAACCAGTATTGTTAATACTCGATGCAGATTGGTACTAGTGCTTTCATCCATATTCAATGAGAATTTATTCACTTTTAAATTTTCGATAGTTCTATTCCTAAGGGTCTCTGACATTCCATATTTCATTTTGTAGGAAGCAGTAGTCCTGTCCATTGTGAAGTGGTTAAGTGCCTTTTGATCTTTACCAAGATTCTTTGCCAGGTCGACCAGTTTTGGCGCCATTGTAAATGGGAGCGAATTCTCCGCAAGGAACCCCAACAGCATTGCCTAAAACAAAAATAATGTTTGTTTACTTTCATGCAAATTATAGGAAAAACTGCATAACTGCAATTATTGATACAAAGAACTAATAAATATTACAAATCTGAAATAGTACATTCACTGATGCATGAAGACAATGCATGATTTCATTGTAGGGCACATTTCTGTCGAAGCTTACACAATACATAAAATATAGATACCATTTTTCACCGCACAATATATCTATAATGAGAAAAAGGAGGCTGCAGGATGGCGCATCATCAATAACAAGACTCAGATCACCAGGCCCCTCCCCACAGATAATTTCTGTAATAAATACTACGTTTCCAAATGCCAACTCAAATTTTTATATGTCTATAAACCAAATACAAATTGAAATCAATGTTACAAAAAATAATTAATAGAATATTTAGTGGAATTTATAATATATTACCTCCGAGTTTGACACCCTGTCACACATTGGGACTGCCATGAAAGGATTTTCTGGCTGTGCTTTGACGATACAATTGTTGTTCAGGTCATTTCTAGGAGTGGTGGTAGGAGTCTGAAAAACAAAACACAGATTACTGCAATATTTAGATCACAGGTACACTGATTTTATGAGGTATACCGAGGCGAGGGAGTTGTTTGCTTTGGCTGAGATGGTATTTATGTGTTTAAACCAGCTTAAATCTTGACTGATGTAACACCTAGATTTTTAGCGGCTTGGTTGATTTTAGTCCAGTCATGCTATGGTATCATCTGTGAACAGTCTTGCCTAGCTAGAGTTGGAATCAGGCAGGTTGATAATATAGGACAGGAATAAGCAGGGCCCTAGAATTGAGCCCTGGGGAACCCCGGATAGGACTGGGAGAGTGTCAGAGGTGCAGCTGGCAACTACGACTCTTTGGGTGAGGCACTGTAAGAATGACTTGAAGCTGTCACACCCACTCATGATACTGTGTATAAATGAGTTGTTTCCATTTTTTGAAATGTTTGCCAATTTTTTTTCCTTCAATTTTCTTTTTTAGCCCACATCTGATATATTATTAGTGGAAATCAACTAATATCTGTTAAATCTATCTAAATGCTTCAAAAACATAACTCAGAAACGAACTATTGGTGTGTACCGAAAATACGAGAAAACCCGACGATATGAGAATCTGGGTATACGTACCTGACTGAAAAAGCCTTTGATAACTGGAGTTTGCAGTCTTTCTTTCACAAGATCTCCGTGTCTTTTGCATTTGATATGATCAGAAATCGCCACAAAGCCTCTGTTTGAATAGTTAATAAGTTTATTACACAGTTCACATAAAGCTGAGCCTGGCGTAATTATTTTGACGATGTCGCTGTCAACTTTATAGTTAAACTTTTTTCCATCGATTTCCAGCTCAACTACACTTTCCAACCATTTAAAAGAAAACTTATTTTTCACTCCAGAATCGACCTCTTTCACTCTAGCGGCGTTATTCTGAGTTATTTTCTCCATTATTGTTGATTTTAGTAATTTTTACGCCATTTTTTTTAAGCAACTGTCAAACAGTGCGCGAGTGGATAATACGACATCTATCACGCGTTTTCATTGGCTTATTGATCGATGCGGCGTACCTCGGTTTTCTACCTAGTACGGTATAAAGTACAGCGCATACGGTACATTCCGGATCGCCATACGATCGATTCGACGAGTTCTTGATTGGGGGACCCTACCCCCCCCCAAATTTTCTCCTCGAATTTATGTCTGTCTCAAAAATGACCCTCGTGACGTCTAAAAACGAGGATTTCCGCGGATCCGAGGAAAATTCTCATGCCTGTGTAATATATAGCTTAAAAAATTGAAAGGCAAATTTATGATTTATAATAATCATGACTTGTCCCAGACAGGTCAGTACAGGTGTATGGAGTTTACCTCAGGTACCTTCACTGCGGTATAGCTTATCTGAGTATTGAAACCTCTTGAAATATGTAAATTAGCAAGGTAATAATATTATGTGGTAATAATCATAAATGTGTGAATGGTAACACTGTATAATACGCATGATTTCCACATCACGACACGTGACTGTCTTGACATGAGTTTTCAGTGTCAACGTTTTACCATTTTTGCGAAAATAAGTTTCATGCAATTTTCATCTAACACCAAATTTTAATGTGTTTTTTTTTATAGTAAGTGGAGATAAGAAGGTGAATGACTTGCGCACCTATGTGAGATTATGTGCATACCGTAACAAGAACAGGTTTGTGGTGCTTGGGTGTAAATTGTGTATGCATCGCTTTGTTTAAAAAGACCAGTGTATTTCCAGGTGGGTAAGACATTCATCTTCTTATCTCCCCTATCCATCTATAGCTAATATTGCGTTAAAAAGTTTGTTCTGAACATTGCTATTCCTTGTGAAATATATAAAAAAAAATTCATAATATGAATGGTTGTAGAGTTTGGGATGGTAGTGGGTAGTTTTGAGGTCAAGAGGGGGTGATAACATGACAAAGTCACAGAAGCCTGTGGGTGGAGCTACTGACTTCTGGAAAGTTGAAAAAATTGATCAGACATTAGATCTGACAAGTCTTTAAAATCTGACAGTCCTTTAAACAAACTGTTGAAACCGTACAGACAAGTTAACATACTAAACTTGCCGTGATTTGAAATGTCAGTCAATGGAGAGACAGGGGTGTGATACAAGGAATCCTGGTGTGTTAATTACCAAAGCTCTTTTTGTAGGGGTGTAACGATACGCTCACCTTGCGATACGATACATATCACAGTATGGAGTATATGATACAATACGTATTGCGATACAAATATTTTAACATAAGGACAGGAAAATGAGCATCTTTACTATTTAAACCTTATAACATCCCGGGCCTTTCCCCTTATAATCAAGCAGAGGCTTTATAAGACCTTTTCTCCAAGGAAAATGTGTTTTTTCTAAACAAAATCAGTTCCCCATATTTCATGTACCAATCAGTGTTTTTCCCTAATTAAGGTCTTAAATGAAGGTAAAAAGACTTCTCTTGAATGCCAACAATGGCCCCATTTTTGCCATCAACTGTCAGTTAGTTTCAGTTAGTCATTCATCATGCTACCTTTAAAGTTATTTATAAAACAAAATTAACATACATTCGTTGTATCAGACTTCCCGATAGTCGTAGAACATCTGTCAGACCGACGGTCTGACACACTTGAAGAAACTGTCAGACCGGAAGGTAATCTGTCAGACTGAATTGCTTTCGGCACAAATCAACAATTTCCCTTTATAATATAGGGTATTCTATCAATATAAGCTATTCTATTGAGTTTTGTATGTAGAAAGACTAAACAACTACATAATGCTGGGAAGTCTGGTATTGGATGGTGATTAAATTGCATTTCTACGTTCGTTG
This sequence comes from Spisula solida, assembly GCA_947247005.1. Classification (NCBI taxonomy): domain Eukaryota; kingdom Metazoa; phylum Mollusca; class Bivalvia; order Venerida; family Mactridae; genus Spisula; species Spisula solida. Next base: position 39,743,274 of record OX365958.1, on the reverse strand, counting down.
TGAGTATTAAAGACGATTTTCCTTGTTCAACATGCACTCGCATCGTGTAATCATTTATTTAAATGAGTATCTTCCTTTCAGCCCTTTGGTCGTCCGTGGACGGGCGCTTCTTACCGGGTGCCGATTGCTCGTCCGGCGGCCTAAGATTCATGTTTTTCTGGTATATTTTGCTCATGAATGTGGAAATTATGATCGGAACGCTTCAATAATAATGACAGGAACGTCGAGTTTAGAATATGTAATCTCCGTTGCGATTGGCTTACGTTTTCATTAACAGCCAATCAAATTATCGCTTATGAAAAATCAAGAACGACTACTCGCGCGTGCATTCGTACCAGGAAAAATCGTACCCAGACAATTCCAAGCCGTCGGACAGACGGTCTGATGGAAACGCGATTTGTATCGGACCGTGGCCGGAATCGTCGGACTGGTCCGACAGCTATTGGGAAGTCTGTTGTATGAACTATCGAGGAGTCCACGTTTTTTGTCTGTTGATTTCGTATTTTTTTTATCAAACCAAAGACCTCTCGATCGAGCGGTATCCACTAGACCACCGTGCGACCCTATACACTGACAATATTTATTACCTATTTATAGACATTACATAATTATACCGTTTATACATCCAGTGTTTTTCTTTAGAAATTACAGAATATGCCAAGAAATTTGACTACAAAAAGAGAGTATTTGACTACAGGATTATTTGTTAACATGGCCACCTTCAGTGAAAACCAAACCACAGAAATGGTAACTGAAGTACTCTCAATAAGATTAATACTTAAACAGAGTGTCGGTGTCGGTTGAATCAACGAGAAAAAGGAAAATAACGAACCAATATCGTGAAATTGCGATGGAATTGTCAAACTGTACTAAACAAGACTTCCTGTGAAGAGTCAGATTATAGTATAAAACCCAGCTCATTCCGTTTCCAGTCTAATCAAAGCACTGAAATTATCATCATATTATTTACTATGTCAACGTAAAACGTACAAATATATATTGATTAGAATTAAGTTTCTGACAGAGCCATTGAAGTTCTTTCTAATATATGGTGGCACAGTGGTCGAGTGGTAACGCACTTTACTGCTGATCGAGAGGTCCCTGCTTCGATTCTCAGCCGGGGCACTTGGTCATTTCTGAAACGCTTTTCAGTGTTTCCCAACTTGAACCAACTAGAGATGAACTGGTTGGAAACCCAGTGGTAGTCTCGCGTATATCGGCGCTGTACTCCGGGCACGTTAAAGAACCAAGGAATCTATTCCAAACGAGCTAGGGTAATTCACCGGATTCCTTGTATCCCACCTCTGTCTCTTAATTAATTTTATTTCTGCCCCTGTCAGACACTGCCAATAATAATCGGAAAACGATTGTCGGCAGTACAAAGTAGAATATATATGATTCTAATTGATACAATATCTTAATACAACAACTGAACTTCCGAATACAGGCATAATTGAAAGAAGGGTACTTTTTGATAAAAACTATACAATACAATAGCTGAATACAATACAATAACTCAGAACACAATACAATAACCGAATACTATAACCGAATACAATACAATACAATAACTGAAAACAATAGATCTACATCATGGATTTAGATTACACTAGAGTATAAAAGTCCTCGATTACATGAATGCTATACAATACCTGAATACAAGACAAATATCTGATACAATACAATAATTTAATATATCAATACAATACAATGCAATGCAATGCAATGCAATGCAATGCAATGCAATGCAATGCAATGCAATGCAATGCAATGCAATGCATTGCAATACAATACAATACAATACAATGCAATGCAATGCAGTACCAGTACCAGTACCAGTACCCTTCAAGAGATGCAACGCAACGCAACGCAACGCAACCAATGCCATTGTTTTAAAATAGGGATAAAAGTTCAAGGTCGCTTAATAGTAACATAAAACTATAAAACAGATACTAATTTAATTGCCATTTTATTTATGACTTTTTTCACATACGTCTTTTTTCTTTTTCTTCCAATTAGTGTTCGTACCGGAGATTTAGTATTATCGGTTTTACATTATATTTTCTTAATGCAATGTACTTACTTTTAATTATTGTTAATTAACGCACATACGTGAACAAAAATTGGCGGGGATGTTGGAAATTGTAAGGTATTCCATTATAGAGTATTGCGCATAGCTGTGACATTGTTGGTGCTCCAATAATCTCAGGACCTCTTCTACATGGTTTATGCTAGCATGATATAGCGCTGAGAAATTTAAGAATGTGGGCCAACTAGGGTATTGTACATAGCAGACGATATCGTGCATGTGCAATGTTCATATTCTTATATATTTCATGTTTAATACGTAATCACGCGTATTAATAATCTAGACTGTCTAGAAAGTTTAATTATTGTGTACTATATAATACGTGTATACAATGTGTGCTAATCCATATACTTAAAGTTATGTTTTTAGTTTTACGTACACATTTTTATGTATATGTAGCCATGGTAACCATTTTCATCTCCATGTGACAATAAAAATATGAATCACTCAACACCCTGCACGCCTTGCTAGTTCCCTCGATTTTATAGGAAGTTTGTGAATATACCATGACTTTTTATTTCTACCTGTTTACAATTTTACTGAAGATACGTAACATCTTTATAATTATATATATTATGTACATGTACACATACTGATACCCCTGTCATTACAGTTCATTTGCGTCATAGTAAAAAATACATGGCCTGGCTGACATAGAGGGAAGCCAATCAGGTGGCTTTAGACCGAGCCCGTTGGCGAACTGTGGTAGAGGTCATGGCAGACCGAACCCGTTGGCGAACTGTGGTAGATGTCATGACAGACCGAGCCCGTTAGCGAACTGGGGTAGAGGTCATGGCAGTCAGCACGTACCCTCTTTGGACTAAACACTCACCAAGCCAAATCTAGTAAATAAGTGTAAGTTCTAAGAAAAATATAAGAAATAAATTTTACGTAAAAACTGACTCTACTGAATATTTACTATTTTAAACAATCTGCATATAAACTACCACAACCCAGCTTTGAGAGATGCTGGTTAACTTTGCTATTTCTGTTAAGTTAGATGGTGATACATGCATGTCTCTTGTAAACCAGATACAATTTGTATATATTTATTTTAAGCCCATAACCAACATCACCACCCCCACTTGATTGTTTAAACAATCAATGAATTGATGGAAATATATATACACATTTCTCCAACATGAAATCTGAGCAAGGATTTATCAACCGTGTAAGATGGGGCAGATAACAAAATGTGAGTTTTACCCGCCCCCTGCCAACCTGGGCTGATCAGCTAATCCAAGTTCACAACCAATCAACGTACAAGTTTGCTTGATTAACCGACCGTGTACTATGTACGTATATTACCATCGCAACCACACGAACATTTCATTTCTAAATCTCACAAGGACTGTTTAAGTCATAGTGAGAAATTCTCTCTACATTTTATTTGTTAAATTAAATTTGGGCGGAAAACTTGTCTATCTCAAAATGGTGAGTGATTTATATTTACTAGATTTAGATTTACTTAATCTTTAGATCTATTACCTATTAGTGTGTTTCTGTAAACGTAATTGTTTTATTTTGTAATTAAAACTAAATGATGGCATTGTCAGTATTGCACATAATGTTGTTTATATTAATGCTGTGTTTATATACATTGTATTTTGTTCACGACGCTGTTAGATAGTGTTTTATATTAACTGTTTAATTTTGGTGGGGGTTCTAAAGACACTATTGATATGTTTAGGTGCATGGGTGAAAGTTAGAAATTTTGAAAAACCTGAAATCCTTAAAAACCGTTACCATTTATATAGGGAAAATAACGTAAAACCTACTTTTTTACCATAAAACCCCTAAAGTTGAGACATATCAGCCTGCTGAACACTTTCTCCCATGTAGGTGTTGTTTCTGGTGTGAATTATGATAATTGATTCATGTATTGTTATCGAACCATACGGGATGTTCTGTCACACACAGTGGTATAAACAACATGTAACATGTGTCATACTATAGCTATGTAAAGTAATCAACAGTATATATCTATTAACCTGGAGCGAATTTAGCGTACATGTTGTATTTATATATTAAATACAAAATGTACTAGTATTGAGTTACAGTTAAAAGTGTTCTAGTGATCACCTGAATTAAGCAACCACCAATTTGAAAAGCCAGCATGATAAAATACTTACCATGACAAACACTTTTTTATATTAAATACGACGCGTATCACCAGCTTCTTCAAACAGTCACAATTCTTGTACCTTATGAATTATATTAATATATAAATACAAGTTAGACTCATGTTAGAAATTATTTGATTTCTGTTGTTGTGTTTACGATATAAGCAAGCTTCACATATATTCATGCTTTCCCCTCTCGGAGAGGTTGTGTCAATACTGTAAGCGTACAATTTTGTAAGTGGCATTTTGAAACATTATTAAAGTATACGTAGACCACCAAACTGGTTTAATAAACTCAAACTGCTGTGGCTGTTCAAAGGTTTATAAAATTTCTTAGTTTTACTGAAGCATGGCCGACAGGTAAGACAATTTTAGCGAAGATGAGGTGTGTGGTGGTAAATCTGGTACAATATGCTTGTGTATTCAAGCGGATACTGTGACACCAAGCTTGATACATTTATAGCGTATATATTGTAAATATGTTTTATTCTTGACTCATCTATAAACGTACATTTATTGCACAATAACATCAAACAGAGTTAATGGTGCATAGTCACTACTGTTGGTATACTAGCTAAAGACACTACATCAGACATAAAACATGAAACACATGGTAACCAAGCAGTATGTTAACATGGTAACTAGCAGTCTAGCAGTATGGACAGTTTGGACCATATTAAAAATTGGTCTAGAACCAAATATGTCATCCACTATAAATAAAGTCGTTATTATTATTATCAATATTATTATTATAGTATGTTAACATGGTAACCCAGCAGTATGTCAACATGATAATCCAGCAGTTCGTTAGCAGTATGGTAACCCAGCAGTATGTTAACATGGTAACCTAGCAGTATGTTAACATGGTAACCTAGCAGTATGTTAACATGGTAACCTAGCGGTATGTTAACATGGTAACCCAGCGATATGTTAACATGGTAACCTAGCGGTATGTTAACATGGTAACCCAGCAGTATGTTAACATGGTAACCTAGCAGTATGTTAACATGGTAACCTAGCAGTATGTTAACATGGTAACCCAGCAGTATGTTAACATGGTAACCCAGCAGTATGTTAACATGGCAACCCAGCAGTATGTTAACATGGTAACACAGCAGTATGTTAACATGGTAACCTAGCAGTATGTTAACATGGTAACCCAGCAGTATGTTAACATGGTAACCTAGCAGTATGTTAACATGGTAACCCAGCAGCATGTTAACATGGTAACCCAGCAGTATGTTAACATGGTAACCCAGCAGTATGTTAACATGGTAACATAGCAGTACGTTAACATGGTAACCCAGCAGTACGTTAACATGGTAACATAGCAGTACGTTAACATGGTAACATAGCAGTACGTTAACATGGTAACCCAGCAGTACGTTAACATGGTAACATAGCAGTACGTTAACATGGTAACCCAGCAGTACGTTAACATGGTAACATAGCAGTACGTTAACATGATCACCCAGCAGTTCGTTAACATGGTAACCCAGCAGTTCGTAAACATGGTAACCCAGTAGTATGTTAACATGGTAACATAGCAGTACGTTAACATGGTAACATAGCAGTACGTTAACATGGTAACCCAGCAGTACGTTAACATGGTTACATAGCAGTACGTTAACATGGTAACCCAGCAGTACGTTAACATGGTAACATAGCAGTATGTTAGCATGGGAATCCAGCAGTACGTTAACATGGTATCCCATCTGTATGTTAACATGGTAACATAGCAGTACGTTAACATGGTAACCCAGCAGTACGTTAACATGGTATCCCAGCAGTACGTTAACATGGTAACCCAGCAGTACGTTAACATGGTATCCCATCAGTATGTTAACATGGTAACATAGCAGTATGTTAACATGGTAACCCAGCAGTACGTTAACATGGTATCCCAGCAGTACGTTAACATGGTAACCCAGCAGTACGTTAACATGGTATCCCATCAGTATGTTAACATGTTAACATAGCAGTACGTTAACATGGTAACCCAGCAGTACGTTAACATGGTAACCCTGAACACTCTGGTCTTTGGAAAAACTGCGTCTTGCGGAAACAGCCGGATGCCAGTGCGGGACAGAGGAGCAGACACCTTCCATATACTAGTACTTGAAATCTGCCCCCAATCTGGAAGAAGCACGACAGAAAGTTAGCACCACGGACATGTCCTTCGAGAACAAGCTGTGGGGAGATACCAATAACCTACAAAAACGGTGCAGTTCATCACCACATCAAAACTGAAGAAAGATGTAAACGGCCGTACAAGATGTTACACAGAAGAAGTATGCAAAATAAGAACACAACTATTCTAAGTTTATGAATTTCCTCTTCAATCTTGTTACAGAATATACAATTTGGTTACTTTCTCCGTCTTGGGTATACCCCTTGCTCCGAAATCGGAAAACCAAAAACTGTCGCATTTCGCGACTGCTTGTACAATTAACACGCTGTCACGAAAAAGTGCCAATATGAAAAAGAAAGGTGAAAGTGGACTAGTTCTGTATAATTTTCTTCATTGTTCTCTGAACAACATACGTGAAAAATATGGTCTGTTCGTTTGGCCAAAAATGAGATATAATTATAACAAAGAATATTGTCTTTTTCAACAAAGTACGTTCGGTTTCCACGCTCTACAGCCAGCAGCCAACTCGACTGACTAGATGCACAGACACTTGGGGTCTGGACCCCGCCCCCCCCCCCAGCTATGCGCCTGGGCATATTTTTATCATCAACATTGTATACCCAGACACATACATTAATTACACAAACATTATTAAACGTATCCGGACAAATAAAAAATATTCGTAAATGCCTCTCTAGCTTTAATAACACTGGTCTGGACCCCGCCCCCCCCCCAGCTATGCGCCTGGGCATATTTTTATCATCAACATTGTATACCCAGACCCATACATTAATTACACAAACATTATTAAACGTATCCGGACAAATAAAAAATATTCGTAAATGCCTCTCTAGCTTTAATAACACTGGTCTGGACCCCGCCCCCCCCCCAGCTATGCGCCTGGGCATATTTTTATCATCAACATTGTATACCCAGACCCATACATTAATTACACAAACATTATTAAACGTATCCGGACAAATAAAAAATATTCGTAAATGCCTCTCTAGCTTTAATAACACTGGTCTGGACCCCGCCCCCCCAGCTATGCGCCTGGGCATATTTTTATCATCAACATTGTATACCCAGACCCATACATTAATTACACAAACATTATTAAACGTATCCGGACAAATAAAAAATATTCGTAAATGCCTCTCTAGCTTTAATAACACAGTTATTTAAGCAGTAGATGAATACGTAGATTTTTGTATTAATATCAAATACATCCAACAAATGTTTGTGTGATTACTGAATGGGCCTTGATATATAAGAAATATAAAAAAAATATTTCCAGGCGCGTAGCGGGAGGGGGCGTGGTCCAGACCCCAAGTATCTGTGACTAGATGTTGAGACAAGGCTGGATGATTTAGTGGTGTAGTTATAAATCAAAAACATTTTTTTATCTAATTTCAGCGTGAATGTATCAGCATCCATGTAGGTCAAGCCGGGGTCCAGATAGGTAATGCATGCTGGGAGTTATACTGTCTAGAGCACGGGATCCAGCCAGACGGTCAGATGCCCAGTGACACGACACTTGGGGGTGGGGATGACTCGTTCAACACGTTTTTCAGTGAGACTGGTTCCGGAAAACACGTGCCTAGAGCTGTATTTGTGGACCTGGAACCAACAGTAATTGGTAAATTTTGATATTCATCTGACGACATCTACTTGCAACATCCGTTAATTATTATGCACCAGTCAATTGAAACTACTGCCCCCAACGACGTGGAAGGGCGGGGGATAGCGGAGGAACAGTGCGGTGATTTTACCTTTCCGTTGCTTTTGTTTCGCGCAAAATAACAGCTGGAAATACATGTATTGTCGTAACTACAAATTTTTTATATGAAGTATAGGGCGGGGCAATTTTCGGTGGTGGTGGTGGGGGGGGGGGGGGTTACCATCTGTATGGCCATAGGATTGCAGGGATTTTACCAGGAGGTTGAAAAGGCAAAAGAAAAAATGCCGTTCTGCCCTTCCCCGGGGTTGGGGCCGTGGTTTTAATTGACTGGTGATTTGAAATTGGAAGACATTTCTTTAACAGAAAAACACGGATAAAATATTCACACAGCTAAGATCCTGACTAAACTTGATAACCGTATTCAGTTTGAATGGTCATTGTGACGTATGCCGGTGGTATGTGCTTTTTTCCTTTTGTGTGTGTTCCTTTAGTGCTAAGATTTGCTGTGAAGTGCTGCATTCCCTGTCCGAGTTTGCATTTTCTTTTTGAGTGTGTGCAAATAGAAAACTCACTATATAATATAGATTCTAGTAAAGTCCGTACGACATGTTCGTATGTCAATCAAGATCCGTTTTATATGGTGGCTGATTTATGCCATGTCGTAGTTTAGCCACAACAAAACAAAAATGCGAAAAAGTCGACTTTGTCCTATCTTTGCTTTTTCGACTTTGTCGTGCTTTCGCATTGTTACTTTTTCGCATTGTTACATTTTCGCCACGAAAAAGCAAAGATAAGACAGATGTAAAGCGAAAACCCGACACATGGTTTGTGTCTTTTTTGTGTCGTATTGTCGCCCTTCATATGTCGTATTTTCGCTTTTTCGCCACAACAATTCGAACATGCAACAATGTAAAGATACGACAAAGTCGACTTTTTCGCATTTTAGCTTTGTTGTGGCGAAAAAGCGAATATATACGACATGACATAAATCAGCCACCTAACTTATATATATGGAATATAATAATAAATATTTCGAAATTTTTCAGATGAAGTTCGAACTGGAACATACCGACAACTGTTTCACCCGGAGCAACTTATTTCCGGCAAGGAAGACGCTGCAAACAATTACGCAAGAGGTCACTACACCGTCGGTAAAGAACATATTGATCAAGTTCTTGACCGAGTCAGGAAACTTGCTGATTCTTGCACTGGACTTCAAGGCTTTCTTATTTTCCACAGCTTTGGAGGGGGCACTGGAAGTGGATTTTCTTCACTGTTGATGGAACGCCTTAGTGTTGACTACGGGAAGAAATCAAAACTAGAGTTTGCGATTTACCCTGCACCACAAGTAGCCACAGCTGTTGTTGAGCCTTACAATGCTATATTGACCACACATACAACATTGGAACACTCCGACTGCGCATTCATGGTCGACAATGAGGCTATTTACGACATCTGTCGCCGTAATTTAGACATCGAACGTCCAACATACACCAACCTAAATCGTTTGATTAGCCAGATCGTTTCTTCCATCACCGCTTCCCTCAGATTTGATGGATCGCTCAATGTTGATCTAACTGAGTTTCAGACCAACTTGGTACCCTACCCTCGTATTCACTTTCCTCTTGCAACATATGCACCAATCATCTCCGCAGAAAAGGCTTTCCATGAGCAGCTGACGGTTGCAGAAATCTCCAATGCTTGCTTTGATCCAGCCAATCAGCTCGTTAAATGTGATCCACGTCATGGAAAGTACATGGCGTGCTGTCTGTTGTTCCGTGGAGACGTGGTACCCAAAGATGTGAATGCCGCGATTATTTCAATCAAGACGAAAAGAACCATCCAATTTGTGGACTGGTGTCCAACTGGTTTTAAAGTTGGCATCAACTACCAGCCACCCACTGTAGTCCCCGGTGGTGATCTTGCTAAAGTGCAGCGTGCCGTTTGCATGTTAAGTAACACTACTGCCATTGCTGAAGCTTGGGCCAGACTGGATCACAAGTTTGACCTGATGTACGCAAAGAGAGCATTCGTACACTGGTATGTTGGTGAGGGAATGGAAGAAGGAGAATTCTCTGAAGCACGTGAAGATTTGGCTGCTCTAGAGAAGGATTACGAGGAGGTTGGTTTGGACACAACTGATGGCAATGAAGATGAGCAAGACGATGAATACTAAGCTTTAGGGATGGAAACTTCCAGAATATTTATACAATGTACATTTTCTTCTCAGATGTTCTTCTTCTTAATAGATTCTTGAACATATATCTTTGTAAACATATCCACGAATAACTTCGAAGTAAAAAAACTAACTACACATTGGTGTCGTTATTTTCATTATTATCCGATATAAATGTGTACAATGTACATAAGTTACTGACCACTAATTTAACGTACAGCCAGTCCAGTGTTGCCACGGACATAAAAAAGTCCAAAGTCATCAACATTTACTAGTTAACAAGCCCAACGTCATCAACATTTACTAGTTAACAAGTTCAAAGTCATCAACATTTACTAGATAACAAGTTCAAAGTCATCAACATTAACTAGTTAACAAGTTCAAAGTCATCAACATTTACTAGTCAACAAGTTCAAAGTCATCAACATTTACTAGTTAACAAGTTCAAAGTCATCAACATTTACTAGTTAACAAGTCCACAGTCATCAACAATTACTAGTTAACAAGTCCACAGTCATCAACATTTACTAGTTAACAAGTCCACATTCATCAATATTTACTAGTTAACAAGTCCAAAGTAATCAACATTTACTAGTTAACAAGTCCAAAGGCATCAACAATTACTAGTTAACAAGTTCAAAGTCATCAACATTTACCAGTTAACAAATCCAAAGTCATCAGCATTTACTAGTTAACAAGTTCGAAGACATCAACATTTACTAGTTAACAAGTCCACATTCATCAACATTTACTAGTTAACAAGTCCACAGTCATCAACATTTACATGTTAACAAGTCCACAGTCATCAATATTTGCTAGTTAACAAGTCCACAGTCATCAACATTTACATGTTAACAAGTCCACAGTCATCAATATTTACTAGTTAACAAGTCCACATTCATCAATATTTACTTGTTAACAAGTCCAAAGTAATCAACATTTACTAGTTAACAAGTCCAAAGGCATCAACAATTACTAGTTAACAAGTTCAAAGTCATCAACATTTACCAGTTAACAAATCCAAAGTCATCAGCATTTACTAATTAACAAGTTCGAAGACATCAACATTTACTAGTTAACAAGTTCAAAGACATCAACAGCTTTCATTTGATGGTATTCACATTTGGTGACAAAATACATGGCCATTATGTCGTGGTCAAGTTCTATTATCAGCCAAATCGCCTAGATTATGGTCCCTGAATTACATCAAATTATCCGTCAATAGTTTGCATGTTTATAGGCATACTAACTTGAATAAATTTGATTATCGACCGAATCACTCGAGGCGTTCCTGGATTATAGCATTTGAGTTATAAAAATGAGACACTCACTAGCCTTGTGCACAGATAACTGTATCATTAATAAAGAGTAAAAGAGTAAACAAAATTGTTTTTATATAAAATTTATAATACATGTATCTTAGAAAGGTTTATAACACGGGAAATTGACCACACAGTCACTGAGGTGCAGTTTGTTTTTAATTAACATTTCATTATTACTGTGTTATCTCAAATATATTAACATAATCAGAAACTAGAGAGCTTTGTCTTTAATTTGATATAAATATTCTGAAAATCCGTCCATATATAAGAAAATAAACCCACTTTCTTTTTTCTTGTTTAAAATAGCATTGTCGTGAATGACTGGACACCGTGGTATACATTTCATGGACTAACTTTTTAACTAGTATATCAATTTCGAAGGGATTTTGCATGGATGTAGTTCTAACAATGTTGTCTATGAATGAAATAATAGTTTAACTTGATGAAGATATCGAAAGCTAATTCTTGTTTTTGATACCATGGAAATATGAACACTTTAGTACATATGCACCTTTCTAAGAAACATAAATTTTTTTTTACTCTTTATCAATGATACAGTTACCTGTGGCCTTTTTGCAGACTCTTATAAAAAAGTTCTCATCTGATCGGCTTCATACGTGCTTAAAATCTCGGCCAATTTTAATTACACGTATTAGCACAATCACCCTAGTCATTAGCAGGTCAAATTGTTAGTACAATTTACGACAAGAGAGATGATTTTAATTTCGATACTGTAAATTATCCACACTTGGATGGAGATGTTCCACGGTCAACTTCATATGGTGTTTACGCTTCTCAATTAATCCGCTTTGCTAGAGCTTGCTCTCGAGTGGAAGACTTTAATACTCGAAATCTTTGTATTACTAATAAGTTACTGCAACAAGGCTATCGCTTCAATAAACTTCGTAAAACTTTATAGGCGTAATTCAGATCTCATTTCTAAATATGGTATTAATTTAAAGACAGTTCTGCGACAAGGTCTGTCTCAGCCTGAATTTTATGGTGATGTGCTTTACAAATTTCGAAAGGTTTTGGGTCATAGTCACTTTCATGATGTGTTTATCAAGATTATAAAACGTTTTCTGAGTAGAGGATATGACCCTTTAATTTTGCAAAGGACTGCATGCTTAGTAGCGGGTCCATTTACAGCTCGCCATTATGCTTCCTATTTCATTGTGCGATGACCGGACAATATACAGACTCTATGCTATGCCTAGCCTCAAGCCTTCTTTGACGGCTGGCATTGATGCCTGTCTGTTACATTGTCTCGTCGTACCCTTAAATGTTTTGCTCTCTTGTTGCTCTGACTTCTGATAGGTTATTGAGTACTTTCTGTGCTACTCGATGGACGTTATTTATATAATGTTTCATGTTTTACATTCTTTTATTACCTGTCACTGTGGCCTTTTTACAAATACTAGTACATGGCGGGAAACTTTTATTTACACTGTAATGTGCTATAAGGTTGTCTATTTTGGTAAGTGTGAGGTTTGGTGCACTGTAAAACGTTTAAGCCCTCAGTGACATTTGTCGCTGTCTGTACCAAGGCGGAAGCCCTTTGGTCAACCTTCCTCTATGTATGTATTGTCCACTTTATAGTAAAAATACAAAAATATTTCGCCATTGTGCCTTTTTGTTGAACTTTGTTCATTTTGTATGTGCCATTCTGCAATTTCGTTGTCCAGCACAAGGCTGCTTCGTATCTTTCAAAATTGCATGTACACTATATATATGTTGTAGATTGTCCTTGTGGTGTGTGGTGTCCCGTTGTTGTTTTCTCGTCACATGGCTCTCGTTCCGTTTCAGTTTGACTGACTGAGGCGGCAGACTTTTCGGGTCGTGTTTTCAGTGCTTTGTGTGTTTTTAATGTTTTCTGTGCTCGGCTGGTTAAGTTGAGTCTTCGGGTTTCGTTGGAAAGACTGTTAGTGAACTTAGTTATGTTAGATGAGAAACACTGGGTGAAAAGCTTTTCTGTTCAAAGTTTTGTCCGGCTATCCCCAAACGTGCTGACAATGCATGGTTTTAAGTTTTTTTCCCAATCAATACATGCCATTGCCATCTTAATCTACAGTAGCTCAGACGGGCATATCTTTATCACATTTCAAATTCCGATTTCGACCTTTTTTATCGTAACCACTAAAAAGTGTGTTTTGGTTTCGCTCATATCTCAGTATGCTGTAAATATTATCTTGTGTCGACTGTTTAAGGCTGTGGTTGAAGGATTTCAATTTCTGTCGAGAATGTAGCCATATGATGAATATATCATCTATGTATCGCCCCCAACCTAGTGGTGATAAAAAATATAGACGAACTGCAGGACAGGGAACTGAGCAGTTAGTAGTGCTGGTCAGTAACGGGGTCTTGGATTTAGTGTTTTGGGCCATATACGAGGGTTGTCCACAAAAGTCGCGAACTTTGTCTCCCATTTCAACACTACGCATAATTTTCCAGAAATTCTTTCATAAATTATTCATCAGTTATTTCTTTACATGTGAGTGGTATTGAAAATTCATTTCCTTCTAAATTTTGGTAATTATACTTGATTAACTAATGCATGTTGGGTAGAGTTGGCGCATGCCCTTTTATATTTTGTAAAAACGTATTGGCTTTTATTCAAGAGCTTATAACTTAATAAGGGTTCTTATTTGTGCATTAAAAATATGCCGATGTTGACCCTATAGTTTCGTACGTTTTTGTGCAAAATTTAAGGAATCGAGGGAATGTATGTAGGACTCTTGTCTACATCTGGTGTAAATGTTTTAAAGGGATTTTGGCGACAAAATGAAGACTGCCAAGCCTAAAAGGAAAACTGGGCCCTAGTTAACAGAGCGAAAAACGTCATCCACTAAGACTGGCGTCAGACGGTAAAATATGAAGGATAAACATGGTATGTGTTAAACTGTTGCACATAAAATCTTCCCGGAAAATTAATATACGTGTCGGGGTATCTCTCTGAACTTTGACTGTCATGTTTAATTTACGTGAATGCGTCGAATTTATCCAAAATTGCATCAGTCAATGAAGCCAAGGTGCTGAAACAAAAGAAACGACGTCGTTGATGTTGTAGAGTGTGCGCCGATCGGACCTACTGCAGGTGCAATAAAACCATGCAGATGTTTAATACTTTAAGATATCAACATAAAATTGAGCAATTACAATGATAACATATCTCTAAAAAAGACGATGCATGCAAATTGTGAATACAATGGTCGACAATACAATAAAAATAAATGTTCGCGACTTTTGCGGACCACCCACGTACATGTATATTTAAATATTAGTATTAGGTTCCTGTGACTGAAGCCCACTAACATCATCAGCTGGGTACCATTTGTCAGCACTTGTTTTACTCTTTTTAATCCAGGAGTGGAGGAGCAGTAGTATTGGCCAAATACTACCTGTAAACTAGTGGTGAGGTATGGTGTATATTTAGGATTTTATCTTCGAATTCATGCATTAATAATATCGCTAGATTTTGTGCGCATTTTGTACCTTAGATCATGTGTTCGTATGTTCTGTTGTTTAAATTAAAACAAGTTTTCTTTAATACGTAGTGTAAAAATCTGAGTAGGATCCACGATTTTGGTTCTGTTTTCCGAGGGCGTGTTTGACTGCTAGAATGCCTTCAATGTGTTGTACGAGAAGTGTTGTGTAAATTCCCGGACTGTTGCTATATCTCCAACAGTTTTAAACATAATGTAGAAGAATTGTGATGAATACAAAGTGATATGTTTTTATTATACTTAGATTCATAAGATGAACACAAGGTATGATTGCAACGTACAAAGATTAATTAATAACGTATTCTAGTTCAGATGAATACGACATTTTCCGTATTCTTATTTCCGTTTTCAAAATATGGTTGCCTAGGATACTGGTGGACACGTATACTTACGTCGGTGTATATACGGCTGCGTATGTCGATTGTTACATGTAGGCTAAGGCGTTTTTTGAGTTTCCTGATAATCTGTAAATAGAATACAGGTTTTCTACAGGTTTTTTTGCGGTAAGATATTCGATGTGTTTATGGTTTAGGAGGGCATTTTTGTTTTTTACAAGCTTTGGAAGTTGTTAATCTCTCTGCACGTTTTCTTAGTGAGGTCTGTTTTTGTAAGTCTATATGTTTTGTCGCTAAACTGTCTGGTCGCTTCTGCGATGTAATCTGCTGTATTTAGAATAACGACGGATCCTCCTAAAGTTGTCTGCAGGTTTTTTTATTGTGTTAATTTTCCTTAATGTTGAAATGGCAGTATACTCTTCTGTGTGTTATATTCGGTTCTCAGGTGCTTTACCGTTTGTTTTATATCCTGCTTAACTGTGGTTAAATAGCAACAATATGGGCTGATTTACCTGGCGATGGTGTCCATATAAAGTTTGTTTCTATACAATCTAGGCCACATTCATAACTGAAACTAATTATTTTAGCTTTTTGACAGCTGTGAATTAAGACTTACGACCTTTGGACTTCTGAAACTTGGACGTTCAGCAGTTTTAATGTTCATTTTCTCGTTCAGCTGCATGTTGGGCAATGATCCGGGTAGTTGTGGTCTGTATTGTTTAAGTTGAGTGATACCTTTCCTGTCCGATTTAAGTATCGTTTTGTACAGACGGAAGTCAGAATCTTGGCAAAATCAATAAACACATTGAAAGCACACTAGGTTTTGCCTATTCTCTATTAAAATTGGCCACAATTGGGTGTTCTAAAGTACGAAACTTGGTCGTCACAATGTTTAGCCTTGTTAAACCAAGACCAGTTTCACAACTGGACCATATTGTGTCCAAAACTAGGTCACTAGGAAAAATAAAAGAAACTCTTGTTTACACAAGAGGTCACTGTTTTGCCATAATCAATATGAAACCTTGCCACATTCAATCAATCTCTCTGTGCTCACATTGACCGTCAAGTGATACACAAAATCTGCTGTGAGATCAATAGTGTTCATGGGCATTAAACTTTGTAATTTTGGAATCGGGCAATTGTGAGCTCATTGGTTCAAGATTTAAAAACAACAAGAACATAATTGTCAGAAAAATGTTTATATCCCCCTCTCTTGATCTTTTTTGTTTGTTTTTCCCTCGATCTTTTCACCTCAAAATTATGTCAAAAGGAAATAGAGTCACCTTAGAATGAAAAGGGCAAATTTACCTCTTTGTTTACTGCTAGATACGCCCTTTTTAATGCAAGATGACGATATAAACAACAACAAAAAGAAAGTATTCATCAGTCCTTAACAAATTACGCAAGACCAAAGACTGTGACACTGACTTATATCTACTGAGTATATCCTTCAAGAATATGGCAACAACCCATCATTGCTGAACACCAAGGGAAATAACTGATTTTGTTCAAACAGCATTCACTTATTCGACCGATGCAAATGTAGATTTGTTGAACAGGTTTGGTGTAGAAGACATCAGTACTTGCATTTAAGGAAAACCAATTTGGAAAACGAAAATGTCAAACTTAGATACGTTCCAAACTACCTCCATTCTAATATTTTTAGTCAACTTTAATTCCTTACATGAAATATGTAGGCTGTAGTCCACGTCATATCAAATTCCATTTCTAACAATGAATACAAAGTCAATTAAAGTTGTGTAAATCTTATCTTAAATATGAATGGATACTTTTTTTTCGAGTATGGAAGGAACATTAATCTATTTGGTGGTATCTTGGTTGATTTAGGGATGAGGTGTTTAACACACACTGGCGCCCCTTCCCTAACCAAACCGCTCTGGGCGCTGGATAGCGCTATGCTAGGAAACGGCTTGCTTAAAAAAAGCGCTCAGTAGCGGACAACATGAAAAATTCATATGCTACAGGCAAGTGCTCAGGGATAGCAGACCTATGCACAATAAAGCGCTCCATGAAGCAGTCTGTTGCATAAAAAAGGGCTCCCCTATTAAGTGCTGAGTAACGGTATACTAACCAGCGTAGCCTGTCGTTGCATAGACATAGCAAAGTGCTCAATAGTGTTATTTGGTAGTGCTTTGGTTAGGCATCAGACTCCTGATTTCAAAATACATGATCGTCTCAAATTTTGCTGTAAAATCAAAACAAAACACAAATCTTATAAAATATTTATTGAGACGGGTAAACAATATAATATTACAAGATAAAAAAGACCAAAAACTAAAGAGTAAAATTGTGTACCAGAAAAATCTGAATCCTGAATTCAAAACAAACAAGATTTAGTGTCGAATCTCACAAGCAGATAATAGATAATTGGAAGACCACTGATGTCTCTTTTTTGAAACAGAATTTAATTTGTAGATTGTACATCAAGTACCGGAAATACATTATGCATCTCAAATTGCTGGTCTTTCGACTGTGATATCAAACAAAAGATGGTTTAACAGAAAAAGAACATGTAATAGGCCAAACATGTTGGGGCCTACACATCAGTACAACCAAATGTTTCTGGCACATACATGATTTACCGGTAATAAGATTACAACTAGGGAAAGGAACAAATACTTGGTCTTAAATCAAACTGAGTAATATTCAAGTATAAATGATCATTAAATGCAGTAAACAAATCACAGACTAAAATGCAATTTTACAGTCAACACAGATTGTTTGGCATATAAGATTATACAAAATGTACATGTTTCTTGATCGACCATGTAAGTTATGCATGCCCTGTGGGGGTCATATACGTCCAAACCTCTGAAAGATTTTTGCAGGTCCTAACACCTAACACCAATGCAATTATCAGCTTTCAAGGTGTTGATCTTACAAGGGTAATTAACTTCCAAGTTTGTATGAAGCTTTAACTGACAAATAAGAAAACATTGCATTGGAATCAGAATCAACAGGACGCATGCCCCAGTACCCGTGTTCCGAATTTGGTCTCGAGTTCCCATCCCTATTTAATACAGAAATATAAAATACTGACGTGAAAATAAGGTGCGAGTGTATATATAATATTTTATGTATAAATGTCACTAAAATGATTGGATTTTAAACAAAAAGAGTATTATAAATAATAACAAATATGATAATAGTGGATACCTAGACAATTATAATAATTAACAGTGCATAAAACCAAAAACAATGTTTTACTAGCACAATAAAATCAGAAAGTTTCACGAGGTCAAATTTTGCAAAATTCTTATTCTTAAGTAATTTGTGAGGTTAAATTTTTGCGATTTTAAAAATTCAGAAAAAAGTATGTTCTATTGTTTAACCGCAAATTTACCGACTTCACGCATATATCTAAAATCAATCCCTCGCAAAAATTTCTGATTTCACGGCTATCGATTTTATTCAGGTATAAGAAAATTATGACCTTCAGTGCATGACATGGCTGCATGGAGAGCGCAGCTCAATGTTCCACAGATGACTGATGACACAGATGGGAAAAATGATCTCGATCTTATTACATGAGAGACATTCTCTGTTTTCATGTTTTTTTGTTCTTCGTTTTATTTTTTATCATTTTTATATTAAAATTTATTGTGGAACCTGTCAATATAAAGAAATCAGTAATTAACATTTTAAACATATTTATGATAATTTCACTGTGAGCTTATCAAGAAAAAAGAATTTCAATGTGAGCTTATCAAGAAAAACAAAATTTCAATAGGGTTTATCAGGAAACAAACTTTCACAACAAGCTAATCAGGTAATAATTCACCTTTAATCCACTAAAAACACAAAGAAAAGATAATATAAATATGGATGTATTTATAATTATAAACCAATAAAATAATATAAAACTATTTGTATAGATAATACAAGTACCAGTATCCAGATGTTTATACATTGTTTATTTGATTTGTACATGTACTGTACTGGGGTACATAATATAAATAATCTGTGAGTATAAGTTTTCTATACACTGCCTTACTAACTCCTTAATCCACCAACAACTACAGTGCAACCAGTCCACCGCAGCCTTCAAAGGTGAATTACTATGAACAGGGTTTGCAAGCAAAAAGCTCTCATTATCGTTTTGTTCTGGAAGTAACTATCAACAATAAAATTTTACCTCTTAATAGAAACAACTCCGGACAACAACCAAAGTTAATTTAACGTTGTGTTCCCAATGGGTGTTGCTCTACTGTACAATACTGCACTGTACTAGCATAACCATCATGATAATCATAGTTAATTGAAGATAGTAAGCAACAAATGCCACTGACACAGCTGCAGGGAAATTTGATACATTTTGCGTAGAGATTGAGTAGAAGCGACAAACTATGTATCCAAGGAGACCTGTGTTATAATGATGGTAAATAAAATACTTGAATATCACAATACCTGAGTAGATTGTTATATAACTGAAAAAAGCAGTAAGTCATACCAGGTTATGCCATGATTTACATGTAAATATATAAATGGTAAAGCAATAGTCGGAAGTAATTTATTACATAGTTCCCACATTCACAATATTTATCAACCTTGTTTTGAATTGATTGCCGTCTCTGTAGGCAGCTATATTGTATGTTAAATAGGAAAAATTAGATAAATGGTTTTTAAACAACTTAATTTTGTTAAGATAACCTAAGCATGATGCTGTGAAGACCATTATTAGAACAGAACAAAACTTTATTTCACCCAGGTATTCACTACAGGTTTAAATAAATATACCAGATTTATATAGCGCCTTCTTCATGCAAACACACGTTCAAAGGCACTTTACATTATAGTGTATTTAAGACAATGTGGTAATTATATCTGAACCCCTTGCCATATTCAATTCAATTCAAGGGAGGTAAATATGGTAAGAATCAAATAGATGTGGGGACAAGGGACGTAAATATTGTACAATTCAAGTAGATGTGAGAACAATGCATTAGTCTGGTTTTCCAAATATTGGAAAAGTTCATTTTGTACAATCCACATCTAGTATATAAAGCTAAGAGATTGGAACCTGAGATTTATTTCGGATAATATCGGGACTTCGGATAGAACGTTGCCATAGTAACAATAAACAAACAAAAACATTTAAATCTTGAGTGTGAAGATTATGATTCTGTCACAATGTTTGTAACTACAGGTAGTTTTAAACTACCTGTTATGTCTAGATAATTGACCGGATGCCAGATGTTTACATCGAGAATTTAGCTGACCAATGAAAATATTCAATTTTGGTAAAAATATTAGAAATATTGCACAGGTTTACATACTTCAATGGATTTGCTTGATAAAATTTAAACAAAAATCTTCAACAAACATATGGACAAAGTGTTCTCTGGAGCCAGGTAAATTATACTTTCCAACCAGAGGTAATCTAGTTTCTAGGATCACACATAGATCAATTCATACAATACGTCGTAACAAACGTAGGGATTTCACTTAGAACCATTAAATAAACAACACCTAAATCTATCCCGGTACACTACACCAGGGCTTGACACTAACTTATTTTATATAGTGGCCCAAAGATCAGCAGCTTATGAAACATGCTGGCCGGACAGAATTCCAGATGGTCGTATTGACTATTGAGCAATTAAAGATAACTTTCAGGAAACATTGCAAATATATTTTTATTATGTTTTATTTTATTTGAATAGTTAATGGGATTTCATTCAACAATTTCCATTATCATCTAACAAGCTCTCTATAAAGCTATTTGATTCAGTTCAAAAAGTATTTTCTTGGGCATGTGCTGTTGTCAATGGGACCACCTACATTCACATAGTCAGTGGTCCTCTATGAAAACCACTCTTCTCAGACCAGTGGACCAGTGTTAGTGTCGAGCCCTGTACACAGAATCATCAATACTACATTAGGCTAATCTCTACATTACTACATACATTTAACACTACACTAAACTTACAATTTACACCAACTCACAATTACGGCGAAATTCAATGAAATCATTTGATGGTCTTAACAGTGCAACTTGGTTTTAGTTCAAAACCAATCAAAATAAAATTGTGTGTCAATCACAAATAAAGAAGCAATATAAATTTAAAACTTCTGACAAAACACATTGTATGGAGCCTCAACTTGTTTTTGTCACTGAACAATTTGATGATTTAACAACAAAATATGGCTCAAATATACAAGATTGAGAGAAATAGGTTCAGCAAATAGAACAATTCTGAGCAAACAACAGCACTGATATAACAAGTAGTTGGATTTCAATACTGGAGAGAATTCTGTCTTCATCATAATGGCCAAGAACTCATAATGTTTGAGCACATTATGACCGAGAACACACAAATTGGTTGAGCACATTATCACCTAGTGTATACAAATTGGTCGCCTACATTATGGCCTAGTGCACACATATTGGTTGTGCACTATTTTAAGAGTAAATGTTGTAAAAAAAAACTTACCCATAGATTATCAACAACAAAACAATGTAATATAAAATACATTAAAACACAAAGACTCAAAAAGTAGAAACATCAAAATGCATATTATACAGTGGAACCTCTCTGGAAAACTTGATGTCGTAGTGATCCCAGGTATCAACAAGTTGAGTTTGTTTTTTGGTGGTGTCATTGAAAGGTGGCCGTTTGAACAGAGGTTGCCTCAAGGAGAGATTCCACTGTATATACAGAACAAGATGCATAAACAAAACAGTCACTAAGAACAGAGTATATGACAGGTGTTAGACCACTTAATCCTACAATGTAACAGGTGTTAGACCACTAAATCCCACACTGTAACAGGTGTTAGACCATCAAATCCCACACTGTAACAGGCGTAAGACCATAACAGGTGTTAGATCACTAAATCCCACACTGTAACAGGTGTGAGACCAAAAAATCCCACACTGTAACAGGCCCTAGACCACTAAAACCGACAACTGTAACAGGTGTAAGACCACGAAATCACACACAATAACAGGTGTTAGACCACTGAATCACATATGGTAACAGGTGTAAGACCATAGAAATTACACAGTTATAGGTGTAAGACCACTAAATCACACACTAACATATATTGTACAATAATATGACAAATAGTATATAATAACTATAAAACAATGTTTAGTTAAAAAATAAACATTTAGGTAGTACATAAGGCATCTAAGAGTTCGATAATATGAAAAACATGAGAGCCATGATGGCCCTGTATCATTCACCTGAGAACATACTCAATGGCAGTTCTGGTCCTTAGACAAACATCATGACTTAAAGGAATATAGAAGATGGTTACCCAAGAAATATTTTGAAATGAGGCCATAGGTTTCTGGTTAGAGAGCCGATTGAACAGAACTAGCCCCTACAACGAAGACATGTATTTATGACCATCGACAAGGCTTGAAGGAACTGTACAGTCAGGTTAAAATTGGTCAAATAGTTTTGGAGGAGAGTTATTTGAATAAATTGTAGAAAATGACAGACATAGAGCAATACAGCAAATCACAATGAGCGACTCATACTCAAGTCAGCTAAAAATGAATGTACAGACAATTCAGTAAAATAATTCAATTCAAATACTTCCAGTCATGGTAGAGCTACTTAAATGGAAGAAAACAGGATTACCATAAATTACCATGGTAACATATTATACAATTAAATGTATAGGTAACAAGCCAATTTTTGGTACTCCTACTACCATTGCACTTGTTTATAATATAAATATTTCTTAAAATATCTTATTCAATGAAATATTTTCCTACTTTTTGTAAATTTCAAAGATGTTTTTTTTTATATTAATACTAAATGTATCATTTCTACCACAAGTGATTAGTCAACAAACAACAAAAGAAGAATTCAGGCCAAGGGTAATGTATCAGTAAATGAGTCAATGATATAAAATGATGAGGCCAAAAATAAAATATTGTTTCCCTTTCCTGACCCCGGCTAATGAGGGTTGGGTAGGTTGGTAGGTAAAATATTTCTTTTTTTTTGAAAAATTTCCTTTTAATTTTTTTATTGTCAATAATCTTTGCTTCCCAACTCTTGTACCGGACTTCTTATAAAATAAAACTATTTTTTAAGGGCCAACAAATATTTTAGGAAGAGGACTTTTTGCTTGGGTAGGTAGGGAAGGGGAAACAAACAATATTGATATTTTTGGCCTGACGATATAGTCAGCAGAATTGTAGAGATAAAACCTGAGTTTATTTGATGGATCCAGCAATACGTTGCTGGAAGTCAACGGTGAGATGGACGTTATCTAGACCTCTCAGTGTACGCAGATAATCAAAGCTATTCTTCTGTTCCTGTGTGTTGATGTTCAGACTTTCATACAGTTGTTTCAATCCAGAACTTCTTGCTTTCTCAATAGCGCTGGTATATTCGGCTTGTGATACGATCGATATTGTACGGGATTCGGATTCAGCAGATTGCCGGATTTCCTGCGCTTCATTCGTGATGTCAGCAACCTACAGATGGTATAAACAATATACAGTGTTTTTATTTAATATTAACAACAGATTGGCAGGAAAAATTAACTGATTGGGCTAGGACAAGGGTCTATGGTATTGTTAATAAACATGTTTATGAGTGAACACAGACTTTCCCTGCATGGAATTTGTTTAGCCATTTTCCCTGTTTTCCCTGTTTTCCACAGACTGTGGCCACCCTGAATTTCTTCTGGAAATTGGATAACAATGAAAACCCTGAATACATGACTGGGTAATTTATTCAGTGATATTACCCAGACTAATGCTTTTCTGGTACATCCAAAGAAGCGTACAAAATGGCTGATCTGAAAGTCTAGGGAGATTTCAGACTTGAAGTTTTAGACTTTTAGACCCTGGCATACAACCAAATCACAACAAAATATTGTGCTGCTGATGTAACACAGGCTTTATGTAATAAAGCTTACATCAATAAATAACGGTCAAAAATGCAGGCAAATTATTGGATGTTTTCTAGTGCAGTCCTTAAACTGACCAATGATAAAGCTGTATTCATAAACTGGTCTACATAGTGAGTTTTATGACCATAGACAAACTGCAATACTTATTAACAATAATACAGTAGAACTTTGATGCCTGTAACAGTTATGACTGAAACCTAGAAACCTTGAACAGGATTTTCAGTCCCAGAAAAATGATGATCTACTAGTATACAGTAGGTTGCCTGGAACAGGTTGATGGTCAAATTATTTTCCTAGTCCAAAGGCAGTTTGGAGACATCTGTATTGTTACTAACCTTCTTTCGACTTATAATATACATGAAGCGCACTTTATACGATGTTTTCTATTTTTGTTGATATCGAAAAACTCTTTGTAAAACCTTTTTCTGATTAATTTTCATAATTTATGATGTTCACTTGACAGAAAGTTTATTTTATTGTATGTATGCATTACTATGTTAATATTTGTGCATTGTATGTATGTATTATATGTTGATGGGCAATATTGCTAAATTCTATTCTATACTCACTTTTTTAGCTGTTTCTTTCCTGATGACGGTGGCATTCTGAATGTGTTTCTCTCGCAGATTCTTCTCCCCCAGTAATAGATTCTCCATAAATCTCTCCATCACATCATGGGGTATATCTATACCAGTCAGCTGGAAGAACTTCACATCCACGTGTAGACCCTTATCCTCGTCCGTACAACGATCACGTGGAATACACCCAACAGCACATGCTAAATAAAGATAATATAGATGAAAAAAATTTGATAATAACAAGTGTTACTTTTGTATTTTTATATTATTTACTTTTCAGCTTACGCCTTCTTTGTTTGGAATAAAGATAATGTAACAAGTAATTAAGAATTGCAAGCAATACAGAAGTCCCCTACCGGTTTTAAGCCATATTCAATGTTTCTGTTGCCATAGCAACCACAATTAATGTCAGAATCAAAATATTTTTTGATGTGCATACTCCCCTTATTGCCCTCATCGACATATCAAGTTTCATAAACCTAGCTTGAAAACTGTTTGAGTTATGTCAGGATCCAGATTTTTTGACGGACGGACTGACTGACGGACGGCAAACCTATAGTCCCCTCTGGTCAAAAACCGGTAGGGGACTAATTATATCATCACCATATTCTTCCAAGAGTGTTATTGCAAGTATTGCCAGCAGAAGCGTAAACAATATTACACAGCTTTAATTCAGACATTTTCCAAGTCTCTTGATTTGGGCAAATCGGGAACAGAATAATTATTTTGTCATATTTTTATGAGTTTGCATTTCCTTTGAATCCTCTCCCATTTTTTACCAACGTCCAGTACACAAGAGCAGGCAATATTCATAGTATAATATACTGTAAAAGCATTCATTTTGGTGGTTTCTTAAATTGTGGATTTAAAAAATATTAAAAAAAAGAATGATCTCTTGCCACATATTTTGAGATCAATTATTCTAGGGGATTTAATTTTGCAATCTAGTTCATCAGCGAAATCTACAAAATTTAATCTACCGCAAACATTAATGACCTTACAGTATTACAGTATTTACACCATTTCTCTACTAAGCTATAGTAGACCGACTTCCAGAAACGCCTAATACCGGTCAGTCTAAGTAGGTAAA
Organism: Spisula solida; assembly: GCA_947247005.1. Classification (NCBI taxonomy): domain Eukaryota; kingdom Metazoa; phylum Mollusca; class Bivalvia; order Venerida; family Mactridae; genus Spisula; species Spisula solida. The sequence continues at coordinate 39,717,348 of OX365958.1, read as the reverse complement.
ATCTGATTCAGGGTGACAAATTCTCAATTGGAATCCCTTTATCCTGACATTATTATCATACGAGGGGTGTTCGATATGTATTGTCACTTGGGTCACAAATAAGAAAATTCGTTGATATCTTTAAATCTTTTTACATTTCTGAGCCATCAAGATTTCCGCAATAATTCGTGAAAAAATCAATAAAATTTAATTACTGGACTGTTGTTTCTGTTGTCTATTCAAAGGGCTAGTAATAGACACTGCGACTTTTTGCGAATAACTGTCGATTAAAACTTCCTTTCAGGAAATAATCTTATTCCACAACTATCATACCGTAAATTATGTAAATTCCTTCGATAAAAACATGACTTACTGTACTTGATTGCCATTTTTGAACAAAATAAGAGCATTTCAAAGTCGCGAAAATAGGTGTCAAAATAAGTAAAAAAAGCATGCTATTTTTCAATGAAAATTTTCGATTAGTTTTATTGATTGGAATTTGACATATCATACATGTATGTAAGCCATAGACCATCAACATTGATTTCTGGGAAGACTTTGCGATCAAAATACAATTGATATGAAGTTATTGGTGCGTGAACCAACAAGCATCATTTGGTATAAAAAAGAGTGATCTCCCTTGTTTTGACCGTCTTATTCGTAGACAACAAGTAATTTCATTTTGATTTAAAGTTCTAATGGACATATTATAAGGATATAGTTATTGTACCGTATGTTGCAGTTTAACGAATACTGACATTTACTTTTCTAAACAACTACTGCAAAGATGACACAATATTAGCTTAAAATGAACATAAGGCCAGTGTACTCGAGCATACCCTCTTTTAAGTTCAATAAATGACTTAATTGTTGACGAAAGGCTATGTAATTTTCCAGATAAAGAATAGAAACATACACCTTTTAGACAGTAATCGTAGAATCTTTCTAAATATTGTCATAGAAAAATGCAAAGGACAGTGACAATACATATCGAACATCCCTCGTACACTGGGCAAACCAGCAGATACCTGGAACAAACTATGGTGAGCGTCAAACATGGGAGATACCAATACCACTTTTTAATGTCTTTGGCATGTCACAATCTGTGATTGAATCCGAGAGCTCTTGCATCAGAAGCTGACACTCTACCACTAGACTATCAAGGCGGATTATCAAGTTGTGTATGATGCTCTGCACATACCCGAGTCAATTGTTACCTGATCCTGACTGATTCGCAAAACTTAGACCATTATATCAGGGTTTCATTATTAACCCAGTGCCGATAAAAAACATCGCTTCCAATTGTGTTTCGATCTGTTGTTTTTGTAAGAATACAATACTATAGAAAGGGCCTAAGCTCAATCAGTTATTTTTTCTTCCCCATCTGGCTATCGATGTTAGTAATGAAAAACCTGTTCTATATAATGTAATATCACTCAAACACCGTATCAACATACTGATTTGTTGATTTGACTAACCTACCTTCGATGTAGTCCTGACAATTTGGACGGCAACATTTCCCTCCTAATCTCTCTCGAACAGCTTTATAGATCACCTTCTCTATCTCAGGTCGCTTTGTTTTCAACTCTGTTGTGTTGTAGACAGGAATTGAACCCTGAAATAAATCAAATAAACAAAGGTTTAACATAGGTTCACCTTTTGGTGGCCATTTTTGTTCACTTTTGGATTATACCATCTCATACTTGCAACCAAAATACCAACATTTTAAACAACAACCATATGGTTCAAGAGCAATGGCTTGTTAAATCTTAAAGAAGTCACATGGTCAACTGTACAGAATCCCTGAATTTAATGAATGTTATTCTACAACAATGTACACCATACAAAGTATACATGTATGTCGCCAGTGGTCCAAACCACTTCATGGCAAGCAAATAAATTTCCTTGTTTAGAAACAAATAATCTATTGCTGTGGGAAAGAATTTGTATGTAAATATTTACCGCAATGATATCAAATAACACATCTGATAATTATTATAGGAAGTCGACAGTTTTAAATGCAAAAACATACATAACCTAGTTAATTACTTATATATATATACATCAATGTAGAATCAATATTTTAGTCACAAAATTAGTATTTCTATCTGCATCAACTTTCAAATCAACAACAAGACTACACTTGAGCTATCACTGCATGTGATCAATACATGATAGCAAAATCATTATGTCAAACATATTTAGCTACCAGTCACGGAGTCGGTCATTTTGCATTTACTAAATGTATGAAAGTCACAGAGTCAGCCATCTTGAATTTATTAAATGTATGAAAGTCACAGAGTCAGCCATCTTGAATTTACTAAATGTATTAAAGTCACGGAGTCAGCCATCTTGAATTTAATAAATGTATTAAAGTCACAGAGTCAGCCATCTTGAATTTAATAAATGTATTATCACACATACCCTGCAACTCATTTGTGTGAAGTTTCAAGAAAATTATTCTAATATCACTTTTATTTGACATGCTTTTACAACTATCACTTCAATCACTAGAGTGAGCATGGTCTATTTGGGGAAGATAATTCCACACAGGCAGCACACTTTAGTATTAAATTTTTAGTACCAAATATTGGACAGATACTTGCACATCGGTTTACAGGTGCAAGCAATGGTTCATACATGGACAAGGGGTCATACAGAGGCATAATGCCCAATCCTGAAAATAAGTCACATATCTGTTTTGGTGCCATTAGCACATTCCTATACCTGAACAACATGTAGCTTTCCAACATTGTTCCATTTTTAAAATTCAGCATGTGGAACTTCACAAATGTCAATAACTTGGTTAATACTTCGAATATTTTCACCAAATAACTTTTTCATTCTTTCAAGAGCAACAAATCTGGATTTCCGGATTGTTCCGGAATTATAGGACCCCTGATGGCCTTTATATACTGGATAAGGAAATGAAAACAAACAACTGATGAGTCAACAACAGATACTAGTACGAACTGAGGAGTGAGACATTTATCACTATGTAAAACTGACATATCATCATTATGAATATGCATGAGCCATAACAAGGTTAGAGAATCTAAAAATTACCGCAACATTCTGTAACACAAACAATTGACAGTTATGTTTTTTAGCTTTTTTCAGACATTCAGAGCGAAAAATATATCACAGAATCAGAAACTGCCATTTTGCTTCACAGACTGTGTAATGATGATTTGAGTAGTCAATCTTTTGGCAGCAGAACCAACTGGTAGTCAATCGTTTGACAACAGAACCTACTGGTAGTCAATCGTTTGACATCAGAACCAACTGGTAGTCAATCGTTTGACATCAGAACCTACTTGTAGTCAATCGTTTGACATCAGAACCAACTGGTAGTCAATCTCTTGGCAGCAAAACCAACTGGAAGTCAATCGTTTGACAGCAGAACCTACTGGTAGTCAATTGTTTGACATCAGAACCAACTGGTAGTCAATCGTTCGACATCAGAACCCACTGGTGGTCAATCGTTTGACATCAGAACCTACTTGTAGTCAATCGTTTGACATCAGAACCTACTTGTAGTCAATCGTTTGACATCAGAACCTACTGGTAGTCAATCGTTTCATCAGAACCTACTTGTAGTCAATCGTTTGGCAGCAGAACCTACTTGTAGTCAATCGTTTGACATCAGAACCTACTTGTAGTCAATCGTTTGACATCAGAACCTACTGGTAGTCAATCGTTTGACATCAGAACCTACTTGTAGTCAATCGTTTGACAGCAGAACCTACTTGTAGTCAATCGTTTGACATCAGAACCTACTTGTAGTCAATCGTTTGGCAGCAGAACCTACTGGTAGTCAATCGTTTGGCAGCAGAACCTACTGGTAGTCAATCGTTTGACATCAGAACCTACTTGTAGTCAATCGTTTGGCAGCAGAACCTACTGGTAGTCAATCGTTTGGCAGCAGAACCTACTGGTAGTCAATCGTTTGGCAGCAGAACCTACTGGTAGTCAATCGTTTGGCAGCAGAACCTACTGGTAGTCAATCGTTTGGCAGCAGAACCTACTGGTAGTCAATCGTTTGACAGCAGAACCTACTGGTAGTCAATCGTATGACAGCAGAACCTACTAGTGTTCTCAGGTTAATGATATGGTATTTGCGACTTGAATGAAGTAATCAGTGAGATGACTACCATTGACTATTTTTGGGTAATACCTACAAGTTCTAGTCTATACTGAACATGAACGATACTGCAAAGCTCTTAGAAAGTTGAATAAAGCAAACAAAATACATTGTAGTTGTAAAATATCCCTAATAGGGGATTTAATTGCCAGTGCTATTGTAAATACCCATACCAGTAACATGCTCGTGCCTATGTTCTTCAGAGTTTCGAGTCGGTACTAATCGTTTTAGAAAAAGTTATTTCCGGTTTAGAAAATTGCGGAGTCGAAAGAAGTGAATGATTGAAATTAGAAGTATTCAAATTACGAAACTTTTGAGTCCTAACATTCTTTCATAACGTTTCGGCATATCAGCCTGATTCAAATCATGAAAATTATTGAAAAAATACTACCAGTCTCCAGGAAAACCTGCTATTTTGACAAAAATATTGACTTTAAGATTTTCCATAGTATTACAGGATAATGTTAAGTAATCAAATTGCAAAAGAAATTATGTTAATATCTTGAGTTTGAAGGAAGTTACAGCTGTTTTTGTAAAGTCCCTATTCGGGGCTTTTTGTGTGACGTCGCAAACGTCATTCAAACGTTTTTTATTCGACGTAACTGAAATAAGTATTTCATTATTCCACCATTTGATCAATTCTTGACATAAACTGTTCAAAATAGTACCAAATTCTATAATTATGTTTCACTTTTCAAAATATATATCAAAATCGAAACTGTTTACAATCAGAGAATGGCTACTTCTGTTTTAAACAACTAAATCCTCGTTTTTCTCAATCGAAGTACTTTTCTGAAATTGGTCACCATAGCAACGAAGTATGTGTTTTCGACATAATTCATAGGAAAATTTAAAGCTAAGGTATAGTACTATATGGGTCAATTACTTAAAATAGAATCAATAGATATGTATTTTACCTTATTTTAGAGCTTTATCAAAATCTTGTTTCATATAGTAATTACATAATGTCATTATAGCAGGTTTTCCTGGAGACTTGCTCATATCTTATTTAATCCAATCCGTAAATAAAACAATATGGCGACGTCGGAAATGACGTCACATCATTTAACGCGACGTCATCGCACGTTAACGCGACGTCGTCGCACGGCATAGCGTGCCAACTTGTGAATATGTTGAATTGAAATATAAATAGCAAATAAAAGATGAGTGAAAAACTATAATAACTATTTATAGGGAATATCTATGCAACCCGCCTCCTAGATTGGAAAACACTCTTTTCGAAGTATTTGTTTGCCACGTCTTCTATGTGGTGCTGCCTGGCAGCCAGAGGCTAGATCTATAGTCCGAGTCTGTTGAGCAAACTAATTCCATAGTCATTTTTTTCCTCGATCTGATTATCAAAAAATCTGATGGGAAATCCCCGCTGGATGCAGTGCATTTGTTCTCATTAGGGGATCACAGTTTCAGTATCATGCATGTCAACTATTATATATGAGTACACATTACCTAAACCCATGTCACCATTCAGTCACATAGCAAAGGTTTTTATCAGTAGGGCCAACTTCTGTAATAGGTAGTGGCCAATTGCAGTAATAGGTAGGGACCAATTTCAATAATAGGTAGGGGCCAATTTCAGTAATAGGTAGGAGTCAGTTTCAGTTCCGGTAATAGGTAGGGGCCAATTTCAGTAATAGGTAGGAGCCAATTTCAGTAATAGCCTCAAATAGACAGGGACCAATTTCAGTAATAGGTAGGGGCCAATTTCAGAAATAGCCTCAAATAGGTAGGGGTCAATTTCAGTAATAGGTAGGGGCCAATTTCAGAAATATGCCTCAAATAGGTAGGGACCAATTTCAGTAATAGGTAGGGGCCAATTTCAGAAATAGCCTCAAATAGGAAGGGGCCAATTTCAGTAATAGGTAGGAGCCAGTTTCAGTTACGGTAATACAGGTAGGGGCCAATTTCAGCAATAGGTAGGGGCCAATGTCAGAAACAGGTAAGGGCCAACAGCTTACAGGGAAAACTCAGGCGAGATTAGATGTTAAACTGTAAAACATTACCTTGATGGCATCAATGGCACTGGACCTCATCACATCCTCGTAGTATATGTCATAACCTGCATGTAATAGTGGTAGTTCATCTTGTCTTATAAAGTACTGAGCATGAGCAGTTATAGACACCTGTAACAGTAAGTACTGAGCATGAGCAGTTATAGACACCTGTAACAGTAAGTACTGAGCATGAGCAGTTATAGACACCTGCACTACATATACAGTAAGTCAGTTGTACACTTTGAGTAGCCTGGTACCATGCTTGTATCTTTGCATTTATAAATTGAAAGAGTCGTCTACCTTGCATATTTTGATCTTTGGCAAAAACTGACCACGATGACTGATGCCATCAATGATCATGCCAATTTACACTCAGGTGGGTGTTAAAAATGCAATTAATGTGTATAAAAGAGGACATTTTCTGAAAGATACAACCTTCACCTAGAGCGCAAACAAAACAATATACAAATGTACCGTATTCCCTCGAACAATTTTTTATGTATGAACAACTTCATTTATGTATTTAAAGACTTCATTGATGTATTGATTGGGTTTATTCTATGGATAATCATACATGTATGCAAAACTATTAAACTATAGTACATAGCAAGACCTTTCCCCCCCCCCAAAAAAAAGCTGTATTTTGAAAATTACATCGCCCCCAGAGGTTTTTTCTAGGGAATACGTTATTACCTGTGGGGATAAACTGGGCGGGGGATAAAAATTACCGTTACACCTGCACGGTACAATATGAATACCGATACAATAAGAAATGAACACATTATTTATTTAAGAAACTTTCTAATAAAGGACTTTGATTGAGGATACAATAAAGCTCCTTTAATAAAAGACCCCCTCAGTTTAAAGACCACCTCAAAATGATACTTACCTCCAATTTATCTCGTGTGAATACTCGAGTATTATATAAGTCTAGAAACTGGGCACCGGCTTTGAATACCTTAAACTCAACATCGGGTCCTAGGAAATGTTTGCCACCTGCGTAAACTTTACTTGTATCTACAGTGCCTGTACTCTTCTGTCGCCGGAAACCAAACTGTAAATAGTACACTAGTAAATGAACAAGTGCTAGAAACCAAAATTTATGCAACCTCTGTAGAGCAACATCCTTTGGGAGCTGCAAATATTGGCTGTTGTACAGAGGTTGTTACTCTACAGAGTTTAAATTTACAGTAAATATCAGCTTAGGGAAGTTTTGAAGGTGTTGTTATAGAGATTATTGCTATACAGAGGGTCGTTCTGGAGAGGTACTGTATATGCATGATGGGTCAGGGCTATGTTCAAGCATTTTGGTAACATGGAAATTATGTAGAGGTACATGTAGTACGGAGAAGGGACGTTTTAAGTTCCAGGAAAAGCGCACAATAATTTTTATTTTAGTTTCAAACTAAGTTTTGGAACATTTACATAGAACAACTCACAAAATATATAACATTATACATTAAACATTGGAACTGCTGCCATAGTAATGTCATGCAGAAATGGCAACCCGGCCAAACGTTTTCACAGACCATAAATCTGAAATTAAATGTTTTGGATAAATCCCAGTAAATGATTTGAAAATGATCCACACAGTATATTTATGACAATGAAAACAATCTTAAAGCCTTTTCAAAGTATCATCCACTACATGATAAATATAAGGCATGTGCCTGAAAACTTTCACCCATGAAATTACCCTTCAAACAAAAATCTTGAGGGTAAAGATGTGGCTTTCAAGAAATTTCAAGGGTCAAAATCCCTACTCCCAAGTCAAATTGAACCCCTGAGACTGCAAGCATTCCTATGTGGCTTACCTCATAGTATTCCAGAGTAGAGAAACTCATAGGGAGAATAATGACTAACAATATACCAGCAACACCTACAACAGCGCCTATCACGTAAAACAAACATTTATTATCTCCGAGGTCCGGCATGTCTTCTCTTCAGTATCTACAATATATATAACAAATACATAAATATCAGGGGTGACTATTGAGTCAAATTTTGACTATTGCAATACTATTGCTATTGCTGAAAGTACTATTGCGATACTATTGTATTGCTTGAAACTATTGCGATACTATTGCAATAGTTATTGCCAAGATTTGAAAACCAGAGATTAACTTGTAAATACAAATTTGCACTGTGTAAGATATCACTTTGTTGTACAACATACAAATCTACTATTTGTGGAAATGATTTAAAATGAATTTGACGGAAATAAAATTAAGGCGATAAGTCCATTCACGGCTAAAACACGGTATTGGTGCTGAAAGTAGTCTCACTTGATCAAAAAAGTGAACTTTCAAATAACATAATTTCTTTGAGGTAATCACAAAGTTTAGGGTATCCTCTACACAAATTAAGTTTAGTTTTCGTGAACATGTTTGCGTAATTTTTTTATTTACCATTTTCACCCTATGGTATGCGAAAAGTTACAGACACTACACTAGGTGTATAACATGCAAGAAAAATAAAAAGAAACTTCAAAACATTTATTTTTTGTACTGTATCATCAATAACAGGATATAAACTTTGAAAGTTAAACACTTAAATGGATGTGATTGTACATCTTTAAAAAAAATCTGAACATTTATGAAGCAGGTGTTAGGGTGAAAAAAAATAAGCATTGAACTTTTGTTTAATTTTCATAAAAGATCCAATAGAAGGTTATTGAAGCATTCATCTCACACAGAGAACAATACTTGAACAAGCAAAATCATCAATACCATCCTACAGAATCAGTAATTGTTGTAATAGGACAAAATGCAATGCACATACATTTGGTTACAGACACTACCAAAATAACATATAAATCCATGCGGTTGCAAAATCATTTAAACTATGACCAAATTCAAAACGAAAGCAAACAAACATAAAAACATAACTAGAATATTATTTCAAATGATTGAAATTGGTTAGAATTTTAGTAAAACACATTTCTACAAGAATATGTCCAACTTTCCATAAAATTATAGGAATGTGAACACCATAGTAAAGTTATATACTGAATGGTGTTTTTGTAAACTGTAAAAAATTCAACTCAAATGATTGTTTATCAAGCCCTAGACATTAGAATAAATTCTGAACCAAAATGCTTACTCCTACTGAGGCATCTAGCTGAATAATAAGAAGACACATATTTGGTTACAGACACTACATAGATGTCATGGTGTGTTAAAATGTCAGTGATATATTTCAGATATGCTTAATTTTACACTACTATCTAGAGTATATTCATTTCAAATAGAAATGCTCTTTCAAAATATGATTTTATTTTCTGCATATCATTTTCCTTGAGTCTGAAATATCCCTTTTCACTGATATTTCTGGAGCTTCTACACAACACAAGGTTACAGCTAACGGTTCCAGTGAACAATCTTCTCTATCAGGCAAAATGTACTCTTTGTCTGACTTTCTCATGTACTTTAATCTGATTAATTGGTCACAACCATCCATTACTTCTGCACAGCTAGTAAACACATTGTTGGCTTAAGTTGAACTGCTACAAAGTCACCAGGGCTGTATGTTTGAGATTATGTTGGTTTCTGTTTCTCAGTTGATACTTTGTTGTGCCCTTTACTCTGCTTTGCTAAAGTGTTGTGCATTTCTGTTGACTTTCTTTTCTCAGAATGTTTTTCAAGTGTTGCTGTATTCTTCTCCTTTTTGCTTGATTGATTGAATTTCTTTCTTATTAGAATTTTTTTTGTCAATGATGAATGTTAACCTCATCTCCCAGATCTTCAGTTTGTTTTGAACACTTTCTCAACATTCACTTTCAGTTTTGAAAATGAAGTAACTCCTATTTAGTCAGCATGTTTCCGACTTGTACTCTTTGAAAGCTTCTTCCAGTGTCAAGGTCATAACATCATGTTTTTGAAGTATTTCTTTTTGACATTTTTTCCTACTTTTACTGTTTCATGTTTGTTTGACATCTCTCTGCTGATTTCTTGGCTCAGAAAAAGCTCTTCACTGAATCCTTTATGCAAGATTGAAATGCTTCCTTTCTTCTTATTCTTTTGTTTCTTTTCTAACCATGTCCATTTTGGTTTTCATACTTAAAGTGATACTTTGAAAAACCTATTTAATCTGTACCTTTTATACTTCTTCAATACTTAGTCACAGATAATGATGTATGCATGTTTCTTTTCACCCCTTTTCCTTGTTTTCACTTTTGCAATGCACTCTGCCACAGATTGTAAAACTGTTTCTGTCATTTCAAGTTTTTTTCTGCATTCTGCTGTCATAACTATCTGTTTCTTCTTGAGAATTTTGCATGTTGTTAAGATTCTATTAGTTAACTAATTGGTAGAAGATTTCCTCCTTGGTGTTTCAGGTAATAATTCTTCCACTTTTTTCATTGTTTGTACAAAGTTACCTTTGGTAAACTTCAGTGGATTCTTCAGGTGACCCAGTATCTCTCTTTTCACCTTTTCTGAACTACTTGATCCTTGGTGCGTTCTGCCCTTCATCTTGATTCATATTCTTCATGCTTGTGTTCTTTTTACAGCTTCATTCTTTTTTCATAATTTCAGTAGTTACAGTACCAGGTATTGCAGTTCCGGCTTTTACTTTTCTTTTCTCACAATAACTTCTTATTTCTTATGTTCCATCCTTTTCAATTATTTTGATATTTGGCTCAAAAAGTTCTTGCTGTCTTTTTCAGAGACATGCATCCTTTCTCTATCTGCCTCTTTCAGCTCCTCATATTCTGCTTTGTCCTTTTTCTGCTTTTCTCTCCATGCTTGTATTGTACGCCTCATCTTTTCGCTTCTACCTATTGCCTTCATCTTATTTTTGTAGGTATCATCTTTAATTGCTTTCTGAAAAAGAAACATTTCTGTTCTCATTTCTCTAAGCTGTTGTGATGTGTACACAATGTACATGACTGTATATTGATGCCAATTTTAAGTGTTTAAAGCATATTGCCCATGTGTCTGCATTAATGTATTTGATTGAAACTATGTTATTTAGTAAAATATAACACCAGCACAACATATATCAATACACATGGATAAGGTCAAAAGCCTTAGACATATAAGACCCTACCTAAACAAATAAATCTGTAAAATGAGAAATCTCACTATTTTTGGTCAATACTTAAGGTTTTAAAATGATTTTGGGCATTCTTTGGTATCACAGACAATAGTCTTTTGGATGCATAGAAAATGTAGTGTCTGTAACCATTTGACCATAATAAGTAACTATCTTAAATTTGTCTTGTTTCATTAAATTCTTTGGGTTTTCTTGTTTTAATTTACTGTTCTCATGCTAGTTAATGGAAAATAAAATAGTTTTCCTTGTCTATTCAATGAGATCATTGAAAATTGTACCAGTTTGTACCATTTTTGTTAATCTTTGAAATAGAAACATTTATCTATGTTAAAATTTGACATTTCAGACAGAGTTTGTCACAATATTATTCAGTTTGTATAAGTGCTGTAAAATGAAACAAAATTTCTTCTCATTTCATACACATATGGGGAAAATGATCATGGACTAATAATTTGGGGAAATTGGTTACAGACACTACAAATTATAGTGTAGCATTGTCAGAACAATATAAACTTACCTGGATCATTACCAGAGGTTTGTTTCTGTCTTCTCTCCATGTCTTAGAGTTGTACCATGGTAAGGAACACAGAAATAAAACACAGAGTTCTTCTAGGGTAAAAAAATGGTCTACTTAATTTTGTCATAAATAGTTCTTAAAAACAATGCAACATGTCTGATGCCACATTTCATAAAAAAAAATTGTTGTATCACTTATCTGCACTTGAATCAGTATTCCAAAGCATGATACTACATTGCAAAATAAAAGATTAAACTTTTTCTGGAGTAAAACAAAAAAGTAATGACCAAATGAGCAGTGTATTATTATTTTCATTATTGTACCTTTTAGTGTAGTGTCTGTAACTTTTTCAAAGTAGTATTTTTCAATTATGTTAAGTCTTAGCACTAAAATATTTGGCCGACTTAGACATTATGTGAATACCTATTAGCCAATATAAGATTTAAACTTCTAGATTGATAAACAATGAAATAATGGCAACTTAAACTTTGCAAGGTTACAGACACTACAGAATTTTTAATTTCAATATTTGCCGAAGAACAAGTGTTTAAGCTAAAACATTGATTAGCCCTGTAGGTAAATGTTTTTTTTCACTTACACAAATTGATAACTGAAAGTTTTATACCAATTTAAGCTTCATCATCTACTTTTTTTAACAAATTATAGGAGTATAACAAAGAGTATATGTTTGATTTTGAGTGTTTTTATGAAACCACTACTAACAGTAATTTTCTCATAAAATCATTAATTGTTAACCAATTTCATTAATTCAAACAGCAAAACTTATGAGATAGAAGTCTGTATCAAACCAATATTATTTAATGCTTCATTTGTGATTGAAACTTAGAGCATTTTGTAATTAAAAACTCTTTTTTCATCATGTGAGACTGCATAACGCTAAAAAATGGCCATTTTTGGACCATGTTTCCATGCATATCTCCAGAATGGCTTATAGTAGGCTCTTGAAATTTTCAGGAAACTAAGAAGGGTCACTGCCAATCACATACATCTTTAAAATTAGTTCATACATTGTAAATTGTTTATTTGCTGATGATATAACGTAAAAAATACTGTTTTAGCACCAATACCGTGTTTTAGCCGTAAGTCCATTGTGGCTGTTTTGGTGCGTGTGGTTATTTACAATTTTAGTTTTTTAACGAAAACGGAAGTTGTTTTAAATTAATAATAAACTATATTTATAAAAAGGAAACTATCGTAACTATCGATAGTTGAGCTAACTATCGGCGATAGTTATTGGATCGAGACTTTTACTATCGATCCAAACTATCGGGACACTCGGAATCGCAATGCATCGATATTTCGATACATCGGCCCACCCCTAATAAATATGGTATATAATGGTGCCTCGTATTTCCACGGTACTTAACAACTTAGATAAATTGTTTATTCCGCTTACAGCCAGCACTTTTCATAAGTAAATTGGCAAAATTTCGACCAACCCTTGTTTTCGCGTCAAATCTACATGTAAAGCCAGAGAAGCACTAGTTTCGTATTTTCATTCACTGTAATTTCCAAAAGCTTCTATCAGGGTCATTCGGAAGCTTGTAAATTTTTTATAAAAACATCTAATTATTAAAATAAGGCCTCAAAACAACTCTCCATAAATTATTTCAAGTCCATAAAGCTCTTTAAATATCTTGTACATGTATCTACTAAAATGCTCAATTTCAACTGGCCAAAACATGCAAAGCTAGCTGACTGTTAAGTGCCACCTTGACGCCCGCCCCACCTATTTTAGACTAATAGAGTACACACCACTCACAAGTCCCCGCCCTCTAGTGGAGAGAACACACTTCACCCCGCCACACCTATTTGAGAGTACAGACCACTCACTAGGTCCCGGTCCTCTAGTGGAGAGAACATACTTTGTCACCCATCACACCTATTTGAGAGTACAGACCACTCACTATGTCCCCGTCCTCTAGTGGAGAGAACACACTTTGTCACCCGCCACACCTATTTGAGAGTACAGACCACTCACTAGGTCCCCGCCCTCTAGTGGAGAGAACACACTTTGTCACCCGCCACACCTATTTGAGAGTACAGACCACTCACTAGGTCCCCGTCCTCTAGTGGAGAGAACACACTTTGTCACCCATCACACCTATTTGAGAGTACAGACCACTCACTACCATACTTCGGGATATTTTGGTGAGGTCAAATTTTCGCCATTTTCATCCAAAACGTCGTGGTTTTATTTTGATGCGTTTTATTTTCGCCACTTAACATTGGTGGCGAAAATTTAACGAATTTTGAAATTAAAACAGGCAGTAATTTTCATTCAGTGAACGTCAGTAAAGAGATTTTCAAAGGAGGTACAAATTCGTTTGTAAGGTGTTCTAATTGATATGCATGATTTTGTTAATATTTACAGAATGTTGTTGTTGTTGTAGTTCTATTAGGCTATTGCCATAGCGAAATGTTCTCTCTAAATGAATAGCAAATTGTATATCGAGCTTTTTTGAGGTCGGTTACAAATCAGCCGAAATATGGTTTACGAAAGGTTACGAAATAGCCGAAAATGGACGGTTACAAATAATAATATTAGGCGGGGATCTACATGTAGTGTGATCTGAAGGGCAGGGACCGTGACTTTAGTGCAGGAGTGTGGGACGGTATGCGGCTATTTTGTAACCAGGCTTATTCGTAACCGTCCATTTTCGGCTATTTCGTAACCTTTCGTAAACCATATTTCGGCTGATTTGTAACCGTCCAGTCCAGCACACTCGTTGCGAGAACATGCTGCAAATCTGTCATTATAGTGACATACTATAGTCAAACTATGCATACAACTCGACGCGTACAGTATCACATCACACTTACTGTACAATTGTCACTGGGGCTTGACAGTCAGAAATTAAAAAGCAACCATTAGGCTAGCTGATAAGGTCAGGACTTTAGGAGTTACAGAGACCAGTGGAAATGCATATGTTGAAGGGAATAGAAAAAGAAGAGAAACTTTAATGAAGATAAACGTTGATTTCCGGCTTTAATGAAAATTTCTGCAAATTTGACAATTGGCATCAAAAATAAACAAACCTGGCTGGTGGGTGGGGTGACACTGTGGGCACCAACGCTGTGAACGACGGGGAAATAAAGAGATCAAAACGCATAAAATCTTACCCTACGTAGAATAGAATAAACCTTTATATGTGTATTTGAAGATCCTTAGGTATTAAGAAATATTTACTCAAAACAAAAGTACATTTCGCAACGGATTGATTGCTATAAATAGATTCAATGGTCTGAACTCGATAGAGCTAATTTCCGACCGTTACGTGTTGAAATAAATCCATCATATTTTTTTAGAGTGTGTATTCCCCGGCGGTCAGGTATAAAACATGGCGCCTCGCTAATCGGGTTCCCTGGTGTAATCCGTACTATATTAGATGTGCTATATATAGAACATGGAACACGTTCAGGCGCCTCGCTAGATTGACATCCGTGTTGTTTTTATGAATTTATATCTGGTTAAAGATAAGTAAGAAATGAAAACAATTATCACATAATTTTGTGTTCGGAAAACATGGCGCCACCCCTTAACTTTTTTATTACACAATATATTTTTTAACAATTAACAATGTTGGAAAGATAAAGCTCTCTGCTTTTCAAAACTGTAAACAATACTGATTTTTACTGGTTTTTATTTTTTTACCGCGCGTAAAAAAATGGTATGAAAAACATGCACCCTCTTATCTGTTTTATTTGTTCACATATATTTTTTAAAAGGGCATGTAAAAATTCATGCGCTCGATAATCGCCTTTTGTAATAATATAAATAGCGTAAGTTATATCCGTTGTCATGTGTGTGCTGGTTTGATCATTGGATATAAAACTTAAATAGTGGAATAGCTTTATGCGTTTCGTTAATGTAAATTGTAATATGAATTACAATATCAATAATGTTCATTTTTGTTGCGTATACATATCCGAAAAATCCCGCTAATGAGATCAGTAAAAACAGCTTCTAATATCGAATCTGTCTTATAATAATTGAAGAACATGTAGGCTTATTTGCGGAATTTTATGATCTTTTATTGTATTGAGAATGAAACAGAAAAACTACAAATGATCACATGATAATGCACATTAACATTTTTAAAAGTTTATTATTAACTCGTGCAACTTTGCACGTGTGTCTTAATGTCTCACTTGTACATAATATATTATAAAACATTGACATAGCACTTGATATATTTAGTAAAAAATATATGAATATAAACAGTAACGTTTATTATGAAAATAATCAAATTTTGTTGCACATGATATGTTGTGTTACATGTTTGCGTATGAACGTTTTATGATGCGGTGTGGCGGTCTCTTGTTATAACACATGTTCTAACATACCATGAACAGAAAGAACACAAATGTTTGCTACTAAAAGTCACACATTTGTTATGAAACCACTTGATTTTACAATATTTGTTGTCACATTAAATCATGTTATCAATTAAATCGGGTAATTTGCATTGACAATACAATTAGATATTCTGGCACTTCGGGTCACTTACAGGCATTTTCACTGATAGACTACTTCTCATGATGTAATTGATACCGCCTTATATGTTCATATGCCAATAAATTGAATTGAATTGATATTAAAGATGTCTTATATAAATTCAAATAAATATTTATTATGTCTTCGAATGCACGTGTTTGTATGGATATTTTGCAAATACATCTTATTAGTATATGTAGGAACTGCAATGATAAAAATCGCCCTGAACTGTCATTTATTATTACCATCACAAGTTGAAATAAGCCATGGAGTAACAACAGAACAAAACAGTTTATTGTCGTAAACAGTACAGTTTCATGACAAAACAACATATATCTACATATTTACAAAATAATAACTCATTCGGAAGTGTTTTTTTATTTGGCGATGTTTCGGCTTCAATCACTTTGTTGGAAATACTCCATTTTACATACTTACATTTATATCAAATAATGGTAACTTTAACATTATTATGCTTAAAAAAAGAACAAGCATATAGGCGAATATTTTAGCTCTTAAAGCAGCAAAGTACAGTTTTCGATATTTTCTGTAAGATAAATTCACAAATGTCAGGATCACAATTTTCTATTGTTTTCTATTTTCTTAATGCAACTTATTCAATTCTGAAAAAAATATGTCAAAAATTTAAGGTGGATTCCACCCTTTTTGGTAAAAGAGAAATGTACAAATTCGCGGGTTTTTGTCCAAAACATTTGCTCCGTTTTCGCAGGAGCTATTCAATTGAAAAATCTATACCCTGGTTTTCGCAATGTTTAAAATGCACGTTCAAAGGCACTTTACATTATTGTGTTGCAGCCACAAGGGCGCAGGTACATCCTCTACCAGTGCAGAAACATGATGATCTGACCAGAGGGACATACTGAGAGAAAGCCCCTGAAGGGAGAGAGAGAGAGAGACATTAGATACAGGCATGACCGTAGCTGCGGAAGTGCGCCTAGCTCTTATTTCGAATAAACAGCCTGGTTCTTTAATGTGCCCGGTATATAGCACAGAAACACAGCTTCCTGGCACTTCCATATACTTTGCAGACCACACGGTCAAATATAGCGGGAAATATTATAAATATTTCAGAAATGTCAAGTTCCTATGCCAGGGATTGAACCTACGACCTCTGGATTGACAGTCCAGTGCGTTACAACTGAGCTAAATCCGCTAATACATTCTTACGTTTCGATAAAATGACAAATTTCTGCTAGTCGGGCATTGCATGCTGCGTATTTTGGTGTATTTCATTTTGTGATAAGTTAAATGTTATTCGAGTAACGTCCCAAAATCCCCATCATTTTTTTCATTTGGACGGTCCAAAAAACGCCGTAATTTTGGTGTCAGAATGCAAATGTCGCAAAAATGGGACGGTCAAAGTTTTTTAAATTTTACTATGATATTTCACAAAGCATTTGCTAAGTATATGTCAAATAAAAAGATGGGGTCCACGAGGCCCCTTTTTTCGTTAAACTGAAATCAAACTTTTTGGTTTCTGCTTCTTCTTCTTCTTCTTCTGCTTCTTACGGTGTAGGGCCTGTTACAGCGTTTTAATACCGGGGGGCGCATTTATTGACCTGAGAGGATCGATTTGAATCCTTTACTTGACTTGACGTCAGCTATGCGATTAGGCGGATGATTCCAGTCAACTGCCGTTTTCATAAAGAAAGAGTTTTTGTACTGCTCTGTTTGAGTAATAGGTATCGATAGACCACGATTATTGTTCACTGTGTAACGTTCTATAACATTAGTTGTATTGAAATTAGGATCACAATAGGTTTAGAGTGGAACACTTTTATTACACGTTTCAAAGTATCAATAGCATCTGAAAAACAACAACAATAGCGGTCAACTGAAAACAACAACAATCAAACAAAACATTGATGAAATTAAAATAAGGTTATTCGTCTCAAAGCTGCCATTCTGACTGTTGGACTGTTAGCTGCTCGTACATGCTCGAGTTTATCCAAAGTTCGAGTCATTTGGAAGAACATTATAGAAGTTAACAACATTTGTACCCACTGGATACCATGCTCATTATGTGGTGACCAAAATGTCATCTTATTTTAAATGCCAAGAAATTATTGAAATTATACCTCCAGAACATTCAGGAGAGTTTTAACGTTGTATAACAAAGCATGAAACACATGCTTACTATCAATAAACAAGAATGGAGAAGAAATATCATATATCTGCTCCCATAAATTCACAGAAACCCATAATTACAAACACACGCAGTCAGTAATGAAAATGATACATTTGAATTTCTTCACCCACAAAGGTCCTGTAATTCAAAAACCTAAAGCAATGTTACAAGAAGGTTCTATAGATATTTTGGGCAGGAAAAACGTCAGACATACGTCATAAAACGTCGAATTTTTAATGGAATAGACCATAATAATATGTACTTTTCTCGTGAAAATGCCTCTCAGCAGAGGGCTTTTCCTGTAAACTAGTTTTTGAACGAAAGGCGAATGATACATACTATACATACTTGGCACTGTACATACTTGGCCCTGTACATACTTGGTTCTATACATACTTACTGTACAAACTTGGCACTGTACAAACTTGGCACTGTACAAACTTGGTACTGTACATACTTGGTACTGTACATACTTGGCACTGTACATACTTGGTACTGTACATACTTGGCCCTGTACATACTTGGTACTATACATACTTGGTACTGTACATACTTGGTACTGTACATACTACATACTTGGTATTGTACATACTTGGCACTGTACATACTTGGCACTGTACATACTTGGCACTGTACATACTTGGCACTGTACATACTTGGCACTGTACATACTTGGCACTGAACATACTTGGCACTGTACATACTTGGAACTGTACATACTTGGCACTGTACATACTTGGTACTGTACATACTTGGCACTGTACATACTCGGCACTGTACATACTTGGTACTGTACATAATTGGCACTGTACATACTACATACTTGGTATTGTACATACTTGGTACTGTACATAATTGGCACTGTACATACTACATACTTGGTACTTTACATACTTGGTACTGTACATACTTGGTACTGTACATACTACATACTTGGTATTGTACATACTTGGTACTGTACATACGTGGCACTGTACATGGTGTTTCATAATATCTGACTCCATTACAACATAATGCCATTAGAAAATGCTTGATCTCATCCAATGTTCCAATACATCAAAGGAAAGCTAACATTTGTAAGTTTTATTCAATATATAATATGACCATGTTACTGTCGATGCAAGACAGGAATTTAGATTCTTGACAAACGTCAATTTTCAATAAATGTCAAATTGACGTCCAAATTGAATTTGAAGGGATGTTTAATTTTCTTGGTCGGAAGTGTGTTGGGCACTTCTTCGTTTTAAGATTTCTGACAGCTAAAACTAGGCATTATAGTCCTTTTGCTGTGGATACTGGGTCATTCAGCTAGTAATAATTTATTATACTTTTCGACAGCTTGGACTTGGGCGGTTCTGTGCTTATTTAGTTGTGCATTGTGTCTTTATGTGTTTTATGTTTCCTGTGCTCGGTTGGTTCAGTTGGGCATTGTGCGTTGTGTGTTTTTAATGTTTTCTGTGCTCGGCTGGTTAAGTTGAGTGCTGCCTTCCCTGTCTGGCTTAACTGGTAAAGTATTGCACAATGTAACCAGTTCAATAGTGTTATTAAACAAAATATTATATAAAATCGAAAGTTTCATATGTATGCAACAATCTTAAATATTTTAAACGTCACAGTTGCTTTGGCTACCAGTTGCTAGGTAACCTACCACAGGAAATACATTCTCGTTTATAGCCAAGTAAACAGGGGGACTAGTGTTTGATTATTTTTCTTTCTACAAGATAAATTTTTGTTTCAATTTCTCAGTTTTGAAGTACATGTTCTACGATGAACAGCCAGATGCAATAGATGAATTTAAAACAATAATTTTATGGATGCACTGTAATCACAAGACGCAAAACGGAGCCTCTCCTTACCGGCCCCTATATCCCGAAGAACCTCAAGTAGAAATCTAAAGTCAAATAGAAATTTGAGCTCTAATTTAAGTCTGAATTTGAAGTCAATCTCAAGCTCCTGAAACTGTACTGTAATAAACTCAGCATAATGTTCCTTTTTTGAATGCCAATGTTGAGCCCAGCCTCCTGAGGAAATCAACTTTAGGAGACATGACAATTCTTCAGATGATAATTAGCTCAGACTGAGATGTGTCATGAGATCGGGACCTGATGCCTATTCGTAAATGTCAAGGCACTAAATGATAATATTACCTGGAAGGCGACACTCAAAAGAAACAGTAGAGGACGAAAGGCAAAACCAGATACAAAGAAAAACCTCTAACCATAAACACCCGCCACAATTACAAACACAAAAGTGAGCAAGAAACAAATGAAACTTAGGATCCTGTCACACTTTATCGTATAACTTCGTGTGCATTCATTCTTTTACGGTCCTTTATATCTTCAGCTTGGACGTGGTGATGAACAGCACCGTCTTATGTAGGGTGCTAATATCGCCCTACAGCTTGGTATTAAAGCTTGTCTGTAGACAATTGAAAACAAACCTTATACAGGCCTAGTTATTTAATATGTTTCCGCAGACCACAGTGTCAAGTGTGTATACGGAATATAATAGTTTATCTGTGCCTGTTAAGTGTATTTATACATGTTTTGTTCTATAAGCAATAACATTTTATAAATAAGTAATACTGTACCACCGTAAAATTCCGAGATTGGTCATAGGCCTATCCTGAAAAAGTAATGATTTTGGAAGACATTTAGATGTGCTAATGGTGGACGTTTTAGTTTGGATTCATAACTATCATCCTATGATAATGGATTTCGATATTTAAGTAATGACTTATATATTCTAAAACAACAGAAAATTAGCTCTATTACTATGATGTCAAAACCTTTATATGCAACTAAATGTGGGGCCACGTGCTATTTCGTAACTGCCCGGTTTTGACCATTAGACGTTCACCAATGTTAGTGTCTTATACCAAACCGGAAGTTACGTCCATAATATTAAAAATATGGCGGAATCATAACAGTGAGGAATATCTTGACAAAATCTTCGAGATTGTGTCATTAGTGCTTGAAATTCTTGAGCAAAAATGAAAGAAATGGTAGGAGGTTGTTGCGTTTGTTCTGATGAGCGAGGTTGGACCGAGAACCCTCTTGTATATTGTGACGGACACGGTTGTAATGTTGCTGTACACCAAGGTTAGAAACGAAATGAACGACCCATTTCCATACGTGAAAATGTGTCCTTCATTATTAATTTATCTGCTCTATGAAATAGCATGCTTCCTTTCACTTAGCTAGCACAGGTGCTCGTTATGTTGACATGACCCCAGGACCTGCATAATCTGGTTGGTGGATACTTATCACGGACAAAACGTCAGAGCCACAGCGATACATGTTTGATATTCCTGGGTGCCGTATCTCAATATTGGCTGCACACGAACCAGAAGATACATTCTGGGGAGACTCAAACGCAGTTAGCCCAATGGCGAGGGGAAGTTAACTGTCAAAGGGCTGAATTGCTGAAAGCAGCCGTCGAAAACTTCAGAAATTTGAGGATGAATTTCAATTCCCAGCCCTGGGAGTATGTCACGGTTTGAATAGGGGTCAGAGAGTGAATAAGTGGGTTCGAGCCCCAGTTAGGCTGCACAATTTTTCACCCGTCCCTCAACAATAAATTGAACAATTGTTTATAATTTTTACTACTACGAAGTCAAATTGTCATCATCACAACCTAGGAGAAGTGCAGTGAGTGACTTTGAACCATATCTCTAGCTGGTACCATTCTTCAATTATTTTACTTCCAAACTTCTTCATATTATTCCTTCCATTTTTTTGTCCGGAGCAGAACTTGTACACGCCATCTACTTAAAACTTCAAATATGAGCACACAACATCAAAGAAAATATGCAGTGACCAAGGACAATAAGTGAATAACTTGTCTGAATCCATTTTTTAATTATCTCCCTTAGTTTGATTTCTTAATATCTTTTTCCTTATTTTTTGTGAAATGTTGACTCTAAAACTTAACATCATACATCAGAATTGGGATGGACTTGGATAGATGTTATATAAATTATAAGCATTGATCAAGAACCATATTTCTATCTAGTCCTGTTGCGAGCAAACACCTGCATGGATGAAAGTTTTCAGGTATATATGCCTGAACTTCATGTTTTTGAGTGTACCAAAAAGTATGCTTGTCTTTATTTACAGTACCTTATTTAAATTGTCAATTTCAGGGATTTCAGAATTTCTAACTTTCACTCACGCACCAGTTACAAGCAAACAGGGCGAGATTGCATTATTCAGGGCTCACACTGGCCATTTTAAAATAATAGCCATTTATTTTTGCCCAACAAAAATTATAGCCAAAATTGACGCGAACTTATAACCTATATATATGCATGGTGACTCGAACTTTATGCATGGTACATAAGGCTTTTTATGAATCATAGTCAGGGCCATAGCTGATCAAAATGAATATGTGTGGCATCTTATGCTAGGAAGTTTGGCACATACTCCACTGGCAAAATTTTTAATTTGATAGGGCTTCAGGTGCCTTCTGGGCAGTTTTCAATCTAGAAATCCTGACTAATTATGACTCAGTCTAGTGACAGGTCAAAGACAAATTGATCATCATTTAACTTAATTAAGAATTGTCTTCATATAATAGGCACCATTGTACTAGGGTGGGTCCAGAGGTATGCTCCCTCAAGTTCAATGATTTTGAATTCTACACTGAACATTGCATGTGACTGCGAGTTAAGGGCAGCATTGAAACAATCATTTTGTTTTGCATTTTTTCATACCTTGGGTAAATCAATAATTGTCTAGGCATATGCCTATAGAAAACTATGCACCTGCTCTTAAAAATACACCATGTGCAATTTATAATAATATTACCTTGCACTTAATTTGTTTACTTTGCTTTATTACTCTGATAAGTACAGTGTCCATTTACATGACACAGACAGCTGAGGAAATTGATGCCATTACAAAAGGGACAGTCAAACAGCTTGTTCAATCAAATTGTCATTTCTTGATAACCATTATCTTTTAAAAGCTAGAAGATGGCCAATATAGCAGCAAGATATCCATATAAAACAGCTGCAGTGATTTTATAAATATAAGAAAAAGATATAAATATGTCATGATAAAACCTTTCTTTTGACCAAGACTTATAGCTCAAGCAACAAGATGAAGCCTCATTCACCTTTTAAAATGGATAATTGTATTTAAAGTTTTTTAAAAAATAAGCACTTATATTTTACAAATTACGAATATCCGAATTTTGCATGTCCGAATACTAGTCAACTTACGTTTTTCAAACAGCTCGTAAAAATAAGTTTTATTGAATAGTTTGTTCATTTTTTAGTCAAAGCAGTCATTAGTCGATAGATTATAAATCAAATCACCTATTATTAACTATAATTAACCCTAAATTGCAATTAATCTTGTCTGCATCCCACGTCCCGGATTCGTCAGTATTTTAGACATGTTCGTCAGTATTTTAGACCTGTCCCACGAACGTTGTTGACAGTTGATTACACCAATTAAATGGGGATTAAAAGATGTTATCACAACAATTTATCAGTAATTAGACCTCCTGGGGCTAATGGTAATTAACAATGAAGATTATATTGGTCCAGTTTGAAGTGTGAACTTGAAAATTTATGACACTCGATACGTAGCTGATAGATAAAATAAGAAGTTATGGAGATATTTTTTTTGCAGTTTGATAAAATTATCGCCATTTTTCATCGCCAAATTGAAATAATAATCGCCACTTTGATAAAATTATCGCAAATGGCGATAATGTCGATTGACAGCGTGAGCCCTGCATTATTGGTCATGTGAGCATGGCTTCATTTATACATGTATCCTTAATTTAAATTGTCAATTTCAGGGATTTCAGAATTTCTAACTTTCACTCACGCACCTGTTACAAGCAAACAGGGCGGGATTGCATTATTGGTCATGTGAGCATGGCTTCATTTATACATGTATCCTTAATATTTTCCAGCATGTTATGGAATTATTCAAGTACCGACAGGACCATGGTTTTGCAGAAAATGTGAATCACAAGAACGGGCCGCACGTGTTGTAAGTTTTCAGGGCTTTTTTCCGCTGAATTGTGAAGAGACCCAAGCCCTTTTGTTTTGTGAAAATTTAGTGCGAAAATTATAAAAATTGTGAAAAAGTAGGCGCAGAAACTTTTCAAATTGTGAAAAACTTAACGCGATAAATCATCAAATTATGATACAAAATTTTTCAGATGTTACTTCATTTTTTGTCAACTTTTCTCAAACATGCATGTATCTATGATATAATACTTTATATCAAGTCCTGTACAGGAATATATGACTGTTATCTGTGATTTGTTAGTTTGGTGCTTTGTGTAGTTGATTTTACAAAAACCATGACGCAAATTCTAATTGTGAATTAAGGGGCCTTTAAGGTTTGTGAAAGGGGCCTATAGCAAATTGTGAAGGGGCCTAATATAGGCCCCTTGTATATAGTGACAAAAAGCCCTGGTTTTACATTATAATATCATTCAGTTTTTGCTGTAAACATGTTTTTGATCCAGTAAACATAAAATTACATTAATGAATTAATCGGTATAGTTATTGATAATGAGAGTGCTTTCATCAAAATTCATGTTAGGATGTAAATAGATTTTTAGGATATAAGTGGACAGTTTAAAAAGTGTACTCTTTGAATTTTCATTTAGTACATCATTAAATAATGATTAATAGGTAATTCCTAATTGGGTCACTGTCAGGTCTAGTCTATAGCGCTGGAGAATCAGATTATGGACACATTGAACTACATGCCTAAAAATATTGATTATTCTCAGAACTACCAAAGACCTAAATATACACAGATTGGACACTTAATTGTAAACGGAGAGAAAATGCAAAATGGCATGCAGCAGATGCTGATATTTTGCTTGAGCGCATTTGTTTGTCATCCTACATTAATGACCAATATCTCATTTTGAAGAGCTAAGTTTCTTCTACTGCATGATTTAACTTATTGATTTCTATCTCTTATAGAATTGAGAAAATTATTGTTTGAATGAGGCAAATTGGGTATTTCTGATGAAATTTGAATTTCCATTAAAATGAGAGTAGGTCTGGCTCTTTGAGGTCCATTGTTTTAATTCTTGATTGATTTCAATAAATTAGGCATCATTTTAAAGCAGAACAATAAATCTATTGCATAAATTTATTAGTTTTTCCTATGTATATTAAAACAGGAGATACAAGGTATTTAAAACAAACAAGATTTTGCGAGATTTCAGAAGACTGTCGTGAGATTTGGTAGATTTTTCCAATCTTTGTATATTTAGGTCTTTGGAACTACTCATCATGCAGGGCAAACTTTAAGTTGAATCAATCTAATGCACACAGTTTAACACTTGTGACTGGATAGTCAGAAATTAAAAAGCAGCCTCTATGAGACAGCTAGCTTGTCTAGGCTAACTTGTACATTGAAATTTGATAAACCACTGTCTCTTCAGCAAAATAAAATTTTCCTGCATATATATCTTATTCAAATTAAATATTTGTTTATGAAATCTGTGATTATTTCTTTTTTTTTGCTCCAAATTATTAGTAGCGTTCGAGACTGGTCCAGTGGAGAAAATCTATCTTCCAGGCCGACAAGCTTGACAAAAATTTAACCTGCCCATTTTCAATGTGAACTGTAATAAATTTTAGTAGATTTTTGTACGACTTGATTTTATATCGTGATTGTGTTGTTTTACTTTGCTAGAGATGTGAACTCTGTCCATTGAAAGATGGGGCACTGAAGAGAACGGATAATGGTGGTATGTATCTTATCTATATCCAAGTCTTTATGTTTACTTTGTTGTAAAATGAGTGTTTGTGGTGACACCGACACTGAGCAGTGAGGTCACTATGGGATAAACTTCTATGTGAACAAAAGTCGATTCCAGGTCATGGCAGGTCATAATCTTTATGAAAATTTAATTATAATCTTCCATTGATTTATCCCTGCAAGTTGAGTGGATCTCTAGATGAGCACTGGTTTGCTGTGAAAGACTTAAGTTAGTACTGGTAAAAAAACAGTCCAGAAAAACTGGTTAGGTAAATTGAATGAACAAACAAACTTGATATCGGATATAAAGATTTTAGTAGCTTTGCACATACTGATTGCAGTTATTGAAATATTGGTGAATTTCAGGAATTTATAAATTTTGGCAGCCGCATACAAAGAATGGTACAAAGTAAGAAATACTGCTATGAATCCCGCTTGCAAAATGTCAGAAATTCATAATACGCTAACTTTTCAACCTGCAGAAATATCCACTACATTCGTTTATTATTTCATGTTTAGGATGGTGTCATGTTGTGTGTGGATTATTTATACCGGAAGCGTGGTTTGCTAATGTTCAAACTATGGAACCTATCATGCTGAAAAATGTGCCTCCTGATAGGTTTAACCGAGTGAGTATAAATGTTCCATTTTAATACATGTTCATGTATAGTATTTTTATACAAGGTTTGTTCTTCCTTGATTTCAGGGATTATGTCCCTTTGTCACAGAGCATCATAGTCAAGCATGGTGTCTGTCTTGCAGCACTCTCGTTTATTCCCTAAACAGCTACCTGTTCAAGCTGCCACTTTTGATTGAACACTTGACTGGAGGTGTGTCACAAATCGGCCAATCAGTAAATGGTATATTTAGAGGTGTGTCACTATCGGTTAATCAGTAATGCTATATTTAGAGTTGTGTCACTATCGAGCAATCTGTAAATGCTATATTTATATTCATATTTATAAGAAGTTAAATTATGAAAGGGATATCTTAGTGTCAGAGACATAGAGCATCTGACGCCTGATTTGAGTTGGGTGTTATTTAACCAGGTACGTCATTGCTCTGGTTGCAAGCAGTGATTGACTGTGCTAACTGGTAAGTATGTGCTGTAAAAACTTGTAACACAATACTGTAAAACTAAAACAAAGTTAAAGTCAAATAGTCCAGTTTTCAGCTCTAACTTTACTTAACAGTAAGTTAACATAGGTTCCCTCATGTTAGAGTAATATTTACCAAGTTATTAATCCAACTAAATTTCCATTACAGATGTGTTATATATGTGAGGAGAATGGGAAGGAGTTGTCAAAGGCATCAACTGGGGCATGTATGCCATGTAACAGAAACGGATGTAAACTGAACTTCCACGCTACATGGTAACTATTATCATGCTCTGGGATTTATAGTATATTCCGGTCATTTCTTTCCGGTTATCAAAAAATTGTTAATGGGGATAAATCCCCTATTATCTTGCTCCGGGGATATACGTATATTATGCAGATATCTACCATTTGTTTAGATCAATGGTAATCCTACCTACCTATCTTCTTTGTCCCTAGTTGAACATTAGGTAATAACAAGTCTCTTCCATTTCCACTCTGTCCTTCGGTGTGGGCTGCACGACCCCAGTGGGGTTTAGATTTTTAGCAATGAATTGTACATATTCAAAGGCTAAATATTTTTGCCATGAGCATATTTTGTCATGTTTTTGGAATAACTTTTGGAATACTCATCCTTGATACTGTAGTCTCCTTCTGGATATTTAGATTTGAAGGGGACTTGATAACATGAGTAGTTACACACAGTGGTCCTACAAACCCTGAATAATCTAGATTTGCTGCACAAGAAAGAATGAACTTTTCTGCAGAAAATAGGCATTTGATTAGAAAAAGTGACAGTCATTTGGTTTCATGGTCAGTTGAATTTTAACAATTCTCGATATCGACATTACAGGATAAAACCCGTTTCTCCGGATTAGGAATTTCACGGTCAGGGGGTAGCCATTCGGAGCACC
Source organism: Spisula solida (assembly GCA_947247005.1). NCBI lineage: Eukaryota > Metazoa > Mollusca > Bivalvia > Venerida > Mactridae > Spisula > Spisula solida. The sequence goes on along the minus strand of OX365958.1, from coordinate 39,689,214 downwards.
TCATACATTTCTGTAGAATCATCACTGCCGCTTCCGTAGCTAGATACCGGTGACGAGAAAATATACGCATTTTTCAAGTTAAACATATTTATTTAGGCAAAAATATTGTCAGCAAACTGTCAAATAGTGTTATCATTGTGTTCAAGTAAGACTTTTTACAAATTCTTACCATTTGGCTAAAATAATTAATGTATCTGGTTTCTCTAAACGCTATATGCTTTAATCACCCTGACGTATATTCAGAATACAGTGGAACCCCGCTAATCCGGATTTCCCTCTAATCCGGGCGGATCTGTTGGTCCCGAATATTCTTATTCATGTTTTAATACGTTTTTACCCCTCGGATCCGGAACCCCTCCACTCCGGACACCAGACAAAATTACGAGGATTTATCATATATTTGCTCTAAAATTGACCCCTTGGATCCGGACAATCGATTTGAACATTGCCCAGGCCAATGTTTTGACAGGTGTCAATGTGTTGTATATTCGCACCATCGTATATGCAATTAAAATAGTCCGATCAATTAACGGTTGTAACATCAACAATACGCAGTGTTGGTGTGTACGTGTTATCGACACGGGTGTGAAAATCACAATTTGGGACAATTAGATATTATCATTTTAAAAGCGCTAATTGACAGCGTTTATTGGCCTACTCAATTAATTAAAAGACTATTGCTGCGTTGTTTTGTCTACACGGAGGTAAGTTGAATCGAATACAGGTCCCCTTAATGTTTAATTTTGAGAAGGTCGTTATCGACATCAAAGGAAAACGATTCGGACGTTCTCAGTTTGGATAAATCTACGAGTAAATCCAATAAAAATCCATCAAAATGCATTTGACGGATAGTCATTCTTTTACAGAATTTCATATGATAATCATGTCTGAGCCTCCGTTAAAACGTCGTAAGGTTGAAATCGACCTTGAAGCTAAAGTAAAATTGATCAGAGAATATTTTTCTGTACCAAAACCAACAATGAAGGTGTGTAATCAATTGTTGCTGTTTTACATCTCATTTTTTTTTGGTGTTTAGCAATGCCTTCAACTAAGATTAACATACAAGTATCTAAAAATAGAAACCCCTCTAATCCAGACACCTCTCTAATCCGGACTTTTTGTCTGGTCCGGACGAGTCCGGATTAGAGGGGTTCCACTGTATCTCGCATATTGCCACTCAATTAAGGCCAAACTTAAAATATTCTTTGTTTCCCCATCCCGACCCAAGCAGATTTAGAATGGGTAGTTAGGTAGGTTAAATTTTTTTTTTAAGTCTTTCAGAATACTAGTTATTGGTAAAGACATACATATAATTTAATATAGTAATATGTGTAACTATAAGGTAAAAACCAACAATCTAAAATTTAGAATGTGTACAAAATGTTATAGAAAGAAACAAGTCTGTAAACAAAATTCCCAAATATTTCATAATTTTTTTTTATTTCAATCTGGGCAATAAAATATTTTGGGTAGGGCCGTTTTTTTCGGGTAGGTAGGGGATGGGGAAACAAACAATATTTTATTTTAGGCCTAATTCCGTGATCCCGGAAGACGGGTTTTAACCAGTAATGTTGATATGGTGAATAGAATAATGTTTGAAACAATTGGGTTAGGGATGTGTGTCAATGGCACCTAAACAAACTTGCTTCTTATTTTGAAGAATGGATATTACGCCTCAGTAGGGTTCCTTTTATATCTCCTTTCTATGCTTTAACTGATAAAATGAAAAATAGAACTCTTCTTGATCAACTATATTAATTTACTTGCAGTGCTCAAGCAAATGGTTTCTTGTGTGAAGAATCTGGTAGCTATGGCAACAATGTAAAATATTGTGGATACTGTAGTCATCATTATAAAAAATTGGTAAGAGTTAGTAGTACTTTGTACTTATTATGTCCCCCACATATAGAATTGAGACATTGATTTTGTGAGGGATGTCTGGATGGATAACTTGGATGTCTGCACTTGTTCTGCTTAACCATGGGTCCGATTTTAATGAAACTTCACATGAATGCTTGGTTCAAAGCATAGTTGTGCATATTGTCATTTTAGGTCAGACGAATATTGCTAGAGTTATGGCCCTGTCATACTGTATGACACCCACAAAGGGCCATATTCTGGCAACACTGACATTTTACGTCATATTTTGTGTCCAAAACCCTTATAGTTTATTGTTGAATTTTGGAATTAATATCTTGAATATCTTTTACAGTATCTGTTTTACATTCCTAAATGTTTACAAACCTAAATTGTTTTTACAAGCCTATATATTTACAATCCTAAACATTTGCAATAATAAATGTTTACTTTCCTTAACGAATACATTCCTAAGATTTACAATCCTGAATGTTTACAATCCAAAATGTTTACATTCCTAAATGTTTACAATCCAAAATGTTTACATTCCTAAATGTTTACATTCCTAAATGTTTACAGTCCTAAATGTTTACAATCCAAAATGTTTACATTCCTAAATGTTTACATTCCTAAATGTTTACATTCCTAAATGTTTTTAAACCCTATCACCACTGGATTGTTATTCCCCTCCCCTTTTGATTACCAATTTTAAATTTTTTGTTTACATTTCAGAAGAAAGACTCAAACATTAAAACCATTCCAGCATTTAAACCTATTCCTGCAGATAATGCTACTCCTGATTCTACTCCTGAAAAGTCAAGTAATGTAAGTACATTGTATATGATACGCAAGTAGTCTATGAACTTATACTGTGAAACGACTTATTCGAATCACCAACATTGAATAGTTTTCCTTTATACTCTATCTATGATTACTACAGAAGCTACTTCTCTGAATCAATAAAATTACTTGTCCAGGACCACTGGAGAAGTTCTAAGTTTGCAGACTGCGTGTGTTGAGAATTTGCAGGGCTTGACACCAACTCTTGTCTTAAACCAGTGTTTTGTTTGGAGGATCACTAACCCTTGGAATAGACCACTTAAAAGTCAAGGTGAATCATAGTAGTTGTAGCCATGATCTGTGTGTTAGTTTGCATGATCATCTGTTTTCTTTCCTTTCTAATTGGCTGATGATCTTCAGCTTCAAGGGAAGAGACACAAACTTCTTTTATGTGATACAAGGTATCTTGGTGCGATCATCAAACTTACGATTCTTTACAATGAGAAGTGGACTTGAAGAGGTGGTGCTAGGTGTCGGTCATGCGTTCATTTTTCTTATATTTTCAAATGTATTTTTTAACAAAGGTCTATTTTATGTTCAACAGGAACCCAAAGTCAACATATCTGCTGAGCATAAGAATAGGGAATCATTTGCTGCTCGACAGTTATCAGGTTTAACGGGTCCACCGTTTGATCCAAAGGGCAGAGAAACGCTAACAAGCTTGCGGGCACAGTCTAATAAAGCAGGAAGTTTATCACTAACACACAAGTCAATGACCCAGCCTCCATTGTCCAGTAAATCAGGGAACCAATCTAATCAAAGTAATAGTAAAAATGATGCAGAAAATAAAACATCAGGTATGTTTAACATTTCGCTGGCTTAGAATTAGAAAGTCGTAAGTACAAAAACTCTATTTCGAGAAAGCAAGAAAAAATTGTCTGAAAACTACTCTTTACTTGCGGAAAAAGAAGCATTTTCAATTTGAGTTTGGTCAATATGACCTGTTCCGATTTTCATGAAAATAGGCTCATAAGAAACGTTTTGTGATGTTAATTTCAATTCTAACACGATCTGCGGATTAATCGTTTAAATATAGAGCGGACCTAACAATGTATTATTACCCCCATAAAACATACCTATCAAATCGGCTGTTTCTATTTACGCCCAGTATCACGTGACATATTTATGAATGAATGAACGTAAAATTTATAGTAAAATTTTCTACAATCACGATGACAAGGCGAGTTGCACGAGAATCCAGTGTTACAGCCATGACGCATCTATTTTTAGAAACTCCAATATACTCTAGAAACCAAGTTTTATTAAAGCTTCTGATAATCAATTCATTTATATTTTTCATTTTATGAAATAGATACCATATACTCGTGTTATTGAAATTGTTTCAATATTTAAAATGTGGTATTTCCTTCAGAAAATTACGAAGGTCGTTTTCATTAACGAGGGAGGTAATTGTACCAGCTAATAAGCCACTCAATTTCAGCGTGGAATTATGTTCAATGTCAAATTGGTGAAAATGGAATGCGCGCAGTTAAATAGTGCGGAATATTATCGTATTTAGAATCGAAATAAAAACTCTGTTCTTGTATATTGTCGGTGAATAAAACACGGGCACTCGTTCGGATGCGGAAAATTAAATCACTCGTGCTACGCACTCGTGATTTAATTTTTCCGCATCCGAACTCCTGCCCGTGTTTTATTCACCGACAATAAACGCGAACAGATTTTTATTTCTTAAATATGTATGAGTCTTATGATCATAAAAAGTAGCACTTACAAACTTCTCATACTAAGCCAGCGATTTGTTGATCCTTACTGCTTTGGATTATTTTCATTTGTCAATTCACAATATAGGATTTGTTACTATATTTGCCCAAGTAACTCACACAGCTGTGTAATGGACGCATTTTTTAAAAAAAATATAAGAAAATCCCAAGAAAAGTAAGATGCAAAAAGTTGTGAAACTACAACAAAAGAATATGGCTGTTCACTATTTGCTCATCAGAGTCTTGAAAATGTCTAAAGCTGTCTGAAGGACACATCTAATTTTTATTCACGATTCTTGGTTGATAAAAGTATTGGAAATACTTGGAATATACCAGTAGTTCAATGATATGTTGTCTATCTAGAATACTGAGAATACACAACGTTATTATGGTCAGCTTATAATCAACCTATGTTTGTTGCACTCTCTGGTGTCAAAAATTGAAATAGAAATATATTAAGTGTAACAGTGCTGTCTTGAGCGATGATATAAGAGCAGGGGTGTCAATATTCCTGATTTATTTAATTGTGTCTCCTCTAATATGATTATATAAGAACCTATATTGTGCTTGCTTTTATGAGTTACTGTAACTATTATATATTTTTATATTTGTTCAATAACGATAGCTATGTATGATGATTGATATCAGTTTAATGGCTTATCTTCCAGATACAAAAAGTCAAGACAAAGTAACATCATCATCTTCGTCATCATCTACAACGTCAACAACATCATCATCAACAACATCATCTACAAACTCGTCCACCAAGATAACAACAGTAGCTGAGAACAAGATGTTACCGGATACAATGTTTAACACTCCGGATCCTGCTGGCAAACTGTTCTCACCGTTACCTGATGGGCAAGCTACTGTAGCCGTCCCTCCAGTCACTACACATGTAAGTTTGTGTCCGAATTTATCATTATCCCATTGATTGATAGAAAACTTCCTTCTTAAAACCTTGTTAGCTGTGTACAGATCTCTTTTAAAATTTGGCCATGAATTTCTGATTTTTTGCCAACAAAGCACCATTACTAATTTACAGCGTAAAATATGTAGTGATGTCTTTTCTAACACAACCTTACATGTTAACAGTTGGATTATTTTCTAGGTTGCTTCTCGACATCACCACATCATATGAAACAAATATATTGTGTTTAAAACCTTGTAGTTGTAAACCTTTTCTCATTTAGTGACAAACATATTTTTTTATTATTTTCTAGGTTGCATTTCCGACATCATTGGATGGTATGATATCAAGTATGGTAAACAGTAATGCATCTACTCCATCAACAGATACTGAATCTCATCCTGGCCGTCCTCGTAAAACTAGAGCAGGGTATGCTATATTGTGTTAGTTACTGAAATTGATGTTACAATAAAAACTTTATTGTCTTCAACTTACAATTTCTTTCACCAGCATATCCTTGGGGCTTGACAGACCACTGATGTACGAGGATGCAATTTCCCAACTAATGCATGACAGGTTGACCAACTTTTTGCAAGGAATGAAGTATGTTTTGTCTGTGTGTGCGTCAATCATCTATAATCCATAATTTAATTGAAAATGAGTTGTGCATATTGTCAAGAAATATAGGTAAGATGTTTTCTGCAGCAGCTATGGACCTTTGTGGGACACATACGCTTTTGTTTAAAAAACTTTTCCAGTTGTGAATGTTATTTTATTATTGTATTTTAGATCTCTTGAGAAGGAGAAGAAGTCGCGTCGAGGTAAAACTAGCTTGTCATCTAGACACAGATCGATGAAATCATCAGTGAGTGAGGATAACGAGGATTCACCACCGATGAGTAAACGTACAAGAAAGAAATCTGAAAGCACGGTGATAACAACAACAAGTGCCAGCACAACTGTCTCTGTGGTGAACAATGTTCCCTCTACTATAACCACCACCTGTACCTCAACGCTAGGGTAATATTCTTATCTCAACATTAGAACTGTTACTGATCAGAAAACGTTATTCATTGATGATTTGATCGATAGTCATCACACATTTCAAAATGTCAATACATTGGATAAATATCTTGATCCACAATTACAATGCTTTCTGTGGGCAGATTGATATTCAATACACATTTTAACCTATCGATTCATTGGATCTAAAAAATCTCTAAAAAACATCTTTGTTATAAACTTAGTACATTTAAAAACACACACTGTAAGTCTTTCTCAATGTTTGTAAAGTATTATTTCATAGTATTCTGACAAAAGTTTGTGAATACATGTAAATTCCCATGACATACAGGATTCCTGCTGCACAAATGTTAACTAGTAGTGTGTTAAATACATTTGAATAATCTCTATCTGAGACAACAAATTGAAAGAAAATCTGCAGTGTGTTAAAAACACACTTTTGTAATATGAACATTGTGTCATAATTTTATATATTACAGGCCACAGAATCCCAATGTATTTGGTGGAGAACCTCACTTTCCAAACCCTATATCCAGAACACCGTTCTCTCATGGTATGTCTAGTTCTTCTTCCAATTCAAATGCAGCTTATTGGTGACTATGAAAAATGTGTCTTTTAGCGACGATCAAAAGTTGCGATGTTCAATCATGTCACATAGGGGAGACATACATTGATTTGTGCTGAAGACTGGATGGATGTCTGTCTGTCTGGATGGGTTGATGTCACAATGTTGATTGGTGGTTGTTCTATCGGTCAGATTTCAAAAGAACTTCACATGACTACTTGATAACAAGCCTAGTTATGCATATTGTTGGGAATTTTAGATCAAGTGTATATTGCCAGAGTTTGCTTTTGTGAGACATATGTTTTTGTGTCAAAAGCCTTCTAGTTTAGTTTCAACAATGTGTTTAAAACTTGTTAATGTTAGTGAAGTAATTGTGAATTTCGGTGTTCATGAGTGCTGTGTTTTTAAGAGAAATAAATATATGCATACTGTACAGGGATAATATGCTAAGAAATAAACTCCTCAAGTTGAGGCATTGAAAACGTGACTTTAAGTGTGTATGTGTTAGTACGTGTTAGTATTTGTATGAAAACTTGGTTTATTTTATATTCCAGTGGAAACAGCGACCCTGCCTTCTAATTTACCTAAAATAGAAACTGGTCTTATACAGAGTACAAGCCAGATCTCGTCTCTCCTTTCTTCAGGTGAGCTTTCCATGTCATATCCCAGCCAGATCTCGTCTCTCCTTTCTTCAGGTGAGCTTTCCATGTCATATCCCAGCCAGATCTCGTCTCTCCTTTCTTCAGGTGAGCTTTCCATGTCATATCCCAGCCAGATCTCGTCTCTCCTGTCTTCAGGTGAGCTGTCCATGTCATATCCCAGCCAGATCTAGTCTCTCCTTTCTTCAGGTGAGCTTTCTATGTCATATCCCAGCCATATCTTGTATCCTCTCTTCAGGTGAGCTTTCTATGTCATATCCCAGCCAGATCTCGTACCCTCTCTACAGGTGAGCTTTCTATGTCATATCCCAGCCAGATCTCGTCTCTCCTTTCTTCAGGTGAGCTTTCTATGTCATATTCCAGCCAGATCTTGTCTCTCCTTTCTTCAGGTGAGCTTTCCATGTCATATCCCAGCCAGATCTCGTCTCTCCTTTCTTCAGGTGAGCTTTCCATGTCATATCCCAGCCAGATCTCGCCTCTCCTTTCTTCAATTGAGCTTTCCATGTCATATCCCAGCCAGATCTCGTCTCTCCTTTCTTCAGGTGAGCTTTCTATGACATATCAAAATTGATATATATTGCATAATCGTTGCTCTCCAAAGATATTCGTCTGGTAAAAATTTAATTTTGTAGGGTCCTAAATTATTTCTTGGTTAATGAAACGCTTCATAGAATGATGCATTCCTCATATGGCTTCATTACTTCATGTAGAATATTGTTGCTTTGTAAAGTCTGTGCTTTCCAACCTTGTTCTTTTCATAGATTTTGGTTAGTGTGCAGGAACTTTGTATTTATGTAAATTTTGACAGTAAAAAAAACAGCACTATATAATGATGAAACAATGTATGTGTTTATTATGTAGGTATTCCAAGTGTAGAGAAGTTAAGTAATGGATCATTGTTAGGTCCTGCAGTACCATCCAATGCTTCAATGTTAGGTCTAGAATCCAAGTCCAGGTAAGATACGATGTTTCAATATACCTTGATTAAGTATGCTACAAACGCTGTGAGTTGCTCATATTGTCATGAAAAACTCGTGTTATTTCTAATATTTATCTGAAATTTCTGGTTTCCTCATTTGACTGCTGAAACTGTGCTTGGCTGTTTTAGTTGAGTACTGTCTTCCCTGTCCGGTTTTTGAAAACATACAAAATCTGAAATTCATTGCAAATTACAAAACATCTGTCACAAAAGTTAGAATCCTGAATCAGGATTTATTGTGGTTGTATCGTGTACAGTGTTTGAAAGTAATAATTTGTCATGGAAATGTGATTAAATAGTCATGGAAGTTTCCTTAATGAAATGAGTATGAACTGTGATTGTAGTTACAACATTGTGTTTCAGTGAGACGCCGTGTAATATGGAAGAATTATTGGAACGTCAGTGGGAACAAGGATCTAACTTTCTCATGGAACAAGGTCAACATTTTGACAGTAAGTCGGACTGTTATCAATTTCTTTGTTTAATGTTGTTGTTGTGGAATGCTGCATTGATGCCGTGTACTTTCTTTGTTGTAACTTGTTGCAGAGCAGTAGTTCAATTTTATGTATATTGATTTGGAAACTACAGGTAAAGATTGCACTTGGGGTAGAAACATGAAAGAAATGCAATAGTGCTTAACAATGAAGACATAGTGTCAAAAGCACAGAAAACAGAAATTGATCAAATTTGCGATCAAATCTCAAGAAAAGACTACAAAAAAGGCTACAGTCTACAGCTTTCTTCATTCAGCGAAAGTAGTGGCCAAAGCTAACAATATTAGAGCAAGGTCTGACTTTGCACATGTCATGTTAGTCTGTCGGTAGAATAAACAAAATGTTTGATAGATAAAGGGAGAACATTTGCTGTCAGTAATATGTTTACATTTCTTGTATAATGTCTTAGTTATATCAGACCATACCATAGAGTATTATCATATTGTGATCAAGAATTTTTCCATGAAAATCTCTCAGGTGAAATTTCTTTAGTTCTCATTCTATTGTCCAATGCTAACTTTTTATTTGTACTGTATATCACATGATTAATTTGTGTATGATGTATAACCAGTATCAGGGGTGTAAATATTCCTGAATTATCTGGAATTCCAGATTTGTCACCCTGAAAGAGATATGACTTCTGACCAAATTAAAAGTTATTTGATGAAAATATCTCAAGAAATGGCAAAGTTATAGTCATCTTAATCTGCTCTGAAGAAGTTTATTCAATACAAACTTGAGTTAAATATGGAAACAATATGGTTGAAGGCCTCTTGTTTAACTAAAATGGTCGACCGCATATGATTTTCAAGATTTTTAATTTGGCTCTGTTGACACACCTTCAGTATATTAAGTGTTGATTGGTTTTACTTTGCAGTTGCATCATTGATGAATTGTCTGCATCAGCTTAAAACTGAGAACAAGCGTTTGGCCGAGTATGTACGCTCACTGTTATCTCGACGAGACCATTTGTTAGCCGTTAATGCGAGATTGTCACTTCCATTTGGTCCTAATCAAAGTTCAAACTGTACTGAAGCTCCTGTAGAAAATGATATAGACTCACGAGGACAATCAACACCCAATCATTTAGAATCTGCCAGAGAAAATATATCTGATGGAGAAAGTAGTCCAATCAACGTTGTTGTAAGTATAGTTCTTGATAGGTATACCATGTAATTATACCTCACAAAATAATGTAATTATACCCCCACAAAACAAACTTGATAGCTATTCCATGTAATTATACCTCCGAAAACAAATTTTGTTGACTTCTGCTGTGAAGGTAGTTTGCATTTAGATTGAACTACATGTATCTAGTTGAACCTGGTTGTTTAGCTTACATGAAAACATGGTTTCTGTGACAAGGTGGTGTTGTGGGGGTATCATTCGTTACCATGTGGCAATTCTAGATCAAGTTGTCAATGAATATCTGGATATCCGTATTTCTGTTACGATATATAAATATTTGCTCTTACATTTTTTTGCAATGTTTAGATCATATTTGTTTCACACGGAACATCATCTAGTGCACTAACCACTGGACTATGGTCGTGACTATACATGGAAAGAAATATCCTATAGTCACGTAACGTAGATTTATACTGTGTATATTATAACATTTGTTTTCAGGACGCTCCTGGCAGTACCAGTTGTAGAAATACTCCAGTTATTAGCAGAGATTGTCATGTATATATTTCTTGTTTTCAGGACACTCCTGGCAGTAGCAGTTGTAGAAATAGTCCAGTTATTAGCAGAGAATGTCATGTATATACTTCTTGTTTTCAGGACACTCCTGGCAGTAGCAGTTGTAGAAATAGTCCAGTTATTAGCGGAGAATGTCATGTATATACTTTGTTTTCAGGACACTCCTGGCAGTAGCAGTTGTAGAAATAGTCCAGTTATTAGCGGAGATTGTCATAAATCACATGATTCATCATTACGACAGCAACTGTTTCCATCCTCCACCAATCAGGGACAGGTACTGTATTCATAACTTCAAAAACATGTGGCTTTCAATATACAATCAATATAGTTTCAATGAAGAATACATCTTTATATATGTACAAAATATCAAAGTGTCGCAAGAGTGCCATCGTGGTTTTTGGGAAGGTTTTACACCATAAAAAGCCATGGAAATGGCTAAAAATGACATTTTTTGGTAAACTTAGCCTATTTCAAGTAGATTTGTTGACACATTACGAGGGAAATTTGGAAATGTATGCTTATTTTTTTGAAAGACAATGTTAGGCCATTAGAAATATAGGAAGATGCATTTCAATTTTTCGATAAAACTCAGGGCCAAATTAAGCCATAAATGAACCTTGTCCTTTCTTTGCTGGACAAATTTACACTGGAGGAAATATTAGCCAATTTTTGCTTTAACCACTTATACAGTACTGTAAAATCATTAATTTTCACGTATTTTGGGTAAATTGTAATTTGGTTGTATCTTAAATTTGTGGATTGAAATATTGAAATAAAAATCTCTTGTAACGTAAATGAGGTCAATTGTTCGAGTGGATTTAATTTCCCGATCTATTTAATCCGTGAAATCAACGAAAATTGAAATCCACGAAAATTAATCCACTGTGAATATTAATAACTTTACAGCATTTGTTTAATCTTTCAGAATCGTACAGAAGCACAGATAACTCCCAATTCATCGAATTCCACTAAAGACCCAACAGCCAAGGATAAAACTTGATGAATGAAATAATGACAGAACATAATTATATTCTTATATCTCTATCAACAGGCAGCAATTGTGTTAATTGACAGATTCGTTCATTTATGCTGACAGTAAACAATTCACGGCAAACCTCATTCTTGAAGGGCCCTTCCGAGGATTGTATGGACATGAATAAAGTCATGGACATGGGTTTTGTCTGGAAAAGTAATGGGAGACAATTTGTGCTGTTTTTTTTGTCATGGAAATCACATGGAATTTCAAATAATTGTCTGGAATTTCTAGTTTCCACTTCGAAAACATCAGGAAGATTAGAGAAAAGTAACGGCAAAATACGAGAAGTCGTGGAAGTTTGTTCAATAAAATGGGTATCAGGGGTCCTACTATTCCGGAATATTCTGAAATCGGAATTTGCTGCACTAGAAAGAATGCACATTTCTGCAGAAAATAAAAGTTATTTGATGAAAAAGTGCAAAATAATGACTTCAGAGTTACGGTCATTTGAAATTCATAAGCTGAATTTTGACAATTTTAGAACAATGTTTGAGTTGGAGAAGGGTGTGAGCTAATGGCACCCGAAACAGACTTGCCAATCATTTTCAGGATTGGGCATTATGCCTCAGTAGAACCCCTGAAGTATAAACCCTTGTCTTCTCCTGAGCTTCAAACTTACTTCAATGACAATGTCAGTGTTTATTGGATGGTAATGTCTCAATTTCAACTTTTCCAACTCCCTAAATCCAGTTACTCTGAACTAGGCAGAACGACAAATGTAATAAAGGCTACTGTTGTGGATCATTGATTGATATTTTCTGTATTCTTCAAGTAAATTGTAAAAGGAGTTGTAAAACATTGGCAATATTGCAAACTTTTGCATAATCCATTGGATTCAACTGATGACCTTTGACAAAATATGTGTGGAGCATTCTATTCACTGGCGTCTGGTCTATGGCCAGCATCATTATCACTATTGTTTCCATGTTCTTTGATTTAGTCATCATTTACTACAAACAATCTTGATCATTGATGATTACTTATGTATAATACTTACATAGAAATCAACTTTTTTTACTAAATTTCTATACTTTTATATATACGAGTACCTCTCAACTCTGTGATAGCCGTTGAGTTATTCATTCTGATCAAAGTATCAATTAGTTTTCACTTTGTTTAAAATTTGTTATTTTAGTATTTCTACATTGGATCACAGTAGGTGCACATTATATTCAGGGGTCCTACAATTCCAGAATACTATATTGCACAAGGAAGAATGAACTTTTCTGCAGACAATAAAAGTTATTTGATAAATAACTTTCCAAGTCAAAAAAAATACCAAGTATTGACTGAGTTTTCATATGTTGAATTTTAAGAATTGAACAGTATTTGAAACAGAGTTTTTGTGCAGATTTGTCCTAATGGCACCCGAAAATGATTTGTGTCTTATTTTCAGGATTGGGCATTATGCCTCAGTAGAACCCCTGTATATTAGAATTACGTCCAGAGAGTTCTATGATTGATAATTAACGCTTCTTTGATACATACTTCATATAGAATCTTTCCCAAAAGTACTAAATAACTAGTGCCTTGAAATTGTCACACCTTGCACACCAACACACCAAATATTTTTTCCTGGAAAGCCCTTAGCTCTAGTTTGAGGTTTAAACATGATTCTTCTGGTAATTATTTGTTACAGACATGTATGGCCTTGGATTCATTGTTTATCATGATTTTGTATACTCAGGGTAATGGTCTCATGTTTTACAGTTCATAGTTTTCATTCTGTGGGGCCAACCTTTAAAGTGTTTGTTTGCAGTAGCTTACCCAGGGCTTGCAGATAATGGATCTGTAGGTAGATGTTTGTTAAAACCTGAAAGTTAGATAATGATAAGCTTCACTGTCCTATTATTATGTGTTTTAAAAAATGATAATTATAAATCAATTATAAATTTTGTAAAACAACCTTGGAGCAATTTATATGAGTATGTAGGCTATCGCAAACAAACACTTATTAAGGTTGGCCTTGTCTGCAGATTATTGGTAAAAATCATGTATCGTACAATTGTATGTACTGGTGTGAAATGAGATTTCCTATTTAACAATGTTTTTCGAAGTTCTGTCCCCTGTGGATGTTGGTTACATGTGAGAGGTTTATGGACCAAGAACTGTGTAAATACGCCCAGTACGACATTGTCCCTGTGTGGGATCTGTACTTTAATCTGAGAAGAAGATATAAAAAAAACTTGGTTCTGCATACTGTAAAATCAGATATTTTTTGGGTATTAAATTTTGTGGATTTTATTTCGTGGGGTCATAAACTTGTGGATTACGAAATGAGGAAGGGAAAACAAGTTATGTATTTGGGGGTTTGATAAATTGTGGGCTTAATTTTGTGGTCGAGTTTGACAATAAAATAAACGAAAATTCAACTCCCTCGATAAATAAAGATTTTACAGTAAGCTCTCTCTCAATTATTGTTTAGGTGATCAGTACATAAATCAGTACCAGAGAATGGCGAAGTTTGGGACATGTGTGCATATATAAACTGTCTGTTCACTGTCATGTTAGATGTTGTAATTATTGTAATATACTGAATGTTTGAATTGTGTAAATTTTAGTGCTATTAATGAATAAAATAAAACTTTATTATGATTATATCCTGAGTTACTTACTTACTTGTCTTCACCCCTGGTGGGACATAAAGATAATATTTAGTCGGACAGGGCATCACTCAGCTTAACCAGCCGACAACAGAAAACATAAAAAAACATACAAGGTATACAAGGCACCATGCTCAACACACAACCAAAGGAGAAAATGATCTGCCCAGTCATAGCTAGCAAAAAGCTGAATGAACTAGTTTCAGCAATCAAAAAGCTGAATGACCTAGTTTCAACAGAAAAACGGCTAAAATACCTTGTTTTTGGTGTCTGAAAGCTGCAATGATCTCTCACCACTTGGACCTGTCTTTGGCTATTGTCCTTGCCTCATCCGAAGACAAACCCAGAGTTACACTTGTATTTTGTTACCGTGATACTCAAATATGTAGAAAAGAAGGAAAGTCCTAGAAAAAAGTTGAGCTTGCTATAAGATACATGTAAGTAGTTTATTTGGGGATATTTCTGCAGGTCAACAAGTTGGTGTACTCTCGACTTTTTCCACTGGTCAACATTGAAGCATTTTCTGAATTCAAACATTAAGTGTGCGAAAATACTGGTGCTTTATCAAATTTTTAATTCGATTCTATGTTGGAAAACATTCATGACAGATGAAATATTGGTGAAATTTGCCAATATGTACCTAACCACTTATACAGTATAACAGGTTGGATATGTGATTCTATACATACAAAATTCACATACTTAATAAAGTATCAGTAGTGTTCCAATTGGTACAGTGGTCTGTGTGTATATGACATCAATGTGAACATACTATCAATGTGTATATGGCATCATTGTGTATATGACACCAATGTGTATATGACATCAATGTGTACATGACATCAATCTGTATATGACATCAATGTGTACATGACATCAATGTGTACATGACATCAATTTGTATATGACATCAATGTGTACATGGCATCAATATGTACATAACACCAATGTGTATATGACACCAATGTGAACATGACATCAATGTGTATATGACATGCATCAATGTGTACATGGCACCTGTATGTACATGACATCAACGTGTACCTTATATGGGCAGGATTAGAGACTGACGTATCAAGGCCTGGCAATGATTGCTTATTTACCAAGCCTGTACATTGTTATTGACATACATTGTATTTGTATAATAAGGAAGCATGTACACTATTATATTTAACATTTAAGACTAGTTTATTAAAATATATGCTTAAATAATGCTCTAATAAGGTTATTAGACAGTTACAGGAGTTCCGTATATTCTACCACGAGTTTTAGGTAATCCGCGTCTTACACTTCATCATCACGCAAAGGTCATGTGACAGACAAAATGGTGGACGATTGAGAAACAATCTACGGAAATTACATGTTGCGACTTCCTAATACAATTTGTTTATTTTATTAGTGTTTAGATAAATCAACTTTTGTGTTTATATTTACGACCGACATACACAGACAAAATGAAGAAAAAGGTATGCATTTTATTTCGATGTTTTATGATTTTTGAGTTTCTTTGGACAAAATTATTGCCACAAAATTTCACAACAGACAAATTTGATAGTACGAAACATCATGCTGTTTATTTTATTGTTCATGTTTACAAGGCTTGGGTTTAAAACGTATTTATAATGTTATTTTTGGATCCTGCAACTTGCAGGAAGTGTCTAGCTAACCCAAGTCAACAGCACTCCAGTACTTATTTACTAAAAAGTAACATCGCGTAAATGTCTTATAGTTCTATGTATACATATTTCTCTTGCTTAAATTCCTAATTGCGTTCTACTAAGCAATCGCAAGCTGGTGCATTCACTTGCATTGTCGCACAAAGGTACCAGAATAAATAAATAAGCATAAATATTCGATAAGTTTTGACCAAATAGGCAAATACACTTTTATTGCATCATTAAACATGTTTTTCTTACCGTTGTTCAGTACTCGACCCATCCCTGCCGACCAGTTCTTTTGTAGTTGAGTGGTAAAGCCTTTCAGAAATAACCAAGTGCCTCACCTGAGAATCAAACCAATGACCTCTTATCCACTTGACCATCCTAACCGCCTTTCTAGATCTTAAGTTGACCATCCTAACCGCCTTTCTAGATCTTACTTACTACTCTATATTCTCTATGTATGTGTATTTAAGGTACTGTTGATGGGTAAAAGTGGCTCTGGGAAGACAAGTATGCGATCTATTATATTTGCTAACTACATTGCACGAGATACACGAAGACTTGGCGCAACAAGTAAGTTACACATATGTATTGATTCATGGCTTTCAATTTCTCTAGCCTCCAAAAGTTAAGTTAAAGTTAAAAAAAGTTAAGATACCAATTTTCGAGGGCAGCTTTCAGCAGTTCAGCTACCCTTTGACATTTTAACTTCCCCTGGTCATTGGGCCACCTATGGAAACCTGCATACTAGTCACTATTTTTTCCTGGTGTGCAGCCAATATCGATCTGCGGCGCTCAGAAATATCGAACATGTTCAGACACTGCCCTCACAGGTACCAATTTACACCTTGGACCAGTGGAGCTTGAGGGTTATTCTTGCTCCCACGGGGTTGAACCTGGGACCTCTCGATGCCGAAGCCCGCACCCTACCTTTAGGCCACCGCTCCCCACGGTGAAGTCAGGATGACTCTTGACTCCTAATTTTTTAGGGGTTATCAAAATAAAGTTGGAAGATTTCTATTATTAAAAAAATGTATGTATAAATCGTTCTTCGACAAATATTTTCAAAACTGGCACTTTCGTCAAATTCGAGAGTCTAAATCTTTATTTCTTCTCAAAAGGCTTGATGTACATTGTAATAGATACCATCAGAAATGATGTGTCAAGTGTGAACGAGGTTCCCAATATTATCTTCCTAAAATAAATTGCTATAAATAAAAGTTATTATCAATAGTTTGCATGTATAGTGGGACTCGAACCCATTCTATAAAGCGCCATCACCTAATAACCAGTATCAATGTAAGTTCATTACATCACTCCTGTAATGGGTTGATACGTGGTTAACTACATTGACGTTACAATTACAAGTGATGAGAATAATTACCACATGTCATTTTATTACAAATATAATATAAAGATATGCACCTGGCCGTAAAGCTCAAGATTGACATATTTTGTCTATTTAACATCATTTATCAATTTCGTGGTTTTATTGTATTACAGTTGATGTTGAACATTCACATGTCAGATTTCTTGGTAATCTTGTGTTAAACCTGTGGGATTGTGGAGGGTAAGATGTTGTTAATATAGTCACAGCTTATCTTATAAATACTTAAAACTTAAAGATTCTGAGTCTGACTAATTTGAGCTTTCTGTCCAAAAAAGTATTTTCTGAGTTTGTCGTACCGTATTTACAAAACCATGAACAGTGTGCAACAGAGGCCGAATGCCATGTAACTTTGTTTAATTATGTTGGGCCAGAATAACTTAAAATTTAATGGCCCATGAACCATCATGTTGTTTGGGAAATAACAGTCAGTTTGTCTAATTGAAGTAGGGACTCTGGGACTATGAATAATGATGATCAGAAAGTTGAAGGCCCTATGTCCATGATGCCAAATGTTTTATAAATGTCATATCTGATCTTAGACCATGTGACAAGCAACCTTGTGTTTCCTGGAGTAATATCTTGCGCTGTCCAACTGGTAGATAAGTAAGGAAATTATCCAACTGTACTCACAAATATCTATTTTTAAGACTTTCAAAATGCACATGTATATATAATATGACCATAAAAAGGACCGCTCTGACAAACATCAAATACATCAACTCATGTGACACTAAAAGTACCGTAAATTTATTTGCATTTATTTGTACCCTGATGAAGACTATCATACCGGTAGTTGAAACGTAGGTCAAAAATAAAGAATTGAAACCCGACCTGTCTTGTTCCACGTTCTACATTTAATACTGTAAATCTGTTATATCTTGTCACAACCCTACAGTAGTTATGAAAGAGAATCAAACAAAACATTTATGTTTATATCTTCCACAGCCAAGAAGCATTTATGGAGAACTACTTTGCCAGTCAGCGTGACAATATCTTCCGAAATGTTGAAGTGCTTATTTATGTGTTTGATGTAGAAAGTCGTGAGTTAGAGAAAGACATGCATTATTATCAATCCTGTCTGGAAGCAATATTACAGAATTCCCCAGAAGCCAAAGTGTTTTGTTTGATACACAAAATGGACTTAGTTCAAGACGACCAGAGAGATCTTGTATGTATTGCTGTATTAGACCCATTTTATTCATGTTACCTTTGCTTTGTAATTGCTTTTCAAATGGGTTTCAAACTAGTTCATCTCTAGTTTGGTGGTACTAGTGTTTATCTGAGTGAGATGCTACATTTTAATACACTTGTTACCGTATATAGTAACAAACATAAGCTCATTTGTGGCTGATTATGGCCATCACATGCTTCGTTATTACCTTTCCCCCCCAGCGGCAATCTCATAATCATAATCAGACCAGTTGAACGGGCACACGTTACATTATCTATGTAAATGTGACGTCATGCTGAAGCCAAAATGAAGTATGTTGTCTAAATGTATATAATTTCTTTTACAATGTTAATGACTGTTAGTGCATTTGATTGGTGGCCCCCTTAGTGTATATCTACATCAGTAATATTTACAATATTTTTTGTCCTTAGATATTATGAAATTGAACAATTGTATTAAACACTTTAATACATGACACAGTCGGGAAGGGAGGTAATAATCTGCCCGGAATGAATAATCACCCTTGGGCTGAAGCCCTCCATTAGGACCAGTGAAAATTCTGGAGGACCAGTAACTGTCCTATTTACAAAGTGGGCGCTTTTGCCCTGTCGGACCAGTGGCCAAAATAGTTAGCGTCTAGGCCTGTCGAGGTGATTATTAATTTTCCGGACAGATTATGACCTACCTGCCCTACTGTGTCATGTATTAACCTCTAATTAACATGCCTGGAAGATGTCTAGAATGGATTGGTCTGATTTTCCTATTTGTTTTTTACTGTGCTTCAATCAGTATATTTGTCCATGTTGTATATGTGTCGGTGGACAATAAAAAAACTATTTTTAAAATAATTTTTTTCAGATAATTCGTGAGAGAGAAGATGATTTAAAAAGATTGTCCAAGCCATTAGATTGTACTTGTTTTGCTACCTCAATCTGGGATGAAACTCTTTATAAGGTAAGTAATACTTCTATAGTTTCCCAACTCTTCTATCTTGGGGTTATACACATAGTAAGACATGATTTTCTCTGACGTTGATAATGCAAGATAGGCCTGTTGCTAATGGAAGATAACTCTGTCATACATGAGCACACACGCGACATAGGACTATTTAAGTTTCGGGAGAGGAATATTTAAGTTTCGGGGTATACGTGTTACTGACAATATTAAGTTAAACAAGACGAATATCAATAGGCTCTATACCATTTAAAAAGGTATAAACATTCAATATTTCAAATCTTGTGGGAGAAAAATAATTCATAATGAGACAGTGGATGTAAAACCTTCATAATTAGACCACCCTTTATGAGCAGCTGTGTAACACTGGTCTTTTTACTTAGTTGTGTGGTTGATTAAATGCTAAACTGTAAAACTGGATTGAAAGTTGGTGTCTTTGTTTTGAGGTGGTCTCATCATTGAGATGATCTCATTATTGAGGTGGTCTTTAATTGAGGATTGACTGCGATAAAGACTGGAAATGTAAGACAATGACAATATTTTGTTAGACAAAGTGGCCTCGGCCCGAAAGCAACGTAATTTATTTGACATATACATTGTACATGTATTTTAAACACATGTGATACTAGCATAAATGTATATGAATGTACTATACAAATTATATTCTTTTTTTTCTTTCAGGCCTGGTCATCCATTGTGTATCAGCTAATACCCAACGTCAAACAGCTAGAAAATACTCTCGCCAACTTTACAGGGATCATAGATGCAGATGAAGTCCTTTTATTTGAAAAAGCCACATTTTTGGTGTGTGAATATTTATCACATTTTTGTATGCCTGTGGCCTGTCATAAATAGGGCTTTCTTGAATCCCTTTGGTTGACTGGTGGCATATTTGGGAGGGGATTAACGTAACTCTCCACCCTCCAAGTCCACTCTCTAACTTTATCAGATCATGTGGCTGTCCAGCCAATCTATCCTGTCACATGACTGGCTTAATGAACCTCCAATTTCTTAGATTCAACTCCAATGCTCCTACTTAGGATGAGCAATTTTAGATCTTTTATTTCATTTTAAGAAATTATTTTCAACCAAAATTTAGCAGGACAATAAGCGGGTCATCTTGATGACGTTGGTATTATTCCGACTTAATGAGCAGATTGGACTCTGGATTGGCTAGCATCACATCAGGCTAATTTAAATATTTATTGCACACTGGGAGTCCTGAACGATATTTCCGACATAGCATTATGGCACTGCTGGACAGCAGGGTATGTAATAAAACAAATTATGGTTATTCGAAACTTTAGATACATTGAAATCAGATTTGAATTTTTAAAAATGTTCTTTTGCACTTGATCTTTGCAGGTAATATCTCACTGTGAGAGGAAGCAACATAAGGATATTCATAGATTTGAAAAAATCAGCAATATAATTAAACAGTTTAAACTTAGCTGTAGTAAGCTAGCAGCTTCCTTCCAAAGTATGGAAGTCAGAAATTCATCGTTTGCTGCATTTATTGATGTCTTCACACCAAATACGTATGTGATGGTTGTCATGTCAGACCCTGGAATACGTAAGTTATCACAACTTTATTACGAGGAGTATTTAAATGCTATCACCTCTTTATTACAGGGGGTGTTCAAAAATTACCTACACTATATAGCGAGGGGTGTTGATAAAGTTATCACCACTTTTATTAGGTTCAAAAGATCACTAGTTTATTATAAGGGGTGTTTAAAAGTTATCACTAATTTATCACGAGGGCTGTTCAAAAGTCATTACGTTTTTATCACAAAAAAACATTTCAGACAAGTGTTACAATTATACTCAAAGTAATCAATGTACACAACTCATTTTGAAGTATGGTTCGGTGTAGGTAACTGCTAGTTTGTCAAAAGTTAGGGTAATGTGACTGGGTATTCTCCATATCACTAAAATACTGGTGACCAGTGGGATTTAAAACAATACTTTTTCAAAAAGAGCATTAAAATCAGAACCAGAGATTTGATTGGATGGTTTGCTGTGTGCATGTTATGTGGTATTATTATTGATATTTTATCTGTTTTAGCCTCTGCAGCAACTTTGATCAACATCAAGAATGCAAGAAAACATTTTGAAAAATTGGAACGTGTTGATGGCGGCCATCCCTCGATTACAACATAGTGTACAAACTTCTACAGAGATTTGTTATATAAATGAAAGAGTTAATAGATCCACTAGACACAGGGACAACTGCCAGATGTTTATGAAAAGCTTATATTGTTGTTAATCATAATGTTTTTGTTATGAAAGAAGGTGATTTCGTCATCTGATATGATTTGAAAAGGCGATGTGTTTGATATATACTGATCTGACAGCAAAAGATACAAAACTTTATATTAATGTAACTACAGAAATGATTATCATGACTTAATGTACATGTATATTTAGTAAAAATAACAAGCTGGTAAAATCAAAGAAAACAGCATTTATATTATTTTAACTTACAAAATAAATATTATATACACACAGGTTATCATAGAAGGTGAGTGTGCATATAGTGCTATTTTGGTGCTATGTTTAATAACATAGGCAATAATGTGGTATTTAATGATACATGCTGTATTGACTAATTTCAATGGAAAACTTGTTGTGTTCTTTTGCCCTTCAAGCGAGTTTGTAGTATAAGTGATATGGCAGAAACAGGTGAAATGTTTGAACTATGTGAAGTGCTGACTGCAGAGACTGAAAGGCATGTGTAGATGTGTGCATTCTGTATTTTCTCATGTCTCAATTATTGTGTCACTCAGTCTATATTATGTTGCTTTGTAATGCATTTTATTAGCTCACCTGCCACAAAGTGGCAAGGTGAGCTTTTGTGATTGTTTTTTGTCCGTCGTCCGTCTGTCCGTTAAACTTTTCACCGTTAACACTCTAGCACTTTCAATTTTGCTTTGATCTTCATAAAACTTGGTCAGTAGTTGTACCTCAATGAAATATAGGTCAAGTTCGAAGTTGGGTCATGTGGGGTCAAAAACTAGGTCAGTAGGTCAAATAATAGGAAAACCTTGTTAACACTCTGGATGTCACATTTTTGCTTTGATCTTCATCAACCTTGGTCAGTAGTTGTATCTCAATGAAATCTAGGTCAAATTTGAAGTTGGGTCATGGGGGGTCAAAAACTAGGTCATAAGGTCAAATAATAGGATAACCTTGTTAATACTCTGGAGGCCACATTTTTGCTTTAATCTTGATTAAGTTTGATCAAAATGTTTATCTTGGTGACCTTAAGGTCAAGTTCGAAGTTGGGTCATATGGGGTCAAAAACTAGGTCAAATAATAGGAAAACCTTGTTAACACTCTGGCGGCCACATTTTTGCTTCAATCGTCATGAAGTTTGGTCAAAATGTGTATCTTGATGACCTTAAGGTCAAGTTTGAAGTTGGTTTATGTGGGGTCAAAAACTAGGTCAATAGGTCAAATAATAGAAAAACCTTATTAACACTCTTGAGGCAATATTTTTGCTTTAATCTTCATCATCTTTGGTCAAAATGTTTATCTCGATGACCTTAAGGTCACGTTTGAAGTTGGGTCATGTGGCTAAAAAACTAGGTCAATATGTCAAATAATAGCAAAACCTTTTTAACACTCTGGAGGCCTCAGTTTTGCTTAACCTTCAAGTTTAGTCAAAATGTTCATCTTGATGACCTTAAGGTCAAGTTGAAAGTTTGGCCATGTTTAGCAGGTGAGCGCCCCAGGATCTATGATCCTCTTGTTTTTGTTTCCCCCCAATTCTTGTCTATCAGCGAATTCTTCAACCAGAATAGGTTTCCCAGGCACAATGTGCCATTAACATCAATATTAGACTGTGTCTGGTGTCTCTTGAGTATATAATGTCATTTCTGTGTTAGTGGTCACCTGGCATAAACAAAATGCGCAATTTCATATAAGCAAATGAAACAGCTATGACCAAGTTGTTATATAATTAATCATAACAACTTGGTTCTAGATGTTTTATTTGCTTGTACATAAATGTATGCAATTGTGTATTTAAAACTATTTGTATTTTGTATTCTATTTCTGAGTCTGTGTCTATATTTTGTAAAATATATTTTCTTCATACAGTTTAACTCAGCACTGTTCTTCTATATATTGTGTTGTTTGTGCTCATTGTGTACATATTTGCTGAAGCTTGTTTATATGTGTCTACTGAATCATCGTTATCATAAACCTTACTTTGTGAAAATAAAATTGTGCTGCCCAAAACAGTGTTGATTGTACGACCGGCATTTTGGCTCACCTTTATATAGAAGCACAAAAATGCTCAAGATAAGCCTTCTTCATGCTGGAATACCTGTTGCATTATGTGTCAACAATTTCTTTAAATCTGCTCCTAATTTGAATGAATTTTGTGCAATCTGTACAGGATTGACCCTTTGGAGGTACAATAGTATCAAACATTTCGGTTCTTTGCATATGAACGTATGTTATGTGGTAGAAACTACTAGGTTCTGGTATCAAAATCTGTGTCACCAGGTCCGATCAAAGAAAAATCTTGTAAGCACTCTTTATCACACTGTTAGTCTATCCAATCTAAGTCAAGTTCGTAACTGGGGTAAAAATCTAGGTACTAGTAATCTTGACAAATCAAAGGAAAACCTTATAAATACTCATTCTCTAAATGTCTGTTTTCATGAAACTTTGGCACTATGTTTTTGCCTATCAAATCTAGGTCAAGTTTGTATGGCGTCAAACAAGAAGGTCTCCAGGCCACAACACAGAAAAACCTTGTAAGCTCTCCAGATGTCACAGTTTTCACTAAATCTTTATGACACTTGGTAACGATGTTTGTTTCAATCAAATCTAGGCAAAGTACGCAACTGGGTCATCTGGGGGTAAAGAACTAATTAAGTCACCAAACCATACAAAAACATTGAAAGCACTCTTCAGTTAACATTTTCACTTAATCTTTATGCAACTTTGGCATGTGTATGACCATATCACATCCAGGTCAAGTTCGTAATTGTGCTATTTGGGTTCAAAAACAAGCAGGGGCGTAGCTAGAGGGGTTTGAATGTGTACGCAAGAATGCTAGGGGGGTCTGGGGTCATGCTCCCCCTGAAAAATTTTGTTCCCTAGAACGTCTCTGGTGCGTTCTGGCGTGTTTTTTGCATCATCTTTAACATCATTTTTACTGATAAAACCATTTTTCTTTTGTTTGTATAATGGTTTTTAAAAGTGTTTCTAAGAAATGCTGAAAATACTAAAGGCTTACCCCCTTAGGGCTTAGGCATCAGTTTTTATTGCATTTTTCGATCATTTATTTTTCACTTTTGAGGAGCATGTGTACGCAGCTGCGTATTCTGCGTACAGGTAGCTACGCGCCTGACAAGGTCAATAGGTCATATCAAAGGAAAACCTTAGCACTCTAGTGATCACCGTTTTCACTTAATCTTTATGAAACTTGGTCACGAGTATGTCTCTGTAAAATATAGTTCGCAACTAACGAATACATGGTCTTAGCATAAAAATTTGCTAGATCCAATGTGTCTTAACTGTAAGGCCTCATATGAGCGCTTTAATGCCAATGGGCCTCTTCAAGTCTTCTTCAATGACATCTCCTTAACCACAGAACGGATTTTGCACACAGACTACTGGAATAGTACCTGGATGTCACGTGTATACAGTTCAGATCTGCTACATACACTTAATTACACACCTAGATTTTTCATGATTTACACAACTGTTTCTTTGTTTGACCCAGAGTAATAACCCACATGCAGTTTGGTTACTAACCCGCGCCCGTGCACATATAGACCTCCACGTGCTGAAAAGTATTTATATTACATGTAGTAGGATAGATGTGTACATAAAGGATTAACAGTTACGGAAAATGGATTAAGGTGCATCTACACGGTAAGTCTTGGTGTATCGAAGATGTACACTTCACAAGATGTACATCTTCCCTAACTACACGGTACACCATGGCTTACAAATCACACGTTATTTCTCTCCAAATACTTGTTAACAATGGAGTCGGTTGAGGAAGACCTATTGATAGGACTTTGTGTGGTGTCGATATGTATCATACTGTATGGTATAAATCTATGAGCAGTTCCGTTTCGGTGTTACACCAAGCCATTTCTGTACTGTAGCGACTATACAATGAATGTGTCGTACATCTCCCGAAAATGTGTGGTAGAAGTGTACTACTCGTTACTACACGGTACATTTTGACTTATAGGTCAAGATGTATACACCAAAACTTACCGTGTATATGTACCTTGTTATAGCAGCAGTCGTGCATTTTAACAGTGTCCTTGAATATAAAAATATGGTCACGGAGTCATAAAGATGTACAGTCAAACCAGTTATGGACCACCCACAAATCTGTCGACAAAAAACACTTATTTATCTACCATAGAATTATCCTCAATTGAATTAAACCTGTTAAGAAAGACCACCTGTAAACAGAAAGCACTATTTTGTTGTTCCTGTTGGTGGTTTTTATCGACAGGTT
Source organism: Spisula solida (assembly GCA_947247005.1). Taxonomy (NCBI): domain Eukaryota; kingdom Metazoa; phylum Mollusca; class Bivalvia; order Venerida; family Mactridae; genus Spisula; species Spisula solida. The sequence continues at coordinate 39,663,145 of OX365958.1, read as the reverse complement.
TGACTGTATCTGATTAAATCACCAAATTAAAGTTTATTTTTTGACATGTGTCTGTTCAACCGACTGTACATTTACCTCCTTCCCCATCGTTCGACCCTTTCATACAGCAGGGTAAAATGGAACGTAGGGGTTACTCTTGCTCAGGGACATTAAGCAAGTGAAACAGACGAGAATGGAATCCGGGACTTCTCGATCTCAAAAAGCGCCATAGCCTTGGTCACCACTTCCAACTTAAAAACATGCCAACAAAAACATTTTACTGTTCCTCTTGGGGGTTCTTGTAGACATGTTTGATCCGTCATCGTATACAAAAATCGCACAAAACATAAATTCCGATGACAACTGTCACACTTATATATCTTCACAGTGAAATTAAAACCTTCATTTGTTATACATGTAACTGCAAAACAATCACATGTTTAATTTTAAGTTACAAATGTGCAATTCAATTAACAATAAGGTTTTACCTGTACGTAAATTTGGTTGGCTTCATGCTCATCCAAAATGTCAAAATCTTATCTGAATCGAAGTTATGTCATGTACGTATGATGCACATTGTAGTCCACAGTTGCGTATAGACCGATGTCGATAATCTGACCGTTTGTTTATTGAAGGCTATAACATAAACATAATACAGGTGACCCAGCTTTGAAAACATGCATACAAACTCTTTATTAGGCTCACAAAGCACACATCTTTCAATTGCAACCATAGCGCAGTTGGCAGAGCAGATAGTTTCAAATACCAATGGAATAACGTTTTAGGTTCAACCTCCACACTGCCTTTATTTTCTAAACGCACCTATAGTTCGCCGGAGATAACACTTGCCTTTGTTTACTTAGAAAATACACGTAAATGCCTCTTTAAGCTAGAGAGGCATTTACGTGTATTTTCTATTAGTCCCATATACGTTTAATAATGTTTGTGTGATTAGTGTATGGGTCTGGGTTTACAATGGTGATGATAAAAATAATACAGGTGCGTAGCTGGGGGGGGAGTCCAGACCACAAGTATCTGTGATTTGTTGGACTTATATATGCCATTCTACTCTAATGACAAACTACAAGGTTGACAATTTGTCCATAATTATCCAATTACCTCCCTTTATGCACCCAACAACTAATTATTAAAGCAAAGATTAATAACCATTATAGAGCATAATAGTATGCTAAAGGTGCACTAGGTGATATGGTACGACACTGTCGTAAAACAAGGTGACTAGGTACGATCTTATTGTTGTACGAAATGACTTCCCTATTTTCTTGCAGAGTTCCTTCCCTTACTTTATATTCGCCATTTGCATCGATAATAATTGCCAATTAAGGTAGGCTATGCTATTATCAAAAACACTTAACGCTGAAATATATTGATATTTTTAACTTGAAATATTGTCGTGCATACACTTTATTCCCACATTTACCGATTAAGAACCGCGATCCGTTCTGCGACGTAAAGAACTACTAGTAGTCGTACCCGAGGACATTCGACCCTATCGTGATTACCAATTACAACCGACTGTTACAGTAATGTCAGTTTTCAAGTAAATGCATAAAAATTAATATACTTTATATTGATATATTTGTAAACAGAGAACATGGAAGCTTCTGACAGATTTTTTTCATTGTTTCCATTTGTTTGTGGTGTTTGTAACGCTAAGTATAATGGTATAGGACTATATTTTTCTCATATACTGGGACACAACGATATTAAGGAATACTTGCATTGTTGCGTTGACGCCAGCAACGATCCAAGTACGGCAGAAAATGTGTATTCCTGTAGTAAATGTCAATTTAAGTTTCCGACATTATGTACACTGTATGAACATCTGCTAGAGGACGAGATTCTCACAGAGTTCATATTCAGAAGTGAAGAAAAAACAGCATATGCACTGAATGAACCAACTGATGATACATCTTCTGTGAACGACTATGAAGAAGATGAACATGAAAAATTAGATGAAGATGTTGGTGAAAATGTTGACATGTTTGGTAGCCAGGTGGATCAATGTAGTGACAGAAACGTCACCAGTAAGTGTTCTCCAAGAGTTTCTACGCAAACACAACAAACTTGTCAAGTCGAAACAAAAGAAAATTTGTTGAATAAAATTAATTTTAATAAAAAAGAAGCGAATAGTTCATGTAATGAAAACAACACAAATGCTATTGACAATGTATACACGAATGTATGTGAAGAAGAAACCAGTATGAATGAATCTGCTGATGCTTTCACAGAAAGTGGTACTTCATCTTCACACAAAGTGTCAAGAAAAGGCGCAAGCAAAGTAAGTAAAGTACATTTTCAATGAACACATGATATACCATCGCCGTGGCAGAATCATTTTATTGTTTTTTTTGTAATATTTTTCTTTTAACGGTATTTTTGGCTATACCTAGGACAGTTAGTTCCTTGAAAGACATAACATTGTCTGTCTGATTCAGTAGTGAACCTTGATTCTGTAGCTCAAACATGATGATATTAAAGCACATTAGTTATAGCAATCTGAAGTTAGCATTGGCTAAAATATTGCCATATATATTTCTTTGGATTAAATTGCACGCCACATATGTACTCTAAAATCGTATTATTCTATCACAATTTATCAGGGTGTACTATGTACAGTAACCATTTTGTGAGTTTCAACTACAGGGTTTGAGTTGACATTTGTACTTAGGACGCTTCGGGTGTTCAAGGCTAGTATCAATGTCACAGTGATCTTAAGTGTGAAATGTATTCACCATATCGACATTACAGGTTCAAATCCGTTTTCCGGGATAACGGAATTTATTGAGCGACAATGTGCGAGATATTCCGAATGTACGTCAGGGGGAAAATGCATATAGCGTATAGAACAACCAGGTACAATAATAGGGATTGTTTAAGCCAATTGATAAGAATTTATAAAAAGTCTTACTAGAACACAATGACAACACAATTTTACGACCTCGCTGACAATATGTTTGTCTAAATAATATGTTTAACTTGAAATATGAGTACATGTATATTCCTCGCCATCGGTATCGAGCTACGGAAGCGGCAATGTTGAATAAAATGCAATATTTCAAGTATAAAGCATATTTTAGGATAATTATTGCTAAAATTTAAAAACAAAGATGTTTAATGATAATGTACGATAGTTGTTTTTATACGCTTTTCATATTTAAACGTTGAAAGAAGTTTTATATACACTCCCGCTATACGGCTTATTGCTCGCTGTCCCCCTGACCGTGAAATTTTGAATCCGGAAAAACGGGTTTTATCCTGTAATGTCGATATCGAGAATAACTGACTGTGAGTAGGGGGGCATTCAGGGATTCACACATTTTTTTAGTTGCTTGCGTGATCAATTTATCATTCATATTTCATGGTACCTGTACTCTTGATTATCACGGGGGTTATTCAATTTACTATATGGACACTTTTGCTATCAGTTAAATCCTGAGAGTTATGTTGCATTTTGAATGAAGGAAATCAGGATGAAAATCTCATTTGGTACGAATTCAGTGGTAATAAGCATATATGGGGTTACTAGGCGTAATTAACACATCGGTATTTTTAATACAAATGTATATAGTAGAACTATCGTTATTACCTGCGGGCTTGAGCCCGCAGGTCTATTGGTATGCTCAAAGTAAAAAATCTATGGAGGGGCACGTGATCTATTCTCGATGGTTTACAATTTCCAAAAAAAATCCAAAAAAGAAGCATGATGTAATAATTTCGTGAACCAGACTAATTCCATTATTCCATGCGGATAACATCGGTCTTTGTCGCATTGCAATAGTTGATTTACCGAAGAAATCAGATCTGTCCGAAATTTCATTGTGAGCGCTCGGCAATCAAGACCATGCATCTAAACAGCAGGTGTCTGCAGCTGCATAGGCAAAGCGGCTCGGTCAATAATAAATATAGTGAGCACGTAGAGAACACATTGCTAGGATTAACAGAAGCATGGTTTATTGATACATGATAAATGTTTTTCAAATTCTTTGTTGTTCATTCGCTCGGCACATAACACAACCAAATAATTGAGGATATATGTTTGTTTAAACTGAATACGATTTGTTGTGATAAAGTTGAAAAATACTGTTACATATTATAGTTGGTTATGTTAGATTAATCGGAATTGTCCGATATTACAAGTCATGTATTTGAATTACTTGGACAGATATATTTAAACATACACCGGAATAAATTCGATCAGAATCCAAACTACAAAAACATATCCTAAACAATACAACTAAATCATCTGCCCGCAGAAAACTATTTGACTTGTCTTTATTTGAAATAAATACTTTTTCTAATGTTGTAGTTATTTATATTTGTTATATGATGTATAGAGGATCTTTCATGGATGTTTATAATGTACGAGTTTTCTGTGCTCGTCTGTTTAAGTTGAGTGCTGTCTTCCATGTTCTATTATCAGGGCTTTTTTTCACTATATACGAGGGGCCTATATTAGGCCCCTTCACAATTTGCTATAGGCCCCTTTCACAAACCTAAAAGGTCCCTTAATTCACAATTAGAATTTGCGTCATGTTTTTTGTAAAATCAACTTCACAAAGCACCAAACAAACAAATTACAGATAACAGTCATATGTTCCTGTACAGGTCTTGATATAAAGTATTATATCATAGATACATGCATGTTTGGGAAAAGTTGACAAACATGAACTAACATCTGAAAAATTTTGTATCATAATTTGGTGATTTAACGCGTTAAGTTTTTCACAATTTGAAAAGTTTCCGCGCCTACTTTTTCACAATGTTGAGAATTTTCGCGCTAATTTTTCACAAAATGAAAGGGCTTGGGCCTTTTCACAATTCAGCGAAAAAAAACCCTGATTATCTAATATAATTTAATGAAGCAAGTCGTGTCATAAAATTAGGTTTATTTGTTTAATAAAACTCGTATGTAATGAGCACTCGATTCTCCACATCTGTGCACTATGTTTAATACAGGTTGACAAGAAGCTTGCAGTCGACTCGTATTATCCATGTGAAGTGTGCGGAGGCATTTACAAATATCACAGGCTGAGAGAACATAAAGCCGTACATGCTGAACCTACATTTGAATGTGTCGAGTGTAATTTTAAGGTAAATAGTTATCCAAAATCTTTGAAGTATATATATAGTATGTGCACAATTACTAGGTAATACACAAGGGGATCACACGGGTATCACTATTTATTGATCAGGGGGAGGGCGGGAGAATTTCGAATATAATAGTTTGTTTCGCAAATTGAGTGGGTAAACGTTTGTCATGAGAAAAACAGAAAAAAGTGTCTCCTACATTTCAAGAATATATATATTTTCAGTAAAAAATAGTTTGTCCAGTCTATTAAAAATAATTTGTTGCTCATACTAGCCTCTTTTACAATTATGGCTGTTAAATACAGAATTTCAATGAAAATCAAATAGATGACATTATCTTTTCAAAAACATCCACGCCTCGCTCAATTTAATCAATATAATATGTAGAATGTCTTATATTCTTTGATCAACAAATTTAGTAGTACTTACTTTGTAGTGCTGATAAAGTTCTACATCCGGAATGACCGATATGTCAACATTATTAATACATATACGTACTATGAAAAAGTGTGAAGTTGATATATTGGGAAAATAGATTGTCTTAAAGCAATAAGCTGAATTGACAGACTGTTGCATTGCACAGAATATTGAACTACATGCATATACGAGGCTTCCACTCTGAACATTTCTCAGTCTTTCAATGGGTGTAAGATTGAGTTACGAATATTGTATTACAGTTCAGCAGCAAACAACGGCTGGCACAACATAAGTCAACTAAACACGCCACAGAAGACAAATACATCTGTCATGAATGTGGGAAAAGTTTTAAAGCCCAATCATACCTGCGTCAACACGGGTAAGTACCCATATTTCCTTAGTCATTTCTCCGGGTGGAATTGTCATTTTTTATATTTAATATAAAAAAGAAATAAATTTTAAGAAATAAAATATTCAAAAACAGTTGTATACACTACGCCGAAGTTCTTATTGGCCATCCTATAAAATCTGATTCTATGTGATATATTCAACCAATACATATGATGTTAAGTTATGTTTTTATTCCACACGTTAATCTATCGATTTAGAGAAATAAAACACGTGTTTTCGTGCAAAATCATCCATGCGGAACGGTAAGTGCGAAATGGCTTTTGTGCACGTGCCTTTTGGTTAGATACTTCTCATTGTAAGCCAGCGAGGTGTTTAGTGCCTTTTGGTAAGATACTTCTCATTGTAAGCCAGCGAGGTGTTTATTGCCTTTTGGTAAGATGCTTCTCATTGTAAGCCAGCGAGGTGTTTAGTGCCTTTTGGTAAGATACTTCTCATTGTAAGCCAGCGAGGTGTTTAGTGCCTTTTGATAAGATACTTCTCATTGTAAGCCAGCGAGGTGTTTAGTGCCTTTTGGTAAGATACTTCTCATTGTAAGCCAGCGAGGTGTTTAGTGCCTTTTGATAAGATACTTCTCATTGTATGCCAGCGAGGTGTTTAGTGCCTTTTGGTAAGATACTTCTCATTGTAAGCCAGCGAGGTGTTTATTGCCTTTTGGTAAGATGCTTCTCATTGTAAGCCAGCGAGGTGTTTAGTGCCTTTTGGTAAGATACTTCTCATTGTAAGCCAGCGAGGTGTTTAGTGCCTTTTGATAAGATACTTCTCATTGTAAGCCAGCGAGGTGTTTAGTGCCTTTTGGTAAGATACTTCTCATTGTAAGCCAGCGAGGTGTTTACACTGATTTTCAATAACTAGGTCCATGCCATGTTCCGTTATTTTATTAACAAACAAACCGCTGGAAAGCTTACAAATATGTCTCTACAGAAGGTTATTACATCAGCCCAAACACTGCGATAAAATAATCTCTTCCATCGTCCTTAAAAAAGTTCAAATTTTCAAAACATCTATCAAAATTTAAACCTTCGTTATTGTCGCCGACTCAAAATACCCAAATGAACAACCTCTTCTTTTTACGAGTAGCTCATTGGAGACGGTATTTTTTGTTTTAACATCAAGCTCAAACCTTCTTTTCAATAATTCATGAGGCAATCTGCTGTCCATTGTCAGCTATAGTGTCAAATTTTAATGCGTTTCATGTGTCGCCAATTTTTTCAATTTTAAAAAACCTTCGTTATTGCCTATTAATATAGTGTAGCAAACTAAGAAATAACTTGTTTATGACAAATGAAACATCATTATGTATACCACCAAAGCCTAAATAAGACTATAGGAACGCAGGCATATACAAATTATTTATTAAATCGCGAACACTGTGCATCATAAAATATTAACCTTTACTCAAAAGTAATAGCTTAAAACTTTCGTGATCATAAAAGATGCACATTAATACTAAAACGGACTCCTGGTAGCCTATTTACACAACCAGATATATCATCTTGATGTAATAAAAACGAAATTTATGTTTAATACAGTGTTATACATTAAACTAATTTCAGTTTTGTACACAGTTTAAACCTTCGTGATTTAAACTTTCGTTGCCAAAATTCGAAACTAACGCTAAAAACGCAGAAGATTACAATTATATGACTTTTTGTTAGGCCTATTTGAAGTGTAGACTTGCTTGAATGCGAAATCGCCGAGAGATGTCGTAAAACATTGCTTGTATTTCCAACTAGAGTTGTGAGTATTTTTACCTTACTTTCCAACGAAAATATTTTTTCAATAAGATTGACTGAGATAGTATCTAACTATGATATTATTCGCACAATATAACGTTTTTTACAAGATAAACATTTACATAAGAGAGTATGGCTTCCTTTTTGTATAACACTTGTGTTTAAATCTATAAAACCTTCGTTATCCTGCGATAACGAAGGTTATATCACTGCATTTGGTGAGAAAAGTTATATTATAACGTGTATGTACACATTTTACTTCATTGCATTTAAAAGTCTGTTACATGTGTATGAAATTGGTACCATTACATAATTTGCAATGTGTTCTGTTATTATTTGTTGAAGAGAAAACCGGACTACGGTAAAATATATAATAGTCTTCGTGTTTTGCAAGTGATTGTTAGAACAGTTATCCTATTATCCATACGCAATATCAACCTAAGTATTGCTATTGCATAGACTTATATCATTTGTTAAGTTTTATAGTGCATTAATTTAGTTACAGTCTTACGATTTGGTTTATAATTACGATAACGAAGGTTTCATAAAGATAACGAAAGTTTAATTTATTATATGCGTTATTATAACTATGACCAAGAGTAATGCTGAAATCCAAACGGTATATTGTAAGCGCCTGAAAGAGCAAAACAATGAAGACTACCTATGACTGGAACGAGAGAGAATGTGCCGTAATTATGTACCGTCCTCTAAACTGCCAGAAAGAAGGTGAAAAGGGAGAAACAGGCAAAACAGAAAATACTGAAAATAACAGATATGAAGACGTTAGAAAAATACAAGAAGAAAGGGAAACCGGCCATGTGGTTGAAACAAAATATGCAGTTGATAATCATGTTACTACTGAGTGCAAAGATATCTTGTTTATTGATAACATTGTTAATCAAGACGATGCAAATCATGAAGTGAATTTTGTGAAAACTAATATGCAGTTTTTCTATTGACCTAGACATAACGACATAGTTAGATGGAAGTCTTGTCAAATATTGATACTAGTAGATGCACCAAAGGCTACTGGAAAGTCAAAGTCATTGTTAAAAAGTAGTGATAGTAACAGATAGTGTATTTTGAACATGTATGCGGTGTATACTGAGAAGTTCTGATGTCACTAAACCTTCGTTATCAGCCAGGTTGTTGGTATTGACGTTTTCAATTAGCCTGTTTGGTATTATGTTTAAGTTTTGTGTCCAAGTGTCTCTTGTACATTTCAGCATGCTTATTAATGTAGTTACAACTTAGATACTTGCAAATGTTCCCAAAATAATTGTCAACATGTTATATTCTGATTCTCAGGAAACCTTCGTTACCATTGTTATTTTACCGTCTGTCGCCATGTTATAAGTATGTTACATTATCAAAATGATATCATAACGTGTTTTGTGGTAAATTGAAATCAGAAACACCATAGAAACGTGTTTTATGTTTGTATACGTTTGCCAGTTTGACTTTTAAGTGTTGTTCTGATTAATTGCTGACATTTCAGGTATGACTTTGAAATAAGTTTTCTTCAACTTTTTGATATGATAGTACTAAATATTCATTGTAAATGCATGTTATACATTGTTGTACTTGTTTATCCTAGTTCTGAACATTAAACAATTATTTAGATTAAAAATATGTTGCTTTTTTGTATTTATCCATTATAACACAAAACCTTCGTTATTATTTGGCTGACTGTTAATGTTTGATCTACTTTAAAAATTATATGTAGATGGATCGAAAATAATGGTTCATTTGAATTCTATATACGATTAACAAGTTGCATTTGGGTTGATGCGCGATCACACAATAACGCATTGTTTGTTTCAATGAAAGTTAAAGCAAGCACATACTTATATTTATTTTGTTTACAGCCAAATGATTAGTGCGAATATATCGGTAGAAATTCAAACTTGTTATTTGATCATTTCGTTCAGACCTGATCACATTTAGAATCGCCATACATCATAATTGCGATTACAGTTAGTTGAGCTATATTTTTGATATAGTATTTCAAATAAGTGTGCAATTAACATCATAGGGCTGTGATAACGGAGGTTTTGTAAGTACTAGAATTGGTTTCTACCTACCTGTGTTTGCATGATCATAACATAAAAACTACGAAAGTGTTGCATTCAAGATTTTCGGGCATGGTTACTGGATGATATATCAAACTTTTAAGGTAAGATCAAACTGAATCAGGAAAGGTCGCATTTTTAGTTTTTTTCCTTACCGTTTGGACCTAGTTATTGAAAATCAGTGTTAGTGCCTTTTGATAAGATACTTCTCATTGTATGCCAGCGAGGTGTTTAGTGCCTTTTGGTAAGATACTTCTTATGTGATTTCAGGATAAAACATCGGACAGAGCGTCCAGCTGAATGTCAAGTTTGTCACTCGAAGTTTAAAAACGGGATAGCGTTACGAGTACATATGAAAAATCACTCAGGTATTACCACCTTGTAAATGTTGTTGTGTATCCTTACTTATGTAAGTGATAGGTTGAGTGCTACACCTCAACTTCCAATTGTGCTTGACATAAAATATATGAACAAAAACATACGTTTTTAGCGTGGCGGACATCTTTGTTGTTTGATAGAGACTTGTGCGAGTCCCCCCCGTTATATCTTCATCTTGACTGTTGTTTTAAACTTTATATGGAGGTTTGGCACAGTAGTTGATCAATATTGAATTTGAGTTCAGTAGGCTTTAAACATAAATTGCTACTTATCTCTAGTGGGAGCAAATGTGTTTTAAAAACACCTTATGTTTGCCATTGTAGACATTTTAAAAGTTCATTAATATGTATACATGTGTAATTCATTGTTGGTAAAGGTAACTGACGTTATCGCCACACATAACTCGCAGCAGTTGTTTAGTCGTAGTCGTCGGATTGTATATTTGCGGTGACTTAGACACACCGGCGGAACTTCCTATCGGATACCGGTTTTACAAACAGAAGTCTTAACGATAAACGTGCACTAAGGCTGTCCTGTAGACAAAACAATGAATTGTATCCCATCATAAAGGCTGTTGTGAGACACAATACCGATTGCAACATATTTTACTGATATCATAAGCTTTGTAGTTGGCTTCTCTTTCAGATGTGCGACCATACAAATGCAGCAATTGCGATAAAACATTCAGACGTGCAGGATGTTTGCGAAAGCACAATGCATATGTTCACTCAACTGTTAAACAATTTCCGTGTCTAGAATGCCATAAAATGTTCAAAAACAGCTGTGATGTTAGAAAACATATGCAGATACATCGGCCACCAAAACATTTCTGTGATGTTTGCGGCAAATATTTTATACAACATTCTAATATGCGAATACATATGAAGGTTCATTCTAAAGGTGAACTCCCTCAAAACCGGACTCTGTTCGGACCGGGAAACAACCTGGGCGTCTAGATCTGCGTAAAAGAAGAACTTTGTGCCCTCAGGCTGTTGAATTTTGCCAGACGTATCAGCTCTTTGTTTATTCGTAATTTACAAAACTTATTGTTAGCGAAACGAAAGTTTTGTAAGACCTTTATTCAGGCTTTCACAGATACACTCCCTTGAAACGTGTATTTGCATATTATACATGTGAAGTAAGGACTTTTGTGCGATCCTATGACCTGTGCCAGTATCATGTCAATCTCTATTTTATATATTTGACTGCCCAATGGCGACAGCTCTTATCTGTATACTAGTATGTGAATTGTTCATGTGTGCCCTAAGGCATAGCTGGCTACTGTTTATTAGTAATAAACTTTAAGCTATATTTTATTTTGTTTGTTTGAACAATAATGTTGCTTTGAAAGGTATACGTTACATTAAAACGCACGTTCTCAAAATGAGAATAATAATAAACTATGTTCTGTACCTTTCGGGTACTGTTGTAAGTGCTTTGATAAACAGTACCCTGCTGTTTCTGTCGGAGTGCTACAGTCACTGATTTTCAATAACTAGGTCCATGCCATGTTCCGTTGTTTTATTAACAAACAAACCACTAGAAACCTAAAAAATTTTCAAAACATCTAAATTTAAACCTTCGTTATTGTCACCGACTCAAAATACCTAATTGAACAACGTTTTCTTTTTACGAGTAACTCATTGGAGACGGTATTTTTTGTTTTAACATCAAGCTCAACCCTTCCTTTCAATAATGCATGAGGCAATCTGATGTCCATTGCCAATTATAGTGTCAAATTTTAATGCGTTTCATGTGTCGCCAATTTTTTCAATTTTAAAAAACCTTCGTTATTGCCAATTAATACAGTGTAGCAAACTAAGAAATAACTTGTTTATGACAAATGAAACATCATTATGTATACTACAAAAGACTAAATAAGACAATAGGAACGCAGGCATATACGCATTATTTGTTAAATCACGAACACCGTGCATCATAAAATATTAACCTTTACTCAAAAGTAATAGCGTAAAACTTTCGTGATCATAAAACATACACATTAATACTAAAGCTGACTCCTTGTAGGCTATTTGCACAACCAGATATATCATCTTGATGTAATAAAAACGAAATTTATGTTTAATACAGTGTTATACATTAAACTAATTTTAGTTTTGTACACAGTTTAAACCTTCGTGATTTAAACTTTCGTTGCCAAAATTCGAAACTAACGCTAAAAACGCAGAAGATTACAATTATATGACTTTTTGTCAGGCCTAATTGAAGTGTAGATATACTTGAATGCGAAATCTCTGAGAGATGTCGTAAAACTTTGCGTGTATTTCCAAATAGAGCTGTGAGTATTTTTACCTTACTTTCCAACGAAAATATTTTTTCAATAAGATTGACTGAGATAGTATCTAACTATGATATTATTCGCACAATGTAACGTTTTTTCTAAGACATACATTTACATAAGAGAGTACGGCTTCCTTTTTGTATAACATTTGTGTTTAAATCTATGAAACCTTCGTTATCCTGCGATAACGAAGGTTATATCACTGCATTTGGTGAGAAAAGTTATATGATAAGGTGTATGTACACATTTTACTTCATTGCATTTAAAAGTATGTTACATGGGTATGAAATTGGTACCATTGCCTTATTCGCAATGTGTTCTGTTATTATTTGTTGAAGAGCGAACCGGGCTACGGTAAAATATATAATAGTCTTCGTGTTCTTCAAGTGATTGTTAGAACAGTTATCCTATTATACATACGCAATATCAACCTAAGTATTGCTATTGCATAGACTTATATCATTTGTAAAGTTTTATAGTGCATTAGTATAATTACAGCCTTACGATTTGGTTTATAATTACGATAACGAAGGTTTCATAAAGATAACGAAAGTTTAATTTATGATATGCGTTTTTATTACTATGACTAAGAGCAATGCTGAAATCCAAACAGTATATTGTAAGCGCCTGAAAGAGCAAAACAATGAAGACTACCTATGACTGGAACGAGAGAGAATGTGCCGTGATTATGTACGTTCCTCTAAACTGCCAGAAAGAAGGTGAAAAAGAAGAAACAAGCAAAACAGAAAAAGCTGAAAATGACAGATATGAAGACGTTAGCAAAGTACAAGAAGAAAGGGAAAACGGCATTGTGGTTGAAACAAAATATGCAGTTGGTGATCATGTTACTGCTGTGTGCAAAGATAGCTTGTTTATTGATAACATTGTTAATCAAGACGATGAAAAGCATGAAGTGAATTTTATGAAAACAAATACGCAGTTTTTCTATTGACCTAGACTAACGACATAGTTTGACGGAAGTCTTGTTAAATATTGATAACAGTAGATGCACCAAGGGCTACTCGAAAGTCAACGTCATTGTTAAAAAGTAGTGGTAGTGACAAATAGTGCATTTTGAACATGTATGCGGTGTATACTGAAAAGTCCTGATGTCACTAAACCTTCGTTATCAGCCAGGTTGTTGGTGTTGACGTTTTCAATTAGCCTGTTTGGTTTTATGTTTAAGTTTTGTTACAAAGTGTCTCTTGTACATTTCAGCATGCTTATTAACGTACTTACAACTCAGATACTTGCCAATGTTCCCAAAATAATTGTTAACATGTTATATTTTGATTCTCAGGAAACCTTCGTTATCATTGTTATTTTACCGTCTGTCTCCATGTTATAAGTATGTTGCATTATGAAAATGATATCATAACGTGTTTTGTGGTAAATTGAAATCAGAAACATCCTAGAAACGTGTTTTATGTTTGTATACGTTTGCCAGTTTGACTTTTAAGTGTTGTTCTGATTAATTGCTGACATTTCAGGTATGACTTTGAAATAAGTTTTCTTCAACTTTTCAAAATGATAGCACTAAATATTTATTGTAAATGCATGTTATTCATTGTTGTACTTGTTCATCCTAGTTCTGAACATTAAACAATTCTTTAGATTAAAAATATGTTGCTTCTTTTGTATTTATCCGTTATAACACAAAACCTTCGTTATTATTTGGTTGATTGTTAATGTTTCGTCTACTTTATAAATTATATGTAGATGGATCGAAAATAATGGTTCATACTTATTTAGTTTACAGCCAAACGATTAGTGCAAATACATCGGTAGGAATTCAAACTTGTTATTTGATCAATTCGTTCAGACCTGATCACATTTTGAATCGCTATACATCATAATTGCGATTACAGTGAGTTAAGCAATATTTTTGATATAGTATTTCAATTAAGTGTGCAATTAACATCATTGGGCTGTGATAACGGAGGTTTTGTAAGTACTCGAATTGGTTTGTACCTACCTGTGTTTGCATGATCATAACATAAAAACTACGAAAGTGTTGCATTCAATATTTTCGGGCATGGTTACAGGATAATATATCATACTTTTAAGGTAAGTTCAAACTGAATAAGGGAAGGTCGCATTTTTAGTTTTTTTCCTTACCATTTGGACCTAGTTATTGAAAATCAGTGTGTACCTATTTTCGTATTTCATCATACAACACTAGAAAGTGTGCTATAATTGATTTTTTAAAGCTCCAAAGCCATCAGCAATAATACATTTCAAAATAGATAATCAATTTAATGTCATCAAACAAATCTTTATCCCCTTTCATGCATACCTATATATTTGTACACCGGGCCACTTTCATGCATACATATATATTTGTACACCGGCCCACTTTCATGCATACCTATATATTTGTACACCGGGCCACTTTCATGCAGAGCTATCAGTTTGTACACTGTTTGTAACAGCTATACCACCTGACAAATTTGTCAAGCCAACTAGAAGCAAAAGACAGATCAAATCAAATAGTGATCCTAATTTTAATACAACTAATGTTATAGAACGTTACACAGTGAACAATAATCGTGGTCTAACAATACCCATTACTAAAACAGAGCAGTACAATTACTCTTTCTTTATAAGAACGGCAGTAGACTGGAATCATCTGTCTAACCGCATAGTCGACGTCAAGTCAAGTGAAGGATTCAAATCGATCCTCTCAGGTCAATAAATGCGCACTCCCCCGGTGTTAAACGCTGTAACAGGCCCTACACCGTATGAAGCAGAAACAGCAGAATTTCACTGTTGTGCCTTACGTTTTTTCTTTTGAGTCCTATCTATCCTGCTCGATTTGGTATTATCTTTTTGTTGCGTTGACAATAATTGCTTACCAAAGAATAAAGTACATTTGGACCTGTTTGTATGAAGGATATTAAGGTTTTCATAACATCACCTGTTTTTGCTATTACGTGTTTACCGTTCATGGTATATAATTATATGTGTATTTTATATATTCCCACACAGAATCACCCAGGACACGCTTTTTATATGTACGAATTATTCCTTCAACGCTCTACAAGAGTGGTAAGATAATCTACTTGTTTTGTCCAAAACGCTGGTTTGTGTATAAATATAAACTCATACATATAAACCGATTTCGATAACATGGAATGCTTGGTTCAGCGCATTCAAAGCGTTTAGGGGAGTATGTGTTGTTATCGGATAAGAGCAAAATTGCATCAATTTATTGGATAAAATCAGTATATAAATAAACGGTCAGATTATCGAAATCGGTCTATACAACGAGTTGAGTTAATTATTCCCCGCAACGAAATGCGACTTGTGGTCACGCTGGGGTTGTCAGGTCGTTATTGGCCATCTCCACTGCAGCGAGGAACCACAACACACCATTACAACTGTATAAAGCTACTTGTTCGCAGGTGTCGCCGCACCGCACTTTAGTACCGTTTGATCGCATAATAAACATTTTCTTACAGAGTTATTTCCCTTTGTTTATATTCGCCATTTGCACTGAGGATATGTCAAATCTCGAAGGTATTGCTTTTATAATCGATATTGATCGCCGAAGTGTCGATAAATACTGCAAACTATTATTTCTAACTTCGATATATACCATGCATTCATTTTACTACCAAAATAAGAACCATGATCCGTTTTACGACTAATTAACTATTCGTACTCAATACAATTCGACCTCATTCGCCATATCGACAATAGAATAAAACTCGTATATTTTTCGGATTTGGTTCAGGTGAATGAAATGGATATATAGCGATAGTGCTTCATCCTTATTTGAATGAATTTGCGAAAATGTATGAACAATTTTGTTGATTAACTACCATTTTCATTGAACATTTTTGGATTTAAGATATATAGGCCTTATATCGCAAAATCATTTTCACAATTTGATTTACCTTACTTGGGCAATACATGTACTAAACATGTATTTTATTTTATTCATCATTGCTGCTTTTGAAGATTCATTACCGATACCAATGTGTTTTTTTTTGCTAAAATATATGGAGATATTAGGCCCCTTTCCTTATTTTGCCCAAATATTTCTATTTGACAGAGTGAGCTTTTGTGATCACTCTTCGTCCGTCGTCCGTCCGTCCGTCCGTCCGTCAACAATTGGGTCACAATTTTGACCTCATCTTTATGAAACTTGGTCACAATGATCATCTCAACAAAATCTAGGTCAAGTTCGATATTGGTCAAAAACTAGGACTCTAGGTCAAATTATAGAAAAACCTTGTGTAGTCACTGGAGGTCATAATTTCATAATTATAAATCTTAAAGAAACTTGGTCACAATGATCATGTCAACAAAATCTAGGTCAAGTTCGATTTTGGGTCATCTGGGATCAAAAACAATGTCAATTATAAAAATCACAAAGTCAATTGTCAATTTTCCTGAGGGCGGTGAGTTCAACCCCCACTGGAACCATAATTTTTATTTTTTTGTTTTTATTTTTTTAAGTGTTTAGGTATTGTTTTGTCTTTATAGCATGTATTTGTACAGTTATATGCAGGAAAATATTTTTTCCCTAAATATTTTGTTTAAATTATAGGTCAAATCATAGAAAAACCTTGTGTAGTCACCAGAGGTTACAATTTCAACTTAATCTTTATGGAACTTTGTCACAATGATCCTGTCAACAAAATCTAGGCCAAGTTCGATTTTGGGTCATCTGGGGTTAAAAACAAGGTCACAATGTCAATTGACATTTTCCTGAGGGTCGTGGGTTCAAACCCCACTGGAACCACAATTTTTATTTTTATTTTTTTAAGTGTTAAGGTATTGTTCTGTCTTTATAGCATGTATTTGTACAGTTATATGGAGGAAAATATTTTATCCAATATATTTTGTTTAAATTATAGGTCAGATCATAGAAAAACCCTGTGTAGTCACCAGAGGTCACAATTTCGACTTAATCTTTATGAAATTTGGTCCTAATGATCATCTCAACACAATCTAGGTTAAATTCGATATTAATTAAGTCATCTGGGGTCAAAAGCTAGGTCACATGGTCAAATCATACAAAAACTTGCAATAGAGGCTGAATTTCCTTAAATTTTATTCAGAAAATGTGTAGGGTCACCATAGGGGTGTGCATGCACTAGTAAGACAGGTGAGCGACCTATGGCCCTTTGGGCCCTCTTGTTCTTCTTGGAGTCTTGCTAGAAAAATTTCCACATAAATAAAGTAAATTGTGTTGATAAATGAATACAGAATGGATTGAAATAGTAGTATGTTTTGACCTCCCATGCTTGAAATACCAACAATAAACAACCATACTAGAATTTTAGGAGAATTAAACAATAAGTGAAAATTCCGCTTTTAGCTTTCTGCATGTTAATTCCCCCCCCCACCTATGGGCCCGGACCCCTTTCCCCCAAAAGTCGAAAGAAACACTGGATACAGATGTGAAATTATTCGCATTTTTAAATAGCTCACCTGACACAAATTGACAGGTTAGCTTTTGTGATCATTCGTCCTTCTGTCCACAATTTGCTTGTGAAGACACTAGATGTCACAAGTTTGACCTATCTTTATGACACTTAGTCACAATGATCATCTCAACACAGTCTACGCCAAATTTTAAAACTAAGAAACTAAGTCACTAGGTCGAATTATAGTTAAACCTTGTGTAGTCATTGGAGGTCAAATGTTTGGCGTAATATTAATGAAACTTGATCACAAGGGTTATCTAAACAAAATGTAGGTCACATTCACTATTTGATCATTTGTGATAAAAACTAGGTCACTAGGTCAAATCATAGAAAACCTTGCATAGTCACTAGAGGTAACATTGTTTGCTATTAAGACCTGTGTGAAATCCTTATCTTTTAGCAGAACTAATCACGAATATTGTACCAGTTGCTCTATGGTTATCTTAATTATGATTGATTTCCATTTCTATTCCTTCGACTTGAACCTGGAAAACGTGTTTTATCCTATTATGTCGATAAGGTGAATGATGTTTATGATGTATTCTATTTAAGCAGAATAACACCATTTGCTAGTATTATGTGCAGGTGCGGTTCAAAAGTATTAACAGGCATTTAACAAAGTTCTCTTTCCGTTCTCAACTAAATGACTAAATATTTAGAGACAAAAAAAATACAAGTGTAGAAATTCAACAGAGAAGATGGAAGCTACTGACGGAATCCTTTCATTGTTTCCATTTGTTTGTGGTATTTGTGACGCTAAGTTTAATGGAATAGCGAACTATTATTCACATGTACAAGAACATAGCGAAATAAATGAATACTTGCATTGTTGCTATGATACCACTAGTAAGCCTGTTAAGGCTGAAAATGTGTACGCTTGTGGTAAATGCCAACTTGTGTTTCCATCACTGTGTACGTTATATAAACATCTAATGGAAGACGAGGTTATCACAGAATTCATATTTAGAAGTGAAGATAAAACTGCATATGAATTAAATGAACAAAGTGATAGTCGCCAAATAATTAACAACTTTAGTGCTGAAGAACAACAATATTTGGATGAAAATGTTGACAGGTTAGAAGTCAAAACGGAGCTATGTTACGATAGTGACACAGACAGCAATAGTTTGACAGGATTTTCTGTGGAAACTCAAAAATGTCAAGCCAATCTAAAAGTAAATTTGTTTAGTAAGAAAAGACTGAAAAGTTCATGTAATGAATACAAGACACATGATATTGACAATGAATGCACAAATGTATGCGATGAACAACAACATATGGATGACTCTGCTGATGATTTCACTGAAAGTGGTACTTCATCTTCACATGACGTTCCAGCCAAAGGAGCAAAAAAGAAAGTAAGATAATATAAATAATATAAACTTAAATTGGTACCTGATATGCTTCGGGAATGTTTGTGGAATATTATTTTGGATTCGAGTATGGGTTCATCAGCATCATGAATGATAACCCGATTTTTATTTGGTTTCTTTTACATGTATAAGGCTGTTGTCGCTCTTGAAGAAGTCATTTTATGATAGTTCTGTCATATTTTGGAAAACTCTTGTGTTAGTTACTTTAATGATGACTAAAGTTAAAGCTTCATGGCGCTATTTGGTGTGATGTACAGAACTACGGGAAATAGCCAACATTTGCTCAATTTCTAGTCTTTGGAAACAACCGATATTATTGACACAGTATTACTAGAGATAATAGTCTGGTAGAACACAAAACTAATATTTTTTAATAACTTTTTCTGGTGTAGTACTAGTATTGTGTTCAGTTTATTACATAATCAATGTTTGTTACAGGTTGGTATGAGTCTCGAGAGAGATGTATACTATCCATGTGAAGTATGTGGAGGTTTTTACAACAGACACGCATTGAGAGCTCATAAAGCTGTACATGCTAAACGGACATTTCAATGTGACCAGTGTCAATTAAAGGTAATGTTAAGAAATGTTGCAATAAGGTCAAAATGAAATAATATTTTGTTTCCATTGCACATCTTTTCAGCATTTGAACACAACCCAAATTTAATTGGTTAACGCCAGTATAACTCTGTCCAGTGACAGTTCCACTGTGGAGAACACGAATTGTTAAACGAATAATCGACTTTTATCATGTTTATTTAGCCAAACCATTTTTTTCTAATTCTTTATTGGCATCCTGATACAATAGTTATTTAAACAGAACATATTTGGGATAGATTCTTTCAAATTGACTGTTGTTGTAAAGTAAAATTTCCAATATGCATAGCACGATTGTCAAAGTGATTATTGAAATTATCGAGGACCAAAGTACCATAACCAGATCAAATGATTGATGGCATATAATGTTTCCAAGCAAGGTATTCTACTTAAAATCAGATTCTTATTTTGTCTTAATAGGAGACAATTGTGCATCGTTTTCTTGTAAATTAGATAATATATCAAACAAACAGTGGGCAAAGCAAGAATGTTAGATAATTGAAACTAAAGTTAGATAATTTAAACTTACATGTATAATTTAGCCTTTACGTGTGCCTCCGTAGCTCAATGGTAAGCACGCTTGTCTTCTAATTGGGCGATCCGGGTTCAAATATGGGTGGAGGTACTCGTATGCCTGCCATATTTCAGCAGAAAGCTGACTGGCAAATAAAGGCTATGCTTGGCATTAAAAAAATCCATGTCATACTTGTATGCATATGACATATAGTTGTTACATTATAAACAGCGAGTCTGTTCTATCTCACATGTACAGTGCAGCACCATTCCCAGATTAGCACTATATAGCTCTTGCTCTGAACATCACTTGGAAATACCTTGTGGTATGATGGTTTTATTACAGTTCAGCAGCAAGACTAGGCTTAATCAGCATACGAAGGTTGTACATGCAACTGAAAGCAAATACACCTGTCATGAATGTGGGCAAAGTTTTAAAGCATTACCGTATCTGCAACAACATGGGTAAGTATCCACATTTTTGAGGCGCTTTTATACCCCGGTATCTACTGATGCAGGAGACATATACGAATGACCCTCGTAGTAATTGTCCTGTCCGGTCCTGTCCTGTCTGTTCGCTCCATAGTTCGTTCCATTAAAAGTGCTTAGCAAAACTTATCAAAGCCCACCAATACATTGCTTTTATGCTTGGCATACTTGTTTTCCATCATGAACACCTCCCATTATCCAACATTTCCACATAATTATGGCCACTGATTTACTTCGTATATGTTTATGTAATTAGACTATTAGAAAAATTAGAAGAGCCATTGTATTCACACAGGCGTCGGCGCTTCACTTTGGTTAAAGTTCTGCTTGCAAGTTTCTATACCAAGTCATATCTCACATAGTATATTTGCTATTGTATTGAAACTAACAATACTTATTTACAATTCGAGAGCTAGCGACTCCTGGTCCAAGGATTATATCTAGCTTAACCAATCGCCAGAGTCAAGTGTCTATCAATTACAAAGTAGAGCTCCCGATCCAAAGGTTGTACTTTCAACGAAAGAGTTATCGACTACTGATTCAAGGGTATAGCTACCGACTCCTGATCCATGGCTAGAGTTACCGGTGCCTGGTCCAATGGTTCAATGGTTCAACCAATGATTCCTGATCCAATCGTTTTGTATTTATATCCATCCATCTACATGTCATCCCTTTAATAAGCGTTTTGATTTTTCATGGGTGACATGGTTTTTGTGTGGCGTAACGCCACACAATGATATTACCACTTTTCAGCTTACGACCAATTTAACGCATTAGGCCTCGTCAAATAAATAGTTCTATGATTTGAACAATATTAAAAGCATGCAACACAGGTTACACGTATCATTGGACCTGATTTGTTTACATTACCAACATTTACTTATATTAAGACCAACAATTATATCAGACTTTTATTTTTAGAGGATATTTATAGCAAATCATTCCGCAACGGACTATATTTCTACTACCAAAGAATGTTCTCACTGGTGGCGGGAATCTAAAATAGTTCCCACGGTTTTCAATCGTATACTGTAACGTATGTAAATCACTCCGCCGCTGCACATTGCAGACGATGACCTAATTATGTTGTATACAAACATTGATGCTATATATAGCTGGTGGGGGGAACTGAAATAGTTCTACGTACATATCGATCGGCCGATTAACAATGTTACCGCGGTAAGCGTTAAACGCACTAGTCAATTTCTACCCTTCTTTATATAAGACCTCATAATTTTCGTATCTATTATCCGATTTTGAATATTTAAAGCTTGTAATGAAGCAGAGATATATGTCTCTCTTTAAGACAACATTCAACACGATACCCTAATTATTAAATCCACGGCGACGAGTAAGAATCCGTTCCGCGTAAAAGTAAGTTTAAAATATCCCGTTTTATACCAAATAAAAATTCAATCAACGGTCGAAAATCATCAATTATTAATTTAATATTCGATCGATTTTGTTCATTAAAGCTTGTTTTAAAAGCTAATACTTTAAGGTTTTATAAAATGTAAAACTTGTTTTTTAAGCATTAATCGGCCGATCGATATGTGTGAGCGACACCATGTTTACCCCTTTTACATACGTTGATATAGAGTGCCATATACATTTAATTAACATGCGTGGTCATACGGAGAATAAACAGTCACTTATCTTGACACTGGTCGAATTCTCCAAGTCGTTAAAAATGGTATTTGTAAATATCCCTTCATTGATGCTCAGCATAGTTACTTAAGTAAGTTCCAGGTAACTGCTGGTTCTCTTGGTGTCTTCTTTAGCAGCACAAATGTTTGAGTAAGGGTGGGCTTATCAGAACTGTGACATAAAATTATGATACAACCTGGATTCGATATTGGATTTAATGGCATCAGTACGCCACACATTAGTACTTTCAGTGCTTTGATTTTATATGTAAACATAATTGGTATATAGACTATATACACTTAAACTGTATGTTATATAACTTGTACATGTCTATGTTGAAAAATGTTTCATTTCTTATGATGCTATCATTCTTATGATATTGTAGGAAAATTCATTGGCAGCAGCGTACTGAAGAATGTCAACTTTGCCACAAGAAATACAAAAATCAGAGAGCTTTACGTAGACATACAAAAACTCATTCAGGTATTCCCATGTTAATAGTTGTTATAAAGCATGGATTCGAATATTTTGCAAAATTGGCACTGTTAGATCAATATATTATCAGTACTGCCTAGGTGAAGATAGTTTTCGTTCATTGTATACAAACAATGTAATATCAAAGTTGTTATTGCTTTAAGTCTAACATTTTAATCGGTCGGACGAGGAGGCAGAGAAAATCAATACCTTATCCACTAAGCGACATACTCGTATATGCATTATCTGTGAAATTAGTAATTGATATGACAAATAGCAAAGAATATGCACACAACGCTATAACTGATCACTGATATAAATGAACGTCTTGAACTACTAAATAGCTTAATACGTGGGGTGATCAAAAAGAAATGAGACAAACGCTGTAAAATGACAATGAATACCGATAAAAGTAAGAAAAGTTGTATGCCGATTACAAAACATATCCTCTCCCCGTCAGCTGAGTTTCATATATATCAGTGATTTCGCAACCTTGGGTACAGCGACTCACCGCACACAATCGACGTCAATGACGTTAATGACGCCATGTTCGTAAACGGTTAATTATTCGAACGTCACATTGCTCCAATAAATCGCTCATGTCTCTATACGTTTTGCATAATTTTACCATTTATTCAGCATTTAGCAAGAAAGGGAGTTCGTTTGAATAAACCACTTTAGTTGTAATAAAATATCTAGAATATGTTAAAAAATAATTCGATTATTTTCATTCTAAAGACGGCTTCTGTGTATAACGTCCGTCTTGCAAATGACGAGTGCAGAACGTTCAAAATTGATCGCTCATCTAATGCATTTTCGGGCTTTTGCTTTTTTGTTCACTTTTTTATTTTCTGCCACAAAACATTTGTTTCAACGCTATATAAGTATACTTCTGGCAGACTTCTCTCCCAATGTCCGTTTCATCATTTCAAATGTTTGTTTGGACTTTTTTCCTAATTTATGATAAAACTGTATATTTTCAAGCTGTTTTTTTGACGAATATGACGTGGTTTTCGAAACGACATTGTTAGTTTTCACGTCATATATTTAAAACAGACACACTTACATCAAAAACGTTTTAATTCTTGGTTATTCCATTTTTTGACGTCATGTCCAGTTAATTTGACAAATGTTAGAAGTATATTTAAAAAAAAAGTCATATGCGTTTCTATATCATACAGCGAAAACGGACGACGTTTTGATATGCGGCGACATAGCGCGACACCTTATATTTAACGCTCTACTAACAAATCACTACTTACAGAAGAAATTTGTATTGTACACGTACAAATAGGCATTAAATGCACCTAAACGAATATTATATTTTTATGGTTAAAATACCTAAACATTGCAAATTAAAGAATTTGTCTCATTTCTTTTTGATCACCCCACGTACATGTGTTATGGCATATACTCGTGTATTATGCTGCAATTATTGTTTATTTTTCAGAAGCGCGTCCATACCAATGCAGCTTATGCGATAAGTCATTCAAACGGCAGAGTTATGTTCAAGAACACGAAGAAAGCGTTCATGCAACTGTCGGAACTATTCCGTGTGTGGAATGCCATAAAATGTTCAAAAGCCGCAAGGCTGTCAATAAACATATGCATATACATAAACCACCGAAACATTTCTGTGAAGTTTGTGGCAAATCTTTTGTATATCATTCAAATATGATGATCCATATGAAAATTCATTCTAAAGGTGTATAGATATGTTTAGTTCAGTTGTTTCAGCTGAAAACAAAGTTCAACTTCAAATTAATGGTGACACAAAAGTTTCGTTTTCAACATACTATTGTATGCTCCATAAAAAGTCCTAATACAAATTCATGCAGTAGCTTGATAAAATCCACATGTTTAATGCCACATTTTCTACTATGTGCTAATAAATGAGATCAATTGATTCGAGAAGCAGTTTATAATTTCTTCTAAAAAACTTTATGAAAACCAATGGCCCGATTCACATATATTTGTGCTCTAAATCACGCACTAAAGTTAATACTAGTACTCTTGCAAGCGTTTTCTTAAGAACCAATGACCTGATTTTCAAATAAATTCATTAGATGTTGCTTGTGTTATTCTCAGACAAAGGCCGTCATATAATTTTTATTTTTCAAAATATTCGGCCGCCTGTCGATGAAGCTCACTTTTTCTATATGATTGCGATAGAAAACTTAGATATGCCTCTAAGAAACTGAATGTCTAATCGCAAAGGAATTTTATAGGAATGCTCATTGTGTGAATCATTAACTGTTAAATCGCATTAAAAGTAAAAATACCTCAAAACCAACAAATATCGTGAAAACATGTGACAGTACATTGTATTACGAACATATTTCGAAAATGGCTGTTGTTTTTTAGCGCGACTATTCGAAGAATTACAAGAACTATTGTACTCCCCCGGCATCGGTCTCCTCATGTTAAAGTTTTTTTTGACAATTTCTATTTCGTTGGATTTATATCAATGAAACTTGGTATACAGACAGCTTATGTAAAGAAGTCGCTTTACGTGGTCAAGGTCAATGTTACTAGAAATAGATATGCTTTGTCCTCTCGTTTAAGTTTTATAGCAATTGTCTATTTCAGAGAATTTCTGATAAACCTTTTGATGTACACCAATATAAGACTTGGTTTAAACACAGCTTGTGTGAAGTCGCCGCTTTAGGTTGAAAGCGGAACTGATGTTTTCAAGGTCAAGATCACTGTTACTTAAATAGATAATAAGTTTCTGCTCAATAACGTTTTTTTGGAATTAGATATTGCGATGAAACTTTGCTGTATTTGTAGCATATACAGCGATGTCACCTTTGATTGAAAGTGAGGCTGCTAGGTTCTATGTCAAGGTCACTGTTGCTAAAAATAGAAAATCAGTCTCTGCTTTGAATTGAAATATTGGATTGAAACTTGCTGTATAGGTTTTTTTTTTACTAATCTTGTGACTGAAAAATTGGCTGCTGCGGTCAAGGTCATTGTTACTAAAATTTGATAAGTTTTAACTTAAATTAGGAATGCGACATTGTGATTTTTATAGGCAGCTTATGTGGAGACCCTGCTTAGGAATGAAATCAGGGCTAATGGGGAATATTGTTATTAAAAATAGAAAATCAGTTTCTGACAACGCGCCATAGTGGTGCCCGTCTTGCGGCGCTCTTGTTCTGTGGGCTTCTTGTATAAGCTTTGTGTCACTTGTATGCCTATTATATACATAAAAATGTTTATGTTGTAATTAGTTAGAAGTTTTAAGTTAAAATGACTGGACTAGCTGTAAATCAAACAATTGTGTACAATAGCATAATTATTGTTTGTACGTATTTATGTGATACCGTATATGTGAAGTCGGATGATAATACTTATGTTTTATTTTGTTAATTCAGTTAAGACATAACTGATGTTAGTAGCAAAACTATTTATTTTAATTTAAGATTTTTAGTTGAACAGTATGATCTTATTCGATTTAAAAATTATACCATTAAAGGCATGGTTAAAAATGCATGGTTAAAGATGAAAGTATAAACACCTAGGGACTTAATAAACGTGTCAGGGGTCTATTATTCTAGATGAGTATGGTGCATTTCTTTCTTTAAGATTTATACTCCGACACGTCCACTGATTCCATTCAAAAAGTGTACATTATTTTCGTAAGCAGACACTTTTGTGAGCTATAAGAAAACTGTTTCACTCATAAAATAATTGCCATAAATGGTCAATTAGACGAAAACTGACAAATCTGTAACAGTTAAATAAACGACATAGTAACTGATTGCCTAAAGCATAAAACTTGGAGCTAGGAAATTGTATAAACACACAGCATGGATTAATATGCTGCATTACTGTAAAAAACATCAAGTTTGTGGTGTTAAATTATATTCAATGTCTTGGTTGAACTATATCATAAAATTCAATCCTTACAATTTATCAACACCCAAACAACTATACAACAATGGCTTATTTTTTGATAATCCCCAGAGAAAAACTTCTCTAAATTGAATGATTTTACAGTATTATTATCGGTAGCAATTGAAACAGAACTACAAACCATTTGTAAGCTTGAAACATGTATTGTGCAAATTGACAATCAATTGCACGAAACCGGAATTATATACTAGTACATCAACCTTTTTTCCATTTTTTTTCATGAGAATTGGTGATGCCATTAAGTATCACTTCAAAACAACACGATATCAATAAATAAATCCATGTGAAAAATGTATGTTTAAACTACAACATATGTCATTATGTTAAGGATCATACCATAATACAATCAGTTTTTTCAAGTATAAATCAATTACATTGTCTTAACATTCACAAAACAGTTAACAATCTATTAGAAGCTTTTTATATGAACCTGTTTGAAAATATTTTCATGGATTGTCTATTTTTAAATACAAAATAAAAGCCAAATAATATGCACAGATATGTACCTTTGTGCATCAAGCCTGTATCATCAGTCACTAATGTGGAAACCTATAGACGTGTATTCTTTTATATGGTGGGTGTAATAACATATGGGCACACTTGATGTTTACTCAGTAAATTTTCACATGCTAATAAATGCTCAGCACTGTATGAATGGACAGTTAGATAATCCCTAAGGATCATTAGGCCAAGGTTATTTTGAACATTAGAATTATATTTTCTAAAATGCAAAACATCTTCTGTTCTTGAATTGTGCCAGAGTAGATTTTGATAATCATTGTCACTCTGGTGATCGTTTTGTTTTTGTCGGAGTATAAGTCAGATATAGTACTAGTTATTCGTCAAAAGTGTCTTCTTACAAGGGTTATTGACACTTTTGACGAATAACTAGTACTGTATCTATTACATATATGTGACTGACTTAAACATTAACCATAGTATACTTTTGTCTTTGATTATACATGTATTTGTTCCATAGATAATAATTTATGTTGACATTGTATTAAAGTATAAAACTCATGTTTTACACGTTTTCAACAACATACAATTAATGGATTGACTATTGTCATAACCAGACTTGCCTACTACTGACCAGGTCATGAATGAGCTCTGACTACATGATCCTTGTGCGTGCGCTACCACACAGTAAGTTGCACAACTACGTCATGGCCTTGTCCAAGATACCATAGCACGTATTACGAACATATCGATTTATAAGACATCGATGTATAGATGCCGCTGCGGCCACAGGGAGCATTAAAGTTAAACAAATGTGAATTGTGCCAATCTGAACTCGTAGATTGAAACCATTGTTAAAATCTTATTTGTTGATCAATTTTGATAAATATTTTTCAGTAATCTCATTAATAACTATTGTTTAATTGTGTGAAGTATTAACAAATTTAATGAATAATAACATTGCCAATCTTACCATTATATAAAATGTGCTTTTATTAAGTCTATGACAATGTTCTGAAAACTAATTACAACTATGGCTGTTAGTTACTTATAGTTACCCAAAGAATTGACTACATATGGCATTGTTTGTTCACATGTTGACAGAAGATGAAGGTGTTTGATTTCGTGCATACGATCATTTTTGTTGCTCTGTTATAGAATGTTTTACTCGAAAGGCACATTATTAAAACAATGAATGTATCCATATAAGCCCAGACCCTTCCCCAGATTTTTTTAAGGCGATGGGACAATGCTGGAATATGTGCTAAACGAGATCGACAAGAATGGCTGAAAAGTTTTAGAAGAGAAAACTGCATGGTTTTCCATAATTTAAAGGCTTGCTTCAGCAAGTTTTACACAATTAAGACCATAATCCCTTCAATGACACAATACTGACCTAAAATATTAGCACACCTAGTGATTAAGAGAAACATACTAGGATTTAAGGCGCTGGGGGAAAGCTAAATCTGGATTTAAGGCGCTTGGGTAGCAGAGCGCCTTCTGTCCCTGGGGAAGGGCCTGAAGCCTTTGTCGTTCGATTGTCCTTTCACATAACATACTGGAACATTCCTTGTATCTTCATATGTATGTGTACATGTAATATGTCATATAAGTATATGTGTTGTAATTTGAATAGTAAATGTTTAGAATTTACAAGTCTTGAATATACATGGAAAACCTTTTTAAAAGACAAGTACAAACAAAATAAAAATGCATCCCATATACATGTAGACGCCAATAGGTATACATGTAGTATTCGCCCCGTGATCACAAAGAATTTGTTATCAGGCTCAAGCTCCATTTTATTTCATTTCAAATACAGAAAATATGTAGATAGAAAGATTATTTCCTTTTAGCAGAGGAAACAATATGGGTATCACCGTCAATTTCAAAGACAAATCAATAAGTTATAATGCATAGTTATAGACATATCGTGCTTAATAAATTGAAGCTGGGTTTTCGAGCTTGATCCTGAATGTCTCGGATCAGTATCGGTCTCGAGACAATTAATTTCTTTTTATAAGAAAATAAAAGATTTCAAGGGTCGTAATCTGTTATCTAGAAACTGCTTGGATATTCTGTAACTGCTAAGGAACATAAAATTAAACAACTGTACATAATTATTATTTAAAAGAAATAGCAAAAACAGAATGGAGCTTAAGCCTGAGGCTGATCCAGAAAACTGATTCTTTGTGAACACGGGGCCTGATGTGGCATAAATCCTTGTTGTTCAGACATCTACAAAAATGTCTGCCCAGCCATAACATTCAGATAAACTGATCGCGAGTTGGCAACCTAACCATAGTCCCCAGCTTTGGGCACTCAATGAGCGCCTCCCTGTCTGAGTACCGAGTACTCCGTGGTGGCGAGATCAATATTTCAGAATCGCATAAGCGCCTTTTGTAAAATTATTAATAATCGCGATGAGTTAATGGATGAAAAAGATCGTGAAATTTATATTTTTCTTTCAATATTGTGAATCTTCGAAATTAAGAAAATACTGTAGTTCACAGACAATCCAAAGTCACACAGAAACGACGGCAGCGCCTAGCCATCCACGCAAGAGTCAGATATAGAACGAATCATCCACATCCCCAAAAATGGATATTTCAAGCAAGCCTATATACTCACTCCGTAATGAATGACACATTGTGGACTTCGAACTCTGTTCATAATTAGCCATAAAGGGAGGTAATTATAAATGATAACTACACTGAAGTGAAGAACGTTCCGTCAGTAGCTTTAAACCATCAAGTTACCATTTTACGGAAAACTGCGAAATTAAATACCTCGTTACCGACCTTTGTGGCGCAGAAGTCCAGATAGCTGAACACTGAATCACTTAAAGTAGAAAATCAGTTTTCTCATAGCTGCGTTGAAGTTCGGTTCCCTGCTGCTCCGCACTTCGGCACAGAATTGTCTCGGAATAAACATTTCCTGAAGAGTTCTTTCCCTTAGTTTATATTCGCCATTTGCACCGAGAAAATGTCAAAACAAAAGGTACGCATTCTACTCAATACTGACCGCCGATATGTGAATATACACTTCAAATGGTTCGGTGATATAGCGCGTACGCTTTATTTTCCACAATAACAACTGCGATCCGTTCTACGACTAATTAACTGTTCGTAACCAAGACCATTCGACCATATTAATTAATGCTTACAACATTTACTGTAGGATACCATTTCTCTACTAAGTCCAATAGAGTATACTCCTGATAATTTATTAACAAATAACATGGAAGCTACTGACGGAATCCTTTCATTGTTTCCATTTGTTTGTGGTATTTGTGACGCTAAATTTAATGCTATAGCAAACTATTATTGTCATGTACAAGAACACAGTGTTATAACTGCATACTTGCATTGTTGCTTTGACGCCAGTAAGCGTGTCAAGGCTGAAAATGTGTATGCTTGTGGTAAATGCCAACTTGTGTTTCCATCATTGTGTACGTTATATAAACATCTACTGGAAGACGAGGTTATCACAGAATTCGTATTTAGAAGTGAAGATAAAACTGCATATGAGTTAAATGAACACAGTGATACTCGCCCAAACGTTAACAACTTTAGTGCAGAAAAACGTGAATATCTAGATGAAAATGTTGAAAAGTTAAAAGTCAAAACTGAGCTATGTAGCGATAGCGACACAGACAGCTACAGTGTTACAGGAGATTCTACGGAAACACAGCAAGCATGTCAATCCAATGAAAAAGAACATTCGTTGTGTTCGAAAGAAATGAGCAGTTCATGTAATGAAAACAACACAAATGATTTTGACGATGAATGCCTAGATGTATGTAATGACGAACAAGACATTGATGAATTTGCTGCTGATTTCACAAAAAGTGGTACATCATCTTTGCATGAAGTTCCAGCAAAACGCGCAAAAAGAAGAGTAAGTAAAGCATATAAAGCATACATGTATACATTTGTACATGAATACTCATGCTGTCAAAATGATCACTTTTTGTCTTTGTTAAATATTCCCGTCCATGCAAATGACATATCTTCTGAGCAAATGTTACAACTTGGCTGCTTCTAAATTCCTTCAATTATTTTAATTTCAATATTTGGTACTCTAAATTTATGGTATTTTGTAGGGTACAGTGAGTGTATGTTTTTAGCCAACAAAACTGATTTGCCAGAAAAAGTTTGGATATAATATAGCCACGAAATTTGTTTTTTACATATTTTCTCAACTCTTTGGACGGCTTCTAATACTACCAATTAAATTGTTAGAATCAAATTGGTCTAGTTGGAACATTTGCACATATTTAATTAAGCATGTTATGGTCCGATGCCACAGGTTTTTCATACGCAAATATTTTTCTCCACGGATATCTGTTTTAATGTAAGACAACTCAAATATCAGTTGAATGCCCATGCAGTATTTGAGTCATTCACAAACACAACTTGAGATTTGTTTCCGACACATATGTTGAGTAACACATCTGAACTTTGAGTGTAAATTTGTAATTTGTATGCGTCGGTAGATAATGACCAAGACTAAGTCACAGTTACATTTATTATCAAATGCTAAATTGCTGCGAGTAATGGGACGCTGTGTTTACTTATTTTATAGGTTCACATGCCAGATCATCAATATTTCATGGATGATTCTATTCGCATAGCTTTCAATGGCTGTTGCACTTTCGACCTCCTGGGGGAATGTCATATTTAAGTGTTTTTTAAGGTGAGGAGGAACTTCCTATTTGGTAATTTTTAAATGGTAACTTATTTTCATGGAGTTGGGTATGATTAAAAGAAATATGGGAAATAAGATCCGGTAGAACCTCTTACTTGTATAGCTAAAACCTTACGTGTGTGATGTTGTCTTGTGTATGATCTTACATCGTTGCAGCTTGGTAATAGGCTCGACAAAGATTTATACTACCCATGTGAAGTATGTGGAGGTTTCTACAAGAAAGATGCGTTGAGAAGTCATAAAGCTGTACATGCCAAACGTACATTCCAATGTGACCAGTGTCATGTTAAGGTAATGGTTACACAAAAAGTTAATAATTATATTCACAGGTAACTATGTTTAGTGACAGCAACGCTTTCGAGTGACGTGCAAACTTTTACCATGGATAACCATGGATAACCACGAGCTGGTGAATGAAAATGCCATTCAAAGTATCCCTCTTTATACGATTTTGACAATATTTATCAATATTTGTTTTTAGGTTATTATCACAGTGTTAATAATATTTGAACAGCAAAACCCTAGTTAATTTGGAATGACAGTTGTTGAAAAATTTACACGTGTAGCATTATCAATATATTATGCTCAAAATTTGATAAGGGTCAAGAAATGTTCCATTTTAATTTTTTGGCAAATTGAATAAGATTAACTGGTATAATTTTAGATAGAAACATAATGATACATCTGCAATATTGCAAACAAATAAAGATTACTTCAAAATTTAATGTCTAAGTGATAATAAGCCTAACCCCATTAAAATATTCGTGTTGAATTCAAACCTCTGTAATAACATATTGTAGTCCATTTCTTGGCATTTTGGTCTTACTCAATATGCAAATAAAAATGGGACAAAAGATAATGTTCTGCTTGCCACTTTGGGCCCTGTATGGGGCTTATCAATTATCTCGAAAACGACCTCATTTTGACAATGCTTGTCAAATACAAGACATGAATTTATCGAAATTTAGCAGCAGATCAGATGATATTTTCCTAATTGCACAACCTTTTCTGAATCGGGTTTGTTCAGTTAACATAAGACATACATCAAAACTGATTTCTTGACCCTTAGCAAAGTTTGAGTAGTATACATATGCACTGTGGTCCGACTAGTTAGATATTGCGCGCGTGTCATGTCTCAATTTGAATTCCTCTAATACGATAGTGTATCCTTTTTAATAAAGTACCTTATGTGTCGAGTCACATGAATAGTAGGAAGAACCAAAACAACTAATAGGTAATTAAAATGTACATGTCTGTTCACCATTTGCTTGACCTTGCCATGACATACTTGTATGCAGAACTGACCGTTTACTTGACTACTGATGATCCTGACTGTCATATATCAGTTAAATTATATGATTTAAACAGTGAGTATTTTAGTCATAACATGGACAATACGACACAATTCCACAAAATAGCACTTTTAAACCTTTAAATCTCTCACTCGGAACATTTCTCTGACCTTCATTGGGTATGGTATCGATGTGTGATAGTTTTATTACAGTTCAGCAGCCAGACGAGGTTAAACCAACATACGAAATTTGTACATGCAACAGAAAGTAAATACACCTGCCATGAATGTGGGAAAAGTTTTAAAGCCCTACCATATCTACAACAACATGGGTAAGTATCCGCATTTACTTCATAACTTAGGAGAGATGTGCGTTATTATTGCTCGACTATTCGAAAAATGAGAAAAGCTTATGTAAAAGTTGCACGACGAGTTAGTGTATAAGGTCATATCGCACATAGTAGCTTAGCTATTGCATGGACACACATAATACTTGTTTACCACCAAAAGGTAGTGCTACCTTATACTGAATCAATGGGTAGAGGTACCAACTTCTGATACAGGGATAGAGCTACCGATTACTCTGATACAATGGTACAGCTACCGACTAATGGTCCAAAGGTTGAGCTATGTACAGATTTCGCTTTCAAATCTAGTATTACTGGCGCCTGATCAAAGGGTAGGCCTCCTGATCCAAACCTTGGTTTATATGCATACATCTTCGTGTTTTCTTTAATAAGCGTTTTGACATTTGATGATACTACGTATGTAGTAGTTATCAGTTCCGTTTATGTATATGTGTAAATATTACTAGTTTATATGCGCCACTATGTATATGATTTAACTTGTGCGTGTCTATTGTCCAAACATGTTTTTTTCTGATGGAGAGATCAATCATCATTCTTATGATATTTTAGGAAGAAACATTGGAAGGAGCGTACTGAAGAATGTCATCTTTGCCACAAAATGTTTAAAGATCAGAGAGCTATAATAAGACATATGGCATCTCATTCAGGTATTCCCATTTTGATAATGATTTTACTCCTTTTACTGAAGCACATAATTGATATTTGTGCAAATCGGGAGAAATCCGCTATCTTGCATCTCTATGTCACAAGGATCAAGTTGTTAATCAATATAATATCAGTAATAACAATGCATGTGAAAAGCATATTTGTGCTATGGTGTATCTATATTGATATATTGTTGCTCGATTTTGACCACTATGGTGGTTTTAAATATCTCATCATGAACTGATAGTTATTGTATTGATTCACGTCTCTAATGTACTGTTTGTGAACGATTTTTAATAGCTTCAGTTGTACGATCGCTTGTTATTATCAAAGCATGTATTTTTAGGAATATAGTGTCCTCTCTAATCTTGTTAGAGCATGAAGTTAATTCTGACAGGTTGACAACTGGTAAATACGTTTATAGTAGCTGTGTAATTGTATATAGAAGTGTATTGAGTGACGTACATACATTTATAGTTACATAATTATACACTGTATTAACTCATGACTCCATACTTTGTACATTACAATTTCATTTCCCTTCCATTTTCTGATTGGAAACTTTAGTTATACACAAATTTGTCTGTTCAAAGTCATATCTCATGCATGAACGGTTTAGACATTTTGAATGAAACTTCCAACGCAACGTTTTTACCATGACGAGATACAACCTTGCTTGTTCTGTCTCCACCAAATAACTTAAACCTGAGTCATGGCCCATTTATTGATGAGAACGAGGTGAATTGTGCCCAAATACGTAGTAAACGTCTTATTAATAGTATTGACATTTTGAAGAGCATTGGATGCAAATGTTTGTCATAATGAAACTAATTTTAATTACTAATCATGGTAACAGTGCGTATCGGATCATCCAAACTGGAATTGCGTTTCCACAATTGCTGTTTGGCTGTCGTGTATATACAACTTTACTTGTAACACCCCTTAGGTTGTCGTTGAGTTTTAAATGGTTGGTAATTTTATACTGTAATATGGGCAAATAATTTTACCGTTTCAACAGTGGTGCAGTTTGTTCATTTTTCAGAGGCACGTCCATACCAATGCACCAGATGCGGTAAGTCATTCAAACGACCAAAGGATCTTCAAGAACATGAAGAAAACGTTCATGCAACTATATGAACCTTCCCATGTGTGGAATGCCATAAAATGTTCAAAAGCCGCAAGGCTGTCAATAAACATATGCATATACATAAACCACCGAAAAATTTCTATGAAGTTTGTGGCAAATCTTTTGTATATCATTCAAATATGATGATTCATATGAAGATTCATTCTAAAGGTGTATAAATATTTGCAAGTGAGTTTTAAATTAACATGTTGTGCAATATAGCTGGAACACAGTTAACACAGACCATTGGCATGTATAAGTTGTGTAAAGTTCTAAGTACATGTATTCCGCTCTCAGGCACAATTTCGTAAAAAATCTCTGAAAAGTGTTACAGCTGTTCACTACTTTCTTAAATTAACAGACTAATATTTTTATGAGTAGTACTGACGAGTAATTATTTTATATTTGTTGGCTAGATTCATATATGATTGCTCCTGTATGAAATATATCTGTATGAGATAGAGAAACTGATCAATAGAAGTGTGAGCTTCTTAAGAAATCCATACTGTTTTTAATGGGACCGGGACGATTTCAATATTTTGAAACCGGTTAATCATTTGTATGAATTCGAATCGAACCGGTTAATCGGTCGCCGAATGGATAATAATGTTTTGTGTCAAGACGACCATGTCAAGGTACTTTTAGCAGCAGAATCCATGTGTTTATTTTATCCTTCGAAGTATACCATAGCAAAAGATGTGTATGTTTATTATGATCATATACAATGTATGTATAATGTATCACCAAGTTAGATTTCTTGTTTATGTGTGGATCAACACTTTCTGGTATGTATTGTTGTCAAAAATATATGGTATGCATGCGGTAACATACAATTTATTGACATTGTAGGATGTGAATTGTTTTAGAACGATTAGGTTTTTTTTGTAGAAATGAAACCGATTTCACATCGTAATCGAATCGTATCCGACTAACCGAGTAATCATTCTGGTCCTAGTATTGATTTATGGTGCGTAGTGTGATAATGTGACAATACCGTGCTGTTCATACGGTATTGTATTTCTAGTCATGTTATATGATAATATTATTTGTTTTTATGCCCCCCTATCGATAGATGGGGAGGCATATAGTGATTCACCTGTCCGTCCGTTCGTCCGTCCGTCCTGGTTAACCCAAATTGACTGTTTCTTCTAGCATTAATATGGCTTGCTACAAAGCTTTCATACTTGCATGGATGTTGTGTATGAACACTCTCCACACGCCAGTATCACCTAACCCCATTTTGACCTTCACCTTGACCTAATTTTGGACTTAGACTTATTTATGGACAAGGCTTCCACAGGGGGCATAAGCGTTTATTGAACGCAGTCTTGTCTTTTTCATCATTACGGTTGATATTAATGTTTCATTTTAGTAATACCACTTTTCGAAACTTTGTGTGTATTACTAAAATGAAATGCCCCAGGGGGGGGGGGCAAAATTTGGCTATAATCTATATTCTATTATATTCATAGCAGTGTGGACAATTATTTGTATCTTTGTGTACGTTTGTTCATGTATATTAATCGTATTTTAAAATGAATAGTAAATGTTTAAACGTTTCATGTGCTTTTTGTTTTTTAGAAGACAAATGATAATCATTCTTGTTTTAAAGTGTTTAAAAAGGTCTGTCCTAACATATAGAACCAGGGAGCTTACTTGGTTGAACGGTTTTGGATTATCTGTATTGGCCAATCATACTGATGGAGATAGGCGTGTTTACTGAGAAAAAGTCAATGAACACATAACTATATAATACATAATAATAACATCGTAGCCACGAGTGAAAATTTAATTTCTGTGATCACGAGTGAAATAAAATTCGATCTTTCACCAATAATTAACATTTTGTCTGTTTATTATATGCTTCAACTTCGCTTATAATGGTACAGTAATTGGCTTAATTGGAATTATTACGTTGGAATTAGAACGTCACGACGTGGCAGTTATGGCGCCATAATGACGTTACGCATAATTTGTAGTCAGGTGTCGTTGAAGTTACGTTTCTTTTCGGTATGGTAATGGAACAAGCTTCTAAAACAGTGAAAATAACAAAATGATAATTTCACTGTTATTTTCACTGATAGATCTCTATAATCGATTTAGAGCAAATAATAAAATCTGATATTGTGATGACCTTATATAGGTAGCTTGTGTGATACATTACTAGGGACTGTATTTAGGACCGGTGGGATGAAGGGAATTCTTATTAAAAATAGAAAGTCAGTTTCCGCTATTTATTAAAACACTTAAATGAGATATTTTTGTGCAACTTACTTTTAGAAAATGACGCACAAGCAGGAGGGCTCGAAAGACACACATCATGTTAGCATGTAACCGTTTCATGATTTTGCTGCCATGGACACCGAAGGTTTCGTCGTCTTTCAACATTTCTGGCTGTTTATTTTTGCGAATTAAAGCGAACAGTTTTGCTTCTGAATACATCTCTACCAGAAGTCAAAATTCGCCCCGTGACCACATTTTCAAATGGGTGGGGGATTACCATCTTAAGAAATTAAATTAATATTTCATAAATACGGAAATTCTCGTGACTTAACAATTCGTCGTTGCGGAGTCAAAACCTCGTAACTCGCTGTTATTATATACTTCACAATCAAAGTACACCACTAAATAAACAGGCCAATGTTTGAATAACGTCACATACATATAAGAATAACTATTGGAGATGTAGCCATTAACTTAGTACACATTTATTCATCTATATGTCTATGTATACTGCTGATGACCCTTTCGGGTAAACTAGTAATGTATTAACAAATATTAGCACTTACAATTACTGCAGTACTGAGTTCTACAGTTGCATGTCAAACCCTCACAGCTAACACGTTACGCTTTGCTACTATATGTGCGGCGCATTTCGGCACAGTTTGGTCTCGGAATAGACGCTTCGTGCAGAGTTCTTTCCCTTTGTTTATATTCGCCATTTGCACAGAGAAAATATGTCAAAACACACGGGTACGTTATAATAGCAATCACTTACCGCAGAAATGTTTGATACAACTGCAAAATATTGTCTGTAACTTACAGAATATCATGCATTTGTTTTATTTCAACCACTTAAAGGCGCGACCCGTTCTACGCCTAATTTATTGTTCGTACCCAAGGCCATTCGCCCATGTTTACAACTGTACGGTACCAGCTATTTAGTACATCAGAATATACTTTGATAATTTGTTAACAGAGAACATGGAAGCTACCGATGGAATACTTTCATTGTTTCCTTTTGTTTGTGGTATTTGTGATGCTAAATTTAATGGAGTAGCAAACTATTTTTCTCATGTTCAAAAGCACAACGTAGTAAATGGATACTTGCATTGTTGCTTTGACGCCAGTAAGCGTGTCAAGGCTGAAAATGTGTATGCCTGTGGTAAATGTCAACTTGTGTTTCCATCATTGTGTACGTTATATAAACATCTACTGGAAGACGAGGTTATCACAGAATTCGTATTTAGAAGTGAAGATAAAACTGCATATGAGTTAAATGAACACAGTGATAATCGCTCAAACGTTAACAACTTAAGTGCAGAGGAATATCTAGATGAAAATGTTGACAGGTTAAAAGTCAAAACTGAGCTATGTAGCGATAGCGACACAGACAGCTACAGTGTTACAGGAGATTCTACGGAAACACAGCAAACATGTCAAGTCAATGAAAAAGAACATTCGCTGTGTACGAAAGAAATGATTAGTTCATGTAATGAAAACAACACAAATGATATTGACGATGAATGCCTAGATGTATGTAATGTCGAACAAGATATAGATGAATCTGCTGATGATTTCACAAAAAGGGGTACATCATCTTCTCACAAAGTCGCAGAACAACGCACAAAAAGAAGAGTAAGTAAAGCATATACATACATGGATACTTATATATTGACACAATGATCACTTTTTTGTCTTTCTTTTAAAAATCCCCTTTCAAAGGGTTCGATTTGCCCTGCAAGTGACATATTTGCTGAGCGAAAGTTCCAACTAGGCTGTTTTTAAATTGTTTCAATTTCTTTTCAATACATATGTATTTAGTACTGAAAAAGAATAACGCTATTTTGTAGGGTACAGTGTATGTTTTAAAGTCCTCGAGTGTATATTAATGCTTGAATGTAAGACAACTCGGTTGAACTTAAATTCCCTTGTAGTTTTTTGAGTTATTCACAAACACAAGTTTAGACACAATGATATATTTGAACAAATCTCTAGATTTTGAGTGTAAATTTGTACTTTATATGGTTCGGTAAATTTGGGCTTAGACAAAGTCACAGTTAAACTCGTTGTGAAATGTCTAAATGGCAGCGATTAGTGGGACGCACGGTTTACACATTTTGTAGGTTCACATGTCAGATGATTAATATTACATGGATTTTTTTGCATTGCTTTTAATGGCTGTTTGCACTGTCGACCTCCTCAGGGGTTTGTCATATTTTATTAAGCCTGAGAGGAGTTATTGGGCATTATTAACGGAAACATGCGTAGTAACCATTTGTTAATTGTGAATATCGAGTGGAACCTGTGTAAACATTGTTAGCTCACCTGTCACAAAGTGACAAGGTGAGCTTTTGTGATCGCTCTTCGTCCGTCGTCCGTCGTCCGTCCGTCCGTCCGTCCACAATTGCTTGTGAACACACTAGAGGTCACAAATTTAGCCTAATCTTTATGAAACTTGGTCACAATGATCATCTCAACAAAATCTAGGCCAAGTTCGATATTGGGTCATCTGGGGTCAAAAACTAGGTCACTAGGTCAAATCATAGAAAAACCTTGTGAACACATTAGAGGTCACAATTTTGACTTAATCTTTATGAAACTTGATCACAATGATCATCTCTATAAAATCTAGGTCAAGTTCGATATTGGGTCATCTGGGGTCAAAAACTAGGTCACTAGGTCAAATCATAGAAAAACCTTGTGAACACATTAGAGGTCACAATTTTGACTTAATCTTTATGAAACTTGATCACAATGATCATCTCTATAAAATCTAGGTCAAGTTCGATATTGGGTCATCCGGGGTCATAAACTAGGTCACAAGGTCAAATCATAGATAAACCTTGTGTAGTCACTAGAGGTCACAATTTTGGTCTAATATTTATGACACTTGGTCACAATGATCATCTCAACAGAATCTAGGTCAAGTTCGATATTGGGTCATCAGGGGTCAAAAACTAGGTCACAAGGTCAAATCATAGAAAAACCTTGTGTAGTCACTAGAGGTCACAATTTTGACCTAGTCTTTATGAAACTTGGTCACAATGATCATCTCAACAAAATGTAGGTCAAGTTCGATATTGGGTCATCTGGGGTCAAAAACTAGGTCACAAGGTCAAATCATAGATAAACCTTGTGTAGTCACTAGAGGTCACAATTTTGGTCTAATCTTTATGAGACTTGGTCACAATGATCATCGCAATAAAATCTAGGTCAAGTTCGATAATGGGTCATCTGGGGTCAAAAACTAGGTCACAAGGTCAAATAATAGAAAAACCTTGTGTAGTCACTAGAGGTCACAGTTTTAGCATAATCTTTACGAAACTTGGTCACAATGATCTACACAACCAAATCTAGGTCAAGTTTGATATTGGGTCATCCGGGGTCAAAAACTAGGTCACAAGATCAAATCATAGAAAAACCTTGTGTAGTCACTAGAGGTCCCAGTTTTGGCCTGATCTTTACGAAACTTGGTCACAATGATCATAACAACAAAATCGAGGTCGAGTTCGATAATGGGTCATCTGGGGTCAAAAACTAGGTCACAAGGTCAAATCATAGAAATACCTTGCGTAGTCACTAGTGGTCACAATTTTTGTCTAATCTTTATGAAACTCGGTCACAATGATCATCTCAAAAAAATCTAGATCAAGTTCGATATTGGGTCATCTGGGGTCAAAAACTAGGTCACAAGGTCAAATAATAGAAAAACCTTGTGTAGTCACTAGAGGTCACAGTTTTGGCCTGATCTTTACGAAACTTGGTCACAATGATCATCTCAACAAAATCTAGGTCAAGTTCGATATTGGTTTATCTGGGGTCAAAAACTAGGTCATTAGGTCAAATCATATAAAAACCTTTTGTAGTCACTAGAGGTCACAATATTTGCCTAATCTGTATAAAACTTGGTCACAATGATCATCTTAACAAAATCTAGGTTAAATTCGAAAGGTGAGCGACCTAGGGCCCTTTGGGCCCTCTTGTTTTAAAATATTACTTTTGCCTTGTGTATGATTAAATTGTACAGTTTGTTCGTTGCAGATTGGTAATAGGCTCGATAAAGATTTATACTACCCATGTGAAGTATGTGGAGGTTTCTACAAGAAAGATGCGTTGAGAAGTCATAAAGCTGTACATGCCAAACGTACATTTCAATGTGACCAGTGTCATGTAAAGGTATTGGTTACACAGAAAAGTTGCAGTAAATAGTCTACTCATAATCAGAGCCACAGATAAGGTTTTAGTCCATTGGGTAGTTTACCCCCGAGTTTCAATTTTAATTAGGTTTTGACAAATTTTAATTGGGTAATTAATAAAACTCAAAGGGTAAATTGTCTTTTATGTGCTATTTTTCACTATAACATCCTTTTCTATTTGGGTATTTCAGATAGTCTTTGCTTTTTCTTACTCCCTCCTCTCAAAATCTATTGGGTTTTTAAGACAATTAATTGGGTAATTACCCCAATACGCAGCTTATCTGTAGCTCTGCATGATAATTATACACACAGGTTACTCCGTTCAGTGAAAGCAACACTGTGGAGAGACATTCAAACTTCTATGATTTTACCATTATATAATAATATCATTTTTTCTTATACCTGTACTTTGTTTTCTTAATATTCATAATATGGACAACAATAGTAAGTTGAACAGCAAAACCATGGTTAATTTGAAAATGACAGTTATTGAAAAATGTACGCATTTAGAACTATCAATTTGCATAAGCATGGTTGTCAAACTTGTTCTTGAAAATTTCAACAGAGTGCCAACTCTTAAGGTTATTCTATTAATGTTAGAAAGTGCGTTTGTGTCATTTCTCAATATGATTTTGCCTGAGGCGATTGTGTATTCTTGCAGTACATTATGTGTCGAGTCGGACAATAAGTGGGTAGAACAAAAGCATTCGGTAACTTAAATGTACAGACGTACATATCTGTTCACCATTTGCTTGACTTTTCTATGGCATACTTGTATGCAAAACTGACCGTTTACTATGGCTTCGGATGACTTTGACTATTATAAATTATATTTGATGAATGACTGTGTGTATTTTATACATGACATTCACAGTACGACACCATTTCACATAATAGCATTATAAAGCCCTCGCTCAGAAATGTTCTCTGTCATTCACTGGGTACAGAATCGATGTGTGATTGTTTAATTACAGTTCAGCAGCCAGACGAGATTAAACCAACACACGAAATGTGTACATGCAACAGAAAGTAAATACATCTGTCATGAATGTGGGAAAAGTTTTAAAGCACTACCTTACCTACAGCAACATGGGTAAGAAGTACTGTATATTGTTATATTTTTACTTCATTACTTAAGAGATTCGTGTGATGCGTTACTTTTGCTCAACTATTTGAAACATGAGGAAAGCGTGTCAGAAAGTTCTACCTCGGGGTTACTGTACAAGGCCATATCTCACATAGTATCTTTGCTCTTGCATTGAAACAAAAAAAACTTCTGATACATGTATAGAGCTACTGATATACCAATTTCTCTAATACAGTGGTAGTGGTACTGACAATTGACATAGGCTACATTTATCGACTACTGGTGCAAATGTAGAGCTACTGATTACTCTTCCAATGCTAGTGTTACCGGCGCCCGATCCAAGGTTCGACCTCCTGATCCAAACGTACGTTTTGTATTTTTAATACGCCTTTTATAACTTGTACATGCATGTACATGTAGTTCAAAAATGTGTTATTTCTTATGGAGGTTCAATCATCATTCTTATGATATTATAGGAAAAAACATTGGAAGGAGCGTACCAAGGAATGTCAACTTTGCCACAAAATGTTCAAAGATCAGATTGCTTTACAAAGACACATGGCATCTCATTCAGGTATTCCCATTTTGATATTTTTACTCGTTGTAATGAAGCATATAATTGATTTTTTTTTGCAAATTGGCCGAAATCCGCCCTTTTCTTGCCCTTTCTCGTTCATAAGGATTAAGTTGTTAATCAATATGATACCTTTTATCAGTTATAACAATACATGTGAAAAGCATATTTATATATTAGTATATAAATGTTTGTTCTCAATATTGACCACTATGGGGGTTTAAATATCTCATCATGAATTGAAAGTTATTGTATTGATTCACATCCCTGGTGTACTGTTTGGTAACGATTCTCAATATATTCACTTGTACGATGGCTTGTGATTATTAAAGCATGTAGTGTTATGGTTATAGTGTCCTCCTTAATCTTGTTAGAGCATGAAGTTAATTATGACAAGTTGACAACTGGTATTACGTTTATTTTAGCTGTGTAATTGTATTGTGATAATACAGAAGTGTTTTGAGTGACATACATATATTTACATAATTATACGTTGTAATAAGAAGTATTAACTCATGACTCCATACTTTGTACATTC
This sequence comes from Spisula solida, assembly GCA_947247005.1. Classification (NCBI taxonomy): domain Eukaryota; kingdom Metazoa; phylum Mollusca; class Bivalvia; order Venerida; family Mactridae; genus Spisula; species Spisula solida. The sequence goes on along the minus strand of OX365958.1, from coordinate 39,619,075 downwards.
CTATTTCATTTCCCTTCCATTTTCTGATTGGTAACTGAGGTGATACACAAATTTGTCTGTTCAAAGTCATATCTCGTGCATGAACGGTCAATACATTTTGAATGAAACTTCAAACACATCATTGTTACAATGACGAGATACAACCTTGCTAGTTTTGTCTCCACCAGATAACTTTAACCTGAGTCATTGCCCATTTATTGATGAACGAAGTAAAGTGCGCCCAAATACACACAGTACACGTCTTATTGATAGTATGGACAATTTGAAGAGCATTGTATGCAAATACTCTGTCATAATGAAACTAGTTTTAATTACAAGTCGTATAGGACAATCTAAGTTATAGTTAGAACATATTAAGTAAATTTTAATGATTAAAAGGGCGGAGCGAGCGAAGCGAAGCGAGGCTTTTTTAGTCATTAAAATTTACTTAATATGTTCTAACTAACTTAAAATATAACATTCTGCATTCTGATTGGCCAATAGAAATTAGCGCCAACGCAAGACGTCAAGTCTGTTAAGAGAAAATTTTAATGATTAAATTTTCATTTAACCGCGAAAATGCGGCGTTTTCATTGGCTCATAATGTAGGTTATATTCTAAACTGGAATTGCGTTCCACACTTGTTGTTTGGCTGTCGTGTATATACAACTTTTCTTGTAACACCACATAGGTTGTCGTTGAGTTTTAATAGGTTGCTAATCTTATACTGTAATATGCGCAAATATTTTGCCGTTTTCATCAGTGTTGCAATTTGATCATTTTTCAGAGGCACGTCCATACCAATGCACAATATGCGGTAAGTCATTCAAACGACCGGTGGATCTGCATGAACATAAAGAAAACGTTCATGTAACTGTAGGAACCTTCCCGTGTGTGGAATGCCATAAAATGTTCAAAAGCCGCAAGGCTGTCAATAAACATATGCATATACATAAACCGCCGAAACATTTCTGTGAAGTTTGTGGCAAATCTTTTGTATATCATTCAAATATGATGATCCATATGAAGATTCATTCTAAAGGTGTATAGATATGCGAGATATGTGTTGTAAATCAAACAATGTTGTACAACGAAGCTGGAACACAGTTAACATAATTATTGTTTGTAATTACATGTATAACATCCCATTGACATACGCACGTAAAGTTTTAAGTATTCCGTTCTCAGGACCAATTTCATCAAAATATCTCTGAAAAGTGTAAAAACTGTTCATTTCTAACTAAAATGAACATACTTGTATGTTTATTATAGTATTGCCGAGTCTTTTCTAAATGTGTTGACTAAATTCATATATTGTTGTTTCTGTATGAGATATATAGCAACAACTCAAATTCAACAATATATGTTTGAGCTCATTTGTGCATAATGTGAAAATATTGTGTTATTTATACGTATTATATTTCTAGTCACGTGATATGATAATTTGATATATTTTCTTTTTATTACTGTTAATATAGATTTGTTATACTTGTAATACACTTCTCGAAACTTGGTGTCTATTACTTAATTGTAATGCCCGAGAGGGACAACAATTGGCAATACTCTTTATTCAAATCTAATATATTCATATCATTGTGGACAATTATTTTGTACTTTTGTGTATGTTTGTTCATGTATATTCGTCGTTTTTGAAAATGATTAGTAAATATTTCAAACAAATACGTGTTGTTTGAACATGAAAACCCCCTTGTTAGAAGACAAGTGAAAATTATTATTGTTCTGAAGTGTTCGAAAATGTCTGACCTAACATATCGTACCAGGGGTTTACTAGGTTGAATGTCTTTGGATTATATGTGTATGTGATGGTCGTACTCATAAAAACGGGCTGGTTTATTGAAAAAAGGCACACTATTCTACATAATGGATAGTACATACTCATAACATGTTAAATGGTAATTTATAAACTAATATTGTGATGACATTCCAAGGGTAGGTTTGGTGATACATCACTAGGGACTGAACGTAGGACTGGTGGGATGAAGGTAACTGTTTCTCAATCTAGTATCCGCTCAAACATTTTAGATAAATGAGATACTGTTGTGTAACTTACTATTAGAAAAAGAAAGCAGTACTCCACATAGACAGCAGCGCACAATGTTATCACGTATCCGTTTGTGTCAGATTATTTGGCTGACATAAACACCAAATGTCTGTGGTCTTTCAACTTTACCTAGCTGTCGACTTTTGTGAATTGAGGGGAGCAATGTTTGCTTCTAAATACTTCTCTACCCGTAGTCACAATCTGCCATGTGACCACATCATTGAATTTGGCATTATAAGGAAGGGGGTATCATCCTCAGAAAATCAATACACGAATACTTCATAAATGTGGCATAAATTATATCAAATTACACAAACCCGTAAGCTGGCCAAAATTTGATGACTTCCCATACATATAGAAGAATTAACTTTGTATAAGCCTACACTCACAAAAATAAACAATACAGGAGTGCTACTTTCTACAGTTGCACTGTCAAACTTCCACAGCTATAACGTCACGTTTGCTACTTTACTGAGCGTAGCATCAAGGGAGATTACTGCGCAGGATAGCACCGCAGTATAACACAGTTTGGTCTCGATATAAACATTTTGTGCAGAGTTCTTTCCCTTTATTTATATTCGCCATTTGCACATGGATATGTCAAAACACACAGGTATGCTTTTATAGCCAACACTGCCTACCGAAATGTGGATACACACTTCAAACGATTGTTTATAACTTCAAAAAATATCATGCATCCGGTTTATTCATTTTCTAAAAGTCCGATCCGTTCTACGGCTAATTTACTGTTCGTACCACAGGCCATTCGCCCCTATTATTTACAACTGTAATACGTACACCCTAGGACTGGATATAGAAGCGTTGTATAGGGTCTCTGGTACATCTGAATATACTTTTATAATCTGTAAACAGATAACATGGAAGCTACCGATGGAATACTTTCATTGTTTCCATTTGTTTGTGGTATTTGTGACGCTAAGTTTAATGGTATAGCAAACTATTATTCTCATGTACAAGAACACAACGTAGTAAATGGATACTTGCATTGTTGCGTTGACGCCAGTAATCCGAGCAATGCTGAACATGTGTATGCCTGTGGTAAATGCCAACTTGTGTTTCCATCACTGTGTACGTTATATAAACATCTACTGGAGGACGAGGTTATCACAGAATTTGTATTTAGAAGTGAAGATAAAACTGCATATGAATTGAAGGGACAAAGTGTTAGTCGACCTCTCGTTAACGTTACTCAAGCAGAGGAACATGATGTGAGTGTTGACGTGTTAGATGACAGATTGAAGCTTAGTAAATATAGTGACAGTCACAGCAACATATTTCAAGATCAAGATCCTATTGAAACACAGCAAACATGTCAAGTCAGAACAAACGAAACATTATGGAATAGTTTAAGTAAAGAAAATGTGACTAGTGAAATTGACAATGCATGTGATGAAGAACAAGATACTGATGAATCTGCTGATGATTTCACTGAAAGTGGTACAACATCATCGCATGAAGTTTCAACAAAAAAAGCAAAAAGAAAAGTTAGTAAAATATAGTTACCAAAACCTCTTTTTGTCTCTGTTAAGGAGGTACGCGCACCTTTGATCTAACGATCGAATTTTCCTTGAAAAATCTTAAAATGACAGAACAGTCTTCTAGAACAACATTGAAATCATAAAAATGATTTGTCACCAGGCTAGTTTTCGACATACATGGCTTTCTAATGACCTACCATTGTATTTTGTTCATTTTATCTATTTCCTGCATTTATGGCACCATTATGTTCTTTTTAAGATTATTACTATATGAAACCACTTTTAAGCAATACATGATATTTTGTGCGTTCAATGGTCATTCCTATTGACATTAGTCACAATTCCAGCTGCCTGGTGAACAAATTCAGTATTTGAACATGATAAATAGTTACCCCACCCACTTGCAAAAAGGTGTGATTTTCAAACGATTTCAAATGAACGTCAAAAAATACCTAACGATCGACAATGATTTAGAATTGGCCCTAAGTTAAGTATCAAATAGAACACCAGTTTAGTCAAATAAAAAATAGGGGTCACCAGCCTTTTTTGGGAGCTGTGCATAAAAAAGTACTAATTATGAATAAATTTGCATAAAATTAACCTAATTTGCATATTGTAATGAAATAATTTTTTATTAAAAATATTTCAAAGTGTGGCTACCTCTTATAACTAAACCATGCACTACATATTATATATAAGCATATGCATTTGAACAATTGTAGGGACTTATTGTGAACCCATTTTATTCACAATTTTGCCGTTTCCCACCCACTTTTCATACATGCAAAAAATAAAAAGTTAAAAATATCTAATTTGTGCAATAATATTATGTTGATTATCATTAATCAACATTCATATGCGATCATTGAAACTAAAATTCATGTTTGTTCTTATCTAATACGATTTTGAAATTTCGCGCATGCGCACAAGGCAGCTCGTACCTCCTTAAAACATCTTGATTCTAAGCCTAATCGTATATATTGCTATTTATTGATATGTATATATAATGGCCGTTGATAATGTTCTTCATGCGACCAAACTGAATGGTTACTACAATTACAGAACTTATAACTGAAAATACCAGAGCTTTAGATTTGTCTTAGACAGACTCATAGTTGAGCAAAATTACTGGTGGAGCTTACCTTTGCACTTGAAGTGCTTCGGAAGATCTGACAGGGCTAGGACGATGCCAGGACTGGGGCAATGGTACTTTGATCTTTGTTTTCAGTTTGTTATTTATGCTAACCGTATACACTATGTTTGTTAAAGGGAGGTAAGAGACATGAGTCAGATTCGTACTATCCATGTGAAGTATGTGGAGGTTTTTACAAGAGACACGCGTTGAGATGCCATAAAGCTGTACATGCCAACCGTACATTTCAATGTGATCAGTGTGATCTCAAGGTAAGTGTAACCCGTAACACAGTAAATACGTTGATCAATTTTGATAAATGCAATGGATTAAAAAGTGTCATTTTGTCAAGATAACTTACATGTACCATTTTAATGCACAAACTATCTTTTCTTTCTTGGACCGGTACTTTGTATGAAATCACACTATTCATAATAACATAGTAAAATGTTATTGTACAAAAACTCAAAATTGGCGGCTATTGAACAATGTATGCATGAACACATTCACTTTCCATAATGCATTTGTATGCTGAATTTGCCTACTTATTCATACAACGACTCTGATAGTGACGGTCATATTCTAGCTAAATTATATGATGTAAACAGTGAGTATTCTATATAGGACAACATCCTTCCCCAAGCATAGTACTATGACCAAGACACATTCCTTCACTGGTTATTGAATTAAGGTATTGGTTTTTACAGTTCAGCAGTAAAGCGAGGCTGACGCAGCATAAGAATTTCGTACATGTCACCGAAAACAAATACACCTGCCATGAATGTGGGAAAAGTTTTAAAGCTTTACCATATTTGCGCCAGCATGGGTAAGTAATCACAATTACTTTATCATCCGTTGAAAGCTTTATGATGTGTAAATATTCACTGCTATTAACGGAGTCATTTCGAAGGAGACAGGTGAATATTTACCAACACAAATATAAAGTACAATGTACTTTATATGAATTGTACTTTATATGAAATAGTAAGGGCAAGATCATAAATTTGTCATTGTCATAGTTATAGTACTACTAAATGTTAACTTACTAAAGTTTTGACCCGATCTAAAGAATTATTTAGCTGATGAGACGTACACTTACTTTAGAGTACATTATGTACTATTTCATATACAAAAACTGTCATTTAAAGGTTAGCATTTTGGCACAATTGTCTTTGAAAATGTCTATATGGATTACTTAAAAACCTCATCTGATTTTTTGAAGAAAAATCAGTTACTGTCATCACTTGATCCGAGTCTGGTTAAGTTTTATGTTTAGATAAACTTTTCTCCTGAATTATTGTACTAGCTTTGAAACTTACACCACTTGCTGTCAATACCTGACTCTGTAAAGCAGGAGACTTAACTCCATCCTGCTTTCTGGAAGAATTATGGTCCCCTAATGGACATGGAAAATAATATTGTATTGGTTAAGTTTTCTGTTTATGTTAGCTTTTCTCCTTAACCTTTAAATATATTTTAGCCCCCTACCGGTTTTTGACCGGAGGGGACTATAGATTTGCCGTCCGTCCGTCCGGGCCAACATCCAATGGTTTATTAGGTTCATTCGGTCCATAATTTTAGTTAAATAAAGAAGGAAATCCACATAAGTCGGTTTATGTGGAAAAAACCACATAAAGATCAAAGGAAAAGCCCCGTAGACCCCCAAATGTTGGAACGTCCGTCCAACAGTCCGTCCGTCCGTCCGTCCAACAGTCCGTCCGTCCGTCAAACAGTCAGTCAGTCGGCCCGTCCGTCAAACAATCTGGATCCTGCCATAACTCATGGCAACAGAAACATTGAAAATGGCCTCAAACCGGTAGGGGACTTCTGTATTACTTGCAATTCTTAATTACTTGTTTTGAAACTTGCACTACGATAATATTAAGTCGGATAGGGACGACAGCACTCAACTTAATCAGTTGAGCAATAAAGACATAAAAACATACAGGGCACAATGCCCAACACACTGCCGTAATCCCAGCTGTCATCATCAAGCTCACTATGTAAAGCAATACAAATAACCTCATGCTGCTTTTTGCATGACGCATGACTCTTTTTGGACATAGAAGAAAATGAGATTTGATTTTGAAGTCTTTTGTGTAGGTTTACTTTAGGTGATGACAATATTTCTTTTTACTGGGACAAATGCGACCACAATACAGTGCTCTTATTCTATCTTTCTATGGAATCGCGTTATTCTCAGTAATGCGTACTGATTGATTGTTATTATATTATAATGACATTTTCGTTACTAGATTATAAAATTGCAATTTTACAAGTAATGAAATAAAAACTACAAATGATACGGGTCTAGTGTGAAACATGATCAAATTGCTGGAATGTAATTATTCTAATTAAGTTTTAAATTAAAATGCAATGTATTTTCAGGACTATGATTACTCCCGATGGTGAAGGCTCGTTGTGATTTAGCAATGGTCTGCATAATGTTTAACTTAATACTTCACAGTAAAGATCACATAATGATAGCTAGACTGTTACATTGACGTACGTAGTCGACAAACAAACAGTGTGCACTTTATATATAAATAATCTATCGTGATTTCATTGTCTTGTACAGTACAAACCTTAACTAAAAACCAATCACTTTTGTACTTAGTACATTGTAGTATAGCACATTAATGAGAAGTGTCTTGTCTTGCCTGGAAGATCCTAACTTATTACACTCGGTACTAAATATTTCAAAGTTCACAATCACACCTTTCTTACAGTAAGAATGTTAAATTGGTATTAAAATTACTTGTGTCTTATATTAGTGTGTATTTTAGTATGTTTGTAAGCTATACTTATTCCTTCATCAGTACTAGTGTATAGTGTGTCACTCAGGTTCAATAATTACATAATGCCTCATTAATAGTATAAAATGGCAAAGATGTACCAGATTTTATTTTCAACAACCGCATAACATTTTCGTACATTATTTATACTAGTAGTACCACATTTTTATCGCATTTGGAATATTTGAGTGCCGATTGTAAGTATTCGTTGCAATATCGACCCTGCTCCATAGCGAGCGCTCTGTGCAAAACAGTTGTAACTACATATGATTTTAGAAGGAGTTACAACTGTTTTGCACTAAGCCATCGATAGGTAGATCTCGCGACTCTTCCCATAAGAAGTAATGAAATGATTGCATAATTATGTGTTCTTAGAGTGTTTCACTTCTGACGGCGAGATCATTCTTCTGAAATTTTAGGAAAAAACACTGGAAGGAGCGTACTGCAGAATGTCAACTTTGCCATAAGAAGTTTAAAGATCAGAAGGCTATACGAGTACATATGATATCTCATTCAGGTATTCCCATTTTCTTTCTTTTTCAAAAGATGTTTGAACTTCTGACTGCTATTTTGTGTATAACTATGTCGCTCAAAACTGTCCGTTTACTTTGAGATACAGGACAAAAGTTATACTGTTGTTTATGAAACTCAATTTTAAGAATGTAAACGTCGAATTTGTAATCTATCATTAGTTATTTGTACTATTGCATATAAATGTGTTTCTGCGTCATGAACACGTCGCTAATGGTTTGATTGGTTAGAGTTATGTGTCAATTACCGGATGCTACAACAAGTGAGTGGTTTTACTATGACTGTTAATTTTGTCTGTCGTGTAGATAAAACTCTCGTAGTAATATCGTATGTCATGGAAGTTCTACATTTGTGTTGATAAAATATAGTTACTACAATCATTTTATGTTATATCGCCAGTTAAGCAATTTTTTATCTATTCTTCAGAGGAGCGTCCATACAAATGCACTAGATGTGATAAATCATTCAAACGTCCGAAGGATCTTCAAGGCCACGAGGAAGGCGTTCATGCAACTGTAGAAAACTACCAGTGTGTGGAATGTCATAAAATGTTCAAAACCCGCAGTGCTGTCAATAAACATATGCTCATTCATAAACCTCCAAAACATTTCTGTGACGTTTGCGGCAAATCTTTTGCACAACATTCGAATATGAAAATACATCTGAAAGTTCATTCCAAAGGTGTATAAAACAATGAAGTGTGAGAAACGTGTGTTGTAACCAAACTGGTACACACTCTTAAACATATTGTTGTCTGTCATTGTATCATAAGTTCATAACATACACATTTATAGTAATAGAAACGTCCATGTTTTATTTTAGATATTTCACGAGCAACATCATTAAATCACAACAACAAAACACGTATTATTTTGGGGGCAGGAACGAGGTTTACATCAAAATCTTTTATTTTGTGCTCAGTACTGTACTACGTATATAATAGACTCAGTAGGTGTGTCATATTATTTGGTCTTGTTGGTTTTTTAACTGATGATCTTTAAACCGCATGATTAGCATGTAAAAATACACTCTAGACTATCTGTTTGGCTGTTATGTCTTAAACTGAGTATTTGATACATAGCCCTATGTTTGACTACATTTATTAAACAAATACAATACAAAAATATCAGAGCTGGTATTCACTAAGCATCTTGGCATTACACTAAGAAATTTCTTAAAATCCTAAAATGTTCTTATATGTATCAGCTAAGCAAGAACATCAAAATGAAAAATATTTTTCATGGTTTAGAAGCGTTTTGTAAATAGCTATAGTCACTACGAACATATGGATTATTCTTCAAAGTGCGGGACATATGAGCTGCATTTTTTTTAAACTTAATTCAAAATATTTAAGTTTTCACTTAAGATGCTTTGTGAATACCAGCCCTGATCTGTATGAGACGTTACCTTTCTATCCGAAGTTTTCGTATACAACATTCTGGTCATGTTGCGAATATAAACAATGGCAATATTTTAATTGATATTGTGACCACCGGCTCAACATTAACATAAATTATTAGACATATTATACGTATTTAAATTATTGTTATACATGTATAATGTGTGTTTATAGTGAGTGAGTAATAATTTGTTCAATCAAAACACAACTTGTATAAACATCCAAAATATTGTTTTTGTTTAGAAATCGTTGAAAAGTCGATTGTCTTGCGCGAATGTCTCCGTGGTTGTCATACCGACTTAACTTTTTTTTAATTATGAATGTAATTTCGTTTATCTAGAAGCATGGTGTAACGAAACGTCTTACAAAAAATCTTACTTTTTATCTCTAGAAATAACACACGAGCGTCTAATCTCATAACCAGTGATACGAGATGTCTATCTGACTTAGACCACGTGACTGACTAATTTGTACATGTACCATTATTCACGTGCATCAAGGAAGTGGTACATTGTATTTTCTGACCAGATCCAAGCTAAGATTAGTTCAAGTGTGATGAGCCTCAGTTTAATGAGGTTTACCGTTTATAATACCCACAGGCCTTAAAAAAAGACCGATTTAACAAATGTTCTGATGCTACCAAAAATTAGAAAAACACCTACAAATAATTATTTTAACGAAGAAACCAATAAACCCGAAAGGTTATCATTTTAATAATTTACTTAAACGTGTTTCTATCAATAAATTGTAGGGTATTAAAAAGGTTTTACTCGTATCTTTAAATGTCTAAAAATAACAATATGATACTTGCAGGAGAACATATAGCTAAATGGTACAGTTCATTTCTTTTAAACACACACTATTTACTCTCAAATGCTGTTAACAACGTATGCAAAACGGAAGAGTATGCTCCCATCACAGTAAAACGTGCAGAATTAATACGATTGCTGCAAGGGAGCTAATATTGGTAACATACACTTACTTCGGGTCGGGATAGAGACGGCTTGTTTCAATTTGGGTGTATATGTACACTTTTAAGATGTTATACACAAATAAAGTGACACCGTTATATTTTTTTTATACACGACAAATATTCTCGTCAGCTATAGTTGATTGTGCAGCATTGTTTGCTATGGACCATGTAATTTGCTCTCAGCAATCAGAATTCTGCACTTATTACTCAAAGCAACTAAGGATCACAATCACAGGTTATTCGGCGCAGAAGTGTTGGATACGGGATTTAGACGATGGCAATACTGTTCTTTGATTGGCTATTTGCGGCTTATCGTGGTCTTAAATACAATACATTTTTAAAGGCATAATCGGCAAACAATTTGCCTTTGGCCATTTACAAACACAAACAACTATGGCAAAGACTAACATTCGGGCTAGGTCAATGTGATACTTTAGCTGTCTTTTAGATTGCAAATGCTAACCAGTGGTGGATTAAATACAAATAATATTGGTTGAACGTGGTGAATGATCTTATATAATTTCACTCTTGATACAAGAAATATTAATAGTGCTAGTTTTTTCTACGGCTTTCTTGAAAATACTGCTCAGTGAAATAAAATTCAACAATTATTCTCTATATTATTAGCATGACACAGCATGATGGTTTAAATGATTACTCACATGATCCTTCAAACACATCCACAATTTTACATTCAACATAAATCACTTAAATTTACTTACACGTCTTTGGGACATTCTCGTCTATTAAGTGTTTTACGTCTATAAGTCTATTCTTCACATGTCTGGGAACTTCACAAACCCTGATGTATGGGTATGCTTTGTGACGAATCTGCCCTAGTTCTTCTAGATGCACTCAATTTTACCACTATCCTTTCGTGTTTCTGTGAGTGCTGTAATATATCAACTCATATACACAGGCGCCAGACAATACGTTCTTTATATCCCCTATAGATCTATAATTAAGTTAAAAGTTATTTGTCTATAACCTCTGGTGTTATAAACATGCAACAGTTAAACTAAGACAATAGTCAGTTCTTGGATACTTCTTTAAATGAGAAAATGACTATACTTTAGAAATAAAAATATGTTCGTGTATTCTGTCGGTGAATAAAACATGGGCAGGAGTTCGGATGCGGAAAAATTAAACGAGTGCCCGTGTTTTATTCACCGACAAAATACAAGAACCGAGTTTTTATTTCGATTCTAAATACGATAATATCCCGCACTATTTAACTGCGCGCATTCCATTTTCACCCATTTGACGTTCAGCATAATTATACCCACAGATACATAGTATATGGGGGCTATATTGGAGTCATGCTTGAGGTTGGTTGGTTGGTCCGTCGGTTGGTCCGTGAAATTTTGTCCGCGCTATTTCTCTGTAACCATTGGTCTGATTTCAACGAAACTTTGCATGAGTGATCAGTACCAAGTCTAGTTGTGCATATCGTCGGCACACGCTGGTCGGACAAATTTTAAGGTAGTTATGGCCCTTAATTTGTTTACACTTAAAAATTTTGTCCGCGCTATTTTACTGTTACCATTGGTCTGATTCAACAAAACTTTGCATGAGTTATCAGTACAAAGTCTAGTTGTGCATATCGTCAGCACTTGCTGGTCGGAACAATTTTAAGGTAGTTAAGGCCCTTTATTGTTTTACACTTAAAAATATTTTCCACGCTATTCCTCTGTAACAATTAGTCTGAATTCAACAAAACTTTGCATGAGTTATCAGTACCAAGTCTAGTTGTGCATATCATCGGCACACACTAGTCGGACAAGTTTAAAGGAAGTTATGGCCCTTTATTTTTTTTACACTTAAACATTTTGTCCACGCTATTTCTCTGTAACCATTGGTTTGATTTTAACGAAACTTTGTATAAATGATCAGTACCAAGTCTAGTTGTGCATATTGTCGGCACACATTGGTCAGATCAATTTAAGGTCTAGTTGTGCATAGCTGACTGTGTCAAGCAGTTTCTGGGGGTATTCATCACATTTAGTGACATTTCTTGTTCCACGCTGAAATTGAGTGGCTTATTAGCTGGTACAATTACCTCCCTCGTTAATGAAAACGACCTTCGTACTTTTCTGAAGTAAATAACACATTTTAAACATTGAAACAATTTTAATAACACGAGTATAGTGTATCTATTTCATGAAATGAAAAATATAAATGAATTGATTATCAGAAGTTTTTATGTATCTTAATTTCGAGGGTATATTGGAGTTTCTAAAAATAGGTGCGTCATATCTGTAACACAGGATACTCGTGCAACTCGCGACCCGTTGAAGTTTTTACTATATAGTTTACTTTCATTCATTCATAAATATGTCACATGATACGGGGCGTAAATAGTAACAGCCAATTTGATACCATGTTTTATTGCTGTAATAATACATGCCCTGGTTTGCTCTATGTGTATATGGATTAATCCACGGATCGTGTTAGAATTACAACATACTGCAATAAATAACTAGGAAATATTCAACCACAGTCAGGTATAGGGCCGCCGCTTACAACCTCAAACACGTATTCCAATCTAAACCAAACCAAATAATTGAAATAAACTACAACTTAAATTTAACCACTTTAGAGCAGTTCTTCTACCGTGAAGTTTATGATGTGATTAAGCATGCAGCTGCTATTTATTGTTTGTCATGTAATTTGTGTATGTGCCGGGGCATTTATACAATAAACTTTGAACTTAGGTAACCACCGGCTACCGGTTGTTCCATATATGTGAGACCCACGAAAAGATATTTTGATGCTTTTCTAGGTACCAGAAGCATCCGTGGAGTTTCGAAGTACTGAGCACACGAGCATGTACTGTTTGTAATAGAATTGGGACTAACTTGACCAATAGCTCATCTCATAACACATGTCCACAAGTTCCTGTTGGAACAAGGAGAACATCACATTGTAACCTTATATCGTCAAGAAGATAATAGATAATCGGAAAGAGAAGGCAGCACTCAACTTCAACAGCCGAGCACAGAAAACATAAAAACACCATATACCACAATTACACGACACAATGCCCAACACATAACTTAAGAGAAAATTAACTTCACCGACGAAAGCCAAAGTCGGTTGTCAATCTTGACAGCGTCTACACTACAGAGTATTGACGTATATTATTTATATCGCCTGTTTGCCTGATATATATGGTACTTATATTTCACACGAAGATGGCGCAACTACCATCTGACAGTAATGAAAAGTCAACAAGGACTTGGCGACGACTGAATAGATAGTGAACAGTGTGGCAGGAAATACATTATCTCGTCCCGCCGAAAATAATACGCTATCTACAACCTATAAAGTATTTAAAATACGAACATTTAAATTAGTTTCTAGTTCAATCTATCATACGTACACGATTGTCTTAATGTAAATACACATTGGTACGCCCGTAGCATTTTGTGGAAATTGAAATCCGATTGTTTACTATATCTAGAAACAATAATCCTCATGTCATTGAACTATTTCGACTGTATGTTTAACGTTCGATGGGTAGTATCTAAGCTAAACAAACCAGGACAATAGAGTGTTAATGCCCTGAAAACCCGCATTGTTTTATTATTCGTGTTTCACTTTCCCTCATTCGATGAAGGTCTTAAAGAGATAAATGTGTTCGGTTGTAAATGACATGACACAACGGCACAAATTAGAATGGCATTACCGCCCTGTTTATTCACAGGGAATTTATAAATGCTCATCACGAAAAATTCTGAGAACAGCCGCTTCTCTTTGTAATTTTCATTACACAATATGACAAAAACATTCCCGTAGGGAACCAAAAACATGAAATAATTACGTCAATCACTCAATAAACAGAAGTTCGGCTTTTGAAAGAGCAATTAAATTCCAATATATCGAATCGGTGCATAGACTTTCACAGGGCCTCCACTGGGTTTTTAGAAGTTGGCGCAACTTAATTCGCCACTTTCAATGAAGCCACTTTTAAGCCACATATGCCAAAGTAAAGGCTATGCATGTTTATCCTTTATAACATATACGAGTTTACAACACCGATGACAATGTAATTTCATTTATAAATCCATATCACTATCACGTTTCATTTATGCATGTTTATCTTTATGTTAGGATATTATGTATCACCCGTATATACATGTATTTAATGTAAAATGTCTGTCATTAAGATCTGTAATGCCAAGTAATGACTTGTATGATATATTTGTCTTTCGTATACACCACAATTAAGTTAGGATATCTAACGGACTTAAGGGGTGTTAGACTAAGTAAGTACAGTGCGGAGATATTGACATGATCCCCTTACCGGAACAGAACAGAACAAACAGTTTTTTTAGCTTAAGCATATACAGCTCATCACTATAACACAATAACATATATACATACATAAAAAAACAAAATATATATTTTTAAATGGAAAGTTAACAATATTAGAAGTGAGAATGTCTAAACCAAATTTCATGATCGTGACTAATTTTTATCAAAATGTTGAATTTTGCCAGAATTATGGACAGTTGGATGCTTGATGTTACTACAGTCTATAAATACAGGAATTACTAAATGCCAATGCTAACATGAGGTATTATTTTATCAAAATAAGTTTCAATACACTGCCATATAATAGAAAGTTGATTACTTATTAATATCATTACCGTATTAAGCGTAATTTAACAGCTGATTTATTGCAATATATATTTACCCAGGATACATGTGTTGATGGGCCCATTACGAATACGTACTTATTGTTGTAAATATACCGATTTACATGACATGCAGAAATTGATCTATTCAACGCAAGAGTCGTGTAATATATTCAAAAATAAAGGTCAGGACCATGTTAATACCTCCGAACTATACATGCAGCTCGTTCATTTTTGATGGGCCGATTACGAATACGCATTTATAGTAATACAAACACACGATTTACTCGCAGAAATTGATGTATTAAACGCAAGAGCCGTGTAATAGATTCAAAAATAAAATAAAGGTCAGTACCATGTTAATACTTCCGAACTATACATGTAGCTCGTTCATTTTTGATGGGACGATTACGAATACGCACTAATTGTAAATACAAACGCGCGATTTTCTTGCAGAAATGGATATATTCAAAGCAAGAACCGTATAATAGATTCATGCATAAAGGTCATGATCACGTTAATATCTCCGCACTATACATGCAGCTCGTACAGATCACTCAGTTCCACTGACGCCTTCTGTTTAAAACGAGAAGTTAATTACTAGTATTTAAGTAAATTAACCATTCTCGACTTCTATATACGTTCTCCAAATATTCATCTTCGACGTATATGTATAGAGTCAGGCTATCGTTCTCGGAACTCGACCAATAATCAATGTTTTCTTTTTAACTTTTAGCGACAAGTTTTTCCCTAGAATAATTGTTTGCCATTTGATTAAACGCGTTTTGTCATGCGAGCGGAACGTTTTCAGAAAACAACAACAACAGGAACGTGTCGCCAATTATCTTGGGAATGGACGTTAATACAGTATTGTCAACATTTTAAGACTAGTAGCCGAAGGAATCAATATAGTACATTAAATAAAACAGTATTATCTTACAAGTCCGTTGTAAAAGCTTATCTTGGCTTATTTTGTTTATTGTAAAGTGTTGCCGACTCGAAATAAAATTCATATTATCTTACAAATTAAATAATTCATATAATGTATGTTGTGATTAGACTTATTCTGTCAGTAGTTGAGTATGTCTATCCATGTATTAGTGTAATATGAGACAAATTGGTAAAATATCACACAATACAAAATAAGGTTTTGGTCATAAATGTATATTGCGTTTAACATTTTTAGTGTTTATTCATTTTAGTTTAAACATATTTTATTACCCAAACAATGACATACAAATAGATCTATCAATACATATATATATATACATACATGGTTAAAAGGGTCGAGCCACAAGTTCTAAAACTTAGTTACGGCTCTCCCCTTATACCAATATCAATTACGTAATGATAATTCAAGTTAATATGTTAATAGTGCATAGAATTAATTTAAATTAAATGCAGATGTTTACCTGTTTATTCATTAAAGTGTCAACTCTATTTTAATAACCAGTTAATACAGCATAAGAACCACCTACATTATGATCATATTGAATTAAATTTAACTAGTTAGTTGCTCAATGCTCACATATAGTCGAAAGCCAAAGATGTATGTCCAAGATTGAAAGCCGAAAAATAATCTTTCTGGTAAAATAGACAAGAAATTTCACACTACTTACTTACTTACTGGCGTTCGCTCTACACGACCACGTCAGTATCTGCAATGAAGGATGTGGTTCTTCTCAGGTCAACAACGTCTCCGTAGCGTTTCTGATGGAGTGGTGTGTCTTGAGACCACTTCGCTCCCAGTCTTTAAATGATGTGTTCAGCAGCTGCTGTCTGGTATTCTGTGCCACACGGACAGGTTGGGGACTCGGCCAGTCTGTATTTCTTATGCATGTGTACATTTAGTCGGTTGTGCTCGAATCAAAGTCTGACTATTACCACTTGTTCTGACCTGCTTAGGAGATGATATGCGTCTGCCTCTTGTCTTGGCCTAGTAAGTGACTTGATGATGGTGACTCCGTGTACGTTGTTTGCACAGAAGGTTGTTCTGACTGAGCACCTCGCTTTGCCAGTTGGTCAGACATTTCCCAAAAGCCACAACGTCTCTCCATTGTCATTCATCATTGGAATAACCAAGACTGAAGACAGTTCACACAAGACGCAACGTCTCTCCATTGTCATTCATCATTGGAATAACCAAGACAGGAGACAGTTCACACAAGACGCATTGTCTCTCCATTGTCATTCATCATTGGAATAACCAAGGTTGAAGACAGTTCACACAAGTCGCAACGTCTCTCCATTGTCATGCATCATTGGAATAACCAAGACTGAAGACAGTTCACACAAGACGCAACGTCCCTCCATTGTCATTCATCATTGGTATAACCAAGACTGGAGACAGTTCACACAAGACGCAACGTCTCTCCATTGTCATTCATCGTTGGTATAATCAAGACTGGAGACAGTTCACACAAGACGCAACGTCTCTCCATTGTCATTCATCATTGGAATAACCAAGACAGGAGACAGTTCACACAAGGCGCAACGTCTCTCCATTGTCATTCATCATTGGAATAACCAAGACTGGAGACAGCTCATCAAGAGCAAAAACATATAACTTATTAGCAGACTTTCGTTTTCAACCATACAAATATTTTATTACTAATTATAAATTTAGAACATGTCTCACACCATTAAGGGTCTCGGCGCAGAGTTGAATCTGGACGACGGCATAAGCCAGCTAAAGTACCATTTACTGAACGTAAATGTAAATGGTGTTGCATTTTAGAAAATGAATTTCATATATAAGGATTAAACAAAACCCGAATGTTTTGAAATTTGCAGAACTATTGAACAGCGAAAACCAATGTACTATAAAAAACCTATCATTGTTTGTACATGAAAGTTTTGAATTAAGGTCGCTACTATACTTCTTATAGTCCAAATTTCCCCTTACCAATTATCAACTATGTTTATACTTGTATATATGTTTGTGGAATGATAGGCTAAAAGCCTTTTTCTGCCTGCCTGCCCGCCTGAAACGCCCCACCCCCTGCCCTGCCTGCCTGTCCACCCGAAACACCCCCTGCCCTGCCTGCCTGCCTATCCGCGCGCCCGCCCGCCCGCCTGTCGATGTGTCCGATACAAAGGAAAGCAATCGACAAGAATCGAGGGATATATCTTTTTCGGGGTCATTTTGATATGCTGGAAATTAAAAAAAGGTATAAATCCAATAACACATCGACAGAGTCAGCCGTCCCACATAAAACCGTGTATGTATGAACATACATAAACATATAAGGTCATACTAGACTCCAGTCTGTGATTTTACAAGGACATGGCATTTCTACTGTCAATTAACAAAACATGAATGCAATAAACAACATTAAATGTCATTCTGACGTCCTAGTTTCTTGAATTATACGTGAACATGACACGAGAAAAGACAAGATGAAAATTAAGTGAGTGAATGATATTCGTGTAAGTAAACTGGTGGGTCATAGTCTGTTATTTACATAATTATGTATTTACATTTATTTGTAGACATTACACGCTTAGTCGTCTACAGTACAACATGTAAATAGTTATCATATAGAATCATTCAAGGAAACTGAGATGTCATTAACGTGAAAGATAGTAGTTCAACGGCGAACGTATCTTGTTTTGCTGTAAAATGTATTTGCATTGGCGATGTTAGAATCGAAAAAATGAATATGCAACTGCACTTTGTAAGAATAAAACACATGCACTCGATTTAAATGCGAACATTAAATCACCAGTGCTATATTCTACACACTCGTAATTTAATTACTACGCAACCGAACTCGTGCCTTATCAAATCAAAGCACTGCGAGTGCTGATGAGAGGCGATCTGGTTGCTGCACGCACTATTAAAGCTCAAACCGACTTTACACGTTAAATGTTCGTTTTCTTACTACCGATTTTGTTTTGAATGTCAAAATATGCATATGTGACTATATACGCATTTTGAGTATCTAAATAATTATAAAAGGGGCATATTAATGTATATGGAATACATATATTGAATGCGTATATCAAAAGTGGCTTTAAAATAATACTACGCGCCTATTTATCAGATTATACAGTACCGTCTTGTAATCATTTCCCTCACAGCGTGGGAAAGTCTAAAGGAAGCTGCTAGTAAAGCCACACCATATGATTACATAACAGTACTTTGCAGACTATATACAGTTCATTGATAAAATTGTCACGTGACCCTGGTCTGGAGCTTGGTTTAACACTCATATAGTGTAAAGATAGCTACATCCGGACCCTCAAATACAAATTCTAAAAATAGCTATACAGCTGGGACATTTAATGAACGCGTCATTTTCATAATACGAAATAAGTTCGATATCGCCCCGGCGGAGTGATTATCTGCAAAAATATCGATTTAACGAACAGTTTGACAATACTTGTTGATCTTAGAATAAACAAATGTTGCTGATTGAATTAAATTAGTTTAAAAAAATGGAGAAACATATGTAGCAGTATTTGGAATGTTGACAGTTTCTGGAACTAATTGAATGCGGATTCACATTGTTTAACCTGAAGGCGTTCAGGTAGCATTAAGATATGGACAATGATAGTATTGAGAGGCTAACGCCTTCAAAAATGGTCATTACGTATGATTTGTACTAGTATATAGCGTTTGTTTGTATTGCAATATATCGCGAATAGTTAAAAAAAAACGTTATACTAGTCAAAAAGAAGGAGGAGTCTTGCGTATATAACGGACGTATCCGCAACATTTAAAGGTCCGCGAATGTGATCGAGACATTAGTGTCGAGGTTTGGAGACAGTGGATATTTATACCAGAATGTAAGTGTACTTTTGTTTTGCATTCATTTTAAATATTTATATTCGAAAAACAATGAGCCGAAATCTGTTATTATTTGATGTTTCAGTACAAGGCCCAGGAGACAACACTGTTACCGTAATGTCCCCAACAAACATTTATACACCTTTGTTGTAACACGATACACGTTAGTAAATTGTTTTTGAATCATGCTTAGGGGAACCCGGATAGTCTTACTTGATAGCATGCATGATAAGCCGAGCCACACCCGCAATTATTTTTTTATAGGATTGTTAATGTGTCATCCAGGAATGTATTTTATCAATGAATAAATATTTTATCACGAAGTATAAACCAGCACCGGTATGGTCATCAGTTCTAAACAACTTGACAACTATTTTCAAGCTCATATTTGATCCGGATCAGAATCTAATCCTCACTGATCTTAATAATAATACTACTAATAAATACTTTATTTGATGTGGACACTTATTTGACATTATAAAATAATCTTCCATAAGATCCTCAAAGATGAATAATGAACTAGAAAAATAAATACGCAAGGACTGATATTTGATATTAACACAGATAAATAACACTGTACTTATGGCTGATTTACGCCATCATGACAAAGCGAATGTTTACACATTGCATCTGTGTTGTCAATTTCGAAATCGACTTATCCGTGAAAAAATTACGACATGGCGTAAATCTGCCACCACAACACTGTCAAGATATCAATCTTAAATACGGACACACTGCACTGTCTCTATCTTCAATTATTCATTAGCATCATAACATATATTGTCTGGGGTTGTTTGTAGGACTTCGTTCAAGCTAATTCTCATTTTAAAATGAGCTTAGGAAACAATTTGGAATTGACTGCACACAATGTAACCATACGGCTAATTTTAAACATTGGACATAATTCCCGGCACACCAGTATATGTTTATCCAATCAGCGGCATTGGTTGTGGAACAACTATAATGACACGCAACATAATTGTAATTGTCTGTGATGATCTAGCCTGTATTTGTTGTGTGCTATCTTACAGATTAGGAAAGTATATATGGATGAAGCTGAATGTATTAAAACACCAGACATTGAATTCCACAGGGAGATGGTTGATGTAATTGAATTCAACCAACATGGAGAGCATGTTCTAATGTGCACTGCTCACATACATCGGTGTATAACTCATTGTATTATCTATCATGTCGCTTAACATCTGTTTTGATTTTATAAATCGTTTATAAACTTTATATATGTGCTCTTTCCTTGACAAGATGACTTTACCCGGCATATGACATAACTGGTGCGGAGGAACAAATAGTGTATGGTTAAAGTACTTAAACATGCATAACCTAACAGCTGATCTGTAGTTGATATTGATAACCCGGATTATATGTTTCATAATCGGGGAGTTTCACGAAGACGCTCGATGTGTAATACAAACACAAATCAAAAGGACCAATATTGCATGATTTGCTTGCGGAAATGTATATAGTATTCAACGCAAGAACCATGTAATTTATTCATGCACAGAGATCAGGATCAAGTCAAAATCTCCGTGCTATACGCATTTAAAACCACCAAAGGGTTGCCCCCATACATTGAGGAACCTTTACGATTACTACGCTGTAAATGGCAACACGTTACGGATTTCACCCCGTAAAGCATGTGTTTAAAACGTGTTCTCTTTTTAAACGAAAATGCATTAAGCGTGTTCATGCGTTTAAGGTTTAAACAGTGATGAGCTTAGGGGTTACAAATGAAACACATGTGTTTTGTAATTGAACACGCATGTTTTGAAAAATGAGAACACATGTCGGTCGAAAAGCTCTCTCGTGACAAGCAATAATTGTAATATTCTTCTTGAGTTTTGTCAATAAAGACAGCGACCGGCCTCAGTCTGAGATATTTTGCTGTTCCTGTAACTTGAATTTCAAAGTGTTCCTTCCGTAAGCGCTGGTGTGTTAAAGACATACAATTTCGGAACACTTAGGTGAACATGCCTGTAAATACAATAATCTCTAAACAGAAAAAACGTACATTTCACGTGAAAACATAAAATGGTAAATAACGTTAACATATTCTTTCCGATCAATTGTATACTAAACAAAGTGAAGATTTTTTTCCACAATATGTAGCCGGTATTTGTTACAAGAACATTGTTATTTATTTAATGATACTTTTTAATCTCAAATCCTTTTCTGTAAAATGGCGCAAAGTTTACGGCCGCGATACAGTCAAAATTTATGTTGATACAAGCTCTTATTCTACATGCTTAATCTGTTGATTTATGTAAATATTCCGTATACGTTTAATGTGATACACTGACATGTATGATATGTAAATTACAACTTGGTATATCTCTAATTCTACAAGGTAAATACATTATGTTACCCCACCCACCATTTTGAAGTGGTTATTTGTTTTTGAATTTAATTCATGTTAAAATGTATTATTGTCTGTTTTTAATCAATAAAGTGTTTTAGGTAACTAGCACATATGTCATGTTGTTGTTCATTGCCCTGCCGATAGTTTGCAAAGCAGACTGCCTCAATTGAATATATCTGTAAGGATCTCAACATACATGCTTGAATATCTATTTCACGCGTTTCGTTAGTATAGCGTGAAATATTTGTCTGAACGCGTAACGGATGATACAGAATGAAAAAATGATTTTTGCATGAGTTTTTTCTGTGTAGGATAATGTGTATTGATATGTAAGGTTTTGTCATTTTACCAGACGGTTTCAGTCAGGTCACGTCTTGTTTAAATTAGATTTGTTATATATGAGTATATGCTCGAAAGGTCGACGCATGTTAATACAAAATCAAATCGTTAGAATTTAGTAATACCGTCTTACATCATTGTTTATGTTCGAGGAGAGGATGTGGTCCAACATCTGGCGATACGACCAGTGGATCGAGCAAAAACAAGATCAAAATAACATGATGATTACAGAACATATAATTTCTTTAATAAGCAATATGCGGATGTTATTTACATCCGGACTACTAATTGGGTTACTGTTCCCAGGTGTAATACCGTACTCGACCGTACTCCAATAATATTAGCTGTGCTATATATAGAACGTTGGACACGTTCATCGGTCAACCACATGTAGTTCCTAATCACTGAACGCCTTTAGTGGGATTCGAATCGATAACACAACCCGCTGTGTGTAAGGCAGTTCTGTATGTCGAAGGCAGAGCCACACGCGTTTTGCCCCAATAGAGTGGGGTTAGTATTTGTTATTTTATATGTGTTTTGCGTTGCTTTTGAGAGTGATCACTTACATATATCGTTTACGCGATGAATGAACAATACGTATATACAATTTATGTGCCCACAAATGCCATATTATTCGAGTAAACCGGTTTTAGGTATGCGATGTTTGCCAAAAGTTCGAAACTATCGCCTTTGACATTGTATTCTCGACTTAATTCGTGGTTTGGAACGATTCTGAAGCATTGAATCAAAACTTCAATCCTCCTTCAATATATCTGTCGTTTCCGTTTTGGAAAATGTACATTTTCTGTGAAGATACAGAGGTTTAAACTGAACGAGGTACAAAAAATGCTAACGAAATAGGCAGTTCTGTTTTTAGCATGATAACGACAAAGGCAGAGCGTTAAATATTAATGCTAACACAGAGGCAGAGATAAGAGACTTATGCTAACGACTAAGGCAGAAATTCTAATTACTTGACAGGGCCATAAAACACCTTTGTACGATTTGTATGTTTTAAATATGACACAGATTCATGTTAGGCTGTATTCTACATTCCAATTCACCAGAAAGCCTCCCACCAGCACTCTCATTGCTTTGATTACATATTGTCATACCAATTGACTCAGTACATAAACGGCCGGTTATCGCAATAAGTCTTACAAGTTGAATTGTATAGACTCCCAATCATTGAAGTCATACAATGGCCGGAAATCAAAGGTTGTTGCTCTGTCTAGGAGGTTGTACTTTACATCATATTCGTGCTGGAGCTTTAACACTCTTATCTTAGAAAATGTCCATGCACGTCTACATATTTAATAAATGTAGATCTATGACAGTAAGTTTTAAATACAGCACTTGTTAGTCAACATATTACATGAACTGTAAGTCGTCGACACTGGAATTTTTACTTGGCACTTTAACTGCTTTATGTAATATAGATACTTTTTAGTTGTTCGAGAATAGTTATATTCACATGTTTCTACAATCGACTATACATGTACTTTAATTGATGAAACTACTTTTCTTCCTACGTCGCCGCTAGGCAGCGCGTAGACAGCGCGTAGACAGCGCCACCTTTGCAATAGTTACCCGGTCAGCCAGTATTGCATAACTACCGACACGGATGTAAACTGTCATGCACAGTAGTCCATCAATTGCAGCATACATACTACAAAGCTACTTCCTATTTCTAAATCTATAGGACAGTTGAATATCCCAATAAATAATTTAAACCTACTTCTAGTATTTCATTGTATTTATAATTATCTGCGGCCCGAATTACGTTTGATGATGTCATTAAGGCCGAACAACTTAGCGTGGAATAACATGTTACATGGTATACGTGATGCTACATAAGCACGTGTTGCCCAACTGTTTTAAGCAGTCAGCCCATAAATAGATGTTATATCGTATATACTCTATGATTGTTTAAATAACTTGACTGTTTTATTTATAAAATACAGGTGATTTTAATCAACCTTGATTGCTTAGAAGATTAATACCAAGATCATATGTTTGACTTCACATGTATAGCAATGTATCGGGGCATTATGATGTTTTACGTCATTTCATTATGACTTATGTTCTTCGTGTGAGTTATTCACGAAAAATTACATACAAAAACATGCATTTGTGTACAAACAAATCAGTGTATTAAGTTCCCTGTCAAGTAATTTGAATTGCTGCATTTCGAACTTACATAATCTATAAAATGCTAGGATAAATATTCGTTTCTTAACTTCATGATAACAAATGGAGCGCTTTATGCCCCCCATGCACAGCCATGCACTCGAATTTTAACCCCAGTTTGTCATTTACAGACATACAGGGCCACTCACAACCGATAATTGCCAACGTCAGCGATCACCACGTATGTGATATATTCCGTTAATCAACTAGACGAAAATAACCACTAAACACTCGTGATTCTTGATGAATGCACTTTGCAATACAGCCTAACGTGAATATTGGTTATATTTATAACATACAAATCGTACAAAAGGGTTTCATGGCCCTGTCAAGTAATTATAATATTGTCGTTTGCTGTGCGATGCCAACTTATTACGACAGTTCCACGAAACACGGCATTTACCCCAAACCGTGTATCACAATGTTAGTTTGTTCCTATGAGCTATTTAGCAAATCCGTTATATAAAGATAACGAGTGGAAGAGTCTATCACAATGTGATCGTGAACATGTGCACGCCGGTCACAAGGCTCATGCGACACATACACTATCAGGCATAATAAAATCAAATCCCCTATCAAGTGTGATAAATATACACAACCTGGCAGTTTGTTTACTTATATATCCCTATTTAATACATAGCGTATTGCATATACATGTATGTGCATCAATTGTGTTTTACCTTTCTGTATGAACTGGATGCCTTTTTGTATCGTAACTGACATTTGACCCGGCAGTTACAATAAATCTGCAATGAATCCGATATAATCATTAAACTGATATTGCACTAATTCACAGACGATCCGGATATCTCTTGATTTATATTGTCATATTATCAAAGACTCATTACCATACTGTCTGTTGATAGACTGGAGTGGAATGGAGCACTAGGAAAACATAATCTCCCCATGATCATCCAATATAAAATTTCTGAGTGTGATTATTAGTTTTATCCTAAACTTGAAATATCTCTGTAGATAGTAATTGTATTTAGATATAAATCATGATATGAGTGTTTTACGGGCATATTTATACGTATGGTTTTATTGGGTGAATGAAATTAATTACATTCTAACCATAACATTCAAGTAGGTGCACTCATTACATCATTTGATGAATAACGGACCGGTAATTATTTAAACATAATTGCAATGGAGCTCTAGGTTTCATTGCAAATGTCATGTCGCTATCATCTCCCATTGTCAAAGTCATCACTCTTCAAAATGCGTTGAAAGTAAAAGAGCCAACGGCTGGAAATGCACAGTTCAACAGTCCTTCCCATTCTAACCAAAAGCACAGGAATTTGAAATCATATCTACAAAATATCACAGCATAAAAGACACAGGCGATTAAATGCCTTTGCCCAGAGTAACATACTCATTCAAATTTGACGTTTTTGCATTAATGTTGGCACAAACATCGTTGGAATTCAAATGAAAGTGTTCATTTTGATGGTTGTTGAATAATTTACTACTATAATTGTTACATTATAATTATAAATCATTGCTGAATGTCGTTCATAATTGAAGTAGACAATTAACGTATTTTTATTTTCTGCTTAAAATACAACAAAGTGATTAAGCCATTCATTTAGTGTCAATATTTGCAGTAATGGAATCTTTATTAATAATAACACTCCCGTTATTTTGTTAACGCATTTGAGTTAACAAATACTGGAGATACATTATTGACAATTCCCTCGAAGACGGAGGTCATTGGCCAATTATGTGGGGATAAAACCGAATGGCCACGCACAGTTTCAGTTGAACGCAAAAACTACAACTATTGACATTAATTCACCCTAATGTTCTTAACAAATTAATTGAGAATTATTGTTAATAATTGTGTTGACAAATAATTGGAGAGCTATTGTTAATAATGTCTCTACTTTTTAGACACGTTTAGTGCGCGATGGTTGCGTTATATAACTTCGTTAGTTCTCTTGTAGCTTCCAACACCATTTGATTGCTGAAACTGGTTCATTAAGAGCTTTGACATGTGAGGATCATAACTTGTTTAGTTGGGCATTTTGCCTTGCATATTTTGTATGTGTTCTGTGCTCGGCTGGTTCAGGTGGGTATTGTACCTCAAGTGTATTTTATGTTTTCTGTGCTCGGCTTATTTAGCTGAGTGTTGCCTCCCCTGTCTGACTTATGACCCTTTGGAGTGTCTGTGCGCTACAGTATTTAATATTATAATTTTGAATCAGGTCCCGTCACCCTACAAACGAAGTATTCCTCTACTAATTCTGCGTCGTACAAATACTTAAGCGCACACGCAATCCAAAGCCACATAGAAATGACGGCCGTGCCTAGCCTCCCATACAAGAGTCTTACGTCATACAAACCGACTGGCTGTTACCCAGTCCATCGAGTTTGTTTTCACATTGTTAAAATAGCTTTATGTCGTATTTTAACACTAACGTTTTGTCTACAAGCTGACTAGAAAGATGTTCTAGTTGTCTAGTTCCAAAACCATGAGCAATTATAACCCACAAACTTAAATAGTGAATGAAAGGTCACTAAAACTCACTAGTCGTCATTTTAAATGGAATTTTGCTTTCGCCCAGAGCTTGCAATTGGTAAGTTGTTCCTTTTTGTGCATTGTGTGTTCTGCTTTGTTTCTGTTGAGTGCTGTTTCCCTGTTCGATTTGTTATTATCGGTTTGCCTAATATATGTCTACCTATACACTTAACAAATCTTCTAAGTGTGCACGTGTCATTTTTATTTATTAATATTTCGACATGAAATTTTGTGTATATGCTATAGAATAACAACATACAATATGTATTAAATTAATGAAGTTTTTTCTTCAAAATTAAATACAGCGGATCACTGAACCATGAAACATCAAAACACGTAAAATGGACGAGAAATTTACGCGTAGGTGCAAATTATTTTTACTTATGGTCAATTCAAATTTTAGAATATGTCGTTACATTAATATAACACAACATAACGCAATTTGTCACTGAAGAACATGGTGGTTTATAATTTTTAAAAATACGGTTTGAATTTTATGGTCAAGGGGAGGTTACTCTTCCAAAATTGCATTTTAGGACAAAAAGTGGTTAATTACAAAGCTAAATTGGGCTTAATTCTTATCATTGTGTTCTTTATTTCTGTCTCCGTGATAAGAACATACACTTGAACACGAACTTGGTCAGCAAACAGGACACATAGCTGCAATAATAACCTGGTAAACACCTGATGAACACACGACACAAACGTGTGATATAAGCTTTTGCTGATGCTATCATTTGATTATTCTGTTTGTAAAAATTGTTATCAGATTGTAATAAAATCAATTGAATTGTAATTCCACATTTCCAAGCTGCATATGTTGAAAAGATCAAACACGTATGGACCGAGTAATAGGTAGACATACACATGTACATACATGTATATTATTTGTAAAGTGTACTATACTATACTATACATACGTATGTTATCTTTGGGGTATCTCAAGGTCGTTGTTACAGTTCTAAGATTAGAACTCTACTCTGATTAATCATATTCATAGCATACCGGTCTGTATTGACACCACCAGTCTCTCATTCACTAGAAATAATTATCAGGGAAAGAACTGGTGTCGAAATCGTGACACCACCAATTTTACAAACAGTCCTGTAACTTTTACATAATAGAAATTAATCACATACTGTTTTCTCCAGTAGCAAGCTTATACATTTATCTTCGCGAAACTACCAATCTTATGTCACAAAATATCGCACACTGTAGCCGTTACAAATGCATACATGTTAAAAATATAGATCTGCTCTGTTCAGAACTTCTCGACACGAACGAGCACAGGCGCCTTACCATACTAAAGGGCTCTTCACATGGAAGTGACGATAAAAACAACGACATGGTTGGATGAGTGTATAACCACTAATTTCTAACAAAATGACTTACCTCTGACAAGTAAAATGAACGCTAGGTTTTGTTCTCAATGGTTGTTCTTGGAATACGACTATACATACAGGCGTAGCGTTAAAACGTCTTTTAGTAGGGGAAATGTACGTTAAGATATTCTTCTCTGTAGCCAGCTACGCAATTGGCGCTTTTAGTGTTTGTTACAATCCGTTTGGATGAACAGAATCAATGAACTGCCTCAACTATTTCTGTGTTCATAAAACGAAGGGATTTTTAGCTTTATGGTGAGTGTTGTTTGAATGAAATGAAGTACGACCTCTCGCAGACTGAAACCGTCCGGTACCGATGTGAACGAATCAAGCAATACATGTATCATAAATAAGTTACAGAATGTTCGTCTAATATTTTTTAAGATATTTGCAGATCGAAATATAGGTGGTAGTTATATAGATCAACGATTATGATACCAGTATTTAGTCACATTAAGGTTCGCACCAAAAACCTCCGGAAAATTATTAGTAAATGTACATGTATAATTATAAAGGTAATAAATCTTGTAAAAGGAAAATGTCATTTCATAATATTATGTTACATGTACTATGTTAGTATATGACCTAGTCTAAAATAGATTGTTTATGGCGATAAATGAAAGTTTCGTTTATCAAAGCAATTAGCTTTCGGTATTTTAGGAGGACAGTGAAATAAAGCAAAACAAGTAGCAAATTAATATTTCCAAATTGGTTACTGAAATGTCAGCCACGAGTATATGTTACAGAGCATTGGCATTACGCCATTGAACATTGTATGTTCTATTTCCAGCAAAGGTACCAGTAATATTTGTGTTAAGTGAAAGTAATACTCTCTAACGTACATTATTTTTTAATTAATGTCATATTTACTAATGATCCTGAATGCACAACTGAATTTGGTAACTATAAAATACACTAATTAGTAGCTGTACTGTGTTGTGTTGCGAAAATATAGACACGACTTTGGATGCGTAGAATTTAATCCAAGTGCATCCGAACGAGTGTATTTTTTACTATTCTATTTAGTGCACTTAACGCAGGCAGATTAGCAGAACACGTTGCATATTTTGCACCTCTTTATTACACACCGTCCATAATGTGTACAATTAATACTGTACATATATAGACAATTAGATGTCATACAGAAAGGGCGCCTTCGCCTAGGAACGAACGCAAGAGACAGACACAGAACGTGCCAACCATATTAACAATAAAATATATTTACCCAATTTCTTAAATACACAAGTATCAATGCATGTCTTTGCAATAGAAACGTTCTTGCACTTATTTGACACTGGGATGAAACAGCTTTATGGCAACGTGCTTTATGACATGCACCGACCTCCATTATTTTGCACCTTGCAGATATGTTTCTTTGAATTAGTTCCATCACCTGCATGTCATCTACACCACAATCAGAATGCCCCTGGGAAAAGTACCCTTTAGATAAACCAATCAACTCTATAATCTTCTCGATAGACAAATCAAGCCTCAATGAAGCACACCAAACAACATTTGTAAAACAAACATAATTTCTAATTGGAGTGCTAATTTAAATTCACGGGCGACACCATGGAGCTGAACACAAATGATACATAATTATAATGTGTTGACAAGAACCCAAATGTACTACAAAAGTAATTAGACACATACATGGGTGTTCTATGTAAGATAAGTATAGAAAAGCTTTACTTATCTAATTGCATTTGATGTTATCTCAATGTTCCAGATGTCATGTGACGAAGAAATATAGAGATGTATCGGACTGGGAATGAACATTTACCAGATTACAAACACATTGTGAATCAACCATTGATCTATTACAGAAACATTTTCCCTTCTGAAATTAGTAATTGGTAATATACGGTTGCCAACAAACCATTTTAACTTGCACGAGTAAAGCAAATGTTTGTATTCTTGTTCTTAGATTGTTACTAGGAAACATGTTTTTCTAGAATGTGGTAAATCAGCAAATTCGTGGAGTTGTAATTTCGTGGATTTACAAAGTAAAACAATACGTGGCCCAAGTGAATGTATGCGTATGAGGAAAAGTTTGTACACTAGGCGACCTAAGAAACGCCCATTGTATATAATGGTAAAATCGACAACGTTATTATTCATTTAGTAATTGTTAGAACATATTAAGTTAATTTATGGTGATTCAAAACGTTGGAGCAAACACAGTCATTATGTCACGCCTGTTAATTTTAATGATTAAATGTGACATTTAACTTGCACAGATCGGTGTTTTCATTGGTTCAAAATGTAAGTTATATTCTAATTGTTCGCCCACTTAAACACTAGTCATACTTGAGATAAATGCTAAATCTTTATCAACATTTGTTAACAAATAAGACTTTAACAATGGCTTCAATCTAAGAGATCAGCTTGTCGCAGTTCACTATTTGGGTCTCGTACAATTCAATACATTCTATACATATATGTCTTTTCGATGACATTTGCCCAAAACATTGTTCTGGTCACATTTACCACTCTTGGATAAGGGTATACATGTCGTTGTTCTGCAACTTACTTTGTGATGTTGCACGCGCAATGATCCTGCAGTCCGAGTGTGTCTGGATATGTCTCTAGTCAACCTATGACTTTTATGTTACTGACAACGTGTAAAACATTCGTAAGAAATTGATAAAACGGTCCCAATAAGTCAACCAATTGATGGAACAAATTTAATTTATTGCAACTGATGTTTGGTCAATGTTTTAACTTAAGGCATTCTAGGTACTAGGACATTCAGCTTTTTTATTACTGTTATTATTTGACTTTTTAGGACTTCAGACAGCTAAAATTAGGTAGTTCAGTCTTTTAACTGTAAAAACTATGTCATTTAACTAAGGCATTCAGCTTGTTGATTGCTGGAACTAGGTCATTGAGCTTTTTGATAGTTGGGACTTGGGCAGTTCATTTTCCTTGTTCAGTAATGTATTTGGCATTGTTCCGTGTAATTGTGGTATTGGATGTTTTTATGTTTGCTCGGGTGGATACGTTGAGTGCTGCCTTCCATGCACGATTTTCTATTATTGTTATGCAGTATGAATATTTAAACGAAAATACACATATGTAGCTTAATAGACCCCTGAAACAATTGTGCGTTTACTTAGTCCCTGGTGAAACGTCGTAGTACGAAAATGCTCTCCCAAAGCCACGACTACTAACAGGTACCTGCGACAAAAGTATTATAAAAATTGTATAATACTTACAATCTGTAATTGATGAACCATACTACTAATGACATTTCCGACTATCATAACGTTATTCAGATACTGATATGTGAGTCAACATTGTCATATTGCTAGTGATGATCTGACTACACATGTTTATTATTCTCGTGTCAATAGATGGACTGAAAAGCAAACTTGTGTCGAGTTATTAAGGTTTCTAAGCGAGATTGAACGAAACCTTATTTAAAAGTAATTGACAAAAACATCCATGTTATTAGCATTTGTAATAGCTTGTAGTTATTCAAATATCATTTCTTTTCATTTCCGTGACTTTTTCAATACTTCAGACATCAACAGTCATCAAGACATAATTTCAAATGATATAATTTTAGTTATTAGTATTATGTTTCTGGTTTTCGTTTAATATTTGGGCAAACGAAGTAATTATATTGGTCATGCAAGTTTTGTGTTGCAGAACATGCATTCCATCAGCAAAACATATGAAGAAAAAGTTGTTCATATCACTTTAAACTTATTTTGTTTATCCAGAGTTGCAGTCGATCAGGCAACAATAACAGTACATGCATAGATTTGAGCTCATAGATACAATGGTGTTTCAATAATTATAGTTACATTGTACAGTAAAACCTCGGTAATACGAGCAGCGATTATTCGAGCAACCGGCCTAATTCGAGCAAATTTCAAAGTCCCGACGAATTTGCTCTATATTGTACATTAATTTATCCCTCTAACTCGAGTAAAGTTATTACGAGCATCCGGTCTAATTCGAGCGCAGGTGTCGGTCCAATCAACAATTTTCAACGATAATTAATTACCTTATCTCGAGGCAATCATCCGAGCGAAATTTCACACCTCCGAAAAATGTCATCCTAAATTTTGTTACGGTCCGTATTTTTCACACATCGTGATAATCACAGTTTATGACAATAGCGTAATCCCTAACACTTAAATTGATGTCCGTATTTTCGATCCGTTACATTAAACACGAAGTAGAAGATATTTAATTAATGAGCGTGATTTAAACTACGCATACGTTTCAGAACAAGTTCAATAGGCAACAATTGGGAACATTAACTTATACGAGAACTAGAATTATTATTTGCAACATCGTTGCTTCGAACGTACTGACTCGCACATACTTTTAAATTATCGTAAGATAAACCGACGTCCATGTAGAATCTTAAATATTTAGGCTCCGTTCGTTATAAAACTGCAAGTAAAAATCATTTCAAAAACTTTTCATTTCCTGTATTTTATGAAAACCTGCGAATGTAAGCTTACGTACAGTACAATTTCACGTGTCTGATACTGAATAAGTGAAGTAGATCAAGTCCGCGATTAAATCCAATTCTTATCAAACAACCCTGAAGAATACAAAATTCGTCGACTTTGTACAGTAGAAAATTAAATGTCAATTGAATCTACACTATGCGCCGATTGGCGAATTCATACCGCGGTATGGAACTCTGACTAAACACTACTCCCAACTGTACCGGCAATTTCTTTGATGTGCGGCGCGTTTGAAGTCAGTCGAAAGACCGCCGCGTCTGATGTCTCCAAATTGTCGCGCGCGTTTCAATTGGAAACCACAGGGATATAACTCATTCAGCTAAACATCATGTCCTAAATAAATTATCATAGATAATATAGTGCATGTTTTTTACTCAATGAGCCGTATCCCTGTGCTGGAAACTGGATCAACTTTGCATCCGGGTTTTATTTTATCACGTGCGATTTTTGTGCGTGGGTGTTTGTTCAAACATGTAGGATCTATCGTGCGCTTTGGGTAATGTTATATTTTTGCCGATGCGAACTTTTATTACAATTTTACCGTTAAACGGAGTTTGATATTTAATGTAAAAAGATTCATTACGACTTTCATGTGCAATTTGTTCAATTCGGCAAATGTCCACACGATTCAAATTGCGTATAGACTTGATAAACAATGACAGTATTCGTAGTTACAACCAAATACATGTATCATACGTGTTTTCATTATAAACACAGTTTAACTTAGTCATAACAACAATTCATCATAGACTTCGGATATTTCGAGCACCTGGCTTAACTCGAGCATTTGGCTTGTCCCGATGGGTCCTCGAGATAACGAGGTTTTACTGTATATACCTTTGTATAATCATGTTCTCATGGATCATGTGACATATTGAATTTGAAATAAACTTCTTCTGTTCTGTGTAACAGTTGTCTGCTGATGTATAATACAGTGTAGCAATACCACGACATTTTAATTTCGTGACTTTTGGCTTCCGGTCAAGACGAATTGTCAACACGGTATCTCAGGATGCTGAACAAAACGGCACATCTGCTGAAAAAGATCTTATATTTCATGGAAAGCAAATAATTTCCCCTTAGCGTTGCGTATATTTAATAAACATCGATGAAGAAATAAAATACTTATGGCTTTTTTGTTTTCCAATGTTGACAAAGTTCGTCTTGGACCTGTTGCCTAAAGTCACGTGGTATTGCTACACTGTAATATACATATTCAGCCAAACAGAAAGGGGGATTAACTGATTTTGTTACGACAACTTCATTATTCTTAAACCTATCGGAATATTGGTAGTTTAACCACTCGTATAATATACTAATAACATCAATACATGTACCATGTTTCAAAAACCTTTGATATTTTTTAAAAACTATAACATTTTTACTGTTGCGTTTTTTGGTCAACTGTTATGAATTGCATAAATTGTTAATTTTGTCAAAGGAATATGTTCGCTATATTCCACTACATACCATTTAATTCATTATGCCAATATAACCAATGTTTCAGAAAATACCTGAAATTACTCAGAACCTTTAAACCACTTGGAAGCATCGGCTATGTTGAAATCCTTGTAGATATAACATAAATGTAGATGTAACATAAAATAAGAAATATAGTGTCAATGAGTATGGTTATTATTTTTTTACTGGATATTATACTATGCGATATCACATGCACTTCAGAAAACAGGCATATTGTCATACATTTGTATTTACATAACACCAAGTACGTCTAAGTGCATCAAATAAGTCCCATACAAATATCTCGTACATATCCTGAATAACAAGTTACAAGTTCTGTTTGATGTAAATAAACGTTTGATATACGTATATTCGATTAATGTCACATATTCTTCTTTTATAAGATTTGATCGCATTTATTGTGTTTTGTCTGCCAATCAGTTATAAAATCTCATGAGAATCTGAGAATTTGGTTTACAAATTGGTCGTGGGAACGAATAAATAAGTCGCAACTGCGGGACGTTGCTACCAGGTAAAATAAATAAGGATATATGTTTCCCCTATCTGTCAACGGACACACATGTACTATTCTATTAGACAGAAACTACAAAACCAGGAAAACCACAATATCCGATTCGCACGATCGTCGACGTCTTGAATACGCATTGTGAGATTCGCTTCAACTACTTTCAACGAACTTTGCTATATTACCAGCATCTGTCTACAAAATAACGTGTCCTGGTAACAATCTAACAATAAGAATGCCAGGCATTTGAGACAGTGCATGAGAAAATGGTATTGCAGCCATTCTAGTATAGGTGTTATATTCCCAATTGCAGCCTCCCAGGCACACAATGTCATAACTCCGTACACATGTCACTGGACAGCATGTTCTTATGTTCTTATTATTCGAACAAGACAGAGAAGTATGTTACTTGAGCCAAATAAAAATTTGTCCATGTGAGAACTAAAACAATAATCAGTAATAACAATGCATAGAAGAAGCATTCAAGAAGTTATGGAATAAAATCGTCTTGAAATCTTCAATCATAGGTTATGAGTGTTTCTCTCAAAAGAAAATATTGATGCGTTAGCTATGGTGCGTTATAATTCGAGTTTATTGTGCAGGGAATTCCCCGTCAATGGTAAATGTACTTCCATATTCAAACGGTGATCATTGTTCTGAACAATGACCAACTTGGCGATGATAAATTCAGCAACATACCTAGGCTAGAGATACATTACAATTATGTTTAATTACTAACCGTTCTATTTAGTTCAATACATGATGTTATGCGAGCATCAATCTGATTTTAATATTGCATGCATTAGTCCATTTACACAATAAAACCATATGTTTTACTGTGCCCGGAAAACACCCACATATCATGATTTATATCTAAATACAATTACTATCTATAGAGAGATTTCAAATTGAGGATAACACTAATAATCACACTCAGATATTTTATATTGGATGATCATGGAGAGATTATGTTTCCCTGGTGCGTCATTCCACTCCATTTAATGAACAGGTCATATGGTTGGGAGTCTTTCATAATATGACAATATAAATCATGAGATATCCGGATCGTCTGTGGATTATTGCAATATCATTTTAATGGTTGCAGTATACTCAATGGTGGTTTATTATAACTATCGGGAGCAAAGTCATCATTCAAAGGATACGTTTACGATACAAAAGAGAAGTATCATGTGAGACACAAAAACATACCATATTATGACGAACAAATCCTGCAGATCTGATTCATCTTAGCAATGAACGCATTGCACGAAAGTCTGCAGGCGATCCGTAGCAAATTACATTCAGTGCCGTTTCCAATTAACCAATTAATGGTTAGTTAAGTGAAAGTAGAAAAGTTAAAACAGCCTTCTTTTGTTCAGTTTTGTTTTATAATGAACAAGTGTAATGGCCATAACTTAAACTCACATAAATGTACGTATGTTAGCGTTTAAAATCTTAATGCATTTAAATCCTGCTACAATGTGTATATGAACGATTTATTTAAAATCACGTTTGACATCAAGCCAAATAAATATAATAAATACTATATAAACAAGGAATTATCCACCAATGTACGTGAGCAGAACGCATTAGAACGTGGTTATAGATAAGACTGTCCATGCTAGTTGGGTTCAATTACTTCAACCATCTTCCTGTGGAATTCAATGTCTGGTGTTTTAAAACATTCCCCTTCATCCATATATACTTTCCTAATCTTTAAGATAATACACAACAAATACTGGCTAGATCATCACAGACAATTACAATTATGTTGTGTGTCATTATATTTGTTCCACAAATAATGCGGCTGATTAAATATACATGAACTGGTGTGCCGGGATTTGTGTCCAATGTTTAAAATTAGCAGCATGGTTACATTGTAGGCAGTCAATACCAGATGTTTCTCTGTGCTCATTCTAAAATCATAATGAGCTTGAATGAAACACTAAATCAATCATAATCTGATGTATGAATCATCATCCCAAGTCAATGATATATTACTGATTAGTAATTGAAGTTGGAGACAGTATACACGTACAGTAATGATAGATCGATCTCAGTGTTGAAAACAGTAAAAACTCATATCCTGGTGCGATGCATTGGATGCAATTTAAGTATACATTATTCCTGGATACACTTTGACAAGCCTATAAAAGTACATTGTGACGCAATTCCCCGATGATATTGTATACATGTATATATATTATATATATATATGTATATAATTGACAAGCTTACAAAATTAAACGTACATTGTAGGTGTAGCATATCATATATGTCTGTCACATTCACATTCACCACAGTGCACTACAATATTTAAACCAGTCACTGACTAGTAATCAATGCCTTCTGATCAACTCGGCTATTATGCATTGCAATATTTACAGGAGACATACGGAAATGGTCGAGCTTTCACGATTGGTATTTACCGAAGTGATATCATCATTACCTGAAATACACGGAAGACCAACCCACTTTCACAGTAACAGTTTTGATTTCAGGGTATTTTTCTATAACATCAATATGCACGTGCATGAAATACGGTAACTTTAAAACAATTCTCTACAGCAATGACTTATTGGAAATAATAATATACACATTAACATAATCGCTCTGACCAGCATGGAATTGTAACGGGCTTACAATCAATCACATATCAGTTTCCTAGATAATTTTGTATAACAAATTATTCTACATATTGTAATTTAGACAACTCAGTGTGTAATGTCTATAATTAGATGTATTATGAAAATCACAGACTAGGACTCACCGATACACTTATACAAACATTATGCACTTACTTAATTTTTATCTTGTCTTTTCTCGTGTCATGTTCTCGTATAATTCGAGAAACTAGGATGTCAGAATGACTTTTATGTTAATTATTTCGGTCAATGATACTGAAATGTTCCTGTTCTTGTATATCACATACAGGATTCCTGAGTATCATATATCTGAGATAGAAAAAAATAAGTGATACAAGGAATCAGGGAGCGCTCTAGCTCTTTCCGAATAGACTGCTTGGTTCTTTACCGTACCCGGTGTGTAGCACAGATACACACGAGACTACCTCAAGGTTTCCAACCTGTTCATCTCTAGTTTGGTGGGAAACACTGAAAAGCGTTTCTTATATATTAGTATTGACCGACTATATTTAGTATACATTTGTGTATTTCGATGTTTATTTACAACTCCTTCCTGATTTCGATGTTTATTTACAACTCCTTCCTGTTGTTTGTCTGGAAATGATTCGTTTGCATGGCAACACGCGTTTAATCTGATTACTTAGTTCTTATTCTAGTAAAATACTGTTAGCTGAAAGTTCAGCAGGTTACATTCATTATAAGTCGTATTCCAAGAACACATGAGACTTACCGTATAAACGTAATCATGACGACTTGGACTGATTAGTGACCTTATGTAGTGACTGAAGACTGTTAATTCCGTTAAGTAGTTATATACAGCGTCTTATTATATGAATAGTTGAACTGTTACTTAGTAGAATTTCTACATTGTATGAACTAAATGTACAGAAGCTTACGTAGTTTATTAGACATTTTATAAGCAAAATAACATAATGAATGGAATGCCTTGAAATGAATGTTGCGGATTAAACCCCTATCAATGGCAGATATGTATAGATCGGGATGGAGAATTTCGTTTATACCGTATTTCAGTTGTATCAATACATCATGAAAACTATCTTAACATAATATAATGAGTACACGGTCGTTTGTTTGTGTCGATTCTAGATTAGAAATGTTACCATATTTGCAATTATATTATAACAAGCTGAATATCGTTGGTTCGGATTTTGAGTGGAAGAAAGTCATGTTCATCATTACTTATGGAAGTATTTCCGATTATTTTGTATGAATTATAAATGGAACGTTGCACGATAATCGAAAAAGAATGATTAATGATCGTTGAACTATCTGTCAGTATTTTCGCAGCAGTGTGACATGGTGAAAATGTCGCAGAAGTAACACAATTGATATTTTAACAACTATGATCCATTAGAAAAGCTAATAAAACGAATGATTTTGAGTTTGCAAATAAATCACATCAACAATAAAACCTCAGAAAGATTAATATTTTTTGCAGAAACATCCGTATACATTCAATGCCATATTATTTCGCGGAATTTTATTCAAGCTAAATTTCCTGAGACTCTGAATTCTACGAATTGCAAATACACCGATTGCACCTTTTG
Organism: Spisula solida; assembly: GCA_947247005.1. Taxonomy (NCBI): domain Eukaryota; kingdom Metazoa; phylum Mollusca; class Bivalvia; order Venerida; family Mactridae; genus Spisula; species Spisula solida. The sequence continues at coordinate 39,579,774 of OX365958.1, read as the reverse complement.
TCTGACTTAATAGTATTTTTTTACCTGTATACCAACTTCTCCAACAAAACGTCCTTTATCACATACAGGATGATCACAACATCAAGTGTTAAGGGTAAATGGACCTTCAAAGTACACAACATAGGATTTTCCTTGTTTTTATTTAAATCTGAGCATGTACAACACACGAAACTGACTTTCTTATTTTCTAGTACATGTATGTGTTTGTTCTTGTGACAGGTTATCTGTGGTAACGTTTCTTCTTGTGTCTTATTTTGTTTCCTGTTTCGGTTGAATGCTGTCTTACTATTTTTATGCGATATTTATGTCTACAAAGAAATGTTTCCTATTAACAATCTATGAACGTGAATGTAAGACTTATGCGGAAATAGTGTAAGGTCAAATGGTGTAATAAGGAGTTTCCATATACTACCAATTATCGAGTTGAGACAGTGTAGAAGTATATATTGGGAGCATGGCACCAAAGTTAAAACTGCAGTTCAGACATTGAATTATAACACTTGCAGCAAAATGATTATGCTTTGTATAGCTCAAACAGTGAGGACTTAGACCATTCGATGCGTGTATACATGTATACTTTTACGAATACAAATGGTTATGTAATATAAAAAGGGAAAAACTATTGAGAATGTAGCTCAGTCATTTTGTTGTAAGCGTTTTATATCAATATTAAAGTATAACATGACTGAAACGTCTGTGGTATAGTAATGATTGGTTGAGACCTTTGTACTACATATAACCCCTTGTGTCGATATTCACAAGGAACTGTTATGTGATGTTTATCAATTCAAGTTTTATGAAAAACAATCATGCTATGTGATTTATCTTGTGGATGTAGTGTACATTGTACAAACAACGTAGTAAATGGGATTATCTCACATTCGGATAGGCAAGCAAATCTTAAATTCATAATTTATGTATTCATTGTGGACACGGGATTCAATGAAGTAATTTTATAATGGTTAATTCAATACCGTACAAGAAGAGAAAAGTAGTTTGTTGAGATGTTAACATGCTGAGTGACACGTTTTTTTGTTGAGATTGACATGTTGACATGCTGTGAGTGGATGCTGACACGATCAGGAATTACAGATACAAGGTGCTCCATTACCCTGGACATTTGGAAACGGCATATATTGGATACACTGTAATACACTGCACGTTTGGAGATGGTTTAAACATTGTACATATTGGATGTCTCTCCTGCACGATTAGTTATGTTTGAAGAAAGATAATAACATATCAGACAGGGTAGGCAGCATTCAACAGAACATTATCATATTTTGTCGAAGCTTGACGTTGTATCAGAGATATTTAAAAGACGCTACATGCATAAGAAGCAGGCAAGTACAAACATGTCACTTGCTCGAAATAATGATTAGTTAGTAGTTCTACTGGGCACAAGATAAAATAACTCTGCGCACCTGTCGCCTCTATACCACCGATGTTTCAGGTTGACATGTGCTAAATCATTTGCTGTCAAATCGTTTCGCATTCATCAATTACACCATTAGTAAAACGCAAACACACATGGGCAAATCACATGCTTGATTTGCTTTTATTTGTTCGATTAATTGAGACCAATCATGACTGTATACCACCCTCGCACGATCATGTTACATAATCTGATAGTGAACTTTCTGACTCAATAACTTCAGTCTCTGTAACGTAAATCAATGGATATGACAAACATATTGCATGGATCATTTGAACAAAATTTCATAAAGTAAGTTAATAGTGTTATACATAATACCATTGTGGTTGTTAAATTGGTCCCTATGATTTTGGTGTGAGTATTACGTTGGATGAATCTTATCTATGTTGTATGGCTAGCATTCGTCCTAACCAGCGTTTAAAGTTACAACTACTGATCTTGTCACTATGTTCAAAACGGCCTAGGTTATTCAGTTATGGAATTCAGCTTTTTATTGCTAACATTCGTTCAATCAGTTTTTGACAGCTGAGACTTGCCATTCAGCGTTTGAATAGTGCTATTTAACTTGTAGGACTTAAGACAACTAAAACTATGTATTTCAGCAGTTAAACCGGTGTAACTAGGTCATTCAGTGTGGGCATTCCGCCTTTTGCTTTCTGAAACTATTCCATTCAGCTTTATAACAGCTGGGACTAGGGTGGATCATTTTCCTGTTCGACCGTGTGTTGGACATTTCTTCTTTTTAGGATTTCTGACAGCTAAAACTAGGCAGTGTAGTCGTTTTTCTGTGGGAACTGGGTCATTTAACTAGGACATTCAGCTTTTCTATTGATGAGACTAATTCATTCTATTTTTCGCTAGCTTTGACTTTTACTTGTTTAGTTTACATTGTACCTTGTATGTGTTTTATGTTTTCTGTGCTCAGTTGGTTCAGTTGGGCATTGTGTCTTTTTTTCTGTGCTCTCCTGGTTAAGTTGAGTGCTTCACTCCCTTTCTGGCGTAATATGATATTTTTTGTCGGTTCATTTTCTCGTTCGGTTATGTGTTGGGCATTGTACCTTGTATGTTTTTATGTTTTCTGTGCTCGGCTGGTTAAGTTGTGTGCTGCCTTCCCTGTCCGACTTCATATTATATGTTTGAATATAAAATATATAAATAATATCCTTTTTGTCATCGCAAGCAGTTGTCATCAATTTAATCCTCAATTGAATTGTGACGAGACTATTAGGCCTACGTTGCTATGGTTATGTACAGTGTAATACTACTTAATTACAAGCATATTAGTTTTGTATATGCATATGTGATAAACTATATGTGTTTACGTGAAAAGAGAAAATAGTAGTTGATATATAAGCGTGACATATCAAAACATTTCCAGGAAATTTGTGAACGTCCAACGTGTACTTGTATGACGTTACTGCTCCCTTGGGAAACACATAATTGTCTCGGTAAGCCAGCATGACTTATCGCGATATGGTACCATGAATTATGCCGTTACTAACTCACTACTTGTTTTCCGTTAGTGCCGTACCATATTGTGACATTCTTACAGTGTTATTACTTCTGTTGTTCATAGATGATTATAAATAGTCTCATAATTTCGTGACAAGTGCCTGTACGTTTTGCATTGACGAAGTATCAAAGACGTACAGGGGGTATGATGCTTATCGTGCACGACAAGGAATTATACATCAAAACATGCTAGCCAATATCTAAAGTTAAAACAAGCCATACAATTTTCTCAATCAGCACAGTGACCTGAATAATTGACTGAAGAACGAACGTATCGAGGTTGTTTGCGTAAATTATTACGTAGATATGCACTCGGCAAATACTTGTTTGACATAAAAAAATTATATTAAGTCAGACAGGGAAGGCAGCACTCAACTTAACCAGCCGAGCACAGAAAACATTAAAACACACAAAGCACAATGCCCAACTAAACAAGCGCAGATCCGCCCAAGTCCAAGCTGTCGAAAAGTATAATAAATTATAACTAGCTGAATGACCCAGTAGAAAAGATACAGCAACCAAAATGCGGAATGCCGAATGACCTAGTAACAACAGTAAAACTGCTGAACTACATAGTTATAGCAGCCTTTAGTCTCAAAAGTTAAATAACAGTATTAAAACGTTAAAAGGCCCGTATAGTCGGATGACCTACTAACTAGCTGAATGACACAGTTTCCACAGCAAATACATAGTTTTAGCAGCCTTTAGTCTAAAAAGTTAAGTTACAGTATTAAAATGTTGAAAGGCCCGATTTCAGCAACACAAAATCTGAAAACCTTAAAACGAGGGACCCAGTTTCAATAAGTAAAATAACGTAATTGAACAAATCGAGATATGACGTAATGAACAAGTCATTAAGAATTGCAAGCAATACAGAAGTCCCCTACCGGTTTAAAGCTATTTTCAATGTGTCTGTTGCCATATCAACCACAATTTCCGTCCGAACAAAAACTGACGGACAGATGGCAAACCAATAGTCCCCTCCGGTCAAAAACCGGTAGGGGACTTAAAACTACATTAAATGACCTCAGGGGACAGAACACTACATCCATAACTCCACAGCTGTACATAGACTAATGAACGAACCAGGTAGGATGCGAATCGCGGGGACGAAATAGTAAGAGGACAACCGGCAAATACGAATAAATAACTCCTAGCTCCTTTTGGCGCCGGTCAAAAAATTAAATACTGAAAAATTATGGCATATTATCGATTATTTAAAAATGAAAAACTCGATTGTAAACGGAATTGGCGTTTAAATCCAGATACAAACCAATATTATAATAATTAAACAAAATACGAACCTACCGGAAGTAGCACCGACCCCAACAGAAACCGCGGGACACGCGAGAACAAAAAGGCACAGAAAATATACAACTTCACTCGAAAAGGCGCGGAACATGCCCAACATAAAAACTAGCACAGGAACATGTAATACAAAACCGGGCATCCAATCCCGAAAGTCTGCTGCTTAAGTCAGTCAAACTAAAACGGAACAAGAGCCAGTTGTACATGCCTGTTTGAGACTAGAATTGTTAGCTCTTGAGTTATTGTGCTCATTATCTCCAGTGTGCATCCGTTGTCAGTCATCATCAATTTATATTCTAGTGCTCTAGATATCTGAGTTTGGAGTGATCGTTATACCTGTAAAATTTGTCAAACTGAAAGTCTCTTTAAAATCCAGACCAAATGTGCTACTTGGGTCAAAAGATGGAATATCAGGCTAAAGAAAGGCAAACATTCTTGCAAACGGTCTAGAAATCACATATTTGAACCCTTTTCATGAAGCCTTACCACAATGTGTCAGAAACTAGGGCACTCTATACCAATAGGTATTCAATGTTTACCATTGGACTAAATTGCACTATACCCATGTTAGAGCTGTTGGTCCTATTAATTTCATTTGTTGATTTCCATCCACATATAATATTACAAAGTTAAAGTTATCAAATATATATGCAAGAAAATAAATATCGCTGCCATCTACATGATTATGTTGTACAAGAAAATAATTAAATGACATCTAAAATTAAATTTAATTTTTGATACGGATACATTTTACATGCTTGTATAAAAACACTGAAATTGTATAAGGTGGGTGGGTGGCTAGTGTCATAAAATTAAGGTTGTCCACTCTTTAACTTGAACACTTTTCTTCTGATCCTCACCCACATTAATGAAATCTAGAGAGCTCAATATCAGGGATATGTTTGAATACCAGCAAATTCAGTCCGAATCAGTTTCACTTGAAACGGATTATGTACCCCAAATAATTGAAACTTGACCAAATTTGCATTGTTGAACTTAGCATTTTTCTCTTGATCCTAAACAAACTTGATGGAAATATCAAGGAGCATATTGTCTCGGACAAGTTCGATAACCGGCAAAATCAGTCTTTGTCATCATGTATTAAGCCTACTGAATTATTTAAAACTGACCAAATTTACATTTCGAGCTCTCTTACTTAATCATATTTCATGTGATCTTTTTCCAACTTGAAAGAAATAACTGCATATAAAGTAAAAACATATAATATATTTGGACACCTTTAAGAATCAGCCAAATCGGCTCATGAATATTCTAAAATAGATAAATATTGTATCTCGAGTAGTCTTTTCAATATATCCTTGATAATCCGTAATCATAGTTATAATATGTCTTTTTTCCTTTAACGTTTACTTTTTTTTTCCAATATTAAAAACGTCAAATTAATCCCTCTCCCATCATCTTATAATTACGACTTTTCAAGTGCATGAAGGGAGGTAAGATTCTTTAGACCTCAAGCCTTATTTATTTGTGTTACCAAATCAAAATCAAGCCTTATTTACTTTTGAAATTATTTGTTATGTTTATTTGTTTCAACCCATTTTGTTTTATCTGTGATTCATATGTCATGTTATATGACTCTTGATTGGAATTAAACTTTATCTTATCTTATCTTTATTGCAAATGGAAAAAGAAATGAGCTAAATCAAATTAAAGTTTTCATAGGGATACCAGTCCTTATTAATAACCTTTATAGACGGTGGCCCTTAAACGCGATATTAAAATTTAAAATATGACCAATTTAAGATTCTGTTACATTATGGTACTCCGGTATATGTTTTTATTTGGAAACTTTTTTGTAACATATTAACCACAGACATATAATAACAAGAAACATTTACAGAGTACTTGTTTTTAAAAAAAAAATATATGCGGATTTAGCTCAGTGGTAACGCACTGGGCTGTCGATCCAGAGGTCGTGGGTTCAATCCCTGGCATCGGAACTTGACATTTCTGAAATACTTATAATATTTCCCGCTATATCTGGCCGTGTGGTGTGCAAAGTATCTGGAAGTGCCAGGAAGCTGTGTATCGGTGCTATACACCGGGCACATTAAAGAACCAGGCTGTCTATTCGAAAAAAGAGCTAGGCGCACCTCTGCAGCGCTGGACATGCCTGTATCTAATGTTTCTCTCTCCCTTCAGGGGCTTTCTCTCAGTCTGTCCCTCTGGTCAGATCATGCTGTATCTGCACTGGTAGAGGATGCACCTGCGCCCTTGTGGCTGCAACATGGGTAAAGTGCCTTTGAACGTGCGTTCGCATGAAAAGGGCGCTATATAAATCTGGTATATTTATTTGTTTTTCCCATTCAGTAGAGAAATGTGTGTGCATCATAATAACTTAAATGATAAAAATGTAGTACAACAATGCTATTAAACCAAATATAATGCTTCTTTTCCATTTCCAAAATGTTGCGGACACAAACATTTTTTATTGAAACAACCGAAGCATTTATTCAGTGTTAAACAACAAAACATTTTCTTAAATACACAAATATTACGATTTAAGTTTTAAATGGTCTCTAGAAAAATGTTAAAAACAATTAGAACCCGATGTATTTAAGGAAAATACAAATATATTTTTGTAGAATATGTCAATATACGGTGTGTCGTTATACTACTGTTATTACCATATAAAACAGCCTACAGCATTTTGTCAACATAAACAATAGTTTAATACTTTAAACTTTGATTGTAAATAGCTTTTTGACACAAAGGAAAGAAATGCAAGATTAAATAATGATAATTGGATCGTTTGCGTTGCGGACACTACAGGCGTTGCGGACACTACAAAGGGATATTTTGTGGGCCTTTCAAACAAAGATGGCACAGCAAAGTTGTAAATTTTGGCTTACTTTGTTGTGGACATGAGATATATTCACACACAAAATAGTATAGGAATTACCATAGTGGTTTCTGAAATATTACTGCGTTGCGGACACTACACAAAAAGCATGACAAAAAAACCTCAGACAGAAAATGATTTTTTTTAAATTTGATCCATGATGACAACTTTTCTGTGTTTTTTTCATCCTTAATATAAATATATTTTGAAGTATTTATGAATAAACTGACAAGAAATTCTATAATATCACTATTCCACAGCTCATTATATAAAGTAGGGTGCTAAGTTTACAAAAAGTATAACAGACTAGTGGTTCACTGCATTTAGACAGTATTTCCGATTTAAATCAAATAAAAAGCAAAATGCAGAAGAGGTAATACATTTTTCCTATTTGGTTTGATGATTAGACATGTGGTTAAGATGATTATCTTCAAACTTTCCAGTTTTTAGAATGTTACAACATAACGCAACAAATTGCTATTATACAGGACATAAATGAAATCATAACAAACTAACGAGATGAGGAAGCCAACTAATTTTAACTCTGAAAGTTGGGCATGGACCTTACGCTATTTTAGATAAGCTCCGTGATTATGACAATGCTCCATCACATTTCACCTAGAGTCACCAAAAGCAGTAGAATAATTGCCATAGAATTATAAACTATCGGTTCTTTTGAATTGTCTTACATTTTGTATATCCTTTATAATGCCGATGTTGATGCAAGCCTATATATCTTATAAAATATAAGAAAATGTAACAGCTCGTCCTCGGTACCACTAGAACAATAATCAGTAAAAACAATGTATAGAAAAGCATTCAAGAAGTAAGTGAATGAAATCGTCTTCAAATCTTTATTCACAACTGAACAATGTTTCTGTCAAAAGATGTATGTCAAATATTGAAGCTATGGTTTGATTTGTTATTGAACAGCGTATGTCCTGCAATATTCGGCGTAATTTCTTATTTAAACGATGTTCGGCGTTCTGAACACTGATTAACTTCGCGATGATAAATGTAGCGACATACGATTTGAATTCAAACCTAGAGATCGATTACAATTACGTTTAAATAATTACCGTTTTGTTTATTTCATCACATGATGTAATGATTGTACCAATTTGAATATAATATGGCATGCATACAATAAAACCATACTATAACTGTGACCATAATACGAGAAGATCAACAGGTCATTATGTATATCTAAATGCAATTACTAACTGCAAAGATATTTAAAATTAAGGATAAAACTAATAATCACACTCCGATATTTTGTATTGGATGATCATGGGGAGATTTGGTTTCCCTGGTGCATCATTCCACTCCATTCAATTAACATACCATACGGTAGGGAGTGTTTGATAATATGACAATATAAATCAAGAGATATCCGGATCGTCTGTAAATTATTGCAATATCATGTTAACGATTGTAGCAGACTGACTGGCGTTTTATTATAACTATCGGGAGCAAAGTCATTATTCAAAGGATACGTTAACGATACAAAAAGGAAGTATCACGTGAGACACAAAGACATACCATATTATGACGACCAAATCCTGCAGATCTGATTAAATACTTCTTCTCAATGAACGTATAGCACGACAATATGCAAGCATTCAGTTTACATTTTGTAAGTTGAATGCTACCTTCCCACTCCGATTTTCATTATCTTTTTTCGGTTTCCTTTCCCATTAACCAATCAATGGTTAATTTGAAAGTGAAATTTGAACAGTTAAAACAAACAGTCTTATGTTGATCAGTTATAAGGAACAAGTGTCATGACCACAACTTAAAATCACATACATGTATGTAAGCGTTTAAAAACTTAATTGATTCAAACCCTGTCCCAATGTGTACATATGATTCAAAGTGTAACGATACACAAACACCAGAACAGTTTGTTGTGTTGTCAATAAACAAGACAATATAAGTTTTTGAGAATTTCTCTAGAACCAGGAACTTCTTTTTTACATAGATTCTAACAAAGCCACACAACTGCACACACGGATACTGATAAATGAGGAGTGGTTTGTCCCTCGTAAGGTTGTGTATCTTATGCAATATTATACTGACTCAGTTACTGGCATTTGTCATGATTGAGATGAATAAATAAGTTTAATTTTAACGGCACATTATATAATTGATTTGTGTTGCAGAGAATACTTGGATATGTAGTGAAACATGTTTGGTAAAACAATTGGGGCATTAATTATGTATCTCAGAAGAATTATGTACGTACATAGAATGACAATAATCTCCGTTCCTTTAACATATAGGTTGTAACAACATAACGCTATATACCACCCTCTACTGATGACTCCCTTTATTAATTAGTATGATTCTGTGTCAATGAATTAAAGTATTAATATACTATTAGTATTACCACAAACACAAAAGGTAATACTAAGTGAGACCGGGAAGACAGCTCTCAACTTAACCCACCGAACACAGAACACTTAAAAACATACCAGGCACAATGCCCAACTGAACCAACCTAGCACTGAAAACATAAAACAACATACAAGGCACAATGCCCAACTGAACCAACCGAGCACTGAAAACATAAAACAACATACAAGGCACAATGCCCAACTGAACCAACCGAGAGCGGAAAGCATAAAAAACATACAAGACACAGTGTCCAACTGAACCAACCGAGCACAGATAACATACAACAACATACAAGGCACAATACCCAACTGAAACAACCGAGCACAGAAAACATAAAAACATACCAGGCACAATGCCCAACTGAACCAACCGAGCACAGAAAACATAAAAACATACCAGGCACAATGCCAAACTGAACCAACCGAGCACAGAAAACATAAAAACATACCAGGCACAATGCCCAACTGAACCAACCGAGCACAGAAAACATAAAAACATACCAGACACAATGCCCAACTGAACCAACCGAGCCAACCGAGCGCAGAAAACATACAAAAACATACAAGGCACAATGCCCAACTGAACCAACCGAGCACAGAAAACAAAAAAAAACATACCAGGCACAATGCCCAACTGAACCAACCGAGCACAGAAAACATAAAAACATACCAGGCACAATGCCCAACTGAACCAACCGAGCACAGAAAACATAAAAACATACCAGACACAATGCCCAACTGAACCAACCGAGCGCAGAAAACATACTACAAAAACATACAAGGCTCAATGCCCAACTGAACCAACCGAGCGCAAAAAAACATAAAAAACATACAAGGTACAATCCCCAACTAAACAAGTAGATGTTAGGCCCAAGTCCAGGCATTTTCCTCTTTGGGAGGTTAGACACAGTGTGTTGCTCGGAATGTTTGTAATACACTCCAACCCCGTTTACCGGTTACCTGTATGCGAGCTTGTAAGACTGTAAACGATATGGAGAGATGGTCAGCGTGGCTACATAAATTTAAAATACCAATAATATTTTAATTGATTTTCAAATATGAACTATGTATTTATTGTGCCTATGCAAGGTTGACATGCAGGCATCAGTTCGTCTAAATGTACATCGGTGATGAGGGAAAATATCGTTGTATTTAAAACGTAATACCTATACATAAATGATTTATATAAAATCACAGTTGACATCAAGCAACATAAAAATATTAAATACTATATAAACAATGGGTTGTTCACTGATGTACGTGAGCAGAGCACATTTGAACGTAGTTATAAATATACTGCCCATGCTAGTTGAAATCAATTACATCAACCATCTCCCTGTTGGATTCAATGTCTGGTGTTTTAATACATTCCAATTGATCCATATATACTTCTGTAAGATAGTACACAACCAATACTGGCTAGATAATCACATACTATTACAATAAAGTTGTATGTCATTATATTTGTTCCACAAATAATGCGGCTGATTAGATATACATGGTCTGGTGTGCCGGGATTTATGTCCAATGTCCAAAATTAGCCGCGTGGTTACAAATTCAAATTCAAATATTTAATGTACAAAAGGCCTCCAGCCCATACACAAAGTATATACATATTAACAATATTATATAGACAAATATATAGAACCGTATTGCAAAGTGATTTTACATGCAGCAAAATAACATAGTATAGCAATCAAAATTAGGCTTATAATACGTATACAGTACAGTATAATTGATAGAATAATCGTTCACATTGTTGTTGACTCAAGTACGCTTGCAAGTAACTTTTATATCATTTTCAAAAATCATCATACGTTAGACATACAGATTTACACAACAAGATGTTAATGCAAAGGTTTGTACATGTAAACATTTATACCATCTCTATTAAAAGGTAATACAATGTATTGCAATACAATTTCATCTATTTCACACTAGTTATTTGATATGCAATCAGTGGCACCATCTTAATATTACATCAATCTACACAATGCGTGTAATACTGACCTAGATGTTCTAAATTATACCATATGTACATGGATGGACAAACAAATTAGTTATACAATCAACAAAAAACATTTTCATAAATCATCATACGTTAGACATACAGATTTACACAACGAAATGTTAATGCAAAAGTTTACATGTACCTATTGTACAGTCAATACCACAGTTTCCCTTACCTCATTTTAAAACCGGGGTAAGCTTAAATGAAACACTAACACTATCAAAATCTGATGTACTGATGAACAATTGAAGTTCGAGACAGTATACACATACAGTAATGATAGATCGATCTCAGTGTTGAGGACAGTAAAAACTCAAATCCTTGTGGGTTGCATTGGTTACAATTTTAGTATAAATTTATCTTGGATAAACGGTGACAATCCTATAAAGTACATTTTGACGCAATTCCCCGATGATATTTAATATAATGGGCAAGCTTGCAAAATTAATTGAACATTGTATCTGTAGCATATCATACATGTCTGTCACATTCACATACACCACAGTGCACTACAATATTTAAAACCATTCACTGACTAGTATTCACCGCATTCTTATCACCTCGGCCTTTATGCATTGCTATATTTACCTGAGACAAACGGAAATTGCCGAGTTTTTACAATTGGAATTCATCGAAGTGATATTATCGTTTCCTATAAGACCTGGAAGACCAATCCACTTTCTCACTAACAGTTTTGACCTCCGGGCATTTTTCTATAACATAAATATGCACGCGCGTGAACGGTTTTGTGCATGCTAGTTCGTCATATGGTACTTTAAAACAAATCTCGATTGACTTAGAGTACATCATTCGATAAATACGCTATGTGACCTACAGCAATGACTTCTAGGAAATAATAATCTACAAATTAATTTAATGGTTCTGAACGGTATGGACTGGTAACATGCTTACAATCAATCACATATCAGTTTCCTAAATGACTACTAGTATTATACATGTTATACTACCTAGACGATTATAAATGAGCCACCTTCTCTATGACCATATTAAATTTAATTTAACTTGCTGGTTGCTCAATGCTCACAAACAAGTCAAAGTCATAGATGTATGTTCAAGTTTTAAAGCCGAAAAAGAATCTATCTAGTAAAAGAGACAAGACATAAGACATTTCTCACTACTTACTTACTAACTGGCGTTCGCTCTATACGACCACGCCAGTATCTGCGACGAAGGATGTCGTTCTTCTAAGTTCATCAACGTCTCCGTAGAGTTTCAGATGGAATGATCTGTCTTGAGAACACTTCGCAGCTCGCCCCTGGTCTTGTGGATTTGTTGAACAGCTGCTGTGTGGTCTTCTGCGCCACACGGACAGGTCAGTGACTTGGAAAATGTAGTGTTCTGTCCCCTGAGGTCATTTAATGTAGTTTTAAGTTTTTGACCGGAGGGGACTATTGGTTTGCCATCTGTCCGTCAGTTTTGGTTCTGACGGAAATTGTGGTTGATATGGCAACAGACACATTGACAATAACTTTAAACCGGTAGGGGACTTCTGTATTGCTTGCAATTCTTAATGACTTGTTCAGTACGTCATATCTCGATTTGTTCAATCATTTTACTTAATGAAACTGGGTCACTCGTTTTACGGTTTTCAGATATTTTGTTGCTGAAATCGGGCCTTTCAACGTTTTAATACTGTTACTTAACTTTTGAGACTGAAGGCTGCTAAAACTATGTAGTTCAGCAGTTTTACTGTTGTTACTAGGTCATTCAGCGTAGGCATTCCGCCTTTTGGTTGCTGTATCTTTTCTACATGGTCATTCAGCTAGTTATAATTTATTATACTTTTCGACAGCTTGGACTTGGGCGGATCTGCGCTTGTTTAGTTGGGCATTGTGCTTTGTGTGTTTTTAATATTTCTGTGCTCGGTTGGTTAAGTTGAGTGCTGCCTTCCCTGTCTGACTTAATATACTCTTTTGGCAAGTCAGTATTTCTTACGCATGTGTGCATTCAGTCGGTTGTGCCCGAATCGGAGTCGGACTATTACCACTTGCTATGCCCTGCTAAGGAGATGGTATACGTCTGCCTCTTGTCTCGGCATAGTAAGTGACGTGATGATGGTGACTTTTTTGCACAGAAGGTTGTTCTAACAGAGCACATCGCTTTGCCAGATTGTCAGACATTTCCCACAATACGTAATCTCTCTCCATTGCAATTCATCATTGGTATAACCAAGACAGAAAACAGTTCACACAAGACGCCACGTCTCACATTCATCATTGGTAAAACTTGTACGTAATCCCAGACATTTCGACCACAAAGCTGTGAGGAAAACCGTGACAGGTATAAATAATTGAGTACTAGTAACTTGATTCTTGCAGTATATAATACGTTGTAATTATAAAACGTTACCTTAAAACAATTATATCATTATATTGATTAACTTAGAAAATACTATAATTTGGCACGTGACCGCTTTATATCAAATTACATACTTATGCGTCCTACATATGTTGTATTGTGTAGGTAACACTCTCATATTTTAGAAGTACAATGTCATGTCAATCAGATTTAGCCGTCGCCTTGCTCGAAAGGTACGTATCATTGCCAGAGAATTTGTAAGCAATATTCTAAAATAGTAATGTGTGAACCCGACTGTTTTTGAAGATATCACATCATAGCATAGTCCATGCCTAAGGTTAAACAATTACCATGTGAGAAAAGGACGTAAAATAAATGAGAGGCCTGACATGATGTGACTGGACAAGGGTACAATGTAAATGTACGTTCATACATATACGGATTTACGTGGAACGGCTGATTCAATGTGTTATTGCACATAGACCCTTTGTAATAATTAAATGCCATATATAACAATGTTGCTTATGGTGTTTTTTACTTAGTGCCTTCTATAGATGACTGCAATTGAATATCAGTTACAACTACATTGAACACATAACACATATTTCCATCGACACGTGTTTCAACATTTTGTGTTTCCGATACAAAGGGAAGTAATCAACGGGAATTTCGGGGTCATAGTGATAGCGCGGCTGAAAATTAACAAGGGTCTAAATCAAATAACACATTCACAGTCTGCCGTCCCACATACATCCGTGTATATATGAACGTACATGTACACACATTGAGCCTATAAGCATTGGAGAAGATATAAGGTAATACTAGACTCCAGTCTGTGACTATACAAGGACAGGGACTCTCTAGTTTCAATTAACAAAATATGAATGCAATAAACAACATTTAATGTCATTTTGATATCCTATTTTCACGAATTATACGAGAACATGACACGAGAAAAGACAAGATGAAAATTAAGTGAGTGAATACTGTTTGAGTAAGTATACTGGTTGGTCATAGTCTGTTATTTACATGATTATGTATTTGCATCTAATTGTAGACATTACATGCTTAGTCGTTTATAATACAACATGTAGAATAGTTTATTATACACAATCATTTAGGAAACTGACATGTGACTGAGTAATATTCTACATAATTTGTGAGCAGTTGGCTATTAAGTGCTACATCTACTTCCGACTAGAGTCAAACATTGCTCATATGTCCCCAGGAAAGCATTCAAACATACAGAACCACATGTAAACGTTGTAGTATTCTATGTCAGATTCTAACACACCTTGAAGCTTTACCAAGCCAAATGACGTAACGTTCCAATGAAAGAATGTAGTTCAACGGCAAACGTATCTTGTTTTGCTGTAAAATGCATTGGCATTGGCGATGTTAGAATCGAAATAATGCATATGTAGCTCTACTTTGTTATAATAAACCACATGCACTCGTTAGATGCGAACATTAAATCACTAGGCTAGATTCTACACACTTGTAATTTAATTACTACGCAACCGAACACTCGCCTTTTCAAAAAATGGTTATTACATAATATTTGTACTGGTATAAAGCGTTTGTTTGTATTGCAATATATCGCGAATAGTTCAATACAAGCAACGGCTTTATGCTAGTCCAAAAGAAGCAAGAGTACGGAATCCTGTTAGTGCCATTTTAAATATCGTGTATCGCCCTCCAAGGGCGAGACACGAGAATTGCGCGAGATAAGAAACGAGACACGAGAATTAGACGCGATATTTAAAACGAGACCCGAGAATTGCGCGAGGCCTAAAACGAGAATTAAAAATTGAATTATCGCGTTTTTAATCTCGCCCTAAGACCCATAACTTTTACAAGTTAATATCTAATATCGTGTAATTCTCGCGTATCGTATCGTGCCTCGCAGTAGATTCACGTACCTCGTTTTAAATATCGCCTCTTAATCTCGTGTCTCTACTTCCAAGGGCGAGACACGACAATTAAATGATACACGATAATTCAACGCGAGGCTCGAGAATCCAACGCGAGACACGACAGTAATATCGTGCAAATATCGCGCAACGCTCTTGCCTCGAGACACGAGAACTCAAACGAAACTTGAACGCGAGGCACGAGAATGCTATCGGGCAAATATCGCGCAATTCTCGTGTCTCGCCCCGATACACGACAATGGTATCGCTCAATTCTCCTGTTTCGCCGCGATACACGACAATGATATCGACGCGACAATTGCTATATCGACGCGATAGTACTGTCGTGTCTCGCGGTGAGACACGAGAATTGCGCGATATTTGCGCGATAGCATTCTCGTGCCTCGCGTTCAAGTTTCGTTTGAGTTCTCGTGTCTCGAGGCAAGAGCGTTGCGCGATATTTGCACGATATTACTGTCGTGTCTCGCGTTGGATTCTCGAGCCTCGCGTTGAATTCTCGTGTCTCGTTTTAACTATCGTGTCTCGCCCTTGGAAGTCGAGACACGAGATTAAGATGCGATATTTGAAACGAGGCGCGAGAATCAACTGCGAGGCCTATACGATACGCGAAAATTACACGATATTAGATATTAACTTGCAAAAGTTGTGGGTCTAGAGCGAGATTAAAAACGCAATAATTCAATTTTTAATTCTCGTGTCTCGTTTTAGGCCTCGCGCAATTCTCGTGTCTTGTTTTAAATATCGCGTCTAATTCTCGTGTCTCGTTTCTAATCTCGCGCAATTCTTGTGTCTCGCCCTTTGAGGGCGATACACGATCTTTAATATGACACTAACAGGATTCCGTACAAGAGTCCTGCGTATATAACGGACGTATTCACAGCATTCATATGTACGTGCATGTGATCGAGATATTTAATGTCATTTAATGCTATTTATACCAGAATGTAAGTGTATTTTTGTTTTGCATGTATTTTAAATATTTATATGCGCAAAACAATGAGCTGACATATATTGTTCTCTGATGTTTCAGTAAAAGGCACGGGAGACATCACTGTTACCGTAACAATGGACTGATGTTCCCAACAAACGCTTATACGCCTTTGTTGTAACACGATACACGTCAGTAAACTGTTTTTAATTACGCTGTGGTGATAGTCTTAATTGATATGCTTATTGATTATCCGAGCCACACCCGCAATGTATTTTACAGGCTTGTCAATGTGTCACTCAGGAACGTACTAGTACTCGTCACGACAAATCGAATTTTATTTCGACTTAGCCGTGTTTTCGCATTTTTGCTTTCGATGCGAAATATGAAAATCACGACATGGCGTAAATCAACCACCACATGTGTCGGTATTAATCTTAAATCCGGACACCCCATTGTGTCTATTATTTCAATTATTTATTAGCATCATAACATACATTGACTGGGGTTATTGAATCAGGAGTCCTTTGCCTAACCAAACCGCCGCGCTCGACAGCGCTATACAAGGAAATGGCTGGCTTAGAAAAGGGCTACATAGCGAACAAGAACATTTATATGGGCGAGCTAGCAGACAGTAGCGCAGCAAGCTCTACCGAGCGCTACCGAGCGCTACCGAAACACTCTGTTGCACGAAAAGCGATCGATAGCGCTAGCCAAGCAAAATGCTGAAAACGGTATGCTATGGACTAGCACTGCTCGCTGGTAGCGTGTCGTTACATAGACGTACGAAAGCGCTTCCAAAAAGCGCTCGGTAGCGTCTTAGAAAGGCAACGGGCTCCAGATCTCAGATTATGATTGTTTGCAGGACTTCGTTCAAGCTTAATCTCATTTTAATATGATCTAAGAGTATTGACTGCACACAATGTAACTAATTGCGGCTAATTTTAAACATTGGACATAAACCCCGTCACACCAGTTCATGTATATTTAATCAGTCGCATTATTTGTGGAACAAATATAATAACACACAACATAATTGTAATTGTCTGTGATGATCTAGCCAGTATTTGTTGTGTACTATCTTACAGATAAGGAAAGTATATATGGATGAAGCTGAATGTATTAAAACACCAGACATTGAATCCTACAGGGAGATAGTTGATGTAATTGCATTCAACCAACATGGACATTCTTATTTATAACCATGTCTTAATGTGCTCTGCTCACGTACATCCATGAATAACTGATTGTATTATCTATCATGTCGCTTAATATCTGTTTTGATTTTATAAATCGTTTATAAACTTTATCTATGTGCTTTCCTTGACATGATGAATTTACCAGGCATTTGACATAACTGGTACGGACGAACAACTACCGGTAGTGTATCTCGCATTAACATTCGTACAGTTGTACATATTTGAAACCAGCAAAGTATTGTCCACACACGTACACAATGCAATATGCGGATGTTATTAACATCCAGACTACTAATTGGGTTACTTTTCCCAGGTGTAATACCATACACGGCCGTACTCCAATACTACTAGCTGTGCTCTATATGGAACATTGAATACGTTCACCGGACCATTACATGTAGTTCCAAATGAATTAACACCTTTAGTGGGATTCGAATCAATAATGTACGGTGAAATCGCCTAGCATTATGAGGTACAGACGCATTGGACCACTCCGTTTGTTTTACAATAAACTATGCCAATGTTTTAGGTGTCAAGAAAATCACATCCGTCAAATTATTTGCATCTTAGTCGGTATGATATTACTTAGACTGTATAAAAGGTGGTATAATTTAACATGCAAGTACATGCATATTTGCGGTTTACAATCTCCAAGAAAAATACTCTAGAGTAAAAAGGTAGTTCCGCATTCTCGATAAAATCTCAAAATCTGATCGTTTCTGATTTCGGTTTTGTTCAGTGTTGACGTTTTTTGTTATTTATAAACAACACTACCTAGTGTAAGTCTCGTCGTCCGTTGAAACATTTAAAAAACCCTGGATGAAGCAGTCAGAGAAATCATTTACTGTAAGCCCATGCATTATCGTTGTTATTGGGTGTAGCTAAATCTGGTAAAATTTAATTTCGTGATTATAAAAAACGGAGGAAATACCCTAATCACTGCGTAGAAACCAAATCACTGTATGAATTATTCGGATACTATATAATTCAACTTATGACTTATTGTGATTGAAACATCTGTCATTTCCGATCACTGTACGACTTATTGCACGAATACCCCACTTATATTTGAACACCGTTGAACATCCGATATTTTCATGCTGACCCGCTGTAATCGAAGTGTCTCTATACAGCCGTCGACTAACATATGTACTCACTTTTTTTGAATGTTGCAGTTTAGTTAGACCCCAAATCAAAAAAATTATAGGGGCATCGAATTGAGCTTTTTTAAGACAGAAATACCCAATTGATGGTGTAAACATTGATCGAGTGTAATCAATTCTGCTTTATCGTTAAGATTCCAAAGTTTATGAATACAGGATTGTTAGACTTTGGCATTCACTATTCTGTTGTAATATACTTGGGTTTCGTGTTCCTAAGGTATCGAATAGCGTGATTGTGGTAGGGTATGAAGCTTAGTCTTGACCAAAACACCATGTTCCAGGCATTGTCGCCAGGAACGAGATGAAGCAAACAATTTTGTCCAAAAACTATTTTAAACGTTAGGAGCATAGTACTGTGCGCTTATTTTTCCCTTTGTAGAATAAGTATGAGTTCTATTTTATTAGTTTTAACAAACAACAGCACAAGTCAAGGAACCGGATGGGAACTCACGTTGCTTAACGAATGTTAATTTTTTGATAGTATCGTAGACATTTCCCTAATAGCAATCTGTTATGTTAACGTAAATATCTCAATGATAAAGCATTATCTCAACAGTGGGGACAAAGTTATTGAAATTACCGTTCCGTTGTAGCATGCACGGTGGTTAAAGACGATTGTCTCCCTTAGATTGTTTTGGTAAAATCGCTGGTGAACACCTACCGTTTTTCAGAGCTTGGCACTTGCCATATTTGAAATTACTTGTTTAAAAGTTTCGAAGGATACTCCTACATTTAATGCAATCCCCATTTTGGTTTTTCGATTTATCCTATTATCATATTACAAAAAGCAACAGAACGTAAAACACCCTTCTAGGAACGAAATTACTGAAAGTCTTCACATAAACGGTATATCCATGATCTATTAACACCTTCTTGGTGCTTCTTCAGGAGCATTCGGCATTTAAAAAGCCAAACGCCACACCCTCTACAAAATTACTGATTTCGGCTCGAATAATATTGCAAACAAACCAAACAGTGAGTGCACATGTTACCTAATACATTATTTCACGCGGTTCAAAAGAGTTCTTTCATTTATATTGGGTTAATATGAAAGCATCGGATATTCAACGGTGTTCAAATATAAGTGGGGCACCTCTCGTATACAATTCAACGTGTTCTTCTTATTGCGATAACCGGAAGATGACTCGTTTATACACCGTGCTAATTCCAAATTTTAAGATTGGTTATTGTTTTGATGTGATTTTTCTTGAGTTCATCACAAAACAGTGGTTGCGCACAAATTATATATAAACCGAGGGTATTTCGAAATAATTATTATTTATATTCTTCACCATGTACATACATGTACGTATTACTCGTATATATAACAACCAAAAACCTGTGTCACATGAGCCGTACCATACCGCGAATTCTTACCCCTGAAAGAAAAATACAACATTTGGAAACACCAGTGACGTCGAATGGCTGCTGTGCGATACTGATGTAAACACGAAACATTTACATTTGCCCCAATAAGTGCCTCACGATGTGATCGTAAACAGCTCGTGCACGTCATGATAATGACGTATACTTTATCAGGTATGATATATGTACACCACCTGCCCGTTCGTTAACCTATTTTACGTCTCTGTTTCATAAATAGTCAATGAACATGCACTTATTTATGTATGCGTCGATTGTGTTATTCCCTTCTGTATGCAATGTATGCCTTTATGTACCGTAACAGACATTTGACCCGGTAGTTGCAATAAAACAGCAATGAATCCGATATAATCATTAAAATGATATTGCACTTATCCACAGACGATTCGGATATCTCATGATTTATATTGTCATATTATTTAAAGATTCCCTACCGTATGGTCTGTTAATTAAAAGTAGTGGGTTGGTACACTAGGAAAACATAAATTCCCAACGATCATCCAATATAAAATACATAACTGAGTGTGATTATTAGTTTTATCGTAGATTTGAAATCGCTCTGCAAATAGTAATTGCATTTAGATATAAATCATGATAATTATGTGAGTGTTTGCCGCCACCGTCATACATATAGTTTTATTGCGTAAATGAACTTAATAACATTCTAACAATATGCTATTGGATTTGGTGCACTTATTACATCAGTTAATGAATGAAAGGACCGGTAATCATTTAAACATAATTACAATGGAACTTCAGGTTTAATTTCCAATGTCATGTCGCTATCATTTCTCATTGTCCAAGACATCATTGTTCAAAATGCCGATGAAAGTACAACAAGAGTCATCGGCTAGAAATACAACGTTCAACAATCCTTCCAATTCTAACCAAGTGTAAAGGAATGTGAAATTCTACCCATAAACTATCATAGCAGTCGATCCATTCAAAATCTCTCTATACATGTATTATTATACCTAGGAATACAACGTATTCCCGTCAAAATGGAATCCCGCAGCCAGTGCTAACAAAATAAAAGACACAGGCGATTCATGTGCTCAGAGTAACATACTCATTCAAATTTGACGTTTATTCATTAATGGTGGCACAAACAAAATTGAAATTAAACTAGAATGGTTACATTATAAATTGTCGATGCTGATTGTCGTTCATAATTAAAAGCGACAATTAACGTATTTAAGGGATTAAGCCAATCATTCATTGCCAATTTTTTCCGGAATGGACACTTTATTAGAAATAACAATCCCGTTATTTTGTTATTAAGTTAACAAAATAATGGAGATGCATTATTGACAATTCCCTCGAAGACGGAGGTCATTGGACAATCATGCAGGGATAAAACTGAAGGTCATGCACGGTCTCAGTCGCAACAAACGCAACTATTGACAATAACTCACCATAATGTTCTTAATAATATAATTGAGAATTATTGTTAATAATTGTGTTGACAAATAATTGGAGAGATATTGTTAATAATGTCTCTACTGTTTAAACACGTGTACTGCTAGTTGGTTGCGTTATATAACTTCGTTAGTTCTCTTGTAGCTTCTAACAACATTTGAACGATGCTCCGTCACTCCACTAACGAAGTATTTTTCTACTAACTCTACGTCATACAACTACTGAAGCGCATAATTATACAACCCAAAGCCACACATAAATGACAGTAGCGCCTACCCACCCACACAAGAGTTTTACTCTGTGTCATACAAACCGATTGGCTGTAGACGAACACAGATTCGTACGTTTCCCAGTCCATCGAGTGTTTTTTGCACATTGTTAACATATCATTATGTCGTATTTCAACATTAACGTTTTGTCTACCAGCTTACTAGACAATGTCCTAGATGTTTAGTTTTAAAACCATCAGCAATAAAAATGCTCAAACTTAAATAGTGGGTGAAAGGTCATTAAAACTCCCTGTTCGTCATTAGGAAAGATAATTTAGGCTTTCGTCCAGAAATAGCAATTTGTATATTGTTCTTAGTGCCTTGTGTGTTCTATTGTTTCTATCGCACCAAAAACTTAGTCTAGAGAGTGTTACCTTCATGCACAATTTTTTTAGCTTTATAATTATACATGTACATGAACTAGACGTTTTCATGTACATGTATAATTATAAAGCTAATAAATCTTGTAAATGGAAAGTGTCATTACATATTTCAATGCTTCATATAGTATGTTAGTATATACTAAAATAGAGTGTTTATGGCAGAAATTGAAAGTTCCGTGTTTCAAAGCAATTCACTTTCGGTATTTTATGAGGACAGTGACATAAACCACAACACGTAACCAATTAATATTTCTAAATTGGTAACCGAAATGTCAGCTACGAGTATATGTTACAAAGCATTGGTATTACGTCAGTGAAGATTGTTTGCTCTATTTCCAGTAAAGGTTCCAGTAATATTTATGTTAAATAAAAGTAACAATCTCTAGCGTACATTATCATTTAATTATAGTCATTTTTACTAATGATCCTGATTGTTCAATTGACGTTTGTAATTATAAAATACACAAAAAAGTAGCTGTGCTGTGTAAATAAAATAGGCACAAATTTGGATGCGCACAATTTAATCACAAGTGCATTCAAACGAGTGCCAATTTAACGATTACATGTATAATTAGTGCAGTAAATGCATGCAGATGTGCAGAACACGAACCACTTTTTACACCTCGTTATTATACATAATGTGTACAATTTATACTGTACATGCACAGAGAATTAGAAGCCATACAGAAACGGCGGCATCGCCTAGGAACCGACGTAAGTGACAAACATATAACGTACCATCCTTATCCTTAGATTTCCTATTTACTTAAATACACATGCATCAATGCATACAATAACACACAACAGTACAAAGCAACATAAGCTATAATGAGGTTTTAAACCGACTACAGTATGCATGTCTTTTCCAAGAAAGTTTGCCACAAGGATGAAACAGCATTACGACAACGTGCTCTCTGACATGCATCAACCTCCCTCATTTTTCACCTTGCAGATATGTTTCTTTGAATTATTCCAAACACCTGCAACAAGACTGCATACCATATATACACAGCAATTAGAATGCATCTGGGAGAAGTACCCTTTAGATAAACCAATCAACTATATAATCTTCTCGATAGACAAATCAAGCCTCAACGAGGCACATCAAAAACATTAAAAACAAATGTAATTTCTAATTGGAGTGTTAATTTAAATTCGCTTGCGACACCAAGGGGCTGAACACGAATAATACAAAAATTATAACGTGTTGACAAGAAACCAAATGTACGACAAAAGTAATTAGACACATACATGGGTGTTCTGGGTAACATATGTATAGAAAAGCTTTAGTTACCTTATTGCATTTGATGTTTTCTCAATGTTCCAGATGTCAGTCATATGTGACGAAGAAGTATAGAGATGTATCAGATTCGGAATGAACAATTACCAGATTACAAACACATTGTGAATCAACCATTGGTCTATTACTGAGACATTTTCTCTTCTGAAATTCATAATTGGTAATATACGGTTGCTTACACACCATTTTACCTTGCATCATCACAGCAAATGTCTTCATTCTCGTTCTTAGATTGCTACTATGAAACATTGTATTCTAGAAGTTGGTAAATAGACCAATTCGTGGAGTCTTAATTTCGTGGTTTCAAAAAGTGAAACAATACGTGGCCTATGTGAATGTATGCGTACGAGGAACAGTTTGTACACTAGGCGACCTAACAAACGCCCATTTTATATAATGGTAAAATCGACAACGTTATTATTCATTAGGATGTTGGAGCGGTTTGGATTCCTCCCTTAGATTTCGTTCAATGTTTGCAAGGAAGAAGAGAAATCTATTCTGACACAAAATATGATGTAAAACACTAGGTCACGGAACTCGTTTTCCGAGTAATCAGCCATGTTTGAAGTGTGTACATGTATGAATTATTTTTATAATTGCATTGAAATTGATAAATTGGTGTTGATGTTCAAACTTGACATTTTTATTTGATGTCTGTGGTCTAAATAATAAAATATTTCTCAATATAGTTTGGATATACATTGTTATACAAGGTCAAGAGACCAAACATGGTATATTTTATTTTGGTCTCAAATATATTGCCTTTCTACCCAACCCACTTCATATTTAATGCAGCAAAAGAGCACCCAGGTAAAACTTTTTTCCTGCATTAAACTTTTTTCACTTTTTTGTTAAATAAGCTTAGTGATATTAATTTTCAAAATTATGCAATAAAAAATACGTGTCACCGAGGTATCTTTTTCGCAAATTTTGTTTTTATTTTGGTTAAATGTGTCCCAAATGCTGAGAAATTAACGAAAACGCTAAAGATAAAATTTATTGAACATGTAAATAGCGCGAAAACACATAAACATACAATAAACAAACATTACGAAACGAAAATGACTGCCAAAATAGTCATTTGGTATAAATAGTATAATTTTTTGTTTTTTACCCAACCCACCTATTTTGTAATGTAATATTGTTTCGGAATGTCAACCGTCATTTCGATTGGTATTTTCGATTTTTTTGCATAATGCCTATCAAACTGTTCAATTTTATTGAGTTTAGATTATTTTGACACATTCTTTCATTTAGAGGCTCATAACGTACTATGACAAATGACGCATGCGCACTAAACCGATCCAGCATCGTTAAGTTAATTCATAATGATTAAAAAGGGCGGAGCGAACACAATCATTATGTCACGCCTGTTAATTTTAATGATTAAATGTGACATTTCACTTGCACAGATCGGTGTTTTCATTGGTTCAAAAGGTAAGTTATATTCTAATTGTTCGCACACTTAAACACTAGTCAAAATTGAGATTACTGCTAAATCTTTGTCAACATTGGTTAAAGTCCCAATAAGGTTTAAATTGGTAGTATTTTCTGCCTAGAAAGACTATCGAAAGGTCTAGGTATTAAATTAGACCAAAAATGGTACAGAAGGGACCCATATCTGAACTCAGGTCGCTGTTCCTTCTTTGAGAAATAATCAACCGAGTTTGTCTGGATATGTCTCTGGTCAATGTATGACTTTTATGTTAATGACAACGTGCAAAACATAGGGTTTATACTTTACATGTTAACTAATTAATGGAACAAATTTAATGTATTACAAGTATTAGTTGGTCAATGTTTTAAGACATGCTGCATGAATATTTGAATCTTCCCTTCCAAGTCACATACACCGTTCTCTATATAGTGGGTTATCATAATTGGTGTGAGTTAATATGTGTTATCAACAATAGAAGAAACAACTAAATCAGTGTATGAGTGAACATGTCATTTAATTTTTTAAATGACGAATTTAGCAAACAATAAAACACATACAACATAAATAAATTTTAGCACAACCTAAAATAATGTTGGAAAACACATAGGTGGGCTACCTTAAACGCCATAAGCAATGCAATTGCGTATCACCCTTTGCCTTTCCGCGATAAGCGCGTATCACACACGTAGAATAATATCCTTGAAACAATTGTGCGTTTATTACTACCCGGTGGACCATCGTAGTCTGAAAGTGCTCTCCTAAAGCCACGACTACTAACTCGTACCTGTGACAAAGGTATTATCAAAATTGTATAATACTTTCAATCTGTAATTTATGAACCATACTGTTAATGACATTTCCGACTACATGTATTAGTTATTTAACGTTATACAAATACTGATATGTGAGTTAACATTGTCATATTGATAGTGATGATCTGACTACACATGTGAATTATTCTCGTGTCAATTGATGGACTGAAAAGCAAACGTGTATTAAGGTTTCTCAGCGAGATGGAACGAAACCTTATTTAAAAGTAATTAACAAAACACGTCCATGTTATGAGCATCTGTAATGGCCTGTAGTTATTGAAATATAATTTCTTTTCAGTTTCGTGACTTTGTTAATACATCACACAACAACAGTCATCATGAAATAGTTTAAAAGGATATAATTTTGGCTATAATGTTTCTGCTTTTCTTTTGATATTTGGGCAAACGAAATAATTATATTGGTCATGCAAGTTTGTTGTTGCATAGCATGCATTCTCATCCGCAAAACATATGAAGCAAAAGTTTTTCATGCCATTTCAAACGAATTATTTGTACCCAGAATTGTAGTCGATCGAACAACAAGAACAGTACATGCAAATATTTGAGCTCATAGATATAAGGGCGTTTCAATAACTATTTTATCACATAACATGCGGTCCAGGAGTGCCGTAAAGCCGTGACGTAAATATCGTTCGGCACTCCCAGACTGTGCAATAAATATTTGAATTAGCTTGACGTGACGTTAGCCAATCAATGCATTGATCCGTCACTGACGTCAGGATAATATCAACGTCACCATGCCGTCGCACTCATTGTACCGCTAAATTTTGGCTGAAACATATGCAGCGCACATCATCCTTCTGAACAATATTGAGCGTTTTCTAAGGTTATGTGGTAAATAGAATCTTACATTCGTGCTCATTACATACGAAACTCGTCGACAAAAACAATATGACACTCGGCAAAGCCTCGTGTCATATCATTTTGTCCACTCGTTTAATAAAACTCGTATGTAATGAGCACTAATGCAAGATCCTCTATTTACTGACCCTCGTATACGATATCACATGCACTTTAGAATACATACATGTTGTCATATTTACCTAACACCATGCAGAACACCGTCTTATTGCTTCATATGAATATTTCGTAAATATCCTAAATAACATGTTAACGCTGTTTGATATACGTTTATACGATTAATGTCACATATTTTTCTTTGATAAGCTTTGATCGTCTTTATTGTGTTTCGTCTGCCAATCAATAATAAAATCTGATAAGTATCTGAGAATTTGGAGCACAAAGTGGTCGTGGGAACGAATAAATAAGTCGTCGCTACGGGACGTTGCTAAGTGGTAAAATAATGAACAAAGATATATATTACCCCTATGTGTCAACGGACATACTCGTACCTGATCTGTCTCTAAGACAGTGAATACAAAAACCAGGAATACCACAATGCGCTTTGTAAAATTTGCTTCAACTATTTTTTTAAAGAAGATTGCCTACTAAATCTCTCTAGAACTCAACGTGTCCTTGTAATAATCTTAAAACAAGAATGTCAGACATTTGAGAGAGTACAAGAGGAAATGGTATTACAGCCATATACGCCTGACTTAATATAATCATTTTTTTATATTCCCAATTACCAAGGCGAGAAAAAAGTGTCTCAGTAATTGATTCAACTGATTAATATTCATTTTATATCTAATACATGCAGTTTATGTCAATTTGTTCATAGAATTGGTTCATGTAAACTGATAGTATGACGCATTACTGAACTTAGAACATGCAACTTGTATACCAAATTGCGCAGATTGTCATGGCATCGTCCACTCTACACTGGACAAGACGTTCCGAACAAGATAGAGAAGTATGTAATGTGTCATATACTAATTCGTTCACGGGTCCACTAGAACAATAATCAGGAATAACAATGCATGGAAGAAGCATTCAAGAAGTAATTGAATAAAATCGTCTTCAAATCTTCATTCATTTTTAACCATGTTTCTGTCAAAAGACCCACGTCAATTAATAATGCGTAAGCTATTGTATGCAATAGTTTGAGTAGGTATAAAACCGCGAATGTCCAGCCGTTGTTCGGTGTAATTTCATACTTAAACGATGATCGGCGTTCTGAAAAATGATCAACTTGTCAATTATAAATGAGGCGACATACAATTTAAATGATAACCCAGAGATTCATTACGATAAATTATTATATTTAAATAAATACCGTTTTGTTTATTTTATCACACGATGTAATGAGTGCATCAATTTGAATGGAATATGGCATGCATTAATTTCATTTACACAATGAAATCATACGTACGACTGTGCCCGTAAAACACTCACATATCACGATTTATATCAAAATGCAATTAGTGACATGACATTGGAAATTAAACATAAAGCATACGATAGGGAGTCTTTTATAATATGGCAATATAAATCAAGAGACACCGGATCGTCTGTGGATTATTGCAATAAAATTTTAATGATTGGCGTTTAATCCCCCGATGGTAATTGATATAATTGGCAAGCGTACAAAATTAGTAATACATTGTAGTTGTAGCATACTATACATGTCTGTCACATTCAACTACATCACCGTGCATTACAATAATTATATAAAGCCATTCACTGACTAGTATTCCCGAAATGATATCATCGTTTCCTGGAAGACCTGGAAGCCCAATCCACTTTCAAAACGTGTAATAGTTTTGACCACCGGGCATTTTTCTTTAACATCAATATGCACGTGCATGAGCTTTTATGGACATGCTAGTGTGATCTACGGTAATTTTAAATATTTCTGGATTGACTGACCAACCCACTTTCACACTAACAGTTTTGACCTCCAGGCATTTTTCTGTAGATTGATCTCAATTTTAAGGACAGTAAAAACTCAAATCCTGGTGCGTTGCATTAGGTACAGTTTGAGTATAGATTGTTCCTGGATAAACTTTGACAAGTCTGTAAAAGTTCATTGTGACGCAATTCCCTGATGATATTTCGTATAATTGGCAAGCGTACAAAATTAGTGCATTGTACTTGCAGCTGTAGCATATTATACATGTCTGTCACATTCAACTACACCACGGTGCATTGTAGTATTAAAAATCATTCACTGACAAATATTTCCGAAATGATATCATCGTTTCCTGGAAGACCTGGAAGACCAACACACTTTAACACAAACAGTTTTGACCTCCGGGCATTTTTCTTTAACATCAATATGCACGTGCCTGAACGGTTATGGGCATGCTAGTGCGTCATACGGTAATTTTAAAACAATTCTGGATTGACTGAGAGTATACAATTTGATCAATATCGTCGCCTTAGTATTATCTTGCGCTAACTACACAATTTCAGTTTTCGAGAAAAAGCGCTTCAAAGATTCAGATATGATAATCTCACTCAACATTGGTCGATTTGCAAGAAATAAAAAATATTATTACTTGTACTATAATAAGCTACCTGCACCATTTTAATACCTCATGAGCAACAGTTCATTCTAAAATTGAAAATGTATTTTAGAGATAGCTCATAAAGTGTAACAATATTTTGATTTTCTTTAGTATTATACTGATCTATCAGGAGATATCACTTGAAATAAGAACGTTTTAAGCGAAACTGTTTCATTTATTGTTGATAATTTTCATGTCTATTTTGAGCTATCTACAAGGAATGACGTCATTTTAAGAATTTTTGTGTCAAATCACGTGACGAAATGCTTCTTTTTGATTGGTTGTTCAACCTTTGTGACGATTATAGTGCGCTATCTAACGTACATAGCTCAAAATAACCCTTACCTTTGAGTGTGAAATATTAAGTTAGCGCAAGATGTGACGCGCAAACTTCGTAACGGATGCTTCTATTTTGAAAACAATATGGGCACATTAGATAGTTCAACATATTAGGAATCCAGGGGTGTAATTATCTCAAAAAATAATTTTTTGTAGATAGCTCAAAATAATTCTTAGCCGACGTTATGCAATGTGACCTACAGCAATGACTTATAGGGCAATAATAATCCACAAATTAATTTAATCGTTCTGAACTGTATGGAATCGCAACGCGCTTACAATCAATGACATATCATTTTCCTAAATGATTCTGTTGAACAAACTATTCTACATGTTGCACTTTAGACGATTAAGTGTAATGTCTAATTATATATATTATGTAAATCACAGACTAGGACGCACCGATACCCTTATACAAACATTATTCACTCACTTAATTTTTATCTTGTCTTTTCTCGTGTCATGTCCTCGTATAATCCGAGAAACTAGGACATAAGAATGACCTTAATGTTGTTTATTTCTGTCAATGATACTGGAATTTCCCTGTTCTTGTATAGTCACATACAGGATTCTAGAATATCTTATACCTACTTCAATGCCTAGGCCCAGTATTTATATATATTTTTTTGGTGTTCGATTGAGACAGTTGTAGTGCGTGGTCAGTCTGTATGATCCCTGTCTAATTGACCAATGACATCTGGCTTCGTGAGAAGAGACAGAAAGTTTCAGTGATACAGGGATTTAGGGTGTGATCTAGTTTTTTCCGAATAAACCCAATGGTTGTTTACCGTGCCCGGTTTTTAGCACCGATATACGCGTGACTACCTCTTGGTTTCCAACCAGTTCATCTCTAATTGGGTGGGACACACTGAAAAGCTTTTCGTATGTTAATATTGAACGACTCTATTTAGTATATTTCCTACATACATAGGTATGGTAATGTTGACAGACTCTATTTAGTATATGTCCTTGTTTATTTAACACTATTTCCTGTTGTTGGCCTGCTAATGATTCGTTTGCATGACAACACGCGTTTAATCTAATTAGTTAGGACTTATTCTAGTTAAATACTGTTCGCTAAAAGTTCAGCAGGTTACATTCGTTATTAGTTATTTTCCAAGAGCGAGAGACTTACTGTGTATAAGTGCACATGCCGAGTTGGAGTGTTTAGAGACCTTCTTTAGTGACAGAGTACTGTTAATTCCGTTATAAAGTAGTTATAAACACCGTCTTGGTATATGAATAGTTGAACCGTTTGTAGAATTTCTACATAGTATAGACTAAAGGTACATATGCTTGTAACATATAATGAAACATTCTGAAAACAAAATACAATAATGGAGGTAATGCATTGAAATGATTGTTCCAATTTGGACCTTGTGCTGATACCAAAGAGATATTTTACTGATATGCAACTACATGTTATATGTGAAGATGTCCCAAAATAAAGTTTAAGATGCAGGTATGCAACTTGTATTGCAACAACTTCGGAGCATTGTCTGTACATGAGCAGAGAGGGCTGCAGGTATTCTATTCCTACTGTTCTATGAGCAAATAATGTGCTTTTAGTTTTCAGCTGTGTTATGCTTGTGTTTCGAAGTGTCATTGTTATTTCGTTCTCACGTTTTTATACTATGTTATTTTTAGAATTAAATTTGTGTTAGTGCATGCAATAGGATTTTTAGATGAATATTTGTTGATATGCTTATTCCAATCGTCTATTTACTTGTAAAAAGATGTTGTCTTAATCGTGTATGCCTGTATTTTATCAATTGAATTTTACTGATATGCATTTTAATAATATGTTTCCAAGTTTCATGTTCGGGTAGTGTGCTTCGCTGTATGTAACTGTAAGTTGTACTTGTTTTAAATGTACGTGTGATGCTTGATATCTCAAATTTTGATATGTTTATATTTCTAAAGTATGTATTGATTCTTATGTTAAATGCATGCCGCTCTTTCTTATTCCCTGTTCAACTTGATAGTGTCTTTCATTGATAATTTAAGGAAATGCTTAACTAATTCTTGTGACGTAACTGTGATAAAATACTTTAATGCATTTATGTTAATTAATTTATGCAATGGTCAATATAAAACATTACTAACTTACATAATGCCTCTGTGCCATGCCACCAACACTAATGGACCACAATGGAAATAAGAGCTATCTCTTTTTTTGTGTAATACTTGGTGTTGGCGTGCCTGTCATGGTTATTTATAAATGCATGTATGTATTAGTTGTTTTATTATACACGTTGCTTTATATATCCATGTATGTACATTCAATACTGTATAAAATCAACCTATCTATCTATTTTCAAAACATAATTTTAATGTATAAATAGTTATTTATTTCTACATTTGTTGTCTTAATCTCTTTTCACAGGTATCTATATGTTCGTTCATTTTATACTTTTTACAGGTATCTATATGTTTGTTAATTTTATACTTTTTACAGGTATCTATATGTTTGTTCATTTTATACTTTTTACAGGTATCTATATGTTTGTTCATTTTATACTTTTTACAGGTATCTATATGTTTGTTTATTTTATACTTTTGTTAAAAATGTCAGACAATAGCTATACATAGCTAATATTTCTTTGTTGTACATGTATCCGACTCAAAATAAAGATTGTTGTGTAGTGTATTGTATTATTTTGAAATTCTCTGAAAGGTATTCTGATTAAATACTTAAATTGAGTTTATAAAATCTCTAAATCAATTAAAATGTATTTACACGTGGAGATTAAAACCGGTTGACGGCTGAAATTGAATGTTATATCCAATAGACAGTAAATGTAAGGTATTGCGGATCGTCGTGTTTTTATCTCTGTCTGTGTTCTCTTTATTTGTGTAATGTATATAGTTTTGTGTGTGCTTTTGGAATACGTTGTACTTAAAAAAATATACACGAGGGTCATTCAATATATTCGTTTCATTATTATTGCGTTTTAAAAAAAATTCTTATAACATTACAACAGTAACTTATTACCAACAGTCAATGCAAATTCATCTTCAATAATGCAAAATAGTAGCATGTCATCAGCCACTGTATTATCATGGACACGCGTTACCACCCCGACCGACGTAACGTGCCTTTTTCATTTGTTCAATTAGTTATAAATTCCGATTAAGTTAATATACATTCCGATGTTTCTGCCAGATTATTAAAAAACATTATCTTGGGTTTCATGAAAGTATTAAGTTTTTTGAACGTGGAAGTGGGAATTAAAAACTGTTTTATAAAGGCGAGTCGCGTTTTCAATAACGTCAAATTGCCTATTTCTTTACGCAAGGAAATTCATACGACTATTGAATTGTGCATGGGGCTTGGAAAAACACAGCAGACACACAAGAGCTGCTACAGAGGGCGGAAGGAGAACATACAGAATGCAGTGGTCTTGTCTTTAAGTGGCAAAAACAAATGTGTTGAAGCGCAGCATGGTATTTGAAACGATACATGGATGTGCAGATAGGACAACGTAGTGACGTTTCACGCTACGTCCGTCGAAATGTGTGAGGTGTTTTCATATTAATATACAACCATTAAGCCAAGCCTTAACTTAGACTACATAAGATATTGTGGAATATATGTTAAAGCATATACAATTTGAATGTTTATGTTTATTTCAATGTTAATAACGTAATTTCATCTCGGGCTACCATTTGGGAAATGCCAAAACGATACATGGATGTGCAGATAGGACAACGTAGTGACGTTTCACGCTACGTCCGTCGAAATGTGTGAGGTGTTTTCATATTAATATACAACCATTAAGCCAAGCCTTAACTTAGACTACATAAGATATTGTGGAATATATGTTAAAGCATATACAATTTGAATGTTTATGTTTATTTCAATGTTAATAACGTAATTTCATCTCGGGCTACCATTTGGGAAATGCCAAAACGTCAACAACGTCGCTGACGTCAGATCATAAATTGCGGTGTGTGGTGGTACCGGTATTGTGATATTTATATTTTAGCCATATTTTCTTTAAAAATGCGTTGTTTCACTCAATATTTTCAGCACCTGTGTCCGAAAGGCTGTAGTTTAACGTGATGTAGTTTGTTTTTCTCTGAGTCATAGGATGTTAAATTGATTAACATTTATTGAATAACCCACGTATATTAATAATCATGTTTTATTGCAAAAATACTAAGCACATATCCACTGCACGTTATTAAGATTAATCATACTCGTTTTCCCATAAATTGACAAAACATCATCATCATGCTTTTGAGTAAAATACAGTCCTGTTCATCATTACTAATGGACGCTTTTCCTATTTTTGTATGAATAATAAATAGAACAATGAACGATAATAATAAAATAAATTTATGATCGTTGAACTATCTGTCAATGTTTCAGAAATGTCTTCGCAGCAGTAGTGATGTGGTGAAAGGGTCGCATCATGAAAATATGTGATATTTTGATAACAACAATCCATTAGAAAAGCTAATCAAATTAATGATTTTGTTTGTCAGTTTGGAACTTTATACTTCCTGCAAAACCATCTAAATACATTCAATGGCATATCACTTTGAGGATTTTGTAATGTTACTTCATGAGATGCTAAATTCGTAAAAATGCATTTACACATAGTGGAACAAGATTTTTGCGAAAACAATTTACTTTCCACATCTGCGAAAGCCCGGTCTGACGAATTAACATGTTTTAGTCTTTGTTTGAATGATGTCATTTGACAATTTAACAACCGAACACAATGTTTCAGACAATTGTCAGCTACATAAAACATGTGGGTTTTCAGATATGTCTCTGGGTTACAAAGCCAATATGCATGCAACAATTCAGACACCTAGGATGAGTTAAGCACTGTGGTTTTTATTGCTTACAGTAACCAAACCAAAACATGTTTACAAAGAAATGTTTCCTATGTCAGACTTATGCGAAAATAGTGAAAGATAAAATGGTGTAATAACGAGTATCCATATATTACCAATTACCGAGTTGAGACAGTGTAAAAGTATCTATTGAGAGCAATGCATCACAGTTGATACATCAGTTCATACATTGCATTATAACGCTTACAGCAAAATGTCTATGCTTTATAACGGATACACAGTATTACACTGCATGTTTGGAGATGGTTTAAACCTTTGCATGTATCAAATGGCTCTATAATGGATACATTGTAGTTCCCTGCAAGATTAGTAATGTTGGAGGAAAGATAATAACATATCGGACTTTGAAGGCAGCATTCAACAGATCATGACCATATTTTTGTCGAAACTTGACGATGTATCAGAGATATTGAATGCTTCATACATAAAAAGTAGGCACGTACAAATATGTCACAGGCAGGAAATAGTGATGTGTTAGTAGTTCTACTGGGCACAAGATAAACTAGAAATACCCACCAGTCGCCTCTATACCACCGATCTTGAACATTGACATGTGATAAGTCATTTGTTGTCAAATCATTCTCATTCATCGATTATCTTGAACACAATAATAACAAACACACATGGACAAATCACATGCTTGATTTGATCTTACGTGTTCAGTAATGGAGACCAATCATGATTGTATACCACCTCCGTACGATCAAGTAAGATAGGCGGATAGGGAACTGTATGACTCAATATTTCTAGACTCTGTAACGTACATCAATGGATATGACAAATGAACACAATTATATAAAGTAAGATAATCGTGTAATGCATTATATCATTCCCGTAGTTGAGTTGGTCTGTTTGAGTTTGGCATGAGCTTTACGCTGTTTGAATCGTGTTCTATGTTGTATGGCTGGTATCCTTCCTAAAGAGCGTTTTAAGTTACACCTATAATGCAGTGATCATATCACTATGTTCAAAACGGCCTAGGTCATTGAGCTTTGTCATTGAGCGTTTTAATTTGTATACTAGTTCATTCAGCTTTTTGACAGCTGGGACTTAGTCTGTTCATTTTCTCGTTCGGTTATTTGAATTGCTTGTTTTATTGTTTTCTGTGCTCGGCTGGTTAAGTTGAGTGCTGCCTTCTCAGTTTGGAATATACAATATATAAATTATATAATTTGAGGCATAGCAAGAAGTTGTCATCAATTTGATTTCTGGTTGAATTACGACGAGACAAGTGTAATAATACTTTATTTTTGTATATGCATATGTGATAAACTATATGTGTTTACGTGAAAAGAGAAAATAGTACTTAATATATAAGCGTGGCATAGCAAAAAACTATGAAACATTTCCTGGAATATTTTGAAAGCCCAACCTTTACTTGAATGGCGTAGCTGTTCCCATGGGAAATAAATATTGTCTAGGAGAGCCAGCATGACATATCGCTATATGGTACTATATATTATTCCGTTACTAGTTCAATACTTGTTTTCCGACAGTGTTGTACATTATTGTGACATTCTTACAGTATAATTAGTTATGTTGTTGATAGATAATTATAAATAGTCTCATAATTTCATGACAAGTGGCTGTACATTTTACGTTGACGAAATATACTGACAGTGGATATGTTGTTTATCGAGCACGACAAACAGTTATTCATCAATGCAGTATTGTTAATATTTAAAGTTAAACATTGTTTTTAGTCAGCGCTGTGAACTGTAAATTCACTAAAAACGCAGGACTGTTGGTGTAAAATGTAACAATGACGCAGATATTCACTCGCTATTTTGATTGTTTGACGTAATTTGTACATGCTTGTTAATTGTTAATACTTATTGTATATATAGTGTTATTGTGTTTATTATCTCCGTCGTCTGCCCGCTGTCAGTCCCCATCAATATCAAGGCTAAAACTCCAGATGGCTAAATTTGTCAAACATATAGTCACTTTAAAGTATAGGCCAAATGTGCTCCTGAATTGGTCCTAAAGGGTCATCAGCTGGAATATCAGCCTAACGAAAGATCAAAACCTTGCAAACGGTCTAGAAATCACATTCGTTTTTGAAAAACAATGTTTGAGAAGATAGGGCACTCCATAGACATAGTTGTATTACTACATGTAATTGGACTAAATTGCACTATGCCAATGTTATATACTAAGCAAAACTTCTAACCGAACACTTAGGTTTTTGATTTATATATATTTGGTGTAAGCGATAGGAATTTTCTCAAAATTGGTCAAAAAGTATCAACAATGTGTCGGAACGCACTTGTCAAACCTTCATTAAACATAAATTAAGTTACACAACCAACCAAGATTAAATTCACAAATGTACACTAAGCGGCTTTGAATACACAACACTACATGTAATGCAATCAAGATAACTTTTTTATTTATGAATATTTTTGAATGAAATTTTGTGTGTGCGATATTGACTCTCAAGATATTGTAACCCGATATTGTTTCTATCTAAAAGCAGTACAACAGTGCATTGAACCATGAAACCGCAGAAAAAACGAACAATGTACTAGGAATTGACTGTTTGAGGCAAAATATCTTTTATTGGGTTAATGTAATTTTCGATCGATCGGCACATTCAAATAACACATTATAAATATGAATATAATGGTCGTTGACTTTAAAAGTTGTTGTAAGCTTTATTTTGTAGATTACTTTACTTTTTTATAATAGAGGGGAGGTAACTCATGCAGTAATAACCGAGAGGGTAGAAACTTGCGAATTTCTTTAGCATACTGAATCTCAAGGATAATGGTGGTTAAATCATGTTCCATATTCCTTTTTCAAAATTGATGTGTTGTTTTCATTTAATTCAGGGACTGTGAAAGACTGGACTGTTACTTGAAATTGAGTTTATTCATAATACTGGTATGTTTTAATGACTCTTTATAACACTGAACCGAGAAAAACGCTTTTTTAACATTTATGTTTATAACACCATTAAAACTTAGATTTGTACAAATATCATAAATAAAACGAGTATACGTAATCCAGTAATTTTCAAGCATACAATAAAAGTCTACAGTTGTGGGAATGAACTCAAAAAGGGAGGTAATCATTCAAGAGTTATCGCACTTGAATATAACATTTTTCTTACATCTGATCAGTCGTATACACCCCAACAAGTGAGCATACCGACCGCGGTCTACCATTGACATACGCGACGTGTTTTCGACTAATAATGTTGTTTTGCAGGCTTACCTATCCTCATTTTATGATAAATATACAAAATAATCATAAAAACCGCGATTTCGAGAAGATCCCATGCAAAAGTGTGGTTTAAAACTATTCCGCTATGGACGAGTGATATTTGAATGTATTGTCACAGGGTTAGCTGTATTCTGTACATAATCTGTAATGCTAAGACTATGCAAAATTTGAAGTCTGTAAGTTAACATAGTACGTGAATATTCAAATTAAAAAAGTGTTCGGTTAGCAGTTTGCTCAGTATAGCTTTTGGTCCTATTAATTTCAAATAAATATTTTGTTTATTTTCCATCCTCATAAATTACAAAGTTATCCAGTATGTTGATAACACTGGCAATCGACAAGAGAAACAATTATATAACTTGCCGTGGCCTATAATCTCTATTTATACCATGGTGCGCAACGTGAAAAATAGTCGCTTGATTTGAACGTTTTGTTTCTGATATAAATCACAGCCTAATTCGAGTTTAGGGTAAAACAGATGCAAAGAAAATACATTAGATTTGATCACGCTAGTAAATATTATTTCGAAAATTAGCTCTTTAGTACGTTTACTTGTAACGACGTTGTGATACATTTCCATGACGTCATGACGTCTTTTCTCGCGATATTCAAAGACATGACTTTGTCGTTCGAAAAACATAAACAAGTCAAGATTGGAATTGCCGGCGCAAAATGGTAGTCACTGTTTAGACGATATATTCAAAAATGAAAAACAAATGCATGTTTACTTCGAAGTTCGATTTAGCGACCAAAGTAACCCATAACAACGTTTAACCAATCAGATGTCTCGTAACATCTTCCTACCGGTCATGTGATATCGTCGGAAGTCAGAGGGGTCAATGCCTGGTAAAATAGCGACAACGGTAAAATAACGAAATTCAAGACCGATTTCAGTAAAACGTGTGGGTTTGGAGACACGATTACAGTTGGACAGTTAAATTTGTATGTGTAGACCTGCATAGTGTTATTTAGAATATTTGAATACAATACGATTCGACAGCGTTACAATCGAGCGACTATTTTTTGATGTTGCGCACTATTCTATAAATGTTCAGGTATATTATAGGCGACGGCAATTAACAGAATTGTCTCTCTGGTCGAGTGTCAGTGGTTGAAAACCTGTTAGATCAGACATGTTAACTTAAACTGATAATATACTTAGCGTCAAAAGTTTTGCAACAAAAATCTTTGAATTGCTGGGTTGAAATAATTGTTCTCTTCCACGAATCCATGAGAGTATCGTTAGTGATTATTTTTAAACAAGCGTCGTCCTTTTTCGTCACGCTTGAATGATCACTCGGTCGAAAAAGGAAAGATCGTCTATTCATGCACGCGAATATCGGTTATTTCATTTTTTACTTAATTTTCACTTTTCACGTGCTCCAAACATGTCTGTAATAAAAGATACACAATAAGTTTTTTAATTAAGCAAGACGTGTACGCTAAAAAAGATTACCAAAATGGGTAATGGTGAACATTATCGTGTATATGAGATGCTAAAGCCTGGTGTTTCACTAAGGCTGCTTTCCGTCGCATTAAAATTTCATGTCTTTATCTTTAATAGACTATGGTATCATATCAAACAGACAGATCGGGTATATGACATACCACGTGATGACAGGTCAATGGTCAATACAGCTGATATAGACAGGCATTCTGCTAAAACTGTAGCACTATATATATATATTCAACGACATTGCTGTGGTTTAACCGTAGTCAACCATACTTTTAAGTCGATATGAAACTTGCATTCCAATTGTGTTTTGTGAAAACGACACCGTTCTTAAAAAAATCTTCATTTGGGTACATTCATGTTACGATCACTTATCAATAATGGTCAAAGAACGACACTTTTTACCATGCTTACCTCCTTTGCACTTTAATATATTAATAATGGTTGAATATTCTTAAAAAACGCTGTCAAGCTAAGGTAACGGGAAACATGTTGCTGAGTGGAAAACCCGACTGTATTTTTAATTTAATTTAATGGTCGATTGATGGTTAGTATAACGCAACATTTCGTGCATAAATATCAATAAAAAGCAAGGGTATTTGGTACCAAAACGGACACAAACATTTGCTAAGTGAAATTTGATTTTTGAAATGTTGGATTGTGTCATATTAGGTGTTCATATGGATATATACATTTCTTAAATTTGATAATTATTATGAATTTATATCGGTTAAATATCAATGTACACATATGTAGTTGTATCAGCATAATCTAGTTTGCAGTTCCAATAAAAAGACAAAACAATGTAGATTTGTGGAACTTTTGACGCTCAGTATAATTGTGTTAACCTCTAAATATGTTCAATAGTTGGACATGACATGACAAATGTGTGCATAAACAAACAACTTAAACAATGAATTGCTCCGAACAGTAGCATAGCATATTGCGGTTTACAAAATGCGCCGTTGCCCAAATAACAAAAAATACACAATATTGTCACTTAAGTAAGAGCGTCGATGATTTGCTTTTGAAAGGAGACAGCGCTCGTCTACATTTCATCCAGATCGGTCAATTATTAAGAAAGTAACAAGCAAAAATGTTACCTGAATCGAGGCCGTTTGTTGACAAAATTGGCTCCGAACATTAGCATCTGGTCAAGTTCCCCACAGTGACATTTAAACGATGATCCGCGTTCTGAAAAAATATCAACTAGGCGATTATAAATAGCGACATACCATTTAATGTTAAAATTGAACATAGAGATCCATTACAACTATGTTCAAATAATTAACGGTCTATTACATCAAATGACGTAATGATTACTGAGAGAGATTTCAAATCTAGGACAAAGCTATAATCACACTCAGTTAGAAAG
Source organism: Spisula solida (assembly GCA_947247005.1). NCBI lineage: Eukaryota > Metazoa > Mollusca > Bivalvia > Venerida > Mactridae > Spisula > Spisula solida. The sequence continues at coordinate 39,539,007 of OX365958.1, read as the reverse complement.
ATGATCATGGGGAGATTATGTTTCCCTGATCTGAAGCGTCATTCCACTCCATTCAATTAACATACTATACGGTAGGGAGTGTTTGATAATATGACAATATAAATCAAGAGATATCCGGATCGTCTGTGAATTTTTGCAATATCATTTTAATGATTGCACCAGACTTACTGGCGTTTAATATTGACTTTCGGGAGCAAAGTCATTATTCTGTAGTAGGACTGATCACAGGAATTTGAAGTTCTACCAATAAAATATTATACAAGTCGGTCCTTCACAAATCACTCTACATACATATATATCATACAAGGAACGCAACGCCTTCCCCCCTCCAAAATGGAATTCCGTAGCCAGTGCTAACAAAATAAAAGATACAAGCGACCAAGTTAGCTCATTTGTCGAAGATAACTTATATGTACCCAATCTAATCGACAATCAATATATTTTCCTGAATTTACGCGAACTATTCGTGATTTACTTCTCAAAGTTCAATATCTAGTACATTGTCGGTGCCATTCTGTCTCTTCACAAACCACGCCCCGAGTTGAGTTTTTATATGGGAAACCCTGTATTTTCCACTCACGGTCAATTGATTTTGTTATTTTTAACACTATTCGCACCCGATAAACTCGTGCACCGATCCAAGTGAGTAGCTAAGGAATGTCACTGGTTTGTAAATATTACTGATTTGCCATGAGGAAAACGTGCAACGGTTAGAGATAAATGGAAAATGATCAATTTGGAAGTCTAGAGTCACTCTCACTTTTTATAAACACTTAAGGGCATTCTACAGTGCGATAGGGCATGTTTTCACAAAGCGTTTGTTCTTCAAATTATCATTTGGTGGACATAACAAGCATGGCAGTACAATGTACTATATATACCCTTAGAGTTAATCAACAAATACGCATTAATAAAGCTTATTTATCATAGCTTGGCAACACTTTCATCTTTCTCGTCTACCCTATCCCCTTAAATGTAATTTAATATTTGCCTGAAAAAGATTATATTGAGACAGACAGGGAAGGCAGCACTCAACTTAACCAGCCGAGCACAGAAAACATTAAAAACACACAAAACACAGTGCCCAACTGAACCAACCGAGCACAGGAAATATAAAACATATAAAGACACAATGCCCAACTAATGACGACACCAAATGGCAGAATGGCACCGACGATGTACTAGATATTTACATTTCATGAATATCTCGTAATATCAGACGAAAGTGAATATTTTCGATTGCATGAGGTACATATAAATATTCTTCGTCGAATGAGCTAACTTGATCGCTTGTATCTTTTATTTTGTTAGCACTGGCTGTGCGATTCCATTTTGGAGGGGGGAATGCGTTGCGTTCCTTGTATTATACATATGAGCCGTTCTCCAGGAAAACCGGGCTTAGTGACATTGTATTAGTATTTATGTAATAAGGTTAAGAAAACCCTCTTAAATGACAAAGAGGTCTTGCTCTTTGATTTAAGTTTTAGTTCTTGGATAATATAGAACTATGTCTTAGATTTATTTTTTCTTATGAATCATGTTAAAATGTCGTCTGTCGTTGCTATGGTAACCAATTTATGAAGAGTATCCATGCTAAGAAAAAGAGGGGTTAGTGGTTCAAAAGAGTAGCTACGTTTCTCTAAAAGCTACAATTCACGATTTAGATATGTTTTATCAAATAAGGAATATAATTCTAAAATGTGATACAATTTTGAAAAGGTTACGTCAAGAATTCATCAAATACTGGATTTATGAACTTTTTGTTAACGTAACGTCAAATAACCTTTGAATGACGTTTGCGAAGTCACTAATAAAGTAGGGGAAGGTTAGTTTTAAAAGTATGTAACTTTGTAATTTGACGTTACCTTTTGCTGAAATTTTCAGAAACTGTTCAAAAGAGTTTTGTCTTTCTAATACGAAAAATCATGATTTTCATAATTTTGTCACTAAGCCCGGTTATCCTGGAGAACGGCTCATATGTATGTGGAGTGATTTGTGATGGACCGACTTGTATAATATTTTATTGGTAGAACTTCCAATTCCTGTGGACTGATTAAAACCAGTAAGTTTAAATTGGTGTAAAATTGTTGTAATTTGAAAACTGTACATACATTACTTGGGTAGGTAGACAAATCACTGAAGCTCACATACTCGTACATGTTTGGTAGAATTTTAAAACTTAATTGACTGAAAGCCTGCCACAGTGTGTTTAGATGTTTCCAAGTGCAATGATACACACAAACAAGTACAAGGTGTTGTGTTGTCAATAAACAAGATAATATAAGAGTTTGAGCATTTCTGTAAAACTAGGAACTTCTTTTTTTCACACAGATTCTGAAAACAAAACAAATTGACAGTCCCGGATACAATACTGATAGTTTGTAAAAAATGATAGTGTTTTAGCGGACGTAAGATGAATGTTCTCCTGCATGTTTACGTAGTTTTCAGTATCTTTCGTAATATCATACTGGTTCAGTTACTGGCATTTTCATAATTAAAATAAAAATGAGTTTTCAGGGTTCATAACATAATTCATTTGTGTAGCAAGAAATAATTGGATAGGTAGTGAAACAAATTATCGTGTATCAAAGAACTAATATGGACGAACATATCACCGTGCTTTGATATCTTTGTCGTACTATATATCTTTGTCGTACTAAAATTATATACGCGCATAGAATGACAATATATCCGCTCCTTTTGATATCTTAGTTATGTAAACATAGTACGTGCCACATTTAGTTTTATAACATCATCTACTGATGACCTCCTTTGTGCATATGTATGGTTATGGATCAAGGAATCAAAGTTTTAATGTATCCCAAGCATGTCCCTCTTTGGGAAGTTCGACACACTGTGCTGCTTGATTTTTGGAATACATTTCTTGAAAGCGCGTTCAAGGATGATCTGTCGGCAATATTTTGAAGACAAGATTGTGGACTACACGGAGAGATGACTAGCATGTCTTTATGAAATTAACATATCCATTATACATAAACTGATGGCGGCAATATTTTGAAGACAAGATTGTGGACTACACGGAGAGATGACCAGCATGTCTTTATGAAATTAACATATCCATAATACATAAACTGATCCCAAACATATACAATGTATCTATTTTACCAGTTAGGCCTTCTGTCATTAGTTCGTTAAATAGTATGATAAAACATCGGTGATAAGCTCGTATTTGAAAACGTCATAATTATCTATAACGATTTGTATAAAATCACTGCATACATTAAGCCACACAAATATAGTATATATTATATAAACAATGAGTTATTGTACGATGTACGAGAGCAGTGCACAATTAAACGCGGATAAAATAAGAATGTCCATGCTAGTTGAATTCAATTACATCAACCATCTCCCTTTGGAATTCAATGTCTGATGTTTTAATACATTCCACTTCAACTATATATACTTTACTAATCTGTAAGATAGCACACAACCAATACTGGCTAGATCATCACAGACAATTAAAATTATGTTGTGTGCCATTATATTTGTTCCACAAATAATGCGGCTGATTAGATATACATGGTCTGGTGTGCCGGATTTATGTCCAATGTTTATAATTAGCCGCGTGGTTACATTGTGTGCAGTCAATACCAGACTGTTCTCTTACCTCATTTGAAAAACAGACTTAGTTCGAATAAAATCCTAGTTTAGAATAGCATTGTCGGTTTTAATGAATGCACCTCAGTGGTTGACTCTACACCGTGATATACATTTCATGGCATAACTATTTAACTAGCTGATCAACTTCTGTGGGATGTTGCATGTAGGTAGTTCTAACAATGTTGTCTATGAATGTAATAGCCATAAAATAGTACGCTTTGATGACACAACTGTAGTTATTCTTGTTACCAGGCTTGTATATTAAAAATATAATATTATCAAGTCGGACAGGGAAGGCAGCACTCTACTTAACCAGCCGAGCACTGAAAACATAAACACATACATGGCACAATGCACTAACACACAACCGAACGAGAAAATGATCCGCCCGAGTCCCAGCTGTCGAAAGGCTGAATAAACTAGTTTCAGCAATCGAAAACCTGAATGCCCATAGGTAGGTTTACAATTAATTATCATACCATGTTTCCTGAATGATTCTATATGATAAACTAATCTACATATTGTACTATAGACGACTAAGCGAGTGTAATGTCTACAATTAGTTGTATTATGTAAATCACCGACTAGGACACTTACACAAACATTATTCACTCGCTTAATTGTCAGCTTCTCTTTTCTCGTGTCATGTTCTCGTATATGTCGAGACTGAATGACAGAATGAGTTTTAATGTTGTTTGTTTCGGTCATTGACAGTGGATAGTCCATGTGCTTGTACAATCACATACACGATTCTAACACATCTTATATCTACACTACCTCAAAGTTCTAAACCGCCACCGTAGTTTTGTATAACTATTTGTTTAATATTCCATGTACTGTCATGAAAGTGTGTACTTGAATAAGACATGCAGTCAATTATTGATTTATTTTGGACGATAAACGGCTATGTTGGTCGTAACAAGCGCTTTACGTAATGACGTATATTTTACAAAGTCACACATTTTTTACCCAAACTGTTCATGAACACGTGCAACGCATGGCAAGCACGTGTTCATAAACATTTTGGCCGAACCGATGACTGTACTCCTAGAAAAACACGTACCATGCCGCTATTGACCCAAGAAGAACTCTGCTGATGTGTAAGAATCATACAACAAAGTTTCAAAAAGGCTGCTTCATTGAAATGCTCATTTTGCAAAAACACGCTTGCATGTTGATATTCACTAATTGAAGGTTCCTGCCAATGCAAAAACTGAGATTATCGCTAAAATAACAATTGCAAATGAAATGAAAACCATTGTTATTTTAAAAAAACTAAGAGCCACAACTCTAGCAGAGCTCAGAACATCCCGACAGGTCAACCGCATTCTTTTTGCGCCAAACTCGGTGCTTTTCGCGAAGGAAAATCATCCTTACACCAAAACAGTACATGAACATGTGTTTTTCGATTCGAATTTCTTACACCTGTAAAGTATGCTAGATTACATAACAGGTTAAAAACGGTACATTAGACCGCAAGTAGGCCAGAATTAAACAAATAATTATTTTCATTGCATGTTCATATGCCCGTATAATTATGAAATTTTGTTTCAATAAATGCATTATCGAAAATAATATTGATAAAATAAAAAATGTCAACTAGGAATTGTGTTCACAGTGATATTTCGAAATCTCAAACGTTTTCGTCTAGAGTCTATTTCAGCATGTTATGTGTTTTCCATTATGAACAGTCATCGGTAATGCCGAATTCGTTCATTGACACGTAAACTTTGGTGCATATGTAATGCACATACAAAAATGGCTTATTACGCAATTCACCGAATGCACTAAATTTTGCTACAAAACGGACAAAATAAATCATTGATCTACTGCATCTCATAATCAAGTATCGGTATGCGAAATGTAATGTAAATACATGTCTTTTTGACAAAGCAGAAATTAAATAATCTGGCGGTTTATCACTTTTTGGGAGTGTATTTCAATGCTTTGGGTCAATATTTATATATGATTAATTCAATATAATTTTTTGGCATCATCGGCAATTAATTTGTCATTGGCCATTTAACTACACTATAACCTATGTACCGAAAGACAAAATAGATATTTATACAAATGTTAATGAATAGTACGATGTATGATTGTGTGTGTGGAACGGCGGACTCAAATGTGACATTGGTATTTGAAATGAGCTATAAATTGTGGATCTATCATACACTATTGTTGTTGATTATTTCTTGGTACACGTTACAAAATTACTTATTCTCGTTTCCTTGACTTTAAAGTTCCCAATGTCAATAGCATGCGTTCATTCTGTAATAGAGAGTAACCTTCTGACCACAACGGGAGAATAAGAAGCCATACTCACTTGACAAAGTACAACACATTGTTAGACAGAATGTAATTAATGTTCCATTCAGGACAATGACATGTATTACTGGGTTAAACGGAAAAAGTCAATGTAATGTTTCAGTACAATACATGTTTAGACAAAGTGCTTATTGAAGCATGTTATTTATGAGTTTGAATTATATCATTACTTCTAGGCAATTGTCAAGTACCAACTCAGACATAGTCTGGTTCCCGATAATTTTATGTATGACTTGGGAACGGGAACCGGACTAACTTAAACACTGACCACATACGTTCACTGTGGTTGTAAAATCTAGAATTATATGTTATGTTGAACAGGGCCGATTTGATTTCAATCTAAATGAGACAAATGAGAAATAAATGTTACACAACTTTGTAACTTTTGCATCGATTATTTCGCCAGCACAATGACCCTTATATACTATAAAATAACGAGTTTCTTCGACGCTATTACAGCGATATTTGCCCAACGAGCATCGCCAGAGCCGGAGAAAAGTGATGATGATGCTTTTATTCAGTAAATGAAATTTAAAAAAAACCCAGCTGTTTTTGTCATTTTTGAAATTATTGTGTTTCATTTTATCACAAGAAATCCTCTACCGACCTAAAGTATTTATATATGTATACATATGTTTGCATTGTCAGGGTGTTTCACACAGTTGAGTGTTGGAAATATCTAGAAGTACATACACCATTTACCAATGATGAATGACATTGGAGGAATGTTGTTACTTGAGAGAATTGTCTTATGTCATGTTTTTGATGGTAAGTGCGTTATTCTGCTTATAAACGAGTACATCAATCTTAGGGTTTCTGTAACTTGCAATATTTATCTGCCTACCAGTTCAGTTCCATACACATTTTCTAAGGAAGAATATGTCAATGTTATATGTTTAAACACATCTGTATATTATAGATAGTCCGCGACAATTGGTTATCACTGGATTAGTTTTTATGAAAATGTTAGTATAGTTTATACCGCCCACAATGTTATTTATTGAGAAACCATTTGTATCCGAACTTTGCAAAAGATAGATGGGTAGTTTGTAATGCTGCAGAAAAATGGAGAGACTGGGTTTTATTTTTATTCTAAAAAATCATAAATCGTGTAAAAAAGTATTTTTAGTTACATTTTTGTGTTCTTCGTGTAGTTCTGCTCATTCTGTACATGCTTATAATAACCAAATACGCTTCTCCACTTAAATTTATAATTTATGTAAGCATCGCGGACACAGGAATTGATACTGTAATTATATAATCGTACATTTAATACTGTACAATACATTACATTGTTTTGTCTTATGCAATAAAAAGGTATGTGTAAGAAGTAGTGACAAATATTTTGATGACATGCTTTATGTGAAGTATATTGTTAAGATGTTAGCATGCTGTGTGACAAGTATTTTGTTGAGATGTTAACATGCTGAATGACAAATATTTTGTTGAGATGTTAACATGCTGAATGACAAGTATTTTGTTGAGATGTTAACATGCTGAATGACAAGTATTTTGTTGAGATGTTAACATGCTGAATGACAAGTATTTTGTTGAGATGTTAACATGCTGAATGACAAGTATTTTGTTGATATGTTAACATGCTGAATGACAAGTATTTTGTTGAGATATTAACATGCTGAATGACAAGTATTTTGTTGAGATGTTAACATGCTGAATGACAAGTATTTTGTTGAGATGTTAACACGATCATTTACTACATATATAAGATGCTCTATAAAGATGCCTCATGTAATGGATACACTGTATGTTGAAGATGGTTTCAGAATAGTCCATATTTTGTTGAAACTTGGCGATGCATTATATATACGTTTAACGTTTTGATAGGCTCTATAATGGATATATTGTAGTACCCTGCAATAAGTAATGTTTGAATAAAGATAAAACATACCGAACATTCAACAGATCATTTTAGTTCAAAACTTGGCGAACATATATATATAAAACGTTGCAGGTATAGAATGGTGTATATAGAGGATCTATCACGAGTTGTCAATTGATATCAACTTATTTTAAACGAGTTCAAGAAATTATTTTAAGCGAACCATTGGAAAATGCTCGAACGACGTTACTATGCTGTTTGCACAAATATTGTATCCGTAAGTCACCATGCCTAATCGCAATATGGTACCATATGTTATAGTTAGAACATATTAAGTAAATTTTAATGATTAAAAAGGGCGGAGCGAACGAAGTGAAGCGAGTCCTTTTTAGTCATTAAAATTTACTTAATATGTTCTAACTAACTTAGAATATAACATTCTACATTCTGATTGGCCGATAGAAAGTAGCGCCAACGCATGACGTCAAGTATGTGAAGAGAAAATTTTAATGATTAAATTTTCATGTAACCGCCAAAATTCGGCGTTTTCATTGGCTCATAATGTAGGTTATATTCTAAATAATATTATACCGTTGATTATTGCATACTTTTTTTCTCTGAGAGTGTCGTACCTTATTATGGCATTCTCACAACGTTTATTACTCCTTAGTTCTGTTGTTGATAGATGATTATAAATAGTCTCATAATTTCGTGACAAGTGGCGGTACGTTATACACTGACAAACTATCAAAGACGTGCAGGAAGTATGATGTTTATTCATCAATGAATATTGTCAGTAGTTAAAGTTAAAACTAGCCATTCATTTATCTCAATCAGCACTGTGAACTGACAAATTCACTATTAATGAAAGACTCGGGACTGTTTGTGTAAGTAATGACGCAGATATGCACTCGGCATTCTGATTGTTTGACATAAATCGTACATGCTTGTTTAAGACTAGAAATGTTAGCCGCTTGTGTTATTGAGTTCATTGTCTCAGTCGTCTACCAGTTGTCAGTCCTCATATATTTCAATGCTAGTACCTAAGATGTATGAGTTTGGAACAATCGTTATACCGGTAACATTTGTCAAATTATTGGTCTCTTTAAAAGCAAAGCCTCATATTCTACTGGTTCATATGGGTTCCTATTAATTTCAAATATTTTGTTCATTTTCCATCTTCATATATTACAATGTTAAAGTTATCCTGTATGTTGATAACCTGTTTGTATTCTCTGCATAGCATTTAAACAGATGATTATTGTTATAACCCCTAATTATGTTCAATTGTCGTACGTGACTAGTATGCTATATATAAACAAACAACTTAAACCATTTATTTCGATAAGCACGCGACTTTTCTGATAAGCAACAATTAAACAATATATTGGAATTCGATCAACGCGAAACATGTTGCAATTTGCATAAACTGCTGCTCATCTAACAGTGCTACAATGACCTAGTATGCAATATTTTTTTAAATATGTGTTTAGGTAATGATAGTGAATATAAAACCATTAATGATTTTACCACGGGTTATTTCATTATCGAAGACAGTTACACACGACCACGAATGAAATGAAAAATCTTCGAAACAGGAGATAAACTATGCTATACAAAAAGAGTATATTAAGTCAGACAGGGAAGGCAGCACTCAACTTAACCAGCCGAGCACAGAAAACATTAAAAACACACAAAGCACAATGCCCAACTAAACAAGCGCAGATCCGCCCAAGTCCAAGCTGTCGAAAAGTATAATAAACTATAACTAGCTGAATGACCCAGTAGAAAAGATACAGCAACCAAAAGGCGGAATGCCTACGCTGAATGACCTAGTAACAACAGTAAAACTGCTGAACTACATAGTTATAGCAGCCTTTAGTCTCAAAGTTAAATAACAGTATTAAAACGTTGAAAGGCCCGTATAGTGGGATGACCTACTAACAAGCTGAATGACCCAGTTTCCACAGCAAAAGGACTATATTGCCCCGCTTTAGCTGTAAGAAATCTTAAAATGAAGAAGTGCCCAACACACTACCGACCAAGAAAATTAAACGCCCCTAGTCAAAATAGCATTATCTTGATGGAAGCTAAACACATATAAAATTACTCATTCTGCACTATTTAGTTGTTGTTTTATCAAGTGAATTAACTTCTCTGTATTACAGTAATTACTATCAATAAAATATTTTCTGTAACAATAAATATTTTTACCATACACTCAACCACTTTTCTAATCGGTCAAACCCGAAATACGTTTAACAGAGGTAATAATGTTTGATGATATATTGCACGCTTTTTTGCAATTGTCCTAAGACTTAAATCATTAAAAATCTAAATCACGTGCCAAAGTATGCATGGTGAGTCATGCGATCAATTTTGCATTTTCGCCATCAAATACTATGATCACAGTTAACGATATTTCGCGTTTGAAAAGTCGGCCAATTAGAAAAGTGGTTGAGTCACTGTGGACATACCACGTGACAAAATGCTGTGTGGGTGGGCTCAAAACGGGTGAAAATCGCTCGACTCAGGTAACATTTTTCCTTTTTATTTTCTTATTACTGGATGAATTTTCATGAAACAAAGACGAGAGCCGTCTCCTTGGCGAGATACACATTGTGCAGTTTCAAATATGTACCAAAATCCCTTTATTTTCTCAGAAAGTGCAACCGCGCATTTCCAAAACTGAAAGCGTAATGCTGTGTTGGTGAGGAAAACATATAAAAATGCCAAAATGTGCGGTTCTTCACATTTTCTATTGATTATGTGGACAAACTATCGTGCGAGGCGTTGTATTTTATGTTTATACGACTAGAGAGACACTTGTTTTGTCAATGTGTGCTTGTATTCGAGACATTTTTTTAAAAACAACAAAAGCTGTGTGTGAGCTATTTCAGAAATGCTGTGTGTGTGAGCAGTTTCAGAAATAATGCGTATAATGAATATATTTCTCTTCTCCCTCACTCGATATTTATTGGTAACATATACTTAATACATTAGTTAATGCATTGCTACTTATTGCATATATTTTCCTAGCCAGGTCATGGTTTCTCATTAAACCCATCCAATTCTGTTTCCTTCAGCAAAACTTATTCTTCCCGTTCATGCCCTTGTAAACTTTTTTTGACGGACAGCAGCTTTGTCATTTAGCTCTATTACAGCATAGTTTCCAAATGGCCTGTTGATTTATGATAGTTTTGCTTTATTTTCAGGACCATTCTTTCGATTCAAAAACAGTATATTAAGTCAGACAGGGAAGGCAGCACTCAACTTAACCAGCCGAGCACAGAAAACATTAAAAACACACAAAGCACAATGCCCAACTAAACAAGCGCAGATCCGCCCAAGTCCAAGCTGTCGAAAAGTATAATAAATTATAACTAGCTGAATGACCCAGTAGAAAAGATACAGCAACCAAAAGGCGGAATGCCTACGCTGAAGACCTAGTAACAACAGTAAAACTGCTGAACTACATAGTTTTAGCAGCCTACAGTCTAAAAGTTAAGTAACAGTATTAAAACGTAGAAAGGCCCGATTTCAGCAACAAAAAATCTGAAAACCTTAAAACGAGTGACCCAGTTTCATTAAGTGCAATGACGTAATTGAACAAATCGAGATATGACGTACTGAATTGCAAGCAATACAGAAGCCAGGTCAAGAATAACGGGGCGAAAACGCGAAGAAACTTTGTCTAAAAGCCGTATTTTTGTCCTCCGATGTTCATTATGTGGTCTATCGGAACAAGCCCATAGAAAAGACTACAAGTTATGGCCAACCACTAGAAAAAGCATTGGCGGGAACAGCGACTCGTATTTGATGTTCATATGTTAAAACTAACCAAAGTTCAAATACAAAGATATCTACTAGTATCTGCTTAAGTACTTGTTTGTTTTGTTTATCACTACTAACTTGTTTACATGTGCGAGGGGTGATCCAGAATTACGTGGACATTTGCTCTTAAAAGTTTATTTTATGCCAGCTTGGAATGGATGAAATTTGGTACACTTTTGCAATAAATATCAATATTACATCGTATACAGATGTGTCGGGGATAATGTTGCAATGAGTGGACACATTGCTACACACAGTTCATCATCGTCCCACACATGTGGCAGATTTGGAAAGGTGTATAAACACGAAAGAAGTTTTAAACCTAGGTCCCAAGTACTTAAGCATATACTAGTAGATATCTTTGTATTTGAACTTTGGTTAGTTTTAACATATGAACAGCAAATACGAGTCGCTGTTCCCGCCAATGCTCTTTCTAGTGGTTGGCCATAACTTGTAGTCTTTTCTATGGGCTTGTTCCGATAGACCACATAATGAACATCGGAGGACAACAATACGGCTTTTAGACAAAGTTTCTTCGCGTTTTCGCCCCGTTATTCTTGACCTGGCTTGAATCGAAAGAAGGGACCCTGAAAATAAAGCAAAACTATCATAAATCGACAGGTCATTTGAAAACTATGCTGTAAAAGAGCTAAATGACAAAGCTGCTGTCCGTCCAAAAGGTTTACAAGGGCATGAACAAGTTGTGCTGAAGGAAACAGAATTGGATGGGTTTAATGAGAAACTATGACCTGGCTAGTAAAATATATGCAATAAGTAGCAATGCATTAACTAATGTATTAAGTATATATGTTACCAATTAATATCGAGTGAGGGAGAGGAGAAATATATTCATTATACGCATTATTTCTGAAACTGCTCACACACACAGCATTTCTGAAATAGCTCACACACACAGCATTTTGTTGTTTTAAAAATGTCTCGAATATAAGCATACATTGACAAAACAAGTGTCTCTCTAGTCGTATAAACATAAAATACAACGCCTCGCACGATAGTTTGTCCACAGAATCAATAGAAAATGTGAAGAACCGCACATTTTGGCATTTTTATATGTTTTCCTCACCAACACAGCATTACACTTTCAGTTTTGGAAATGCGCGGTTGCACTTTCTGAGAAAATAAAGGGATTTTGGTACATATTTGAAACTGCATAATGTGTATCTCGCCAAGGAGACGGCTCTCGTCTTTGTTTCATGAAAATTCATCCAGTAATAAGAAAATAAAAAGGAAAAATGTTACCTGAGTCGAGCGATTTTCACCCGTTTTGAGCCCACCCACACAGCATTTTGTCACGTGGTATGTCCACAGTGTGAATGTACATTGTCAAATGTGTCTTAAAAAAGATTTGTAACCATTTGTTGAAGATAAGATAAGACTGCTTTTAACACTTTAGCCATTCAGCATTTTAACTTCCACTTTACTTGTGTGCTTCACCGTCAAATCAATTCTGGATTAATTCAAATTATTGTCAGAGTTAATGATTAAATTAACGTGTCAAATTATCAGGGGAGAAGTCACTTAAGGTTTTTCGAAGAAGCCGAATATACTAGCCATCTGACATTTAATTATTGATTTATTTGTACTCTGTAATTTTATTAATTCTCATATATATAATGAAGCCATGTCAAACACACCCATACCAAGGATAACACAAAAATAAGGAGACCTGTTACTTCCATTGTGGTCCTAAGGGGTACCGACACAGAGAGGCATGACAAAAATATTGCACCTTGTAAGCATGAACGTAACTTGTAAAAGGGTTTCACTTTTGTAAATGAAACAAATGTAGAATATTAATGATGCACAATCACGTTACTTGTTTAGAAATGACATTGCTCAGCCGCATATATCTACCAGTAATTGACAAATAATTATAAATCACATCGTTATGACTATTTAGAAATTATCCGTTGTGTAGATTGCATGATTTCTCTAGGATATATATTTAACCGTCAACACTACAGTTTGTCATCTTTAATTAAGAAACAAGGCTATATAAAACAAATTATGTGAGTTATAGCTCTAAACATCTATTTTTCAATCTTTAAATTTGATGGGATTGATCCAATAATCAGCCTCGAATAGTGTATTTATTCCACCTACAATCTTAGACCATGACTATACATAAACGTAATTCAAAGTAATTGAACACCGTCATAATTATTGATCTCACTAACCGATATACACCAGTCTAATTATCTGGATTAAAACTTTCAGAAGTTCATTAACAACGTTCTATACTACATGCGATATTTCTAGTTGACTGTGGGCAAATGTTTATGGACATGTGTCGGTGTCCAAACGAGCTTGTATCATGTTATGTCTATCTCTCATATCGTTATGTAAAACATCCGTTGAGTTCCGATCGAATCACCGCCGGAATCCAAACTGACGTCGTTAGGTGATATATCATTTGCCATTTCACCATGGTTGTTTCAGAGTATGCGATATAGCAAGTCGCCACTGCATAAGTAGTTCAGTAAGAGACGAGAAAATATTGACGAACTGATGATTTATAATATTCACTAACAGTGATCATTTTGGTATATTTTGTAATATTCTACACTAATTTACACGCACCAAATTTCTGAAATTCAAAATTCACTAACATTTGTGACCCGTAGAAATATGCACTTATACGGTGTTGGATTAAAACATCTATACCTTGTATTTCTAAATTGACTGTGCGGAAACTAATGACTGAGATATTAAATTAAACAAGCAGCTCGGGTAGAAATGTGCATTGTTCTTGCCAGTACGAATGTTTGGAAGCTATCACCATTGTTACATAATTTCCAATACCACGTTGTTTGTTTTGTATGTATTCTCTTACAGGAAGTGAATCAATCGTGAAATTTCGGTCATTTCCGTTTTTCTCCGGTCTATTGCAATGCATAAAGGCCGAGGTGATCATAATGGAACTGACATATTTCACTTTAGACATGTCCGCAGAAACCGGCATATACTAAATGAGACTATTAAAGGATTCAGTTTCTAGTTGTTTAGTCCGTACAAAATCCGTGTTGCTTGGGTGACACACACAAAAACGTCACCTAGCAATGATTTGTTTTGTATGCTGTTAGATGCACAGGTAAATGTATCATTGAATGAAATAAATAAAAAGGTTTTTACGGAAATTTATTATCTAAAATGTAAATAAATGTGTGCATTTGTTTATAATACCTTATCAATGAAACACTTACCTAATGCTAGATATGTATTATCCAACAGGCATCAGGAAGATAAACTATAAAACATGGCTGTTAATTAAATGAAAAAACATATGTATTTACAAACATCATTGAATACCAACATAAATCTAGCAAAAACCCAAATAGTTTTTGTGGATCGATTTCATGTTGGCGTTCGGTTGTAAGTGGGGCATTGTGCCGCGTGATTGTGGTCTGTGTTATTTCTATTTTCTGTGCTCGGCTGTTTTGCTGAAATTACAAATTTACAATGTACAAATCGCCGGATTAGAAAGTAAAAAATCTATACGAGGGTTGTTCAAATTGGAACGCAACTAAGCCCATAAAAATGTATCCTTCATAGTTTCGAATGAAACAAGCCTTTGCAGTATTCATCTCCGATATATATGCGTTTCATTCAGTTTTTCTATTTTTAAAATGCGATTTTGTTATCATTCCTAGGTACACTGTGCATACTCTGGACATGAGCCAAACCGATATCTTACTATACCTGATATGTTTTCCAACAATGTAATTTAAGAGTCGTTTGAAACAAATAAAGATCACAAGGGACAATGCTTGACAAATAAGTATGTTTGGAAAGCTATAGAACCTTCACGCTTCTCAGAAAATCGCGTTAATGGCTGCTGCCGGAGGAGGCCCAGTGCTCTAC
This sequence comes from Spisula solida, assembly GCA_947247005.1. Lineage (NCBI taxonomy): Eukaryota > Metazoa > Mollusca > Bivalvia > Venerida > Mactridae > Spisula > Spisula solida. Next base: position 39,523,499 of record OX365958.1, on the reverse strand, counting down.
AATAGCATGCCATCCTTCAGATATTCGGCTTTGCAGGGATTGTCGGAGTATTTCTTCAATTTCTGAAGGAATTTACCTTTGTTAAGCTTGGCATTTACTAATTGTCCATTATATATATTAAATGTAAAAGTAGAAACTTGGTTTATATGGAAATATATGTACATTTTTACTGGCGTCCATGGTGCTTTTTGCAATGCATACCTTTGTTCTGTCTTTGCTGGCCCATATTTGTTTATGGATAAGTCGCATCGGTAACAAAATGAACCTGTGTCTTGTTTTTGGTCATTACATATTATTTTGCAAACGGTCGACTTTTTTTTATCTAGAAACTGGTTTTAACTATGTTTTGGCCAGTTTTCAAGGGCATAATATGTACTTGCGTCTCACAGCAGATAGGGGTACCCAAACTATACGTTTCGTCCTATATTTTGTAATATGCTTGATATTTGTGTGAGTAGCTCCTAATGATGTGCCAACACATTAAGTTACTTGTCTAATTGTAAATACTCCACCAGTTTCCAAAATATGTTTGATTTTCTCAACTCTTTTCTAGTATGTTGGGGTATTTGAGTGGCGTGCATGGGGTTCATTTTCCAAACAAAATTAAACCAGTTTTAAATTTCTTAAACTATCAAATAGTTGATGAATTAGACATAACATGACACCATTGCACCATGCAAGTTATTTTAAACGTTGTATTTGCTCCCGCATGAAGCTACAACGATTCTTAATTGGATTTAAAAATATGAGGTATCAATTTAAAGCTAATACAATGATATTTGATAAACTGCTCACTTTTTTTTAAAATAAAATCATTGATACAAGAAAGATATAGCATCACTTGCATTCCAATTTGAACAACCCTCGTATTTGAGAAAATAAGAAAAAAACTGTCTGAAAACTACTTTTCACCTTTGGAAAACAAGCTTAAAACTTCAGTGTGGCCAACATGACCACTTCCAATTTTCATGAAGCGCCTTGAGATGCAGTATTCAAAATGCACGAGCCTTCTAGTTCTAAGCCAGCGAAATGTACCTATAATTTAGTGGAATACATTTCATAAGGTTACACACCGTTGTAGACGCATCGGAGAATATTATAGTTATATTATTAAGGTAGTTCACAGTGTTGCTCGGTCATTCATATAACTAGCAAGACCCATAGAACACAGGATAAGTTTCAATTTAGTGACAACCATTATTATTCAAATAACGTTGAACTGAAGAATGCGAAACTTTCATGATAAGTCATTTTGTGGTCGAATAAACTTTACCTACCTTTCCATACCGAATGTGTAGGAGTATGCATAATGCATACTTCCGTGTAGTAGTACCACGTGACTCAATCTACATGACTAAATGCATCAAATCCAAGTAGCAATTTTCCAACATAAACACATACAAAGCGCATTTGAACGTGTCTCGCATGAAAAAAAGGGCGCTACATAAATCTGGTATTCATTCCATTTCAGACAATTTACATGTTTCATAAGACTCTCCGTCCAAACTGGTTCGCTGTCTGTACTCGGGTTCCGCCGTACATACACAAATCGCCGCATTTCACCGGAAAGGTGTTCAATAGAGGTCGGATCAACGTAACCACCAATACAGTTCAGAGTACGCGTTGTAGTGTCAAATATACCTCTCAAATTGTATTTGGTCTGCTGGAGTAGAACAGTACCAAGGTAGGTTGTCAAAGCTCGCAATCTTTGATGCCGATAGCACTTTCAGTGGTGTGAGACACATGCCCGCCATAGGAACACCTCGTTTCTGCTTGCCGTCGCAGTTCATTTGCTGTCCCGTAGGTGTAAGGTCAACATGAAAATATTTTTGTCAACATATATCAGACGTTTTTGACCAGGGTTTTAGTGGTCGGCAGTGTTCCAGATTAAACGTTAACCTTTCAATAAAGGATGAACAATCACCATCGAGCCAATTTTAACATCGCTGTATTAACCATGCCTGTAGCACATTGCTGTCGAATTATTGATACATGCTATGGAAAAACAAAGCCTGAATTTGTGTCTATTTTTCAATTTGGTTTAGTTACGTCAACAATGTTCAGAAATAGATTCGTTGGTTATTGGCAGCCACATCAAGTGGGCTTTTGACGCTCTCATTCACCAAGTGAAGCATTTAGCGCCATTCTTGGTCAGAGAAACAGTGGCACAGACGAGGATCGAACCCGTGACCTCTCGACGCCCGATCTTTATACGAATAGGTTACAAACCAGCATAATGTAAGTTATGACACACAATTATTAAAATATCAAACAAAAATGAACTGACCAATATTACCACCATTAAACATTTATTTCCACATTGTTGTTACAATACATACGTTGTAGGTATCAATATTTATTCTTTAATAGTTCAATATGGTTCAGGAGGTAACGTAACATTTAAACGGACGTCATATACGTTTTACTACAATACATGAATATATTAAAACATGATGCATACATTTTATAATCTGTTTTTATTTGACATGTTATATAACCCTCCCTCTTTCTTTCCACTGCGATACTTAGTACACAGTGTCTTGAATGATCAGCAACGTCATTCACAATTATGATTATAAAAGCTTTTAAGGCACTCAGTATATTTACTTGTCATTGAAACTGAATAGTGTAATTTATCTAGTTATCGTGAAAAATTATCAAACAACGACCCAGAAGCATTATTATAAAACAATAACCTTAAACCGTACGAGAAAACTAAAAATCCACAAAAACCGATGCAAATTTATCATTAACATTCATCTTATCGTCAATAAATTGAATAAAATCGTACCTATTGTGTAGATTGTACCATAAAAAATGTGAATTATACAAAACAAACTAAATATCAACATAAATACCGTGTGAAGTTATCTTACAAAATGGAAACGTCTCATGGAAGCTTGATAACACCGACGTTATCCTACAAATACAAATATCATGGAAATGTAAAAGTGTCACAGATAAATAATAATAAGTATCCTGTTTATTATTCACAATAATTATTATCAAACCGAATAGTGTCATGAACGTCGTGAAGAATTATCATGAGAAATGCATTCTCCTTTACATACAACGTTATGTAACGTCTGCATACGTCTTCTAGTTGTACTTACAACGTTACGCAACCTCCGTATACGTGGGAGGATCAAAAAGTACTCGGAATCATTTCATAACTCACAAATTCCATCTCTGAATGTTTTCAAAAAATTGTATGACATGAGTAAAAGTATGTCAAAACAACTTACCAAATATCATTGAATTATTTAAACCGACATAAATTTTACATCGAAACGTGCGCATGCTATAATAACAGACCGGAGCACGTCAGCGTCATTTGATAATTGCCGTCACACCGACGTCGTGTTTGTTCGAACATGTGTTGAAGTTATAGTTAACTTTAGCTTTTCAAAGTAGCGATAGTCAGCGGCGATGCATTTCCTGAGACACCCAAACCATCTGTTAAACACGTCTCGGTACCATTATTCATCGTAGTTTGATAGGGCACGTCATGCTGAAGCTCAAACAGGTCACTGGAATGTCTTCACCTGTGACACATTGTAATCAATATAAATGCATATCCACATGCTAACCATTACACCTTTACACGTCTAACTATGTTACAGTGCTAGCCAGGCAACAAAAAGTCATCACGAACGATACATATAATATGACAATTATGATTTTTAAAGCAGTCATTGCAAAAGATCAGCGTTTTGGGCTTAAATACCCATATAAGTGTCTTGTTTATGTAATGTACTAAAACGCCAAAAAACTGCCGAGTTTCAGGGCTAAACGAAACACATTTCAGACAAACGAAATTCATGAAAGTTAATCGGTTTGCGCCTTTTAGGCATTTCTGAATTAACCCGTAACTATACACATACCTGTATTTTGTCGCTCGAGTCGACGATTTCTTCCGCCATTGTGTACACGTAATGTACTTACGGGATTTTTCACTTGTGCTTTAATACAGATTTGTCAAAAGTGAAATTATATGTACACACATTTTTTTCAAAAAATTTAAACTTTATGTAAAGCAATTTTGGGACATATCCATACTGATTAATCAACCCTGTGATCATCAAAATAAAGCTTTGTTCTTCACCGCTGTCAAATAGTGAACATAAGAAATGAATGCGCAAGTATTTACTTCAAACTAATATGTACACTTAATCTCTATAAAAAATGGCACAACGGTGTTAACGGACGTTTAACATGATAACATACAATTGAACATCGATTTGTCTCGGGTTTTGGAGGTTGAACAATATTTTTTCATGAAATATAGTTAAATATGTGTCAAATCCGTGTGTTCCGGTATACGCTATTGACCTTATACAAGATATTGATATTTTTGAATCGGTTATCAACACATACAATGTAGCTGTAAATTTGTCAAAGCAAAGAAAATACCGGCGTATTCGTTACATAATGTCTGTGTACGTCTACTGGTTGTACGTACAACGTTACATAAGGTCTGTATACGTCTACTGGTTGTACGTACACCGTTTCATAACGTCTGTTTATGTCTACTAGTTGTATGTACACCGTTTCATAACGTCTGTATATGTCTACTAGTTGTATGTACGCCGTTTCATAACGTCTGAATATGTCTACAAGTTGTATGTACGCCGTTTCATAACGTCTGAATATGTCTACTAGTTGTATGTACACCGTTTCATAACGTCTGTTTATGTCTACTAGTTGTATGTACACCGTTTCATAACGTCTGTATATGTCTACTAGTTGTATGTACACCGTTTCATAACGTCTGTTTATGTCTACTAGTAGTATGTACACTGTTTCATAACGTCTGTATTTGTCTACTAGTTGTATGTACACCGTTTCATAACGTCTGTTTATGTCTACTAGTTGTATGTACACCGTTTCATAACGTCTGTTTATGTCTACTAGTTGTACGATGCTAGGGGGAAAAGTGTTTAGTATCCCCGGTTGTTAATAAATTTCTCACCAAGGGTTTACTTTTATCTAACATTCGAACCAAATGCCAGATCACGTCAATAATAAAATGCTTAGATGGCAAGCCAATTGAAAATTCATCAAAATAGTTGTAATATAAGTCAGTGAGTATCGCTGCTGGCGGACTCCAAGGTTTTGATTGAACGTACTAGACAAATTGTTGTTAAGTTTTACATGCATTTGGTTTCCTTCGTACATGTATTTTATAATATGATAGAATGGACCACATATACCAAGATTACAAAGCTTGTGAAACAATACTGAGTGAATCACACAGTCAAAGGCTTAAGCAAAATCAACAAACATGCTGTGAGTGTGTGACACGTATTTAGTTGAGATGTTATCATGCCGAGTGTGGCAAGTATTTTGTTGAGATGTTAACATGCTGAGTGTCACAGTATTGTGTTGAGAGTGATAGCAGACACGATCATGTACTACATATATAAGATGCTCCATAAAGAGGCCTCATGTAATGGATACACTGTACTTTTGGATATGGTTTCAGAATAGACCATATTTTGTTGAAACTTGGCGATGCATCATATATACGTTTAACGTTTTGATAGGCTCTATAATGGATATAATAAGTAATGTTTGAATAAAGATAATAACATACCGGACATGGAAGGCAACATTCAACAGATCATATAAGTTTGAAACTTGACGATCATAAAAATAGAACATTGCATGTATTGAATGGTGTAAATAGAGGATCTATCACGAGTTGTCAATTGATATCAACTTATTTTAAACGAGTTCAAGGAATTATTTTAAGCGAACCATTGGAAAATGCTCGAACGACGTTACTATGCTGTTTACACAAATATTGTATCCGTAATTCACCATGCCTAATCGCAATATGGTACCATATATTTATAGAATAATACATGGCTGAGCAGTGCCAGTGAGTGATAATCGCCCCGGTAGGTTGATAATTGCCAGAGGGCGCTAGCCCGAGGGCAATTATAATCTACCGGGGCGATTATCACTCAATGACACTGCTCAGCCATTCATTGTTCTGTATAATATTTATGTTGTTGTGTTTTCATTAAAACTACTATTTTAAGAAAACACTAACAAGACATAACATGTTCCGTAATTGATAGACAAACCCATCGTCATTTTAGAAATTGTCAAACTTGGATCTATTCGCGTAGATCTATAACTTAAATTCTCCGTAACTTTGTTATTATAAAACGGAAACATAGCATATGGGTATTCATTTTTTCGGTTATAAAATTTGCTACATTTTGGTGTATGTTTTTATGTAAAATTCTGAAAAAAGTTGTTATTCACATTTGTGTGAATCTCAGTGTATCTCGTCTAGACCTGGTAAACACGGATTTAATGTCTAGATTTTAGACAATAGGTGTAGATCTAGATCCATTTGGTCAAGGATTGATACAATTTTGAAATTTGTTATCCCGCATGTCCAAATCTATCAATTTGGTTTGCAAGTGATTCAAGAAGGCCTAGACGTTACGCTCGGCGCCGGCCACTTGTGAAATGCAAATGACGTAACGTTGCGCGTGAACGTCTTCCAAGGGCGATTATCAGTGATAATAGCCCTGCGCGAGGCGGGCCAAAAGCTGATAATACTTTAAAAGGGCGCATAATACATTTTTTTCAATGCAAATTTGTTACTATATATAGTAACATAAGTATTATAATATTATACCGTTGATTATTGCATACTGTGCCGTACCATATTGTAACATGTTTACAGTGTTTACTACTCCTTAGTTCTGTTGTTGATAGATGATTATAAATAGTCTCAAATTTCCTTATAAATTGACAAACTATCAAAGACGTGCAGGGGGTATGATGTTTATCGAGTAGATATTCAACAATGGATATTGTCAGTAGTTAAAGTTAAAACTAGCCATTCATTTATCTCAGTCAGCTCTGTGAACCGACAAATTCACTATAACAAAGACTCGGGACTGTTTGTTAATTAATGACGCAGATATCCACTCGACATTCTGATTGTTTGACATAATTCGTACATGCTTGTTTAAGACTAGAAATGTTTGCGCTTGTGTCATTGTGTTCATTGTCTCAGTCGTCTACCCGTTGTCAGTCCTCATCAATTTCAACGCTAGTACCTAAGATGTCTGAGTTTGGAATAAGCGCTATACCGATAACATTTGTCAAATTATTAGTATCTATATAAGCAAAGCCTCATATTCTACTGGTTCATATGGGTTCCTTTTAATTTAAAATGTTTTGTTCATTTTCCATCCTCATATATTACAAAGTTAAAGTTATTATTTGAACAGATGATTATTATATAACATCTGTTCAATAGTTGTACTTGACGAGTATGCTAGATATAAACAAACAACTTAAAACATTTATTTCGGTTAGCAAGCGACTTTTCTGATAAGCGACAATTAATAAAAATATTGGAATTTGATCAACGCGAAACATGTTGCAATTTGCAAAACTGCTGCTTATCCAAACGTGCTACCATGACCAATACAATAGTTTTTGAAATATGCGTTTAGGTAATGATAGTGAATATAAAACCATTAATGATTTTACCACGGGTTATTTCATTATCGAAGACAGTTACACACGACCACGAATGAAATGAAGAATCTTCGAAACAGGAGATAAACTTATGTTAAATAGTTTTTCAACTCTTTGTTACCCTGGTCGAAATAGCATTATCTTGATGGTAGCTAAACACATATGACATTACTCATTCTGGCCTATTTAGTGGTTGTTTTATCGAGTGAATTAACTTCTCTGTATTACAGTAATTACTATCAATATAAATTTTTCCTGTAACAATATAGTCTAGGAGCTGGTGACCAGAATTTTATTTTCATTTATCCAATCTGGTAGAAAGTGTGTTAGTATTTTCGAATAATATAGAAATTCAGACTTTGAAAAAAGGTTGATGCCAGATCTGAAAGTGGTGCAGATCTGGCATCAACCTTTTTCCAAAGCCTGTATGTCTATATTATTCGAAAATACCAACACACTTTCTACCAGATTGGATAAATGAAAATAAAATTCTGGTCACCAGCTTTTTTCTACCAGACGGCGTAAAAGAAAATCCATTTTAAGGCCTTTTTGAAATCTGGCTCCTGGACAAATAATTCTTTTTACCATACACTCAACCACTTTTCTAATTGGTCAATTTTCAAACCCGAAATACGTTTAACTGTGATTATATTGTTTGATGATATTTTGCACACAGACGTTTCATGTAAGTGTGCTAAAACTTAAATCCTTAAAAATCTTAATTACGTGCCAAAGTATGCTTGGTCAGTCATGCGAACAATTTTGCATTTTTGCCATCAAATACTATGATCACGGTTAAAGGTATTTCGGGTGTTAAAAGTCAGCCAATTAGAAAAGTGGTTGAGTGTACATTGCCAAATGTTTCTTAAAAAAGTTTTGGTAACAATTGTTGAAGACTGCTTTTAACACTTTAGCCATTCAGTCACTTTGACATTTTAACTTTCTCTTACTTGCGTACTTCACCGTAAAATCAATTCTGGAATAATTCAAATCATTGTCAGAGGTAATGATTAAATTAACGTGTCAAATTATCAGGGGAGAAGTCACTTAAGGTTTTTCGAAGAAGCAGAATAAACTAGTCATCTGACATTTAATTATTGATTTATTTGTACTCTGTATTTTTAGGAATTCGCATATATATAATAAAGCCATGTCAAACACATCCATACCATTGATAACACAAAAATAAGGAGACTTCTTATTTCCATTGTGGTCCTAAGGGGACAGAGAGGCATACAAAAAATATTGCACCTTGTAAGCATGAAAGTTACTTGTATAGATATGATGTACAAAAATAGAAAGTTCTCAATAGATATACATTAAAAAGTATTTTAACTGTATAGTGTATCGTGTCTGTGCATCCAAAATCTAGTAAGTGTCCTTGATCACCCATCGCTCCCCAGATCCTTAACCAAAAGGGTTTCAATTTTGTAAATTAAACAAATATAGAATATTAATGATGCAAAATCACGTTACTTGTGTACTTGCTATGCCACATATCTCTACCAGTAATTGCCATTGAATTATAAATCACATCGTTATGGCTATTTAGAAATTATCCGTTGTGTTTTTTTCATAAAATATCATTGGACGATTAGATTGCATGATTTTTTAGGATTTATATTTAACCGTCAACACTACAGTTTGGCATCTTAAATTACGAAACAATGCTATAAAAACAAATTATGTTAGTTAGAGCTCTAAACATCTATTTTTTAATCTTTAAATTTGATGGGATTAGCCCGCTTATCAGCCTCGAAGTTTGTATTCATTTCATCTGCAATCGTAGATTATTACTATGCATCAACGTAATTTAAAGTAATTGAACACCGTCATATTTATTGATCTCACTCACCGATATACCCCAGTCTAATTATCTGGATTAAAACTTTCAGGAGTTCATTAACAACGTTCTATAGTACATGCGATATTTTCCAGTTGACTGTGGGCAAATGTTTATGGACATGTGTCGATGTCCTAACGAGCTTGTATCATAATATGTCTATCTCTCATATCGTTATGTAAAACATCCGTTGAGTTCCGGTCGAATCACCGCCGGAATCCAAACTGACGTGTTAGGTGATATATCATTTGCCATTTCACCATGGTTGTTTCAGAGTATGCGATATAGCAAGTTGCCACTAAATAAGTAGTTCACTAAGCGACGAGAAAATATTGACGAATTGATGAATTATAATATTCACTAAAATTTCCTCTAATAAACATTTTGGTATTTTTTTAGTGTTCTACACTAATGAAATTAAAAAACTAATATTTTCGCTAAATGTCTAAAATTCAAAATTCATTAACAGTTGTGACCCGCGGAAATATGCACTTATACGGTATTAGATTAAAACGTCTATACCTTATATTTCTAAATTGACTGTGAGGAAATTAATGACTGAGATGTTAAATTAAACAAGCAGCTCGGGTAGAAATGTGCATTGTTCTTGTCAGTACGAAAGTTTGGAAGCTATCACCATTGTTACATAATTTCCAATACCACATTGTTCGTTTTGTATGTATTCTCTTACAGGAAGTGAATCAATCGTGTAATCTCGGCCATTTCCGTTTTTCTCCGGTCTATTGCAATGCATAAAGGCCTAGGTGATCATAATGGAACTGACATATTTCACTTTAGACATGTCCGCATATTGACATGTTCCGGAAACCAGAAGCCGGCATAAACTAAATGTGACTATTTTAGGATTTAGTTTCTAGTTTTTTTGTCCGTACAAAATCCGTGTAGCTTGGGTGACACACACAAAAACATCACCTAGCAATGATTTGTTTTGTATGCGGTTAGATGCGCAGGTAAATGTATCATTAAATGAAATAAATAAAAATATTTTTACGGTAATTTATTATGTAAAATGTAAATAAATGTGTGCATTTGTTTACAATACCTTATCAATGCTACTCTTACCGATTGCTAGGTATGTATTATCCAACAGGAATCAGGAATATAAACTATAAAACATGGCTGTTAATTAAATGAAAAAACATATATATTTACAAACATCATTGAATACCAACATAAATCTAGCAAAAACACCAAATAGTTTTTGCGGTTTGGTTTCATGTTGGCGTTCGGTTGTAAGTGGGGCATTGTGCCGCGTGATTGTGGTCTGTGTTATTTCTATTTTCTGTGCTCGGTTGTTTTGCTGAAACTTACTTATTTACAATGTACAAATCGCCGGCTTAGAAAGTAAAAAATCTATATTTTGAGATAACAAGAACATAACTGTGTGAAAACTACTCTTTACTTTTGGAAAACAAGCGTTAAGCTTCATTGTGGCCAACATGACCGCTTCTAATTTTCTTGAAAATAGGCTCATATGAAGCGCATTGAGATGCAGATTTCAAAATGCACAAACCTTATAGGTCGTAAGTAGTTCTTACGACTTTCTAGTTCTAAGACAGCGAAATGGACCTATAATTTCGTGGAATACATTTCATAAGGTTGCACCATAGGCATTTCATTTTAACTCGCCGTAAATAATGATTTGTCCTAGTCACTGATCGACCCGGGTACTAAAGAAAGTAGAATGTTGGGAAGCGGCCATGTTTAGCCGCAACGGATATGACGTCAGAGGATCTTGCATCCGGTTTGCTATGACAACTGTAGAAAAACTAGATACTAGCTTTCGAAACGTCATATCCGTTGCGGCTAAACATGGCCGCTTCCCAACCTTCTACTCTCTTCAGTACCCGGGTCAATCAATGACTAGGACAAATCATTAATTTACGGCGAGTTGAAACCAAATGCCTTTGGGTTGCACAACGTTGTAGACGCATCGGAGAATATTATAGTTATATTATTAAGGTAGTTCACAGTTGCTCGGTCAATCATAAAAATAGCAAGACCCATAGAACATTGGATGGGTTAGTGACAACCCTTATTATTTAAATAACGTTGAACTGAAGAATGCAAAACTTTCAGGAAAGTAATTTTGTTTTAAAAGTGGTCGATTAAACTTTACCTATCTTTCCATACCAAATGTGTAGGAGTGTTCATAATGCTTACCTTCGTGTAGTAGTACAACATGACTCGATCTACATGACCAAATGCATTAAATCCAAGAAGAAATTTGCCCAACATAAAAACATACAAAGCGCATTTGAAAGTGTGTCGCATGAAAAGAAAGCACGCTACATAAATCTGGAATTCATGCCATTTCTGACAATTTACAAGTTTCATAAGACTCTCCGTCCAGTTGAATGTCAATAACGTGTTTTTCCATTGTTTCAGTGTATTACTTAGCAAACAGGAGGTTGTATCGATCGCACGAGATTATTTTGTGACGTCCTATGTCACCACTCGTCTTCTAAGGTAATACCCCAATCACACGAGAATCGGAATGAGCCGGAATGCCGTAGGAATAGCAAATCGTGGTACATTCTTGTATGTTCGAAATGTATTCCGACTGCATTCCGAGTACATTCCATATGTTAGGACCAGTTTGAATGTTTTAACATGCTCTAAACCTATTTCGTTTGAAATAAAATACATATTAAAATACAAATGAATAAACTGTTATTCAAAACTCTCTGTATTTATTGATACTGTCCAGATCACACGGCGTCGGAATGAGCCGGAATGCCGTATGAATAGCAATTCGAGGTGTATTCCTTCATGATCGAAATACATACGAAACATTCTGTCTGCATGCTGAGTCAATTCGTAGTACATTCGATATATTCCGGCCCATTCCTGTGTCCACTTCGAATGTTTTGCGCATGTTCAAAACTTTCGAGATACATTCGAAGTCGGGTGGACTATCGAACGTCTACCGAAGTGTATTCTTCCGACATTCTGATTACATTTTAAATATTCTTACGGCATTCTGACTATATTCGAAACATTACTTAAAGCCATTATAGGTACTGATATTAAACACACTACCCGTGCACAACCCGTGCATAATCCCGTGCAAAACGGTCCGATGCTTGTGCTTACCGTATTTTGAAAACATATGCGTGCACGATCTCCGCTATCGTTCCAGGCGGACTCGTAGTGTATTCGAGTTATACTCGAAGTATATAAGAATTGTATTTGAATGGTATTTGAAGTATTCCAACGGCATTTTGACAAAGCTGTAATAATTTTGGTCAATTCGAGTTATCATTCGGAATGTGTTTCGAATGTTTATTTTTTCTTCATTCCGACTCATTCGGGCCCATTCCGGCTGATTCGAGAGTCGTGTGATTGGGGTATTAGGAACCACTGAGTACATAAGCGACCCAAATGGTGATATGATGGAGTCCTGAAAAATACTGGAAACAGTGGTATGGATTGACAAGTCTGCTTAGAAAACATGAAATTGAGTTCAACGTGATTTTGCACATGTATGTGATGTAGTGAAACTTTTAATATTGAATTTGTGACATTTTGACCTAAATATGAAAGTGAAAGTAGAGTAGGGGTTATCCGGTCTGGGATTAATCCGCGCGATAGAAAAATGTGTTCACTATCTTTGATGAACAAATTTTTTCTTAGAAGATTTATGACCCCCTTTTTTATTGCAATATTTTGACGCTTAAATATACTTCTTTAACATGGTATATGTGTGTCAGGTGGCCGTAGACTAAAAATTGTTCAAATGTGATGTCGGCCATTGTACCTTTACTTTGAACTAAAGAACAAATCTATTTGGTGGTTCCTAACCTAAATATTTACACCCATCGCAAACTTGTCCACATTCTGTGGTCGGGTTCCGTCGTACATACACAAATCGTCGCATTTCATCGGAAAGGACAGATAAACGTAACTGCCAGTGTGATGCCAATACAGTTCAGAGTACGTGTTGTAGTGTAAAATATTTCTCTCAAATTGTATTTAGTCCGTTGTAGAACAGTACCAAAGTATGTTGTCAAAGCTCGCAAGCTTTGATGCCGATAGCGCTTTCAGTGGTGTGAGACACATGCCCGACCAAGAAACAGCTAGTTTCTACTTGCCGTCGCTGTTCATTTGCTGTCCCGTAGGTGTAAGGTCAAAATGAAAACATGTTTGTTGACATATATCATATTTTGGTGGTCGGCAATGTTCCAGTTTGAGGTTAACGGTTGAAAATATATATGATAAAGGTTGAACAATCGCCATCGAATTAAATTTTGACATCGCTGCATTAATCATGTTTGTAGCACACTGCCGTCAAATTATTGATTCATGCTATAGAAAAACAAAGCGTGAAATTGTGTCAAGTTTTCAATTTGGTTCAGTTACGTCAGCAATGTTCAGAAATATATTCGTTGTTTATCGGCAGCCACATCAAGTGGGCTTTTGACGCTCTCATACATCAAGTGAAGCATTGAGCGCCATTCTAGGTCAGATAAATTAAACAGTGGCACAGTGAACCCGGGACCTCTCGACGCCCGACCAGTATACGAATAGGGCACAAAACCATCATCATGTATATTATAACACACAATTATTAAAATATCAAACAAAAATGAACCGACCAATATAACCACCATTAAACGTTTATTTCCACATTGTTGTTACAATACATACGTTTTAGGTATCAATATTCATTCTTAAATAGTTCAATATGGTTCAGAATATAACGTAACATTTAAACAGACGTCATATACGTGTAACTACAATACATAAATATATTAAAACATGATGCATACATATTATAATATGTTTTTATTTGACAATTTATATAACCCTCCCTCTTTCTCTCCATTGCAATACTTAATCCACACTGTCTTGAATGACCAGCAACGCCATTCACAATTATGATTATATAAGCTTTTAAGGCACTCAGTATATTTATTTGTCATAGAAACTGAATAGTGTCATTTATCTTGTTTATCGTGCAAAATTATTAAACAACGACACAGAAGCATTACCATAAAACAATAACCTAAAATCGTACGTTAAAACTGAACATCCACCAAAACCGATCAGCGTCGAGGTTGCGGTGCAAATTTATCATTAACATTCATATTATCGTCAATAAACTGAATAACATCCTACCTATTGTGTAGATTATACAATATAAAATGTGAATTATACAAAACAAACTAATATTAACATTAATACCGTGTGAAGTCATCTTAAAAATTGGAAACTTCTCATGGAAACTTGATAACACTAAAGTTGTCCTACAAATACAAATATCATGGAAATGTAAAAGTGTCACAGATAGATAATTATAATTATCCTGGTTATTATTCTCAATAATTATCATCAAACAGAATAGTGTCATGAAGGTGGTGTAGAATTATCATGCGAAATGCATTCTCCTTTACATAAAACGTTATGTAACGTCTGCATACGTCTAGTAGTTGTACGTACAACGTTACGCAACCTCCGTATACGCGGGAGGATCAAAAAGTACGCGGAATCATATCATAACTCACAAACTCCATCTCTGAATGTTTGTTTTAAAAAAAAATATGACAGGACTAAAGGTATGTCAAAATAACTTGCCAAATATCATTGAATTATTTAAACCGACATGAATTTTACATCGAAACGCGCGCATGCTATAATAACAGACTGGAGCACGTCAGCGTCATTTGATAATTAAAGTCACACTGACGTCGGGTTTGTTCTTACTTGTGTTTAAGTTAAAGTTCACTCTAGCTTTTCAAATTAGCGATCGTCAGCGGCGATGAATCTCTATAACAATGGCACAATCCATACATCCCATATGGCGAATCAACGATTTCTAGTATATCCGCTATCATACAGCGCCGATCCTCTTCAACGACGTTGCGAACCAACGTCACCAATATCGGGATGAAATTGTTTGACCGTCGTACCCACTCGTCATATTCTAGACTCTATCGTCCTTCAAAAAAAAGCGCTTGTGCCACGTATAAACCGTTGTCCCTTTCATTTTAGGAAATATATACCTGCGCATTTGAAGTCGTGCTTTGTCTCTTATATGCCGTATGTCCCCATTGCTCACATAATTGGATCGCCGCCCGTGGGTACCTATAGTACGCCAGTAATTTTTACATAGAAATTATGCAAATGACGCGTAAAACGTTATGTATCGCAATTGACGTCAGAAGTTTTAAAGGGACTGCCTCAAATATTGGTGTATTGCAAAAATAAAATAAAATTGTCAAATATTCTCGTAATTTTGGTATAGATGCAGTTGCCTGTATATCCAATAAACAACCACACTGACATCTAAAATAACATCAAAAATTCTATAGGGTATTAATACCCTATAGAATTAACACTACTATCAATTAAATTGCCTGAAATTTGTTCGCATTTGACGAACACTAATCGAAGAACGAACCAAATACCTCACTGATGTTTACGCTGTATTTTGTTGATGTTACAGTTCGATCACGTGTGAATTACATAATTCACTAAGCATGTTGGAAGGAAACTTATCGCTTTTTTTCTAGAAAAAAATACTTAATAGTGGGAGATATTGAAAGTGGTTTAAATTGCTTATTTGCACCAAATCTTTCATAAAGCAAACGTCAGTGGCTTTCTATTACATCAATACTTGGTTAGGTTGGAAAACGACGATATACAAAAAAGTAAGCCCAATCTGTGAGGCAGCACCTTTAATGGGCGTTTCATATGACGTCATGCAATCAAACTTTAATTTTTCTCGGGTTTTGGAGGTGGAACAATATCTTAATTTTTATGAAATATAGTAAAATATGTTTCAAATTATCCACGTGTTCCGGTCTACGCTATTGACCTTATTCAAGATATTGATAATTTTTAAACGGTTATCAACACATCGCTATAAATTTGTCAAAGCAAAGAAACTTCATTCAGTGTAAATATGATGATGATAACGCTGAAAATAAAACAGTTATGGCCAAATTCTGCGAACTTTTTTATCCTCCCTCGTACGTCAACTATATGTACGTACAACGTTACATAACGTCTGTATACCTTTACTAGTTTACTAAGTACTGATTCTTTCAAAACACTTAAAAATTATATAGTTAATAATGTTTAACAGCTACACATGTTGAGGCATATCAGGGTTTGTAGGACTCATAAACTGAAACTTTTTTAATATTTAAAATGAAACAATATCAATATTTAAAATCCATGTGAGCTATGTCAATAAAATTATCCTACACCCAAAAAGAAATTGAATATCATTTGCTACCACTTGTAGTTGTCACAGAGTTATATAAAGAATTTTAATTTGGGATTAACGTTAGAATTCTGTAAGTGCTTTAACAAAACCATACTCTAATGGCAAGAATTAAAAATGCATAAAGTACATGTATTTAAGAATCAATATATATCAAAATCATCGTACACCAGCTCTGTAAGGTTAGCAGTTAGTTGTCAGCTGTTCATTCAGAAGTGTAGTCAAAAATGTTGAGAGCTGACATATGTTAACTCAAAAGTGAAGTTAAACTTCAATATTTGAGTGCACAGCTGATAGACGTTAACTCAGAAGTGATCTCAGAAGTGAACTCAAAAGTTAACTCAGAAGTGATCTCAGAAGTGGTGTCAAAATTGAATATTCTGAGTTCACTTCTGTCAGCTGTGAACCCAAATATTAAATATTCACTTCACTTCTGAGTTCACATTAAGTAAACATCATTTTAACTGCACTTCTGAATGAACATGTAACAACTAACTGCCAACTTCACAGACCTGCATACACCTGCCATAAAAATATAATATTTTAGTAGAAAATGAGTATAATCGTAATTATCAAGTATAATGATATTAGAACAATGCATAGGGTCATTGTGACCGTGTTACATATCATGTTAAGTAGCGAGAATTAACATAGCAACGGAATGTCATCACAGTTAACTAGTACAATAAATCATGTACAGTATACAATTATCATCATGATAGTAATGTAACATGGAACAACGTTATAGTGCAAAGTTATCATAGAAAAATATAGTTCCTGTCCTAGCTGAGCATCAGCAAAGATATCGTGTACAAATAAAAATTAAATTGTATCATATTCCTATCTTTCGTTTCAATATGAATCATACTAAAGAAAAGAAGGTTATTTGTTTCTCATTCGGAATTGAACAACCGTCGTAGTGGTAAGGTAATACACATGTGGCACAGGTTGTCAGTATTTTCGTCATACATCTACTCAAAACATACGTGTTTATAATTGAATAATTTTTAAAATTTTATGAAATTTCCACCACAAAAGAAAGATAGATATTGAATTGGTTACGAAAATACTAGAATGTAATGATAATTATCAGCATGTCAAATAAGATCATATACAGGTACATTGTAAAGATAATTAATATGTAGTCGTATAATAAACGTACACTATCTAATGGTATTATTATTATACGATTTAGCCATTCCAAATTTTATTTTTGTTTAACGTCAACTCCGTTTCGCAAAACCATTCTTCCCTCCAGCAACAACTTACAAACCCAGAAATAAATTTTTTTATGAACTACGTAAAAAATGGTTTGACATGTATAAAACAGATCTGTTTTCAAGGTTTAATTTTAAATTGACAATTTAGACTAGAACACATTTCAACGATTAACATACTTGAACAATATAATGTAGATGCTCGGTTCTGGATTTGCGCAATCATTTTCATTTTTTCAAGGAAACAAAATAGTGAAAAAGAGTTTTTTTTTCTTTTATGAGCTCAAAACCTACCCACCAGCGGACGCTAAACAATATTTGCAAATTGGATGGCCTATCATTTTAATCTTACAAAATTAACGAGAGATTCATTACATCTCGTTAAAACCATGCGTTGTGTCTCTGTGACAGCTCTGAAGGAAGTTACAGCAGTAGTTGCGTCTCATGATTGATGTCGAAATGCAAAACGATAATGAATCATCGGACATGGAAAGCAGCGCCCAACCGAAATAACTCAGACCACAATCACACGGCACAATGCCCAACACACAACGGAACGAGAAAATGAAACTGACATTTTAAGTTTCCACTGTCCAAAAGGTGAAAGTTCAAACTCCTGAACATTGTAACATCCTATATACAAATTTCGTGGAGACAAAACTTGTAGTGGAATAAAGTTTAAACGGAATGCTTTATATTATAACATTTATATAATCATCTGAGAAGGAAATGTTAATGATCTTGGTACAAAACTATGTTTATATATTTATTGCAATACAATGTACACAGAGCTGAAAGACATATCTTATTATAATCGTTCCGGTATAAAAGTAGAAATTGACAAAGAAAGATATAACAACATTCTCAGCATGAATTATTAATGAACAATATTAGCGTAGAGAAGTTAGCTAACCGCTCACGCGATATTTTCCATAAATAATTTTCTGGAACGCTTTACGAAATGATGGATTGAATATGGTGTATAAAATAGGGTTTAAGGAGGAATTAAAATAACCAAGCCACAAACACAAACTGAAAGCCATGTCTGGTATCCTGCAATGTTCAGCACAGAATGGCGCTAGGACCGCCAATACAAAGAACGGTAACCAGCAGGCAATAAACGCGCCAGTAATTATTCCCAAAACTTTTGCCGCCTTCCTTTCTCTTTTCATTTCCATTTTATCTTTCCGTTTTCTGTCTGCCTCTCTCCGTTTCTTTTTTAATTTTAAAAGTTCGTTTTTATGATTATTGTTTTCTGAATGTTTTATATTGTTCGGATGCAGGTTTGGTGGTAAAGGCGAGTCCGGGACTTCCGTCACGTGCGTGGTACAGCTGATATCTGCAGGATCCACGTGTCCATTCGAACGTTTTACACACAACGATTTTTGAAGAGGCACTGTAAGGTAAACACCGGTATTGCTTGGCAACGGTGGTACGTTCTCAACATCTGAAGCACGTAACTCTTCGTTTAACGCCGTAGTTACCGCTAGATTACCGTTACACACGGTGTAGCCATCTTCATCACTACATGACGATGTTCTGTTCAATGTTTTCATATCTGCACACGTAACATTGCTAGGCGGAATTGACCGATTTTTGCCGAAGTTCTTTTTCCGAATTCTCGATCTCGCTACAATGTATATTTTAAAATTTAAGAATACCATGAGCACCAGTGGTAAATAAAAGGCTCCTATGGTCGAAAAAACAGTGTATGCCAAATTTTGACTGATTATACAAAATCCATATTTCTCCGGGTTGTTAGAATCCTCCTTCCAACCAAACAAAGGCGGTATTGAAATAGCAAACGCCACAAACCATACGACGGCGATCATTTTCAAAATTTGTTTAGCAGAACGCCGCCGGATGTAGTCTATGTTTGATACACCCCAGAATCTATCTAATGAGATGGCGACGAGGTGCAGTATGGACGCCGTACAGCACAGTACATCACATGATATCCACAGGTCACAAACAGTGTTCCCTAGGAACCAGTTAACACTAATCTCGTGCACTAGACTAAGCGGCATCACGCAAACCGCAACCAATAGGTCTGTTACTGCCAATGATAAAATTAAATAATTTGAAACACCTTGTAAACTCCTCTCCAGAATTACTGCCGATATCACAAACACGTTACCCATTATCGTTGCTAAAATCATGAAAGAAAGCACGATGCAAATAGTGACCATCACGGGTAGCTCATACTTTGGGACATGTGAATACACAATAACTGTCGCATTTGTTGTATTAAATATATCCTCATGATATGACGTAGTGGTATTTATGACGGAGATAAATTCCGTCACCATTGAAATATCTGTTGTCATAGATGTACCATTTTCGTACATTGATTCGTTCTCAAAACTGCTCGTACCAGTCAAACCGCTCCCAATGGTGGTCGACTCCAAGGAATCATGGGCTGTTGTGTAATTCATCTTTGAAATTAATAAATCACTAATGACACATTTCCCTATTTTTCAAATTATCACATGATACTCATTGTACATTCCAGTTGGGCGAGTGTTGTAGACACTTCTTGTTAGTCGAGTGTTGTAGATTTGTTATAGAATCACCTATACATCGCCCTGCAAAGAGAAAACAATACATGCATAATTGATAGATATAACTGCATATTTGATCGATCGTTTATGAACTTATGTAGCTCACACATAACACCACTACAGCGTACATATAGGTATATAATTTCATTCCCACAGTGAGATTGCAATTACGAGGAAGCTGAATGCTAATCTTTTACGGAATATGTAGTTAAATACGTCTGAGGCTTTAATTTATACTTTTTTCAAATCACTGACTTTATCTTCACATAATTCACATTATTTGTTGTAAAATGTAAAAATAATTGCTTACAACGGCGCTCTGTCTAGTACAATAGAGACTAAATTATTTCATAATCATACAATAATGAATTTGCGAACTAGGAAGTTTGTTATCGATTCACAAATTCAGATAACAGAGTGAAGTGCTAAGATACATCTTAACAATTTTCCAACTATTTAAAAAAAGTCCTATTCAATCATTTGTGAGCAGTTTTCCCGTAATAACATACTGAGCGGGTGTAAACAGAGCAGTTTTCCCGTAATAACATACTGAGCGGGTGTAAACAGAGCAGTTTTCCCGTAATAACATACAGAGCGGGTGTAAAAATAGCAGTTTTCCCGTAATAACATACAGAGCGGGTGTAAAAAGAGCAGTTTTCCCGTAATAACACACTTAGCGGGTGTAAAAATTAATGGTTCCAACAGTGCTGTGAACATTTTAACATTAACACATCTTACTAGTATCCTTCGAAGTCGGAGGTCATTGGCAAATCAAGTTATAATGCTTTATATGTAACTATCCATGGTGTTATATGTTCGAACTATCCATGTTATTGTGACATCCATGATTTTATCAGTTTTAAATATGTTTAAACAATGCCTAAGGCTTGTTTGTAAAACGCTTATGTACATGTATGTGCATGTAACAATAATACATATAACGAAACTCAATCAAACATATCGTTAATCACAGCATGGGAATCTGTGTATATCATTGAATTTTTCTAACATGTTTTATTTTAATAAGACATACACACATATACGAAATATAAAAACAAATAAGCATAGAGTTAGGGAACTTAAATGGATACGTAAAATAATCCTTATGATATTAACAATAAATGTCACTATGATTTAGATAGTATACATAGTAAGACAGGTAAGAAGGTCGCTTAGTGAGTAAGGTAGTAGATAAGTTATGTTTACTGTGAGTAAGAAAGAACTAATTGAATATTATGGTTTGCTATCCTAATGTATTAATACACCTGATTAGAATTTGCATGTTATTAATCATAGAAAATTAGGTCAGGGAAGACAGCATTCGAAGGAAACAGTTGAGCTCGAAAGACACAAAAATAAACAACCTAAAAAGAAAAACAACACAGACGACAACCATACTCCAAAATATCCATCACAAACCAGAAAAGATTAAATGAATCAAAACCACTAATCCTAACTGCAGGATACTGGTGTAAAAATCCTTATAAGTTTAAGAACCACCGTACAATATGCAACCCTGCTGCTTCATAAAGGATTGGTGTTGTTATCAATGAAAGGAAACATAAGTTAACGAATACCATCGAAAGAAAGTACTTAATATTCAGCTTACAGCAAATATAGATTTAAACACAATTTGATTAAACATGTATAAATAGTACCTACATTAGATTTCGTTATTGAATAATGTGGTTAAACTCCCAAGCAAAGTGTAATAATCATATTAAACATCGGCGTTCACTCTGTAATCAATCAAAGTCAAATAATGTTGTCTTAGCACTCTGACAATTGTTCAAAACCTCGATTATATTAATCAATTACATTCGATCTATGACTGTAGACATACGTCATCAGAGAGCTACAATCATATTGGGAATGTTTTTAACCCATGATGGTGCATTCGACACTCAGGCAATGACGACAAACATGCTTTCAACAGGGAAAACGACAATAGATGTTCATGGCATACTGTCAGTACCACCATGCATGTTTCTGAAACGTTCTATCAATTGCAAACAATATATGACATTCCCAACATTTAAATGTGACATACGCAAACATTATAAGCTCATTTCATTGCGTTTAGCAATATCTAGCGTTTGTCTTTATCATTGAAACTAGAAATCTATTTCGACGTTTTCTTTCACAGTGTTTGTTTTAATTAAAAGATCGAATCTGTTTAAACACGATAGTTTTAGAAATTAAACATTTCACCGAATCAACTAAATAATCCAGATGATGTTCTAGAATTCTGGCATTAAAACTAATCTATTTATCCCAGTTTGACAGTAATTGGCTCTCAAATAAGCATGGAAATGTCTATTGAAATCGTATAAGGTAAGGCACCACTAAGTACATAAGCGGCCAAAATGGTGATATTCAAAGAGTCATGAAAGAGACATTGGATTGCATGGGGATGGTGATATGCATTGACAATTCTGCTTAGAAATCATTAACTTTAGTTTAAAGTCATTGTGAACATGTATTTGATGTATTGGAACTGTTTAAACGTGATGTTTTTAAAAATTGGACCTAAATACGAAAGTGAAAGTAGAGAAGGGGTTAACCGGCCTGGGATCAATCCGCGCGATAGCGGAAATATGTTCTCTGTGCTTGATGAGCAAAATCTTTCTTAGAAGATACATGACCCCTTCTTTTTTTATTGGATTATTTTGAAACTTAAATATAATACTTCTTTAAGATGATATATGTGTGCCAGGTGATCATAGACTAAAACGTGTTGAAATTTGAGGCCGGCTATTGTCACTTTACATTAAACAATTCTATTTGGTCGTTCCTAACCTATAAATGAAACTATTGCATTATCATTTCACCTTTGAGAATACTAAATGCACAAACAACTCTTGTTTACTTTATACTGTTGTGTTCTATAACGATCGTAATACTACGGTCGTAGATGGTCGTGTGGTTAGAGTGTTCGCTACGATAACACAAACATCCCTTTTTACCGAGAATGGCTTAACAGTACTGATATTAGACGACGAAAATCGAGACCGCTGATAAGTTGAAAGGGAGGAGAAAACACGACATAAGTTTATTTTAGTATAGTATTGCATTTTATGTCGATCCTATCACCTTGGATATATTGCCATCTCACGCATTGTCTCCAGCAATGAGAATAATTAACATTACTGATTTAAGAGATTTCAAAAACTTAAGCTTTCTAAGTTGAATAGCTATGGGTTAGTCCGGTTATGAATTATCTGAATGGAAATAACATGGCTCCTTAAACATTAATGAATATGGAAATTGATTTCATGATCTTTATCCAATACTACAAAACGTTAAATACAATAACAGACAACATGCTACGACCTACATGTAGCCTCTCCCACAGAACGTCTGCATATCTGTCTTCCTCACAATGATTATACAACACTTAGTCCTCGACCAAACTTCACATATATACTTGACTATATTATGTTATCAACGAATCAAAAAGCGATACGGTATTTTTACATCATACTTTTACTATTTACTTAAGGCAGAATATAGAATGATTTCATAGCGTGTTTGTTTACTGTTATTCTCGTAAGAAGATATAGTGCGCCCAGGATAATGCGATGTTTACGAACAAGACTCGGTTTGGTCAACTCTTGCGAAATTTGTTTTACCAATTACTAAAGTAAACATATGCTGCCAGTTTTATACTGATTAATCGTGCACATCTAATTAATCCACCTTTGTGGAATATACCAAATTGTCCCGCCTTTCTCATTATCTTGGTCGCATTTATAGTAGATCAGCAGATAGGAAAGGCAGTACTTAACTTAATCAGCCTTGTACAGAAAACCTAAAAACATCACTAACTTTATAACAATAAGGCACAGTCAATGCCCAACGCAAATACGGATTTATTAACACGGATTTGATTAACACCATTTTGCCAAAGAACAAATAAAATCATTTAACTATTTGTGTTTTTCAAGGATACATTCCTTCGTTTTGTTAACGTTGGATTTTAATGCATGAAAGAGCATAATTATCATTTATTTGTGATTAGACTAACTATATAATGATTCATGTATAAATCCACAACGATAATGTGATTCCCGCGCGAATGGTTGGGCGCATCCAAGATTTGATAGCGGGTTACGTTTTTTATTAAAATTGACTTGACAGTAATGAAACGCTTTATTTTTCTCCAACCGATCAGAAGCCCCAATAGCTTAGTGTGCTAAGCAGAATGTACCTGACATTCAACTTAAAAAAGAGTATATTAAGTCAGACAGGGAAGGCAGCACTCAACTTAACCAGCCGAGCACAGAAAACATTAAAAACACACAAAGCACAATGCCCAACTAAACAAGCGCAGATCCGCCCAAGTCCAAGCTGTCGAAAAGTATAATAAATTATAACTAGCTGAATGACCCAGTAGAAAAGATACAGCAACCAAAAGGCGGAATGCCTACGCTGAATGACCTAGTAACAACAGTAAAACTGCTGAACTACATAGTTATAGCAGCCTTTAGTCTCAAAGTTAAATAACAGTAAGTTCGCTTTGTACGTTGCGAGTTCGAATATCATTAGCAATATTATTTATTTAACTTTTGTTTTTACTTAAATATGTTAATGATATATACATGTATATGTAATGCTTTTTATATTATAAATGTAGTGCTTCTATTTAATATTGGGTTTTATTTTACTGTCCATCTCAATATACTCCATTCCACATGTATTATTGCATTTTTAAATTCAGTTTAGTGCCCATACATTAATAGAATGCCCACATTAAATAATATATGCAATTCAACAATAAAATGCTATTGGCTTCATGATGTATATTTATATCAGTGATTTAGAAATACTTGATAATAAAGAAGCCAAAAAAGACATCGCGTTTCGGATTCGAACCCACAAAGGACAAAAACTCAAATATGAGTAAATGCCGTGTGTTTTACCACTGAGCTAACACAGAAGCATATTTGGAATAATATTTTGCTATAAATAGACGTGTTTGTATATAACACATTATCGTTGCTGGACTATATGCATACATTTGTATATCTTAGTTTCAAATTATCTGAGAGTACCCTATAAAATGAGCATTTGATTTCAAATTATCTGAGGCTTCTCTATATAAAGAGAAGGTAGTGCAGCGGTCATGTTTAGCAGCAACGGATATGACGTTACATGAATTTGAATTCGCGTTTGCTGTGAAAAAGAGGTAAACATTTGGAACCAGCTTTCGTAACGTCATATCCTTTGCGGCTAAACATGTCCGTTGCACTACATTATCTTTGTATTAAGAACTTCAATGTGTAGTTTAAGGAGCTAGCAAATATTGAATTTATGTGCCTATGATATCAGCAGCACAAATTCTCATCATTTTAATTAAAACAGGCAAACCGTTAATATCATTTCCGTATAATAATGTTGCGCTATGGTATTATATTTTAATCTATGCTAGATGTTTTAGCATTAGTATAATGTAGATTGTATCGTTGGACTAATGCTTGATTGTACAAGCCTAATCAACATAGCTTTATCAACAACAGTATCCAATATGTCTTTAATCAATGAAAACGTAAAACAATTTTGAACGAGCCAGTGCATAGAGCTTGAATACACTAACATCAATACGTCGAATGTAAGTTTGAGTGCATTTGAATATTCTCAAGGTCTTTCTCTGTTTGCATGTTGTACGTTAAGTCAGATACATAGTTTATTTATAAGTCTTATTAGAATCTACAGTAAGTATTTATTATGGGTCAACGGGAATTATTTGCATGGGTCTGGAGACTGACACTTTAGAAGTTCCATTTACTAATTTTGCGGTATGATCTACCATACTTTTCTGTTTGAGTAATACCCCCTCATAGGTACGGAGAATGAATGACACTTTTTTATACCAGGAATCAAGATAAGTTCTGATATCATATAATTATAAGTATGATTAACATGTTGACCAGATGTGGCGATACACAACTCTCGAGAATTAAGTTTGATCTATTTAATAGGCGGTTTGTTCCAAAATCCTGTGATTAATTTTGTATTGAAACCATTGAAGTGTTGGCTCTTTTGTTGTTGTGAACGGTGTTTTATTAATTAATTTCCAATTTAACACATTATTGTTTAGGTCTACTTCCCATTTTATTTTTTGTTTTGGAGAATTATCCGTAGTATTTAAAATGTCTTATCATGTATCAGAACGGCATAATATTTTTAGTACTAATGGTAGATTTGGATTTGGATTGTTTATTCCCTGGTGTTGTATTCTAATTGTATTCAAGAATGTCCTGAATGAATGGATGATATTTGAATATTATAGACAATTTGTAACTACTGAATATTGTTGTTGAAATTCTTCGTAAGTATAGAAGTTACCATTGCTTTTCATGAAATCGTTTACTAAAATGATGCCTTTATCAAAGAATGGTTTGCTGAACAAATATTTACCAGCTATTTTGAATTTTTTATTATTTTGTTTAATGTGATAAGACTTTTTAGTTATCCGATACCTACAGTCATTGTCATTTCTTCATTTGTACCTATTAGGTATATCTTAACGATTCTCCAAAATCTTTCCAAGCACATTAGGAGATTCTATTTAATGTTTTCTTGTATTAGATAATGTATTTCAGAAAAGTTCACGAATGAGATTTACTTATTTTAGACCGGGTGTGTTTTCTCCTTTAAGCAATGTATTCCTTTTTCTGTGTTGTTGTCTGACGAAATAATGCTGTATAGGATTGTACATGTTATTATCAAATTCGAGAGTTGTCCACAATACTGTGGCAACAGCTTATTATTTAATAGTAATAACTGCATTCTAACAGATGCAGTAAAATATCGTTATCTTGAAGAGGGATCGGGACAGGTTAAACGCTGATAAAACGGATGCGCGATATAGCCACAGTGCAACAAATAAACGGACAGGGAAGACAGCACACAACTTAAACAGCTTAACTAAATAAAAAACACTAAAACACTACATACATGTACCACAATTTCAGGGCACAATGCCCAACACTACAAACATACAACTTAATAACAATGAGGCAAAGTTAATGCCCAAAGCAACTTCAAAATGACGACCTCCTACACCGAAAGTCAGCCGCCTCAGTTAGCCAAACTTAACCCTCAGTATCGTCTGTTATGCTGATAGAAATGTGATACATCGAGTTTACAACTTTCGTCGTGCTATGTATCGAATCATACATTAAATACCTTTCCCGTCATATATATTTTGAACGCCATAGTTTATCAATCAAAAGTGATCATATATCATTATTTATTTTGACCACATTCATACAAACGTTGTTACTGCTAGTAGGTAACAATTTGTAAACTGTTATTGTTTAGCTTTTCATGCTCTGCTGCTTCTGTTGAATGCTCCCGATCCTGATTGTTATTTTATTATATCTGTTTATGCTTGAAACAAATTGTATCATGCACAAGGAAATATCTTCAATATTTTTGATAGTTAAATAGGTTAGTTTTGCAGATTATTAATCAAAAGGTTTTCTGACTGTATTACACCCTTGAGAAATTATCAAACAATGTTTTTCATGCCAACTGAACTTATCAAAGCTAGAACTTACATTATTTTAATTAAAACTACACACCACCAAACGAGCTTTACATTTAATAAATGAATATGCATTTTCTGAACATTTGTAGTACAGGTATATGCATGTACTTTTTTTCCGAGCGAACAAATTGAAATAATTTCCCTAAAGTAACGCTCTGCAAGAAATTTATAATGATCATACACGTTTTAAGGTAAAAAACAACATATCCACTATGACGTTTAGCACGCTTATATATTTAAGAACGAATAAGTATTAACACAAGCATAACATAATATCGTTAAAAATACATGTACCTGATTATCTTGTAACTATTTATGTAATTGACAATTATAATACTGTCGTTTGATTTGGGCATTGTGAAACACCAATTGTAACAGCCCAGTTAGTTGGTCCTTCTAATTGACATGATGTTGATAAGTGTATAATATTATGACAACACACTATGTCAGTTACGTTTGTGGAACGCCAGTACAGAAAGGTTTTATGTTGTCATGTTTTTGTAGTTGTTACGTTTTTACGTTGGCCATTGTCTGTTCATATTTGTGTTTATGTAATCGTAGTATGTGACATTCTTATATGTTTTCTGTGTTCGGTTGTTTAAGTTGGGTGCTGCCTTCCCTGTTCGATTTCATAATATATTTTTAGTTTATTTCGCCTTTCGTTTACAATACAAGTAATTGGATGCTGATACCATGTTTCGAGCTCGTCAGTTAAGTTGGTCACTATAATCATTAATATTGTCTTGACAACAGCGTACTGTGTTTTCGATTGATTGTATTGGTCCGATAAAATGGATGATTTCAAGCTTAAATTTAGACTGGGTGTTAACACGTACAAGTTGATTCGCTGTATTTTATTACTTTAGAATCGCGACATTTATCCTAGACGCTCCTTCAATGACTTGTCATTAATCTAATGTGACACTAACGTTCTCTATATTTAAACAGATGCACGATCATTCCTTTATGTCAACATACACAACGTTATCATTCATTCTAAAATAATTGTTGCAAGATTAAATTCTTTATCATCTAATTGAAATCTTTTGCCAATGAAACTGTAAAAGATGCCTGGTTTTCATCCGAATGTATCACATAACATGTCTTCAAGTCAAATCACGTCTTTGAAATGTCTTAATCATTTTGTAGCTTAATCTTAAGTTGAAAGGAACTGTAAGCCATACATGTATATCGATTTTCTGATTGTTGCAATGCAAGTGGTTGATACCGGAAGTTATTGCTGCAAGCAATTTAGGCAATTAGTGCCCATGCTTGTCACATGTTAAATGTTTTCCAACAATAGTCATACATTTATCTAAAAATGCCACCATCGTCGTTATTCAGACCCATTTGACTTAAAATATCTTATGTTGCCTACCTCATAAAATGTTCATTTTAATAAATATATGCATACATATACACTGAGTATATAAAGATTGCTTTTATCAGTTAAACTATATATCTATGTGTAACATATTTTGAATCTACATGCATTCTATGAAGCATGCGGACCATTTAAGCTTTTCCATATTCTTCTTGGCTGATATTTTCTTGCCAAATAGAAATACCTTAATAAAGAATCAGATAGCGATACGGTATTTTTACATCATACTTTAACCATTGACTTGAGTCAGAATATGGAATGCTTTCACAACGTGTATGTTTACTGTTATTCTCGTAAGAAGATATAGTGCGCCCAGGATAACGTGATGTTTACAAACAAGACTCGATTTGGTCAACTCTTGCAAAATTGGTTTTACCAATTACTAAAGTAAACATATATTGCCAGTTTTGTACTGAGTAATTGCGCACATCTAATTCGTCTACCTTTGTGGAATATACCAAATTTTCCCGCCTTTCTCACTATCTTCGGCGCATTTATAATATAGAGCATCAGATAGGAAAGGCAGTACTTAACTTAATCAGCCGAGTACAGCAAACCTAAAAATATCACTTGCTTTATAACAATGAGGCACAGACTATACCCAACGCAAATACGGATTAATTAACAAATTAATCAAACGACGATTGTAAGTTCGAATACATTTTAAATATTCTCAAGGTCTTTCATTGTCTGTATTTTCCACGTTTTGTCAGATAAATAGTTTATAAGTCCCATCAACTAATGTTGCTGTAGAATCTACAGTTATTATTTGCATGGGTCTGAAGCGAGACACTTTATAAGTTCCATGAACTAATGCTGCAGTAGAGACTACGGTATTGATTTGTTTTCTCCTCATAGGTATGGAGAATGAATGACATATTTGTACCAAGATAAGTCCTGATACCATATAATAATAAGTATGATTAAAATGTTGACGAAATGTGGGGATAAAAAGTTTCCATAATATAAGGCAAAGGTTGACCAATTTTGTTAACGGTTTTAAGACTTTTAAGTTCTCAAATGACTGCAATCATGGACATTTCTTCTTTTGTACCTTTTAGGTATATTTACAGTTTCTCCAAAATCCGTCCCAACACATTTGTAGATTCTATTTAATGTGCTCTTGTATTAGATAATGTATTTTAGAAACTTTCAATAATCAGATTTACTTTATTTAGATCGGGTGTGTTTCTCTTCCAAATAATCCTTAATTCTGTGTTGTTGTCTTAGGAAATAATGCCGTAATGGGATTGTACTTGTAATGATAAAATTCGAGAGTTATCCACAAGACTGTAGCAATAACTTATTATTTAAGAGCAATAACTGCAGTCATACAGATGCAGTAAAACTTTATCTAGAGGAGTGATCTGGACAGGTTAAATGCTCGAGATAAAACGGATGCTCGATATAGCCACAGTGCAATAGATAATCGGACAGGGAAGGCAGCACCTAGCTTAAACAGCCGAGCTCAGTAAACACAAAATCACTAAATACCACAACTACTGGGCAAAATGCCAAACACCACAAAAATACAATTTATAACAAAGAGGCACATATAATACCCAACGCAACTACAAAATGACGACCTCCCACACCGAAAGTCTGCCGCCAAAGTCAGTCAAACTTAACTCTCATTATCGTCGTTTATGCTGAAAGAAATGTGGTGCGTCCAGATACAACTTTCATCGTACAATATAGTAAATCAAACATCCAACCCCTTTCCCATCATAGTTGTATTGAACGCCATAGTTTATCAATCAAAAGTGATCAAATCTCATTATCATTTATTTAGCCTTTCGTGCTCTGCTGTTTCCGTTGAATGCTGCCGTCCCTGGTCGTTTATTTATTATCTTATTATACTTGAAACAAATTGTATCATGCACAAGGAAATATCTTCCATATTTTTGATAGTTTAATAGGTTAGTTTTGCAGATTATTTATCAAAAGGCTTTCTGATTGTATTACACCCTTGAGAAATTATCAAACAATGATTTTCATCCCAACTGAACTGATTAAAGCTAGAACGTACATTATTTAAATTACAACTAGACGACACATGTTCAAACGAGCTTTACATTAAATAAATGAATATGTATTTTCTGAACATTTATAGTGCATGCCAATCTCCTTACAGTAACATTCTGCAAGAGTTTTATAATAATCATACACGTTTTAAGGTAAGAAACAATGTATCAACTTTGACGTCTAGCACACCTATATAATTTATATCGAAAAAGTATTAACACAAGCATAACATACTATCGTAAACCTGATTACATTGTAATTATTGACGTAATGCACAACCCCTCTTGTCGTTTAACTTTAGCATTCTGAAAAAACAATTGTAACTGCATAGTTTGTTGATCCTTGTAATGACATGATATTGATTAGTGAATGCGTCAAGCTCATACTGACGTAACTGATGCTAAAAGTCGTTGGTGTGATAATTAAAAATGTGGAATATTTTATTACTTCATCCTATTTTCTTCACAATAGTATCAAAATACACAGAAATAATAAGGCTTAATAAATTATTAAAAGTGTAATAGTTTGATATCATTAATATGTAAAACACACCAATTGCGTGTAAAAAATGCCAAAAAAGCGTATGTAATATGTAACATTTATTTTAAAGTCGCAGTATCTTATATTAAATTATTTTATATAGCGGAACTGAATATTCTGCACATTTTGCATGCGTTGTCTTGGAGCGTTAAATGCATTAGTTGACGGTTGTGCATACGTTAATAAACAAGACGGATGTGTTTTCCGGAGCTAGTGTGTTGTAAAATAGCTAAATAATAAGACATGTTGAGCTTTAAAAGGATGACAAAAATTTATTAACGCATAAAATTTAATGATTGTTAGATAAGTTTCGTTCGCTTTCTTCCCATAATCTGTATTAAGTAATAAAAAACGAAATATAAGCATTTGCTTTGTGTGTAGTGACCGAAATACGAGTACTTAAAATTGTCCCACTTTAAAAAAAATAACTAAAAAAGTACCCCAAGTATTTTAATATACAAAAATAAACACTTTTATAATATTTGCTTTTTGTATTCTAATATGTTTTATCAATTTCGCTTATTTTCCAGTGTAAAATAAGGGTCATTTTTTAATGTCTGTATTGATGACATTTCTATATACAGATGAGTGAGTAGTTAAAATTATCCCACCTTAAAAAAATTGACACCATTTGAAAGAAAAAAACACACTTATATATGTGTTGTTAAGCGAATAAAACATGTATTTACTTTTATAGTATAGTGTATTACATTTTTAATATGATTTAATGTTAGTTTGTTATGTATTAAAAATATAACATAAAATAAAAATATGCCTGATGTGAAATTATAGCATTTCGGTGACCCCTTTTACCTTGTACAAACGATAGAATTTCGCAAAAAATTGACGTTACGCGTTTTGTGTTACTCTTATTGGTCGCAACATTTGACGTTACGTCACTGCCTTTGTAGCTCGGTTTCCGACAAGTTTAGTGTATAATATTATGACAACACACTATGTCAGTTACGTGTGTGTAACGTCAGTACAGAACAGTTTTATGTTGGCATGTTGTGTCTATTGTGTTTATGTAATCGTAGCATGTGATGTTTTTTGTATTCGGTTGTTTAAGTTGAGTGCTACCTTCCCTGTCCGATTTACTATTATCATTTTAGCTTATTACGTTGAGACAGAGGCAATAAGAAATTAACAGCAACTAACTTTTAACAATTTATTAAATGAATAACATATAGTATTAATAATATTAACCAGTAGCAGAACGAGAAACCGTTCAAACAATAATATCTGAGATGTCCACTGTCGAATGTTCCTTCTAAATAAATTAAAAGTTCACAGAATGTTTATCAATGAGCACAGAGAAATCCACAGAACATTTAATTAAACATACTGTCTATCAAAACATGGAACCTTCCAGACCCTTCAATACCATTCCCAAATATAATAATAATTATCAAAACATGTAAACAAGCTCAAAAAGATTATATTAAGTCAGACAGGGAAGGCATCACTCAACTTAACCAGCCGAGCACAGAAAACATTAAAAACATACAAGGCACAATGCCCAACTAAACAATCAAAGAGCCGCCCAAGTCCAAGCTGTCGAAAAGTATAACAAATCATTACTAGCTTAATGACTCAGTTTCCATAGCAAGGTCATTTAAGCATATTTATGCAAAACAATATTATAGACACACATAACAAGCTTATTACGCCTTCCTTTAGCAATACATATAATTGGTCGCTGAAACCATGTTCCGAGCACATTAATTTTGTTTACCACCTGATCTTTAGTTCGTCACCATAAGCATTTAGATTGATCGTATTTGTCCGATAAATGTACGAGCTCAAGCTTAAACTTAGACACTTTCGAATGATTTCGCTGAATTCCATTACTTTAGAATCGCGACATTTATCCTAGGTGCTCCTTCAATGACTTGTCATTCATCTAATTTGACACTAACGTTCTCTACATTTAAACAGATGCACGATCATTCCTTTATGTCAACATACACAACGTTATCATTCATTCTAAAATAATTATTACCATATTAAATACTTTATCATCTAATTAAAATCTTTTGCCAATGAAGTTGTTAAAGATGCCTGGTTTTCATCCGAATGTATCACATAACATGTCTTCAAGTCAAATCACGTCTTTGGTTTCTTTGAAATGTCTTAATCATTTTGTAGCTTAATCTTAAGTTAAAAGGAACTGTAAGCCATACATGTAAATCGATATTCCGATTGTTAAAATGCAATTGGTTGATACCGGAAGTTATTGCTGCAAACAATTTAAGCATTTCGTGTGGACATGCTTGGTCCATGTTTGCCACTTGTTAACTGTTTTCCAACAATGGTCATACATTTATCTAACATGCCGCCATCGTCGTTATTCAGAACCCATTTGAATTGAAATATCTTATGTTGCCTACCTCATAACATTTCATTTTAATAAATGTATGCATATATACAGTTTACACTTAGTATATATAGATTGCTTTTATCAGTTGAACTAGATTCACGATGTATCAAGTGAACATACATATGTAGTTAGTATTACCACGGTATATTCGTACTTGCTAGTGACTAGTCCACTTGGTATAAACAAATGGTAACAATTTAGATATTCCAGAGCATACGTGTAACTCTTGCAAATATTCCGACCTGTATATGTGATCATCTAAATGAAATGACCACCTATGTTTAGTAGCTTAAGCACTAATATCCTAATGCCCTATGTCTTAATTGAGCATTTTTATGTTGACTGTGCATGTAATACCACAATCCATTTATCCATTGACTGGTGCCTTTCAAAATACAGGCGCTTATACATGTGTATTACGAGGGGTTCTGTAGGTTCCGGACTGTTGCAAAATGTCCAAAAGTTATGAACACTCTAGGAACTTCTTTAAGAACACCCCACACACAATTAATGGCTTCTAAAATATAATTTATTTTAAAAGTGTTATTGCGCATACAAACGAGGTGCAGACAATGATTCCCTACACACTAATACGTATAGTTCGATGAAAGTTGACCCCGTTGTAATGTGGGGATACATGATGTCCGAGATATTATAACCTGTCAGTGAACCTGATGTAAATGTCAACTAGATTCGACCATGGATAAAGCTTCCTGGAAAGGACATTGGAATTGGGTGTGATAATCCCATGTCACTGCATAGATTAACTGAATTCAGGATGGCATGACGTATGGTAATGACATGGATAGTCATTCTAGATCTGTAATAGTTACGGTCTATTGGCATGACCAGTCATTCTAAATCTGTAATAGTTACGGTCTAATGACATGACGAGTCATTATAAATCTGTAATAGTTACGGTATAATGACATTAACGGTCATTATAAATATGTAATAGTTATGGTCTAATGACATTAACGGTCATTATAAATATGTAATAGTTACGGTATAATGACATTAACGGTCATTATAAATATGTAATAGTTACGGTCTAATGGCTTTAACAGTCATTCTGAATCTGCAATAGTAACGGTCTAATTTAAAACGTATTTGAAGTCTTTACATGTGAGAATTCAATACAATAATCTGGTTTCGTGTCCAAGCCTAGGTATCTTTTAATTACAATGCATGCTGATACACAGATAGGTTAACACACACATTCAGCCGAATTATTATATGAGTAGCGCGCCAAAGGTAATGAGAAAGGCGGAAACAGTTGGTATATTCCAGAGAGGTGGTTTAATCAGGTATGCACGATCTGTCAGTGATGATTTCAGTATAAAAACTTACCATATGTGTTCTGTTCAGTAATTTGTGAAACTAATTTTGCCGCAGGTGGCAAATCTGATTAATGTTGTAAACATGACACATTATACATAGCTCCTTCCAAACCAAACAAAACACAAACCATACAAGTATTGGTCATGATATTGAGCTCTTAAAGCTATCAGAAATGTTGGTTGGGTCCAAGAAATATATGAAGTATGTCCCTCCTATGTGGCTAGAACTTTATATGTTTACATTAGGTCCACTTTCAGAAAATGTTGATACTGTAATATATTAGCTATTTATTCTTCATATAGATTCATATACGTGAAATTAACCGTCTGGACTTTGGATATTCTTTGATAATATTATCACTCTGATAAACAAAACACTAACGTCGCCAAACAATTACAATACACACACACTACACATATATTCATTTCTCATATGAGACACTTATTATGAATTATGTACGAAGATATTAATCTTATCATAACAGACTTTGCATTATATATTATTACCCGCACACCAGGGTGACCCTGGACCATATTGGCGGTTATTGTCTGAACAGAACATAACTGAATAAAAACCAGCAAAAACAACTGAGACTGCCAAGGAGTCGTTTCACTCATGACAATAAAATAAGAACCTGAAGACATTGATCGCAACCAAAGTGTTAACACTACAACTGTTGATATAAAACATCCTCGTCGTGACATAAACTTTCAAATTTGAAGTTTTTGCCCTTCAGTCTGGAAATGTTTTATCAATTAATTTAGGCAATTCTTAAACCTACGTTAAAATTTAAAACATACATGCAGTATTTGTGACATATATGGTTTCTAATAGTTAGTTAAGTTAAGCATGATTCATACTGAACACCCTTTTATCACAATCGCATATGTTAAAGAATAATTAATAATTTAAATTTTAACGTAAGTTTACGATGAAGTGCTTTGATAAAACCGTATAAGGACGGGTGAATAACCTCATCTTGTTCTAAAGTATACATTATAATGACCATGTTACCAGTACATCAT
Source organism: Spisula solida (assembly GCA_947247005.1). Lineage (NCBI taxonomy): Eukaryota > Metazoa > Mollusca > Bivalvia > Venerida > Mactridae > Spisula > Spisula solida. The sequence goes on along the minus strand of OX365958.1, from coordinate 39,486,864 downwards.
GCAACCAATCCATTATGTCTTATATCAATACATATAATGAACTGTATATCTGTCGATTTGTGAACATTGCACTCCGCTGATTGATCAAGTCATTAGCTAATTAAAACATGTGATAATTTGTGCGATGATTGATAGATACTAAATACGGAGCACTACGCCAGCTTTTGAAGAAACCACTTGATTATTCAGTTATCACCGTAGGCAATCTTCTGTTCTTGATTGTAGGCAAATGTTGCATTCATGACGGTAAAACATGAGACAATGTGTGAAAGAACTTGCGAATTTCTAGTGAGTTCACCTAACATCAAAGGTTTCCAAATGTTCCCAAAGGTTACTGTCTGTCAGATCACATGCTTTGTGATAAATTATATATTAATTGTTTTCTAACATTAGAAACAATTGCTCTCAGTAAAACTAGAATGTCATATTGTATAGCACAATACACTGTAGACTTAGAAAATTACATTTCTACTTGAGTGAAATGTATGACAAATGTAAGGATAGAACAATATATCATAACAGTAGAATTGACATCTAGTTGTACACATGGGACCCAGTGTCACTGGTGTAGGATGGAGAGGCGTGATTTATTGCACAGAGATTGTTTCAGTCAAACTATGGAAATAACTCATCTACAAATTGGTGAATTGTAACCAAAAATTGAAATAAACTATATACCGCTGGCTTAGAATTAGAAGGTCGCAAGTACAAAATCGCTATTTTGAGAAAACAAGTAAAAACTGTCTGAAAACTACCCTTTACTTATGGATAAACAGGTTTTTAACTTCAGTTTGGTCAACAAGGCCACTTCCGATTTTTATAGAAACAGGCCCATAAGAAGCTCCATGTGATGCATATTTCAAATATGCATGAGTCTTATAATTATATGCTAGCGATATATTGTTTTATCATATGCATATGATATAAATGGAAATAATCTGCCCTTTCAACAGTGACTGTTTTCCATTACATCCCAAATGTATGTTCACATAGACCAACGGACGTTTTTTTCGTCAGGTGATATTTTTGTTGTTTCTTCGTTTGTTTGATCACCCTCACAAGCAGCATATAAACCCTATAAGCAATTTTATGAATGAAGTCGAATACGTAACATATTGTTTCGCACCCCAAAAAGATAATACTAATTCGGACATGCAATACTCAACTTGACTAGCGTCTGATGCCATAGGGACAGACGGACAGAGTAATTATCAAGTCCCTAACGACAAGGACACAAAAGGTCGTAAATTGATTAAATATAGATAAATCTAATAACCAGACATTGGTGATTAATGATTATAGACATCAAAACGAATCAGAGATAGTCTGATATACCAATATGGAAAGGTGCAATGATTGCCGTCAGGTTAACTTGATATATTATTTGAACGCGTTCCATACATGATTTCACGAGGGAAATCAACATTACTTTTATACATTAGAGTTGACATTTAGGATTACCGCGTTTAAACCAAATCACTGCATGTATTATTGGGATACTATACAATTCAACTTGCATGACTTATTGTGATTAACAACATCAGTCATTTCCGATCACTGTACTACTTATTGCAGGACTGTACAAGACAACGTGTACTCCTTACTGCCATAACCGGAAGATGACTCGTTTATACTCCGTGAGAATGGCAACAGTTCTTCTACAAATGTACTTTATTTTAGCCAAATTCGGCAAGCCTTACCTAACCACGTTTTGCAACATTGGGGTCAATCCATGTGACATTTTCTTTATTATTTGCAATCACATATGTTCAACCTAACCAAGAACATTCCGTAAACCATCGCGGATACTCGGATAAAACATCGAGGGTTGCCTGCTAGGCTGTTATACACCCTTCTTTAATGATAAGCGGTTATGACATTTCTACGGGCAACCATCAATATTTTGTCATAAAAATCAACACACTGAATGCAATCCCAAAAGTGTTTCTTATTTACAACAGCATTTGTCCGAGACGCACTCTAATATTTTCATCTGATTCGATGACAGCATGTTTTAATTCTAAATATTAAGAGGATTGGCAACGTTTTAAATGTGTCGTGTTGACTGATCATCAAACCCTTTGACATGTGTACCGAAGATTCAGGGTATGACAATGTCGTAAGTGTATTGTGTTGGCTGATTATTAAACACTTTGATACGTGTAGATATAACCACATAAGGAGCTTCAGAGAATTCCCGAATGCAATTTTCTCACATTTAACATAGTCCACGATTCATTGGTTCAATTTCCTTCTTATTATTATAATTCTAAACCTTGCTGAGATGTTTGTTATTACAAATATCGGTACAAAGCATGTACTGCTCACGTGCTGTGGTACTTGGTGTCATATTGGTTGATTTGTTATAGGTTCGGGGTGACAGTTACAATAAGTTAATTAAACAAACTTATTATCAGATATTCTCAATTTCGTGCGCTGTTAAACTTTGGCTTGGACTATTGGTTTGGATCAGCTATTGTTTCTGTACATAAAGCTCGACTATTTGTATAAATATAATACTATGTGACACGTACTTCAATTACATTTTGTATAATATATTAAACGCTTTAAGTAAGTTATTAAAGTGAAGTTTGCAGCACACCTGTTACGCCTGGATACTGTTTAATAGCACTACAGACATTTGGAACTTACGTACAAATTTAAAAGTAATTTCAATTACAACTAAAAAGTTAGGCGAATGGATCAGCTATAACTAAATCCCTTCAGGTATTTTAAAGTTGATTTTTCTTGAAGACAGAGTGTACTGCCCAGCATGGCCGACCGAAACCATATAACCACATACTTTCAACTGTCGAGTGCAAACTACAACAATTCCAATACTACAGTAATCATTGGAAGTTTGCACTTCCCCGCATCATATTATATTTGTACTGAAATATATATTGCTTACTAAATAATTAAAAAAACCTCTTCCACTCGTACATGAACATTATCAATGATTGCCTGAGGCTGTGTGTTTGGTATAAAGTTGTATACCGTTAGTATTGTTGGGAGTGGTTAATTGCTTTCCTTTACTAGTCTAATCTTCTAATCTAGATTGTTTGTCTTAAGGTAAGTACTAATGCTTATTGGATTATTGCAAAATATACAAACCAATTAGTCTTATAACATCTAAAAAACATTGTGAGCATGTTATATTGTTAGAAATGATATACCCATGCGAAATTGACAGGGAAGTATGAATTCGAATTATTAGTCAATTATTATTAAAATAAATGGAACACATTTACCTATATCTTTCATACTACTTCCGCTTATGACTGCGCATGCGTTCAACAGGTCTTTGAAATACCTTTGCACCTCTTTGTTACGTTAAGGATCAACACGTTGTGCGCCTTTGAATTTCAAGCCTTTTTGTCTATTTATTGCAACTATAAAAATGTGAATACATAATCTTACATGTTCAAAATGTTTTTCCATCTTTTTCTAAGTTGCAAACTTAACTTTATTTGGTTCATTAATAAATTTCCCCCAGGAACCTCGCTGATCCGGCCGGCGAAATTACTTATTTGCATAAAGCTAATTCCCAGCGTGTAAGGTGTAGCCCCCGGCCAAATATCTCATTTGCATATTCTTGGTCGGATTATTACTGAAGAAAGCGTAAATGGTCGGGGTATAACGAATAATAGTTTTCCTAAGACTGGTTCCGTTTGCCGAAAGACGTAAATAGCCGAAGTTTCGTCGATTCACAGAGTCGTTAGAATATATTACGCAATTCATGTCTATATTTATGAATGAATGCATTCCTAGGATAAGGTCTCGTAATGAGTCGCCACTCTATATGATAGTCTGTTACATAACGATGTTTTCTGTCGATAACAATATTGCAGAGGCGTCGCGACTGTGGTGCCGAAAGGGGCCCCATCCAATATTTCGGCGAGCAAAGGCTAAACTTTATGATAATAGGCCTTTGCACTAATTACATAACATTACTATAATTTTCTAGCTGACATATTGATTAAACTTTTGAATAGCGAATAAGGGCCGGTCGTTTCTACATGGCGATAATAACACATCGCTAAAGTTATATTAGTCAAATGCAAAAATGTGTGGTATAACACTAATTGCCTTTCTAATTGACACTTGTTAATTGAATGACCGACGCATGTCTTCAATTTAAAATAAACTTTAAAATTAATTGTGGTTTAAATATTTTGTTATTGTCATTAAGGGCTGCTAGTTTGTATTTATCTGATATTAATGGAAATATTGTCTTCCTTTATTCCTTAGAATAATATATAAACCTAATACGCCTCGTGAGTTTAATTGTGGCATGCACTATATTTTTATATAATATCTATCCAGTTTCTTAGTGCATGTTTTTGACCCTTCAGTCTACATTGAAATGCTATATCTTAAAACATTTCAAGATAAATAATTAGGCCCTGAACACATTTTTTGGAATAGCTAAAACTTGTAAGTACGTTAGAATCTAAAAGTATTATTTGTCCACGGTTAATGCTGTATAATACATGTTATCAATGCCGCTTTAAACAGAACATGCTTCCTTCATTGTGCTAATTATGTTTAGTTGATTATGGAATAAAGTTTTACGTGTAACTTGAAGTGTAACTTTAGTACCAATCTCTCTGGATATCTCGTTTCTGATGATGTACACCGGCACGAGGATACGAGAGAAGACATGGTTCATAGTTGAGCGTTAAGCATGTGTTGCGTTGGTGTTCTTTTTATATCGTCTTTGGTGTTTTGCAACCTGGGTGCAAATCAATGATCTACTTACTGACTATCGAGACGGCCGTTCTGTCTCCGCGTATTACATAGTTGGGCCTTGTTTGTGTAAACTTGTCCTTTTACGTTTTTTAATCACATAGTGTATAATGTGTCACTATAGTCAGTGTTAGTCAGTGTTGTTATGCACATTTCAATTCATTGGTGTTGTGTGATTCTACTTGCCCGGCCGTTTTGAGGTTGTCGCGATAGCCGAGTTGCCTAGTGCATGTGAACCCTGCATTGCTACGCGCGATGTTACAGTATATGTTCAAATCCCTATATAGGTGCAAGCTTTTTATATAGAAATCGTATAGATATTTTAAATATTAATGTTCGAATCCCTATATTGGTGCAAACTCTTTATATAGAAATCGTATAAATGTTTTAAATATTTAATGGATAGCTACTGTCTCGAGCTTCATAAAAGCCAAGTGGCGTGTCTGTCTGTGAGGCAAATGAGTAGTTAAAATGATCAGATACATGTTTATAGACTTTAGTATTATTTCAACCACAAACAGCCTAACTCAGGACTTATTGGAACATTATCATTCAAGCACAGCTGAGTTAACACTATTTGTATCGCATACTATTCTACAATGTCTCTTTAATTAGACTAGATATTTCTCTTCTCTTCGCAATAAACAATAAACTTTACTGATGTACGGCATGTACCTTCAAGCCGTTGTCACAAGTTACTAGTACTCATCTACGTGTTTGTGTGCATAATTCATGCGACTATCCGCCTTTTACAAATGTTAATGAAACAATTAACAGTTTCATGTTCAAACTGGTTTCAAGTCTCTTACCAATTGTTAATTTAAAGTGATATAAATTCAACTTCCTGACGGCACTAATGGAAATACTGAAGACTTTGAACATCAAACGTGAACCATGGGCAATACGTTAAAATTCAATACAAACTAACCTAGGAAATAATTTGATAAAAGGGACGTACACTATGTAAACTGCGCTTCAAACACGTTTAAATCTGTTACTGCTGCAACAAATTTGGTAGTTGTTCAGAATGCTTAGGGACAAAATTGTTCACTAATGTGTAATACATAGAATTAGTCACAAGGAATAAGTACTACTGGTATCATGTAAATCAATCAAACGTTTCATATAAGAGTCGTAAACATTTTACGATGACATTAAACACATAGATAAATGAAGTACACCCAAAGTAACAGTGCCCCTGAATTATTGAGAGTTAATACATCTGGAGCAACGAAGCAAAAGAGAGCCCACTCATCTGATGGACGACCACACATCAAAAAGAAGACCGCATATCACAAGGACGACCACATATCACAAGGACGACCACATATCACGAGGACGACCACATAACACAAGGACTAGTCACCATCACAAGGACGACCACACATCAAAAGATCGACCATCATCTCATGGACGACCACACATCAAAAGATCGACCACCCATCTCATGGACGACCACACATCAAAAGAACGACCACCCATCTCATGGACGACCACACATTAAAAGGACTACCACCCATCTCATGGACGACCACACATCAAAAGAACGACCACACATCTCATGGACGACCATACATCAAAAGGACGATCACACATCAAAATGACGACCACACATCTCATGGACGACCACACATCACAAGGTCGACCACACATCAAAATGACGACTATACATCTCATGGACGACCACACATCAAAATGACGACCACACATCTCATGGACGACCACACATATCATGGACGACCACACATCAAAAGATCGACAACCCATCTCATGGACGACCACACATCAAAAGAACGACCACCCATCTCATGAACGACCCAATTAAAAGGACGACCACACATCTCATGAACGACCACATATTATAAGGACGACCAAATATCACAAGAACGACCACACATCACAAGGTCGACCACACGTCAAAAGGACGACCACACATCACAAGGACGACATCACATCAAAAGAACGACAACACATCTCATGGACGACCACACATCACAAGGTCGACCACACATCACATGGACGACCACACATCACAAGGTCGACCACACATCACGAGGACGACCACACATCAAAATGACAACCACACATCACAAGGTCGACCACACATCACAAGGTCGACCACACATCACGAGGTCGACCACACATCACGAGGTCGACCACACATCACAAGGTCGACCACACATCACAAGGTCGACCTCACATCGCAAGGTCGACCACACATTACGAGGACAACCAACAAAGGAACACTCAACATACAGTATACATGTTCAAGCCATTTTGAAAGAAACAAAGTAGCCTAATGCTGAAGAAGAGCGCATACAGAATGAACATTGTTAATAATTAGGCCACAGTAACATTTATTGTTTTGTAATTTTCTATATTCTTGTTTTACTATACAGTGGACGGTTCATGCGTAACAAAGGTTGATTGTATATTATCCCCATTGGTACAGACAGCGACAAATGTCACTGAGAGCTTAAACGTATATGGGTGCATTAAAAAGATAAATTTAAAACGGACAGTCGAAACCTTACACTTACACCAAAGGCAACCCTACGGAACAGGACGATGTAAATAAACATTTCCCATTATGCTATGTAATTCCCAGGCGATGATTTTGTTTTCCGTCCTTCATGCCCTCAGAATGTCAAGAAAACACACTGGTTGAAAATACCATCGCGACAATGACAAACTTAACATAATTTGTAAACAAACAATGCAACTACAATGCAATCCTCATCGTTTTCTGTCGTGGTGCGTACCGTCACACCATGATATGTTAAATATTTTAAATGCTGACCAATCGTTACAAGAGTAAAATTCATAAGGTAAGATGTAAGGAAATACTGTATAACTACTGCAAAGTACAGATAGTTCAAAGCTACACAGAAGCAGCGACAGGAACTAGATACACACAAGCGGCGGCAGGGACTTGATACCAACAAGTGGCGACATGGACTATATACCAACAAGTGGCGACAGGGACTAGTTACCCTTAAGCGACGAAGGGACTAGATACCCACAAGCGGCGACATGGACTAGATACCCACAAGCGGCGACATGGACTAGATACCCACAAGCAGCGGCATGGACTAGATACCCACAAGCGGTGGCAGGTACTAGATACCAACAAGCGGTGGCAGGTACTAGATACCCACAAGCGGCGACAGGTACTAGATAAACACAAGCGGTGGCAGGTACTAGATACCCACAAGCGGTGGCAGGTTCTAGATACCAACAAGTGGTGACGGGTACTAGATACCAACAAGCGGTGGCAGGTACTAGATACCAACAAGTGGTGACATGTACTAGATACCAACAAGCGGTGGCAGGTACTAGATACCAACAAGTGGCGACAGGTACTAAATACCAACAAGCGGTGGCAGGGACTAGATACCAACAAGTGGTGACAGGTACTAGATACCCACAAGCGGCGACATGGACTAGATACACACAAGCGGTGGCAGGTACTAGATACCAACAAGCGGTGGCAGGTACTAGATACCAACAAGTGGTGACAGGTACTAGATACCCACAAGCGGCGACATGGACTAGATACCAACAAGTGGCGACATGGACTAGATACCAACAAGTGGCGACAGGTACTAGATACCAACAAGTGGCGACATGGACTAGATACCAACAAGTGGCGACTTGGACTAGATACCAATAAGCGGCGACATGGACTAGATACCAACAAGTGGTGACAGGTACTAGATACCAACAAGTGGCGACAGGTACTAGATACCCACAAGCGGCGACATGGACTAGATACCCACTAGTGGCGACAGGTACTAGATACCCACAAGCGGTGGCAGGTACTAGATACCCACAAGCGGTGGCAGGTACTAGATACCAACAAGTGGTGACAGGTACTAGATACCCACAAATGGCGACATGGACTAGATACCAACAAGTGGTGACAGGTACTAGATACCCACAAGCGGCGACAGGTACTAGATACCCACAAGCGGCGACATGGACTCGATACCAACAAGTGGTGACAGGTACTAGATACCAACAAGCAGCGGCATGGACTAGATACCCACAAGTGGTGGCAGGGACTAGATACCAACAAGTGGCGACAGGTACTAGATACCAACAAGTGGCGACAGGTACTAGATACCCACAAGTGGCGACAGGTACTAGATACCAACAAGTGGCGACAGGTACTAGATACCCACAAGCGGTGGCAGGTACTAGATACCAACAAGTGGCGACAGGTACTAGATACCCACAAGTGGCGACAGGTACTAGAGACCAACAAGTGGCGACAGGTACTAGATACCCACAAGCGGTGGCAGGTACTAGATACCAACAAGTGGCGACAGGTACAATATACCCACAAGCGGCGACATGGACTAGATACCAACAAGTGGTGACAGGTACTAGATACCCACAAGCAGCGACATGGACTAGATACACACAAGCGGTGGCAGGGACTAGATACCAACAAGTGGCGACAGGTACTAGATACCTACAAGCGGTGGCAGGTACTAGATACCAACAAGTGGCGACAGGTACTCGATACCAACAAGTGGCGACAGGTACAAGATACCCACAAGCGGCGACATGGACTAGATACCAACAAGTGGTGACAGGTACTAGATACCCACAAGCAGCGGCATGGACTAGAAACACACAAGCGGTGGCAGGGACTAGATACCAACAAGTGGCGACAGGTACTAGATACCCACAAGCGGTGGCAGGTACTAGATACCAACAAGCGACGACAGGGACTAGATACCAATAACCGGCAGTCACAAAACTTACTACCTGCATCACCATAGGATATACAAAGGCACTTCAAGCAATCTTATATACTGATTCAAAAATGAATGACACACTACATGGTCGTTACAAATTAGCGTTTGTCATAACGGGAGGTAGTTATTAATGATAACTACACCGAAGTGATGCGTGGAGATTTTAACTCGAATTTGACTCCTTTCCATAAAGAAACAGTACTATAAGTTCATCTTTTCATACGGATAGCCCGATCAATGGTTTATATAATGTATTGGACATAGAGTAGGGGATTGTAACACATTCATGTCGGCTCTGACGTCACATGACATCATTATTCATTATAATATGTATACTTCTTAATTAGGTGATACTGTTAACCTTCTCTGAATGACCATCTTTACCCCAAGAGTCATTATTATTTAGACAATAATATCTCATCACCAAAGGTAATTGACATGCCAAGTATTTGTCACGTGACCGGTATGTGTCAATCATATGCCACCTATGTATTATTGAAGAATATAGCACACAACAATGCAACAGTTCAATTATTAATCCCGGATATTCTAAATTGCCCTGCCAGGCTCTCTGAACAACTTTTCACAATTGAGGTCAAAGATAAAAACACAGTTTACACGTACATATCTAGATAACACGACAAGTACGACACAAAATTCATTCTCTGAAACTCATTCATAGTTAACCATAGACATTTCATAATGTAATGATAGCATATCATGCTAAGAGATCTATAACACTGACTTATTCTCCGTGCTTTATTATTCAATAAGCTTAACTATCTCCTGCAAAGACGTTATTCTACGTTCAATAATCAGCCGACAATTGCAGCGTCTATACATTGAATCTAATGCTAACAATGTAAGACTAACGTAGAGCAATCCTTTCATTCAATCAAACAGTCCCCAAGGGTGACATTACGAGTGGCATTGATTCCAGATATATCAGATTGATAATGAAGTGATATAGGATTATGACCATGTTATGTTTGCTACAGCATAGTTCAAATACATGTACGACATATCACAATACTAGTACATAGTCATAGCTTTATTACCGTATACAGGTCTAGCCCTTGCACATTCCCCTTCCCAGTTGTATGCCATTCGCTAGAATGTTACGTTACTTGTAGACAACAGGATAATTTAAATCCACTTTATACAGCAAGTTGATCGCAGAACTTACTGGAGTGGATTCATCAGATTGCTTGGACGATATCATTGGGTGAAGCACACAATGTCAACACGAATAAATCCATCACATACATGTATAAACATGTTCAAGTTACGTCGAGCGGTAAAAGATTGGCTACTGTGTTTACCGCCAAAACCACTCGTTTTCAGGCCCTCATATGGTACGCAATTATAAACCACAATCATCACGTGACGGTAGTAACACAGGTGCACTATCGACTATCGAATCGATATCATATAAATGGAAAAAAATCTTAGTTAGGGATACAGCAAATATAATCCATCATAATGGGCCAGCAGCCAGACGATTATACATTACGACATGAGTCAACAACATGCATTATCTGACGTTATCATGACTGCACAGATCATGCATCAGATAGTATGGTCACATATTGTGATTCTCCGACAATCGATTGTCAATCAATATGATTTTACACTGCTTTAATTACAATAAAAAAACTCGTATTTAATCTAAATACACGAAACTTTTATTTCCATTGGGAGTTTTGATATGTTGTTAGTTGTGAAAAGACAACAGAAAATCGGCCAGGGATGGCAGCACTCAACTTAACAATCCGAGCACAGAAGACATTAACCATCACTTACCACAACTACATGGCACAATGCCTAACAAATAACTGAACGAGAAAATTAACTCAACCGCTGAAAGTCCAAGTTTAAGCTGTCAAGAACGTCGAAACAGCTGTTAAACCGTGAACATGTGACCTAACCTGCTGTACCGGAAATAAAATTAGCATGCCGTACTTCATCTAATGCAAGCATTTGACATTTTCAATAATTCCTGAATTATTTCATACGTTGAGGACATGACCGTAGCCAATGTCTCCGACAAGTATAACCTACCCGACCTGAGAATCGAATCAGGATTGTCTGTGTGACAGTGAAGCACTCTACCAACCGGGAAAACAAGGGATGCACTACTTGTACATTACGAAGTAAAACATTATGGAGAATCCGAGCACTAACAACACACCATATACACCTACAGACAGTATATGTTTTGTAAAAGACCACATGTACACCCTGTCATGTACAGTATTATATACACTCTGTACTGACAGACGTCCACGTATATAACGTCAAAACAATAGGATACCACGTGTCCTTTCATGTCGAATGAAACATGGACATATTTCAAATGCAGGTTTGGTCATACGCATATTATCATTTACGTAATTTCGTGAAACCTTGCTGCTAATTTTCATATTTGGTGAATAGCATGACGTCACTGTTACCAAAATAGTGGCAGCCAATAGGGGATAGTACTTTTAGTGTCTGGGGAGATTTCTTAAGTCTTGAATCAGTGTAAACTTGAGAAAATACCAAAACGAGCATTATTATTATCCTTAGGGGAACAAATGCCTCAAACATACCCTTGGAAATATTTGCTTTCGTGCTTTTCAGTATCCGAATACGGCCCTGCTAGTGACTCTCGTAATGATATCGAGGCTTGATCGACCCTATAACCAGCAAATCAGCCCGGAAAACGGTAACAGTGATTATGAAATTAATAAACCATTATACAAAATTCATTTGCTCATTCATTTAAAATAAAAACTCGTATTGGCTAATGGCTATTATACTGACAAAATTAATATGTTGTTTATTTGGTGTTTTGTGTGATAATGTATGATGCTCCAGATCTAATATTCCTAGTATACACATTGTCTGACGCATTATGTTACGTCACTGGTTGTATCCGTGTAGTTACTGTGAATCAAGGAAACATTGTGTATAAATATTCATGGGACACAACATATAAATAATTCATTTAACTAGCCTGATTGTATCATAGGATTATGTAAAAATAACCCTAACAAGAGCATGCTTACAACATACTGGCCTTGTTTTCTGAATTGACTTGCTAATATGAAACCTATTCCCCTAGTTACGATAACTTAGATAATTTTTTGTGATACGACTTCATCACATAAAGCCTAGGTCCCACTCAGGAATTCCACATCGGCGATGTTGTCCCGATTTATTCCGATATCACCCGATTAATCACAATTCCTTCGTATATCACAAAAAGATAAAGTAGCAAATAAAACACGAAATTCTTATTTAAACGCAATACTAGTGAAATGAGAACGATAGTCTGCGAATATAATAAATGATCCTCTAATGATACAATGTATTAGTAAATTTGATAGTTTGCATTTATAATGGGATTCGAACTCATACTATATGGCGACAGTGCCGAGCAATGCGAAGTACACAACTAGTATGCAGAGCATATAATAGCGCGGCGCAGGGAGTGATACAATAGGATCATGATGACCAGCCATTTCATTTGTCCATGTGCCCATTGGCATTATTACATACTCAATCCATAAGACGCGCGCGGTTCATGACCACGCCGCGCAATAATAAGACAACTCGGCCGCCGCAACACAAACACACTGGTGCGACTGTAATAAGACAACTCGGCCGCCGCAACACAAACACACGGGCGCGACTGGGCCGTGGACAAATGGACCGATAGTCCAATCGTTTCGTTATAACATTAGACTAAGTATACCTGAGAATGTGGATGATAGGTCAAGTATTTGTATTTGGTTATAGTAGCAACACATCATTTAAACTTACAATCAAATAAAACATAAGCAGGCAGATATTGTTAAATAAGGCCAAACCATTTATATCTATTGGTTTACATACAATTTTGAGAATTTTGTTGTTGGGAAGAACGGACAGCAAAAACCAAACAAGAGGCCCTTCGGGCCCTAGGTCACACACACACCAACAGGTGAGCGACATAGATAACCATAGGTGTACCCTCTTGTATACTTTAATTTTCTCCTCCAAAACCGCAACATTAAAAGAAAACAAAAACTTAAAAATTAAAGATCAATGGCTTTATAAGAATACGAATGCTTACTCAGTAAAAATTCTACAAACCGAGCGCTCTCATTAATTATTTAGACACCATCATAAACCTTTAAATTAATTGCGTAAGTAATTATTCAGGCATGTGTTATATAACACTTAACAAATCGAACTTAAAGTTATAGCAAACAAACTATAGCCTGCCAAACACACGATAATACTTATTCATCTCACTGGACTTTCATAAAACGGCCATGTAAGAAATAACGCCTACTGTATTCGCAACATTGACCAAAGTCCTATTCCAGTTGCCCAGTGTGTCTTAAATGTATGTGCGTGTATAGACAGTTCTAGGTAATATTGGACGTCCGTGAGCGTGTTTAGATAACGTTAATACCGGTGTGAGATATTTCAGTCATATCAATTATTTACGTAAGTTATGATAGTATCGTAATGTATACTTCCTTCAAATGGAAAGGGAAAGTAATACCGTCGCGTAGTGAAAACATATGCATCGTATAATGTATCGTATGTATAGAGATATTGACGTGATTATAACCTTTATGCAGAGGCTCTTAGGGAAGATTGAGCGGACGCCCAACTATGTTGCGTCTATGAATAAAGTCTTTATTATTATAATTATACATGGATATAGTGTAAGGTTCTTACGTTGCATATACCAATTTCCGAGAGCAAATCATGCAATATCGGTCCTTTAGATATGTGTTTGTATTACACACCGAGCGTCTGCGTGATACTCCCCGCTTATGATAGCATGCAACCGGGGTTATAAATACATGTATATACAAAATATCACCTGTCAATTATGCTGACAGAGGGTCGAGGATCAATTGAAAATATCCGTACTATACATTACTACACACACTCGTATATCGTCTTTTATAACGCAATGCTTCGGTTATATACGGTGGTTAATTCACCTTTCCAGTTTTTCTGAAATGTATATCAACCAGTGCCAAATGATAATATTAAATCGGTCTAGGAAGGCAGCATTCAACTCATCCACCCGAGAACAGAAAACGTACAAGGCACAATGCAAAACACTAACCCAACGAGAAATGAGCTACCCAAGCCCCAGCTGTCAAAAAGCTGAATGAACTAATTGCAGCAATCAAAAACTGATTGTCCGAGTTGAATGACCAAGTTAACCCAAGCATCAGACAACAACTACTCCACATGCAGTGGACATGACACCACGGAAAAACTATATCTGTCTGATAGCGCACTCGCCGTTCACACGAGCGAGTCGGGTTCAAATACTAGTACTAGGTTTGGGTAGCTTATGTTCTTCCAAGAGTATGGCTTTGGTGATACTATTCACATATGGAGAGGTTAATTGCTTGCGGATGATCCAGTAAGTACTGGTTTAGAATTAATTCCGGATACACTGGCGAAACCAATAACCCGCTATGTATGACTACGCCTACTATATAGCTGGCAGAACTAAACTGGCGGAACTATCAACCCGTCATATGACTAAAAACTAGAACACCTATTAACAGCCCACAATATATGGCTCAACTGTACACGCCAACAATCACAAACTCCTACGCAGTGTTCTCCTTTACCACTGCACTAAGTTCTTAAACTATGTCTGTGGCGTGTTTACAGTGAGTTGGATTAAAAATGTTTATTTTTTGCTTTCAATGAATTAAGGAGATTTTTCAGTGAAAAATAACAGTGAAAATAACAATGAAACTTCCACTTTGTTATTTGTACTGTTTTAGTAGCTGGTTCCAATATTATGTTGAAAAAGAAACGTAACGTCAACGGCACCGGGCTTTAAAATATGCGTTACGTCATCATGACGTCATAATTCTTACGTCGTGACGTTCTAATTTCGACGTGATTTTTCCAATTAAGCCAATTACGGCACATATTTAAGAGGAACTGAGGCATATAATAATCAGAAAATTTGTTGATTGTTTGTGTAAGATCATTTTTTTCCCTCGTGATCACAGAAAATTAAATTTTCACTCGGTGAAATAAAATTCGATCTTACACCAAAATCAACAAAGTTCCTCTATATCTTTATTCCAATAAGTTTATTATCTCAGACTTCTATGTACAGTTTCCAAGGCCACCGATGATTTCAGCGATTTTGTTTTTTCATTATTCTTCCTTAAACTGTCTGACTACCACGACAAGTTCTGTCGGTGTAACGATCTGTAGTCTTGTCACATACCACAGACAGGACAACTGTCAGTTAACTTGGCTTTATCATCGCAACAGTAAATCCGTATGCAAGCAATATGTTACCGACAATTCAGTGTTTTTTAGCAACATGAATGAAATATGTTGTCAAGTCGCGAATGCAAACATACATGAATGTAAGGATATCTCTCCATGTTTAGGTTGTAACGTAAGCAGCTGTCACACAAACATGTCTGTAATCACGTACAATAGTGTTGTTGTTTCATATATGCTACTGACACTTCTGCATGTCAAGTAGGTGGCATTATCAGTGTGTAACGCTCAATCATGATACAACAATTAAAAAGACAAATAGGATAGGAAGGCAGCATTTAACAGAAACAACAGAGCACGTTTTCCAACGACGTGACGTCATATAATTTCCCCGCTACCCACCTATCACGAGTATTTCCGACATTAAGTTATTAAACCGCATGCTATAACCCATTTTCAAAAAGAAATTGTATACAATTTGAAAGGTCAGATGGTCTTGCCTGTTTAATAACCATTAATAGCATGCTCTTCAGCGAGGGACAGTGTAACATGTATGGACATCGTAAGGTGTATTATATTGCAAAGTGTTTATCACACATTTCAAAGCTAAGCAAAATGTAAAAAACTTTGTTGTTTTGCATTTCATAACCTGAAGAAGCCATCTGGGCGAAAGAATGTAACCCAATGTATACTTTAAATGTAATTTGTTTTCGGTGGGTTTATTCTATTTATGTTTCAAAGCTAAAAAAGACAATAACACGTCGATAGACTGAAAAAAAATGCAATCAAACCAGACCATTGATAAAAAGCAGGATACTTGTCTCAAAGATGCGATAATGACCGTTAAATGTTTGTTACTTGACTTTTTGGTAACAGTCTCGAGTTTATCCAACGTTTACCACATTTTGGAAGGACATAACGTAATTGTACCATCTTATTCAAAATGTGATGAATGCATTAAAGCAATACCACCAAAGGTTTTGCGTATTATAACAGATGTTGTTGATACATAAGTACACTATCAGAAACCAAGACGGCGGCAGATATGTCTTAGTAGTATGCGCTACCATCACTTCTAAGAAGCATACACTAAATCACTTTTCTAATTGGTCACTTTTCAAACCAAACATACCTTTAACTTTTATCATATTATATGATAGTATTTTGCACACGTCATTTTATGTATTTACTCAATACCTGAATCATTACTGACCATGCATATTTTGGCACGTGATTTTGATGTGTAATGAATTTAGTGTAAGGACAACTGCATAAAACGTTTGTGTGCAAAAATATCATCAAACATTATGATCACAGTTGAACGTTGTTGGGGTTTAAAAAGTGACCTATTAGAAAATTGGTTGAGTGCATCATTGCAATACACACACAGTCAGTGACGAAAGTTATCCATTTGAATTTCTGAGTCACCAAACAAGGTCCTGCCATTCAAATACAAGAACCAATTATCAGGTTATCTATGAGTTTTTAATGCGAATGATTCTGAATTGCTTCTGATCTTATAAATCAGTTGTTTATGATCTATAACAAACCAAACCAAAGAAAACAAAGAGAAAAAATATGCGGGGAGCGTTGACCTAGAGGTAGGCCGCGAGCTTCGGGATTGAGAGGTCCGGGTTCGATCTCGTCTGCGCCACTGCCTAATTTCTCTGAGCAAGAATAATAACATGCTCCACTCGATTAAGGTGTGAATTGATATATTTGAGGGCGATGTCTGTACACGTTCGATATCACCGCGTATAAACCAAATCACTGTACTCATTATTGTGATACTATACAATTCAACGTGTTCACATTATTGTGATTGAAACATCCGGTGATTTTCCATCACTGTACTCATTATTGCAATCCTATACAATTCAACGTGTACTCATTATAGCGATAACCGAAAGTTGACTCGTTTATACACTTTGGATATTGCTGGTCGCCGTAGCTCGATGTTCGCTGCACACCCACCATTAGAGAAATAGTCCCCAAGGGAGACTCAAAAGCAGGTTTCCTTAGGTAACCAAATGACCAGGGTAAGTTAGAATGTCAAAGGGTGGCTGAACGGCTGAAATGCTGAAAGCAGCACTCGAACATCGGTAACATACAAATCATTGTACTATTAGAGATTCGATAGACTAGATGGCGGCGCTTACATAGAATTGTAGCCGTGATTTCAGACACCATGCTTGATACGCTACACGTCTGACGTTATTCTTTCTATTAATAGAATTACTTTAGCACGGACAATTCCCTAGCTGGTGATATCACACTTTTGTCGGAATGCAAAAATACTACATGGCAGACGGGCAATAACAATTATACAAATCAGTGGGATGGCTCAGGTTTCATGCAGATATAATTGATGCAGATTCAGAATATGAAGCGTTGATATGAAATCAGTTGACTCATACTTCATGGACAATGTATCTAGGGATCACCAACCATACGTAAGACCAGTTGAGACATCTCAAATTTAACGTTTTACGATATTAACTGTATGCATTTTTGAGTTCAACTTTATCATTCAACATAAATTGATTTGGGGTTAAAGTTTGGCGAGTCCGCTTTATTGCCACTAACCAATCAGGAGCGAATATCGCACGTTCAGCATACTTACTTAAACGTTTTAAAAAATAACCAACGATTTCAACTTCGTGCATCAATGATTCAACTTTACGAATCTACGATTTCAACTTTACGTACCCACGATTTCACATTTACGTATCCATAATTTCAACTACATGTTTCCGCGATCTCAACTTTTCGTATCTACGACTTAAACTTCACATAAATTATACTCGTTTGCAACTTAAAACAATTAAGGACCATACAGCGATAACATATCGAAGCCAGAATGTCGACATCGTGTCTTCTTACATTTGTAGAAATATGAGTCGCCATACGGAACTCATTACCAGCGGCGAACAAATGATAATTTGATCGTTTGAGCCGACAATAACAAATAAATAATTCAATACAATATCTATAAATATAAAGCCTGTCATATTGGATCGCCAACTAGCAATTAACAAGAAGACAGGAAGGCTCAGAGTTTGTCTTATAAACAATCTACCCAAACTCAGAAAATCCAGACAATCCATTAGCAGAGGAAAACGTCACACAAACTTGTCTTTATCGCTGCAGATTATGCAAAATATTATCGAATTATTGTAATTTATGTGTCTGGTATGGTGAGCTAAATATAATGGACGAGTAATCTGTACTCAGGGAAATGGAAGCAGAAGTTTAACAATTGTACATGTCTGACCACATTGAATTGAGACTCCGAGCCTATGCACGTTCAAGTCTGGCTAGTGTCAGTTTAACGTGGTTTACGCAGGAGAGATACTGACACAGAATAATACAACCTGTACGTAAGATTACAAATATAATATTAAAATTATTTAGTTTCGATGGGACGAAATTTGGAGGTTTTGGTAAATGGACCGTTTCGTGGGAATGTAAGTTCATGGATTGCACATTTCAATTATTTTCACAATCAAGGAAAGATTGCTGAATTGTACGTATTACTGTGAGTCACACTAGCAATCATTCAGGAACATTATATTGCATTTTTGTACATAAATTATGATTATTTATAAATACATTAAAACGTATAAATGTTTGAATCAACACTTTGTATTTAACTTATTACAAAATGGCAATAGAAGACATGTTACTTTGTCATAGTAAATACCAATTTACTAGTATTTAAAACGATTGTGAAACAAGTTTTTCTAACTTATATTAATCACTCTCAACACCTCATTCCTGATGTTATCCATCGTCACGACAGTATGAGGGGACGGAGGAGAGAAACCAGTGTCCAGTTTATGCTGAGTGTCTAGCAAGGGAATTACTGGTACCATTTTTATTTCGTCTTTGGTATGACGCGGCCTGGAATCAAATCGAGTCTCCCGCACTCAAAGCGGACGCACTACCAATGGGCTACCGAGGATGCGTTCCATATATTTTTTTCATCTTCTTCGCGGATTGAGTATCCATTATTAAATGTCTTCATCCGTTTTGACATCAATTATAGATAACCATATATCAACATATAACTTGTCTGTCTTTATTCTTCCCACATGAATCATAAATATATTTGATTATCTTTACGGACTATAAACTCGTCCTTCTTGTACGCATTATAACATAAACAAAACAATGTCTTTCCCATCATAGTCCACTAAGCAGTATCAGAAAGATAGGGGGACTAGTTTGTAATTAAAGAGGATATCTAACTGCGTAGTTCACGAATAATGACCAATAAATTTACCAATGGAATACGTGTACTTACTAGTGTTATATTTTTTTCGTTTATTTCAAGCAATGTTGGAACGATAATTAATAGTTGTCTGAGGATTGCGTTCTCGTATGGTGCCAGTATGCAATACTAAAGCACATCTATAAAACTGCGTATTCATTTAAACAAATCGGCATTTCCTTTGATAATATAAACATACAATAAAATCTAACATCTTGGACAATTAGATAAAACAATGCATCTCGTATTAATATGTGTAATCAGTATTTAATGGCCCAGACTCTATCTGTTCCGACTGGTTTAACGCTTGATGAACCTAAGGTCTATTTATTGCTTTATCGACTTGAGACGTTTTCATTTCATATTAAATCGAGTATTTATTGGTAATAAACTAATAATCTAACAATATTACAACATAAGGAACTCCTGCACAATAAACTATGGCAATAATTCATAATAGATAGCGAAATATTGAGACAATCAATGATTAAATCGACCACATAGCTTACAATATCGGTAGGACGATCCAGTGAAAACGATGGTTGACGTTTTTATGCAGTGCATCTATTCAAGGCTTCATAAAACGTATACTGTTAAATCATTTAATTGCAATAGGACTAAATGTGTGGTTTTAATGAAAAATACCATTTCGTGAGGACGTAATTTCAAGGATTTTTGATTTCATGAAAAACGGTTAGGTCAAATTTCATACAAATTATCATTCACAAATCAAACATATATAACAAGTCATTAAGAATTGCAAGCAATACAGAAGTGCCCTACTGGTTTTAAGCCATTTTCAATGTTTCTGTTATCATAGCAACCACAATTTTTGGTCGGAATCAAAATATTTTTGGGCGTGCATTATCCCCTTATTGCCCCCTATATACATACCAAGTTTTATAAACCTATATTGGAAACTGTTTGAGTTATGTCAGGATCCAGATTTTTGACTTACGGACGCACGGACGTTCTCACTGACTTGACGTTGTGGGGTTTTCTTTTGTTCATCCTTTTATTTGGAAAACCCCATAAGCAACATTTTGCACCCCGAAAGCAACGGAATGAATAGAATCTAAATATAGTCTATTGTTTCACACCCTACAACTACAAGTAGGTGCGTACGGACCGACGAACGGAGGACAAACCCCTCCAGTCAAAAACCGGTAGGGACTAATAATTGTTTTATTACATGTTGACATAATTATGCAAGTTTACTTCCCAAAAAACATGATTGTATACCTGACTGAACTTGAAAGCTAGTATGACATGACATATTATGAGATCCGTCAGACTTAGAGTCATATGAAAACAGAACAATTCTCGACGGAACTATCGGTGTATCGGGATATATACCATGCCGACTATCATATATATTTTCCACACTACAACAGTCAGGGGTTTCTAAATATATCCCAGCAAATAATTTGGACAGCATTACATAACGACCACATCTTTTCGTACTAGACAGCTTTAGTTCCAAACGATAATTGTACACATGACTTATCTATCACTGGTATAATAAAAGAATATTTGTCTGGAAAACTTGGTCGAAAATTAGAATTTAAAATGTCTAAGAGACGTTACTTTCCTTATTAGAAATAAGCTCTGCTTATTAGAACGATGATACAGCGATATTTCATTTCCCTTGACAGATCATTTCATACTGATCGTGACTAGGACTTTGTACTAGGGATCACAACTGACTTCGGATGAAGAAATATCAATAAGTAATATAATTAGACTCTCGGAACCTCGTCAGACTGTTTTATGCCGTAAATCCGTAGAAAACCGGACACAGCTTACGGCCTTTCTTGAAATGCACGTGATCCTTAGATTATGTCCCTTAGACATAATTGACGAGCTACACTGAGATTCACTCGATATATCTGTAGTTTAACCTGTATTCATTGCAGTTGAAAGTCATCGGAAATGTATCTAAAATTATAGTTATAGTGCGAACAAATCGACAAGATTCTCAAACAATAATAATAATAATAATTTAATTGTTGATTTATTTATTGTCTTTAGTTTGATTTTAGCATTTGTTTTAAAAAAGCGCTGAGAATTACGAATATGTACGACAACACACATGGCTGTATAGAATGCCTGTAATATATTCTTGCATAAAGTTCGAGGACCATGTTAATTTGTTCAGACTAAACACGCGATTTAAAATCCAAAAAACCAGTCCACGTCCTCCTTCAAGGTCTGTGTATGTAAATGAGGTTCGGGAAGAGGTGAATATATCTTATTTTTTGTTAACATAATGGGTTCTCAAATGTCTACCACCGGGGTTATTGTAAAGTTGAGACAAACTTCCACTATCTGTATAATGTAAATAATGATCTTTTAAGTATTTATGTGAGGTTAAACAACCCCAGACGTTTCTCATTACGATAATACATATAGTAAACAAGTTAATGACGTCAGTTTTCTCATTTGTAATTGTGAAGATAATTTCCTCAAGTCTACCTAGAATATGCTAGGTTCCCTTGACTTTAGTGCTATGTATAAGTACGTATGATAAATACATGTATAATATATATGAGGAAATAAAGGTGTAATACCACAAACAGCTTGCTGTCATCTCCTTTAGTTTTATTTATTTGCCCGTTG
Source organism: Spisula solida (assembly GCA_947247005.1). Taxonomy (NCBI): domain Eukaryota; kingdom Metazoa; phylum Mollusca; class Bivalvia; order Venerida; family Mactridae; genus Spisula; species Spisula solida. The sequence continues at coordinate 39,464,202 of OX365958.1, read as the reverse complement.
TGAGATATTTGTATGCTGATGATATCGTTATTATGTCAGAGAGTGAAACAGGTTTACAATTAGGATTGAATCTGTTACATGAATATTGTCAAAAATGGAAATTAAGTGTAAATGTCGAAAAAACTAAAATTATGATCATGAAAAAGGGCGGGAAAAATAAAAGAAATTTATCATTCACCTTTAATAACATAGATATAGAGATAGTTAATAAGTTCAAGTATTTGGGAATAATATTTACAACAGGCGGGTCTTTTAACGCTACGTATGAAGCATTGGCGGGTCAAGCGCTTAAGTCATTATTTAAATTAAAATCATATTTGATAAAATTTCCCAATATGTCAGTTAGTCATAAGTCCTATACTGTGTTATGGTAGTGAAATTTGGGGGTTTAACGATGTAAATAAGATAGAAACGATTCATTTACAATTTTGCAAGCAAATATTAGGCGTGAGGTCTCAAACACAGAATAGCTTTATTTATGGTGAACTTGGTAGATACCCTTTAAAAATAAGACGTTTAAGTAATATTATAAGATATTGGTTAAAAATTATCCGAAGTCCAAAAGAAAGATACATTCGTATTATTTACAATATGATGTTAAACGCTTTAGAACAAAACATAAACAATACGGGTTGGGTAAGAAATGTAAAAACAATTTTAGAAGCGAATGGATTTGCTTATGTTTGGTTGAACCAAGGGGTTGGTGATCAAAAGGCTTTTTTATGCACATTTAAACAACGACTACATGATAATTACTTACAAATCTGGAATAGCGATATTGAAGATTCATCGAGAGCTAGAACTTATAAATTATTTAGTACCTTTAGATTACAACCTTATTTGGATGTTATAAATATAGAAAAATTTCGCATTGCATTAAGTAGACTAAGAACATCATCTCATAGATTAGAAATCGAAGCTGGAAGGTGGCACAAACCAGTAAAAACAACATATAATGAACGTAAATGTAGGTTATGCAATGTCCTTGAAGATGAGTTTCATTTTTTGTTTGAATGTCCATTATATAATGAAATTAGAAAACTACATATAAAGAAATATTATTGGAAGCGTGCAAATATTATTAAATTTATAGATTTGATAAATTCTGGAAATAAAACTGTCATTAGAAATCTTGCTATGTATACATACAAATCCTTTGAATTGAGAAACAAAACATTTTATATAAATTAATACACTCTTATGCAACTTCCACTCCAAGTGTAACGATTATGTGTGGAATCAGTATACAACTGTACTACAAACATTCTAATAGGTATTGTATTGTACTTACTATAACTTTGGAAGTTTATTTTGTTTCGTGTTTTCATACACAATTTTATTCACTATTAACGTTGTAATTGTACGTGTTTCATTTTATAATGTATTTTCAATAATGTTGACTTGAGTCAGTGACTATACATAATTATGTACATGTATTATTACTGGTGCCATTGACCATTGTATGTTTAAATTTGTATTGTAAATATTTGTAATGCTCATAGACTGTAAAGTCTCATGTATTGGGAAAAAAATAAACTAAACTATATTTATTCAATATTGATAATATATATACATGCACGTATATACTGTTTACTAGTTGTAATTTCACACAACCTACAGAAAATAAGCTAGGTTCCCTTGACTTTAGTTCAATATACATATGTAATACATACTAGTTGTGCCTCTATTTAATACGACAACCTAGGTCATGGTTCACAGTTTTGACAAGTTCAGTTTGTACTGTACTAGTTTAAAAATAAAGTTAAGCTACCAATTTCGACGGCTGCTGTTAGCAGTTAAGCCGTTCAGCCACCTTTTGACATTTAACTTCTCCTGGTCATTGGGCTACCTATGAAAACCTACGTTCGAGTCTCTATGGGGAGAGACTATTTCTCTTCTGGTGGGTGTGCAGCCAACATCGATCTGCGGCGCCCACGACTATCGAACATGTTCAGAAACACAGCCCTTACAGGTACCAATTCACACCTTGCTCGAGTGGACCATGTGAGTTATTCTTGCTCAGAGAAATTATGCCGTGGTCCAGACGGGGTGGATCCGTGACCTCTCGATTCCGAACCGCGCTCCCTACTAGTGCTAATGTGAAGATGCGAACATATAACAACAATAAAAAATACGATTAATACAATAATTACTTGACATTGAAATTATAAGGTATACTTAATTGTTCCATATTTCCTGTTATACTAATTAATTTCTTCTGATTTGTGTATTATGCTTAATTTTCGAGAATTGTGGAATACATTATTGCTATCGGATAACACTAGAGTAATAACTTGTGAGGTTACGAGAATATTAGTATTGATGCAGTTGCAATCAATTTTTCCGTAAGAGTTTACTGTGCTATATATTACCTATCTACATCTACATCAATACGTTATGCTGTCATAAATTTGACAATTCTATAACGGTGCGCAAAGAAAAAGAAAAAGGGAAGTAAAGATAGGAAAGACAGAAGGATAGACACGGGCAAATATGATTGCAGGTAAAGTTTAAAAGATATGAAGTAATAGAAAGTGTTGCACAGTTACTTTCGGCCATCAGGGCAAGACCAATCCAGCTTCCGTGGCGGTGCCAGGGTGCTAGACCCCGCTGACATAGCTCCGGCCCTTCGTTTGGCTGTACTTTGTAACTGTGCATGAGGATCCCCTTTAGAAGGTCAGGTTGGAGAGCTCATTCTTGAAGGATGCCAAAGAATGAGCCTCAGCAATAGATGCTGGAAGGTTGTTCCACAGGGGGATACAACGAGGAAAGAAGCTGAATTTGAAGACGTCAGAAGATGTAGAATAGGGCAGGAATCTGCTGTTATGAGATGATCTTGCTCTGCTTTTGATTGGTGTTAGATAGGGGCCTGGATCAATCTCGACATGGTTGTGGATGATCTTGTAGAGCATGGTCAGTTGTATCTTTTTCCGGCGAGATTCAAGCGTTTCCCATTTCAGGTCAGAAAGCATATCAGAGACACTGCTGATGTTGTGGTACCTGTTGGTAGCGAATCGTGCTGCTCTTCTCTGGACCATTTCGACTTTATTGATGAGGTTTCTATGATGAGGGTTCCAAATAGTGCTGCAATATTCCAAATTTGAGCGGACGAGAGATGTGTAGGCGTTGGTTTTTGTTTCTTTTCTTGTATTTCTTAGGTTGCGTTTCAGGAAGCCTAGCATGTTGTTTGCCTTTTTTGTTGTTCTGTCTATATGAGTTTTCCAGCCAAGATAATAACATTAATCTTTATACTAAACAATTATAGCACACATATTATATCAAGTCATTAAGAACTACAAAAGTCCCCGATCGGTTTGATGCCACGACCCTTTTAATCATTTTTAAATGTTTCTGTTGCCATGGCAATCAGAATGTTTGTCTGAATCGAAAACGTTTTGACGTGCATACTCTCCATATTGGTCACTATCCGCATACCAAGTTTCATAAACCTAGCTTGTAAACTGTTTGATTTATGACAGGACCCAGATTTATTAACGAACGGGCGGACGGACGGACGTAGGGGGCAAACCTATAGTTCCATTCGTTTGAAAATCGGTAGGAGACTTATTAACAGATGAACAGATTTAAATTTCTTGACTGGCAGTGAGAGTAAGAGGTTAATAACAAATCTGACTGAGAGAGCATTACTTAGCAGAAACAGCAGAGCTCGAAATTCAAAAAAGGAACAGTGAAATATTTCTAGCTCTGCATGAAAGCGACCCTGGTCAAAATGACGAATAATGATAAATGATGATGACTTTTGATTGAGTATTCAAGTCAGACGGCTTTGTATCCCGAGGTGTATGTAAATTAAACAGCATGTGTCATATTGAAGTTACTGGAACAAAAGTAGTAATAAAAGATTAGACGATAAGCGTGCTAAATATATATAATGTATAATATTATATAAGGCAGTCACAAGTATGAATGTATGATATGCTTAACTTCTATGCTTATGTGTACTATGGTGCTGATTGAATAAGTTGAAAAGAATTGAATTGCTAGAGCACTTGAAACTGTAGCATGCTTTTTTCATAGGGTTATGGTTATTGGGCAAAGGTACTTATGCGTAAGATACCGGTTGGTAGAGTAATGCGCATGAGGACTGGCCAAACAGCTAACGTAGCCAATCGGATCTGAAGCATTCAATGTTTATAATTATTTGTTTTAATAAATTTGCGGAAAATTCATATTTTTATCCTTAAACAGTATATATATATGTATATGCATTTGTTGTTATGTTTGCATGCATATATCTCATTCAAAATTGTTTAACCACGTCTTTACTCATCATGCTGTGAGTGTATAGCACTTTTGAACGTGGAATTACATGATTAAAGTTCTATATACATATTGTATAATAATACATTTAATACAAAATGTCAATATATCATTCGAAATTTTATACAAACATTTCAATCTCAATCTGAAAAAGTGGTACCATGTACCATGTACGGATGGATATACGAGGGACGTGTCGGGAAAAGGATAATGATATGTTTTTTCTTGTTGTTTTTTGAATGAAACATTCTACAATTGCAGCTACATGATTCATATATCCATTATACATCAGGGCTGGTGAGGGAAACGTTCAATATTTTGACTTAAATTAAAAAAATGAGCTGCACATATTTCCCAAGAAACAAAGAATAAACCAGGTTTTCTTTGTGATTATTGAAGCTTTTTACATACTACATTAAACTATGTAAAATTATGATAACCTTGATGTTCCTGTTTAGCTGATACACTTAAGCAAATTTTAAGATTTTAAGAAAATTCTAAGTTTTCCCTTAATATGTTTTGTGAATAGTACCCCTGCAAACTAATATTCTTCCGTGTGTATTAATTTTGTTGTCATGGTAACTTATTATAGTGACGTCAGAGTATAACAAGCACGAAAATGAAGCTTTTGGACCGATTAATTTTATGTGCCTGTTTTATGATTTATTACATACTCATTAACATGGATCAGTAACCAAACACGCACCTGTTAAAATGTAATGAAATATGTAACTAATCAATCATCTTTTATAACCAACCTGACAACTCGTTAAATTCCAATCAATGAACTAGAACATGTTCTACACGAACATCATCATTTATATACTTCATACAGATAAAACGCTACTAAAACATGCCGTATATACGAGGGGTGATCCAGAATTACGTAGACTTTTGCTCTGATTTCAAAACCGTTATACTTACCGTTACAAATCTGTGGACCATGTAATATTGATAGTTATCACACGGATAAAACGCTTCTAAAACATAGTATTTCTACCAGCGTGGTGCTACTTAGGTTGATAATTATGTTAACCCTTATCGTGCTTATCGCGACTCATAGTCGCTACACGATACTTTCCACCACTGCTGAGCGCGACTGTAAGTTGCGCTATACAGTTGCGCTAGTGGGTTTGGCGTTTAAGACCCGTTTCACTTGGCTCGTAGTATTCATGAATGAATGCGCATAATGTTTTAGAGCGAATATTTGAGGATAATTAACATAAACAGATTTTTTGCCAATAAAATTTGAAAAAAAAATTGTCATTAATGCATCATAATATTCTGACAGTTTTAGTCTGAATATTCAAATCAGGTATTTATTATTAGGCCTACATCATAACATTTAGCATAGCGTTATGTATGAAGTGCATGTAAATATTTCACATTGCATTGACATACTGCTAAATATCATAACGTGTGAATACCAATAACTATCAAAATTATAGCAATGTGTAGCTTATTTGATCTTCTTTGTATAAAGTTTAGGGTTTATATCAGTATTTTGATAATCAATACCATTAATTAGATACTAATCACTGTCATATGATATTTTTATCTCAAGTAGACTGCTAAATAAATATAATTCAGCACTGGTCAGTTGATAAGCCCACTGGGAATCTAGCACGATGAGGGTTAAGAGTAAAGGCCTCCCACTTATATATCCGGTCATAATCTATCACACTTACTGGAACAAGTATCCAGGTCCATCCGTTACTGTAGATGACACAATTATGTTTAGAGTGAGTTCCACCCACTTAAAGATCGGGTCATAAACTATTAAACTTTCTACAATGTAGAACTAGTACTCCAGGTCCATCTGTTACTGTAGATGACGCAATTATGTTTAGAGTGAGTTCCACCCACTTATATATCGGGTCATTAACCATAACACTTTCTTTAATATTCATTTCGCATATCTTCAGGCCTTTCCACTATTATACATTGTAGATTACAATTATGTTAAAAGTAAATGCCACCCATCTATTCATGTATATTGGGTCATTAACCATTACTTATCTGCTTTGCTTGCCTCCAGGACCTTTCTTATCCATTTAACTAAACAAAATCGACAAGCTGTTGAAATATATACTTTCCAAAGTGTCGTGGCGAAACATGAAAAAGAAATCATCGCGAATATGTCTTAGTCCAGTCAATTATGAAAATGACCCGGCTGTGGATTGTATAGTAAATATTTATTCTGTAAGGGAATATGTTGTTATTCAAGAATCTGAATCATGAAAATGGTCAATGATGTCAGCTTGAAATCCTTCAGATTCTTAAATAACAACACCTTCCCTAACAGAATTACCAACAAATATTTACTATACAATCAAATGCCGGGTCTTATTTAAATATCCCATTTATATCGGTGAAATATTTCAGATATGAATAAAATACAGTTTTAGCGAGGTGCTACCACGCCTCTTGCTTTTAGTCATGCGATAATCCGAAAAGACTCCCGACACTGAGCGGCAAGGTTTGAATCCCCATTAAGAAATAGTCCTGAAATTACAAAATCATTTTTATTTAAAATATCGGTCAGTAAACGGGTTCGAAGAGATATAGCTTGTAGAGATAATCTCACACGGAAACTATAATGCAGCAAATAATGGATAATGGTGTGACCTCCTTAGATTAACAGTAGAAGAAATCTCTTGTATTAAGGTGAAGTACACGTAGAACGACTTGAACAAGCTCTCATAGTGAACAAGTTAAGAATTAATGCATTTAAAATACTGTGAAATCCTTTTATTTTGAGGGAGTTGAATTTCAGTTGTTATATACTTTCGACCACAAAATCTAATTCCCACGATATATCGAACTCCAAATTCCATAAAATGGTTTATCTTTCCATGCGATATAATCCACGATTCTACGACCCCACGAAAATGAAAATTTATCAAAATCCACGAAATTTATTACCCACGAACAATTATGACTTAACATTAACAAGATAAGAGCTAATGTGTTTGGAACTACATGTTAGCTTTTCAAACGATCCATCATGATTCCAATGATTGTCAAAGTTAAGAATGGTTTTGAGCAACTATTGATTCGAGATTAGATGAAACAGCATGTACTTGTACTGTGAACTCACCGGCGGCTAATTTGTCTTTTCCATTGGTTTTTAATATGTTTCTGTTGTAAAATACACTTGAGTCAATCTCCAGGACAAACTGCTATTTTGACAAAAAATGATTTAAATTTGCGATTGTCCATACTTTTAAAACAAACAATGATAATGAAGCAAAATGCAAAAGGGATTGTGATAATATCTTGATTTTTAAGGAAGGGCGTCGCCTGAGTAAAGAAGTGTTCTATCTCCATTTTTTGACAAAAATGAGATTTTTATATCACTGAAATGGTTTTGTCGAGATCTACAATAACATCTTATTTAATAATAAATCCGTCCAACACAAAAGAAGATACCCGGTAATGATTTGCTATATCTCCATAAAATAAATCAACTATTGACTCTTATACTGTTTCAACTCCAGGAGTTGGAGCAGTTTACCTGTAAACTTTATATCTAGCCAATCAAATGAAGTAATTTGTACATGTGACTCTTAATGCCTGAGTAATTATTTGCTCTATCTCCATAACTGTCAATAAACACCTGCTCTATCTCCATAAATTTCAATAAACAACTGCTCTATCTCCATACATTTCAATAAAGAACTGCTCTATCTCCATACATTTCAATAAAGAACTGCTCTATCTCCAGTAGGCTATTTGGAGATAGAGCAGTTCACCTCCAAACACAAACATATAAATAAATCAACACATATAACATTTTATAAATATCTAACTTGATATTCTAAGTCTATTATTAATGCTGAATATTCGCGTATAATATTGTCCACATATCTTGTACAAAAACAGAAATATCACTAACTGAATCTTTAAACTCAATGTCTCGAAATATTGAAAATGGTAGATAGAGCAGAGTTCCACTCAGGCGACGAAGGTACAGCTGTTTTTATGGAACAGGGTGTTCGGAGCATTTTTGCGTGACGCCGCGAACGTCATTCAAACGTTATTCAACGTAACATAACAATCACACTTATTTTATTAATCAAGTTTTCGATCAATTCTTGACATAAACTGTCCAAAATAGTATCTCGTTTAAGAATTTTTTTTTAAATTTTCAAAACATGTTTCAAACTTGTGTATGTTTGCAACTACAACTACTATTTTATGCGACTAACTCATTGGTTTGTTTCAATCAGAGTAACTTTCTGGCATTGGTTACCACAGTAGCCAAGCAAGTTATTTCAACATAACTCATGATAAAATTTATGGCTGACATATGGTACTGTACGCATATGTTTAAGTTATTTAAAACTAAATTAATAAATATCCATTTTTTCTTATTTTAGAGACTATTTAAAACCTTATTGCATACACTAACTGCACAATGTCAAACTATCAGGTTTTCCTGGAGACTGGCTCATGTATAAGTGCGTTTCCAACACACACATAATCATTCATTCTCTTTTTATGAATGTGATTTTTCAAAGCGTTCAATAAATGTATATTTAGATAATGAATATTTTGCGGCTTCAATAGAATTAGGTTTTAGGAGATCGTTTGCCGATCCTGAACAGTTTCTAAATTTGTCCGTCTCTGTATACGAGCTGTTATCAAATCATCACAAACTCATTTAACCTCTATTACTAGTACATATAAAACCCTTCCCTGGCGAGTCACAAAAACGCCAAATTTATATCGCAAATATCATATGGGTAAAATTCAACGTAAATGTCATACAGGTCCAAACTCTAAACCAGATTTAGGCCTGGTCACAGAACATGTTTATCTTTTTCCGTAAAGAGCAACCATTCCTCTAACGATTGACACCGAGGTAGATAAGATCGGTGAACAAATGTTGGATTTATGGGTATGGTTGTATTCCATACCTCGGATAATTCTGGTTGTACTCAAAGACATTGTAGTAGTGTTTTAGAGTTATATTTTTCCAGACCACAAAATCGCGTCGAGGGCATTCGACCATCATAAGCCATACTGCTTACTAGTACATGACAAAATATGTGAAACTACTTTTTGTGTAAATCGGTTATGCGCGTTATAAGGGAAGTTTGGTAAAAATCAGAACGTCGAGTAAACCAGATGTATACCACCGTCTCTAGATTTCATTCATAATTGCTAATATACGAGGCAGATAACGCTCAAATAAAACAAATTGAAATGCTGGTTTTTCAAGCAGTATTGATGGTTATTAAACTGATATTGTGCTAACGTTGCTGGCAACAATTACGTGTGTTCTTTACATCAACAAATATATCGGACAGGGAAGGGCAGCACCTAACTGAGACAACAGACAAACACAAACACAGCACAAAAAGAACAATCACATACCACAAGTAAACGTCGCAATAACAAACGTAAACATCAATAGAGGATCTAGCATGAATGCTCATTACATACGAGTTTTATTAAACGAGTGGACAAAATGATATGACACGAGGCTTTGCCGAGTGTCATATTGTTTTTGTCGACAAGTTTAATAAAACTCGTATGTAATGAGCACGAATGTAAGATTCTATTTATCACATAACCTTAGAAACGCTGAATATTGTTCAGAAGGATGATGTGCGCTGCATATGTTTCAGCCAAAATTTAGCGGTATTATGAGCGCGACGTCATGGTAACGTTGGTATTATCCTGACGTCAGTGACGGATCAATGCATGGATTGGCTAACGTCACGTCAAGCTAATTTAAATATTTATTGCACGGTCTGGGAGTGCCGAACGATATTTACGTCACGGCTTTACGGCACTCCTGGACCGCATGTTATGTGATAAACAACATTTATTAAGGTCTGAAGATTTATTTTGAGTCATATCTCATATTCAGCTTTTAATTAGTGGTTCTGACGGTCCTGAAACCTGGTCCGTCTTATGGTTTGCCAGGTTTTCCTATTTCTGCACACGGCTATCCTCTTTGTCAACATGGTAAATCTCTTTATCTCAATTTATAGTTGTTAAATAACTTGTAGAATTTAAATTTGTGCATAACTTTACCGTTTCCTTAAGTGCTTTGATAAAACAATAACCCCATCTTTAAACATAAAGACTTACAGCGAAAATCTGAGCATTTGATTTTATTCCAATTTCTTGCAGCAATTTATTATGCATGCGTTGTCTACGAAACTACTAGCATATCGTGACTGCCTACCATAAATACAGAAATATCCGCTCTATGATGGATGATACCACGTCAAAAGCTCAGTCTCTAAACTTAGGATTACATAACCTCTAGCCGTAAGTGACTGAATATTCATACGGGTTTCATCACTCAAATAATTATTTTACAGACAAACCATTTGGATGAGCTATAACAAAACATTGCACTTTGTAGAGTCAGACTAATCTGACCAAAATATATTTTACAGCGGTATCAATGGTTAGGTCAATATACGGCAGAGAATCCCGCCGGTGAACGGATGCGATTCTGTAACTTAAGTTATGTTTTGTATTAATTGTGTCTATGACATTTTCTTCAGGTGTAGTATGTTATGGAGTTATATTATGCATATGTGTTTGTTACAGTATATACCTGTCGATCACACGCGGCATCTCAAGTAGAAATCTCAAATTGAGATTTTGCTCAAATCAGAGTCTGAATTTGAGATAAAATTTTGATATGAACCTCGAAATCTCGAAATTTTACTTTAATGAATTCAGAATAATAATGTTTCTGTTATACAAATTATGATTACAATTTCTCATGGAAACTATGTCAAACGATAGGTAACAAAATTGGCGTCGAGTTTGAGTACCGATTGAAATGTTTTGGCCAGAGGTTATAGTTATCAGTTAAACAGTTGATAAGAAATACCTTTAAAATTGCAAGGTGTATCGATGTCGAAGGGAATTATTATTACCCCCCTTTTTGTACCGATATATTTAGATTCATACTTATTCATTTTAGGTCGATTGTGAAACAGTTTTAATCACTCTCGACACCTCATTTCTGATGGCATCCATCGTCACGAGGGTATACTTTCATATGATTGACATAATCATTACAAAATTATTTCAATTTCTTATTTCTCATTGACATCTCCCATACGGATTGTGTTTCTTCCGTAATGCGTTTTTTTAGACTGTGATTGGATCCATATACACAAACTGTGAGATATTTAACACAAACTCATTCCGCGCACATAACACCTCATTTATAATATATTTCGAGATTAACTTGGAAGTGTACAGTGCGGAGTTTTTAACCTGCTCTTCGACTTATGGATTGCTTATAGATCGAAAACGAGTATTGAACAGTGAACTTTTAATTATATACTTTATATTATATATATACCGAAAGGTTACGGGTCAGAGACTAGGTTTTATCTATAGCATAATTTAATAGATGAAATATCACAATTGTCGATATTTCTAACCATTGTTGTATGTTTTCATTAGCGGGTGTATGATGAAGACGCCGGATGTACGTACAATACAAACTCAAAGATAAGGACTGATTTTGCACGATTTTCTCGCAGAAAGTGATATATTTATCGCAAGAGACTTGTAATAATTATATTCATACATATAGGTTAGGGACAAGTCAATATATTCGCACTAAAACATATCAGGACTAAGAAGAGATTAACGTCCTAAATATTCTCGTTTACATGTATAAGATATTCCGGGAATAGCGATGTTCTTTCAAAGCTATAATAGCTTTTCGTTACATTACAGTTTCAAGGGACATGTATAATAGTTAAATTTTACCAAATACAATATACTAGTAGTTAGCAACATGAACATGAATGTTGTTGATGGTTTCGAACTATAATACATTATCTTAGTAAAGATTTAGAACAGTGTATTGTTTATGATTAATTTCTGAATTTAGTTTACAGAACATCTCGGCACGTTTCTAACTGTTGAGGTTATTGTTTACTAATATTTAGAAAGGTATAAGTAGGCAGGTCAATGTCTTCATACATGTTTTCCATTAACCCTTCATGTCATAAATTTAGAGCATAATTATTATACATGCACTACATTCTCAGATATCCTATAATTTTATTTGAATATATCCAACATATGTTGATTCGTTTGTTGTAACTTCGGGACCGCGTGATCCAGGAATCAGTACCTAGCGAATTCAGGGATCAGTAAATTTTGAGATATGTCATAAATCTGTCCCGTTTTCTACCACCAGAATACTGTGTTGTTAATCACTGCATCTGTAAAACAACTTTACCTTCTAAATTTCTATGTCGGAAATTCAGGGTCATTGTTGCCGGAATTATGTCGGACATTCCAGTAAGGATCAGTCTGTTATTAATTCAGTCTGCTCGAGTATAAAGTAAACACAAGAAGCAGTATATTCCAAATATAGGGACCAGTTTGTTCTTTATCCAGGAATTAAAGTATCATAAACCATAGAGCAAATTCGCCGGTATTTCGAACTTGCTCGACATAGGCCGGGTGCTCGTAATAGTGATGTTCGTTATAACGAATTTTACTGTACTGAATGTCGCTGTCGCACTCAACCTGACAATTCTGAGTATATCGCACAGTATAATCACGACAATGTATCCGCTACTGAAATATGTATGATTGTATAGAAATTGGTTGATTAAAATTGTATAACACCTTCTAAAATATCATGTGCTGATATTGAGTACCAACAAGCTAATTTAATCATTTATAATTGGAATTGATCCGGTGTGAAATTGGAAGCATTGAAATAACATTACAAGATCAAATCTATGGAATGTTATTTGGATTGTAGACTTTCATATGTTTAATGAAAATGTTTTCCAATGTTACTGCGGTACCTTAAATGCGTCTAGCATTGTTCAAAAACAAAGATGTGGCATTGTTTCCGGCGAATGTATCGGACACCACCACCTTTGTTTCGGACCTGGGTACTGTTTCATCTAAGAAATTGTGTATGACTATGAAGTGTGGTAGATATGTTTGTAATACTAATAATCATTCAATTAAGAACTCATACAAATCATATGTGTCCCCAAACGTTCAGTTGTTGACGATTTATAAAGAATTTAAATTTGAACGTAAGTTTACTACAATTTCCGGAAGTGCTTTGATAAAACAATATATCCTGAAGTTGTGTTCAAACCGTAACTGCATGAAGTAATTGTGATTTGTGTTATTTGTCCAAAAGTTAAAATCGCAGACTATCGACATCCTGATTATAAACAAAGAAAAAATCTAAAATGGTTATTTCTAAGAAACAAGGAGCCGAATTCTTGAATCGTTGCAATGTCTGATTGGGTCTTTCATACTTTTAAACGATAAAGAGCAAGTTTTTTGACGAAATAATTGCTGGTCAGACAAATCGATTGAGTTTGATGAGTTCTATTTTGTACTACATTATCATCTGTTTTCATTTTATATACCAAAAATCACGAAATTAAACACACGGCCACGTTTCTATAGACACGCATTATATAATTCCGAACCAGACCAGTTTTTGCATTTGAAATAAATGAGTGGGCGATTTCGTGGAACAAAACGTTTGTCAGTAGATCTACAAAATTGTCTATATGATACTAATGAAAAATGAATTATGTGTCTATTTCATGGAAAATAGGACTAAAATAAGCTATTGAAGTATATTAATAGTGCTTTGCAATCGATATTTACCATTAAGTTTATATATCCATCGAGGCTTGTTTAAGTATTATTTTACAAGAAAAGCCAGGCACTTTCAATCAAATGCTTATCACAACTTAAAAGCCAATATCTAAACCCATATTGAAATGTATCTCGGAACGATCAAAACTTAACATTGCAATTTGCAGCCAAGGCTCACTGCTCACCAGTTGTTGTGGTTATTATTACATTACGTATATCCTGCACGACCTTCGACATATTGTCGCACTTTAATTGCCATCAACACACCAATAAAATAACCCACACTACGGGACCAAGTGTCTGTGTCAGAAATTAATTATCGACCAGCATCCGGATATTGATTGTTGAAAACATCTAGAGGTTGGGATCTCTGTGGCTTGTATATAATGTTATAGCAGTTATCATTGTATAAACAATACATGTGCTTGTATTGAGAATGCTTATTAATCATGATTGCTGTTAATTTTGCTCTCGCTCTCCTGATTCTGTTGATTGTTAAAAAGATTAAGGAACCATTTTGCGAGGGCTGCTTTCAACAATTCAGCCGTTCAGCCACCAGTTGACATTTTAACTCTACCTAAGCAAACCTGCGTTCGAGTTTCTTTGGGGAGATTATTTCTCTCCTGGCTTGTGTGCAGCCAACACCGAGATACGGCGCCAAGGAATATCAAACATGTACAGACACCGCCCTCAGAGAAATTAAGCAGTGGCACAAACGGGGATCGATCCTGGAACCTCTCGATCCCAAAGCGCGCGCCCTACATTTAGTGCTACCTTCCCAGTCCATTCTGTTATGTAATTAACAAGATAAGTTACCACGTTTTTTACCGAACAGCTCTTTAGATCGTATTTTATATCATAGTATAGCAGTTTACGTACAGTCGACTCCAGGATAATCTCTCATCTAGCCGAGGGTTTATGGCCTCTGCCTTTTATCGGGTGACGATATGTTGCAATCCTGACAGGAGAAATAGTTGGTTTCCAAAGCTAGTAAAATAATAGAGATCATGTGATATTTACTTGCCGAGTGTCTTTCAATAGATGATATGAGTTATAAATTACAAGGCCACGTAAGAAACCACGTAAGAAATCCACACTGGTCGGTCCTTTATAAATGATGATACTGTTTAATGAATTTATATTGCAGCAACTTTAAAATTCAATTTTATATACGCTCATATACATGTACGCCTTTTTGTTTGAAGGTGTTCTTTTGTGTCTTTCATGCTGTGATGTTTCTGTTGGGTGCTACCTTCGTCCTAGTTTTTTTATATACATTTTATTTACTAAATAATGGTGCTAGGTTTAATTTTAAGCTCCTATTATTGATACCGTCTACAGTAATGTTTTTCAAACCTAAGTAAACAATCAAATGTCATATATTCTCAGTCCTCGCCATTTTCTGGCCAAATTCTTTTGAAACTACTTTTTTCGTCGTATGCACAGTCTGTCCCCTTTCAGATTCATTCGCGCTATTCGCGTACCCTATCCGGTCTGTATAGAATTAATAATTCATATTACGCAAATATAGGGAGATTGTGTAGCCTATTATTTTTCCTTTTTTATGTCAAATCATCCCCAATTCATTGACTTATTTTCTTTTTGTTAACTACCATCAGAAATTAGTATTTGTTTAGCATCTACTGTTACTTTTAAACAGCTAAAACTAGGTCGTTCCTAATTGTTACCGCTGACACTAGATCATTCAACATTTTTACAGCCAAAACTATGTCTTTCAGGTTTTTGACAACTGAAACTTTGATTCAGTGGTTCAGTTTCGTTTTATCGTTCAGTTGTGTGTTGGGCATTGTGCTGTGTAATTGTCTGCAATGTTTTTTTTATGTTTTCTGTACTCTTTTTCAGTGGAGTGCTACCTTCCCTGTGCGACTTTGTATTATCTTTAATTTAAAAGGTATATTATCGTATAAATTAATTCTCTCAAATGACAGACCCACATTCAAATACTGAAGTAAATGAACGCATATAGTACATTTAGTTAACAGCATTATGTTTTTTATTTTTTAAATCACAGAAACACATATATGTTAAAGCAGTATAGATTAAGATTCGAGATAAATAAATGTTAACCACTACCAAGTAGACCAGTGGGTAGAGCGACCATCTTGGTTGGAGAATTTACGGGTTTTTAATCTATTACCTTGGAATTAACCAAGGTCATAACCAACGAAGTTTGTCTAGCTTACTAGATTGAAGCTCAGAATATAAGTGATGTTCTAAGATAAGTTTGTTGATTTTAAATCGTTTTTAGCCATGTCTTCAATTATGATTGTAAGCAGTTTTTAGTGTACAATTACATTATGAAAGTGGCTTATGAATGTTGTTTATAACACTATGACTATGTATTGTAGGCTTTATATGGCTGAAATATTATCAATGAGACGTGAAACTATTCAATGTTACTGACGAAAGCGGAAAGACTTACGTGAATGCAGTATGCTTTCAATACATGTTATAGTGAACGTTTTTAGAGAGATATTGCATCTGCTGAGATGGGGAACTTAAACGAATCAGGTCAATTAAAGATAACGTAATTTTGTTGATTAATTAAACCATTATTGGTGGTTAATTACGTAGCATAATTGTTAATTAGGACCATTTACGTACCACCATGTAGAATAATTAACGTAGACAGTAAAATCGAAAAGAGAACGATATACACATGCTTGTTTCCTTTCGGCTACGTATGTTTATAAAAAAAAATTATGCTGGTCTGGTATTTTTCAGGTTTTTTTTATCGAACATAACATTTATACAATATATAATTTTTTTTATACATATAGCTAAATATTTAACATTGGTAGGTCAAATGGGGGGTTTACTATATAAACTATACTGGTAAAAGTACACACACACCTAGATAGTTAGCTTAAAGTATGTGTTTTTTCTTATACAAGAAATAAAACACTCGGTTCGTTATCCTAAATGTTTGTGCGGACATACTGTACATTTCTTCTGTAACAATAAACTATACGGGTAGAGATATAGTCAGCAGTGTTAGCATGAGGATACGTAATATTTTAAATTATGTATATTTGTATAGAATTATACGTACGTATATCAAACTGAGTATTTTCAATTTATAACAGTTTGCACCTACGGTGTCATACGAACTCGTACCATCGAAAAACGACATTAAATAAATAAAATAAAAATGTGGAGATATGGGTATGATGTACCTTCAATAAACATTTCAATAGTTTCAAAATTCAATTTAGTTGCTAAATATCATTCATTGTTTGTTCAGTATTTTCAATTTTATTTTTTTTTAAATTAGAATAATGCAAAGTCAAAAATGTTAGAATCTACTATTGATATGCACGTCATGTATGACGGTGAATTTAACCTTAGTACGCGCTCTTTTCTTTTTGTGACTATATTCCACAAATCATGCAATGTTTATCTTCGGAAAAAGAAGCAAGGACAAATTCTTATATGTAAATATTTTTACACAGAAACCACAAATAAGGCAAACAAATAACTAGATAAACGTGCTGTACAAAGGTCTTAGACAAGAATAGAAAACGCAATTTATTTCGTATTTCCGCAATTTGCATACACGTGTCGATCAGAAAAACATCCCGATATTACAACGTTTAATTTTGCCTCTGTTTCGAGTTATTCGTTTTGATACCGACGTCGGATAACCAGATAATAGTACATATACATTTAAATGTGTGTATATTTTTGTATCTAAGCACATCTAAATAAAATTGAAGATCGTTTAAACCGAGCACAAAGTTTGCAAATATTCAATAATTGTGATAACGATTCGTATAGAAATGTTAACTTTATTTTGCACATAGTATATGATAAGATTATACTGTACGACACAATTATTTTACAACCAGAAATGACGTAACAATTTTGACCTCATGTTTTCTATATACTGTTCATAGTTTTCCTAAATTATGCATTATACTTATTATGTTTGCTTAACTTAGCTATGGTTGAATATACAATATATGTTACTATTGCAACAAATTATTGCAATAACATCTACCCTGCAATTGAGGAGATAGTTTAATATTCCATAGCACATAAGGCAGTTTTAGACGAGAGAAACGCTTATTACAATAAGGCAGTTTTGTTCCATTTTAGCTTTTTTGACTTACTTTTACTTGTGACACATTATCGAAATAAATCCTAATCACATCCTCATTATATAGTACTTAATATGTTCCCCTATAACGTTAGTTGTGTTTGTAAATAAACCGTTTGGTAGAAATACATCGCTGTAAAGTTTGTGTCTAAGAAGATATTCCAAGGTAATCAAATACAAATATTGTTAAATGCAGAAACGAAAATACAGTATTATTTAACATTAAAATTATCCTTACCGTATATTTCCTTAAAGTGTAGATATGAAATAATATTTCCTTGCACTAACGGTTAAATTCCTTGAATTGTGAAGATGCTTAACAGCAAATCATGATTTATATAATAATATAATGATAACAACTAGCTGATAACGTCCCGGTATTCACTGAGCTGTGCGCTGTCGTCGTTATTTTACTGTCTCACAGGTCGTTAGACAGTTTGTCCAACCTAGACTCAGTAACTATTGTTTTATCGATGAGCGAAAATTGAACAAGCCGCTATGCTTTCATAGAATAATTAACAATGGACAACAGAAGGTTCTATCGGATAAGCCAATAATAGAATGCAGAGTAATTATCGAACTTTAATATAATGCACTCAATCTACATCCTTGTACCACTCCGCATTCGTTTAAAAACCCAATCCACAAACACTAGATGCATTAAATTCCATTTTGCAATAAAAACGCACGGCACTTATGGTTGCAATCCTTCAATTATAAGTAAATAACACCACAATAGTCTAACTGCAAAACCGGAATTAATTCCATGAAAACCAAACTCTCGCCTACTCTCAGTCCGACGGATGTTTCAAGTTTACAAATGTATTGAAAAACGGAAAAACGTCCTTACTCTGATGTTACAGCAACACGCGTACATGTGAACTGAATGAACAAGTTTGTTTACAACTTCAAGTCCATTAATTATATAGTAAGAATGTTAATGAGAACGCCGACAAGCTGTAACCTGGGTAAGAAGACATAATCCACTCCGTTATTGTTGCATTTATAATTCTATATTGATTCAAAGATACACGTCTATAGGCTCTTGTCAGTGTCCCCATGTTTCTTTGTATTCCGCTTGACAATGAACTATATCAGTAATACTCATTATGTCCGGGAGTAGATAATACTAGCAATAAGTATGGAAGCCGTGTACAGTACAATGTACGAGACAAAGAAGTACGGATGTTACTTAGTGCCATACATCAGGGGTGGTATTCAATATTGATCTTATTTCATTGGAGAATAAGGATATACGTAGCCTATCATACCGCCTGTAACTGACCAAGCGTTTAATATGGTGTGATCTGATTGGTTGTCCTTATCCTTATGTCAAGTAAGATGAACATTGAATACCACCACAGGTTGAGGCCCATATGGAAGATTGCATTATTGTAAATATGTTAGCCTCGTAAAATAAAGACTTTACTTACTTACTTACTCACAGGTCGTGTAGTTTGGATGTCATTTAGGGTACGGTTTTATCAAAGCACTTACGGAAACAGTTAACTAACGTTCTGATTTTAATTCTTATTATAATTTAAACCCTACACCTTTTTGACAGGGCCTCTAAGGATGACCTTTATCTACCCGTTGAATGACACACATTGGCACGTGATTTCAGACATTAAAGGACAGTAGAAGTTAAATTTCGAGGAAAATTTACACATTGGGGGACAGATAGGGTTTGTAGGAGTTCCTTGACTGACTGATAAATCATATTGAACAGCCCTTAATAACAAGATGCAGTCGTTGAAGAGCTATAAATAATTTAAATTTGAACGTATTTGATGAAACAATACTAAGGTAGCGGTGTGTGGATGTCATCTAGTGTTACAAACTACCTAGAAAGTTTAGTTCTGTTTTTTTTTCTTCATTTTAAGTTGGTATGTCATTTGTATTTAACTTTTTGGAATTTGTCTTCATTATATATGAAACGCCAGTCCTTGGTATATCATAATGAACCAAACTCTGTGTCGAGTATCTGAAGAATATCTGGAGTTCAAGAGAGCTATCCTTGTCAACGAAGACTCGCCTGTTCAACTCCAATGTAAAGTCGGTTCTGCTGTATGGAGCTGAAACATGGAGGACCACCAAGTCAGTTATCAAAGAGTCAAGACCTTCATCAACAGTTGCCTCAGAAGGATTCATAAAATCCGATGGTCAGACACGATCAGTAACGTCACGCTATGGGAGAGAATCAGAATTCTAAAAGCGATTTGATTCTATCTTAAATAAGGTAGTTATAACAAACACTTGCATTTTACGCGCCTACTTGTAATGGCAGCGTCCTTATGAGTCAACAATGCTTTTATATCAAATTATATCATGGCTATGGCAATTTACATCGATGTTAACTGAGGCGGTGTGGCTAAATCCGATGATAATTGATGGGGTGTGTCTTAATTTTCAAAGGCATGAGTGCAATTACTACAGTGCAGGATAATATTATCCTGTACTGTATACATGTATATACAACTTCATTGTAATTTACTTCGGTCAACGTGACCTCTATCGATTTTCGTGGTCGAGTTGTATTGGAGTCCACAACTTTAAAATCACAACACCGTGCTTTTGATTTTCATTGGACATATTAATCGGCCAGCATTGTAATACATTTAGACACGCCTTATGTTTACAAGGTGACAGCCAATGATATAAGTTAGAAAGAAAAACGTAACGCTTGGTTGTTTATTTTGTCTCGGGCTACGCCCCTCGACAAAATAAGACAACCTCGCGTTTGCGTTCTCTTTCTATAACTTATCTGTACTACGAATTCTACAATGGCCGAATTAATCAGGATTACTCCAAAAAAGCAGACTAAAGTTGTTGACAAATGTTTTATTTATAATTTACCGTTTATTAACATTGCGACTACGACCGAAGTAACGAGCTCTATGATTGGCTGAATTATAGATAGATATAAATAGCGATAGTGGAAATTCCGATTTCTGAAAATAGAAATTAGTAAACGTCGTCATCAGATCTTGCCGAAAGAAAGATCAAGTAGTACTACTTAAGACAGATTGCATCACATGTTGGTAGTTTCATCTGGGTACAGTTTTATCAAAGCACTTACGAAAAGCTCAACGTTACGTTCAAATTTAAATTCTTAATTATTCTTTAAAACCTACCTATTGAGGGCAGTTATTATGCTGTTTGACTTAGTTAGTTAGACATACCAATAATCAATATCAAATAGACCTTTTCCACAACTTGTAGCTGTAAAAGTGTAATGTACAGAGAATTAAAATTTGAACGTAAGTTTATGATTTCCGTAAGTGCTTTGATAAAACAGTACCCTGATCACCATTGATACAGTATGTGATTATAGTTCAAAACTTTTTTCCCTCGGAATCATATTACGTTATTTTTGGCATAGCTGTGCTTTAATGTTAATTCAAGTACATGTGCGTTTCCTCTATGTGTATGTAGGTAAAACTAATGGCCGTTTGGAGTGTTTAAGATTGTACAGTGGAAGTTCTCGGTTTAAAAACGCTACATTTTTTATATAGAAATATACTTTTCATTGTTCATTGTAATAAAACCGGACATTCTAAATGAAAATGAAATTCCTCTCTGGTAGACAAATACTCTTCGCTGTGGCGTTCCCCACCCGCGTCACATCCCCCCTAAAATAATTATTGTTGTTGCCTTTTTCACTTTTTTCCGGGAATAGTTTACGCAGTAGTTGCGTGCCTGATTTTTGTTTATGTTTTATAACACATTGTATATTAATATGGGAGTATTGTAGATGAACATTAGATGTCGAGTTCGAAAATCAGGGTGTCCCAAAACACGGGGACCTACCTATAACCCCTATAACGTATTTAATTTGTAATGAACTTGACTGTTCTTTTGTGAGAGTGTGTAAAAAAAGTGATCTCTACTCCTAAAACGGTGCTTATTAGTAAGTTTTGCTTTAAAACAGGAAGCGACGTCATCATTGTACCTAAGGCGTCAGTTACTGTTTTTGCGGACACGTGGAAAATGTCATCATTTAATAAAACATTGTTGTCTGAACATTTATTTTGAGAAGGTTTAAAGTCACCTGTGAAAAGCGAAGAACTTGGCGATGAAATAATGAAAGCGGCCAGGGAGAAAATGGTGAGGTTACTAGACAAAAGAGAAGCAGGCAACCTTCAAAATAGTCATTAACAATCACCAAAGAAGAAAATAGAAATATTAATTTATTATTATTGAGAACAATCAACAAGAAAGCTAAGTAAGAAGCAAAATTAGTCAGGTGAACTTTTTTCCAATATAACAGTTCATAGATACATCAGAGTCATTTAGTGTGTCAGCAATTATAAAAAAGCAGAAACCACTTATTACAACAAATTAGCTGCAAAAAGAGGATACGTTCCCAAGAAAGTACTGACATCTGACCTCATACGTTAGGGTAAGTGGCATAGATACAGCTTGGACATGAGCCATAAAGTGAATATATTTGTCATACATGATGAGCATAAGTTATGTGTATAATTATGTAGATCAACAGTACTTCAAGTCTTGTAACATATTAGCCGTAATTAGCCTTAAGAACTATGGTTCATATTCGTATATATCTTTAATATCAATGCCAACACCGACGTCACATATGTAAGGACAAGCGAACAGATACAGCGCAATGGACCAGTCACCAATAAATAAAGGCCTCAGTTGAGCAATAATAAAATTAATAATTTATATTTTGGTGGGATATTTAAAAAAACATTCATTGAATTCACTTGAATATGTTCGATCATGAAGTTAACTTGGCCGAACAATTTGGCGGAGTGATCAATACATACAGTTATCGGAAAGGAAAAAAATATTTTTACTACTTGGACTTTTTTTGATAAGTGATTGGGCAGTTGTCCTGTATCTTGGTTATGGTATACAAAATTTGACCATAGGGCGACTTATCACCCAGGTCATTAATGATTGGATACACTTAAGCCATTTGGTTGATATGTGTGTTTTCGACATGGTGACAGGAAGCTATGTATCGGTGCTATACACCGGACACATTACATAACCGGATTGTCAATTCGAAATACGAGCTAGGCGCACTTCTGCAGCGCCGGACCTGCCAGTGTGTAATGTCCCTCTCCCTTCAGGGACCTTCTCTCAGTCTGTCTTTCAGGCTGTATCTCCATGGGTAGAGGAAACACCTGCGCCCTTGTGGCTGCAACACTATATGTAAAGCACATTTGAACGTGTGTTCGCGTGAATAGGGCGCTTTATAAAACTGCTACATTACATTATTGATATTTAACTGTCCCATCGGATATCCGCAATTCGATACATTTAGTAAAGCTATTAATAAAAATTTGAAATTCTACCTAATACCTAGTTATACCTGTAACATCTTTAATATTTAATTTGATAAATTATTCCTGTATCTGCCATGGAATGATAATGTTATACATCGTGTGTTATTGTAAACAATGGTAAACAATGGGTATTCACAAGCATACGTGTTCGCCATAATGGACGTGTCAAGAGCGCTCCGTGGTGTACACGTGTTGGTTCTATTAATTCATTGTCACCAGATTCATCGATGTCATCATTATTAATCATCGTTGTCCTAATTATTATTGTTGCATGTGATTTTACATGATATCATATTTTCCACAGAACTGGAACCACTCCAATTATGTTTATCGGGATTGAACTATTCGATATCGCGTACTTCTAAGCGCATACAGTAGCATGATACTTCTTCCGTGTGTTGATATCGGCTGTGTTGTCATATCCTGTTGTTATTGGCTGAAATGTCCTTATAGTTTTATTATTAGTATTATTATTACGTATGTATCTATTCTATGTTATTTGTGCTTAGACCAAAACCAATTAAGCTATAGTTCTTTTAATATCCTTTTTTCATAATTATGTCAATTCTTTTCAAACATCCCGTTATGTTTATTATTGTAATTCACATGTCATTTTTATATGACCCATGATTGGTTAAATAAACAAGCATTATTCTAAAAAGGACGTAGCTTTAATATCAGTGTCAAAATCTACGAAAACTATACGCGTATTCCTTTGTCTAATATTGGCAGTAAATAAAGCGGTATATAAATTTAGTTATATACTTGTAACTGATTACTTTATGGAAATTGCAGACATATAGACGGGTACATTAATGAGTAAGGTACTTGCACGCACTTTTCACATTATGGAAATCGCCATCGTATTCCGCCATGGTGGTAATGATAGCACGTCTGGAGACATTTAACAGTGGGTGTTTTGATGATTTGATTGGATGTGTTATCATAAACTCATCAATGAGGCGATAATGAAGTACATGATTATAACCCTGTCCAATAACAAAATGTTTGTGTCTCACAACTAGTGCGAGAACTATTTTAGGTTTCGTCGGAGCGGTGCGAAAATATTAAGACCATAGCTCTTTAAGATGGACACCAACATTTGATTGACACGACGGAGTGGCTTATATGCCCAAAGCTCTTTGTGGTCAACACTGAAGAAGGTTGATGTAATCGAACGATTCGTATGCGAAATGCTCATTGCGACGAACACCGAAGTATGCTTGAGTTTTTATTGTCCGATTTTTATTATCTTTTGAAAAAACATTGAGCGAATAACACTCTTTGTGGTAACAAAAGTAATAGAAAGTCGGACACAGAAATCAGCTTTCGACAGAAACAACAGAGCAGGGACATAAAACGGAACAGTATGCAAAAAACTAGCCCTGCAAGAAAATCGCCTTTTTAAAATGACGAATAAATATTTTGCGATTTGATCATTTCTTATAAGAATATTAAAGTTTGTGTAATTGGCATTGTGTCGTGTACGTTAGGACTGTGCTGTTTTTATGTTTTCGGTGCTCGGCTGTTTAAGTGGAGGGCTGCATTCCCTGTCCAATTTGTTTTATCGTTTTGGAGATGTGTATGCGAAATGAACCCGAGTACTGGTTTTCAAAAATGTATACCATATTGTTATCCACAGACCTTTATGTCAGATCGTTCTAAACATGTTTTCGGCTACTAAATTGCATTCCTCATTCCTTGCGTCGGTACATCCTGAATAAGTATAGCGGTCATTGGCATCTTGATAAGCGGGTTTATTATGAGTACTTGTGGTTGAAGAGATACAAAGACGTTTCGAGACAATATAATAAACTGTTACGAGCGTACAGCAATTAGAGTTGTATCTAGATATTAATGGAACCATGTACATCTGTCATTCTGTACTTTACAAAAGGAGAAGCATTTATGTGTCCGACTATCAGCCCGAACAACAGTACTTTTACGTCATAACATAAAAGTTCTTACAGTGGCTGACATATTTGGTAGCTTAAACATGTACAGGGTGTTAAAAAAGTTCGTTCTAAAAATTTTAATTCATATAGTTTTATTTGAGCTATGTACGTAGCAGACAATGCTAATTTCTTACTCTAATAGTATCATTTAATGCCACAGCCATTAGAACAATGGTAGAACCCTCTGGATTTCAACTTGAAAACCTAATAGTCTTGTGTGGTCAGAAAAAATAAAATATTGAAACTAAAACATTGAGAACGAACTTGTTTAACACCCTGTATATACATGCGCCAGTATCAATAACTTTTATTTTGACAAAACTACTGATTTTGAGAATTTCCATCTTTTTACAGAATAATCTTAATAAAACAAAATGCAAAAGAACTTGTGTTAATATATTTAGTTTTAAGGAAGTAACAGATGTTTTTCGTCCCGTTTTCGGAGCTTATTTATGTGACGTCACAAACGTCATTCGACGTAACTTCATAATTACACAATTAAGCAATTCTTGATTTAGAATGTTCAAAATAGTATCGCATTTTACATTTATATTTAATTTTAAAATATATATCAAAATCGAATTGTTTACATTTAGAGAATGGCTGCTATTGATTAAAACAACTTTTTCTCAATCTGAGAACTTTTCCGAAGTCGGTTACCATAACAACGAAGTTTGTGATTTCGACATACTGCATGAGAAAATGTACAACTAACATAATTATAGTACTCAACGGTAAAATACTTTAAGTAGAATCAAAAGCTAGATGCCTTTTTTCTTATTTTAGAGCTTTTTCAAAACCTTGTTACATTACAGTATGGTAATTACATAATGTCAAAAGAGCAGGTTTTCCTGGAGACTGGCTCATATATAAAATACATCTCCATTTGCCAAACATATCTAATTGGAACACAATACTACGTAACAATGCGTTACATGAAGCCTCCTGCCTGCAATCAAAAAAAGATGATAGAAAGTCGGACAGGGAAAGCAGCACTCAACTAAGCCAACCGAGAACAGAAAATCCAATTACATGGCACAATGCCCAACATATAATCGAACGAAAAATTAACCGCAAAAGTCTCAGAGCTGTCAAAAAGATGAATGTACTAGTTTCAGCAATCAAAAAGTTGAATACTCTAGCTAAATGATCTAGGTTCAACAGTAAAGCGGCTGAACTTCATAGTCATCGCATTATCCCCGAAACATCATAAATGATAGAAATGTCATCTAAAACTACATTGAAATATTAAAAATGATATGTCACCAGGCTCGTTGTCAAGATACATGACTTTCTTCGCATATATGTAGGAAATGAATACTGCTATTGGATCAAATGCTTTTTTCATTAGAATCTATAAAGGATGATTTTTCACCAGGCTCGTTTTCCAGATACATGACTTTCTAATGACCTACCATTGTGTTTTGTTCATTTTATCTATTTCAATATTTTTGGTCGCTAAAACTAATACATGTGTATAATGTATGCAGACGCGGAACGCTTACTAACGGTGTCATTGCGGCTACCGACGTGAAGGTATTGCTGTTGTATCGAACCTGACACGATAACGAATCATTGGTAATTATGTGTGGAAACGGGCGTGTTTAACACAATTCGTATCATTGTAGTTACGAACAGCACGGTTATAAAATGGTGGTCAGTATGTGTCTGGAAAGCAAGGTACCGCCTTATATATATATATATATATATATATATTAGTCGATACTTTTAGCCATATACTCATGTAGATCTAAGTCGGATAGATATAGCATATATCGTCACCTGAGAAATACAATTCATCGCATAATGGATGATGTCGGATATTACCACGTGTCACGATTGATCGCCTACCACTGGTCTCTAGATGGACAACACAGTCATTGAACTCTACAACACATACTTTTACAATGAAACGAACAATTGATTGACTTAATCTCATGCATTCTCTCGGTCAAATACCTTTTGGCTTTATGCTGGTATTATCAAACAGTATGCACATAAAATGGTCATATTCGTTGTTGTCAGAATATTGTAATGAGTTATATATACGACAAATTACACTGTTGTTTATCTCAGAGGGGGCAAAACTCTGTAAACAATTCTCATATGGCGAACGTTGTCCAAACGATAATTATGTAATACTTGTAGTTGTACACTGGGAAGGTCATTTAGCCGATATACTGAGTTCAAAAACGATTATATTATATACTTTGTACTGAATAGAATCATTACGTTACCTGACACCAGGGGATAATTTCATTGCGACATAACGCGTTTACAAACGTATTCCCCAATATCTCTATATTGTTCATCAATATTATGTATTTTATACGGCACAAATTTTGATGCATTTTCATTAAATTTGATTTTGTCATTATCAAATATGATTGGCATATATTCAGGTCCATTTTTGTGTTGTTTTTTCACTATGTATTCAAGATTACAGGGTTTTAGCTGACACTATTTTTTTACTGTTATTCTATAACTTTTTAGGACTTCATACAGCGAACGGGAGGCCCGAGCTACCTTATGCGCATGCGCGAAATTACAAATACTGAATTTGTTCACCAGGCAGCCGGAATTGTCAATAAGAATGACCATTGAGCACACCAAATATCATCGATTATTTAAAAGCTGTTTGATATGATAAAAATCTTAAAATGAACATGATAGTGTCATGTATGTTAACATATTACATGTATATCAAAACGATTATATTAAGTCAGACAGGGAATGCAGCACTCGACTTAACCAGCCGAGCACAGAAATCATTAAACACACACAAAGGACTGAAAACACGGCATCCCGTCCTGAAAGTCTCCTGTCTCAGTCAGTCAAACTATAACGGAACGAGAGCCATGTGACGAGAAAACAATAACCGGACACCACACGCCACAAGGACAATCTACAACATATATATAGTGTACATGCAATTTTGAAAGATACGAATCAGCCTTAAAGGGTCGTATCCTCTACTCAGAAAACGTTTTATAATCTTGATAAACACATCATGAAAGTGAATATGACCCAAAACATTTCAAACTTTGTAAAGCACATCCCCATAAAATTCAGGCTGAGACAGACCTTGTCCCAGAAGTGTCTTTAAATCAATACCATATTTAGAAATAAGATCTGAATTACGCCTATTTTTGCAAAAGTTTATGGAAGCGATAGCCTTGTTGCAGTAACTTATTAGTAATACAAAGTTATTAAAGTCTTCCACTCGAGAACAAGCTCTAGCAAAATGGATTAATTGAGAAACGTAAACACCATATGAAGTTGACCGTTGAACATCTCCATCCAAGTGTGGGTAATTTACAGTATCGAAATTAAATCGTCTTTCTTGTCGTGAATTTTACTAACAATTTGACCTGCTTCTATTGCAAGATCGAGAATGATGCGTGTGTATCGGATGAATTAGCTTTGTTTAGTGTTAACTCGTCAGGGTAAACATACAAAGCACAATGTCCAACTGAACCAACCGCTCACAGGAAACATTAAACACATACAAGGCACAATGCCTAAGCAAACATCCACCCAGGTCCAAGCTGTCGAAAAATATAATGAATATTAGTTTCAGCAACTAAACGACTGAAATAGATAAATGAGCAAAAAACAATGGTAGGTCATTAGAAAGTCATGTATCTGGAAAACGAGCCTGGTGACATATCATTTTTATGATTCCAATGTTGTTTTAGATGATATTTCTATCATTTTAAGATGTTTCGGAGAAAATTTGATCCTTAGATAAAAGGCGCGTATGCCACCTTAAACTAGGTATTTCATCCGCTTTACTGTTGAAACTAGATCATTTAGCTAGGACATTCTGCTTTTTGATTTCTAAAACTAGTACATTAATCTTTTTGACAGCTCTGGGACCTGGGCGGTTCATTTGTTCGTTCGGTTATGTGTTGGGAATTGTGCCATGTAATTGTGGTATGTGATGATTTTCTCTTCTGTTCTCGGCTGGCTATGTTAAGTGCTGCTTTCCCTGTCCGACTTTTTATCATCTTTTTATGATTGCAGACAGGAGGCTTCATGTAACGCATTGTTACAAAGTATTGGATTCCACTTAGATATGTGTGGCAAATGGAGACGTATTTTATATTTGAGCCAGTCTCCAGGAAAACCTGCTCTTTTGACATCATGTAATTACTATACTGTAATGTAACAAGGTTGCTGCTGCTGGTGGTGGAGGCCATCCTTCAAACACATGGCTTGGTAGCGGTTGTCGGAGTATTTAATCAATTTATGAAAGAATTTACCTTTGTTAAGCTTGGCATTTACCCATTGTCCATTCCATACATCAAATTTACTGATAGAAACTTGGTTTATATCGAACATATGGATCAATCGCATGGGTGACAAAATGATTTATGTCTCGTTTATGGACATGTCATTTGCAAACGGTTAACTTTGTTTATCTAGAAACTGGTTTTGGACAGTTTGCAAGGGCATATATGATGGCGTCTCAAACAAGATAGGGGTATCCTAACTATACTTATCGTTCTTATTTATGATGATATACTTATTAGTTGTATGGATAGCTCCTAAAGATGTGCTAACACATTGGGTTACTTGCCTAATTGTAAATACTTCACCAGTTTCCAAAAAATATTATTTTTACGTAACCTTTTTGTTGCGGTATATGGATGGCTAGCATGAGGTTCAACTCCTAATAACTTTACACCACTTTTAAATTTCTTAAACTATCAAGTAGTTGATGAATAGGACATTACATGACACCATTTCACCATAAAAGTTATTTAAATACTGTATTTGCTCAGGATTAAGAACACAACGATTTCTAAATATAACATAATTGTCCCAATCATTTAGCATTAGTATGCACGAATAGACAGTGTTAATTGACAGTGTTATAGCTCCCCTGAACGGATTTTAAAATGTGAGGTATTAATTTAAAGCTCATACAATGATCTTTGATATACAGCTCACTATTTTTAAACATGCATTGATACAAGAAAGATACAGCATCAATTGCATTCCAATTTGAACAACCTTAGTAACAACTGCATATTGGTGACGGATATGGTTCGAAGGAGTTTATTAGCTGAAGCAGTATTATGCCACCATCCTTGATGAGGGCGTATATTGCTTTGCACCTGTTGGTCGGTCGGTCGGTCTTTTCAAATGGTTCCGTTCAATAACTCAAGAATGCTTTGCCCTAGGATCTTCAAACTTTTCAGGGTAAGTCATCAACAGTAGATGATCCCTATTTATTTTGAGGTCAAAGGTCATTGTGACCGTTACCATTTCTGACTATTCAAAAGGTTTCCGTTCAGTAACTCAAGGACGCTTTGCGGTAGGATCTTCAATCTTTACATTGAGGTTGGTAATCAACAGAAGAAGATTCCTATTGATCTTGAGGTCAAAGGTCAAGGTCACTGTGCCCTTCATCATTTTTTACTATTGTGCTGCCATTGGGATGTACGTAATTTACAAACATCTCTTGTATTGCAATTCCATTGACCACATTTTATAATCAGCAGTTATAATCATTAAACTTTATTATTTTTTAACAGAAATGATCAAATCGTAATATACTTATTCGATATTTTCAACACAGCTTTTTTCATGCAGGGCTAGTTTTTTGCATACTGTTCCGTTTTATGCCCCTACTCTGTTGTTTCTGTCGAGCGCTGATTTCTATGTCTGACTTTCTATTACTTTTTTCACCACAAAGAGTGGTATTAGCTCGATGTTTTTTCAAAAGATAATAAAAATCGGACAATAAAAATTCAAAAATACTTAGGTGTTCATCGAAATGAGCATTTCGCATACGAATCGTTCATTGACATCAACCTTCTTTGGTGCTGACCACAAATAGCTTTGGGCATACGAGCGGCTCCATGGTGTCAACCAAATTTCGGTGTCCATCATAAAGAGCTAAGGTCTTAATATTCTCAAATGAGCTTTATCACATAACCTGCCGTGAATATTGTTCGGCACTCACAGACTGTGCCATAAATATTTAAATATCTTGATGTGACGTTAGCAAATCCATGCATTGATCCGTCAATGACGTCAGGATAAAATCAACATCGCCAAGACGTCGCGCTCATTGTACCACTGAATTTTGGCTGAAACAAATGCAGCGTACATCATCCTTTTGAACAAGAATGTGCAATTGTTAAGGATATGTGATAAATAGAATCTTACATTCGTGCTCATTACATACGAGTTTTATTTAACTCGTCGACAAAAAACAATATGACACAGCCTTGTGTCATATCATTTTGTCCACTCGTTTAATAAAACTCGTATGTAATGAGCACTCATGCAAGATCCTCTATTTACGCACCGCTCCGACGAAACCTAAAATTGTTCTCGCACTTGTTCTGAGACAAAAACATTTTGTTATTGGACATGGATATAATCGTGTACGTCTTTATCGCCTCATTGGTGAGTTTATGATAACACGTTCAATCAAATCATCAAAACACCCACTATTAATGTCTCCAGAAGTACTATTATTAACACCATTGCGGAATATGATGGCGATTTCCATAATGTGAAAAGTGCGTGCTAGTGCCTTACTCATTAATGCTCTCGTCTTTATGTCTGCCATTTCCATAAAGTAATTACATGTAGATATATAACTAAAGTTAAAAAACCGATTCACGTACTGTCAATATCAGACAGGAACTAGCATGAAATGTTCATATGTTTGGGTAGATGTTGTTGACACTGGTCTTTAAGTCCTTCATATGGCAAACACAGTCATGTTACATGTACCAAATACTTCAGAATCGATATACATACTAGTGATGGTTCCAATTCAAGTGGAAAATATTCAATATTATGTTTTATCACATGTATCAATAAAACCAAATATTGACAACATGTGATTATAGATAAAATAAGATCAGATTGAAAATGGTGCTCCGGTTTTACAATTCTCTACACGCCTCCGATTGCCCCTTGTAATGTGTCTATAACTTGATTCAATTTCAGCAAGGGACTGACGTTTACATGGCTAATATCTTATTTATATTCGACGACACCAGATGCCTAAAAAGGTCGCAGAATGTTGCAATAAACATCATTATTGATTGTTCATGATGTTGTACAGATATTTTATAAATAATTGATAGACTATCGTTATTAAAGATGTGTTTCTAGTTTGTTTACTAACATGCGCCTTAGTCTAAGGTCATTCAGCTAGGACATTCAGCTTTTTTAATGCTTGTACTAGGTTGTTCAGCATTTTGACGGCAGATTTCTCGTTCAGTTATGTGTTATAAGTTGTGCCGTGTAATTGTGATATAGGTCGTTTGCAGCGAAAAAAATCATCTACATTTTAAATGTCTGTAAATCTATTCATCAGAGGTTGATAAAATTTACATAGAGCAATAATTTCATTCTACCTACTCTCATTTCAAATTTCATAATTTTCAATTAATTATTTTATTACTCGATATGAAGACAACACCATTTCCAGTAATATTCGATTTAATCACACACTAACATGGTTTCTAAATAATTCAACGTATAATATAAATAAGGATAAGTTAGGCCGCTCAAGACAATACCGGGTATCCGTGTATGTCTGTAAATCCCGTCGACCGAAAGGAAAACGGATTCGTTATACGTAATTTGATTATGCTCCCACTGATTATTCTACTACCCTTGAGATGTACTACGACTTCCACAGTGCGAGCCACAAGCCGTGGCTGTACGTAAGACACCAACCAAGCTGTAAATCAACCGACAGTCAGATCGCGATCCCCCCACCATCGGGTTCCCGGAAAATGGAAGGGACCGCAACCCGTGCCGATCCAATGTACAGCCCGGATGCAACAACACTGTGAGACACACAAGCCGTGGTCGTATCATGCCAACTTACTGAGCCACAAGCCGTGGCACTGTATACACAACCAACTTACTGAGCCACAAGCCGTGGCACTGTATACACAACCAACTTACTGAGCCACAAGCCGTGGCAGTGAGTACACAACCAACTTACTGTGCCACAAGCCGTGGCAGTGAATACACAACCAACTTACTGGGCCACAAGCCGTGACCGTGTGTACACAATATCAACAACCTAGGAATTACCATTAGAGGAGGGCAAAACCTAATACTACGCAACAGACACACTCACTGATCAACCGTATGATACCTTTCCGTAGTACATCGTTAAGTCTCAACCAATTTAGATTCCCTATCAGAGGCACCTCATTCCCAGTCGGGTCCCCGGAACGAGAAGAGGAGCCCTGATCGGTCAAACACGTTTAAAGTACATAAACTATTTAATATTGTACGAAATACCTAGGTAACATCCGTATTCCTCTCGGTCGACCGAATTTTTCCGCCACAATAAATTATAAAATTTATACCCCAAAAATTCTGAAAAACGCAACTCAGTTCCTTAAGATCATATCCCAAATATAATCTAAATAAAACCTAAACCTACATCATTAAGGTGAATTCAATCCAACGGAAAACCCCCAGTATTTGCAACGATATCCGGTGTGGATATATCAAATTGTCCAATCGTCTTAATTGAAGGCCGACTCTATTAACTCGTTGAACTGCAAATCCTGAAACTATACTGTATAACATGAATTTACATTCCGAACATGTGTTAGCTTCCAAGAAAATGTTGACACTTTAAAGTGAACTTGTAAGTATCTTACTCGGGGCACAGCGTTTGTTTTCTCATCAACAACGTCTGGCTCGAATGCCTATATGTCGCCATATTTATATGGCGTTGCTGGGCTGCCTAAACTTGAATGTAAAGTAAACAATCTGACCATCGACAGCACACGTTACTTCTCATAAGAAACCTAGCAAGTTGAATGACTCTATAATCTCACATACAGTACAGAGACAATTACCCGGCCCCGACACAAGCACGAATACAATACAAGTTCCTGTATTGATAATATCAACGTTCGAGCTAATCGTCAATATCGGTCCCTTAGCTCTGTTTTTGTACCACACATCGAGCGCCCTCGTGATACTCTCCGCTCATGAGAATAATCGACAGCACACGTCAAGAAGGTCGAGGATCATGCCACACTCTCCGAACCTTACGTTTCTCTGATACAAACAACGCATTCCTCTGCAAAAACTCAAACCAAACCAACAATTGTACCGTAAAATGACTGACAGTCACATATGTACTAATAACTTAGACAGCTTCGTAGTAACAGAGTGGTGTAAAAACAAGTACATCACAAATTGTACTATGCGTATGTATTAATTATACTTAACTTAGACTGCAGCTTGATCGGATGCCCTGTTAAAGGCAGTGAATACACAACAAAGTCGAGTAAAAAACAAAGCCTTCTCGTTGACGTCGATCCGTGTCCTAGCTGCGACAGCATCCTGGTTTCTCTTTAATAAGATTACCACTACAATATACATAAATATTTGTAATAAGCAATGACTGCACTAACTTCTCAAACAAACCCTCATAGTAAAGTAGGCCTAGGACCACGAGCTCCTAGAGTCTAATTGAATACAGGCCACTGTTAATTTAATGCTATTATGTGTTATTTGAATACTAGGATAGACCCCCATGCATGTACATAGGTCACTAAATTTCTTACTCGTATCCTAGATCAAGAAAATGAGAAAATGTACATTCCACTCGGACCAGCACGTAACGACATCCTATACCCTGCTGATAAAACGCTTGACTCATCGACAAGCCTGGCTTACTGTACTATGAGTAAGACTTGAGTCAGCTATAGTTCGGAGAAATTTACCTGATCCCGACACCCACGCCCGAACACAACACAAGGTTATTGCGCTTATCATACAAGTTTTTGCCAGCAAACTTGCAATATCGGTCTACTAGATTTGTATTGATATTTCACATAGAGCGTCTTCGTGACATTTTCCCCCTCATGAAAACATACCAACTACCAACATAGACCAAGTATCAACTGTTAAATAAGCCTAATAACAGTTCGATATGCGCGTCAATCTCTCCGGACTATACCTGATTTGTAGACGCTATAGCCTAGTCTCACAAAAGCAGTGATCAGTCATCCACAACTACATGTAAAAAGTAAGAAAAAGTAAGAAAACCGTGCAGTTGATTGACATAAAGTACCAGTTACAATCTCGTGATCAAGTTTGAATACACAACTGCCCATGGTATGTGACTTATAAAAACTTCGGCGGCTGTTTTAGCCATAAACATGAATGACACAAAAAGTTATCTTCACAAACCAAGTGTCTAATCAGCCGAACTCTACATAGTGGCAAACTATAAAAGAAATGTTCAGTCAAAACAAGTCCGTTAATTTAAACCACGTGCCTGGTAATATACGCCAGTTACCCCTGAACGGTCTGAAACAAAATATATAATTCGTCCCATAAACAAAATAAAATTTCAACACGTGGCCTTACCGCGTGTTATATAGCATAGCAAAGGACATTTGGCCTGTCGCTAATAATTACTCGTGTTTTTCTCTACCGTACTTTAAGCACGTGGCGGTTAAATTAGTAAAGTTAGGTGACAAAGATGTAATACCCGCTTCACTATTCAACCAATACATTATTATACTAATAATCAATACACATCAATATTCAATGCAGACATGTTGAAATAACGGTACTAAAAGTCAATCCTCGACTCGACCGTTTCCGACTAATCCGACTTATAAGTTTCTATAAATTTACCAAACCGTGTACATAAACCTGTTCCACTAGTCACAGTAAGAGAACTACAAAACAAAAACGCATTACTTATCTTTTTAACCCTCTTCTACCTCACATCAGGAGTGTTCAAATTCGCCGTTTCTCCAGATGTGTTGACCTTGAAACCACACCGAAAAATGAAAATATTACTAACGAACTGTCTGGATGTAACTGAACAAGTGCGCGGTGCACGAGATTTACTGAATATATACCCTCTGATGGTACCCTATTACGACGCTGTCATACAGCGATAAAACAGGACCCAGCCAAAATCGACCAGGTATGACTAATGCCTTTCGGACAAAGCTGGTGCGTAGCCAACACGTTTAGTGGGGATCTCGAAAAAATAAATATAATTATTTTAATTCTAAAATAATTTTGCATTATTTAAAAAACTTTATTATTTATTGTATATTAATATTATATGCATTTTGACACTTTAACGCAGGGAGGTAATCTGGTATTCCATTGATATTTTACTGTCATTTTTTAACTGTTATAATCCGTGATCAACGAGATTGACATTGCTGTGATGAAAGCGAAATTTATTATTTGTTTTGGTATGTCGCTTGTGTGTATTCAGATAATGTATAATGATATCGCGAAAAAGCAGTGAAAACCAAGTCCTTATTCACTAAGCCACATAAGTTATGTATATACTCATATATGTACATATTATATAATAATGTTAAATTAAGAACTTCTTAAAAGCAATGTACATGTACATAATGTTTATGTACACAATGACATGTAGTCTTATGACTGAACCAGTCCTAAATAAATGAGTTATATACATCTACCAAAACATTTAGTAACGGTCTGAAATCGACCTTCACACGTTTGAAGAATGCATAATATTAAGCAGTCAAAATCGTTTAAAGAAGCTGTAAAATCCGTGTTGTTATAGTACGAGAAGGAGGCTGCAAGACGCAAGCCATTTTTACGTTTAAACCCGACAATATGATACACACAAACAGTACATATGCACAGACGGGCCTCGTATATGCTATATTAAATAGGTTACAAATACGTAAATCTACCGTTAGACGTGTCACGTGACCATAAAATTGGCTGTTGGGTGTATCGAGTCTTCTAACATGAAGTTTCACTGTAAACTACAAATATTTTACATAGAACTTATGAACAAAACTTTTTTCACACATGCCCGACGCTGCTTAAATTTAATTGTGTATTAGGTAGATACATTTAATTCACTCGTGCAAACTCTCATACTTGTAGGTGCAGTAAATACTGAGAAATCTTCATTTTAGATTATTTATTTCGCCTCAAACGGACTGTATGTGATTTGTTTATGTTTTCTGTGATCGGCTGGTTAAAAAGATAATATTAGGTCAGACAGGAAAGGCAGCACTCAGCTTAACCAGCGGAGCACAGAAAATATAAAAACACACAAGGTACAATGCCCACCCAAATCAGCCGAGCACAGAAAACATAAAACGCACGATGCCAAACTTGACGTGACGTTAGCCAATCCATACATTGATCCGTCAATGAGGTCAGGATAATATCAACGTCGCCATGACGTCGCGCTCATTGTACCGCTGAATTGTGGCTGAAACATATGCAGCGTACATCATCCTTTTGAACAATAATGAGCGTGTTCTAAGGTTATGCGATAAATAGAATCTAACATTCGTGCTCATTACATACGAGTTTTATTAAACTCGTCGACAAAAACAATATGACACTCGGCAAAGCCTTGTGTCATACCATTTTGTCCACTCGTTTAATAAAACTCGTATGTAATGAGCACTCATGCAAGATCCTCTATTTATCGCATAACGTATGATGTCGGAATTGATACCATATATTACCACGTTACACGTTCAATCGCCTGCTACTGGTCTCTATATGGACAAAACAGTCATTGAACTCTTCTACACTATACCTTCTGCAATATAACGAACAAACGATTGACTTAATCTCATGCATTCGGTCAAATCCCCTTTGGCTTTATGCTGGTATAATCAAACACGTAATACGGTATGCACATATTTGATCCTGTTCTTTGTTGTGAGAATATTGTAATGAGTTATATATACGACATATTACACTGTTGTTTATCTCAGAGGGTACAAAGCTCTGTAAACAATTATCATATGGCGAACGTTGTCCAAACGATAATTATGTAATACTAGTAGTGGTACACTGGAAAGGTCATTTAGCCGATATACTGAGTTCAAAAACGATTATATTATATGCTTTGTACTGAATAGAATCATTACATTACATGACACCAGGGCATAATTTCATTGCAACATAACGCGTATACGTATTATCCAATAACTCTATATTGTTCATCAATATTATGTATTTTATACGGCACAAACTTTGATGCATTTTCATTAAATTTGATATTGTAATTATCGAATATGATTGGCATATTCAAGTCCACTTTAGAGTTGTGTTTTCACTATGTATTCGTGATTACAGGGTTTCAGATGACACTATTTTATTACTGTTATTCTTTACATTTTTAGGACTTCATAAAGCTAATTGAAGAGAGGCCCGAGCTACCTTATTATTACAAATACTGAATTTTTGCACCAGGCAGCCGGAATTGTGACTAATTACAATAGGAATGACCATTTAGCACAAAATATCATGGATTGTTTAGCTGTTTGATATAATAAACACCTTAAAATGAACATGATAGTGTCACATATGCAAAAAAATTATATTAAGTCAGACAGGGAAGGCAGCACTCAACTTAACAAACCGAGCACACAAAACATGAAAAACACACAAAGCACTATGCCAAACTGAACCAACCGCTCACAGGAAACATAAAACACATACAAGGGACATTGCCCAACTAAACAAGCAAACATCGCCCAGGTCGTAGCCGTCGAAAAGTATAATGAATTACAATGTATCATGACCTGTCAGCATGTCAGACCTGTAACTACAATAATATTATATAAATATCAGGTTTCTGCCTACGTGACATTGATATTGTCAACCTGAGGGCAGAATGTCACCCCGAGGGGAAGCCGAGGGTGTCATTCTGTTTCGAGGGTTGACAATAACAATGTCACGCAGACAGGCATCTGATATATATTTATTATACCGAACACTATTATAAGTCTAACGTTCATTGCTATGATTATCATATTTATAAACTGTGTACATGACTGTGCGTTCATACATTGTTGTGTATCAATTTCACATTAAATGACATTCAAAATGTCAGGTCGGTCACATGACTTGACAGTCCGTTTTTGGTCGATCACGTGTCAAAAAGGTTGGACGTGTCGATGACAGTCGAAATATCTGCTTCTGGGGTAATGGGACTTTAGCATTGTAGAAAAAAGTGAGGTATAATAAACTTCATTCGCGTGATACACTTGTTACATAATACTATGACGTAACAATTACATGCACTGTTATTCGTAGACTTTTGACGACTGAAACTAGGTCTTTCACCACTTTTTACAGCTGAAACTGCGTCAGTCATCTTTTGATAGCTGAAATATGGTTATTCGGCTGTTTGACAGCTGGGCTTGGACTTTCGACGTTTTGACAGCTGACACAGGGGTTCAGTTAATTTTTCGTTCAGTTGTGTGTTGGGCCTTGTGCCGTGTGCAATATTTTACTTTATTTTGTTACCATGCAATGTCCGTAACGCCAATGGTAACAGTCGTCAACATGTTACGATTGTAACCAAACAATCAATGCTGATAATCGTGTTGAAGCCGTTTGAGCACCTACATACAATAAAGATGATAGAAAGTCTAACAGGGAAGGCAGCAATCAACTTAGCAGCCGGACACAGAAAACATAAAAACCACCACATACCACGTAGGGCGTATATAAGTAAACACACTAGAATCACACTTTTAATAATGTAAGTTTATGAAATATTTTACAATATCTGCACAACATCATGCATAATCAATATCGATGTTTCTATGAACTATAAACCCTTCATTGAAAACGAATTAAGTTATAGACACATTACAAAAGGCAATTGGAGACGTGTTGGGAATTGCATCATTTTCAATCTGATCTTATTTGTCCATAATCATATGTTGTCAATATTTTGTTTTATTGTTACCTGTGCTAAAACCTAATATTATATATTTTCCACTTGAATTGGAACCATCAGTATAATGTATGTCGATACTGAACTATTTGGTAAGCGCATACAGTAAAATGTGTTGAGATCGCATGTGTTGTTAAATGAAGGACTTAAAGACCAGTGCCAACATCTTCCAAAACATACAAACATTTCATGATATTGTCTGATATTGACAAGAAATAAAGCGGTACTTAACTTTAGTTCTATACTTATATGTGATTACTTATTGTTAACGACAGGCATATAGACGGGTACATTAATGTGTATGGTACTTGCAAGCACGTTTCACATAATTGAAATCGCCATCGCATTCACCAAGATGGTAATGATAGCATTTCTGGAGACATTAATAGTGGGTGTTTTGATGAATTGATTGGATTTAAACTCATAAACTCATCAATGAGGCGTTAATGGCGTTCATGATTATATCGATGTCCAATAAAATAATGTTTGATTCTTACAACTAGTGCGTGAACTATATCAAAGAAACTTTCGGCTTCGTCGGAGCGGTGCGTAAAGCTCAGTTGAGAGTATCAGTTAAGACCATAGCGTGATCCGTGGCGGCGCATTTGAACTTTCGATTTGTTGATGAAACTGTAAGGGACATTCAGCGTTTAAGTTTTTCGTTCAGTTGAGTGGTTGGCATTGTGTCGTTTGCTTTAGGTCTGTGTTGTTTTTATGTTTTCGGTACACGGCTGTTTAAGTGACTATGCCTTCCCTGTCCGAATTTAATTATCTTTTTGTAGATAAAATCACTGAAGTGGGTTGACATTATAGGGCGATCTGTTTCAATAAGCTTTTTGATTGTGCCAAGTAGTGTGTTACGTAGGCGTGATGTTCCCGAGTACTAATGTTTTTTTAAATGGACAATACAGTGTCAGTTCGTTCTAAATGTTTTCTGC
This sequence comes from Spisula solida, assembly GCA_947247005.1. NCBI lineage: Eukaryota > Metazoa > Mollusca > Bivalvia > Venerida > Mactridae > Spisula > Spisula solida. Next base: position 39,423,205 of record OX365958.1, on the reverse strand, counting down.
TACTAAATTGGATTCCTCATTGTTTGCGTCGGTAAATCTTGACTGATTCTAGCGGTCTTTGACATCGGGTTTATGAGAACTTGAGTCGAAGAGATACAAAGACGTTTCGAGACAATATAATAGACAGTTATGAGCGTATGACATTTACAGTTGTATCTAGACATTAATGGAACCGAATACAACTGTCATTATGTACTTTACAAATGGAGAAATGTTTATGTCCCCTACCATCAGATACAACCCAAACAACAGCACTTTTACGTCGATAAAAACATACAAGTACTTACAGTGGTTGACATGCTTGGTAATTCGATAAATCATCATGTAAGCGTTTAGTTACATATATTTGTGAAATGTACATTACCTATGTGCATAATGCTAAACCATGTATACACTTATAAGTGTGCATGTATATATTTACCAATAACTTGGTCAAAGTGTGTTTTATTTTGTTGAAATGTTCAACATATTAGCTTGGATATGTGGAATTAAAATTCAGTTGGTTTTATTACAATCTGATAACAATTTGCACAAACAGAATAAACAAATCATAACATTAGCAAAAGCTAATGTCACACGTTTTTGCCGTGTGTTCGTCGGGTGTTTATCAGGCTGTTAATGCAGCTATGTATCCTCTTTGCAGATCAAGCTCGTGGTCAAGTGTATGTACTTTTCACCAAGACAGAAATATAGAAAACAATGATAAGAGTAAAGCCCAATCTAGGTTTATAACTACTCACAATTTAAACTGTATTTTTAAAAGTTAAAAATCACCATTTGTTTGTCAATGAGTAAAAAATCACATAATTTTGTGTTATTTGAATGTAACAATATATCTGAAGTTCTAATTGACCATAACTAAACAAAATTGCACTTGCGCGTAAATTTCTCGTGCATTTTACATGTTTTTATGTATTATTGTTCAGTGATTCGCTGAATAAAAAAACTATATTAATCTAATCTTGTGTTATTCAATAGCATGTACACAAAATTTCATGCAGATATATTCATAAATAAACAAGTTATACCGAACGAAAAAATGAACGCTCAAGTCTTAGCGAACCAAAATATGAAGTTACTAGTTTCAGTTATAAAAAAGCTGATTGCCATAGCTAAATGACAAATTTCTACAGTAAACCGGCTCAAATACAAGTATCTCGTTTTAGCTGTCTGAAGTCCTAAAAGGTTAAAGAATAGCGTGTTGAAGTGAATACTTAGTATATGCCAATCATATTTGATAATGACAATATCAAATGTATCCCTTGGTGTCATGTAATGTAATGATGCTATTCAGTATTCAGTATAAGCATATCATATTCTTGTTAAATTTATTATATCGGCTAAATGACCTTTTGATGAATACAACGTGGAAATTTACATAATACTAGTATTTCATAATTATCGTTCGGACAACTTTCACCATATCCTTTCCGATACCACGATTGTTTTGAGGGCTAGGAGAAAATCATGTGGACCCTATACCCCGTCCCTGAGACATTATTGATTGGCAGCACTAATAAAAACTCGATATATCCGGATGCTATACATCTGCCAGAAAGTGAAAGTATTCAAAATTGTCAACATTTCGACTAAAGGTCACTGGAAATGATGATGTGACAGTGACCCTTAGGCGAGTAACTTCTTTTTAGCTTGCTAGTCCCAACATTTGGCCTCTTTATGGCATTCATTCCGACCCCTTTGTCTAATCTTATATTCTTTCTATAGAAATGTTAATGCAAATACACAGGGATTCGTACCGCAATGGCGGGTATAACCAGTAATTTCAGTTTTAGAAAATCAACGTTCAAAGCCCTCTTTTAAAGGGGGCCAGCGGGCTAAAAAACCTGTGCACGACCTTGGGCCCGTAAAATCCTTTAGTCTGGGATGCTTGTGTACCCACGACAGCGCAGTTCCCGAATTTGGGCATCTAGGTCCTAAACTACGGAAGGCCGAAATGGCCGCCGCGGCCAGTCTGCATTTGTACGTTATGGTAGCGGGAAGGATATGAGAATTGTTTACCAATCTTTGTTCCCGCTGGGATAAACAACAGTGTAATCTGTCGTATATATAGCTCATAACAATATCTTCACAACAAAGAAAATGATCTATTTATGTGCATACGTGTTTGATAATACCAGCATGAAGCCAAGGGGGATTTGACCGAGATAATGCATGGTATTAAGTCAATCGTTTGTTCGTTCTATTGTTGAAATTAATGCTGTAGAGTTCAATGACTGTTTTGTCCATATAGAGACAAGTGGTAGGTGAATAATCGTGTCACGTGATTATATAGTGTATGGTCACCGACATCAACAAAACGTTATGCGATAAATTGTATTTCTCAGGTGACGAAGTGATGATTATATGGCTAAGATACTTATAAAAAACGTTTAGCAAGTTGGACCATTTTATTAGTTTTCGTGAAGTTGCATGAGATTTAACCGAAGGAAAGTTTTTCAATCTTATGATCAATTTATTCCGTATGAAATTCAACCATTTAAGTGAAGGAAATTTTCATCCTAACGTATATAAGGCCGTTTGACCATGATATCAATAAACGTCATTAAAAAAAGTTGCCCAAGGGTAATGCCGATGCGCCCACCTGATTTTATACAGTGACTATGTGCTAAATCATAATCAAAAGAGAAAAAAACTATATACCAAAAATCCAGGTTCATGTCTACCTGGCCCAGCCTATAAGGTTTGTGTCTCACAACTAGTGCGAGAACTATTTCAAGAGTAAAGGTTTCGTCGGAGCGGTGCGTAAAGCTCTGTGGAAAATATTGGTTAATACCATAGCGTAATCCGTGCGTTTTAGCTTTCGATTGTTTGACAGCTGCAACTGTTAGGTACTTTCGGCGTTTAAATTCATTTTTGTCGTTCAGGTGTGTATGGCATTATGTCGATTACTTTTAGGTCTGTGTTGTTTTTATGCTTTATGCACTCGGCTGTTTAAGTGGAGTGCTGCCTTCCCTGTCTGATCTTTTTAGAGCTAAGTTGGTTGACATCATTGACCAAGTTGTACACAATAAGCTTTTTGTTGGCGCCATAGCGTGTTGCGTATTTGCGATGTTCTCGAGTACTGGAATTCGAGAATGGGCACTATAGTGTAATTGTGTCCGTAACGTCAATGACACTAGTCGTAAGCATGTTACGATTGTTACCAACAAAGCAATGTTGATAATCGTGTTGAAGCTGTTTGAGCACCTACATACCATAAAGATTATAGATTGTCGAGCAGGGAAGGCAGCAAACGACTAAACCAGCCGAACAAAGAAAACATAAAAACATCACACACCACATAGGGCGCATGTTAGTAAACAAACTAGACACACGAGTTTGATAATGAAGGTATATGAATTATTTATACAATATCTGCACAACATCATGCACAATCAATGTTGATGTTTATTGCCACATTCTGTGACATGTTATAGGTATATTGTGATGTCTACTATAAATGAAATATTAGCCCTGTAAACGTCGCCTCTTCGCTGAAATCGTATTAAGTTATAGACACATTACTAAAGGCAATCGGAGGCGTGGGCATTTTATGGGCATCCGGTGCTGTCGACTATAAATACGATATTTGCCATGTAAACGTCGCTACCATGATGAAATGGAATTAAGTAATCGACACATTTCAAAAGACAATCGGAGACGTGTAGAGAATTGTAAAACCGGAGCAACATTTTCAATATGATCTTATTTATCCATAATCACATGTTGTCAATATTTTGTTTTATTGTTACGTGTGCTGAAACATAATATTATATATTTTCCATTTTAATTGGAACCACCACTATTATGTGTTTTGAAACTAACTATATGGTAAGCGCATACAGTAACATGATTGTGTTTGATAGCCGGTGTTGTCATACGGACTTAAAGACTCATGTCAACATCTACCAAAACATACGAGCATTTCGAGCTAGTTCTTGTCTGATATTGACAGGAAATAAAACAGTACCTAACTTTAGTAATATACTTGTATGTGATTACATATTGGAAATGGCAGACATATAGACGGGTACATACATGTGTAAGGCCAAGCGACGCACTTTCACGTTATAGAAACCGCTGTCGTATTCCGCCATCGCATTGTGGTAATGACAGTACTTCTGGCGACATTAATAGTGGGGGGTTGCTGCTTTGATTGAACGTGTTATTATCAACTTATCATCAATGTGGCGATATTGCGACATTTTATATATAAATATTCAACAATGCTTTGTGTCTTACAACTAGTGCATGAACTATTTCAAGAGAAAAGGTTCATCAGAGTGGTGCACAAAGCTCTGATGTGAATATTGGATTAGTGTAATCAGTGTGCTCAACGATCTTAATGGTGGACATCGATGATGAGGTGAGACCATGGAGTGGTTCCTGCGCAGAAAGTTTGTGTGGTACTCACCGACGTGGAGTGGTATCATCGATCAATCCGTACGCGTAACGGTCTTTATTGTAAAAGTCATGATAAGCAGACATCTTGCGTAGCACTCAACAGAAACAGCAGAGCACAAACGACACAAGACCGGCCTAAAAATGGATAGCCCTGCAAGAAAGTGGCTAAGTCAAAATGACGAAGTTGGGTGACACCGTCTAGTTGTCCGATCGGACAAAGATCTTTTTGGCTTGCATCAATATTGGTTTGACACCACGGAATGATTCATATGCGCAACTTCTTGTTAGGTGATAACCAAAGAGGAGTGACCCCATCAAGCGATCCAAGCGCACAACGCTCTTTTGTGGTGAACACAGAAGTTGGGTTGGCGCCATTGAGCAATTCGTACGAGTAACTAATTTGAATGGCAAAATATAATAACAAAACTCATATGACAGGCAACACTCGACATAAACAACAAAACACGAGAAGTATAAAAGGAACAGTATACAAATTACAAACCCTGCATGAAAATGGCCTTGTCAAAATAACGCATATTTCGAATTCAAGAACTCTGATCAATTATATTTATAAGTTAGATTATTATAATTATTGTCGGTTTTGGAGCCTAAAACACAGACGTTTGGAGCATAATTAAGCGATGTGTACGCACAAAGTTCTATTTTTGCGCCATGGTGTGTTACGTATGCGCAATGCTATCTAGCATTGAATTTCAAAATTTGGCGCCATAGTGTAATCTTCAGGCTAAATATCAGTCCGTTCTGAATTTGTTTTCTCCTACTAAGGTTGCATTTCTCATTCCATGCGCCAGTACACTCTGAATTAGCCTAGCGGTCATTGACATCGTGATAAACGGGTTTATTAAGAGTGATTGTGGTTGAAGCCATACCAATGTTTGAGAAAAAATAACTGACAGTTACGAGTGCAAAACGATTAGTACAGATGTATGTAGACATCAATAGAACCACATACAACTGTCATTCTGTACTTGACGAATAGAGAAACATTAGTTTTTTCCAGACCGCCACATACAACCCAAACAACATTTCTTTTACATTAATACATAAATGAACTGATAGCTGACATACTTAGCATTTCGTTAAATCAGCGTGTACTTGTCCTGGAAAACATGTATGCAAAGCTACTTGTATTTGTGAAACGTATTTCATTACTAAGTGTAATGCTAATCAATACCATGTTATCTATTCTTTTGCCAAGCATATCTAAGCTGAATAAGAAACTGTGTAACAATGTGATACATAATGTAGTCCATATCCAAGATCTTACAAATAGATTTTTTTATCAAATTATTGAAGAGATCCAACAATGATTTTCGGTAAGCTTGATATCAAAGCAGTCGATTTGATTCGATGAACTTGATGTATGACCGTCGTTATTTTAAGCAATCAGATGCTTTGGGTAAACTTGAATTATTCCTCTCACACGAGCTATCGGCTTGTAGGATGTCTTAAAATGTTAGTAGTTAAATCCCACATAATAATGCAAGTACATGCGGTTTATGTGTAGGTGTCCGGCACGGATTCCAAGACTGTGAGCTCGAAACCAGAAATCAGTGTTGAATCTGTTCTCTAATGTAGTTATGATATTCTGTCGGTCCAACAGACTATACTATGTTTCGTAACTGAAATTGTTTTATGCACAAGTTAAACATAATCGTTTGGGGAGCGTTCGTCATATGATAATTGTTTACAAATTTTCGTTCCCTCCAGGTTAAACAACAGAGAAATATCGCGTTGATATAGCTCATTAAAATATTCTTACAACAAATAATGGGATCAATTTATATGCATACTTGTTTGATAATACCAGCAGTAGTACCCAGCCCTAATCGATATAATCACGTGATTGAATATAGTATATCAACGCCGACAGCAACACTACGTTATGTGATGAATTGTAATTATCAGGGGACGATATATGCTATATCTATCCGATTCACATAATAATAAGACTTATAGTTTCGGCCAATATATGGCCGTACCTTGCTTCACGGACATAGACCGACCAATTCTTTAAAACCTTTGCAATTGTTGCTACAATAGCATTAACTATTTTAAAACATGTCACGTTCGTTACCAAAACAACATGACGCATCATTCGTTATCCTGTCAAGTTCGATAAAACAACACGTTCCCTTAAACGACGTATATTCATCGAAAGAATCATCGCAACACACACAGATACATTAGACATATTCGAAACAAAATGGTTTAATGTCTAGCATTGATTTAAAGGCTCACATGTGGGGTTTTTCTTCCTCTTTTCTTCTTCTATTCCCCTTGACGTTTTTCGTTTTCTCTTCTGATCAAAGATTAAACCACCCTCTTTAAAAAGCAATTCAGTACACATACTAATAACCAAATGACATTTTATCAAACAAATATTACATATTTTGTGTTAATTGTTGTTGTTGTTGTGTGCATTGTACTGTGTTCTGTTATGTATTTATATGTATCTGAAAACTGAATAAAACGTAAATACAGAAAACAACACGTTCCCTTAGCATGTTTCGTATGTAACCGAAATGACACGCTGTTAACATAATAACATGACCAGTCAACATGTCAGACCCGTTACTATAATAACAGCATTCGTTAGCGTTACACACTAGTAAACATAATCACCTGACTTGCTACCTCGCACGTCCGCAATCTCAATGACATCAATCGTCATCATGACACGCTTGTAACAACCAAAGGCGATGTTGATAATCACGTTGAAGCCACTTGAACGCCTTCTAAGGTGCACGTTAGTAAACAAACTAGAAATACACGTGTAACAATGAAAGTCCATGAATTAATTATACAGTATCTGCACATAGTCATGCACAATCGATATTGATGTTAAAGGCCTTATTCTACTACTGTTTACAGGAATCAAGTGCTGTCGACAATAAATAAAGTATTAGTTATGTCAACATCGCATTATCGCTGGAGTTGAATCGTATTAGACAAATAACATAAAGGTAATCGCGGTCGTGTATAGAATTGTAAAACCGAAGCATCATTTTCAATCGGATCTTGTTTATCTCTTTTATCCAGAATCAAATAATGTGAAATTCTGTCACATAACCGTAAGCATTCAGTCGTAATATTTATAATACTATTTATTATAGTAAACGTTGTTCCGATTCCTTGTTCTTATTAAGGCTCGTTCATTATATTTAGCTTTAAACTTGAGTTCTCAGTTGGTACAGTGAGTTTTTGTGTCGCCTGACTAGGTGACATATAGGGATTACTATGGTCGCGGTTGTGGCGGCGGCTGTTTCGGCGTCCCAAATAACTTGTCCGGAGCATAACTCTGTCACCATTGGTTTGATCGACTCAAAACTTGCTATGAATGCGTATTGCAATTAATCAAAGAGCAGTGTGCAAGATAACTCTACCTTGCGCCAGTGTTTTGTTATTTCCCTTTAAGTGATTTTATAAGCATTTCTTGTCCGGGGCATAACTTTGTCACTAAAAGTATGAATGACTCCAAAATTGGTATGCATGTTTCTTGCTGTGTCATGAATTACAGTGCGCAAGAATCATACCTCTACCTTGTGTAGTTTTTTAATGATTCCCTTTGATTAATTAATTTTGCCCAGATCATAACTTTGTCGTTTTAGTTCAGATGACTAGAGAACTCTTGTGATTCTGATATGTTACCGAATATTGGATAGGTTAACATGAAAAATATGCATGACGTGAGGCGACACATCCGGCTCGCGGAGCTTTTATTAATACTAAGTATCCTGTTTATGTGTTGTAAGATATACCGACAACCACGTACGAACTTACATATAAGTAATTATACCATTCTGGATAGATTACTTAAATTATCGATATCAGTCTAAATTTTATCAACGTTATCCTGTTAGTTACATTGAAAACAACACTTGAGAACGCAAGAACAAATACAGTGCCATCACTTTTGGAAACATCGTTAATTTTAATTTAGTTCCTAATCATTGTCATATCTCATAGCTCCGTGCGTATTCATATGACATCGTGACATGATCATGTTCTAGGTTATGAATACAGTTTTATCTAAGCTTTCTAAGGCATAAATTACATTATTACCTATTAATACGCGTGATTGCAAACATTTCCAAACTCAAAGTCACACATACTGTATCGATTTACGAGTACTTGGTACACATCAACATACAGTTTTCAGTGCACCAGTGGTATATACATATATTATATAGCAATATAGCGCGAGATCGAATGTTTGCACTATTGAAGTGGTCAGCTCTAATAGTTTTGGTGTGGGAGCCATTAGTGAGTTAAATAAGAGTTACTGCGTTCAGGACTAACAGCCAAATATCTAGATAGATACATGTAAAATATACATGATATGAGAGGATGAAATTAGTCACTGTTCTATAAGATGAAGCTTACTCTATCACAAAGTGCGCTGAACATTTTTGTAAGACCGGTGAAGGTGTACGTACAAGTATCTATGTATACGGATGTAAAGAAGAACAACGCTGAATCCACTTGTGGCAAATGTTACTAGTATATCATTGTATTCATTACAAGTACCTGACAGGTTGTACACGAAAACAATAATGGTAATGCTACAAGGTCAAGGACTTACACATGGGAAAATGGAATTCAAATTTGTTAAATACTAGACATACTAGACAAGTCATTATAAATAAATACTTTATATGATGTACTGACGATCTGTCAGTGAAGTGCAGTTCATATTACGAGACGTCAGCAATATTTTATAGTATAGAATATACCGATAAGCCAGACCAATAAATTCACAGCTTCCATTATACTTACAAACACATTAGCGATCATTGTTTAATTGCTTTATAATTGATTGTTTATTACATACAGAGTGTATGAAGTATTTATTAATTTTTCGTTCAACAGTTCCGTCAATGATAGAGTAATGTTAAAGTACAATTCAAGTTACTGAAATCCATCGTAAATAAGTCGTATATATATGAAGATTAACCTCAATGAGCTATAAGAATGTGATAAAAGGTTTAAGAAAAATGTTAATGACATAACTCCATAGCTTCATTGTGGGGATTTAAAACATGTGAGTGCAAATTTACGCTTACGTAGCGTGAAGGAAATACAAGAGAATCGTATAAATATCGTCTCGACTTTTTTTATTTGTAACGTAAGAAAATATTTCCTCTCAATTTGGCGCGTTCACTTTTTAAAACACAATGAATTTTTTGCTACTGTTCTATTTATCATAAAGTTTTGTCATCCAGTTTGTATTGCTCACATCTAAATCCAATTTTATTCGAGGTAACTGAATATTAAAACAGAACGCGAAATGAATATCAAACTAGTTCACACAGAAACAATTCGCTGGCATAGTTGAGGTCTCAAAATATTGATATTGTACTTGCGACCTTCTAAGTCTATTTTAAATTAGTCATATAGGCATTTTCGCGTTCCAATATATCCGCCACGATTTGTTTCGGCCTAAGTGAAACATTTGCCATCTGCAGCTAATATTTGGTTCTAAAGTATACTATATACAAGAAGATTGATTTTAATGTCGGATACAAACAATTTATAACATAAGTCAATAGCTATTTTCCTCAAGTATATTTAGTTGAAGTTTGTACTCTTGTTTGGAACATCAATGTATTGTTCACACTGAAAACATGATCAGTAAATTAGTATGGCGAATGAAAACATAACACAACTTCACATGTATTGATTAAATATATCACAAAGTATCAACTTTTATAGGGTGGCCAATTAGAAATTCGGCGTAGTGTACACATGGGGAAATGGAATTCAAATTTGTTAAATACTAGACATACTAGACAAGTCATTATAAATAAATACTTTATATGATGTACTGACGATCTGTCAGTGAAGTGCAGTTCATATTACGCGACGTCAGTAAATATTTATAGTATAGAATATACCGATAAGCCAGACCAATAAAATCACAGCTCCCATTATGCTTACAAACACATTAGCGATCATTGTTTAATGACTTTATAATTGATTGTTTATTAGTTATTACATACAGAGTGTATGAAGTATTTATTAAATTTTCGTTTAATAGTTTCGTCAATGATAGAGTAATGTTAAAGTACAATTCAGCGTGAAGGAAATACAAGAGAATCGTATAAATATCGTCTCGACTTTTTTATTTGTAACGTTAGAAAATCTTTCCTCTCAATTTGGCGCGTTCTCTTTTTAAAAAACAATGAATTATTTGCTACTGTTCTATTTATCATAAAGTTTTGTCATCCAGTTTGTATTGCTCACATCTAAACCCAATTTTATTCGAGGTAACTGAATATTAAAACAGAACGCGCACTGAATATCAAACTAGTTCGCACAGAAACAATTCGCTGGCATATTTGAAATTTGCATCTCAAGGCGCTTCTTATGAGCCGATTTTCATGAAGCCTATATTCGGAGGTGGTAATGCTGACCAAACTGAAGTTTTAATAGCTTCTTTTTCCATAAGTAAAGAGTAGTTTTCAGACAGTTTTTCTTGAGGTCTCAAAATATTGATTTTGTACTTGCGCCCTTCTAAATCTATTTTAAGTTAGTCATATAGGCATTTTCGCGTTCCAATATATCCGCCCCGATTTGTTTCGGCCTAAGTGAAACATTTGCAATCTGCAGCTAATATTCGGGTCTAAAGTATACTATAAACAAGAAGATTTATTTTTATGTCGGATATAAACAATTTATAACATAAGTCAATAGCTATTTTCCTCAAGTACATTTAGTTGAAGTTTGTACTCTTGTTTGGAACGTCAATTTATTGTTCACACTGAAAACATGACATGCCATCGAGCGCTGGCATTTCCCAATACAATACAATACAAAACAATACAATACAATACAAACAATATTTGTACATGTATCCAACTTAAAATAAATATTGTATTGTATTGGCATTTCCCGAAAACTTTACTACCTGATTGACAGCTATTTGCTTTCTTGTTGACAACACGATTCTCCGTACATTTCGTAATAGTATGTCAATATACTTTTTGACGCAATATTTGTCACCGGAAATGAATTCAAATAGATGCGAGTATGTTCAAATGTAAATCTTGTTTATCCAATACTCTATGCTTACGTCTTATTGGAGCCTTATTGTGACAATGGCATGTACTTCAAGTACCTGACTCACTTTAATTATTACTACTGTGTCGTTGGATATTTCTGAGGTTCTAAAAGGTTAAAAAATTGAGTTCTATACATTTGACATGCGGAAATATAATCGATGTATCTTAATTTTTAGTAGAGTTGTATGTAGCCAAATATTTACGTTACATGGAAGTGTTAGCGAGTTTTGAACATTCACGCAATTCATCAATATTTTCTCGTCGTGAACCTAACAACCACTTATACAGTACTTGAACTGACTGTAATTTTGTTTTGTTGATCAAATAGCGTGTTATAATTTGTAGAGATCAAACAGAATAAAATATATGAAATTGTGCCACTGTTCAAATAACTACATATTGCCCATGTTTATTCAGTTTGTAAGTTAAAGGTAGAACATATTAAGTAAATTTTAAAATACACCTAACGGATTAAGCCATTCAATAAGTCTCCATTATTTTTCAGGAATGGAGACTTTATTAACAATAACTCTCCATTACTTTGTTTACACATTTGAATGAATGTGTAACAAAATAATGGAGAGGTACCCGCTCTTTATATACACACACATATGTAGTACTAAATGTACTTGTTGTGCAATATAACACAACATATTCATACTGTACAGTACGAGATAAATACAGAAAAAAACAAGGTTTCATGAATTCATCGATCTCGCATTACATACATTTGTATGCAAAAGAATATAAAATTCCGTTAGATCATGCAGCGCCTTTGAATTTGATTATCTGTAATGAGACACAAGAACATACATGTATATGATGACGAAAACGCAAGATCTCGAAAGCAGGATGGCGAAAGCACGAACGTGAGGATGTGATGACGAAAACGCGAGCAATAAGTGTGATAATATGCTATAATAATACCGTACTTGAAATGATCGTGTTTTCGTCATCGTACATTTGCGTTTTCGTCATCAAATTCACGAAAATGCAGCGTCTTTATGATAAACATAATATATGTCCACCATGTTTCATCAAGTTTTAAATATCCAGTTATTGTTTATTCACAGAAATATATTCACTGAACTATTAGAACACTAGTTTCATCATAAACATTTTAATAAGTCCATCATGTTATTTCATCCAGTGACACTGAATAAGTGACCACATCGTCATGGCTTGATCATGTGACACACAAATAACTACACAATCATGCTTCATGGACCACACTCCATTACTAGAGTAATGGAGAGTTATTGTATTATTCCACTGGTTTCACGAACAAGAATGATCTACTCGGTCTGGCATGGTCAAGTTTGTGTTTTAATTATCTATAAGGGGTACATGAGGGACGACTTGTTTTAGTAAACATATATTTTATAACAATTATGAAATTTACTCCAAATTTACATAAAATAAAAATAACATTTGACAACATGGTGTATTTTAAGTCAGAGAAAGTCCGCGTATCTGTCCATTCCTGAGAAATAATGGAAACTCGGCCCCTTCGGGGCCTCGTCTCCATTATTTCTCAGGAATGGACAGATACTTGTACTTTCTCCCTAACGTAATGATTAAAAGGGCGGAGCGAGCAAAGCGAGTTCTTTTTAGTCGTTAAAATTTACTTAATGATTAAATTTTAATGATTAAATTTCCATTTAGCCGCAAAAATTCGGCGTTTTCCAAGGGGTGATACGCGCTTGATTTGTTGCCGGTGTACTTAATCAAATACATAGCATTTTGGTACCTGTTAAACAAACCTAGTTTCATTGCAAAATGTATAAGGTAAAACAACGATAAGTATACAACTAACTTGCATGGTCAAATTCAAACAATTTTTCCTGACATGCACAGTGATGTATACCTATTGTAAAGTACTTAGATATATCGCTTAGAATGAGAAGGTCGCACGAGCTTATACGACTCATACATATTTGAAAACTGCATCACAGTGAGCTTCCTATGGGATTTTTAATAAATCATTCAGCTTGGGCATTCAGCTTTTTGATTGCTGAAATTAGTTTAGTCAACTTATTGACAGCTGATACTTGGGTAATTCATTTTATCGTTCGGTTATGTGTTGAAAATTGCGCCTTGTATAGTGCTATATGCTTTTAAGTTTTCTGTGCCCGGCTGGTAAAGTTGAGTGCTTCGTTCACTGTCTGACTTAATATTATCTTATTGAGTTAGTTGAGTGATGCCTTCCCTGTCCAATTTTTGTATTAGTTTTTGGAACTATCAGTCAAACCTTTTCACGAGCACATTCACACTTTACAAATGTCATCATGATTTTCATCAAAACGTGCCTTTAGAAAATTTAAAGTCTAATTGACGGATCTTGTATACATAAGACATTCACATATAAGGAAGGGAGAAGGTTTATTGTCGATGTATTACAAAAGCTAATTTCGGAAACATGAGCTAGCAATTATTTTCGAGTAGAAAATTACGTAATTGAATAATTGGAATCAGAATTATCGAGAGGGATACGGAACACTCATCGTGTAAGGTCACACATCAACAGAGTGTCCCATAGTGGCATTTGCAAAGATCAAAGGTACATAGTGGCGTCATAAGAATATACGATATCCGTCAGAATTAACCAACTTATAGTGACATTTATACATTAGGTTATGTATAGTATAGTTTATCTGTCCTTATTTGTAAAATTCGCATTATTAAAACCAGTGCGATTGTATTGCAAACGGTTATCTTAAATAATATACATTATAACATTATGTCCCTTTCGATCACTAGCCTTTGGAACTATATCAAATCGCCTCTCATCTCATTTAAGATCGTTATTGTTGAAAGAGAAAAAAACACTAAACATCAACGTTTTTTGGATGTATTAAACTATACATGACAGCATGATTGAAGCTTTTGTTTTACATATTGCAGATTATTCAGAGATTTGCGGCAACGTCAGCTTTTTTATGCAAAAAATTTCATTCTTTCTTGGATATTTTTGCATATCGGCATGATCAGCAGCATGTATTGACAATAGCGTCTGACTAGATCGTCCTGAACGAACCTGTTTATAACCTTAATAATTTAGCCAATTTGATGTTGAATGGCATATGCCAATTAGCTTATTACATAGTTCATGATGATACATTCTCCAGAGATATGTTATTATTGTTGCATCACTTAATAATTAATAATAGCCTTGTTATTGGACTGAAGATTTACAAATTAGCCTAAGACCGAAACTTATTATGATTCCATGATGCCCAATTTCAAGGCCATTATGAAAACAATTATTGGCAATTTTGTTAATTTACTATACATTTCAGGCAAATGTACTGTATAACGATACGAATAATGACTAACATTAAACTAATAACGCAAAACAATTATATTTAACAATTCGAATGAGTTGTCGATTTTTATATCTAAGTACAGTATATCGTTCGCCAACTCGTTCAGGATGCGCTTCCTCATTTGCATAAATGTGTACATGTCTTTATAAACATTTAGATTATTAATGTTGTGAAATTGAAAATGTCAACTATGTTTTCTATGAGAACCATGGGTTACGTAATGGTCGAGCTAGACAGCCAACCAGAATGACCGAATCTCACATGGTCGTGGTGAGCTTCATATCCATCACGCATTTGAAGTGAAGTGAAAACGGTGATTATGCGAACGCGAGACGATTATCTAGACCCCGTCCGCTAAGACGTGTAATGTTATTCTTAAAATCTGAAATGTACCTGATTTCAGGCATTATATTAAAAAATCCCGCAATATAAATTATGTTTATTGTTGTGTCTGGTTGGAGTCATGTTACCAGAATCGGCCTATACGTAGGATCTGGTATGGCATAATTGTAATAAAAAATGACAAACATTTTCTGTAATCTTATTTGAGGGGCGATCCAGAATTACGTGGACTTTTGTTCTTTGTTCTTTAAATTTCATTTTAGGTCAGATCAGAATAAAACTTATCCAAACAGATAATAAATAGTTAAATTAGATAAAGCTACTCTTATCTGTTATTGCCATAATTTTCGACAGATTTTGTAAAATATTCATTGCATCAACAGTTACACGCTACTGTGGGAAGACATACATTAATAATTTCGCGTATCAAACAGCTATTTTCAGGGACAGTAGACAGTCAGTTACTGCTACTTTCTTAAGGTCAAACTTGAAGTCACGTCTTAAGGCATCGTACATTGCCATTTGTTCCGTATGAATATACATCTATCGATTCGTCCAATATGTTCTTGAGTGAATGATCGCAGTTACATAGCGTTTCTTTTGAGAAGTATGTTTATTTATCGCCTCATCTTAACATTATTGTTTTCCATTAATACTTTACTTACGGACCGCTAGATGCTTTTATATGGATTTTCCTGCCAAGCGTTTTGATTGACAATGACAGTTGTCACATTTAATGCAATTTTAGTTCCTGAACAGAATTAGAAATTCTTTCAGACATTGGACGCTTTTCAGATGTCAGAACATAGACTGTACGCTATATATGATGCTCATCTGGTTCTATTTTATAGTAATATATAATATAGAAACAATATGTTTTGTCAAAGTGGGTACCAATCCTTCATAATTATGAACAAACTACCCATATAAAATAGTAGAACAAAACTCAACTAGAGAGACTGCTAGATCTTTTCAGAAGATAAATTAACACGATTTGAAACTTCTATTCTGGTGGGATTGTCAGTTGACAAATAATCGTTACACTACACTGATTGGATTACGATGATAGCTGATCTTTGAAACCTATTTCTCTCTGTTATTGATAACACGCTGCGTAATTTCTCATTCCATGCGCCAGTACACTTTGAATTAGCCTAGCGGTCATTAACATCGTGGTTGAAGACATACAAAGACGTTTTGAGAAAATATAACCGACATTTATGAGTGCGAAACGATTACAGATGTGTGTAGACATCAAACGAACCACATACAACTGTCATTCTGTACTTGACGAATAGAGAAACATTTGTTTTTTCCTGACCGTCACATACAACCCAAACAACATCACTTTACTTCAAAAGATAAATTACCTGATATCTGACATACTTAGCATTCCGTTAAATCATCATGTACGTGTTCTGGAAAACATGTATGAAAACTACTCATATTAGTGAAAAGTAGTTCATTACTACGTATACTGCTAATCAGTACCATTTCACATTTCCTTTTGCCAAGCATATGTAAGCTGAATAAAAACTGTATAACAATGTGATACATAATGTAGTCCATATTCAAGATCTTGAAAATAGAAGCGTTTTTGTCAAATTGGTGAACAGATCCAACAATGATTTTCAGTAAGCTTGATATCTAAGCAGTCGATTTGATTTGATGAACTTGCAGGTCACATGATAAATGACCGTCGTTATTTTAAGCAATCAGAAGCTATGGGTAAACTTGAATTATTCCTCTCACAAGAGCTATCGGTTTGTAGTATGTCTTAAAATGTAATTCAACCCCACATAATTATGCATGTACATGCGTATATGTGTAGATGTCCGACACGGATTCCAAGACTGTGAGCTCGAATCCAGAAATCATTGTTGAATATTTTCTCCAATGTAGTAATGATATTCTGTCGGTCCCACGGACTATACTATGTTTTGTAACTCACTATGTCGGCTAAAAGACATTTTCTGATGCACAAGGTAAACATTTACGCTATGTACTAGTGTTATATAACAATCGTTTGGTGAGCGTTCGTCATATGATAATTGTTTACAAATTTTTGTTCCCTCCAGGTTAGACAACAGATAAATATCGCGTTGATATAGCTCATTAAAATATTCTTACAACAAATAATGGATTCAAATTTATATGCATACTTGGGTGTTAATACCAGCAGTAGTACCCAGCCCTAATCACGTGGTTGTATATAGTGTATCAACGCCGGCAGCAACACTACGTTATGCGATGAATTGTAAGTATCAGGGGACGATATATTATGCTATATCTATCCGATTCACGTAATAATAAGACTAATAGTTTCGGCCAATATATGGCCGTACCTTGCTTCACGGACATAGACTGACCAATTATTTATAACCTTACTATTTGCTGCTACAATAGCATGAACTATTTTAAAACATGTCACGTTCGTTACCAAAATGACATGACGCATCATTCGTTATCCTGTCAAGTTCGATAATACAACACGTTCCCTTAAACGACGTGTATCCATCAAAAGAATCATCGCCACACAAACAGATAAATTAGACATATTCGAAACAAAATGATTTAATGTCTAGCATTGATTTAAAGGGACTGCCTCACATATTGGTGTATTGCAAAAATAAAGTAAAATTGTCAAATATTCGCGTAATGTTGGTATAGTTGCCTGTATATCCCATAAAAAACCATACTGACATCTAAAATAACTTGAGAAACTTCGACATTTTGTAGTTATCTAGTATCTTTACATCAAACATTCTATAGGGTATCTATAGGGTATTAATACCCTATAGAATTAATACTATTATTACTTAAATTGCCTGAAATTTGTTTGCATTTGATGAAAACAAATCGAAAAACGAACCAAATACCCCACTGATGTTTACGCTGTAGTTTGTTGATGTTACAGTTAGATCACCAGTTTGTTACATAATTCACAAAGGATGTTGGAAGGAAACTTAGCGTTTTTTTTCAAGAAAAAAAATACTCAGTGGGCGACATCGAGAGTGGTTAAAATTGCTTTTTTGATCCAAATATTTCATATAGCAACCGTCAGTGGCTTTCTATTACATCAATACTTGGTTAGGTTGGAAAATCACGATATACAAAAATTTTAGCCCAATCTGTGAGGCAGCACCTTTGAAGGCTCACATATGGTTTTTTCTTCCTCTTTTTTTCTTCTATCCCCTTGTCGTTTTTCTCTTCTTCTTTTTCTCTACTGATCAAAGATTAAACCACCCTCTTTAAAAAGCAATTCAGTACACATACTAATAACCAAATGACATTTTATCAAACAAATATTACATATTTGTGTTAATTGTTGTTGTTGTTGTTGTAGTGTGCATTGTACTGTGTTTTTTATGTATTTATATTTATCTGAAAACTGAATAAAACGTAAATACAGAAAACAACACGTTCCCTTAGCATGTTTCGTCTGTAACCGAAATGACACCGTTTGTAAGCGTTTCACGTCAGGAACATAATAACATGACCAGTCAACATGTCAGACCCGTTACTATAATAACAGCATTCGTTAGCGTGACACACTAATAAACATAATAACCTGATTTGCTACCTCGCACGTCCGCAATCTCAATGACATCAGTCGTCATCATGACACGCTTGTAACCACAAAAGGCGATGTTGATAATCATGTTGAAGCCACTTGAACGTCTTCTAAGGTGCACGTTAGTAAACAAACTAGAAATACACGTGTAACATTGAAAGTCCATTAATTATTTATACAGTATCTGCACATAGTCATGCACAATCGATATTGATGTTAAAGGCCTTATTCTACTACTTTTTACAGGAATCATGTGCTGTCGACAATAAATAAAGTATTAGTTATGTCAACATCGCATTATCGCTGGAGTTGAATTATAATAGACAAATAACATAAAGGTAATCGCGGGCGTGTATAGAATTGTAAAACCGAAGCATCATTTTCAATCGGATCTTGTTTATCTCTTTTATCCAGAATCAAATAATGTGATATTCTGTCACATAATCGTAAGCATTCAGTCGTAATATTTATAATACCATTTATTATAGTAAACGTTGTTCCGATTCCTTGTTCTAATTGGTATGCATTTTTCTTGCTGTGTCATGAAGTACAGTACGCAAGAATCATAGCTCTACCTTGTGTAGTTTTTGAATGATTCCCTTTGATTGATTAATTTAGTTCAGATGACTAGAGAACTCTTGTGATTCTGATATGTTACCGAATATTGGATATGTTAACATGAACAATTTGCATCCGGCTCGCGGAGCTTTTATTAATACTAAGTATCCTGCTAATGTGTTGTAAGATATACTGACAACCACGTACGAACTTACATATAAGTAATTATACCATTCTGGATAGATTACTTAAATTATCGATATCAGTCTAAATTTTATCAACGTTATCCTGTTAGTTACATTAAAAACAACACTTGAGAACGCAAGAACAAATACAGTGCCATCACTTTTGGTAACATCGTTAATTTAAATTAAGTTCCTATTCATTGTCATATCTCATAGCTCCGTGCGTATTCATATGACATCGTGACATGATCATGTTCTAGGTTATGAATACAGTTTTATCTAAGCTTTCTAAGGCATAAATTACATTTTTACCTATTAATACGCGTGATTGCAAACATTTCCAAACTCAAAGTCACACATACTGTATCGATTTACGAGTACTTGGTACACATCAACATACAGTTTTCAGTGCACCAGTGGTATATATATATATGTGCAATATAGCGCGAGATCGAATGTTTGCACTATTGAAGTGGTCAGCTCTAATAGTGTTGGTTTGTGAGCCATTAGTGAGTTGAATAAGAGTTACTGCGTTCAGGACTAACAGCCAAATATCTAGATTAATACATGTAAAATATACATGATATGAGAGGATGAAATCGGTCAGTGTTCCATAAGATGAAGCTTACTCTATCACAAAGTGCACTGAACATTTTTGTCATACTGGTGAAGGTGTACGTACAAGTATCTATGTATACGGATGTAAAGAAGAACAAAGCTGAATCCACTTGTGGCAAATGTTACTACTATATCATTGTATTCATTACAAGTACCTGACAGGTGGTACACGAAAACAATACTGGTAATGCTACAAGGTCAATGACTTACACATGGGGAAATGGAATTCAAATTTGTTAAATACCAGACATACTAGACAAGTCATTATAAATAAATACTTTATATGATGTACTGACGATCTGTCAGTGAAGAGCAGTTCATATTACGGGACGTCAGCAATATGTTATAGTATAGAATATACCGATAAGCCAGACCAATAAATTCACAGCTCCCATTATGCTTACAAACACATTAGCGATCATTGTTTAATGACTTTATAATTTATTGTTTATTACATACAGAGTGTATGAAGTATTTATTAATTTTTCGTTCAACAGTTTCGTCAATGATAGAGTAATGTAAAAGTACAATTCAAGTTCCTGAAATCCATCGTAAATAAGTCGTATATATATGAAGATTGACCTCAACGAGCTATGTGATAAAAGGTTTAAGAAAAATGTTAATGACATAACTCCATAGCTTCATTTTGGGGATTTAAAACATGTGAGTGCAAATTTACGCTTACGTAGCGTGAAGGAAATACAAGAGAATCGTATTAATCTCGTCTCGACTTTTTTTGTAACGTTAGAAAGTTTTCTTCTCAATTCGGCGCGTTCTCTTTAAAAAACAACAATCAATTTTTTGCTTCTGTTCTATTTAACATAAAGTTTTGTCATCCAGTTTGTATTGCTCACATCTAAATCCAATTTTATTCAACGTAACTGAATATTAAAACAGAACGCGCAGTGAATATCAAACTAGTTCGCACAGAAACAATTCGCTGGCATATTTGAAATTTGCATCTCAGGGCGCTTCTTATGAGCCTATTGTCATGAAGCCTATTTTCGGAGGTGGTAATGCTGACCAAACTGAAGTTTTAATAGCTTCTTTTTCCATAAGTAAAGAGTAGTTTTCAGACAGTTTTTCTTGAGGTCTCAAAATATTGATTTTGTTCTTGCGACCTTCTAAGTCTAAGCCAGCGAATTATCGAAAACTATTTTAAATTAGTCATATAGGCATTTTCGCTTTCCAATATATCCGTCCCGATTTGTTTCGGCCTAAGTGAAACATCTGCAATCTATTGTCAATTTATTGTTCACACTGAAAACATGACAAGCCATTGAGCGCTGGCATTTCCCAATGCAATGCAATGCAATGCAATGCAATGCAATGCAATGCAATGCAATGCAATGCAATACAATACAATACAATACAATACAATACAATACAATACAATACAATACAATACAATATGTGTACATGTATCCAACTTAAAATAAATAAATGTATTGTATTTGCATTTCCCGAAAACTTTACTACCTGATTGACAGCTATTTGCTTTCTTGTTGACAACACGATTCTCCGACAAATATTGGGAGTTCTATAATATGATTTTTTTATTAAATTTTATTTTCCCAGACAAGAACCAATTAGATGCTGCAATTAAAGTGTGGAAATCTTCCCACCCGTGATGTATAGCTCCTGTATCACATACTTGGAAGGATTTGTTAGTAGTTTGAGAACACTTCCTAATTGTATATTTCGTAAGAATGTGTCCGTTTGCTTTGGATTACAATATTTGCCAGCATAAAACGTTTATAAAACATTTATTCAAATGTAAACCGGGTAAATCGATATTCTATGCTTACTACAGCAGCCTAATTGTGACAATGCTTTATATTCTAGTACCAGGCTACATTAGATCATCACTACTCGAAGTAAGGGACATTTTATTCTGTTGATTAAGTTGCGTGTATGACAACCCCATATAACTGGCATTATTATTAATATAGGAAGATCAAAAAGAATAAAATATATGAAATGGTGAAACTGTTCAAATTACGACATTTTTATGTAAATGATTAATCAACTATAAATATTGAGGTACCAGCCAAACACAATGAGCCTGTTTGCAAAACCCGACGGTTTGGTCATAGAGTAAAATTTCCATTTTATAAATAATGTGTACAGTCAAAATCAAAATGTGTTTCATGACATGCAACAGGCTGTCATTATACCCTTATTAAGTGCTAAGAAAAATATAACATTAAATCGGATTGGGAAGGCAGCACTCAGCTTAACCAATCGAGTACAGAAAACATAAACTACAGAAGGCACAATGCCCAACACACAACCGAGCGAAAAATGATAAGCCCAAGTCCCAGCTGTCAAAAAGCTAATTTTGTTCAAGTTATTTGTTTTCCTTTAATTGTAAGAATAATTACCTTTAAACAAACCAGCCAAGTAAAACGGTTCTATTGTTATTAGTATGAATGTATTTGTGATCGGAATCAGTAGTAACAGTAACTAACACATCCATTCGTCAAGAACAAATTGTAAGTCAGATGATTGAGGTTAAAACATAATAAACATGCTTGCATTACCACAAACAGCCTTGTGTCCACTTCAACTTCCCCAACTGTATCAATAACATACTGCTTTACGTGGCTTTTGAAAATACGACGACTGTTTGACGAACTTGGCGTACATTGGAAATTCATATATTAGGACAAGAGACAGACCTAGTATCGGTGTTAATTACAAAAGCCAATTCCGGAAACATGAGCTTGCAATTGTTTTGTTGTCGAAAATGGTATAATCGAATTACCTTTAATTGGATTCAGAGAGATACGGAGGGTTATACATCAACAAAGTGTTTTATCGTTTCATGAGGAACGGAAGTATTACAAAGATCAAAGGTACATGTCGTCATTAGGATATTTGGTATCCATCAGAAATTATGAGTAAAGATAATAAATCTATAATCAACTTTGTCTCATTGTAAAGTACAATGTATATGTAAATGGACTTTAAAGCTAATATATTTATTGTTGGCATATCCGGAACGACATTTAAACAGGTGGTAGCACTTTTGAGTAATGTACATGTGGCGACAGACATTCCGTGCCAGACTAAGAGGCAAATACATCGAACTAACATTCACATTGCTTGTAAAAAGATAATAGAAAGTAGGACCTGGATGGCAACACTGTACTTAACCAGCCGACCATAAAACACATAAAAAAGCATAACATACCACAATTGCACATACCATAAATGAACTGCTACACCCGTGCAAATTAAGGAACAAGGCTGTATATTCGGAAAAGAGCTATGCGCACCCCTGCAGCACCGGAACAGTATGTATCTAATGTCTCTCTCTCCCTTCAAGGGCATTCTCGCAGTCTGTACTTCTAGTCAGATCATGCCGTCTCTGCCCGGGTAGAGAATACACATGGGTCCTTGTCGCTGCAACACTATATGTGAAGCGCACTTGAACGTGTGTTTATATAAATCTGAAATATTATTTAAAGGGCGCAAGGAAATGAAAAAAACTAGCATGAGTTCGCCTCTCTCATATCCTCGCGGGGTTGATACTGTCAGGTATAAGGGTTCGAGCAAGCAGACCTTATTTCATAAACTACACAGGCAATAATATTACGTTGAAACGAAATGAACAATTACTATGAAAAAGCTAGATTTTTAACCTTAGTGACTCCTTATTATACTCTGTAAGCGATGATTTGGATGTAGGACGTACGCTTAGCGAGATTTAGATTTCAGGTTCGATCCTCGTCTACGTGACTGCTTAATTTCTCTGAGCAATAAATACTCATAATGCCTAACTTAATACAGGAGTATGAAATTGTATCTTACAATGTCACTAGCCGACGCGTTGAAGCTGCTATCGGCCCCACATTATACGACGGACTAGCGATTCAATGGTCGAAAATAACTATACAGTTGGCTAAACAAAAGGCGTATGTCTGAATGGAGAATTTAGAAGGGTAGTTTTAAACGAGATCCATCGTCAGGATTGCCAATAAAATAAATCGGTGACAAAACTTGTGTTGTTGACGATAATTCGTCCCTGTTACACACGCTGGGAAGTAATTGCTAATAGTTTTGAATACCATTCTTATTGGTACATTTCGTCATAGTATGTCAATATACTTTTTAAGGCAATAGTTGTCACCGGAAATGAATTAAAATACATGCGAGTATGTTCAAATGCAAATCTTGTCTATCCAATACTCTATGCTTACGTCTTATTGGAGCCCTATTGTGACAATGGCATGTACTTCAAGTACCTGACTCACTTTAATTATTACTACTGTGTCGTTGGATATTTCTGAGGTTCTAAAAGGTAGAAATATAATCGATGTATCTTATTTTTCAGTAGAGTTATAAGTTGCCAAATATTTACTTTACATGCAGGTGTTTGCGAGTTTTGAACATTCACGCAATTCATCAGTATTTTCTCGTCGTGAACCTAACAACCACTAATACAGTATTTGAACTGACTGTAATTTTGTATTGTTGATCAAATTGCGTGCTATAAATGTGTGGAGATCAAAGAGAATAAAATATATGAAATGGTGCCACTGTTCAAATAACTACATGCTGCCAATGTTTATTCAGTTTGTAAGGGGTGTTGCGCTTGATTTGTTGCCGGTCCACTTAATCAAATACATAGCATTTTGGTACCTGTTAAACAAACCTAGTTTCATTGCAAAATGTATAAGGTAAAACAACTATTAAGTATACAACTAACTTGCATGGTCAAATTCAAACAATTTTTCCTGACATGCACAGTGATGTGTACCCCTTTTAAAGTACTTAGATACTAGTATATCGCTAAGACTGAGAAGGTCGTACGACCTTATAATACGACTCATACATATTTAACAACTGCATCACAGTGTGCTTCTTATGAGATTATTAACTACACTGAGCGGCTTTGAAAACGCAACACTTACGCTTACATAGCTTATATGTATGCATGAATGTATTTACCCATAACTCGACCAATATGCATTAAATTTTGCTGAAATTTTCAGCGTGTGTAGCTAAGATATATGGCATAACAATCCGTTTCGTTCCATGACAATCTAATACGACCCTTTACAGCAACAACAAAACAATGATGTCATAAACAAAAGCAGATTTTATGCCGTATTTCCTTCTGCGTTTTTCAGATTGTTAATGCCGATGTGTACCTATCCTTCGTATAAAGTTCGGGAACAAGTGTCCGTGCATATTATGGAGACAGAAATAAAGTAAAACACCGATAAATATAAAGTTCAATTTAGATTCAGAAAAAACGAATTTTATTTACTATATCTCTAACCAGAATTACTTCACCTTGACTGTAAAATTGGTAGTATTTTTCGGTAAATCGGAAACATTTCTATCAAGCATTTTTGAAACTTCACGACCACTATGTTGCGGAGTGGTAAATCGTCTGATTTTAAGTTTTTCGAATTTGTCGATTGTTTGATTATTCAAAATGACCTTACATAAATTAATAATGGCATCGTACATTTTTGTACAATCAATTCCTCTTACGTGTTGTTTCATCCATTTCATGGTTCAATGCACCACTGTAGCGAATTAAGATAGAAAGAACATCGAATTACAATACATGGGTAGCCAATAACACGCACACAAAATTTCGTTGAGAAATATTAACAAATAAAAAAGTTGTCTTGATGTTCATTGGTGTTGCGTTTTCATAGCCGCTCAGTGTAGATCATTCAGCTTGGGCATTCAGCATTTTGATTGCTGAAATTAGTTTATTCAGCATATTGACAGCTGGTACTTGGTGATTCATTTTATCGTTCGGTTATGTGTTGGACATTGTGCCTTGTATAGTGCTATATGCTTTTATGTTTTCTGTGCCCGGTTGGTAAAGTTGAGTGCTTCCCTCACTGTCTAACTTAATATTATCTTATTGAGTTGAGTGATGCCTTCCCTGTCCAAGTTTTGTATTATTTTTTCAGTCAATCCTTTTCACGAGCACGTTCCCACTTTATAAATGATATCATGATTTTCATCACAACGTGGCTTTAGAAAATTCAACGTCTAATTGACGGATCTTGTATACATAAGACATTCAAATATAAGGAAGGAAGAAGGCGTATTGACGATGTATTACAAAAGCCAATTTTGGAAACATGAGCTATCAATCATATTTGAGTAGAAAATTACGTAATCGAATAATTGGAATCAGAATTATCGACCAGGGGCTGGGATTACAACGAATACTTACACTCAGATCTCAACACTCAAATATTAAAAATGTAATATAATGATCTATTATTTGTCCTAGATTGCAAATTTAGATGAGGAAAATGTATAAGATAGTATAATGAGAGTTGAAAATAACATTTGAGCATTTTTTTGCCATTTTGTACTATTTATGTGGTGTAAATGTAATTATTGAATCTGAGTGTCACACTCAGCACTAAGACTGATGAATTGCAAGTCAAGCTTACAAATACACTAAAGTAAAACAGGAAGTAAGCAAAAAACAATACTTAGTACAAATCTAACATTATTACAACGTCTTGCTCTAAAAAAATGCCACAATGAACATCAAGTGTGAATTTCAATATTTGAGTGTTGAGTGCTGAGTGAAAGTATTCGTTGTAATCCCGGCCCGAGATACGGAACACTCGTCGTGTAACGTCATACATCAACAAAGTGTCCCATCGTGGCATTTGCAAAGATCAAAGTTACATATTGTCGTCATAAGAATATACGATATCCGTCAGAATTAACCTACTTAAAGTGACATTTACACATTAGGTTATGTAAAGTATAGTTTATCTGTCCTTATTTGTAATCATTCGCATTATTAAGACCAGTGCGATTGTATTGCACACAGTTAATTTGAAATAATATACATTATAATGCTATGTCCCTTTCGACCACTAGCCTTTGGAACTATATCAAATCGCCTCTCATCTCATTTCAGATCGTTATTGTTGAAAGAGAAAAAAACACTAAACATTAACGTTTTTTTAGATGTATTAGAAGCATAAACTATACGTTAGCATGTTTGAAGCTTTTATTTGACGTAGTGCAGATGATTCAGAGATTTGCTGCAACGTCCGTTTTTTATGCAAACATTTTCATTCTTTCTGGGAATATTTTTGCATATCAGCATGATAAGCAGCATATATTGACAATAGCGTCTGCCTAGATCGTCCTGAACGAACCAGTCTATAACCTGAATGATTTAGCCAATTTGATGTTGAATGGTATATATGCCAATTAGCTTATTACATAGTTCATAATGATACATTCTCCAGAGAAATCACATTACAATGTATGATTGTTTAATTACAATATAAGATCATTATTCAAGACGATATGTTGTTCACCGAAATATACTAAGTTATCATCACAGATAATTGCATTACTGCATGTTTTATTAATGTTGTTATTATTGCTTCACTCGCACTGCTGTTATGTTAATAATTAAGTGTTATAGCCTTGTTATTTGACTGAAGATTTACATATTAGCCTAAGACCGAAACTTATTATGATTCCCTGAAGCCCAATTGTAAGGCAATTATGAAAACAATTATAGGCAATTTTGTTAATTTACTATACATTTCAAGCTAATGTACTGTAGAACGATACGAATAATGACTAACGTTAAACTGATAACGCAAAATATATATTTAACAATAGGAATGAGTTTTTCCCGCAATAGTTCCTTCGTAACAAATTCTTCATCAAAAATATTTACATCACAGGATGTCCTGGATGTCTGTTTGTCGACTTTTATGTCTAAGCACAGTATATCGTTCGCTAACTCTTTCAGGATGCGCTTCCTCATTTTCATAAATTTGTCGCCTGTTGGTGACACATTACAATGACTTGTATATAAGCCGTCCAGCCCGATCTATATTCCGTGAAATTTCGTTACTTAAGTCATCGCAAAAAGGGTCCTTGTCTTTAAAAACATTTAGACTATTTTTTTTTAAATTCATGGCAACTATTTCTTCTATGAGAATCATGGGTTTCGTAATGGTCGAACAAGGAAGCAAACCAGAATGAGCGAATCTCGCATGGTCGTGTTGAGTTTCATATCGCTCATGCATTTAAAGTGAAAACTTATGAAAAAATTATGCGAACGAGAGATGATTATCTAGACCTCGTCCGCTAAGACGTGCAATGTCGTTCATACTACCTGAAATGTACCTGAATTTCAGGCATCAAATATTCCAAAACTCCACATTATATGTTTTATTGCTTTGTCTGATTGTAGTCATGTTACCAGAATCGGCCAATACGTCGATCAGGTATAGTCTGGTTCCCGACGTTCTCTATAGTAATAGTACGTCTGGCACAAACGACTAATGGATTCCTCCATGATGCAAACGACAACGACAACAACAACAATAACATGGATATAGAAGGGATAACACATAAAACGTGTTACTAAACGGAACATGTATATTAATTCCTTATAAAATCTTATAAAAACCGATACATTTGTGTAAATGTACCTGCCAGTTAACCTATAATTAAACACAGTGATGTAATCAAAACGAAAATACAGGGTTTGACTAAATAATGGAAACATACGGGGACAGGGAGAAAACGAAATGGACTGCCAAAAATCTCAATTAGAGTAAGAGGGGCCATGTGTGTACACGTTCTTTAATTGGACAAAGCTTTTATGTGATATAAAACTTAGAATAGAGTCGTGTATGGTGTATCAATAGGTCTGACTTCTGGAAGCACAAGTACCGGTTTAAGCATTATTCTATTTCTGACATTTATCAATGTCCTTTATACGTTTTTGTGACAGACACGTTAAACGTTTACTTAAATTATACTATCCAATGATAATTTTCCGAGCTGTGTAAGGAAACTGACAGGATAGACATGGACGATTACGTTAGGGATAGCCAAGTGTTAAGCCAAGCACATAACTAAAGACATAGTCATTGTTTGAACTTCAATATTATATTGAAGAAAACAGTAGCATATTTAATACATGTAGATAGGTGTATTTTGCTATTTAGTGTGCAGGTTTATTTGTCAGCCAATGAAATGTCTGTATTTTAAATTTTTCGAGAATTCTTAATCCCGTAGAACGAACAAGATGGTTTACTATGTAAAGCTTGGTTCATAGAAAGTACTATGTTACTTAGTACCGTTCTATGTAACATAGTACTGCAGAAAAATAAGTCGCTCCCGTCAACGTTTCTAATTTCTATAGAACAGGAAGGATGAACACTAATATATACATAATGCTTAATCGAAATAGCGTTCCCATTATAAGACCAAGGAGAAAATACCTTACTGTAAATATGGTAACCTAAGACATGTATCTTGACCATAGGAACACGTCGGTTAGAAGAGTTAGCAGTGTTATCGATGATGCTCTTGCAACACTAATGCTCATGAAATGGCTATACAATCCGATTCCAATATATAAAGTATTGTCATAGGTATATTAAGACGGCATCCACAGAATGTAGGTGTATAGTGTTGTTATAGACCTGTTAGGGCGGCATTCACATAATGTAGGCGGCGTCCATAGACTGTAGGTTCATTTTATGTTGTATATAGAGTGGTTAAAGACATGTTAGGGCGGCGTCCATAGACTGTAGGTTCATTCTATGTTGTATATAGAGTGGTTATAGACATGTTGGGGCGGCATCAATAGACTGTAGGTTCGTTCTATGTTGTATATAGAGTGGTTATAGGCATGTTAGGGCGGCATCAATAGGCTGTAGGTTCATTCTATGTTGTATATAGAGTGGTTATAGACATGTTAGGACGGCATCAATAGACTGTAGGTTCATTCTATGTTGTATATAGAGTGGTTATAGACATGTTAGGGCGGAATCAATAGACTGTAGGTTCATTCTATGTTGTATATAGAGTGGTTATAGACATGTTATGGCGGCGTCCATAGACTGTAGGTTCATTCTATGTTGTATAATTATAGAGTGGTTAAAGACATGTTAGGGCGGCATCAATAGACTGTAGGTTCATTCTATGTTGTATATAGAGGGGTTATAGACATGTTAGGGCGGCATCAATAGAATGTAGGTTTATTCTAAGTATGACGTTACGCACGAAACTGGTACATAAAAACGTTGCGTCCGTCAACTTTTGCGTGTTTGTGTACGACGTCTAGCCGTTAAGTTTATACTTTGATTCAATGGATCACGCATAAGAAGATCATTATATATTGAGGGTATTCTATACGCATGGGCTCTCTCTCCCACACCCTTTCTCTCTCTGACAACATTTTTGTTTTGAAAATGGCGGCATGTTATGACACTACCCGACTATTCCCGTATTATTAGAAATCTACAGAATTACTTCAAATAATCGGAATCGGTATCGAATAAAGCCATATTGTTTCATAGAATTGTCGATAATATAAACAGTAATAGTAATTATTATTGTTAATAATATTATCGACAATAAATATATTACGGCTCATACATTTTGGACTAACGCTATTTGTAATGCAATAAATTCGTCATACATGTACATGTGTACATTCCACTGGACAAATCTGACGCTGGAAAAATTGCATTAAATTTAAAGCATGTGAAAACAAATTACACAGCACGGTAGGTAATAGTCTACCATTTAATACTTCAAATAATTAAAAGAATATAACGGCGCATTTTGCTCACCATGAAGCGTAATGCAATGTGTATACCGCGAAACAACGACGAAAATGAATATTTTCGTTATATGGGACATTTTACTGGACAATTATAACGTAATATAAAATGTGCATATACGTATTAGTTCTAGGACAAAATACCACAGTAAACACGTACACATGTTACCATTTTGTTATATTTTAACAATTTTTCTCACCCGAATACATGATCCTGATTATCTTAAATTTTAATAAACGATCACCGTATTTCAGTCACCAAAATGACGTAAAAACGTTCATGGGACATAAGTCTGCATTTCGTTTATTTGTCACATTCAAGCAATACGGTTAATATTTATACTAATTGCTTAACACAGAATATATGCATATGTATTCTAAATCCACTTCATTGAATTTTTACCGTTTCAAATTGTAATAACATGTATATATACATTTTTTTCAAAATATCTTGCGTTATACCGTCCGTTGTGACGTCATTATAACGTTGGGACAATTCCAGTTTACGTGTTTATAAATGAAATAAAATTCACAGTGATGACAATACCTAAAATAACTAGTACATTATTGTGCGGATATATATTAGGTAAAAATGCATAAAAACAATAGTGTCATTGTATTTATTAGTGATAGCTAAAATGTGTTTTTTCTATACCTATTCTTGCATTGGTCTTCTTTTTTCCTAAAATCACGGCCAAACACTTATTATTTGCATATGATGTTTGCGGACATGATATCACGTCGTTAGGTCATCATGATACAAATTGACGAAGTTTTGGCGATTTTTGATAAAAAATATCGACACAGCATGTTTATGCATCCCAATGTCTTGCTTTGGACGCAACGTGTGACACCATTTTTTGACGTCACTTTCTTTTGAAAACGTAGTATATAATTCTTATAAAAAACGATGTTCTTTAAATATGTACACAAGAACGAAGCTCCAAGTATGCTCTTTCCGTCGATATACAGGACTTTATAGTAGTACTTTATTTATATGAATTAGGCACACTAATTCCAGGCATTACGTTCGATTTATCGAAAAGACACCAGTTTCGTGCGTAACGTCTATGTTGTTTATAGTGTTTTTGTAGACATGTAAGGGCGGAATTCAGAGAAAAGATGTGTAATATAATGCTGGATATCTTGTTTTAGAGAAATGTAGGAGCGGTATCCATATGCTGTATGTATAATCAATGATTAATATAGTGTTGTTATAGGCATGTTAGTGCGGCATCCATTGAATGTATGTTTATTCGATGTTATAAAGTGTTGTTTTAGAAATATTAGTGCGGCATCCATAGAATGTAGGTTTTTTATATGTTGAATATAATGTTGTTACATGTAAGGGTGGCATCCTAGTATGGGATGTAAGTGTTTATAGCAACACTCATTATAATTACACTATATATAACATAGAACAAACATACACTCTATGGATGCCACCCTTTCATGTCTATAACCACATTATATACAACATAGAATAATCCTACAACAGTAAGAATCTAGTTTTTGTTTACACAACGCATGCCACATAAGCCGTGCCCCTCAGACAGTTGTAGGCGGAGTTACGAAAAATGCTATAATCTCTGTTACATTGATGATATATGGCTGCCGACTAGCGATTACCTACACCCGTATTTTAAACAAATTGTGGCGCAACGATATTTAAAGATAGTCAACTAGTCCCATTTTTTCTTTTAGAGCCAAATACATCGCTTAGCTGTACTCGAAGTTGCACAAAAAGATACCTTGGCATGAAAAATCTAATTTGTATATCGGATACCATAAAAATATTCTTCAGTAATTGGTATTCTATTTAAACTACAATACTAGAATAATGGTAACTTGGTTAATTAAGTTTTTTCTTTTCTTTTCGCTCCCTTCGATTATTTCACTTGGAAATTCCTTTTCGTAATTTGGCCTGTACAGGAAAGTACATGTACATTTTTAGACAATGTACACAATTGAGTGGTATATTCAAAAACGGAATTGTACTCAAGTTGTAAAAAAACTTGCTCTACTCATGCATAAGACATAATCAATATCGTTTAGTATATACATATTCAACTTAACAATTCATTATATCTAAAA
This sequence comes from Spisula solida, assembly GCA_947247005.1. Classification (NCBI taxonomy): domain Eukaryota; kingdom Metazoa; phylum Mollusca; class Bivalvia; order Venerida; family Mactridae; genus Spisula; species Spisula solida. The sequence continues at coordinate 39,390,410 of OX365958.1, read as the reverse complement.
ATTGTTTGTAAATTCATTTTTAGTCTGGATTACTTCCCTTTTATATAATGTCATGGTAACGTATTTAGTATTTTGTAAAAAATATGGGTAAACCGAGTGACACATGACACATACTCATTGGATTTTGATATAAGATAACATAAGGACTTATGATATATAATCAGTTTTTATTAGTAACACGTTTTATATGATGTCCCTTCTGTAATACATATGATTGTTGTTGTTGTCGTTGTACCAATAAGTGCCGCCATTACTGGTTTGTACCTGACCTAATCACGTAGTGTAAGGGGCAGGTAATCCAGACTAGATCAGGTACGGCGTAATGGCCCGGCAAAATATTTAGCCCAAAATGTATTATTGAATTGTAATAAAAAATGACAAACATTTTCTGTAATCATTATTTGAGGGGCGATCCAGAATTATGTGGACTTTTGTTCTTTAAAGTTCATTTTAGGTCAGATCAGAATAAGAATTATCAAAACAGACAATAAAAAGTTAAATTAGATTAAAGCTACTTTTATCTGTTATTGACATAAATCTCGACAGCTTTTGTAAAATATTCATTGCATCAACAGTTACACGCTACTGTGGGAAGACATACATTAATAATTTCGCGTACCAAACAGCTGTTTTAAAGGTAGACAGGCAGTCACTGCTATTTGCTTAAGGTCAAAATTGAGGTCACGTATTAAGGCATTGTACATTGCCATTTGTTCCGTCTATCGATTCGCCCAATATGTTCTTGGGTGAATGGTCGCAGTCACAGAGCGTTTCTTTTGAGAAGTATGTTTATTTATCGCCTCATCTTAACATTATTGTTCTCCGTTAATACTCTACTTACATACCGCTAAATGCTTTTATATGGATTTTCCTGCCAAGGAGTTTGATTGACATTGACAGTTGTCACATTTAATGCAATTTTATTTCCTGAGCATTTTGTAACAGAATTAGCAATTCTTCCAGACATTTTTTCGCTTTCCAGATGTCAGAACATAGAATGTACGCTATGTATGATGCGCATCTGGTTCTATTTTATAGTCATATATAATATAGAAAAAATATGTATTGTCAAAGTGGGTACCAATCCTTCATAATTATGAACGAACCATCCATATAAAAAAGTAGAACACAACTCAACTAGAGATACTGCTAGATCATTTCAGAAGATAAATTAACACGATTTAAAACTTCTATTCAGGTGGGATGTCAGTTGACAAATAATCGTTACACTACACTGATTGGATTACGATGATAGCTGATCTTTGAAACTTATTTCTCTCTGTTATTGATAACACGCTGTGTGATTGCATGTTACGTCAAATAGAATGTCAGCAAAACAGAAGTTTTCATACAACAATATACTAGTTGTTACATCGATACTTGATTGTCTATGTGAAAGTGCAAGTTATGAAGGTAAAATCATCAACTCGAGAAGATGCAATCTTGATTTCGTGAAGTTGAGTATTTTAAGTTAACCGATGAAGATCTGGTGTAAGGTCCATGAAATCTTAAATTCTCAAAAATCGAATAGATTTATTCTTTGAACTCGATTATATCTGTTTCATTTTTACCATAATGCGTGTGAAATAATTTATTCATGGAGTGGGTTTCGTAAAATTATAACTGTACAACATTGAACCTATATTGTTCAGCTAGTTGAAGTACATGAATATCGGATATTTGAATGAAGACTCTGTTTGACAAATGAGAACACAACCCAAGTGTGGTGTTAAGATATGGGCATTCTTTAATGTCAATCATACGTAAAATATGTAATAATTGAACAACCAAAAGAACTGGATTATTTGATACATCATTCAGGCAATACCTCAATAGTTATCAGTTGCATTTATTGGACCTTTATTGTGTACTGGCACAAGTATAATTTCCGAAAGTATTCACTGGATAATATCAGGTCGAATGCTATGCACATGTTAAGCAATAAGTTGTTTGTACCCATAGTACAATGCATTGCAATTAAGCTGATTCTTATTTAAAGAACTAACAACAGTTATAATCTCACCATCTGATATTTGATCATCAAATAATGACTGATCAAGATCGTAATCAACATCTGGTTAATACGAATATACTGCAGTGTTTTGATCCGTTTGGCCGTATTACTTCGTGTTGCTTTTGTAATGCCATATCTCTCGAGACCGCTAGGCAAGCAACGCTAGATAATACGGCTTAACGGGTAACACAACTGCAGTAATATTCCTTTTATTACAAACCAACAAAAGAAACGCTTATACACGACATTTAATATGTAATCTTTGACGTCATGAACGTCGGCAACTTCCATGACTAAAAAGGTCAAATTAATATTTACGTCATGACGGCATTTAAGTTGGCACAATTAAGTTCGGCATATACAACATCAGCCTTGCACAATACGGATTAGCAAAACCAGACATGTATGATACGAAAATGCAATTTGTGGGGTTGTATTCTACTGTGCGATTTCGCCTGATTTCGTGAAAATACATTGTTAGGTATATATAATAAATATTCATACCACTTATCAATACGGATTGGACTTACAACTTTGGTTCGATTCTGACTGTTTATCAGCTTGGATCAAAATTCAAAGACTTTGATAATGTTTACTTGGTTCTTGTGATTTTATTGTATGCCTTTTATAATCATACTTTTTAGTTTTATTGTGTATTCATGTTGTACAATAAGACATAACTAGCCCTTAAACTCTTGTTTTTCTTCAAATGCGTCAACCTTTACATTGCCAAACCAGTTTGCATGTTTAGTTACTATATGTCTATTAAGTTTCTAAGCTGTTTTGGTATGTTCACTACAAATACATTATATATTCTAAAATCAGTTCTCAGTTTCGTACACATCATTAGTGACATCAGCACTGTCATTAAAACGTTCAAATGTTCTTTCCACATAATTCTATAGCATCAATATATCGCTGGCATAGAATGAGAAGGTCGGAAGTAAAAAATCAATATTTTGAGAAAACTAGAAAAAACTACTCTTTACTTATGGAAAAACAAGCTCATTCAATTTAATTGTGGTCAACATGACCAGTTCCGATTTTCCTTCCAATTCTATGCCAGCGATATAATCTAGCATTATTATCCGACCAATCATCATTCTTGGAATATGACCATAAGTTTGTTCGACGCTCTTTGTACTTTAACAATCCTAAGAAAATGGTACATCAGGACATGCACGTTTTAGCAAATCCCTGTAAAACAATTCCTTATTTAAATGGTCATAATTAAATCCTGTTTCTTCTAGCCCTAAGGTTATCATGCTATGCCTGACCTTAGCAAAGTCAATGTAAGGTAATACTGGAATTCAGTATGAAGCTTGTAATATCATTTTACCATTATCATATGGATATTTACATTATAATTATGTAAATTGCGTATTGCACATTTTGGATCATCTTTTGGACAATGTCCGCTGATATCGGATTGTTTCTAAACCAAATTTCCTGTTGGATAAACAACAGTATCACATCTCGTATATATAACTTATTAACAGAGGATGAGATCAATTCATGTGCATACTTATTGGGTAATACAAGCAACAAGCTATGGTTATATGACCAAAATAATGCAAGGAATTAAGTCAATCATTTGTTAGATGAATTGTAATTGCAGAGTTTAATGGATATTTAGTCCATCTGGTGGCCAGTATCAGACCATTGATCATATTAATGTCGGCAACTTTATGTGGTGAATACTATACTCAAGGGAGAATATATGCTATACCTATCCGACAAACATAATTAAAGGTTATTAGTATCGGCCAATATAAGGTTGTACCCTACTTCACGGACACGGACTGACCAATGCTTTATAACCTTTCCGTTTGTGACTACAATAAAATGAAAACAAACATCTAAAACCATGTTACGTTCGTTACCAAAATAACATGACCAATCAATCGTTTCGGAATCAAGTTCTTTACAACACCATGACCTGTAAGCATGTCAGATCAATACCCTGACTTGCATGATGCTTTGGTGTGACACGTTTCAAAACATAATAATATGATGTGTCAGCATGTAACCACAATCACATTATTCGTTAGCGTATAACGTTCGTTACGAATAAAACGCGACCAATATCACAAGTAGTGTGAAACTACATGATCACCTGCATACTAAGATGCATGTTAGTTAACAAACTCTCGAAACATGAGTTTAATAATGGAATTCTATTACGTGTTTATACAATATCTGCACCACATCATGTACAATCAATATTGATGTTTAAAGCTACATTCTGCGACCTTTATAGAAATTCTTTGCTGTCGACTATTAATAAAATAATAATCACGTTAACTTCGCAACGTCGCGAGAGTTCAATTAGGGCAGACATACATTACAAAAAGGTAATCGGTGGCGCGACCGAAGCATCATTTTCATTCTGATCTTATTTATCCATAATCACATGGTGTCATTATTGTCTCACTGAACCATTATATTTTTGATACTTTTTATCATACAGGATGATTTCATAACATATGTCCAAGTTTCAAACTACAATTGGTTTATAAGTTTTCGATCGTGTACAAGATATTTATGTATCATATATCTTTTGAAAGCTGATATGATAAAGTTATATACATGTATAATGTAAACAACAGTAATAATTTTGACATCATGGCATCATAAGCTGATGAGCAATTTCCAATATGTCGCTTTCAAAGCATAATTAAGTGCAGCATAATTTTGATCAGCTCTGTTTTGAAAGTCATTATCCTTTATTATAATCCTCATAGCAAGGCAAAAATATTTTTCTTGTTATGCTAAATTATGTAAATAAAAGGCACGCTGGTTTGTTGAATAGTTCCGGTAATTTGTATCAATAGAAAATGACACGATTCAAGTTGCATTAAACAGACGTCACATGGAAAATAGACATACAATATGATTGTAGACTCAAATATACATCAAAGTATGTAATATTGTATATCAAAAAAACAATTAATACATATATGTGTTTTGGATGTGCAAACAACTTGTGGTTACAATCAAACATATCAAAACTGTATCGTTTGAAAAGTGTAACAGATATTATGAATCACCCTGTAGGTAACGTTGTTCAGATTTTGTGTTCCTGTACCCCAAGTTTTCTAATAAGATACTCGTTCATTATACTTAGCTTTACACTTTATGTCTCAGCACGAACAGTGAATTATTAATGTTGTGTTAATGTGTTGTAAGATATACTGACAACCACGTAAGATTTTACATAGAAGTAATTATATCACACTGGAAGGATGACTTCTATTATCAATATCGTTTTATCAATGTATTGCCGCCTCGTATTACTCCGTGCAATGCCAGTTTACAAATTTGTCATCATCTTAAACTTACATTCAATTCCAATCCTTTGCCATAACGCCGTGCATTCTCAGTTGACGTTTCTATGACGCCGCGTGCAGATACCATGCCCTAGATTATGTAGACATTATGAATGTTATCTAGGGCTTTAAGTAGAATGTTTGTCATCAACACACGTTGTTACATGGCATGTTAAAGTCGAAAATCACTATCTAGCCTAAAATACTTTATTGACTTACGTTGAAAACATCCACTTACAGTCACCAGTGTATATACTTACAGTGAAGCAGGAGATAGAATATTTAAATGATCGTAGATGATGTAAAGACTAGAGAAGGTGTACGAGCAACATAATATATATATACGGGTGGTAGGACAACAAAGCTGATTTCTTATGGAGAAATATCCTTATACATTACCTTTTACCTGAGACGTTTAGAAAATAGAAAAAGAGGGGAAGAAGAAACCGATGATAACAACAAGACAACGAATGACACATTGTGAAAGGAGATTCTAATTTGCTTGTTTAAAACAACTAGTACGTATAGACCAGAAAAGTCATCATAAATTCATACTTCATATAGCTTTTTAACGATATGTCAGTAAAGTGCAGGTTAAATCATTCTTTAGCATATCACTAGACGTGATCAATATTGTATAGCATATACTGTGCCAATAAGCCAGACCAATACATTCAAGTTTACATTAGGCTTCATAACATTGAGCGATTACTTTTTTAATTCTTAATAACTGCTGTTTTAATATGTATTAAGGGCATTACGTGTAGTGATTTAGTTTTTTAATAATTGCAAGAGTGATGTTATGTTTAAGCACAGTTGTAAACTTTAAACTAAGTATGATCCCCAAACATTGAATCTTCATTTATGAAATTATATCCCCATCATATCATAGTACGAGAGGTGCCAAACGCAATGCCCTCTGCAGAATTGCTGATTTCGGCTCGACCCATATTTCAAACAGACCAAACAGTGAATGCATATTTACACTAACTCATTATTTTACGCGGTTTATTAAAAGAGTTAATAAATTTTTTGGGTTTGCATGAAAATATCGGATATTCAACGGTATTCATTTATAAGCGGGCCACCTTTTGTATTATAATTTTATTTTGTTCCGTGCCAGTTTGGCTTTAGCACCGATCGTTTTTACTGGTGGCAATGGTAAATCAGGAATGAGGTTACGTAGTTTGAGCGTTTAAAAATTGTTTCGTAATATAAAATACTTACGAAAGGATAAAACCAGGGGAAATTAATAAGTAATTTCCAAAAGGGATGTATGTTGGGGTTCCGTTGAGAATATTGTAGTTTTTTGCCGACCACTGTAGCTATATTTAAGACAACTTTACGGAATAGGTAACGGAGGTTTAAAATATGTGTAGTATTTACGATTATCAAAAATCACCGTAGGTTGCAGGCAAAAAATTCCGGATATTCTCATATATACCTATATATATATATATCGATAATGTATTCAAGTCTATTAGCAATATTCTCGTTTTGTTACTAAATAAAATGACGTCACATTGACTTGCTGATGCGCTATCAAGTGTTGCGTTTCAAATTGAATGTAAATTGTTCGTATCTCATTCATACTACACTCTAGTTATCTCCAATTTACAACCAAACGCGACAATCAAAGTTGTGCCAGTTCAAACATAAACATGTATCCGCCCTCAGCAAATCACTTTTAATGTGCGACTAAACGTCGATTAATTGTGTCTATAATGATTGAAGTATGATTGTAATTTGTTTTGTTTCATTGTTTATTAATCGTTATTACTGAAATCACGACATTAAGCGCCGCAATTGCTAGTACAATTTATAACAGACTTTGATGTTTACAACACGATGGTAATACTCTAGATTTTCAGCTATATGGAGGTTCTATTAAGAATGCTATTGCGATACATAAAAATAATATAGATTTTCATATCAGGGAATGGGATGATTTATTGAGTATCCAACTTCCTAGAAATGAAGCAATTAAAGTCTAAATTTTAATGTAAGGATACCTTGCCATCCGTGATGTATCGTTCCTGTTACAAACGTTGAGAAGTTAAGTCTGGTAGTTTGAATATAATACCTAATTGTACATTTCGTCATTGTGTGTCAATATACTTTTTACGGCACTATTTGTCACCGGAAAAATGATTACAGATTAGAGTGTGATCAAATATTGACCTTTTTATCTAATATTCTATGCTTACTACAGGAGCCTAATTGGGAAAATGTCGTCTACTACTACCAGGTTCACTTTGAGCATTGCTACTATATAAGTAGATACTTTTGCGGGTCAAGTGGTTAGCGAATTATGAATGTTGGCATGCAGAAATGTAAGAAATATGATATGGAAAAGTATCAAATATTCTTCCATAAGCTGTAACATTAACTGGACATGACGTCAATACATTGCATAACAATGGAGTCAAATGGTTTTGATGTTTCTGCTTCACTCTTGGTAAATAAGCGTGTGTTTCGTTTTTTGTTATACCACATAAAAACCTCTCTTGAAGTTGGAGGTATAACTTAACTTAAAAATGTTCTTGGTATTTAAAATAAGTTGACGTTTTGGTCACCCCATAGTGAGGATGGTATTCAATAGGTACAATTGTTGTTAACTTCAAATGAAGTGTACTTGTGATAAACTCGAGCATGTACAACAGCTAACAGAATAATGATCTCTATTGCAGCTTTGAGACGAATGTCCTACTTTTTATCAATGTTATGTTTGAGTGTTGTTGTTTACGGTTGACCACCTTTGTTGTCTTTCAGATGCTAATTGGCCAACTTTTAAACATGTAATAAAAGTGATATAATGTAAAAAGACACCTTACAATGTCCTTTTGTCTCCAACAACGTCATCATGTATAAAGTCATTACTTAAATTAAGTTTAGACCTTTCTTTGATATAAGGCATAATTTCAGTCAGGCGATACGTTTCTTGAACGTTTATTAGCTTAGTGCAAATCAGTAAGTGTTTATTTAACATACATTATGACGAAACCAATAAATGGATTTCAACTACGTTTATACTAAGAGAAAACAGTAGTCTAATTAATAAACATGCCAAGTTTGAAGCACGAAATCCCAAAAAATACAAATATATACAAAAAGTTGCATTTCTTTTCGAACACCCCTTGCATAACGGGAAAACTAACAGTTCCGACCTGCAAATCACTTTATATTACGGCACAATACCTCAGCTAAAAAATACCATTGTATTACAAACTAGGAGAATAGTCAAGACAAACATTTCAAATGATGAAACGGGCATCGGGAGACAAGACTGTCGGAAGTATACTTATATATCGTTAGTACAAAATGACGGAAAAAAAGTTTAGTATATCAGACAGAGGCTCGAAATGCATTAGTTTAGCGATTAATTTTGAACTTCACTTGTCAAGACGGACATCATACACTGAAGCCGTCCTTAGATTGAGAATGATCGAAGAATTATTTATAATAACATATTCTTGATATTTTGTTACAACTGAAATGTTTTTATACAAATAAACACCCTTTTGTTGTTAAATACTGAAAAAAGGTAAATTTATTCAATATGTATAGAGACATGAGCGATTTATTGGAGCAATGTGATGTTTAAATACCGGTAGATTCAAACGTTTCCGTACATTACGCCAGTGACGTCATTTGTGTGTTCAAGGTTGCGAAACAGCCGATATCTCTAAAAATGATAAATGACAATTTTTGAAATTCAGCAGACGGAGAGAGGATATATTATGTAATAAGCATACAACTTTCCTTGTTTAAAACAGGATTCATTGTCATTTTACAGCGTTTATGTAACGGGTCCTACTTTTCATAGGTTTTTAGTGGTTTTAATTTAATTTAATTTAATGATTCGGTTTAGTTTTAGAACATTGTTCAATAGATTTTAAATAAGCCATCTTGAGTCATTATTTAAACGAGTTTTCGTATAGGACAATTGTCAGAACCAGTTTAGCCAGGGTGTGGCAACATCGAAGCTTGTGTCCGTGTGTAGAAACTTGTGTATATATGAAGAATCTCTATTCTTCTATGGGTTAAGTATGTCGTGCTTTGTACAGCGGGATCTTTGTAGAATACTGACATGGTTTTCGGAGATGCAACTTTTCGGCTATTCTCTCTTACTTTCGGGATGGAATTGTTTCATTCATCGATCCATGAGTCATTGGAATATTGAATATATATAACCTGTAGTCAGGCAGTGTATGAGTAATCTAAAGATCGAACTAGACTGGAGTTGTTGGTCTCTACCCCCATCAACCCCAAGTAACATTTATCTCATATCTTTTTATCACCCCACGTATTGTATTTCTTAGTAGAGTTACGCAAGAAGAAATGCTAGAGATTTTCGGATATACGCGTACTTCGTCAATATTTTCACTTTGATAATCTTACCACTTCTATGGCACTTGTATTTACTGTAATCATATTCAATTTATCAAACTGCATGTTGTACAACTCCATATGACTGGCACCATAATTATAATGGGAGATAAAAAGAATGAACTACATAAAATGGTGACACTGTTCAAATAACGAAACATCGTCTATGCTTATACAGTCTGTAAGGGGCATTGCTCTGGATTTGTTTCCGGTGCATTTGCTACAATGGATTGAATACTATGATTGTCCCGGTATTGGAAAATAGCTTCTAAACTAGATCGCCCAGAACGAGCATATTATACACCAACACTATGAGTGTATCAACCAAATGGGTGTTAAATGGTATAGGACAATAATAATAATAATTAGCTTATTACATATTTGATAAAGGTACACACTCCAGAGAAATCACATTATATTAAATGATTGTATTGTTTACAAACTTAGGGCATTGATTAAATGCAACCGTATATGAGGCAAGCAAACAAGTTATTATAACGGCTAATTGCCGAACTGCATGTTTATTGTCACATACTCAATATGCTTCGTATACTGATAAAAAAACATTAATAGAAATAAACAAGACAAACTCCAACATGTTGCTACGTTTCGACTTTAATAACACATCTTTATTAGGAATATAAACAAATGATAAAATCATTAACATTTAGACTTATGTTCATAAATAATCATCTCGGTACCATGTTTTACTGAATAAATTTAACGATTGCAAGTACATAATTATATTGGTGTTTGGTCGCTGTCGATGTGCATTTCTCCCCGAGATTCAGAATGGAAATGTACAGTCATTGTCTCCGTAAATGTTTATATAAAGTGACACAGTCTGGAAGCCTTGGACATTACAATTTGTGTTTTGATAGATCACTCGATTATGCAATCAAGTTCTTTGTTGAAAGCATGCAGTGGAAAATTTCTTTCGTGTCTTACAATACATTTATCTATCATCTTAACCTGATTGTTTTTTGTTAATGTTCTACTAACGTACCGACCACTTAATGCCTATATATAGATTTCATTGCCGGGCATTTTTGATAGACGTTGACAGTTTAATACACATTTATACAATTTAATGCATGAACATTGTGTAACATAATTGAAAATTTATTGACACATATTTGACGCTTGTCATATGTCATGAACAACGAGACTTCATATACCATAAACATCTGTATTTTATATTTATTGTCAAAGCGGGGGTACTAATCCTGTATATAAACGCACCACCACCACGAGAAAATGAGAGCCAGACGCAGCTAGAGACATTTCTAGATCTTTTAAGAAGATAAATCGTCAGGATTTGACTCCATTATTCAGGTGGGATATGCAAGTTGACAACTAATCGTTAGACTGCAATGGTTGGATTGTGGTGATAGTTGATCTTAGAAACCTATTTCACTATATATAAATATACAAACTTTTGAAAAAGATAATATTAAGGCAGACAGGGAAGACAGCACTCAACTTAACCAGCCGAGCACAGAAAACATTAAAAACACACAAAGCACAATGCCTAACTGAGCCAACCGAGCACAGGAACAAAAACACATACAAGACACAATGCCCAACTAAACAAGCAAATATCCACCCAAATCCAAGCTGTCGAAAAGCATAATAAATTAATATTTTCAGCAACCAAAAGACTGAATGCCCTAGCTGAATGACCTAGTTTCCACAGCAGAACGATTATAATGCCTAGTTTTAGCTGTCAGAATACCTAAAATGAAAAAGTGTCTAACACACTGCCAACCAAGAAAATTTATCAGCCCTAGTCCCAGCTGTTAAAAGCCTGAAGCAACAAAAGACGGAATGCCTACTCTGAATAAAGGCAATATCCTATAATCAAACAAGAAATATCTTTAAAAAAGATAAACAGCGTTAATATAGCAGATAAGTGTACTTATTTTCAATGAAGATGCGGACGTTATTTCATATCGTTGAAATTGAAAAACACAAATAAAACTAGCATTTATATATTTATACGTGTATATTGTTTAAAAAATAATACTATAGGTATGTATAGTTGTCTATATTCTATGAGCGGTTATATCAGGCAATTATAGCGATAATGATTCCAAACTTAACTCAGATTTTAATATGTAGCACGCATTATGACTGAAAAAAACCTGTAGACGGGACTTACCTTAAATAAACGTAAAAAATATAGACAAAACGAAAATTGGAAAAAGGGAAAAAAATATGACTCATTTGAGTTTTGAACCCGAGGCCCTCTGCTCATAACACGAGCCAAGTAGACGAATGCGTAACCAATGTAGCTAATCTCGCTACTACATTAAATTGCTCGGAATTATGTTTATACATTCACTCATCACTTGACCCGGGTCACTTAAAGGTCAAACGGCTAGTAAAGTAATACTGTTCGTATCGTGAGAACCGCGAATAACATATCTCTTTGTGTAGCTACTGTAAGTTTCGTTGTCATGTTTAACAAAATGCAATTTTTTCGCGTTATCTTTTGTGATGCGTATAGCATATTCCCACCTATGAGAAATCCTGTATCTCGTCACTCCTAATTTATGTACAAACATTTCATTGGTTTTCGAAGTGGTCAAAAAGAGGTTGAATATCAAGCTAGACAGCTAACGTTGAAAAAATCGATACGACCACCTATGGTTTATCTAACGGTATATATGGCATGTGACCGCACCACTGGCGAATTATTTCCTAAAATTTTAGGCTAACTAAATATAATGTTATGTGACCATGTCGCATTTAATACGTATATGTTGCGCGTGAGTTTTGTAAATGGACGGGACTAAATAAATAAAGGACCACAAACAAAAGGCCTTGTACGGGTGAATAGTAACAAATGTGCTAATTGGGAAGCTATGGAATAAATTACAATTTTATTTTGACAATTAAGATAAGCGTTTGTTGTTTTTAATATCAAATTCGGCATTCAAACAAAACTTGACACCCGGGGGATTTTATAGATTCAATTTTAGGAATTTATGTTATCACGAAGTCAATTGATACAAGAAAGGATGTTTGATACCAAGAAGTCGAATTTTTGATGTCATTACTTATTTTTTTGATATCTGAAAATGCATTTTTTGGTATCAGAAAATGCATTTCTTTATATTAAGAAGTCGATAACTTAAGGTGGAACCACACTATAAAAAGGTTCCTGAACCATATACAAATTTGGCATCATAGCAAACTTTGATTTATTCCCACTTCAATGTCGCGTCTTATAACTCCGTAAGCGTTCCCATGACGCTCCTATGACGTCATGAAGTTACCATGGAAAACGCGTTTTGACGTCGTTCAGCGAAACGCAACGGAGTCAGGAAATAGACAATACAGGTAAGTAGTGAGTACCATTCGAAGCATTATGTAATTCCGAATCCGGTCATCTAATAATATATACAATTAATCTAACAGCGTGCTAACAAAGTGAAAAAAACGTCGAGTCTGGCATTTTTATGATTTCAAAAAACTATGACGTTTCAATCAATTGCAAACATTCCACCCGTCAAAAAATGTTTAGATTTTATTATGTTACAATTTTGCATACATGTTATAACATATCAAATTTATAGAAAAACTGACCCCGCGAAACTCGATCAAGATAGTTTAAAAGCTGTTTAGTGTGAACAGAAATTACGTCATTTTTCACTTTGACAACGTTGTAGCGTCAATCATTTTTTCTAGGCTGTCGTCCACAGACGGAAATATGCAAAAATAATATTCAAGGATATATAATAATTATTATATATAGTGAAGTGATAACTCGACACTGATTCGTTACCGTAAAGTATTTTCCCAATAGCAGACCCATTGTATCGCGTGTGTTACGTAATATAAATATCTAATGTGTTTTTTTCGCCATTGTTTCGGGCGATATTCGTAATATTTGATAAATAGCTTTATGCGGTACATGATTTAATAGAAACATTACCAAGGGGCACTCGCAAAAGGGACGGCATGTTCGAATTATGTATCGAACGGTAAGCACTGCATGCCGAAAGGGCAATAGATGTATGCTATCTATGAAGAACGTCCCAATTTAATGGAAATATACTGTTTTCAGTTAACAGGACGTGGATAATGAAGACGCTGTTTTGTCCATCCGCCCGTCCGTCCGTGCTAGTTCTCAGTAAGTAACTACTGGATGAATTTCAGCGAACGAATTTCGTAACTGTTTTGCGCATACTATTATGTTTCGGTTTTATCTTTTTTCTTATAATTATTGCACGTAAGTTTTTTCACTCACAGTACGTATTGTTTTTTCGTGCTATTTCTGAGCAACTATTATATGTACACGGTGACTTTTAGTACCGCCACACGTCACAAATAGTATAGCTGTTAAATAACAGTTTGAACCTATGGCAAGATTCGAACCTATATTGTACGGCACATTCGCTGAGAAGAATGCGATAGCTGTCACATATCGGCGTCCACCGGGTGATAAGCATGTCCCAAAGTTAGATCGGAATAAATGAAACTTAATGATAAAGTCGAGAATTATGTATTATTCTAAAATATTATTTTCAATATACTGTAAACCAAGAAATTATTACGCGCGATTTAATTTCGCGGAGTTCGCGAGTGGTAGAAATTAAGACGCCGCGAAACTTCTCAAAACATTAATATTGACGTAAGTTAGTATTCGCGGAAGTAAACTGGTTTACAGTAACATTTTTTGAAAAGGGAATTGTATTCGAATTGAGTCTTTGTTCGTATACAGCTTCCAATAGCAAGGAGCATTAATCATGCGAATATACCCCGAGGTATGAAAGCTCAGAAAGCACACCTGATGCACACTCTAAGTGTTCTTCATTAAAGTATTACTAGGTACAAAGGTAAGTTTTGGGAAATACATATTTTGGTCAAAGTGCGTGCAATGTTATATCAGTTCAATTAATGTATTTCTGTATTATGGTCGAAACAGTGTTGTGTTATTATCGCGTATGCAGAAATTCTCGTCCCTGTGTACATCATATATCTATACATATGTAAAGAAATTATTAAACTACCTACCTGTATTTAAAAGCGCAATGCCTGTTTGTAAAAGTAACGTTTTAATAACAAATTGCATCTCTAATTAATGCTGTACCATGATCAACATTTGCAAAGTTGTTCTTTCCGTAAAAATCGCCCGACCTAGTTTGAAAACTTATCATAGGATTAAAAGCCCGAGACATCGAATGTTTTAAATTTTACTAGACCATCGATTTTAAAGTTGTGTGGTATTACGGTTTATCGGTTACCGTGGTATCATTTATCCGCGGTACGATACCGCGATACCATTCGAAATACCGGTATGTGATCATCATTATATACCCTGCTTGTGACTATATTGAAAATACCTGCCGTAACAGCCAGGTTCCATCGTTTACGAAGTCGTGTAAGGCCCTACGAGCACATTACGAGTTCCGCACGACTTGTCTGCGATGTCCCCACGGAGATCATACGATATAATTCCCTGAATATCGTAATAGCTGTGCGATCAGGCGCTACGATTATACAGAAATCGTTAAATTATATAACTTTAGGACTTGAATGAGCTGTTAAATTAGTACATACATCGTACGATCGCGTTAACCTAGCTATATTTAAAATGGCTCGAACACGAAACATAGTAATTTACAATTCAATATTTATTTGTAGTTATATCATTAGATAACCTACTTTGTTTCTCGTTCAACAATATCGACAATGGCAAATGTCAGAATGCAAATGTTTGTACAGAAGGTACATTTTAGATGTAAGAATGACGAAACGTCATATTATTAGGACGTCGACTAGGACCAGCCCACGTTACATGTACGTTTCAAAATGTTGTTATTATGTGTACCCTTCGTCGAAGCACGTTCATATTTTATAAGGTGGTGATAATAGATTAAATCTATGAAATATCAAGTGTCACAGACATGTTGTAAATACATTATAACGACATGTCCACTTAATTAAGTATAATAACGGCTTTCAGAAATAACACGGTGAACTAACATTAAACTATAGGTCTCAGTAGCTAGCCAATCAGCATGGAGAAAAAAGTGTTGAAAAAATCCCGTATACAACACTTTGCTGTGGTATATATAACAATAGATTGCTATATACTATAGTAGGCCAAGCAAAATAATTGAGCATAGCTATAATAATGTATACATGCATTTAGCACAGAAAATATGGATGCCAAACATTTTTGATACCAAGCGTAGTTTAGTCTATATTATAGCATTACTATATTTTAAACAAGTAACTAATTGGACTTATTAGAATACATCACGGAGGTATATCAAAAAACATGTACATGTATATCAAACCTTTCTACATTTGTTCATTATTACTGTCATAATCTGAGACAACAATTTTGATAGATAATTAACCGAATAAGGT
Organism: Spisula solida; assembly: GCA_947247005.1. Lineage (NCBI taxonomy): Eukaryota > Metazoa > Mollusca > Bivalvia > Venerida > Mactridae > Spisula > Spisula solida. Next base: position 39,374,294 of record OX365958.1, on the reverse strand, counting down.
ATTGCCAACATCTCTGCTGAGTGCTGACAACATTATCAGTAGAGGGTGAATGCCGTGGTAGCTTCTATGACTACAGTACGACCTCTCTAGGGACATATGTAGTGCAACAACCTCTGTATAACAAACCCTTCAAAGTAACTTGAAGTTATTACATGTATATACTTTTGTAAATTCTGTAGGGCAACAACTTCTGAACAATGACCAATATTTGCAGCCCACAAAGGGTCTCACTCTACAGAGGGTGTGTCTTCAATAATTACGTGCAGATTACCCCTCTCTTCTAAGACATCATTTTCACAGAGTAGAACTTAAAACCAACTAAACGATTAAAACAATTTGTAGGGGTTCCAATGGTGTCTGGTGATTGAAGTAAATGCCTTTCATACTATCACAACCCATAATTTACAAATGAAGAACTCACCTTCAAGACCACCTTAAAATAAAGACCACTCCTTTCTGTCCACTGATTTTCACATTATGTAACCTCAAATTCACAGTGAAATTGCACCTATATGAAGACCACCTCTTTAACAAGATTGGCTCAGAATTAACTGAGTTAATTTTTCGTTCCGTTTTCATCTGTTTGCTCTTTGATAGAATGATGCAATCAGTCAAATTATTGAGATAAGTTTTTTACAGTCCCAAGAAGGAGTTTCATTATTGAGGTTTTACTGTAAATAGCTTAATTTTGCCACTTAGATCTTTACATTTATATAATTATGCATCATGCAACACTTAACATATTACACCAGCACTTAAATGGTTTATGTACTCGTCGATTTGTAGGCAAAGTGTACCTGATAAACAAAGATTATTTACCTATAGTCTAAGTCAGATAGAACGGCTCGTAGGTGTTGATATGGGATTATAATCCTCGTTTCACTCGGAGTTATAAATCCCATATACAACCCCTACTCATGTTCTATCCTATACTTTTTTTTAGTTGGCCACGTTACATTTTGGGAGTTAATCCACCAGCTGTGTGCATACTGTTAGATAAAACCACAGGTAGTCGTATCGATTTTTGCAATTAAACTTTGTTGGTAGCCAATATAATATACACTATACCAAATGATGAAAAACTATGCGGCCACCTATGGTTTGTTTAAAACGTTACTCAGAAATTTCTTCCCTAAACGCTCGGGTGATTAGACAGTCAGTCAGTTGGATACGTCTCATTTTCTTTTGAGACGACCCACTCAACATAATCCGTTTATCAGGTTTATTTTTCAGTTCGTACAAGTCAAATGGGACGATTGGGACTAACCACACATAACATACATGCTACCCTAAACGGAAACAACCTTGCAACTATCAGTCAAATGTTTCAACCATTTAGAAAACGCGTTCTAACTGTATCAGTAAAATAATGCTGATTTTAGTCTATAGGGAATTGTTAATAAGTACCACTCTTGATTTGTACTTTCATTGTATTACCGTTTCGGCCTGAGCCTTTTTCAAAATAAATGTAGAGAAAAACTTGTGTTTGTTTATTTTGAAAAGGGCTCAGGCCGAAAAAAAAACGTTAATAAATGAAGAGTATAAACCAAGAGTGAGTAAAATAATGCAATGTTTTTCATCTAAACGTGGCTTCTGGAAATACGACGACTATTTAACTGATCTAGCAGACACATGCCATTGACATATTGGAGTAGATGTAGTTTCGCAAACATCAGCTTGCAATGTTTCTCGTGGATAGAATTACGTATAATTGACAAAGGAATATATCGAGTGAAACGGCACACTAACCGTGTAAGGTTACACATCAACAAAGTGTCTTATCGCGTCATGAGGTTCGGAAGCATTACACAGATCAAAGGTACATACTGTCGTCAATATGATATATAATACCCATCATGATTAACCCGCGACATATGGTGACATTGTATATATAGTATGTAATATGTTTTGTCGCCGTATGTGTCCCTTTCTCAATTATAAAACCATTGAACTCCGATTGTTTTTCTAATAAATGTATCCTATTGTTTTTGAACACCAATCGATCGATTTTCCAACAAGTTCTTAGGTGAATGCTCGCAATGGAAGTCATTTCTTCTATAACATATGTACATTTAGAAAACATTTATCGCTTCTTCTCAACATTATTGTTTCCTTTTTATACTCTATCTACGGATCACTAAATGCTTATAAATGTATTTTTCAGCCAATAACTTTGATTGACAATGACAGTTGATACATTTAGTACTATTTTAGTTCCGGAATAAAGTGTAACTGAATTGGAAAGTTATTGAGACAGTTTTGACGCTTGTCAGATTTTAGAACATAGAAAAGACGTCATACACAATAAGCATATGTATTTTATATTTTGAGTGAAATTGTTTATTTTCAAAACGGAAGTCCCAAGCCAACATAGAGGCTATTGTCGGCATTTCTTGGCATTATAAAGAACCTCCAAAAACGAGAAAAGAGAGTCAGAAGCAATAAGAGACATTTTTTGATCTTTAAAGATCATGATGTGAGTCCTTTATTCTGGTGGGATTTGCCTGTGAATGAATAATCGTTAGACTGCATTGGTTGAATGATAGTGATAGCTGATCATAGAAACCTATTTCATTCGGTTATTGACAACATTGTGATGGTATGTTATGTTGAATTCATAGTCGGCAGCACTCAACATAACCGACAGAGCACAGAAAACATACAAATATCAAATACCGCCAATACAAGGCACAATACCCAACACATTACCGAACGAGAAAATGAACTGCCTAAGTCCCAGCTGTCAAAAAGCTGAATGAGCTAGTTTCAGCAATCAAAAAGCGGAATGTCCTACCTGACCGGTAAAAAGTATCTGATTTTAGCCGACTAGCGATACAAACAATACAATACAACTGTACAGTTCGATAAATGGACGGCGTATATCTAAAAGTAGTATTTGAATTTTAAACAATATTGACGACTGGAATTGCCAATAAAATAAATCACTCATTTGATAACAATTTGTGTTCTTGATTATCCTGGTGATTAGCTATGTGAATGAGACTCGAAAATAATATAGGCTTTAATATCAGGGAATGTGATGATTTATTTAATATCAAATTTTCGAGAAAAGAAGCAATTAAAGCTTGAAATTAAAACGTTGAAACTTCCCCGTCCGTTTTGTCACTTTAACATTTTGTGTTTATAACCTTGTTTCTTAATTCGAAACTGTAGTGTTGCTGGTTTAATACCAATCCTAAAATATTCATGGTATCTATTAGTTCAATGATGTTTTTTCTGGAAAAAAAACGAACCTATACGATAAGATCCAAACAGCTAAATATACACATTTGTTCCATTACAAAAACGAAACCATGTTTAGATATGGCCCTAAGGGAGCGATGGGTGATCAAGGACACCCACTCCGTGATGGATGCACAGACACGATTTGTACAGAGAACAATAAAATCAATATTTAAATGTTAGTACATTCGTTACATTCTGCCTCCTCGAAATATCGAGAGTGACTTCTCCCCTGACATTTGGACAGGTTAATTAAATCATTACCTCTGACAACGAGTTAAATTATTCCTGAATTTATCTGACGGTTAAAGTACACACGTTAGAGTACATGAGTGCAACACCGGTACATATGTCGTAGCAGTTTATAGAAAAGCAAGAAACAAACTGGTCCATTTACCTAGACACACATGACAGTGTATGGTAAATATTTGTAATGTTACAGGAAAGGTCTTAATTTGTGTAGAAGATATAATTACTGTAAAACAGACAAGTTAATTCACTCGAAAAAAACATTAAAGGTAGCAATGTCACATGGCAACTACATGTCATGGGTCTAGCTTCCATCAAGATAATGCTTTAATGAATAGTTAGAAAAACTAATTAACAGGTAAATGACTTGATTTCATTAGGGCGTTACTGTATTTTCATAATGAAATAACCTATGTAAAACGGTTGATTTTTCACTATAAGCTACGAAACACATGCTTATAGAAATTTTTTATTGGCCATCGTAGCACTGTTAGATGAGCAGCAGTTTTTGCAAATCGCAATATGTTTCGCGTGAGATCGAATTCCAATATTTGTTTTTAATTGTCGCTTATCAGAAATCTCATGTGCGTATCGTAATACATTTCTTAAGCACGTATGTCACGTATAACTATTGAACTGAAATGTTAACACGATAATGATCAGTTTAAATGTTTCAGCAGAGAATACAGAGTCTGGCCAAACATGTTTTAAACATACTTGATAAGTTTGTAATATATGAGGATGGGAAATTAACAAAATATTTATTTGAAATTAATACGACCAAAAGTTATAACATGGGTATAGTGCAATTTAGTCCAAATATATGAAGTAATATAACTATGTCGTGTCTTCTGAAACAGAGTGGCAAAGCTTCATGAAAGTTTTTTCAAATAAGCATGTGCTTTCTAAAACGTTTTTTGCCTTTTTTAACCTGATATGCCACATTAGGTCTAGATTTTGGGTGTGTGAAGCTGGCAGTCCACTGTCCAATGTCCATTCTAGCTGTCCATCATTGAATTAGAATTAGAGATTGTTCTCTATTTCATTATTGGACAACTGTCCACTGTTTATTCTAGCTGTCCATCTAATTTATTATGCTGGAAAACTGTCCGCTGTCAATTCTAGCTGTCCATTCTGAATGTCCATTCTTAATGTCCATTCTGAATGTCTATGGACAGCTAGAATGGACAGCCGGAATGGACAGCCAGAATGGACAGCCAGAATGGACAGCCAGAATGGACAGTCAGAATGGACAGCCAGAATGGACAGCCAAAATGGACAGCCGGAATGGACATTCAGAATGGACAGCCAAAATTAACAGCCAGAATGGACAGCTGCATTGGACAGTTATATATTTGTGATATAAATGCAAATACCAAAGATGACCAGTTGAACAATCATAGGAATGGACAGCCAGAATAGACATTCAGAATGGATAGCTACAATTGACAGTTGGTATATTTTTTATGTAAATACAGCGATGACTAATACAGATGGACAGTTGAACAGATATAGGCATGGACAGCCAGGATGGACATTCAGAATGGACAGCTACTTTGGACAGTTGTCCAGCATATTTAATTAGATGGACAGCTAGAATTGACAGTGGACAGTTTTCCAGCATAATAAATTAGATGGACAGCTAGAATGAACAGTGGGTAGTTGTCCAGCATATTTAATTAGACGGACAGCTAGAATGAACAGTGGACAGTTGTCCAATAATGAATGAGAGAACAATCTCTAATTCTAATTCAATGTTGGACAGCTAGAATGGACATTGGACAGTGGACTGCCAGCTTCACACACCCCTAGATTTTAAAGAAACTAATAGTTTGGCAAATGTTACCGTTATAACGATTATTCCAAACCCAGACATCTAGAGCACCACCTTTTAAATTGATAAGGACTGACAACGGGCAGACGAAGGAGATAATGGGTACAATAATACCAGAGATGAAAGTCCTAGTCTCGAACAAGCATGTACGAATTATGTGAAATCAGAATTTCGAATGCATATTTACGTCATTATTTACGCAAACAATCCCAAGCCGTTCATTCGTCATTGAATTATTCAGGTCACATTGCTCATTAAAACAATGTATGGCTTGTTAAAATATTAACAACAATGCAGTGATGTATAACTCATTGTCGTGCTCGATAAACATGATACATCCCTGTCTCTCTTTGATACTTCGTTAATGTAAAATGTACAACTACTTGTCACGAAATTATGAGACTATTTATAATCATCTATCAACAACAGAACTAAGGAGTAATACACACTGAGAGAATATCCCAATAAGGTACGGATCTCGATTACAACAGGTATTAAATTAGTAAGTTAACGGAATAATATATGGTGCTAGAAAGCTATAAGTCATTCTGGCTTACCGAGTAATATATGTCTCATGGGCACATTAACGTTGTTCAAGTATACGTCATGCGTTCAAAATATTCTAGGAAATGTTCAACCTAGTAGTTCTTTGCTATGCCATGCTTACAAACCAACTACTTGTTTCTCTGTTCACGTTAACACATAATTATAACTTATCACAATCAAATACATTAAATAATATTATTGTGATTAAGCATTATGACACTGTAGCCAAAGCAACGTTATATTCGACACCCCAGTGCACTTGTCACACCACGATTCAACCATATGACCGTTGTAAGAAGACACTTAAATAAAAAACTAGTACTATATCTATTGCATACATAATGCAACGCATATATACTTCGGCGAAATATGGTCATGTTCTGCTGAATGCTGCCTTCCAAGTCCGATATGTTATTATGTAATGATCGTTCTTTAAACAGTATTAAAACGTGCAGTGTAACTCAGTGCATCCATTATATGCGGCCTCAGAATGTCAAGGATAATGGAGTACCTTGTATCTGTATTTCCTGATCGTGTCTGCATCCACTCACAGCATGTTAGCATCTCAACAAAATAAGTGTCACTTCTTTATCACTAATCACTGTATTGCATTTGAAAAACCCATGGTAGTAATGTATTGCACAGTGTTGAATTTACGAATATAAATTACATCATTAAATCCCGTGTCCGCAAAACATACATAAATTATATATTGAACAAGAGCTGTTGGAATGATATGTACTACCATTTATAATGGTGTCGATATTATACATGTATATTTCATTTGACACTTTAGCTACAAAGTATTCATGTAGAAAAAGTTGTCTATCACACATCATCATCACATATTTTTCCCAGCAACCAATTGACATCCCAACGGACGAGTCGTGATAGTTGTAATGTCAAAATTACCATTACACGTTGTAAAAGATCCTCTCCAACCATTACCGTTCTTTAGGTGTTTCAGGCAACTGTCATTACGAAACACTTATGTGTGTGTCAAAACCTGTTGTGTTCGGATAGGACGGTCTTATAACAAGTCATGCGCATGCCAAATTGTCAATGCAAACGTACGTAGTGTAATGATTGGGGTTTCGAAATATGCATAAACACATCCAGTTATAAATGCATTTTCAAATGTTTGACCAAAGCGACACAATAATATAACTATGTGTATATTATTGAACGTCTCTAGTATATTACAATTAATCCGTGTAACAAACGAACAGGGCCTACATTAATGTAATTAACTGAAAAGGTTTAAGCATTAATAGTCGCGTCATTGATAGACAAAAACGGCACCAAACTCTGTTTCTGCGCCTCCATTCGAAAGTCTCAATGCACTGTACTTGAAATTGGACAGTAATATGCGGATCAACTATTGAAGAAGCTCATCATGGTCATGTTTGATCTTTTTATACTCAGAATGACGAGTGATTAAAAGGTGTTGATATCGTGATCATATTTCAGTACTGCACCAGTTCTGAGATCGTGAAACCTGACAAGAAAACATCTTAACCTTTAGCTGTTGACCTTCCGTGTCCTGCAAAATACAAACACATAAAGCATGCTGGTACGTGCAAAAGACTTTAAAACAGATTGAGGATAACAATTGACCGGAAACATTGCGTGTAATAAAATTCCACGGATTAGTATGCCATTGAATGTATACGAATGTTTCTGAAGAAAGTATCAATCTGTTGGAGATTTTAAAGTTGACGTGATGCATTGTTTCCAAACTGACAAACAACATTTTCCGTTTTATTAACTTCTCTAATGGATCGTAGTTGTTAAAATATCAATTGTTGTCTTTCTACGACCCTTTTACCCGTCACTACTTATGCAAAAACATTTTACAATCATTGACATATTGTTCAACGATCAATCGATTATTATCGTTATGCACTCCGATTATTATTCATACAAAACAAAGAGAAAGCTCCCCCATTATTCACGAATTTAAGTCAATTTTCTTCCACTCAAAATCATGAGCACTGCTATCCAACTTGTTACAATATTATTGCATATATGGTAACATTCCGAAATGTATTTGATCCAGAATTATATTTAACCGAACGACAAAACATGAAATTGTGAACTCTTAATAGTCTGTCGATGATAACACTATCATTTGTTTACAAATAAAAATGAATGTATTCATATGACAAGACGCTGTCGAAAACTACTTAACGGAATCAACAGTACTCAGTCACTAAATGAGGTCAATCAACATTTCCTGTCGCCTTGTGTACGTATATACCGTAAGTCTCCCGTTCGTGGAATACGACTAATAATGAATGTAACCTGCTGAACTTTCAGCGAACAGTATTTTACTAGAATAAGAACTAAGTAATTCGATTAAACGCGTGTTGTCATGCAAACGAATCATTTGCAGACAAACAACAGGACGGAGTTAAAAATTAACATGGACATAGACTAAATATAGTCGTTCATTATTACCATACCAAACGCTTTTCAGTATTTCCCACCTAATTAGAGATGAACTGGTTTGAAACCTTGAGGTAGTTACGCGTGTATCAGTGCTATACGCCGGGCACGGTAAGCAACCAACGGGTATATTCGGAAAAATCTAGATCACACCCGGATACCTTGTATCATTGAAACTATGTCTCTTCCAACGAAGCCGGATGTCATTTGTCAATTAGGAAGAGAATGACCGAATGACCACGCACTACAACTGACTCAATGCCAAAATGAAATACATAAATACTGGACCTAAGCATTGAAGTAGATATAAGATATTCTAGATTCCTGCTTATAAATATATGTGACTATACAAGGACAGGGACATTCCAGTATCATTGACTGAAATAAACAACATTAAATGTTATTCTGATATCCTAGTTCCTGGAATTGTACGAGAACATTACACGAGAAAAGACAAGATGAACATTTTGTGAGTGAATAATGTTTTTGTAAGTATACTGGTGGGCCGAGTTATGAATTATTCTACAACTAGCGTTAATTGTGTGTCACAATTGTGGAGCACTCAATGTTAAACAAAAAATAATAAACGGTATTGAAATATTATTTCAAATTCTATTTAATAATGGCATCAAACATATTGTTCATTTTGTGCCGTTTTTGCAAATATTAAATATATGATTACCCGGAAAAATCACATGTTACAAATCTGATATAAAACAAAATACACAAAATATACATCAATTATCAAATCGCATTGATTATTAGATTATCAACACAAGCATGAGTCAATTGAAATTATCAGCAAAACCAAACACACTTATTTAGACCAAAAAAAATGATTTTTTATTAATTAGAGTTTGTCCCTAGGATTTGTATTCCATACCCTGACTTCATATATCTATTAATTGATTGATTACATGTGTATAAAGAATAAATAGAGGATACTACATGAGTGTCTTTCCATATTGAATTTATTAAACGAGTTGAATAAAATAATAAAATGCGAGGCTCTGTCGAGCATTGTATCGATTTTTTCAACGAGTTTAATAAATTCAATGTGGAAAGTCACAAATGTAATGTTCTTTTTATCACATGTTAGCCTTTTCCGGCCGTAACATAAAATAGCTACTTATTTTTCACCATAATAAACGCGCAACTTTGACGACGTCGCCGATCCTATGAATGACGTCGCGTGATAGCTTTATTACACTAGTGTATTATCAAAAATAAGTAATGGCTTTATTACGCTACCGCGACGTCAAACATGTGATAAACATTTTTAATGGCGCAATGAATGAGACGTCATGTAAGTTTTCGCGCAAATTGTTGTTCCGCCATCTTAGTAATGTCGACGGCCGAGAGTAACAGTAAAGCAGGTAAATTTAAAACGTACATTTTCTTCTATTCCGTTCCGTATATAAAATTGTAGTCAACTACTCTATATATTGACACTCCTTTTGTATCTATACTTGTCTCCTTTGTTTATGATTCAATTAGAAAAAGCCCACCAAGAGTAAGTTTACATTGACATATTCTACATGTATTCACTGTACATTTTCAGTACCGTGACATTCAATTCCGTGACGATGATTTCTGTCGCGGTATTGACGTTTTCGTCATGGAGTAGAATTATTAACTCATTTTTGAATTGACAGCGTCAAAAAGTGTCAGATCTAGACCAATATGACCACAATTTGAATTATATTATAGACAGTGAAACTGATCAAACTGGTTATAGGCTGAAATACAGCTGTATGCCTCCTGTTATGAACTACCGGAAGTAAATGAAAATAGATAAAATATTTAATCGAATAATTCGCGAACTATTACACTATAAAAATAAATCTATTCCAGATAATTTGACAATATCTATTGCTAATACTTTCATTATCATATCAGTTCTATAAAAAAAGAATGATATAGAGGATATTTGTTTATGTCTGTGTAAGATCGCTTGATATTGCTAAAGTGATCATACAAATCTATCTTCACAAGTGGCGTAGCCACGAGTAAATACAATATGATCACAAGTGAAATAAGATAGATCTAACATTGATTTGAATTAAAAGGGGAATTCCCCAAGGTCGCGAATCGACCGGGGAATCCCCAGTAACGATTACATGCGAAAACGCACGATTGTTGTTGTTGTTGTAGTTTTGCATTCGCTAACGCCGTTATTATTTTGACAGACCGGATCTCTATGGTCACTAGGTAGACGGACTCTTGCTTCCGACTTCCGGTAGCAGGAATTTGATACCGAGAAATCGATAACTGTTCTTGATTCTATTTTTATTTTTTAAATGTGGAACATAAATAACAATCATAGTAAAAGACCAGAATAAAACTATAATTAAAAATATTTATAGAATAAATTTATTATGCCAAAACCTTTAATAAAAAAAATAAATCAGTCTTCCATGGTTGCTGTGCATCCCGTCTCCTAGATAGAAGATAGTTTTACAGTTTTTTTAGAAACAAAAATGGCAGCCATTTTTTCGCCCGCTTCGGCAATTTTAACATTTTCAGTGCATACACGATGCTTCAAACTGTTATGAGACACATGATTACTCTGAGATTACGAAGTAAGTCGAGCGGGAATCGTTGAAATGGGCGAAATATCAACCAATCTTAAGAAAATCTAATAAAAAACGACACATGTTCAGGTTACTTCTTTTTGCCAAGCGGTTACTTCCCTTTGCAATACAATTTATATAAAGTCCGTTTCGGGTCTTTACGTTTCCGGACCGGACGGTGATAATTCCACATCATAGTTGCAGGTTATTGTAAAGAAAGTAACACGAATGCATTTCGTAATTCCTCGCCGAGATTTAATAAGAAATCCCTCCAAATTCGTCAAAAAATGTAAAACTAATTAAATGTTGTTGTTGTTGTGATTGGATACAATAAAACCCGGAATTTTCCGTCTGAATGTCTTTTATGATTTGATGATTTGCAACAGAGTTTATTTAATAAGAAAAGGTGATTAAGATTAAAGATGTTTGATAATTAATCGTAATGTGATTAATTGAAATGAAAATAGCCTTTTCTCTGGAACAAAAGTACTGTCTGATATGCTCATGCAACCCATTATAAAAAGGTAAAAATTCAAATTAGGCCTCTTTGAAATCAGTTGTTATATATGTGTTTATATCTAATTATATGTAAACTAGTAACCTAAAAGTAGACCTAGAATTAAACAAATTGAAAAACGTGCGTTATCCACAGACATATATATTTTCATTTCGATCGGGCTGACAAATGTTCATTCGGACAACATTTTTATTTCTGCCAGTCCGAATGACTGAAAGCCTTTTAAAGTTTTCGCATCTGAACTTTAAAGCAAGAATGATAAATGAGCATTTTTTCGCAATGCCTTCTACGTGGTTCTGTCTGGGAGCCAAAGACGATAGTGTCAAAGACCTGATGGGAAATTCCCTACTTGATGCAGTGCAATTGTTCATATTATTCTGTTTCTTTTAAGCCTATATAAGGGAAATAAACATAATTTGATTTTCACATGTGTACGTGTTATTTTTAACGGTTGTTATTTCACAGTAGAAGAGTGATATTTTATCAAAAATAATCAAAGAATTCGTCATGCAAACATGTTAGTTTAATTTATTTCTAGATCTAGAGCTCAATCCCTTTGTAGCTACAAAAATAGACATTTTATGTTTCAGAATATCTCTTTCTCATTTCAAGGTTCATTTTTATAATAATCAGTGAAGATTATTTAGTATCTTTAATGCAGTATCACCGCGTACAGTTATAGAACTTGAAAAGGAACAAAATTTCCTAGAAGAAAATATTGGTCACATGGAAGATCTGTTGGACATTCTTAGCAGATACACACCTACACCCGAGGAAGAAGTGGACTGGCGAGAGGAAGTTAATAAGTTAACTGAAAATATAATCACTCACAAAGACTGCTTGAAACTTTTTTATGAAGAAGTTCGAGATGCCACTTTCTGGCGCAGAGCAGAGGATATACCGGGAGAAAATGAAGCAGAATCCTGCTAAATACCAGGAGTACCAAGAAAATGAACGTAAGAGATATATCAAGAAAAAGAAAGATGGACAAGTGAAGCTTGTAGATGATAGTTCAGAAAGAGAAAGACGTCGATAATGTTGGCATCAAATGAAGAAAAAACAGTCTGGCGAGTTACAAACAAATAAATATACCAGATTTATATAGCGCCGTTTTCATGCGAACGCACGTTCAAAGGTACTTTACATTATTGTGTTGCAACCACAAGGGCGCAGGTGCATCCTCTACCAGTGCAGATACAGCGTGATCTGACCAGAGGGACTTACTGAGAGAAAGCCCTTGAAGGGAGGGAGAGAGACATTAGATACAGACATGTTCGGCGCTGCTGAAGTGCGCCTAGCTCTTATTTCGAATAAACAGCTTGGTTCTTAAATGTGCCCGGTGTATAGCACCGAAACACAGCTTCCTGGCACTTCCAGATATTTGCAGACCACACGGCCAGATATAGCGGGAATTACTATAATAGTTATCTTCCCCTTCCATTCCTTCAAGTTCTGCCTTAAGTCTGACAGAGAAACAGAAAATGGTAAGGAAACGGGTCAAGCGTGAGATATCACAGACATATAGAAATATGCAGAAACTAGAAGAGAGGCTTAAAGTACAGAAGAAGATCAATAAAAAAATAAGAAAGAGGTTATACAGGGCTAGAATTAAAAACATTGACCCAAATTTACCAAGATTGAAAAATGATGTTCAAAGGACCAAACAGTGCTGAGAAGGCAAAAAAGATGCTAGTGTTTCATAATGTACTCATTGAGGGAATAAAGACGAAATACAGACTCAACAAAAGTGAGAAATTAAGGCAAATCATCACGAATGGAGTACTATGCAACCAACTGCAAATACAGTATAATTTAGCACGCTTAATCGTATAGATATATTTTCACACGTATGTTTAAATAATATTTACATTGTACATATTGTGCTGGTGTAAATGCTTATAATGTCTGGTATTAGACATACGGGCACTTGTACTTTCAAAGGTTAACCTGGAATATATTCAAAATGCCATTCATGCATCAAAAAAGCACCAGGATGTCAGTTCACAGCGTTCTCGAACGCTGAAATCTAATACTGTCCGTGTCAATCTTAAATATCAACACACAATACTGTCTCGTACTTCAATTAATCATCACATACAACACGTATATCCTATCATACATTGAAGCCGATCGTTGTTCATATCTTAGACTAATGACTTGGGCTTAATCTCAAGTTAAAATAATCAAAGTGAATAATTGACTAAACACTATATCCTACATTGGCGCGGGCTATTGAATCAGATTTTAGATTATGATTGTTGAAGGATTTCATTCAAACTGAATCTGTTCTTAAATGAACAAAGGGAACACTCTGGTATTGACTGCACGCAATATGTAACCATGTGGCTAATTTTAAACATTGGACATAAATCCCGACACACCAGTTCATGTATATTTAATCAGCTGCATTTTTTGCGGAACAAATATAATGAGGCACAACATAATTGTAATTGTTTGTGATGATCTGGCCTGTATTTGTTGGGTACTATCTTACAGATTAGGAAAGTATATACGGATGAAGGGGAATGTATTAAAACACCAGACATTGAATCCCACAGGGTGATGGTTGATGTAATTGAATTCAACTAGCATGGACATTCTTATTTCTAGCCACATTTAAATGTGCTCTGCAAAAATAGGCTAAAACGATACATTGCATATGTTTGGGATCAGCTTATATATTACGGATAATTATTATATTAGTGTCATGTAGACACGCTGACCATCTATCCATGTTGTCCACAATATTGCTATCAGAATAACGCCTACAGATTATTCTTGAACGGGGTTGAAATGTTTCCAAAACTTCAAGCAACACAGTTTGTCAAACTTCCAATAGAGAGCAATGCTTTGGGTATATTAAAACTTTGATTCTTTAATCCGTAATCATACAAATGCACAAAGGAGGGCATTAAAAGATGATGTTATAAAACTTAATGTGGCACCATCTTTGTTGGTATTACTAAAATCATAAAGGAACGGATATACTGTCATTCTATGTAGTACGACAAATATGTATAGTACGACAAAGATATCAAGGAACGGTGATATGTATGTACATATTAGTTCTGAGATACGCGATAATTTGTTTCACTACCTATCCAATTATTTCCTGCTATACAAACCCGATATGTAATGAAAAAGAGTATATTTAGTCAGACAGGGAAGGCAGCACTCAACTTAACCAGCCGAGCACAGAAAACATTAAAAACACACGAAGCACAATGCCCACCTAAACAACCACAGATCCGCCCAAGTCCAAGCTGTCGAAAAGTATAATAAATTATAACTAGCTGAATGACCCAGTAGAAAAGATACAGCAACCAAAAGGCGGAATGCCTACGCTGAATGACCTAGTAACAACAGTAAAACTGCTGAACTACATAGTTATAGCAGCCTTTAGTCTCAAAAGTAAAATAACAGTATTAAAACGTTGAAAGGCCCGTATAGTCGGATGACCTACTAACTAGCCGAATTACCCAGTTTCCACAGCAAAAGGACTATATTGCCCCGCTTTAGCTGTAAGAAATCTTAAAGCGAAGAAGTGCCAAACACACTGCCGACCAAGAAAATTAAACGCCCCTAGTCTCATTGATTAAAAACTGAATAGAAAAGATTCAGCAAACAAAAGGCAGAAAGCCCACGCTGAATGACCTAGTAACAACAGTAAAACTGCCGAACTACATAGTTTTAGCAGCCTACAGTCTAAAAGTTAAATAACAGTATTAAAACGTTGAAAGGCCCGATTTCAGCAACAAACAATCTGAAAACCTTAAAACGAGTGAGCCAGTTTACCCTGAAAGTAAAACCCATTTTTTATTTTAATCATGACGAGTGCCAGTAACTGAGCCGGGATGGTATTACGATATATACTGAAAACGATGTAAACATGCGGGAGAACTTTCATTTTACAAACACTAAAACACTATCATTTATCACAAATCATCAGTATCCGGGACTGCCAATTTGTGGTTTTGTCAGAATCTATGTGAAAAAAAAGAAGTTCTTGGTTCTAAAGAAATGCTCAAAATCTTGTTTATAGACAACACAACACCTTGTACTTGTGTGTGTGTATCATTACACTTGGAAACATCTGAACACATGATAGCAGGCTTTTCAATGAATTAAGTTTTAAAATTCTAACAAATATGCATGCGAGTTTAAGTTATGGTCATTACACTTGTTCATTATAAGATATAACTGAATAAATAAGTCTGTTTTCACTTTACTACTTTCACTTTCAAACTAACAATTGATTGATTAATTGGAAAGGGCACTGAACGCGAAATGCTACGGGTCGCCTGCAGACTTTTTGTATCGTAAACGTATGCTTTGAATAATGACTTTGCTCCCGATAGTTATAATAAAACACCAGTCAGTCTGGTGCAATTAAAATGATATTGCAATAATCCACAGACGATCCGGATATCTCATGATTTAAAGTGTCGTAGTATAAAAGACTCCCTACCGTGTGGTCTGTTCATTAAATGGAGTGGAATGACGCACCAGGGAAACATAATCTCTCCATGATCATCCAATATAAAATATCTAACTGAGTGTGATTATTAGTGTTATCCTAAGTTTGACATCTCTCTGCAGATAGCAATCATTACGTCAATTAATGTAACAGACCGGTTATTATTTAAACATAGTTGTAATGTATCTCTATGTTTAAATTTAAAATTAAATGGCGTGTCGCTATTTATAATTGCCAATTTGATCATTCTTCAGAACGTTTAAATATGAAAATACGTCGAACACCTGCTGAACATTCGCGACTCATTACCTATTCAAATAATACGCATCAGCATTTGACGTGTGTCTTTTGACAGAAACATGGTCAAAGAATGGATGAAGATTAGAAGACGGTTTCATTAATTTACATCTTGAATGCTTCTACTGTGTATTGTTGTTATATATAATAGAACAAGTTACATAGGCATTACATTATGAGATATATAACATTGCATCAATATCGGCATTATTTAGTTTATTTCAAATAACCAATAACCGATAAGTCTAGAGCAACGATTCTAATGCTTTTGTTGACCCTATGTCAATTTTGAGAGAGCATTGGCAGCACAAACACTGAGCATAATTAACAAAACAATGGTACGTACTGTTGTTTGATGAATACCAGATCTAATTGCACTACATTGCTTCGGTCTATTCAAGTACATGTATCTAGCAAGACTGTTTCAGACACGGACGTATGTTATATCATATCAGATGAACGTATGTACTTGCATCAGCCAGGAGTCATTAAGTAGAATTATGAGTTCAAATTTGAAAAAAAACACCTTCAAAACCTTTGTGTACACAATAATGGCTTGACGTGATACCAAATTTAGATACTACTCTGAGGAGCGATGTATGGTCAAGGACACCCACTCCGCATTAACGATATTTACAGACCACAAATAAAGTTCATACTACTAGTACATTCTGTTTCTTCGAAAATCGGGGCGTGACATCTCCCCTGTCAGTATGACTGTTAAATTGGATAATTACTCTTGAGAATGTTTTTAATAATGCCTGAATGTATCTGACGGTAAAGTACACAGCTACGAGTACATGTGTCTGAAATAGATACATAATTTATGACGTGGCAAGTTTTGGAACAACCACGTGTACATGACATTGTATGATATTAAGATTTTAACATTACAGGAAATGTCTTAACTAGTATAATTTCTGTGATATTGACAAGTTTTTTAACTCGACAAAATGCTTTTAAGGAAGCAGAATATGTAGCGTTACATGACAACGAATGTGTTTAACTATTATGAAGGTAAAACTAATGGAAGGGTTTATTGAACTATTTAAAATGAGGATTTGTGTTGTTTGGAGAAAGGCTTTATATCATTTGGGCGTATAATTGTTTGATAATGAAATAGCCCATGTCAAGTGATTGTGTTTTCTTCATCATCATCGCAACGCATAAACAAAATCGCCCCTTTGTTTTGGTCATCGTTTCATAGGTTCTAAATCCAGTAGTGTTTTAATTACACTTACCAGGAAATGCAGGTGCTAATCCAAATACATTGTAAAGGCTGTTTGTTTATACCCCGTACACTTATAATTACTATCACATGGAAATAGAAGTCAACGAAATATTATCCGTAAGATGTCTATGTAGATACTGATACTTGCTGCCAAACAGGTTGTAAAATTCTCTATTACTATAACTTTGCAATTCATGAGTTTGAAAATAAACAAACAAATTAATTAATAGGTCAAAACGCGCAAATATTAATGTAGTGCAATTAAGTCGAATAAATAATACATGTATTTCTATGGTGTGACCAGCACTTTAAGAGGGACAACCATTGTGACAAGTCTGCATCAAATACCTAGATCGTGAGTAAGTTATTTTCTCCTTTCTTTAGATTAATGTTCTAGCCTATGAACCCGTACATGTATGACCAAATAGCAAATGTCTCCTAGAATTGACGGATACTTACATTGTGACAACGTTAATGAAGATTAGTCAAGATTTAGACCTCCACAGTGTGAGCAGTAAAATTGGTGATGACTGTCAACGGACAGACGGCTGTGATAATAACCACAATATCACAAGAGCTATCACTTCTCGTTCCAGACAAACTGGTACTAGTTATGTCAAGCTAGTTATGAATATCTCACCACCTTAGTTCAAATGCCTCTTTCTAAGATAATATAAATTTTAAAAAGATTTTTTTAATGATACAGTTACCTGTGGATTCAAACAGCGTAATCGTCACGCCAAACTTAACTATTGCAATGGTATTATGCATAAAACTATTATCTTATTTTATTATCCATGCAAGGTGTTCCATTATCCATTGATTTACGTTACAGTTATTGAGTCAGACAGTTCACTATCCGATTATGTAACATGATCGTGCGAGGGTGGTATACAATCATGATTAGTCTCCATTATCGAACACGTAAGATCAAATCAAGCCTGTGATTTGTCCATGTGTGTTTGTTTTTATTGTGTGCATGATCATTGATGAATGAGAGTCATTTGACAGCAATTGATTTTGCAAATGTAAACCTTCAACATCGGCCGATAGAAGCGATATAGTGTCCCACCGGTGAAATTTTGTCCCATTCAAGTCTATGTAAAATGACTCAATTTCGCATCTCTCACTGGGTTGCACTGACGTTCCAAGTGATTTTCTATTGCGGTTTCCATAAAATTCACCCACTGCCATGCCAAATGATCCATAGAAAATGGCACGTTGAACGTTTACTTTTCGTGCTATTTCAAGTCTTCCGGTTACACGTTGTTATTATTCAATGCACAACAGCTGATTCGGCCGAAGCACCCACACATTTCTATTCCTCCACCAAAGCGTAGTATCCTGAAAAATATCAATATAACACTGCTAACTGTCGACAGGCAGTCCATATGTGAAATACATACATAAAGTGTGGTCAACAAATCACACTTTCCATGTTAAAACACTACTGGAACAGAACAGAATCAACATTTTGGTAGGAACTATTTTAGCATACCACGACCCGGAAGTACTTTCGACCGGTGTGGCACCATATACATACTGTGTGCATTTTTTAAATCCCGGGCCCAGTAAATGTATTACATAAACACAATTTCGTGCCAGCGACACGTTTGTACCGTGTATTCTTATTTCAGTTGCATAATTAATGTGTTTTGTATTGAATGATCAGTATTGCCATCAACTTACTCCATGTACTCAGTAGTGTCACAAAGCAAGTGGTTGAAAGCAATTAGTACGACATGTCGCGGCTTATACTAGTATTTAAAGGATACATATCAAGCGGACAGAGAAAGCATCAATCTACAGAACCAACAGACACAGTGAACATCGTACTAATGCATACCTGTATATCATATAACTCTATTACTTTGGTATCTGACGATTAAACGATTAGGGACTAAAATGTGCATGAGCTAGGTTGAAACATGTTAAAGACGTCGTCGCCTTAATTCCAGAGGGTCGTAAGCGGGTTTTTTCTACTTTTGAGATACAAGGGTTTAAAGATTTGAAAGGCAATAACATTTTTCCTACTCAACGGATTTTTCTGATTTTTGTTGTGTAGTTCCAGAATATGTGTATCTGTTTATTGGTAAATTTTCATAAAAATCTTTTATTTCAATTTTATTTTATTTAATAAAAATACTAAATGACATACGTCTTTTATGATTTCAGGATCATAACTGTCCAATTCTATAATGGCACATCGACTTACGACCTTTTAGCACAAATATATTATGATAAAATACCTGATACGCCTTTATGGAACTGAAAGCTCACTATGCACGTCTATGTAATAGTGTATGTCTATGTAATAATAAATAGAAAGCTGGCTTTTAAAATAAACTTTATTAATACAAAACATCTTGATTGTTAAAACCACTAATCAAGAGTCATCTATCTGCTTTTTACAATAAAACTAAATGATTATAATTATTCACTACTGATAAGATTGTTTATTTTGCAAGCGTCTGATAGAGATAACTGCCCTGCAATATTCACATTGACTAGGAGGTAGTGAGTTCATACAATCAAGTAACAAGTAACACAAAATGAAAAACTAACTGGCTTAACTCAATAATGAGCATGGTATTCACTTACGGAGAACCTAAATTTCAGGTTATTTATTTCAATTCGTTAACATTTATTCGCTAAATTATCAAAAGCAAACTATATGTTTTTATATAATTTGTATGTAGAAAGTATATTAACCATTTGGTCTATATCCTTTCTGCAAATAATTCCGAAGCTATAAATCTTTCAAATAATAGCGAATGCAATTGCATAAAGTGTAATAAACCACCTTAATAAACAACGCATACCACAACTCGGTTAACACATTACCCTTATAATGATTATAAAATGATTACATACAATCAAGGGGCTTTGACTAAATAATATTGGATGAATGAATACATCCCTTTACACATCAACTGTATATTTAAAGGAGGGTGATCACAACTCTTACAACTCATGTAATTATAACTTAAATTGAAGTAACAAAGAACCTTGCACACTAACTGGCTTAAACATTAACTAAAAAACCAACAAGGTTGTGTTCACAACTTACTTATGAAGTGATTACCTAAATTGAAGAAACAATAACTGGTAAAATACTTGGCATAACATATGGTCATAATGATTTTGTAATGAGTACCTTAATTTGATCAACATTAACTGTCAAAATAACAAGCTAACACATTTATATCATATTTTCAAAATAAATAGTGTTCCGAACTTGGAAAAGTACCTGACTCAACACCATAGTTTCAAGTCATCTAGGAAGTGTTAACAACTCAAGAGATACTCGTATAATACTTAGTTAAATGAATTTATGTAACAGTTAAAGTACAGTTAAAGTTACTTTGGCTGTATTTATAAAGTCATTTAATTCTGAAGTGTTCATTATTGTTAACTAGGTAATAACTATGTTTATGATGTTTTGCAATATACATGTATAAGGACACTAATAGGATAAAAGAAATATTGTTCACAGTAGCTACTTTTTAATGTCATTGTGTCTACCTAAATGACAAATTTCATAGCTTTATAGAAGTTTTTGTCAATCTCAAGTAGATATTTAAGTATGCTGCTTGTGTCTCTTTTTCTCTGTGAGTGAGATAATATTGCATTCACATTTGCTTTAGACAATTACAATTGATACTAGAAGTCGACAATACTCCATAGGCTTGATGCATACTTCATAAGTTTGTGAAACCTTTGGCATATTCTGTTCACACTTAAAAGTAGTTATTGTGTTTCAATGTACGAAAATATCAGCACAAGCACGCCATTTGGAAGATCGGTCAACACAGTCCTGAAAATAAAAAGCAACACAGTGTAAGCCAAATAAAAGCGACATATATCATTGTCTTTAGAAAACATGTACTGACAATATTGTTTATGTTTAATACCTTCCCATATTGTCATAATAAATCTAAAGAGAAATCTTTTGTCAGCACGAAATGCAACCATCGCAAATAATAGCAGATCCAGTTTGATCGAGTGCAACAGCACCCATGCAGAAAACGCAGATTACTATTATTGAAGTATTAGATGAACTCCATATAAAAATGACAGGGCATTATGATGATCACATATATATTAAATTTACCAGTAACAGCTTCGTTTTCAAGCAAAAAATGCATCCCTCGTAGATCAAAACAGACACTCAATGCCCTGATAAGTACTAAAGATCTCCCCCTTCCCAACATATCAAACAGGAACAAATTAAATGACAAAAAAGACCAAGAGACAAAATACACCAGTTAGTCCAAACAACGGGCTACTTTTAACTTCTGTTTTGAGTTGATGATATGTTCATTACAAATTGTCAATTGGCTTGCAATGTCCAACTATTTTTAAAAACAAGACATGTTATTGGGAATTACATACAATATTGATAAACTGTATGAAGTTTAAACAGATGTAAAATGTAGCATTTGATATTACTCAGCATTCATTTGCTGGAAAATTCATAAAATAATAGATAGTAAAAGGGCATGTGTGTTGTTGAGAAACACATTAGTAATCTATCCGGAAAACGTCACATCCGAAATGATTACAACAGAATTCAGCATTATTTTACCTTTATACTGAACAGTTAAACAATATTCATACATCCTAAGCATTAGATATGGAAACAATTGTGAAAAGAAATTCAAAATTATGTGCTAATACTTACTTATCCTTGGTATATAGACGAACACAATCGAAACAATTTCAAGGAAAATTTGGTGTTGTTATGAAGTGACGCCATATTTTTTTAAATCCATCTATCTGATTGGTTCAAATTGTATGCCCCTCTGGAACTGACTGTAAACGCATAAACAGGTTATACGCCTTTCTGGAACTGGTATTTACCCTATTTAAGTCATTTCTACAGGGACATAACCTGTACCATTATGTAGAGCTTGAAAATACGAACAAAATGATACCAAACACTCGATTTTGCAAAATTTGGTCATACGACCCTCTGGAATTAAGGCGACGACGTATGTATAGTACAACGGGATACGCAAAAGGTAGCTCCTAGTATTATACTAGATTGTAAATAAATTGTATACCACGGACATCTCAGAAACGTATGTGAGATTTCGGCAAGTCAACATATAACTAGTCATACGTACAATGTGTATATAATTACACTGCTGCTATGCATATCATGGATTAGTTAAAGGGAAATAAATCCGTAAAAAATACGTGCTTAATTGTTTCACGTTATTATAGTATAGCTATGTGTATTTTTCCGATACGTTTGAGCCGGACACTACTATGGCCTGTACATGCACAATATATGGTTAACAAGGGGTGCAATATTTATACACTATTCAATAAATGCAAATATTTAAACGTTTCTATGATATATAATGCCAAGTTTAAATGCTACATTCCCTGCCGATATGTAATTATTTTTCTGCAAACAGTATCAAAAGTGCAGGGTTTTCATTATATGGGGCCTCAGAATGTCAAGGATAATGGAGCATCTTGTACCTGTATTTCCTGAACATGTGTACGGTGTCCCGTTAGGGCCATCGTTGCATAGCTATAAGAGGTCGATAATACGATAGTGAAAAATCGAAAGTACGATGAAGAAAAGTCGAAAGTACGATAGTGAAAAGTCGAAACTACGATGATGAAAAGTCGAAAGTACGGAACAACGATAGTACGATGGTGAAAAGTCGAAACTTCGATGATGAAAAGTCGAAAGTACGATAGTGAAAAGTCGAAACAACGGAAGTACGATAGTGAAATTTCGATATTTTTTCGAGTTTTCACTATCGTAGTTTCGACGTTTCACCATCGTACTATCGTTGTTTCGTACTTTCGACTTTTCATCATCGTAGTTTCGACTTTTCACTATCGTACTTTCGACTTTTCATCATCGTAGTTTCGACTTTTCGACTTTTCTCCATCGTAGTTTCGATTGTTCACTATCGTACTTTCGACTTTCCATCATGATAGTAGTTTCGACTTTTCACTATCGTGTCATCGCCTATCTGTTAGGCATGCGCACGTCGACCAAACATTGATGATATAAGGAAGCATTTTAACAAAGGATTCACGTACAAAGAAATTATATCCTTACTGGCTGTGAAGCATGAGATTAGCATTAGGTAAGTTTGTTTTTGCTTTGCAATTTAACATTTAGTTCAGTACGGTATGTACGTGAATCTTTGGTAAAAATACTTCCTTATATCGTCATCCATGTTTTTGGTCAACGTGCGCATGCCTAACAGGAAGGCGATAACACGATAGTGAAAAGTCGAAACTACGATGATGAAAAGTCGAAAATACGATAGTGAAAATTCGAAACTACGATGATGAAAAGTCGAAAGTACGATAGTGAAAAATCGACACTACGATGATGAAAAGTCGAAAAGTCGAAACTACGATGATGAAAAGTCGAAAGAACGATAGTGAAAAGTCGAAACTACGATAGTGAAAACTCGAAATAATATCGAATTTTCACTATCGTACTTTCGTTGTTTCGACTTTTCACTATCGTGCTTTCGACTTTTCATCATCGTAGTTTCGGCTTATCATCATAGTACTATCGTTGTTTCGTGTTTCGACTTACTTCTATGCAGCGATGGCCCTAACGTGACACCGTACATGTGTACATCCATTCACAGCACGTTAAAATCTCAACAATATAATTGACACAACTTGACACATATCATTTATTGCATATGACTAAACGATGACGGTAATGTATTGCAGGTTTGAATTTACCTTGATTATAAAATTATATCATTATCATAAGGAGTTATATTTAGTGCAAAGGTCTCATTCTACTATTACTATACCACATATTCCAAGCACAGCAAACATTTTTTAAACACCACATACCAGACTTACACGGCACAATGCCCAAAACACAACTGAACGACACATTAAATGAACTTTACCACTGAAAGTCCAAGATCCAGGTGTCAAAAAGCTTCATAGTTTCAGATATGAAAAAGCTAAATGACGTAGCATCAGCTCTAAAAGACTTAGTCATTTGCTGTTTACAAGCGCTATACTAGTATGTCAATTTATTAACTGCGGTATTAACATTGCTCCCAATATATACACAGTCGCGACTAGGTATTTGACGATTAATGTATACTATTTTCTGACATTCACGTTCTTAGATTGTAACTAGGAAACATTTCTTTGTAGACACGTTTGGCTTAAATATATAGCAACAAATCGAAGACAGCATTCAGTAGAGACACAAAGGCAAACTAGAACAGCCAAAAAGGAAGTTCTCGAATTACAAGTAAACATCTCAAGAACAAACACCAAATGAACTAGAAAACAATGAAAAAAGATATACCATACAGCCAGAGAGGAAAGGCGCCACTATACATAATTGGCCGAGCACATAAAACATACAAAAACATGCAAGGCACTATGTCCAACACATAACCAAACGAGAGAATGAACTGCCCAAGTCCCAACTGTCAAAAAGCCAAATAAACTAGTTTCAGCGAAAAGCTAAATGTCCAAACTAAATGGCCGAGATTCAACAGTAAAACAGCTGAAATCTCAGTAAACAAGTAAAAGATCCGCCCATGTCCAAGCTTTCGAACAAGAAGAAAAAAACAGCTTCAGCAATCCAAAAGCCGAAAAATCTGAATGATCCAGTACCAACAGTAAAACGGCTTCAATACCTAGTTTTAACTGTCAGAAATCCTAAAAAGTAGACAATAAATATAAATATGATTACAATGCAGAAATTACAGCTGGATGTTTTAGTTTCAGCAATAAGGAAGGCTGAAAGCTCCAGACGCAGTAGATAACTACGTAACTGAATTAACAGTACTTGGTCACTAAATGAGGTCACTAAACATTTGAAGTCGTCAAGTGGACGCATTTTCATCAAATCTCCTGTTCGTGGAATACGACGAATAACGAATGTACAGTAAGCTGCTGAACTTTGGGTCAACAGCATTTAACTAGAATAAGTAATTTGATTAAACGCGTGCTGTCATGCAAACGAATCATTTACAAAGAAACAACAGGAAGGAGTTGTTAATAAATAATTATGGAAATAAACTAAATATAGCCGGTCAATATTTCCATACAAAATGCTTCTCAGTGTTTCCCTGTCATCTAGAGATGATCTTGTTGAAAACCCAGAGGCAGTCTCGCATGTGTCTGTGATATACACCGGGCACGGTAAAGAACCAAGGAGTTTATTCTTAAAGAGCTAGATCACCCCCTAAATCATTGTATCACTTAAACTGTCGGTCTCATCCCACTAAACAGGAGGTCATTGGCCAATAAGGCAGAGATAAAACCGAATGACCACGCACTACGACTGTCTAAGTCGAACGCCAGAAAAATACATAAATACTTGATCTAAGCTTTGAAGTAGATATAAGATATTCTTGATAGTGAGTGTAACTATACAACGTTAGGGACATTCCATTATCATTGGCCGAAATAAACAACATTAAATGTCATTCTGACATCCTAGTTTATCGCATATTTTACGAGAACATGACACGAGAAAAGACAAGATGAAAATGAAGCGAGTGAATAATGTTTGAGTAAGTATACTTCTTCTTATTCCTGCTCTAATGCATTTAATTGTAGACATTACACGCTTACTCGTCTAAAGTACAACATGTAGAATTGTTTATTATATAAAATCATTCAGGAAACATGGACTCATATCGGATGGTAAAATCTTGATTATTCCAACGATTAAATTAATTTGAAGATTATTATTCACTTTGTAACCTGTAAGTCTTTGCTGTAGACAACATTCTATCGGGATATAAAATGTTAAAATATCTGGCAATCCAGAATTGTTTTAACATTACCATATGACACACTAGCATGCCGGAACCGGTCATGTATTTGCATATTCAGGAATCACATGTCTACATGTGCGATGGTTTGGTGGCAAAATGAATGAAACACGTACTGTAATGCAAAAACAACTTAATATATGTAACAACAGTATCCAAAATATACAATGTCTGGCGATACTCGCCAAATTAACCGACCGTGAACCATCTAGGTTTCATGTGACAGAAACATGTCCCATCTTCTTTCAATTTATGTTGTTTTAGATCAATACACTGAAACAACATGTTACTGTGAAAGTGGGCTGGTCCTCAAGGAAACGATGAAATGGTTTAAAATTTGTTAGTGCACTGGTGTAGTTGAGCGTGACAGGCATTATGATATGCTACACCTACAATGTACTATTAATCTATTCGTTTTGTACACTTGCCAATTATATGAACTACCATCGGGAAATTGCGTCACAATGTACTTTTATTGGCTTGTCAAAGTTTATCCCGGAGTAATTTATACTTTAGTTGCGATCAATGCATATATTGTTACAGAGCATAAACCAGCACATCATGTTTTCAGTTTTTATTGTTCTCAACACTCGATCTAACTCTATGTGTATAATGTCTCCAACTTCAAGTATTCATCAGTTATACACTCGGCAAAACTTACACACGTCGTTTTATCGTTATAACTTTTTTATTTTTTATTATTGTTGCATGAAATTTTGTGCACATGGTATTGACTATCAAATGACTGGATAAAAAAAGTTTTTTCTTCAAAATTAAATACAGCGGTTCATTGGACCATGGAACGTCAAAAACCGTAAAATGGCCGTGAAATTGACGCGTATTTGCACAATATTTTGATGTAAGGTAAATTTGAATTTTAGATTTATTGTCAAATTAAAAAAAAACACAAAATAATTCGATTTTTCAAACAACAACATGGTGTTTTTTTACTTTTAAAAATATTTTTTATTGTTATGGTCAAGGGGAGTTAACCATGTTCCAAATTGCATTTTTTATCAGAAGTTGATATTATTAAACCTAAAGTGTGCTTGTTCCTATCATTGTTTTCTTTATTACTGTGTCTGTGATAGAACCATAGACTTGAAACTGTACTGTATCAGCGCAGAGGGGCCATATGTGCATTAGCAACCTGACAATCGCCCGATGAACACACGGCATTATTGTGTTTTTTTAGATTCTGCTGTTGTCATCATTAGTTTATTCTGTTTGTGACAATTTATATCGGATGTTAAAACATCGATTGTATTGTAACTCAACATATCCAATCTACATATGTTGAAATTTTCAGCACGATCATGCACGCATTGACCGAGCTATGGGCAAATAAACAAGTGTGTACTTATAAGTTTTGCTGAGTGTATATCATTAACTCGGGTTGATGATTCATAATTATAGTACATGTAGCTTATAATTGTCTGTAGGGTTAATTAAAAAAGATACACACAATCGGACAGGGAAGGCAGCACAGAAAACATAAAAAACTACACGGACCACAAATACACGGCACAATACCCAGCACACATTTGAACAAGAAAAGGAACTTAACCGCTGAATTGCCAAGTTGCTGAAGGGTCGAAAGTTCAAGTCCCAGCGGTCAAAAGATGAGAGACAATAGTTTCAGCTAGAATAATCTCAGATACATAAAGCTGCATGACCTAGTTTCAACAGGTTATAAAGGCTGAAAGACATAGATTTAGCAGTCAAAAGTAACTGCTGAACGGGGTTGAAATGCATTCTAAAAAAACTTACCAAAGAAGAAAAGTTTAGGGGTCTATTAAAATGTTCATTTCGTGACCCAGATTCATACAATTCTCAAAGGCGGGCGTCAGTAGATGATGTTAAAAAGCTTAATGTGGCGCATACTATGTTGGTACAATCAAGCTATCAAAGGAACGAATATACTGTCATGTGCATACATAAATGTTCTGTGATACATGACAGTTTGTTTCCTAATACATGATTCCGTACCTATCCAATTATATTCTGAGCCAGCACTATACAATTCAATCATATAATGTACCGTGAAAATTAAACTCATTTATTCATCTTAATCATGACAAATGCCAGTAACTGAGTCAGTATGATATAAAGTAGGACACAGAAGCATCATTACGAGGGAAAAACACTATTAATTTATCAGTATCCTTGACTGCAGTTGTGTGGTTTTGTTAGAATCTATGTGAAAAACATAAATTTCCTAGTTCTTATCAAATTCACAAAATCGTATGTTGTCATGTTATTGACACCACAGCATATTGGTCTGGTGTTTGTGTATCAATAGACTTGGAAACATTGGAAGACATGCAGTAGGGTTTCAATCAATTATGTTTTAAACACAAGCGTTTAATAATATGATTTTAAGCTATGGTTATTACACGTGTCTATTAAAAACAGAACATAATACTGTTCTTACTCTTTTACTTTCACTTTCGAACTAGCATTAACTAGTAGAAATGACACTGAAAAAGAGATAATGAAAATCGGACAGGGAAGAGTATAACTATTCTACAGTTCTTGTTATGAATGTGTTCTTTATAAGAATTGCATGTTTGTCAACCTATCAAAACTGGAACAGTAAATAACGTAGCATGGTATAAACATGGTAATGGGACGATTGGGACTAACCAAACATAACAGACATGCTATGTACAATTATCGGAAACAACCTTGAACTGTCAGTCAAATGTTTAACCACTTAGCAAACGCTTTTAAACTGTATAAATAACATAATACTTTTCATCTAAACATTGTTCCTGGAAATACGCGACTAATTGACTGCTCTGGCGAACAATGACCATTGATATATTAGTGTAGACGTCGTTTTGAAAACATCAGCTTGCAAAGTTTTCCGTGGACCAATAATTGGTGAAATCGAATTACGCATAATTGAAAAAGGAATATATCGAGTAGAACGGAACAGACATAATGTAAGGTTACACATCTACAAAGTGTCCTATTTTTAGAAACATGGCTTCTGAAAATACGACGACGATTTGACTGATCTAGCAGACAAATGATATTGGTATATTAGGGTAGACGTTGTTCCGGAAATATCAGCTTGCAATTTTGTTCGTGGACTAATAATTGGTGAAATCGAATTTCGCATAATTGAAAAATGAGTGGTACGAAAAAGACACAATGTAAGGTTACACATCAACAAAGTGTCTTATCGTGCCATGAGGTACGGAAGTATTACAAAGATCAAAGGTACATACTGTCAATATTAGGATATACGATATCCATCAGAATTAACCCATGACATATGGTGGCATTTACATACCGTTTATTTTGTGTCTCCATATTTGTCCCATTCGCATTAAATTATTAGAACCGCTGAACTCCGGTCGTATTCCGAATTCGTATTTCCCGAATATATATTTTAATCAATGCCAAGATCCGTCTGTTTCTATTATTACAATTCAGAAATATATTGAATACAGATTATTTCAATAACGCAATAGAAATAGAAATCAACGTTCATTTGATTATGAAGATGAAAGAAATTCAAGACGATATGTTTGAGACGTATTTGTTTGACACGAATGCAGATATTTCGGAGATTAGCGGCTACGTCAACCCTTACGTGTAATATGAAAAAATAACTTGCATCTCAGTATGATAAGCAGCATGTATTGTAAATAGATTCTTACTAGATCGTCATGAACGAGCATAATATCTACCAAATTCCTCCATTTGACAACCAATTTGATGTTGCATGGTATAAACCATTTAGCATATTACATATTGTATAAAGATACATACTCCAGAGAAATCACATAATATTATATGATTGTATTGTTTACAATAATAGTTCATTGATCAAAGGTATCAGTTTACCAGTTGTATGTACGAACTTATCATTACGGATAATTGCATGTTAAATACTACACACTCAATACCCTTAATATCATTGGTATTAAATCCTATTTCATAGCCTGGCAAAAGATTAACAACTTGTTTAATAATTAAACAAATTATATCAATCCATTAAGAAAGGTTAGACTCTATGGGAACTGTTGATCGTGAAATGTGGTTTTCTGCAAAGCATAGATTGATAGGTTATTTCTTGTTGTTAGCATCTGGTTGTCCAGTACAAGTATATATATCTGCTGTCGATTATTATTTTCCCTGTTTTTTTTACTGAAATTGTTTCTGCTTCTTTCGTAAGGTCCAATTTAAAGTGATAGTTTCTTAAGTCCTTCAATATGACTATATGCTCTGAGTGTTTCTGTTGTACATCCATTGATGCTTCCAACAATTTCTTAGGTGAATGCTCGCATTGATACATCGTTTCTTGAGCAAAATATGTACATTTGTATATTAATCGCTTTATCTTAACATTATTGTTTTCCGTTAATACTCTACTTACGGATCGCTAAATGCTTTTATATGGATTGTCCTGCCAAGCATTTTGATTGAAAATGACAGTTGTCACATTTAATACAATTTTAGTTCCTGAACATTGTGTAACAAAATTGAAAGTTCCTTCAGAGATTTTGATGCTTTTCAGAAATCAGTACATGTACGTTATATACGATATGTGTGTATCTAAAATTTATGAACAACTTTTTACAGTCAAAGTGGTGTGTCATGTCCTCATATGAACGAACCACCAACATACTAAAGTAGAACCAGACTCAAAAAGAGAGAATGCTAGATCTTTTCAATGTATTATCAAGAAAAAAAAATTTTTTTACAACGAGACTGCACTAACGTATTGACAAGTTGAAATAGTAAACTAGTGCATATAAAAGCGTCTGGAAAAGCGGTTATCATGAGATCGTATGGACATCGCTAGAATGCCCCCAACATGTCAGCATAAATGTGACGACATCATATCCCGTCATTAGTCAGATGATATTGTGAACATAAACTAAACTAGCTATATGTATGGGAATATTCTTGATATAGTTGTTATTTAAATACTATATTACAAGCTTCCTCCTTATGACAAACACTTTTATGTGATTCCAATCTACATCCAAATGATTGATGGTCAAACTATAGTTACTCACACGGTCATAAACGTATTTTGTGTACCAGTACTGACTGGTGTTAAGGGTTTATTGCTATAGAAATGCACTAACAATTACCTCTTTCCAAATATGTTGCCGTATTTTTCAATAATTTGATTAAATCATTCGTTAATTAATAAATTGTATACACCATGTATCCCACAAAACTGATGCATTTTTATCAATTGAATTATGTAGGATTTCTCACCTGTTCCGGTCAGATGTTATATAGAGTTTATACTAATAAAGTATCCACATAATTATGTAAAACAGTCATGTAGCAAATCGGATGAGAAAGGCAGAACATAACAAGTCTATTTTGAGGTACGAGTATTACATAATTATCGTTTGGACAATGTTCGTCACATGAGAATGGTTTACAAAGCTATGTTGCCTCAGGGATAAACAACAGACCGTGTGTAAACTCTAGTATTCATATTTTACATTACAATATTGTCACAATAAAGAATGGGACCAATTACTTCGTATACTTGTTTGATAATACCAGCATGAAGCCAAAAGGGATTTGACCGAGAGAATACATGACGTAAAGTCAATTTATTGTTCGTTCTTTTGTTGAAGTAAGTTAAGTATAGTTCAATGTCTGTTTTGTCCACATAGAGACAAATGGCAAGTGATTGGTCGTGTCACGTGGTTGTATACAGTATATCATTTCCCGTAGCAACATTACGTTATCCGATGAAGTTTAATTCTCAGGGGAGGGTGTATGCTTTACACAACAGTTTCTTTGTTTGAACCCAGTTAATAACCCACATTAACAACCCTTACTAATCTGTACACGTTTACAGGTTATTCAAGTTTGGTTACTAACATGCGCAGTTGCACATATAGACTTGACGTGCAGATATTTATTTGAATTAGTAGAATGTTTACCTTCAGGATGACCAAATACGTAAACATGGATTAATGTTTAATAACGTGTTACAACAGCAATCGTGCATTTCAAAAGTGTCCTTGAAAATAAAGATATGGTCACGAAGTCAGAAACATGTACAGTAACCTGTGTTATAGACCATACGGGAACAAAGACCACTATTATTACAAACCCTGTCTGCAAATACCACTTATCTATCTCCAGTCGGACCATTCTCAATATAATTTTACCTGTTAAGAGATACTACCTGTCTGCAGAAGCAGCAGAAATAATGTTTTTGCTGTTCCCCGAGCTGATGTTAATAGACAGTTTGACTGTATCTGGTAAAAGCACCAAATTCAAATAGATGTTCTGACATGTGTCCTTTCAACCGACATTTACCCCTATCGTTCATTGAGTCGCTCGCTGGATGTTACAAGTGGCACGTACAACAGCCACTGTATCAAACTCTCATCTGAATCGATATTCTTGTCAGACATGATTACATTTGTGTAAGTCAGTTACTGACCTCGTAATTCGGTACACCTGAATATTACACAACATGCTCACGCACGTGAAAACCGCGCTTTCGGTGTTCACGTGTTTCACGTTATCCACGTGCGCAGGTTGTTCATTTTTAGGAATACCTCATACTCGGTCAGTAACCATCACATACCTATCCGGCATACATAACTATTAGGCTAATAGTATCAACCAATGACAGTTTGAAGCTTGCATCATGGACACCGACTGACCAACAGTTTATAATCTTTCCGTTATTAACATTAACCAATACACTTTCGTTTCCAACAGTAACCATGACCAGTACGTTCGTTAAACATCATAACCCGTTATCAAGGCTCATCCGCAACCACACTTGAATCATGCGCTAGCTTGACACGTTTGTTAACATAATAACCCAACATGTCAGTATGACACGTCCGTAACCTCAATTGCACCATTCGCTTGCGCGTTACATTCGATACCACAAATCTCGACTACTACCACAACTACTAAATTGCTTGTCATGATGCAAAGCAGCTATATCACCCACCCATTTACTTAGCTCCTGTATTGTGTCCGCATATTTCATCAATGCTGGACCTTGCTCTGGGGGTTTCTGGAGCAATATGCTAACCAAAATATGAAATGCTTTAAACCAAGCATCCAAAGCCTATATCGAATTTGTGTTAACCTTTTTGAATTCAAGGCAACCATTCTCGCCTTGAATTAGCTCCATTCTTGGAGATGCGTCACTCAAAAGTGAGGAAAATTCGACAAAGGCATTGGACCAAATTTTGCTATCTATCTAAAACTAAGTGAGCGGGTGACATCGCTGCTTTGTACCATACTGCCGATGGCAGACTGGTTTAAACACATCGGATTCATAGTGTCATAGATTTGCTGACCCATGTTTGAAGTGGATGGCGTGGGTTCTACATGTATCCGTCCTTCCATCGCCACCTCCTGTACGTCATTGTCGCAGCCATTTTGTATAACTCTGTTAACACTAACGTCACTTTCTACTCCAAACTGGTGGGTTTTCCTATAACCCCATTGACTGCAAAGTTTTAACCAACCCTTCAGTCACTGCCGGTATCACAGCCCTCACACTTTCTGCAATGTCAACATGTTGTGACACTGAAGCACTATTAGTATTACTCTCTGTATTGGTCGGAGGAGTGACCTCCACCTCAGTCCTCCTACGTTTACGTGGTGGTCTCTTCGTGGACATCTCTTCTTGCCGTATACAACTCACCACTTACTGAAAATAAAACCGTAATCATATTAAATATAAATTCTTAACTATAATTGTTAAACCGCATACTTTTGCACCAAAATGTGCAATATATAACATTGACTTGTCATTATACCAAAGATGCATACTAAATTAATTCTGCAGTAAAAATTGGCACTGAATGAAGTAAATAAATAATTACCAAACCTGCACTCCTCTGCAGTAAAATTCGGCATTTTATAAAATTGACTAGTCATTATACCAAACTTGCATACTTCTGCAGTAAAATATGGCACTTAATAAACTGATAGTCAAGTGATATGTCAATAAACCAAACCTGCATACGTCTGCAGTAAAAATTGGCATTGCGTTAAGTGAATTTAATATTATAAAATTAAATACCAAACCTGCATTACTGCAGTAAAAATTGGCACTTTATTAAATGATATGTCAATATACCAAACCTGCATACGTCTGCAGTAAAACAAATCGCATTGAATTGACTGAATTTAATACCAAACCTGCATACGACTGTAGTAAAAATTGGTACTTTATCAAATTAAATACCAAACCTGCATACTGATGCAGTAAAAATTGGCACTTTATAAACTGATATGTCAATATACCAAACCTGCATACCTCTGCAGTAAAAAAATGGCATTGAATTGACTGAATTTAATACCAAAAGTGCATACTTCATGTACTTCTGCAGTAAAAATTTGGCATATAAATTAAATAGTCATTATTTGAATTAAATACCAAACACTTAACCTTTGGCCCTGATATATCTTAGTTTCTACCAAAATCAAAAATGCATACCACTTACAATTGGCAGAATATCATATATATGTTAACTATAATGTATATATTATAAATATACCATACTATACACAATACAAATTATATTTATATGCTTCAAGTTTCCTTCTTAAATATTATAACGGACATAACTAATTAACTTTAGCAGAATCCAGACTACATCTCCTAAATATGTCTAAGCAACCTGCTATTATGTGTTAACAATACAATGTATGTCCTTCCAGCAGTTGTAACGCACTACATGTATATGTGTACCCAAGTCACAACCACAGACACTGTATGCACCTCAAGCATATAACATGTAACTCAAATGAGTATATGGTATATACATGTCACTAATACGTCCCGATATAAATTTACATTATAGCATTAATAATGTTAAGTAAAAACACTTAACTCAAATACATTACTTCTGTAGGGAATGCAATATAGCCCCACGAATATGTCTGAAGTATTTTCTCATGCCAGTAGAATTCAGATGTACGCCGTCACAAAACACCTCACATAATGGATCGTTGAAGCCCTTCAGTTTCCAATAAAACATGCATGTCTCTCCTGCCAGTTCCTCCTTTAATCTACGGTTGGCGGTGATGACATTGGCGTTATAATCGATTGCACTAGAAAACATTGGTGCTTTCCGCGGAATAAATTGGTTTATGTAAATGTTGTCCACTTTACACACTGACACCAACCTCAGCACCAACAGTTCAACATCGTCCTCATCGACGCACAAGTCCAAATCATTACCTCCAATCTGAATAATCAATCCTTTAGGTTGGTACCTGTTGATAGCTGCACGGAATCTATTGACATGTTCATTCTTATCTATCTTCCCACCACTGATACCACAATAATGAAAGTCACTGAGTCCATCAACACGAAAATCACCCTGCATGTGACGGCGCATAAATGTCTGAAATCTCCCGACATGAGAACTTCCCAGGAATAACACGCTCATTATGAGTACGAACCTTCTAGGGACGAATCCTGAACAAATTTCCACAACGCAATTCACTAAGTCCAACTGTATTGCATGTTATGTCACTTCGCCAATCGATAAATAATATAATAAATACTCCTATAGCAACATAGAATTCAATATATCGATTGATATAAAGCGTAAATTGAATAATAAGAACTTCAAAATAGTTTCCTTTACGTTCGCAGAGCGTGTAAAACGAGGCTCAACATTGCGGTTAACGCTAAAAGCCTTCTGTAATCTGACTTGTATTTGTCATAAATTTATTTATTCTCAATAAATTAATATTTGTTATATTCATAATACTATTTATTATAGTTTACGGCGTTCGTATTTCGTGTTACTGTAAGCAAGCTTATGCCGACGTTCATGACATCAATGTATTCACATTCGACCCATTTCGCGCGTAATAGTGCTATTGTCATATAAACAAATTCAAAATCAATATATAATGTTTTAATCTAATTGGGGCTTCTAGAAAAACAACAAATAATTTACTGATTAGGCGTACACAGGACACTTATATTTCGAGACAGGAGATTGACATATTGCAAAAGCCTGTTACGGCAACGGGAGCTTGCAATTAGTTTCGTTTAGCAAACAGAGTAATCGAGTTACCAATAATTGGAATAGCATGTTTGACACCATAACAAATCACTAAACTAACTTAATATCAAATGTATCAACTACATGAAATGTACGAGACGATTGAGACTAAAACAACATATTAACAAACAACATGCTACCATAACAACAAACAGCATTTGAGCTGACAGTCAAACGTTTCAACCCCTTGACAATCGCTTTCTAACGGTATCAACGACAGGATGATTTTCATCAAAACATGGCTTCTGGAAATACGACGACTAATTGATTGATCTGACGTACATTTATATATTAGGACAGGAGACAGACTAGTAGCAGTACACAATTATTAAAAAAACAATCCCGGATACATGAGCTTGCAATTGTTTTTGTGTAGAAAATGTAGTAATCAGATTACATGTAATTGAGATAGGAATTATCGAGAGAGGAATAGGACACACACAGTACAAAGTTTACACATCAACATTGTATCATATCGCGACATGATGAACGGAAGCATTACAAAGATCAAAGGTACATACTGTCGTTAATAGATAATATGATATAGATCAGAATTAACTTATGACGTATGTTGACATTTACATAGAAATATCGTATAGTTTCTTTCGCAATATTTGTCCCATTCGCATTGAATTATCAGAATCACTGAATATGAATATTTTAATAAATGTCAAAATGTATCGGTTTCGATTACTTCCATTCGGAAATATATTGATAACAAAGTATTTCAATAAATGAATAGTTAATTGCTGTCTGAAGTCCTAAAAAGTTAAAGAATAACATTATTAAAAAGCTTAAGTTGAATCAATGGATGTGTCATTTTTCTTATTTTAGAGCTTTTTAAAGCCATGTAACATGTAGAAATTACATCTTGTCATAATAGCAGGTTTTCCTGGAGACTGGCTCATATATTTATAAATTATATTAATCAATGTCAAAATCCGTCAGTTTTGATGACTATCATTCGGAATATTATTGATTACAAATAATTTAATAACATAATAGTTGATAACTATTGATAAAATAGAAAAATAAACATCAACGTACATTTGATTATAGAGATAAAAGAAATGCAGGACAACATGTTTGATGTATTGTTTATTTATATAGCAGAGATATACCGCATCGCCAATTCTATATAGTAATACCAAACTTGCATATCAGTGTGATCAGCAGCCTGTATTGGAAAATAGCTCCATACAAGATCGTTCTGAATGAGCATAACAACTACCAACAATCTGAGTACATCGACAAATTTGATGTTCAATGTTATAGGACAATTAGTGTTGCACAACTAACAATAAAGCAAAAATTTCTAACTGTTCTAGATATTTCATATCAATACGCCAAGAAACATGTTCTACATCTAAATGCATGACAACCACTCTTCTCTCCGGCCGGCCCATAACTCTCTAAATACAATCAATGTTACAGGTATTTACCTAGGTAACCTGAACAAGACTTCTACGAGCTTGTGTACGTCCCAGTGTAAACTTATATCAAATTAGGCATCATCGGCAGGTAATACAGATGGCGCTTCTCTACGCTAAATAAAACCTAGACGGGTTTGGCGGTGTGCCATCCACATGAACGGGAGAGTTACTCACCGTCATAATATCCAACACCCGAACCTTATATTGTTACATTAGCTTATACATATTTTATGAAGATACATACTCCAGTAAAATAATATTTTAGTATATGATTATATTTTTTCAATAATAGGTCATTGATAAAATTAGGTTACCATATACAAGGGAATATACCAACTAATCATTGCGGATAATTGCATGTTTCATACCACACATTCTACGTATGTCATGTCTTGGTAAATGAATGATAGTGTTCAATTATTTACCGAATTACAACAATTACTAAATAGTTAATAACTTCTAATATAAATGTTTGATGTGAAATGTCATTGTTCTAATCAATATATATATGTATATACATTGTAGTCATATCAGCTAATCTTTTGGCGATTATTTCTTATTTTTAGCGTCTGGTTTGCAACTACAAGTATAATGGTCATTGTATTGATGTTGATTAGCATTGCGCCCGATGTTCGGAGTGGAAATGTTACTGCTACCAGTATTTTCTCAAGGTAAAATTTGAAGTGACATTGTCTTAAGGCATTTAGCATTACAATTTGTCCCAAGTGATTTGGTACATCAATCCATTCTTTGGTGAATGTTCGCATTGTTAAATTGTTTCGTCTGTAAAATATGCACATTTATCACCCATCTTAACATGGTTTTTTCGTTAATGTTCTACTTGCATGCTTTGTTTATGGATTTTCCTGCCAAGCGTTTTGATTGAAATTGAGAGTTGTCATATTTAGTATAATTTTAGTTCCGGAACACTGTGTACTAGAATAGGAAAATCTTTGAGACTATTGTTACGCCTGTTATATGTTAGAACATTGAAGGAACGCCATATAATTATGATAAACATCTGTGTGTAATTTATACTTTAAGTGAAACTGTTTATTGTCAAAGTGGGTGTACCAACCCTATATATAAACGAATCATTAACACGACAACATGAGAGCCAGACGGACATAAAGATACTTTTAGATCTTTTCAGAAGATAAATGAACTGATTTGAAACTTCTATTCAGGTGGGATTTTCTAGTTGACACATAATCGTTAGACTGCACTGGTTGGATTCTGGTGATAGCTGATCTTTGAAATATATTTTACTCGTTTATTGACAACACTCTGCTTTCTTCATGATTGCATGTTACGAGCAATCGAATGTCAACAACAGTTTTTATACAACTGGTTGTGACATCAATACGTGTGCGGTTGAAATTGTTAGTCGTGAATGTAAACTCCTAAATAAGGATTCGTGAATTCGTGAAGTTATGTTATTGAACAAATGTAAATCTGCTGTAATCGTAGATTCTGGTTTGAAATACTTTATTAAAGGAGAGGTGTTCGTAGGAAATACGCTTTGGACCGCTCATAAATCATAAATGATACTATATCACACCACATTGGATGATGTGGTCAAAATAGCCAAACGGACTATATGAATATGTACGATCAAAGGTCAAGACAGTTTTAATTCGGGGATAATCTTGGTATAATATTCCCTTTAAAAATATATTACGTTCCCACGAAAGTTTTGGGAAAGCATTGTCGACTGCTATAATATTCTATTGATATAACTTCAAATTATTATGCTTGAACTCAGTATGTCGGCTAAATAATATGTATATTTACATTATATGTAAATGCGCGTACATATTACATAATTATCGTTTGGAAAAAGTCCGGTAATATCAGAATTGTTTACAAAGCCTTATTTCCTGTGGGATAGACAACAGTATAATATCACGTATTTATAACGTATTACCATATTGTCACAACAAGGAATGAGATCAACACATGTGCATACTTACTTCGTAATACCAACAGATGGATGTACTCGAGAGAATGCAATGAATTAAGAGAATCATTCGATAGACGTATTGGAGAAGTGCGTGTTGTAGAGTTCAATGACTGTTTAGTCCATCTAGAGGCTAGTGCAAAATTACATTATGCGGTGAATAGTATACTCAGGCGACGATATATGATATACCTATCCAGCTAACATAATTATAGGGCTAATAATATCGGCCACTATGAGGTCATGACTTGATTCACGGGCACGGACTGACCAATATTGTATAACCTTTCTGTTCGAAACTAGAACAGCTTACACCATTTTAAATCAGTTCCGTTACCAAAATACTTGTAACATAACCCATCAGTCATTACCGTATCGATAACATGACTTGCAAGATGCGTTACATGTAGCATGATACGTTTCTTAACATAATAACGTAATGTGTCCGCATGTAACACCCGTAACCACAATCATATTATTCGTTAACGTGTAACGTTCTTTACCAACACATTATTATTACTATCGTGAAGCCACATGAACTCCTTCGTACTAAGATGTATGTTAGTAAACACACTAGAAACACACCTTTAATAATGACGGTCTATCAATTATGTATACAATATCTGCACAACATCATGCACAATCAATATTGATGTTTATTGCCACAGTCTACGACCTTTTATAGAAATCCGGTGCTGTCGATTATAAATAAGATATTAGCCATGTAAACGTCACATCTCCGTGGGAGTTGAATTAAGTTACACACAATAAAAAAAGGAAATCGGTGGCGTGAAGAGAATTTTAACACGGGAGCATCATTTTTAATTTATATTATTTATCCAGAATTACATGACGTTAGTATTCTGTCACTGAACCATAAACATTCATTTGTTATACTTCTGATACTATTTGTTGTAGCTAATGTTGTTCATATTTCGTGTTACTGTCATTAAGGTTTCTTATAAGATACTCGTTCATTATATTTAGCTTCACACTTTATTTCTCAGTACGCACAGTGAATAATTAATGTTTTGTTAATGTTTTGTTAATGTGTTGTAAGATATGCTGACAGTCATGTAAGACTTTTCATAGAAATGATTCTATCATACTGAACGGATGACTTAGATTATCAATATATCGGTCTATATTATATTAACGCTATTGGTACAGATGGAACAACACTATAGAAGATGGCAATATCCTTTTACAAATTTGGTACCATTGTAAATTTGAATTCAGCTCCAATCCATTGTCGCGTGGTATACCTCCGTGCTTACTCATATTCAGTGGTATTCTTTATAAAGTTTTTGTTTTCCAAAGTAAATCTTTCGAATCTTGAACTTAAAAATAACATGACAATGACTGGTATGCATGTTCGCACGATTTATTCGCCCCAGTAAACACGTTAAATTTGCAGCCGAAAATCGGTCAATTGTGCCTCAGATATATTTAGGTGTTATTTAAAGAAAGCTATTCAGATATATAACATAATATAGATTTTGATATTAGGGAATGGGATGATTTATTAAATATCAAACTTCCCAGAAAAGAAGCAATTCAAGTTTAATATTTAATGTGTGAAAACCATTCCATACGTGATGTATCGTTCCTGTTACAATCGTTGAGAAGTAATTGCCAGTAGTTTGAATATTATTCTTAATTGTATATTTCGTTAGATTGTGTAATTTAACTTTTTACGGCAATATTAGTCACCGGAAAATGATTACAGATAATAGTATAATCAAATATTGACCTTTTTATCCGACATTGTATGCGTACTACATGAGCCTAATTATGACAATGTCGTGTACTAGTATCAGGCTCACTTTGGTCATTGCTACTGTATAGATGGATACTTCTGCATGTCAAGAGGTTTGCCAATATTGGACGTTGGCATGCGAAAATATTGCCAATGTATTTTATATCTAAATAGAGTTATTTATTAGTAGACCAAAATGTCCGCTAGAGGAAATACTAACCACCTATACAGTAATTGAACGATTGTATTTTTTTTCTTTTCATCAAATTGCGTATTTGGTAACTCCATATGACTGGCACCAATATTAATGTGAGTAGACAACAATTATAAAATATATCGAAATATGACTCTCTTCAAATAACGAAATAGTGTTTATGTTTATACAGTCAGTAAGGGGCATATATCTGAATATTTTGTACCAATATTGGAAAAAGCTCCCAACTAAATTGTTCTGTACGAGGATATTAGATACCACTAATCTGAGTTCGTAAACCCATTTGATGTTGAATGATATTAAACAATTAGCATATTATATATTTGATAACGTTACAAAGTCCAGAGAAATCACATTTATTTAGATTGATGTATTGTTTACAATAATAGGTCATTGAAAAAATGTAACTGTATACCGAACAAGAGGAAAGAAACCAAATTATTATTACGGCTAATTGTGTAATTTTTATGTTTAATTTCACACACGCAATATGCCTATCAGCGACATTTTAAAACCTCTGTTTCCTGACCAGGTTTCTAAACTTCATGGTTCAATATTTTACTGTATTTAGATAATGATTGATACTGCATTATTATATCGATAATTGTTCTGCTGTCGATTAACATTTCTCCCCGAGAATGGACATATTTCTGCTATTTTCTCTGTAAAGTTCAATTCGAAATGACAATATCTTAAGCCTTAGACATTACAATTTGTTCCGTATGTTTTGATACATCAATAGATTTTTCCAACTATTTCTTTATTAAATGCTTGCAGTGGAAAATCATTTAGTTTGTGTCTTACAATATGTACTTGTTGTTTCTTATAATCATATGAAGAGCATGAAGCGAATTGATGTTTTTGAATTTCAGCAGTGATTTTTAATTGTGATTTATAAGTACGGCCGCAGATCATGGAAATTACCCGAATATAGGGTCAAAATACTTGTATATAATCTTTGTATTATAGTCGACAACAAAGTTCAGAAAGAGAGTTTTATGGAATTGAAAACAGTGTTTTCCCTAACTTTAAGAATAATTGTCCTATTATTATATCATAATTACATAATTATTAAATCCGAGTATAAATGTTCTATAGTAATCAGTGGGATTTGTGCGTTATAAGAATCGCATAATCGATAACGTATCAACACACGAGCAGTTAATTACACATCTTGGTAAAACATGGTAATGGGACGATTGGGACTAACCAAACATAACAGTTATGCTAACATTACCGGTAACATCATGGGATATGTCAGTCAAACGTTTCAACCACTCAGCAAACGCTTAGTAACTGTATCAATAACTTAATGATATTTACCTAAACTTGGATTCTGGAAATACGGCGACTTTTTGACTGATCTGTCAGACAAATGCTGTTGATCTATTAGAGTAGATGTAGATTCGGAAACATCAGCTTGTATAGTTTTTCGCGGACTAATAATTGGTGAAATCGAATTACGCACTATTGAACAGTGGAACGGAACAGACACTATGTAAGGTTACACATTAACAAATCGTCTTATCGCGGAATGGGAGAAAGGAAGCATTACAACGATCAAAGGTACATACTGTCGTTTTTAGGATTTACATTACCAACCAGACGTAACCCATGACATATGGTGACATTTACAAACACGAGGGACGATCCAGAATTAACCTGACTGATGCCATAGTTTTGCCATGTTCATAATTTTGGACTGAAACTTTGCAAGGATATGCATCATATACCTTATGTTTATGTACAAGTATACTTTTGTAAGACGTTTGAAAGCTCTTTATATTTGTTACTAGAGCAACCCAATAACGTATAGAAGGGACAAGGGGGTATTTATTCCGTTAAAATAGAAACAATGTTTCATACATAATTGACATTAGATTATTGCGCGACTTTGCATGTTTGTTCAATGGTGTTAGTCAGCATGTTTAATTCCATCGGCATGCATGACTGCATTATTAAACAACAAATGTTAGAACACAATTAGCCATGTCACCGAGTGATTCAAAACAAACTCGCAAAATTATCAACCTTTGTTACCAACTCGGATAGCAAATAACTACAATGCATAAAATTAATCGGAAAGTGTCATCATAGACAACTTAGTCTCGGAGACGCTGTGAACTACAGACGTTGAACAGCAGGGAAACATGTGACCTGACAAGTGTGAATTGCGAAACTGAACGGGCGATATGTACTAAAAACTTCACATTTGGTATATATATATATATATATATATATATATGTCTGTTATGTCGTTACCAATTGTTGTATCGGTATGTTAAATGTATCAGCATAAAATGACTGTTTAAACAAGCAGACATTGTGAAGTATGTATATTTTCGAACAGCGTCACACGAAGTCATCTTAGCTGGCCCCGTTCAGCGTTCGCCTACTGTGCAGTTTCATATATAGTGTCATTGTTATTTGATTAAATCACTTGACATTTTCGGGAAATATCTAGCAGACATTGTTTTTTGTAGTTGTGTTGTTTTTATGCTTTGTAACAAAGTGTATTGTAGTAATCGACACAGTCCGGTTAATTCTGGATTACCCCTCGTTCATTGTGTAGTATACTAATGTCGCCTGATTTTTTTTATTTGCATTGTTAGTACCATTGAATTACGATCGTACTACAGAGAAATCACGTTATATTGTAGGATTGTATTGTTTACAATAATATTTAGGTCATTGGTCAAAGGGAACAATTTACGAGGAAATATACCAATTTATCATTAATACTACACAACTAAACGCTTACTATATTGAT
Organism: Spisula solida; assembly: GCA_947247005.1. NCBI lineage: Eukaryota > Metazoa > Mollusca > Bivalvia > Venerida > Mactridae > Spisula > Spisula solida. Next base: position 39,329,884 of record OX365958.1, on the reverse strand, counting down.
AACAGTCATTGGCATTAAATCCTAATTCATGGCCTGGCAAATGATTAAGATTGTTTAATAATTAACCAAATTATATCAATCCATTAAGAGAGGCTATACTCTATGGAAAAACTTGGGTTGTTAGGTGGTTATTTCTTTTTTAGCCTCTGATTGCCAAGTACGGGTTTCCATTGTATATATATGATATCGATTATTTTTTCCCTGGGGTTCTGACTGGAAGTGTTACTGCTACTTTCGTAAGGTCCAACTTAAAGTGACAGTTTCTTAAGTCATCCACTATTACTATTTATTACCCCTCACTTTTTTCGTAATGTTAATTTCTCATAGACGAACAGGTAGTATTCTTACTATAACGATCAAGCGGATCAATATACCACGTGATTGAACATTTTTTACTGTCAGCAGGGTGATAGTACTTTTGTGACAGTACTTTTTTGTCACGTGACATTTTCTTTCTAAACTCTTTGGCGGCTACTTATCATTTCTTCAAATTCTTCCACATGTGAGCTCTGCTAAATTAAATTGCATAAAATAATTTCTTGGTTTACAGTAGATAATCGCAGAAAAAAGTTTGGGGTAATAAAATAAATAAAACATAGCTTCGAGGGTGACAGTGTAACGTGCCCCGGACAGACGGACACCAACAAATCCCGTCAGTGAAAAGCTAGCTCCGACAAAGGGTGATTTGTTGGCATTATATATGCCATTCTACTCTCATGACAACCTACAGAGTTTACTTTGTGCATAATTATCCAATAACCTCCCTTTATGCACCCAACAACCGTTACAACAGTAAAAATGTCAGCACTCGGAAGGTACTGTTACCCGCGGCCTTCGGCCTTGGGTAACAGTACTTTCCGAGGGCTGACATTTTTACTGTCACCCTCGAAGCTATGTGTTATTTATATAATGTTCCGAGTGTTTCGGTACATCAATTGATTCTTCCAAATATAAGGTAAATGCTCGCAGTGGTTAATCGTTTCTTCAGCAAAATATGTATATTAATCACTTTATCTTAACATGATTGTTTCCGTTAATACCCTACTTACGAACCGCTAAATGCTTTCATATGGATATTCTGCCAAGCATTTTGATTGAAAATGACAGTTGTCACATTTATTACAATTTTAGTTCCTGAACATTGTTTAACAAAATTGAAAAATCGTTCAGACATTTTGATGCTTTTTAGAAATCAGAACTTTCCCATAGACAAACAGGTAGTATACTACATATACGATATGAACAAACCACCAACATAGGAAAGTAGAACCAGTAGACCTTGAGCTGACAATTGACCCTACCCCCCCCAGGGGGAATTTTCAACAATATGATTTTCTTAAACCTTATGGTAGGTAGCATTCACAGACAAAAGTTTGCAAGTTTCTGTTGGGGCTTTAACGAGTTACGGAGATTTGAAATACGTGACTATGCGATTTTCTACAGGAATCACTAATTTTGCTTATATGATATTATAAACATGCCAATTGTTCAATAAATCATGTGAATAAGACATTTATGTATGTTAAATGTATTTAAGATTGAAACTATCAATTGTACAACTTATTATAGGCAAAAAATGTGATATAACATGCGTAATTTACGTTACTTTGCATGAAATTACTAGAATATTAAAAAAAAAACAGTCAACGTATATGACGTTTTTAAGTTGAGAAATGATGGTACTGATTAGTATGCAGCTCAATAATGTATATAGCTATAGTACAACTACACAAATAGTTAATTAATATGAAATGCCATGTAAATTACGTTACCTTTCAAAAATATTGGGGTTTTTTCAACAACATTTCAGTTAAACTTTCGGTATAACACATATAGTGGGGTGACAATTGGTGATTTTTTGGAGGTAGCTAGGTGACAGCTAAAGTAGAACAAGCAATGTTATATACCAAAATGTTCGCCTATGTATGTACTATATGGAACTGCCGGCATAAATTGTCAACACGTGGTATGGACCCGGATATTCAAGATGGCGTCCAAGATGGCCGCCATAATTTACAAATACACTTAAAATTCTATGTTCTCATGCAAATTTATTTATTTATGTATATAGTCACAAATATTTGCTTAGATATTATTCATTTGATAATGTGCATCATATGGACATACAAGACTGACCACTATGAAGTTAAGGTCAATGTCATTTCAAGGTCAAGTTACGAAAAATATGCCCTATGGGATATGCAACACTGCAAAGTACAGGCATCCCAAGACCATATGCGGTATATAACACTTGTCAAGTACAACCACTCAATGTCACATTCGGTACTCACCGTCACAGAGTACAGCCATCCAATGCCGTATGGGGTAGTCATTACCACTTATTATAGCCATACTAAGCCATAAGGGGTACCTTTGTTATGCTTACCACTGCCAATTGCACCAGCATCAGGCATGACTGGGTACTCATCACCATCATATATTAGGCCTGAATGGGGTGTAACCAACACCGAGTACACCCATATCATGCCCTTAGGGGTTCTTAAACTACTTAATAGTCAACCCAGGCCTTATGGGGGACTAATAACACTGTCTATACATACATTCCGTAACAAATGGAGTACTTACAACTGCCCAATACAACCATTCCTATTGAATTCTTAATGGCACCAGCTATATCTGAGGCCCTATGGGATACATAAAACCAAGAGGACAGCCAACCAAGAGACCATATTGGGTACTCACCACCCTTAATTATAGCCATAGTATGCCAAAAGAGATACTCACAACACCTGAGTAAAGCTATATACATGTAAATATCTATATGGTACTCACTATTACTGAGCACAGCTGTACAAGGCCCTATGGGGTACTCACTAGTACAAAACTAATGTCATATAAGGCCCAAAAGGATACTCCCAAATAATAACAGATTTCATACCCCATAGGGGTGCTCATAACCAATGACTTACAGTCTCACCAAGTCGTATAGGGTACAAAGGAGTCACAACAACATAGTACAGACGTCCAAGGCCAAATCACCACCACCAATTACAGTTTATATTTTGCACTAAGTGGTACACATAACCATTGAGTACGGTCACACCTGACTGTGGTACTTACCACCAGCGGTAACAACCATACTTTGTCCTAAGGGGTACTCGGACCAACTGAATACTGCCATACCAGGTGCAATATAGCCATCATTGGCTCTGTTGGGTAATTCCCCACCACCAATTATGTTCATACTAATCCCTATGTGGTACTTACCACTACCAGCCTTCTTAGGCCCTGTGCCCTACTCACAACTACTGTGTACAGCCATACTATGCCTGAGAGATACTTATAGTCACTGAGGAATACCATTCAATGCCATATTTGGTACTTAACACTGCCTAGTACAGCCGTCACTGGCCAGCTTATGTACTCACCTCCACAAGTTTAACCGTCTCAGGCCAAATTGGATACCCACCTATACAGAGACCAGTCGTCACAGGACCTATTGACTATCCTATACCACTGAGAACAACCAGCTCAGGCCCCATTTGGTACCAACCACCTCAGAGTACAGTAATCCCAGGCCCTGTTGGGTACCCACCACCTCTTGAGTACAGACATTCCGGGCTGTATTGGATGCCGATCACCACAGAGAACAGCCATCCCAGGTTCCATTTGGTACCCACAACCTCAGAGTACAGTCACCAAAGCCATTTTGGGTACTCAACATCACAGATTGCAGCCCTCCTAGGCCATATTAGGAACCCACCAACACAGATTTCAGCCCTCATAGACCATATTGGGAACCCACCACCACAGTTTTCAGTCATCCTAGGCCATATTGGGAACCAACCAACACAGATTTCAGCCCTCCTAGGCCATATTAGGAACCCGCCAACACAGATTTCAGGCATCCTATGCCATATTGGAAACCCACCGAAAGAGATTTTAGCCATCCTAGGCCATATTGTGTAACTACCCCACTTATTAAAGCCATACAATGTAATATAGATGCAGCAATTCCTGACTACATGTCGTATGTAACACATGCAATACTGGCTCTAGACAGATATGGAAAGGCTTTAAACTATGAACAGTAACACAGTTTACACTATTTAAAGAGTATTTTACCTTAAATGATCTTGACCTCGACCACAACAATTCAGGTAGTCGCCATAAGATAATTATGCACCTATCAATCTTTTCCTCCAGTGGGGGAGTGGCGGACAGACCAAGAGAAATTGGACAGTGCACCCTAGAGAATGTTTCAAACTTATTTTCAAATATACACTGTGGTTTTTAATATGTATGTAGTGTGATTAAATAACTGACATACGATTGTATACATGTATATAGGAAATGTTTAAAAGTCATGTGTATGCATAGTTTCTCATGAAGATATTAAATCGAGGGGCAATCTGTGTTCTAGTTTCAAAGTTTGATTATTAAATTTGTGTGTGTTTATTAAGTTAAATACATATTGCATAAAGCAAACAAAAGTACTTGTACGTTTGGGATTTTACAAAGATAGGTCAACATTGTGTTAAAATTACAGCATATATGATATTGTAAAGTTTGTAAGTAAGGTAACGTAAATTGAAACATAAATTGTTTTTTAATACATGTGTTGAAAGTTCAAATGCAAACTGCGGTAAAAGATATTTTGATTTGAAAATCAATTATTTTTTAGTGGTAAAGTTTATCTAATGTAACAGAATACAAGGCTATTAAATTGTAATTTTGCTTGATATTTAAATACATGTACATGTTTATGATTTTGTCAAACTAGGCACTTATAATCACATATCGTGCGATGGACGTTTACATGTTGTGTAGTTAAATATACAGTTTGAACTGCAAACCTATAATAATTTTTGAGTAGGATTAAATTGTTATTTTTAATTGTTTTAAAGACGTTTTTAGACACTGAAGACATGAACTTTAATTTGTATGTTTGGTAACGTAAAATGCAATGTAGCATTGCCTTAACATATCTTACAAGTTAGAGACTTGTTAATATATATAATATAAACCATTATAAATATATAAAGTGGTATTATATGTGACTGAAAAGTGTATGATACAATTTGAATACTTGAAATTATTTAAGGAATGAAAAACGCACATGTTTTGGAGAATGGGTGATATTTTAAGAATCGCTACCAAACATTTATCTCTTAACCTATACTGGCAATCTATACATCATTTTTAGGTTGAATATTGAACTTCGTAATGGTAACTTCGTTATTTGATTGCCTGGTCATCTAAATTTGCAATAAAAAACTTTATGCCATAAACCTTTTGTTTTTTTATGGTAACGTATGTTTTCCAATATTTATCTTCTTTAACATTGCATTTTGGCATTGAAATTCTATCAGTTTGCAGCTACTAGATTACACTCTTGAATAACATATGCAAACTTGGAATTATTAAATAGCATAATGGTACAATTTATCTTTAAAAATTACAATTTTTATTTTTTATTTTGGGGGTAACGTATTTTAAAGCGTGGTAACGGAGAAAAGCCCCACCCGCCAGTTGCAAACTTTATGCCAAAATGTTCGCCAGACCTTGGGGTTTCAAAATATTATGGTCCACAAAATTCCCCCTAGGGGGGGAGCAAAACCCCCTCTGGCTCACAGTCTACAGGTTCAACTAGAGAGAATGCTAGATCTTTCCAGAAAATAAATCGTCATGATTTGAAACATTTCAGGTGGTATTTGTATGTTGATATATAATTATTTTGACTGCACTGGTTGGATTAAGATGATAGCTGATCTTTGAAACCTATTTCCCTCGGTTATTGACAGCACTGTGCGTAGTTTCATCTTACGTATAATGGAATGTCAACAAACACAGTACATTTTACAGCGGGACACCAATAACTTATTGACAAGTTGAAATAGTGAACAAGTTAAATGAAAGCGTCTACTCATAAAGCGGTTATCGTGAACTAGTGTTCTTGAAAAAATGCAGTAAGTTCGCGAGATTGACATCGTTAATTAGCGAAGTTGTATCTTTGAACAAATAAAGAACTCATATTAGTCCTTCTTGTTCTAGAATCTATGAAGTCAAAACGATGAAATGCTCTTTAAAACTTTCGAGTGATTCCAACGGATGCATAATGTACGGTTTCATTACCTAACATGGTAAAGTATTAACACATTAGACCAACCGGCAATCGGAGAATACCCAAAAAATGTTGCGCAAATGATCAGCAATAATGTGACGACATCATATCCAATCAGTAGTAAGATGATACAATACAAAATACAATACTAGCTATATGTATTGAGAAATGTCAATGTTGTATAATTATAAGATATTCCTGGTATAATTGTCCTACATGTATAACACTATATTACAAAAGTAGTCCTTTTGACAAATATGTTTTTGGGATTCCAATCCAACATTCTGCATGATTGCATGATATCGTTTTGAAACGGATTATTAACAAACACAGTACGTTCTTACAGCGGGACACCAATAACATATTGAAAAGTTGAAATACCCAACAAGTGCAGTCGAAAACGTCTACTCGTAAAGCGATTTCTATGAAGTTGAAACTATGAATGTGTTTCCTTAAACTGTCGTGGAATTCGAACGGACGAAAAATATACGTGGCAATACCTAACAATGTGATATATGACAACTCGGCTATCGGGCGCATGCCCAGAAGTGTTGCCCAAATAACCAGCATTAATGTGACGACATCATACCTCATCCGTATTCTGGTGACCTTTTAAAAGATGAAAGCAAGGTACATATATATATCTATGTGGAAATTATTAATATTGTATAATTCTATGATAATCTAGGTCTAATGGTCATAAAAATTCTATGTTACAAGTGTTGTCCTATGAGAAACATGTTTGTAGGATTCCAATCTACATTCTTCTGATAATCTAACTGCAGATATTCAAACGGATGAAACATATACAGGGAAGGCAGCACTCAACTTAACCAGCCGAGCACAGAAAACATTAAAGCACAATGCCCATCTGAGCCAAATGAGCACAGGAAACACATACAAGGCACAATGCCCAACTAAACAAGCAATTATCCGCGAAAGTCCAAGCTGTCGAAACCTATAATAAATTTTTGTTATCAGCAACCCCTTTGTAAACAGTTTTTTAACGACACGGTACAGCATAGAAGTTCACAATTAATATTTTATGATTATTACATAATTATTGTTTTTGACAATGGTCGCCATATGAGAATCATTTACAAGGCTATGCTCCCTCAGGGATACACAACTGACCGAGTGTAAACTTTCATATTCATAACTTGTATTACAATATTGTCACAACAAAGAATGAAATCAATTCATGTGCATCCGTGTTTGATAAAATCATTGGGTAGCCAGAGGGATTTGGTCGGGAGAATGCATGAGATTTAGTCAAATAAATGTTCGTTTTATTGTAAGTTAGTGTTGTAGAGTTCAATGACTGTTTTGTCGATCTAGAGACAAATGGCAGGTGATTGGTTGTGCCACGTGGTTGTATATAGTGTATTAATGCCCATAGCAACATTACGTTATCCGATGAATTATAATTCGCAGGGGACGGTGTATGCTTTACACAACTGTTTCTTTGTTTGACCCCGGTTAATAAACCATATTAAACACCCGTACTAACCTGTACACGTTCACAGGTTATTCAAGTTTCGTTACTAACACGCGCCATTGTACATATAGACATCCACGTGCTAATACTTATTTGAATTAGTAGAATGTGTACCTAAATGATGAACAGATACGAACAATGGATAAATGTTCAATACCTTGTTACATCAGCAGTCGTGCATTTTAAGAGTGCCACTGAAAATAAAAAATATGGTCAGAAACATGTACAGTAACCTGTGTTATAGACCATCCGGGAAAAAAGACCACTTTTACAAAACCTGTCTGCAAAAACCACTTATTTATCTCCGATCGAACCATTCTCAATAGAATCTAACCAGATTAGAGATACCACTTGTCAGCAGAAATAATTATTTTGCTGTTCCCCAAGGGTGGTGTTTATATACATGTTTGTCTTATCTGGTAAAAAAACCTAATTCAAGTTTATTATCTGACATGTGTCCTTTCCATCGACTGTACATTTACCCCTATCGTTCATTGAGTAGCTCGCTGGATGTTACAAGTGGTATCTACAACAGCCGCATCACATTATATTTCGACCTTCGCATATAGCAGGGTCAACACAGCATAGAGGGTTATTATTGCTCAGACAAATATAGTAGTGACTCTTGGGGGGATCGATCCGGGACCTGTCTATCTCAAAGTCAGCTCCCTACCCTAACCCTATCCGCTCAAAAACCTGCTAACAAAAACATTATTGCTGTTCCGCCTGGTGGTACTTGTAGACATTTTTGACTGTACACTGAAAGCACACAAAACATGAATTTAAAGAACAGTGAAATTACAATATTCATTAGTTATATATAACTGCAAAACAAGCATATGTTTAATAATAAGTTATACATGTTATTAAAAATACAATTGTACATGTACCTATATTGTGTTGGCTTCATGCTCATCCAAAATGTCTGAGTCTGTATCAATCTCTCATCTAAATCGATATTCTTGTTAGACATGACGTCGTGTGTAGTGTAGTCCACATTTCTGTAAGTCAGTTACTGACCTTGTAATTTGGTATAACTGAATATTAAACAACACGAGCACGTGGAAATCGCGCTTTCGGTGTTCATGTTTTACGTCTTTCACGAGCGCATGTTGTTCATATATAACATTTATTAGCAACGTTTCCTTGAATATTCATGAGTGCAGTGACAACATGCTAAAATCCTACCGCTTTCATAGGTCGTCAAAAATTATCAAACAACTTTTTTTTCAATATAATTGAAAACTTTTGTGTACGTTTTCTTTCAATATATGTATTATCCACCACATTAAACATTCTTAGAAAATAACATATAATAACAAAGTTATACGCCTTTACTCGTTATATATTGATCAGCCCTCGTACCTTGAAGCCGTAGGAACACCTTCATACTAAGATGCATGTTAGTAAACAAACAGAACACAGAAGTTTAATTATGAAAGTATATGAATTATTTATACCTTATCTGCACAACATCATGCGCCAACAGTATTGATTTTTATAGGCTTATTTTTTTTAGAATCCCATGCTGGCATTATTCTATCACTAAACAAATAACATTCATTTGTTATATTCATAATACTATTTATTATAGTTAACGTCGTTCATATTTCGTGTAACTATAATCAAGCTTATGCCGACGTTCATAGCATCAATGTATACAGATTGAACCCGTTTCTCGCGTAATAGGGCTTTTTTCATTTCAAAAAAATAAAAATCAATTTTCCGATTGGGGCTTCTAGATAAACAACGAATAATTTACTGATCAGGCGTACACATGACACTTATATTTCAGGACAGGAGATTGACGTATTACAAAAACTAACAAACGGCAACGGGAGCTTGCAATTAGTATCGTTTAGCAAATAGAGCAGTCGAGTTACCTATAATTGGAATAGCATGTTTGACGCCATAACAAATCACTAAACTAACTTATATCAAATGTATCATCTACACGTAATGTACGAGACGGTTGAGACTAAAACGACATATTAACAAACAACATGCTACCATAACCACACACAGCATTGGAGCTGACAGTCAAACGTTTCAACCCCTTAACAATGTGAAATTGAAATAGGAATTATCGACAGAGGAATAGGACACACACAATGCAAGGTTTACACATCAAGAATGCAGGTTTTCCTGGAGACTGGTTAATTTATTTATAAATTATATTAATCAATGTGAAAATCCGTCAGTTTCGATGACTACCATTCGAGAATATATTTGATACAAATTATTTCAATAAAATAATAGTTGATAACTATTGTTGAAATAGAAAAGTTAACATTATCGTACACATGATTATGGAGATAAAACGCCAATTCTGTCTAGTAATACCAAACTTGCATATCAGTGTGATCAGCAGCCTATATTGGAAACTAGCTTTATACAAGATCGACCTGAACGAGCATAATAACTACCAACAATCTGAGTACATCGACCAATTTGATGTTGAATGTTATAGGACAATTAGTGTTGCACAACTAACAATAAAGCAAAACTGTCTAACTGTTGTAGATGAGTTTTTTTCATATCAATCCACCATAAAAATGTTCTTCATCTAAATGCATGACAACCACTCTTCTCTCCGGCCGACCCACAATTTTCTCAATAAAATAAATGTTACAAGGTATTTACCTAGGTAACCAGATCAAGGCTTCTACGAGCTTGTGTACATCCCCATGTAAACTAGTACCAAATTAGGCATCATCGGCAGGATATATAGATGGCGCTTCTCTGCGCTAAATAAAACATAGCCGAGTTTGCCGGTGTGCCATCCACAAGAACGGTAGAGTTACTCACCGTCATAATATCCAACACCCGAACCTTATATTGTAACATTAGCTTATTACATATTCTATGAAGATACATACGCCAGTGAAATAACATTTTAGTATATGATTGTATAGTTTTAAATAATAGGTCATTGATCAAATTAGGTTACCGTATACAAGGAATTATACTAATTCATCATTGCGGATAATTGCATGTTTCATACCATACATTCTATGTCTAGCCCTGGTAAATGAATTATAGTGTTCAATTATTTACCGAATTACAACAATTACTAAATTCTAATATAAATGTTTGTTCTAATAAATATATACATGTATATACATTGTAGTCATATCTTCTAATTTTGGCGACTATGTCGTATTTTTAGCGTCTAGTTTGCAACTACAAGTATAATGGTCCTTGTATTGCTGTTGATTAGCATTGCGCCCGAGGTGGAAATGTAACTGCTACCAGTATTTTCTCAAGGTACAATTTGAAGTGACATTGTTTTAAGGCCTTTAGCATTACAATTTGTTCCAAGTGCTTCGGTACATCAATCCATTCTTTGGTGAATGCTCGCATTGTTAAATTTGTTCGTCTATAAACTATGCACATTTATCACACACCTTAACACGATTTTCCTTCGTTGATGTTCTACTTACGGACCGTAAAATGCTTTGTTTATGGAATTTACTGCCAAGCGTTTTGATTGAAATTGACAGTTGTCACATTTAATACAATTTTAGTTAGGGAACAACGTGTGGTAGAATAGGAAATTCATTGAGACTGTTGTTACACTTGTTATATGTCAGTACATCGAAGGAACGCCATATATGATAAGCATCTGTGTGTAATTTATATATAAAGTGAAACTGTCTTTGTCTAAGAGGGTGTACCAACCCTATATATAAACGAATCACCTGTACAACAACATGAGAGCCAGACACAACTATAGATACTTTTAGATCTTTTCAGAAGATAAATGAACTGATTTGAAACTTCTATTCAGGTGGGATTTTTTAGTTGACAAATAATCGTTAGACTGTACTGGTTTGATTCTGGTGATAGCTGATCTTTGAAATATATTTCACTCGGTTATTGACAACACTCTGCGTTCATCATGTTCGCATGTAACGAGAAATTGAATGTAAACAAAAGTTTTTATACAGCGATATACTGGTTGTGACATCAATACGTGTGTGGTTGAAATTGTTTGTCGTGAATGTAAACTCCTAAATAAGGATTCGTGAACTCGTGAAGTTATATTATTGAACAAATGCAAATATGCTGTAATCGTAGATTCTGGTGTGAAATACTTTATTAAAGGAGAGGTGTTCGTTTAACTATAATGATGAAACTGTAAAGCTTTTATATAATTGTTATATATATATTATGGGAATCGGAACTATATTAGAATTTTCCTTTGTTCGGCAAGGAGAAGAAAATACGCTTTGGGCCGCTCATAAATCATAAATAATACTATACCATACCACAAACGATGATGTGGTCAAAATAGCCAAAATATATTAAGTTTTGGGAAAGTATTGTCGACTGCTATGATATTTTATTGATATAACTTCAAATTCCTGTGCTTGAACTCAGTATGTCGGCTAAATGATATGTATATTTACATTATATGTAAATGCGCGTACATATTACATAATTATCGTTTGGAAAACGTCCGGTAATATCAGAATTGTTTACAAAGCCATATTTCCTGTGGGATAGACAACAGTATAATATCACGTATTTATAACGTATTACCATATTGTCACAACAAGGAATGAGATCAACACATGTGCATACTTACTTCGTAATACCAGCAGATGGATGTACTCGAGGGAATGCAATGAATTAAGAGAATCATTCGATAGACGTATTGCAGAAGTGCGTGTTGTAGAGTTCAATGACTGTTTAGTCCATCTAGAGGCTAGTGCAAAATTACATTATGCGGTGAATAGTATACTCAGGCGACGATATATGATATACCTATCCAGCTAACATAATTATAGGGCTAATAATATCGGCCACTATAAGGTCATAACTTGATTCACGGGCACGGTCTAACCAATATTTTATAACCTTTCTGTTCGAAACTAGAATAGCATAAACCGTTTTAAATCATTGGACGTTTGTTACCAAAATACTTGTAACATAACCCATCAGTCATTACCGTATCCATAACATGACTTGCAAGATGCGTTACATGTAGCATGATACGTTTCTAAACATAATAACGTGATGTGTCCGCATGTAACACCAGTAACCACAATCACATCATTCGTTAACGTGTAACGTTCATTACCAACACAAACGACCAATATTACAACTATCGTGAAGCCACATGAACTCATTCGTACTAAGATGTATGTTAGTAAACACACTAGAAACACACCTTTAATAATGACGGTCTATCAATTATTTATACAATATCTACACAACATTATGTACAATCAATATTGATGTTTATTGCCACAGTCTACGACCTTTTATAGAAATCCGGTGCTGTCGATTATAAATAAGATATTAGCCATGTAAACGTCACATATCCGTTGGAGTTGAATTAAGTTAGACACAAGAAAAAAAGGAAATCGGTGGCGTGAAGAGAATTTTAACACGGCAGCATCATTTTTAATTAATATTATTTATCCTGAATTACATGACGTTAGTATTCTGTCACTGAACCATAAACATTCATTTGTTATACTTCTGATACTATTTGTTGTAGCTAATGTTGTTCATATTTCGTGTTTCTGTCATTAAGGTTTCTTATAAGATACTCGTTCATTATATTTAGCTTCACACTTTCGTTCTCAGTACGCACAGTGAATAATTAATGTTTTGTTAATGTGTTGTAAGATAAGCTGACAGTCATGTAAGACTTTTTATAGAAGTAATTATATCATACTGGAAGGATGACATAGATGATCAATATATCGGTCTATATTTTATGAACGCTATTGGTTCAGATGGAACAACACTATAGAAGATGACAATATCCTTTTATAAATTTGGTATCATTGTAAATTTGAATTCAGCTCCAATCCATTGTCGCGTTTTATACCTCCATGCATACTCATATGTAGTTAAAATGACATCGCGTGTATATACCATGCGTTAGATTATGTAGTATGCTTTAATTATACTGTATTTCATTAACACAAATTGTATGACGGAATTTTATCATTCATAAGTACCACCCTCTCCCATGGGTATATAGGCTAGCCTGAAATATAACAGTTTTTAACAGTTTATTTCGTATATTCATTGGACAATGTGTCCATGAGTACACAATTTTACAATCAAATGTATATATAAACATAGATATGATATATATAATATATAAAGCAATTTTTGAATTGAACAAACGACTATATAAATTTACTAATTTATTTCCAAAACATACACTTGAACTTTTTGATAAATTGATAAGCCCAATTCTAAATTATTCATCCGAAGTATGGGGTTTTTATAAAGCGACTAATGTTGAAAAAACAGACCTGCATTTCTGTAAACGTCTACTTACTTACTTACTGCCCATTATGCCTTCTGGCACGTAGGGCAGCAACAAAGGTCCTCCACCGGAGTCTGTCTTTGGCTAGTTTCTCCACTGTTCCCCAGGACTGTCCCATGCTTTTCAGTTCGGTTTCCACAGTGCGCCTCCATGTGATTTTCGGTCGTCCACGTTTTCTCTTGTCTTAAGGCGTCCAGTGTAGGGCTACTCTCGGAATTGAGTTGTTTTCTTTTCGGATGACATGTCCCAGCCATTTCCACCTCCTTCTGTACAATATGATGGCCATGTCTTCTTGGTGGCATTGATTGAGTAGATTTTTTTATTTGAAATTGTTCTGGGCCAAAATATTCTTAATATTCTTCGCAAGCTTTTGGTATGAAATGTTGATAACTTGTTGAGATCACTTTCTGTCATTCTCCAACACTCAGAACCATATAGAAGGGTCGAGAGAACACAGCTCTGGTATAATTTTAGCTTAGTGTTGTTGCTGTATTGTGTAGATCTCCATACGTTGTTTAAAGACATGAAGATGTTTCTGGCTTTGCACAGTCTGGCCTGGATGTCATCGCCAGCTCCGCCATCATTTCTTATAACAGCTCCCAAGTAAGTGAATTTGCTTGTGTTGGGGAGGACTGTTCCATCCATTTGGATCGGCTGTGGATTATCGATGTTAAGTGTCATGATTTCAGTTTTTGTCTTGCTGATGTTTAGACCCACTTGCTTGGCAGTTTGGGATAATCGGTTTGTTTTCTCTTGCATATGTTTATTTGTGTGGGTGAGAAGGGCGAGGTCATCTGCGAAGTCTAGGTCTTCTAGCGTTGATTGGAGTTGCCATCGTATGCCTCTAGGTGTGTCCTCTGTTGTCCTTCTCATCACCCAGTCTATGACTAGGTTGAAAAGGACAGAAGACATCACACATCCCTGTCTTACACCTGTTTTTACTTCTAAGAAGATGTCGCTGTTGTTGACACAACAAGTGAAGTTTTTGTAGAAACTTTGTATTATTTCTGTGATGTCTTGAGGGATGCCATAAGCTCTTAGGATTTTCCACAGGCTCTCTCTGTGTATGCTGTCAAATGCTTTTTGAAAGTCAACAAAGGTTACATATAATTGTCTCTGCCATTCTGTACATTGTTCTATGATGTTTCGTAGAGCAAATATTTGGTCTGTGTATCCTTTGCCTCTTCTAAATCCCGCTTGTTCTTGTCGTAGTTGTTTATCAATGGCATTTGATAATCTCTGTATGATGATCTTGCAGAGTATTTTACTAGGAATGGATAAGAGTGTAATGCCACACCAGTTGTTACAATCAATCAGTGTACCTTTTTTGGGGATTTTTATAATGGTGCCTTTTGACCAAACGTCTGGGATTTCCTTTCCAGTCCATATTGTCTTGAATAGTGGTAGTAATATAGATGCAGCAATTTCTGGGTCGGCTTTGAATAGTTCAGCATTTAGATTATCTTGACCAGGAGCTTTTCCATTTTTTAGATTCTTGATGGCACTGATAATTTCATATTTAGTCGGTGGAGAAGTTTCAATATTGAGGCCGTTGTCAGATTCTGGTATTATGGCAGTTTCTACAGGAGGTGGTCTGTTTAGAACTTCTTGAAAGTGTTCGGCCCAGCGTTTGTCTTGTTCTTTTTCTGTAGTAAGTATTTTGCCATCTTTATCCTTGATGGGGATGTTTTTATTTCCGCTGAACTTGCCGCTGATTATTTTGGTAAGTTTGTACAGTTTGCCTTGTTCTCGCTTTTCTGCTGCATCCTCGGCCTGCTTTGCTATATCGTCTATATAAGCTCTTTTGTCCTTTCTTGCCATTTTCTTGACTGCTTTGTCTGCTATTCTGTAGTCATCTCTGTATTTATCTTTTATTCGTTCCGATTTTGTGGCCATTTCTTTCAACTTGATGTCTCTACGTTTTTCGATAGCTTTCCATGTGTCAGGTGTAATCCATTTCTTTCTTTTATTACATGATCTCTGCCCTAGGCATTCTTCACTGCTGTTTGAATATATTGTTTTAACAGATTGCCATGCATTGTTTGCATTGTAAACGTCTACTTGGTGTTAAATTATCGACACAAAACGACTTTGTGTATGGCGAGCTAGGCAGATATGATATGGAAGCTTCTAGAATGTACAACATAATTAAATATTGGTTAAAAATATGCTATGCACAAGACAGAAAATATATTAAACAAGTTTATGTATTACTTAAAAATGATATTGAATTAAATCCGCGCACGGTAAACTGTGTCTCAAGCGTTAAGCTGCTCTTATCTAAACTTGGCTTTCATGATGCTTGGTTAAGCCAAGGCGTAGTCAATGATAAATATTTTCTGGCATTGGTGAAACAGAGGATTCGTGATACCTGGATACAGGATTTTAATTCAAGATTAGAAAACTCATCAAGGGCGTTGTTCTTTAAAACATTTTCTAACTTTACTCACAATAAATATCTTGAGATTATCAACATTAAAAAGTGTAGAATATCTATGTCACAATTAAGAATGTCTTCACATGGGCTCTATGTAGAAACAGGGAGATAGAAAAAACCTTTTAATGAACGTTTATGTATTGCATGCATTTTTTTGACGACGAATATTATTTTATCATTCAATGTCCAATTTATTCAGAGATTCGTGAAAAATTACTCAAACCCTATTATTGGAGACATCCAAATATGTTCAAATTTATACAGTTAATTACTAGTGAAAATGTATCTGATATTCACTATGCTTTCATCGAAAGAAGACAACTTCATGCCATGTTATCGTAATTGTTTTGATCGATCATTCCCACGTTTAACATGTACATATACCGTATCTTAAATGTTTGTTTATTGTCATTTGTCGATTATCATTTATTGTATTGTTATTTTGTCATGTGCATTAATACATGTATTGCAGTTTTATTTCAAATATGTTATTTAAATCATTAATAAATGTAACCTTACACCATTAAGTATGCCTCGTATTTCGTTTCGACAAGGTAAACTTTATAATGGAAACATTATACATTTGTAATTCATAAACTATGTTTCTTTGTACAATTATATTGTATGTAATGTACAATCTCTCGGATAATAAGAGAGGTTGTGCTTAACATATATTATCAGTACATAAACCGTAAATTTTCTAGAAAAATACCGTCTCTCCCGAATCCTGGCCTAAATTCGTCTCATACATACATACATCTGTTACATATATAAAATATTTTTCTAATTTGGTATAATATCATATCGCATACTTTCCCGTCATATATCACCATGCTATTTATGTAATTGTATTAGTGTTGCTTTGTAAAAAGTCCTTTTCAGGACTAAATATGCAAATAAACTATATTCTATTCTATTCTATTCTATTACATGCAACGAACATTACATAGCAGTGCATGACAAATCATTTATGCATAAGTACATAATAGCTCATAGAGCAAAACAGTTATTAATAACTTTCAGGAAGTAGCATATGTATAAAGCAAAGGTAAAAACAGATTAATATGGTCACATGATAATGTGATACCAAATTAAATCCTAAAGAATTCCAAACGTTGAAAGATTTTTGAACAAACATGGACAATATTTTAATTATGTTTCATTTTCTGAAGATAACATTTCGATAAATTTTGGATATTTGGTCTTTTCCAACAGTATCTATGTAAATATTATTATCTCAAATCATTGAATAATGGCCTCTCTAATAGAACATATAGGTTATTGAGGATATGGAAATTTTGCTCTATAGAGATGTTTGACTCATGGGTGGCTATGCGTTGCCGTCTTTTCTATACGGCCTTGAATTGTCTGTGTGCTACAGTAGGTAAAGTCACAAATCTTCATGGAGCCACACATACTGTTGATACTTACCTTGCAAACATCAACTGGTAAGTAAATGAAGCGCGGTATCAAATGTTTGAATTTTCGGAGTGGATGTAAAGACTAGAAAAGATGTAAGGAAGTAGGACGAACAAAGCTGATTTCTCATTGAGAAATATTTGTATAAATCACCTGACAAGTTCGGAAAACAGAAACATCGTCATATACCAATAAAATAATTATATCTTTTAATACATACTGGCATTTTGAATATATGCCAGTATAATGCATGCTTTTTATATTACGAAACAACATCAATATTTTATAGCATATACTGTGCCAATAGGCCAGACCCATACTTTTATAGTCTCCATTACACTTACAAACACATTAGCAATTACTTTTGAATGACTTTATAACTACTATTTTATTATATATTAAGGTCGAGACCTCTATTGATCAATTTTCCTTTTAATATCTTCAGTAGTGAATTGTTAGTGACTGTTATGTTTAAACACATTAATGCTGTACTTTGCGAAATTAATCATATTTAATTAAGGTGATTCCCGACTCTTATTTTTTTCTGTACAAGAGGTATCAAACACCTGATTTTTATGAAGAATACCCGCATGATAGTGATTGTGCAAACCCATAACAGTTTTGCTCGGCTAGTTTTCAAGATATTTTTAGATTATGGGGAACCCCCCTAAAAACTGATGTTTGCATTTAACCGAAACGTTTGACATTTAATTACATGGAACTTGGCAAACATGAAATGTCGTATATACGGAATCACACGATAACGTTTGTTTTAGACTATGGATGTTATATGTATTTTTAAATGCTATTTTAAAATATGTGATTTTTCATTTTTAAGTTATACGAAAATAAAAGTTGAACAACATACTGTTTTCGTACATGCAACCAGTAGAGTAACTTTTATAGAAGTTTTATCCCAAATTGCATGGCAGTTGCTCGGCTAGATATTTTTAAGTGATTTCGGAAATGTCGAAAACCAGGAGAGTTTTCAAAATACATCAACGTTTTGAATACGCTGTATCCAGTTTTCGCGATAATTTGTGTTTGAAAAATGTGTAAATTTAAAGATGAGCCCATGCTCTTTTGCATTAGCTAGTCTATATTCTTACGAAATAAATGCCAAATAACCTTCCTTTAAAGTAGTCGGGATGCTTGCTAAACAAATATTAAAACTTGGATAAAATTTTGTGTGGGCGCATTATATTACGTTTCACATACGCTATAACTAGTATTCGCGAGTGTTGGTTCTTCAACATTTGGAATAAATGGCACATACAATTTCAGCTATAGTTTTATTCGGCAATTTTATGATAGTATAATATAGTAATAACTATACAGTTTAAGCCATGAGAACATGCTGACACATCAACTTTAAGTTTTTCGTACTACTTCATCATGGTAGTCAGACGCTTTCAATAAGATTAGTCTTATTTACACCGATTTCTAAACTTCAGCTCAACTGAATAGTTGATAATCACCTTAAGTCATAATAATATTACATCTAGACGAACTTTGAATTATAAAATCAAGGGTCCATAATGAGGATTTTTACGAAATGGATTTCACGTAGATTATGTTTGGAACAGTTTTGTTGAGTTTGGTCTTGCTAAAACACATTCTCATTTTCATTATAATATATTCATTCATCCATTCCGTTGTGTTGGTTTCATATTATGTTCCGTTCCGAGCCATTTCTGGCTTTAGCACCGATCGTTTAAACAGGCGGCAATACATTCAGTAATGAGGTTACGTAGTTTGAGCGTGTTAAAATTGTTCCGTTAAATCTTACGAAATGATTAAACATGAACAAAAACGAAAAGGAGATAATTATATGTTTGGTCTAATATTTTCGATTGTTTTGTTTAGACAATTTGCAACGTTCTCACTTTGTTCCTTAATTAAAATTACGTCACGTTAGCTGTTTATGTGTTATTTTTTATAAAGTGTTGTTTTCAAAAGTGAATTGTTCGAATCTTGAATTTAAAAAATAACGTGACAATGAATAGTATGCATGTTCTCATAATGTTTGCATAAAACTTTGCAGCCGAAAGTCGGTTAATTGTACTCAAAGTATAGTGGTTAAATTAGTAGTTTGTAGTACTGTAAAAGTGTATTTTATATCAATTGTTGACACTGGAAACACGACAGCGAACGCCGCGATGTCTAGTAAAATTTATTACCCGACATTTTGTTAACACCACGATTCTCAGATTTATAGGTGGGTGTTCTTTATAGAAAGCTTTTAAGATATATACACTGATATATATTTTGATATCAGGGAATGGGGTGATTTATTTAATATCAAACTTCCCAGAAAAGAAGCAATTAAAGTTTCAATTTTAATGTGAGGAAACCTTCTCATATGTGATGTATCGTTCCTGTTACAAACGTTGAGAAGTAAAGTCTGGTAGTTTGAATATAATCCGTAATTGTATATATGGTTAGATAGGCAAATTATACCTTTTATGGCAATATTTGTCAGCGGAAATAATAAAATATTTGAGTATGATCAAATATAAACTTGATTGTTTATCCAACATTCCATGCTTACTACACAAACCTTATTGTGACAATGTCGTGTACTAGATGTAGTATCAGACCCACTTTGAGCAATGCTGCTATATAAGTGGATACGACTGCGGGTTAAGAAGTTTGCCAATATTTAATTTTGGCATGCGGAAATATACTTAGCGTCAAAAGTTTTGCAACAAAATTGAAAATCCTAAACTTTTTAATTGCTGGATTGAATAAACTTTTGTCTTCCACGTATCAATGAGAGTATCGTTAGTGATTATTATTAAACTATTGTCGTCCTTTTTCGTCACACTTGAATGATCGCACGTTCGAAAAAGTGTAATTCGTCTATCCATGCACGTGCAAATCGGATATTTCATTTTTCACATAATTTTCACTTTACACGTGCTTCAAACATGTCTGTGATAAAAAGTACACAATAGTGTTTTTTAATTATGCTAGACATGTACCCTTAAAAAGATTACCAAAATGGGTAACGGTTAACATAATCGTGTATATGAGATGCTAAAGGCTGGTGTTTGGCTAAGACTGCTTTCTGTCGCATAACACTGTCATGTCTATATCATTAATAGGCTATCCGACTATGGTATAATATGAAATAGACAGATCGTGTATATGACATACCACATGATGACAGGCCAAAGGTCAATACAGGTGATATATACAGGTATTCTGCTAAAACTGTAGAACTTTATTCAAAGACTTTGCTGTGGCTTAGCCGTAGTCAACCATACTTTTAAATCAATATAAAACTTGCATTACAATTGTGTTTTTGTGAAAACGACAACATCTTTAAAAAAATCTTAGTTTGGGTAAAATCATGTTACGATCACTAATCAATAATGGTAAAAGAACGACTCTTTTTACTATCCTACCTCCCTTGCAATATAAGATATTTATACTGGTTGAATATTCTAAAAAAACGCCGTTAAACTAAGGTAACGAAAACATGTTGCTGGGTGAAACAACCGCCTTTATTAGAAGGGTGCTTTTTTAATGGACGATTGGTCGATGGCATAACGCCATTTCGTGGAAAAATATCAATAACAAGAAAGGGTAAATGGTACCAAAACGGGCACAAACATTTGCTAAGTGTAATGTGTATTTTTGAAATGTTGGGTTTTGTCATATTCGGTGTTCATATTGATAAATACATTTCTTAAATTTGATAATTGTTATGAATTTATATCGGTTATATATCAACGTGCACATGATTGTGTAGCTGTATCAGCATAAACTAGTTTGCAGTTCCAATAAAAAAGACAAATTAATGTATATTTGCCGAACTTTTGACGCTCAGTATATTACCGATGTATTATATTTCTTAATAGAGAAATTAGTAGATCAAATTTTACGCTACATGAAATACATGTACTAGCGAATTTTGAAAATGCGCGTAATTCGCGTAACTAACCTAACCACTTATACAGTCATTGAACGACTGTAAGTTTGTTCTTTAACTCAAATTAAATATTGTGCAACTCCATATGACTATATAAAGTGTTGCTGTTGTTTACAAATGTGACCGTATACCGCATACGAGGTAAGAAACCAAATTATTATCACGACTAATTGCCAAACTGCATGTTAAATGTCACACACTCAATATGCTTAGAGTACTGATAATAATTATTGACATTTTAAAACTCCTATTTCCTAACTGGGTAAATTATTGTCCCGTTTCAATTTTTGTCCTGATAAAGATAATGATTGAAACTACATAATTACATTAGTGTATGGTCTGCTGTCGATTATCATTATTCCCCGAGGTTCAGAACAGAAGTACTACGGTTATTTTCTCCGTAAAGTTTACTTTCTAGTGACATTGTCTTAAAGCCTTGGACGTAACAATTTGTTCCGAACAAGATCTTTGTTGAATGCTTGCAGAGAAAAATCATTTCTTCTGTGTCTTACAATATGTACATTTATCGCATAATCTTAACATGATTAATTTCCGTTAATGTTCTACTTACGGACCGCTAAATGCCTCTATATAGATTTTACTGCCAAGAAGTTTGATTGACGATGCCAGTTGTCACATTTAATACAATTTTAGTTCCTGAACACTGTGTAACAGAACTCGAAATGCATTGAGAGAGTAATGACGCCTGTCAGATATTAGAACATTGAGAGAGTAATGACGCCTGTCAGATATCAGACCATCGAGAGAGTAATGACGCCTGTCAGATATCAGAACATTGAGAGAGTAATGACGCCTGTCAGATATCAGAACATTGAGAGAGTAATGACGCCTGTCATATATCAAAACATTGAGAGAGTAATGACGCCTGTCAGATATCAGAACATTGAGAGAGTAATGACGCCTGTCAGATATCAGAACATTGAGAGAGTAATGACGCCTGTCAGATATCAGAACATTGAGAGAGTAATGACGCCTGTCAGATATCAGAACATTGAGAGAGTAATGACGCCTGTCAGATATCAGACCATTGAGAGAGTAATGACGCCTGTCAGATATCAGAACATTGAGAGAGAGTAATGACGCCTGTCAGATATCAGAACATTGAGAGAGTAATGACGCCTGTCAGATATCAGAACATTGAGAGAGTAATGACGCCTGTCAGATATCAGAACATTGAGAGAGTAATGACGCCTGTCAGATATCAGACCATTGAGAGAGTAATGACGCCTGTCAGATATCAGAACATTGAGAGAGAGTAATGACGCCTGTCAGATATCAGAACATTGAGAGAGTAATGACGCCTGTCAGATATCAGAACATTGAGAGAGAGTAATGACGCCTGTCAGATATCAGAACATTGAGAGAGTAATGACGCCTGTCAGATATCAGAACATTGAGAGAGAGTAATGACGCCTCTCAAATATTAGACCATTGAGAGATATCAGAACAGATATCTGTTTTATTTTATATTTGGATTTTATCAACACAATTAGCAATAAAAATTTATTGGTCATCTAGGTCGTTTTTGAGCTAGGCCGATTTTGTGTATTTGTTTGTCTTTTTTAGCAGTCATTTTTCGGAAATGTTTACAATACCAAAAGTGTATAGGAATGTTTGAATAATATGTGTTTGTTCATACAAACCCATGGAAATGATTTTAACAAGAAAAAATATCGATTTTAAAGCACAAATTAATAAATTGCGTAACATCAGCTTTTTGGTCATTTTCTTGAAAATAAATGTTGCAAAAGGACCCATGACCCCTTAAATAGTACCGCGACATACCTTTTTTATTTCACATATTGCTTCAGTATACATGTATATCAAACTATAGTTGTGCCTATTTTTTGTATTTATTAAATATACTATCAAACGTCTTTTAGACGATAAATTATCATGATTTGAGTCCTTTATGTACGTGGGATTTGCCTGTTGAAAAACAATCGTTAACATACATGACGTTTGTTGGACATTGTGCAACGGTGCTCGGCTGGTTAAGTTGAATGCGGCCTTCCCTGTCTGACTTCCTTTATATATATTTGCAACTACGAGTATATTGGTACTTGGTTTGCTATTGATAAGGAAACGTTGATTGCTACAAATACTTCCTCAATGTACAATTTAAAGTGATATTGTCTAAGGCCTTTGGCATTAAGATTTGTCCCAAGTGCTTTGGTACATCCATCGTTTCTTAGGTGAATGTTCGCAATGTTCAATTGTTTCGTCTGTAAGATGCGTACATTTATCGCCCATCTTAACATGATTGTTCGCCGTTATAGTTATACTTACGGACCGTTAAATGCTTTGTATTTGGAATTTTCTGCCAAGCGTTTTGATTGAAAATGACAGTTGTCATATTTAATACAAGTTTAGTTCCGGAACACTGTAACAGAATTGGACATCTATTGAGACTGTTTGTACATAGAAGGGATGTCATATATGATAAACATCTGTTTGTATGTTATACTTTAAGGGAAACTGGTTGTTGTCAAATCGGGTGTACCAATCCTATATATAAACGAACGACCATTCCGAGATCCAGACGCAACATGAGACACTTCTAGATCTTTTTAGAAAGATATTTAAGGTATTTGAAACCTTTATTAAGGTAGGATTGACAAATAATCGTTAAACTGCACTGGTTAGATAATAGTGATGGTGATTTTTGAAATGTATTTCACTCGGTAATTGACAACACTCTCCGTGATTACATGTAACGTGAAAAAGAATGTCAACAAACAAGAAGGTTGTTTACTATGACATACTGGTCGTGACATCATGACTTCATAGTCACTTTGAAATCGTAAGTTTAAATCGTCAACTCCTCAAGCATGTAGTTGCATTTAGGCGACATTATGAATAACATTTTTTTTTTACAAAAGTCGTTAATCTCCTAGCATTATAATTTGTAATATGACCATATCATCATATAACCTGTATAATATGAAGCGTTTATTGAAATATTTACTTTTCGTTCAATAT
The DNA here is from genome assembly GCA_947247005.1 of Spisula solida. Lineage (NCBI taxonomy): Eukaryota > Metazoa > Mollusca > Bivalvia > Venerida > Mactridae > Spisula > Spisula solida. Next base: position 39,305,210 of record OX365958.1, on the reverse strand, counting down.
ATTTCCTGTATTGTTCATTGATACAATTATACTGTCTCCAATTGTACTAATCATGTTAGAAAATTATTTTATCTGTCAATTTGATTAATTTGAACAACCACTAGACTCTTTTTTAATCAATACCATACTTTAAATTATATTCCAGAGAACCGATGCACTTATATCAATTGAATTATGTGAATGTGTCTCTGTTGATTCAGTCTGATCTTAAATGTTAATTAACTGTCCTAATCAGAATCAATAAAAGTAGTTGGAAAATCAGGTTCCAAAAGTTTGGAGACCTGACCTTTGGAATGTAATGAATAGCGAAACAAATCAAATGTTTCTGAACATCATTGTCTACGAAATGTGATATGTGTACATGAGCTTGATCTACAGTTTTTCCACATTTCCACAGGTATTTCAGCCTTTAGACAGCTTGGACTTGAGCGGTTGACGGTGGAGTTCATTTAATAATTTAGTATGCGTTGGGCATTGTGTTGTGTAGTTGTTGTATGTGATGATTTTTTAGGTTTCTGTGCGTTTAAGCTGTGTGCTGCCTTCCCACCCCCTTGTCCGATTATCTTTTGACGAGTAAGAGCTGTTTATGAGAGATATTTGGATTGGTTAATAGAAACATTGTCAGCAGCAATGAGTTGTTTTGATAAAACTAGTTCATTATTGCATGAGACAGGGTGGTGCTTTCTTATCACACTGATTATGCATGTAGTTAAATACATTGGTTGTTTTATCTGATGATGGACATCATCCCGAGATTTTGTCGTATGTAAATGACATGAGCCAGAACAAGCTTGAGACTCATGTCTCTTTGTTTTACTTGTCATATTGATTTATTACATTGCTTAGTATTGAACAGCCGTCCGTTTGAACGTAACATAATGTATTTGTGTTTTTATTTACCCGATATGGTTACTGTTGACCGAGACGCTGTTTGATTCCTGTGCTTATGTATCTGTAATCTCAATTTGCACATCGCTGGCACGCTTTTTCTCCCAACAGCATTTTAGTATACACTTGTACGTACATCGGTAAAATAGCCTTTTCCAGGAAAAAATATCAAACCGTATGAATTTGCACTTCCGCAATTTTTGAAAACTTAAAAAGAAAGTTACCAATTTTCGAGGGCTGCATTCAGCAGTTCAGTCGTTCAGCCACCGTTTGACATTTTAACTTCCCCTGGTCATTAGGCTACCTATGGAAACCTGCGTTCGAGTCTCCCTGGTGAGACTATTTCTCGCCTGGTGGCTGTACAGCCAACATCAGCAACCCAGGTCTATCGAACATGTTCAGACACAGTCATCACAGGTACCAATTCACACATTGGTTGAGTGGAACATGTGGATTATTATGGCTCAGATAATTAGGTAGTGGTCCAGAGTGGGGTAGAACACGGTACCTCCCGATCCAGAAGCGCGCGCCCTATCTCCGGGCCACCGCTCCCCACTTATCAGCATGTGGATAACATGCATGTAGTCAATGTAACCGAAGAAAAATACATTCTGAATTAAGGAATATAATCCGGTTCTATTACACTCTAAAGCTCTAATGGTAGAGTTAACTGTGTTGATTTATCCGTATTGTCATCACCAATGAGTATTATTTGTGTGGTGTGCCAATTTAACGAGTACAAGTGGACTTTGGCATCATCTAATCAGGAAGCCAATACCATTTGAACACATGACTCAACGCGACTCTATGCTTAAAAGAAAATGAGTAGTCGGCTAGATACAGGATCGCATAACGGATCTCAATTCGTCAAGACAAATAATGAATTATGGTGTTGATGTGACAATGCATCAGTAAGCAATGATGTGTTGTTTGATTATAGGGACACTTGCTGCATTCTTCCCTCCATATACTTATTTATTCAAACATAACCTCGCATTGACTGATTATTTTATCTGAGAAATGCATGACTAAACATTAATGGCAATTATCATGTGTTCGTGTCAATGGTACAGTCTATCAAATATTGAACTTTAATTGAAAGCCAACATAGAGCGCCTGTGAGTTATAAGTATGATGTGTTTAGTACAGCACATAAAAGCAAACAAAGTTAAATTGCGACCAAAGTATAAGCCATTCACAGCAAACATATGACCTAGTATTATTATGATGTGCTAACCATTTGGCATCTTATACACATGTGAAGTACACGATATAGCATATGTTACAGAATAACCTGTGAATCTCATTCAGCTTATAGAGATAAGATAAATAGTTTATTTACATCGCATCAACACATTACAAAATATACATACATATAAAACATGACAATAAAACACTATGTTGCTAAGAGATGGTAAAAATAGCACTTTAAATCGTTAATCCATTTATCCGAACACAGGATTGAAGAGATTTTTTATATATTTTGTAGTAACTTAAGCATACCACCCCCAATCCCATAATCAGCCAGTTTAGCCCGTAATTTTCCTCTGTCAACAAGTTCATACGCCTTACTAAAGTCAATGAATGAGAAAAAGGTTGACACTTTCTTTTTCTTTCTATGATCAATAATATAAGTTAAGGAAGCCAATTTGTCTATTGTACTTCTCTTTTCCGGAATCCATTTTGCTCATCATGGAAAACACCATTTGCATCGGACCATTTATGTAACATATTGTTTAACAAACTACAGTAAAGTTTGTACATACAACAAGATAAAGTAATACCTCTATATCCTAAAGGATCTCTAGGGTCAGTGGTACTAGACTTTGGTAAAGGGTGTATGATTTCTTTACACCAAACATATGGAATTCAGCCTGATCGGAAACATGAATTGAGGAAAATATGTAAGAATGACCCTGTAACATCATTTGTCAGTACATCATCAGGAATGGCATCTATACCACTAGCCTTGTTGCGCTTAGCCTCATTAACAACCTTGATAATTTCCTGCATTGAAAATGCATCAATGAATAATGGTTCATTGCACTCAGGTGCATGATCATTTGCAAAGTCATCATTCATATTTTAATGAGTTTGATACAACTGACTGAAGCAGTTTTTCCATTTGTCAAGGACTATGTTATGATTTCTTTAGACTGACACATCATCTAATACCACGTCCATGAGAATTCCCCTTTTATTGGCTATACCAACTTTACCAATGGTTGTCCAGAATTCAGTCTGATTTGTGGAAACCTCTTCCAGAAGATCACATCGCAATTTAAACCAGTAGTAACGTTTGGATATGATCACTTTTTTATCAAACAATTTTCTTTTGCAACATATAACCTTTTAAAATGAGGTTTTTGAATAGGCCGTTTACACTTTACCCAATTTCTTTCACATATACCTAACTCATTCCAAGCTTCAGACAAAGAAACATCCCACCGTGGTTTTGACACTTTCCTTCTCTTATTATTATTACTTGACATACATGTACATATTTTATGCAACTAAAGAAAGAAATGGTGATCATTCAATTTATAGTTAACTGTATCATTATATTGCTATGTCAGCAAATGTATAAATGTATTATATCTATAATTGCATACTCCATTAATAGTTGAAATTCATATGTATGTGCTAATTATTTCTTGGGCCGGTGGCCTGTTTTGCGCAATAAACTTGAAACTTGACATATCAGACTTCTTGTTTGTTGACATTCCATTTCACGTAGCATGCAATCACACAGAGTGTTGTCAATAACCGACTGAAATAGATTTCAAAGATTAGCTACCGCCATAATCCAACAAGTACTGTGTAACGATTATTTGTCAACTAGAAAATCCCATTAACACCTTCTTTGTGCTTCTTAAAGAGTATTTGGCCTTCAAATAGCCAAACGCCACATCCTCTACAGATTTGCTGATTTCGGTTCGAATCGCATTGGAAACAGACCGAACGGTGAGCGCAAATTTTACCTGATACATTATTTTAGGACAAATATGGCGACAAAACCTATACAATATATATACAAATGATGTATATGTCACCATATGTCATAGGATAATTCTTGAGGGTATCGTATATCATAATGACGACAGTAAGTACCTTTGATTTTTGTAATGATTCCGTACCCTATACCGCGATAAGACACTTTGGTGATGTGTATCCTTAGATTGTGTCTGTTCCGTTCCACTCGATATATTCCTTTTTTCAATTACGCGTAATTCGATTTCACCAATTATTGGTCCATGGAAAACCTTGCGAATTGATGTTTCCGAAACAACGTCTACTCTAATATATCAATTGCCTTTGTACGCCAGATCAGTCAATTAGTCGTCGTATTTCCAGAAACCACGTTTAGATAAAAAGTATTATGTTATTGATACTGTTATAAAGCGTTTGCTAACTCGTTGAAACATTTGACTGACAGTTCCAAGGTTGTTTCGGTAATAGTAGCAATTCTGTTATGTTTGGTTAGTCGCAATCGTCTCATTATCATTATGTGTCATTAACTGTTCATGTTTTATTATTTTTTTGTCAAATATGCGACCCTTATAACGAACACACTCATAATAATATTTATAGAATAGTTACACTTGGCTACAGTTTAAATAAGTTATTTTGGAAAACAACATGGTGCCACCTTACGGATGGGAAGGTTTCCACACTTTAATTTCAGGTTTTAGTTGCTGTTTTCTGAAAAAAACGTTATACGTAATAAATCATCTCAATCAGTGATTATACACTCAGTGACTTTAAAAACGCCTCACCTAATTCAAAGTCCAATTTCGCTCAAAGTATTGATGTTATTGCAAAATAATTTTACATGGGTATTAATTGATCTTTTCGACGTTTGAATCAGTTAAGTTTGTAATAAAAGGTTGTCTTGTTATTTTTGGGGAATCCTGCCAGCGCACTCACCCTAAGCAAAAGTGTGGGATTTTCAATACCGGCTAAGGAAGCAACTTATCCTGATACGCGGGATCACATTCGTCTACGAAGTCCTAAAACGAACCCTCTAGTACTTATAAGATGTTAACAATCGTTTCTACGCAAGTTCAAATTCAACAATTAGCTGTCATTTTCTTTAAAACAAGCATAAATAAAGTCAATAACAAGATAATGTTCACGCATTTCACAGACATTCCAAATCATCAAGTTTTAAGTTTTACTGCAAAATTGGTAAATTCAAAATCCAATTATTTTAAACATGTTTAAATGCGAAAGATTTCAGAGCGTGTAAAAGTAAACCAGCATTCTGAAAACTTGCTGATGCTTAGAAAAAGGGATACAAAACGATTAAAAAGTGTATTGGACGAATTAGTGTGCCTACACAATCTCACAAATATGAGCACATTAGGACTATAATGCCTCGCATAGTCTGTATTTAAAATCCCACACTTTTGCCTAGGGTGAGTGAGCTTGCAGGATTCCCAGAAAATAACGAGACAACAATTTATTACATACTAAACTAATGTACACGTAGGAAAAATCAATTAATACACATGTAAATTTATACAGCAATAACATAAATACGTTAAGCGATATGGGACTTCAAATTAGGTGAGGTATTTTAAAGTCATTGAGCGTAAAGAGTATATATCTTTACATATACACTTACGCACAATCCCAACGCAACACTTTTATAATTATAATTTCTCAAAAACAGCGGAAGATATCAACTTGCGCTACATTGTAATAGTCATTAGCAACACAGAAACGTTGAAATCATTCATCCGTGACGCGCTGTCTATTCTGCGCGTAGAGCAGTGGCGATTTCCACGTGCGGCACGTGAAAATGATAATAAGTTGCAAAAATCGATATTCTTTGTCATTGAGTTCCTTTCTAGCGACTGTCCGACAGAAAAAAACAGATTTGTATAAAAAAATGCCCCGAATGAGTATTGAAGAGCGTGGTCGCGTGATTGAAAGATTACAGGCCGGTCAATCCTTACGACAGGTATGCATCGCATTTTATGAATTATTTATATAAAAGATAAGAAATACATTATAATTTTTTATGATCATTTTTTGTCACTGTTTCGGTTCTTATAACAGTACAACTAAACTCTAAATTAAACTGTGATCAATATTTTCTATGTTCAGGTAGCACGATTTTTCGGCCGCCATGTGTCTACGATTTCCAGACTACTAGAGAAGTTCCAACTCACTGGCCAACTTCAGGACCAGCCAAGGCAGCCTCGTGGTAGGGTGACAACTCAACAACAAGATTTACAAATTGTTGTAGACCATCTGCACGACCGTTTTAAAACAGCAACATCGACTGCGAGAACGACACTCGGACGACATGGTAATCATGTCAGCAGAATGACAGTTCAAAGGCGGCTTCGTGACCAGGGAATTAGGGCTAGGCGGCCCTTTCGAGGTTTAATTCTGACCCCTCGGCACCGGTAGGAAAGAGAGAGGTGGGCGAGACAACACAGGCGTATGACTCGTGCTGAATGGGGTAATGTACTGTTTACGGACGGAAGTAGATTCAACTTATTCCACAATGATGGGAGGATGCGTGTGTACAGGCGCCGAGGACATCGACTTAACGGTGACTGTGTGTTTCAGCGAGACCACTTTGGCGGTGGTTCCATAATGGTTTGGGCCGGAGTTTCCTTACACACCAAAACAGATCTGGTTATGGTCCAGCGCAACTTAAACGCTATCAGGTATCAACAGCAGAGTTTGACCCCGGTGACCATTCCACATCTGAGAGCCGGAGGACGTGGTATGATGTTGTTGCAAGACGGAGCTCCAGCTCATACAGCTCGTACTACACAAACTTTGCTACAAAATAAAAACATTAGGCTATTGCCTATACCACCTAAATCTCCGGATATCAACGTTATTGAACATGTATGGGACGAGCTGGACAGGCGAGTAAGATTACGGCCAGTAGCACCGCGTAACTTACGGGAACTTCAACAGGCTCTTGATCAAGAATGGAGGAACATTCCACAAGCATTAATCCGAAATTATGTGCTTTCGATGAGACAAATATGTGAACATGTGATAAGAGCCATGGGTGGACACACGAAATACTGAGATGTCAGGACTGGGGTGTTATTCTGTGATAGGTTAACGTTATTTGTGTTCAGGGTGATATTTTACCGTGTTGTTATTTTCATGGTGTCATTTTGTGACTTCTTATTTTACACCGATGCTTGATATTTGCATTTATTTTAAATTTACTGTAAACCAAATGGAATAAAATTTAAATGAGGAATTATTCAATGATTGATTTATTTATACACCAAATTTTAACCAATTCCTATTATCAATAGTTGAGAAATAAAGAAAAATATAGGTGTTGCGTTGGGAGTGTGCATAAGTGTACATGTGTCATTCTCATAGAAATCCCACAGGAGAATCTTCTTGTCACGTGAGTGATTTATTCCATTGGTAATCCTGACGGTCAATATCCGTGATGATTACCTATTTAAATTATACTTCCAGACAATTGCGCCGTCGGTTTATCCGACTGTACAATTATTTTTATCGACCATTGAGCCGACAATTGGCTGTAAAATTCTGCGCTGATAATAGCATCTACACATAAACTTTTGACACGCTTAAGATACCATCTCATACACCTGTGTTTAGTTAAGTTTTGAAATGCGTCAGTCACGCAGACGGGAATCGAACCCGATACCTCTTGATCACAAAACGCACACTCCGCTTGAAGAGTAAAATAAAAAAGCCCTATGGAGATATAATCCAACTATAGCAAAGTGATTGTTCTTTTTGTTATAACGTTATATTGTAACGGCTTCTTTTACACAATTTACATGTGAGTTGCAATAAATGTAATTTCTAGTACCATGTTATTATCTCTTATGCCTGGCGTTGGATACTCTATCGCCACAATTATATACAATACATAATGATATTGAGATATCGAAAACGTTCATTACTAAAACTAAAACGAAACGGAACACGGAACTGAAACGGAAAAAGAAATACATTTTTTTTCCGTTGCGTGTGTAGCGAACAGTGGTTTTCGTTGAACTCCCCCAGTAATATATATTACTTATTTCTAGTTCGGTAGGGGAGACCACGGTGGTTTGATTCCAGATTCGCACTAAGTCTGTTCGTACCTGGAAGTAACATACTACCGATTTGTCTATCATGGTAATATTCGATTAAGTAGTGTATGTCGAGTCAAGAATTATGTTTTCATAGTGTAATCGCATCTTAAAACACTTCTATTAATTTGATATTAGTCCGTAAAACACGTTAAAACTGTATACTTTGATCATACTCATGTAGACGCTTTTAATCCTATTCCCCGGAACTCGTGGTTCTTGAACGCTTAGGCAAATTACATTTTTATAAATATATACTTCTCTTGAAATCCAGAAGTTCTTAGACAGTTGTTTTGGTTGTTATCATTTAATATCAAAGCATTCTTGCTATTTAGACCAATACTTCGCCGGAAGTCTAAAATTAACGGTTATCTAATAGACGCTCATTAAATATATAGCCAAACGAGGTGTTTATTTAACATTTGGCGATGATTACTGAAATACACCGACTATAAGTATGACGTCACAGAATAGGCTTATATAAGGCGGTAATCGACTAAAATTCGTCATTCGTAAGCTCACCGATCTCGGAGAGGGAACGCAGTAGTAACTTGCAGTAGTTAGTTTTAGATTTATTGTAATTCTGCTACGAGACTGTTGTACTTGGATTGTTCGGTTAGTTAGATAGTAGTTTGTAGGTAGTTGAAGGCTTTTGATAGGAGCTTGGCAGTACCACTATAAATTATACGGAATCGTCCTACTCAAGGGTGCTCGATTGGGCATAGATGGTATTGCTGAGTTTTAGATAGTTGATAGCGTAGTCTGGCTGAAACTTCGTGCAGTGCCGCTATATACGGAATCGTTCAACTCACAAGGGTGCTCGATTGGGCATAGATGGAACTGCTGGGTTTTGGTTAGTCTAGATGCGGTTGGTTGTGTTGTGCTGGTTCGAACTTGGTGATACCTCTATATACGGACTAGTCTAACTAGCAAGGGTGCTCGAATGGCATAGTTGGTATTGCCGAGTTTTTAGTTAGTTGATAGTTAGTCTGGCTGAAGCTTCGTGTGGTGCCGCTATATACGGAATCGTCCTACTCGCAAGGGTGCTCGATTGGACATAGATGGTACTGCTGGGTTTTGGTTAGACTAGTTGAGGTTGTGAAAGTTGATAACATTGGTAGAACGAAGTGATAATTCTGTTGGACCAGCGTTTGCACTTGTTGTCTGCGTAGTTAGAATAACGTAACGTCTGAGAAGCAGCAGAGAGTACGTCTTTTGTGGGTGTATGGGGTAACGTGTTTCTAGTGGTTTGGACTACAGTGGATTTTGTTCGTCTGGTAAGGTGGTTTGGGTGAACTACTGTAGTTGTAGCTGGAAACATTTCTAGGTCCTACAAGGTGTCTCTTTGTTCAAAGCTGAGTCATACGCGAGCCTGTGTTAGGTTCACGGAGGTTGCTCTGCTGGTTTGAAGTTGTATTGTTAAGCTGGCGTAGGCTGTAACTCGAAAATATGTTTAATAGGCTGTGACTGGAGAATCTGTTTAATCGAAGAAGTGCTGTTTCTCTCTTTTTGCTGATTCGGTTATATTAAGTATACGCCACGGTACGTTTGAACTATTCTGAAGTTGACTTGTTCAAAACACTCTATCTTTTACTCCTTAGCTCTAAGACATATACACGGCAAGGTTATATATCCCACTTGTAAATAGGTGATTCTTTGTATATAGTGGAATGAATTAAGTGTATTGCTGTTTGTCGACTTACGTTGTTGTGAATAGTAGTTGAGACTAGTAATTGCAACTGTACTTCCTTGACGAGTTCATATAGGGTCCCTGCACGTTACACATGTTTTAGAGTTTTAGTAACCGTAAATGTGTTTGAGCGCATAATGAAACGTGTTAATTTATTTGTTTAGCTTAAGGATGCTGGAGCGGTTTAATGCGCATGCGTCATTTGTCATAGTACGTTATGTGCCTTATAAATGTAAACATGTGTCAAAATAATCTAAAATAAATCAAGTTGAACAGTTTTGATAAGTATTATGCAATAAATTTAGAAAATTCTAATCGAAATGACGGTTTCCATTCCGAGAAAAATATTACATTACAAAATAGGTGGGTGGGGTAAAAAAATAAAAATATTGCTATTTATACCAAATGACTTTTTTGGGAGTCAGGTTCGTTTGGTAATATTTGTTTATTGTGTGTTGATGTGTTTTCGCGATATTTACATGTTCAATAAATTTTATTTTAAGCGTTTTCTTTGATTTTCTCAGCATTTTAGCCACATTTAACCAAAATAAAAACAAAAACTGCGAAAAAGATACCCCTGTGACATATATTTTTATCGCATAATTTTGAAGATCTATGTCACTTGACTTATTTAACAAAATATTAAAGAAGTTTAAGGTGGGAAAAAAAGTTATTAGGATTTTAACTGGGTGGTATTTTGCTGCATGAAATATGAAGTGGGTGGGGTAAAAGAGCAATATATATTAGACCAAAATTAAATATACCCTTTTTGGTATCTTGATCATGTATAACAATGTGTACCCAAACAATATTGAAACATATTTTATTATTTAGATCTCAGACTTCAATTAAAAATGTCAAATTTGAACAACACCACAAATTTACATGGAATTATAAAAAATATTCATACACACTTCAATCAGGGGTGATTACCCGAAAAACGAGTTCCGTGACCTAGTGTTTTTTCATCATATTTTGTGTCAGTATAGATTTCTTTACTTCCTGGCAAAATTTGAGCAAATTCTGAAGGTGGGATCCTAAGCGCTCCAACATCCTTAATGACAAAATGTATGCTACAAATAATGCTTTTGTTTCGTAATATGAAAACAATGGATTAAACCGGTACTTAATTCACATACGTATCTTCAGTACATAAGATAAATTATTTATTTATAATTCTTCTTCTATTTACACTACACTTTTCGTGACCGTTCTTCAACCACACGAGGCAACGATTCCTGCCTCATTAGTTGATAATATTATCTTCACGAGTTGTCGTTGTCAATTAATATTATAGCATGCCACGACCATTATATTGTATTAGACAAACTGCGTGTATGTTGACTTTAAATTCCACGTTACATACAATCATAATGTTGTCAATAACCGAGTGATATAGATTCATAAGATCATCCATCACAATACTCCAACCGATGCTGTCTAACGATTCTTTGTCAACAGACAATTCCCACCTGAATAAAGGACTCAAATCATAATGATTTATCTTCTTAAAAGATCCAGAAAGTCTCTACTTGAGTTTGGTTCTAATTTCCTCATGCTGGTGGTTCTTTCATATACAGGATCGGAACACCCGCTTTAACAATAACAAACAGTGTTTCTTAAATATGAAATACAGATGTTTATCGTCTACGACATCTCGCCTGTTTCTGACGTCTCACCAAGGTCAAAACTGTCTCAATGAATTTCTAATCGTATGACACAGTGTTCAGGAACTTGAATTGTATTAAATGTGACAACTGCCAACGTCAATCAAAATTATTGGCAGTACACTCAATTTAGAGGCATTTAGCGGTCCGTAAGTAGAACATTAACGGAAAACAATCACGTTAAGATAAATCTACATATTGTAAGACACGGAAGAAACGATTTTTCACTGCAAGCATTCAACATGGAATCGATTGACGTATCAAAACATACGGAACAAATTGTAATGTCTAGGGCTTAAGATAATGTCACTTGAAATTGAACTTTACGGAGAAATGATGGTAATATGTCCGGGAGAAATACTAATCGACAGCAGACAAAATATCATTACATGTTTATTTATACAGTTGCAATAATTATCTAAATACGGTTAAATATTGAACCGTGATGTTTATTTACCCGGTCAGGAAATAGAGGTTTTAAAATGTCACTGCTAGTTATCAATACACTAAGCATATTGAGTGTGTGAAATTAAACATACAGTTCTGCAATTAGCCGTATCAATAATTTGTTTTTTTACCTCGTGTACGGTATACAGTTACATTTTATCAATGACCTTAACTTGTAAACAATACAATCACTATAATGTGATTTCTCTGGAGTGTGTTCATTTATCAAATATGTAATAAGCTAATAGTCCTATACCATTCAACATAATATTAGTTGACACTCTTAGATTGTTGATATCTAATATGCTCGTTCAGGACGATCTAGTTAGGAGTTATTTTGCAATACAAAACTATTATCTATTAAACCAATTGTAACAAATGCACCGGAAACCCATCCATAGCAATGCCACTTATAGATATAAACATGGGCAATGGTTTGTTATTCAAACAATATCACCATTTCATAAAATTACTGTCAATTCAAGTAATGGAGAAGTGAGTAGGTTACCGACGTTGAAATATTGACAAATGTCGCGATTTATCGAAGTGCGCTAATACTTCAATTAAGAAAATTAAATAAACACTTAACAATGCCTCCTTGCCTTTATCAGTCATTGTACATATTCATTCTTCATCTGCCCGTCCTGCTTTTTTCCAACATAAAATTAACTTTAACTGGTAACATGCCCTACACAACCAAGTACCATGTTAAAATACGTAAATTATTATCTGACAAGAAATGATCTCAAAAAGCTTCTGAAAGCTTCCGATCAGATCTTTTTTGTAGTAAATGATTGGATTTAATGTATTGTATATTACTTATGTGAAATAAACTATGTTTAAAATAACTAAGAAATAAGATACATTGGTAATATTTCCGCATGCCAACATTTAAAATTCGCTTACCTCTTGACCTGTAGAAGTTAGCAAATGATCTAAGTGAGCGTGGTATGTCACAATTAGGTCCTTCGATGGACACGGAACATTGGATAAACAATGTTTATACTTGATCTACACTCAAGTAATGTACACTACAGTATTATATTCAAACTACTAGCAATAAATTCTCAGCGTTTGTAACAGGAACTATAAATCACGGATGGGAAGGTTTCCTTACATTTAGACTTTAGGGAATTTTAATATTTAATAAATCATCACAGTACCTAATATCAAAATCTATAATATTCTCAAAATAACCCCAAAATACGTAGGGTGTTCCAGAAATAATAGGACTTTTTTAATAGCAGCGCGGTAAATGAGAAATTTAGAAAACTAACTTGATGTATATAAAATTTCATCGTTCAATGACAAACATGCGAAATATTTAAGCAATTAGTTGAACAATAAAACAATCTATTAAACATTTAATATACCATGTACCATTAAGGGGGGTCGTGCCGTGACGTTATGATGACGTCGCCTTTCAAACACAGTATTTTTACCGAGAGTCACCCATAGTAATTTGTATATATTGTCACCCTGACTTTCAAAACAGATCTGATGTTACTGTTCCCATTGTTTATATGTGTCTCTGTACCACTGTTCCCGAAAAATGAGTTACAGTGATGTAAGAAATTGCTCTAACCTTGAAGCGTCTCTCATTGTACGAACGGTGTCTGTCAACGTCAAACTATCTTTTCTGTGACCTGACCTGTGTTCACTTGTTAGTTTATACCTCCGCCATCTGTGAACAATTTGTGCCAACATAATACGAATGGATGTTGAATGCCATTACATTAAATTTATTTAATTATTTCAGTGGTTAATATTGTCGTTTTTTCCAATTTATGAAATAATTTAAGAATCGCTCAGTTTTTGGTTTTAGACGTTGACGTCGTTTCGTCCATGACGCGCTTGGATATATACACTTGTTTACTCAGTCGTGATCATAAACAAACAGCGTTTGCATGCACTCGTCAGTAACACCAAGGTAATGCCACATAGTTTGTCAATACTATGTAATCAGTGGTTACTGAGATATTCCCGTGTTTAGTATGGTTAATAATGAAAATTTACAGTGTGACCCGCCTGTGCGTTACATGGTTTCTATGACAACGCTTTGTATAAGCATCACCAACAACAACGAACATCTGTTTCTGCCATTATATAGAGCATGAAATGCTTCACATATTTCATTAAAAGGTAATTGTTGAGTAAGAAGTTATGAGAAAAGTCCTATTATTTCTGGAACACACCTCGTATATCCTTTCCGATACAACGATTTTTTGGGGGGTTATGAGAAATTCATATGGTCCCTATACCCCGTCCCTGAGACACTATTGACTTGCAATAAAAACTCGATACATCGGGATGCTACACACCTACCCTAAACCGAAAGTAGAAAAAAATGTCAATATTTCGACTAAAGGTCACCGGAAATGACGATGTGACGGTGACCCTTGCGCGAAAAACTTCTTTTTTTTTTTTTTTTTTTTTTTTAGCTTGACAGGCCTACTTTTTGGCCCCTTTAGGGCATTGTTCCTGACCCCTTTGTCTAGCCTTATATTCTTGCTATAGAAAAATAAAAACGTTTTGGCGCTAAATGTTAATGCAATTCCACAGGGAATCGTACCGGAGTGGCGGGTAGGACCAGTAATTTCAGTTTTGTAAAATCTACGTTCAAATCCCTCTTTAAAGGGGTCTAGCTGGCCCAAAAACCTGTGCACGACCCTGGGCCCGTAATATCCTGTAGTCTGGGATGCCTGTGTACCCATGAAAGCAATTTTCCTGAATTTGGGCATTTAGGTCGAAAACTACGGAAGGCCGAAATGGCCATCCCGGCGAGTCTGCATTAGTACGCTATGGTAGCGGAAAGGATATGAGAATCGTGTTGTTAACAATAAGTCGCGTAATAGTTGGTACTCGTAATCGTGGAGCTCGCTGTCGTGTTTCTAGTGTCAACGTTTAATAAACACTTTTACATTACAGACCACAATAACAATTAAAGCATTATACTTTGGGCACAATTGACCAACGTTTGGCCACAGATTAAACGTGTTTTGATGGTAACGAATTAATCGGGGAGGAACTATTCAGTGTTTGAACTGGAACAACATTGATTGTCGCGTTAGGTTTTATATTTAAGATAGTTTGATTATACGAGACGTTGGACTTAAATCACATCATAAAGCATAACGCATTATCTAGCCAAAGTGACGTACTTGAACGTTGCAAACCGACTGGAATAATTATATAAACAGAAATTTAAAAACGATATTAACGAGAATTTTCGGAATTTTTTTCTTGTGATCTATGCGTGACTTTGGAGCATCATAATCAATTCACATGTTTTAAAGCTTTGTATACTATTTCATAACATTGACTAAAGTATAGCTGCTGTGGTCAGAAATAAATACAATATTCTCTACAGAAGACCCAACATACGTATATCCCTTTTTGAAAATTGCCAGTTAAATTTTGTTTAGTTTTAAAAGTATTTTAAGAAACTAGTTTTACACGCTAAAAATACGTAACTTCATTCCTGATAGTATCATAGCCGCCCGTACAAATGGTAGAAGATAAAGCCTGAAACGGCACGGAACCGGTCAGAATACTTTCATTACGTGTTTTAGCAAAACCAAACTCTATAAAACTGTTCCAGACAAAATAAAGGTGCATTCCATTCCGCTATAACCCTTGTTCGGAATCTTTGATTATATACATGTACTTCAAATATTTTGACTGAAAAACGATTCATTTCGCAAACTACAACTGTGCTTATAAATAACACTTAAAACTCATTCCTGAAATTATTAAAAGAAAAACACTGATCAAAATACTTATGCACTTTGCGTGTATATATATATAATAAAATAGAAGTTATAAAGTCATTAAAAAGTAAGCACTAATGTGTTGGTAAGTAAAATGGAAAGTGTGAATTTTTATTGGTCTGACTCATTGACGGTTAAATATTGCTGACGTCTGTTTCTATGAAAAACTTTACTGACATATCGTCAATAATTATATTTCCAGTATATACGAGAGGTGTTCTACTTATATTTGAACAAAACTGAACATCGGATTGTGTCATTCTAACACTATAAAATCGATTTATTTCTGTTGAAACATGTAAGAAAATGTTCTATGTACTACATACACTAATGTTGTATCATATTTGCATTATTTTTCTTACCACAAATCAACCATCATGTCGAGGGCGTTGTTTCTGTTTTTTAATACAAATTGCCCCTACAGAAGATGAAAAAGGTGTTGGTAGATTATTAATTGCCCATTACATGTCCATGAAGACAAGCAGTAAAATCTGTCATATGAAGGGTGATATACGTTCACCTGCTTATTTTGACGAAACGGCGCCAAATATTAAAAACTACCATTTACCAAATTGTCGAACATGCTAACGCCATGCCCATTGATTCTGTGATACCTAGGACAAATATAATAACCCAAAGTTGGATGGCAGCGTAGTTGTAAGTATCAATAGCAACTCTCAATCAAATTATTTGGGAAATGTTAGATGCAGAATTTCAGAAAAATGGGGTGTTCATTAGCTCAATGACAAGCAAATCAAATACCTCAGAAAAAGGTCTTGGGACTGTATATGTATATGACACTACAGAACGGTAATTGGGAAAAAATGTGTCCCTTCTGAGGAGTTAATGTATAAGCTTAGCGGAAGTTATTACGTAGACGGAGTCTGCTTTTTTCAAAAGGATCATGACGTTAGCCATTAATCAAAGTTAGTTAAGCTTTGGTGTGTTCGCGGCCGCTTTCATGACATGGCCTTGCAATTTGATATTATGGAAAAGCGGATCTTAAAAAAATTGAAAAGAGTACAAAGGTAAACGCATGTTTCATTCATGCCAATTTATTTTAAAGTTAGTTTTCGACATAAATGTGACACGTCCTATTCCTGGTGACATGTCAAACACAAAAAGATTATATTAAGTCAGACAGGGAAGGCAGCACTCTACTTAACCAACCGAGCACAGAAAACATTAAAAACACACAAAGCACTGAAAACGCGGCAGTCCGTCGTGAAAGTCTGCCGCCTCAGTCAGTCAAACTAAAACGGAACGAGAGCCATATGGTGTTTCACCAATACTGAACTTCCTATCGCCCTAAAAATCATGTCGTTGGCACCTTGTTAATTAGAAATATAGGACGTATGTTATACCCATACAGTGGATACTGAAGTCTCCTGGTGAAGCATCAAAACGTCGATCAGAGAAAGTAATTGTAATTGCAATTGCCTTTAAAAATGCTAAATCAACACCCTCCATACACTAGTTGATTATGTTCTAAGGATATTACATATACAATATACAATGGTTGTTTATATCACTTGATACATTACTATACACAATAGAATAAACATAATTGTTGTGAAATTTATGAAAATACTGGATGTTCAATTATGTTCAAATATAAGTTGAACACCTCTCCTACTAGTTTTGAGCAAATACTAATCTCCCTTTTCACCATGTGTAACTTGTTAACTAAATGTAATCATCGTCTTATTTTCCCTGTCCTAATGTTTCCTGAACTATCGAGGTAATGTTTAACAATTTTCTCCATGAGAAATCAACTTTGTCACTCCTACCACCCGTACATGTACAGTTGTTGTTCGTTCACCTATTCTAGTCTTTACATCAACTCCAATGTTGAAACATTCTATATCACACTTTATTGGAAAGAGATTATAGAAAGTCGGTCAGGGAAGACAGCACTCAACTTAAACAGTCGAGCACAGAAAATATAAAAAACATCACATACTATAATTACACGGCACACAACTGAACGAGAAATTTAACCGCTGAAAGTCCGTGTTTCAGCTGTCAAAGAGTCACACTTCATTGTAAATACACTGACGAATGTAAGTAAATAGTTTCAAGGTAAGTCTGAATAGTGTGGCTAGATAGAGATGTGCGACTTTAACATTCCTTGTAACAACTTGCCGTGTTAATAAAAACTATGCGTCTTTAATTCCTATTTAGGATACAAAATGCAAATATAATCTAGAGCATGGTATTTTAACGCGATGTCATAGTAACGTCATTTGAGTATGCAAGGAGTTATAAGATGTGACAATGAATTGAAATTGATGAAGTTTAAGATGATACCAGCTTTGTAGACAGTTATTATAAAGTGTACTTCCACCTGAACTAAAGGGACGGCGTTGATAAAATAAAGGCCGATAATCTAATGTTATAAAACGTGGCGATGAATTGAAACTGAAATCAAGTTTAAGATGGTAGCACATTTGTAATGGGTATTCTATAGTGTTGTTCTACCTGAAATAAAAGGACAGCGTTGATAAAATATAGACGTATAATCTAATGTAATCAAATCCTTCCAGTATGGTAACATTACTAAAATGTCAGTATAACTTACAAGACATTAACAAATCATTAATAATTCACTGTACCAACTAAGAAATAAAGTGTAAAGCTAAATATAATGAACGGGTGTCTCACAAGAAAACTTGATTACCGGAACACGAGATCTGAACAACATTAACTATTATAAATCGTATCAAAATCAGTGACAGAATGTGATTATGGATAAATAAGAACAGATTAAAAATGATGCTTTAGTCTTAAAATTCTCTACAGGCATACTGTTACTTTTTGTAATATGTCTAAAATAATTCCACTCCAGCGAAGATGCGACGTTTACATGGCTAATATTTTATTTATAGGTCGTAGAATGTGGCAGTAAACATCAACATCGATTTTGCATGATGCTGTGCAGATATTGTTTAAATAATTCATTATTTCGTTATTAAACTCGTGTTTCTAGTTTGTTTACTGACATGCATCTTAGTATGTAGGTGTTCATGTGGCTTCGCGGTAATTGTGATATTGTTCGCTATTTTTCGTAACGAACGTTACACGCTAACAAATGATGTGGTTGTGTTTACGAGTGTTACATGCTGATGCATCGAGTTATTATGTTAAGAAAAAAACGTGTCATCCTAACGCATCCTGCAAGTCAGATTATGGTTGTGACATGCTAACGGGTTTTGTTGTTTTAAAGAACTTGACACGGTAACGAATGATGGATTAATTACTAGTATTTTTGGTAACAAATGTAACATGATTTAAAATGCTTCATGTTATTCTAGTGTCGAACAGAACAGTTGTAAAATATTGGTCAGTCCGTGTCCGTGAAGCAAGGTATGACCATTTATTGGCCGATATTGATAGCCCTATAATTATGATTGGCGGATAGGTATAGCATATATCGTCCCCAGAGTATACTCCTCACCATATAACGTAACTTTGTAGTCGGCATTGATTCGATCAATCATCTGCTACTGGCCTTTGAATGGACTAAACAGTCCTTTAACTCTACAACACTCACTTCTACATTTACAATTCGCCTAACAATGACCCACTTAATTCTCTGCATTCTCTCAAGCACATCCTCTCGACTATCTGGTGGTATTCCGATATTAATATGCACATACATTGATCCTATTCCTTGTTGTGACAATATTGTTAATAAGTTATAAATACGAGAGTTTATACTGTTGTTTATCCCGCAGGAAATATGGTTTTGTAAACATTTTTTATATTAGCGGACGTTGTCCAAACGATAATTATATAATACATTTACGCGCATTTAAATATAATGTAAATAATACATATCATGTAGCGGACATAGTGAGTTCGAGTACAGGAATTAGAAGTTATATCGATAGAATATCATAGCAGTCGACAAAGATTTATAAAAGCTTTCGTAGGAACGTAATATATCATTAAAATGAATATTATACCAAGATATCATAGAACAAAATAGTAATAGCATTTGATCGTACATATAGTCTGTTTGGCTATTTTAACCACATCATATGATGTGGTGTGATAAAGTATCATTTATAATTCATGCTGGTTATGCTGTGCAACTCCTTTGTGTGTTGGTGCTAAAGCCAACAGGAATTTGAAGTTATATCAATAAGATATCAAGGCAGTCAACAATGTCTTCCAACAGCTTTCGTGGGGACGCAATATCGTTTACAAGAGGAATATTGCGTCCCCAGAATATTATAGAATTAGAAACGGTGGTGTCATTTCCAGTAAATAATACAAGACATGTAGTCCGAGTTGCTATTTTAGCCACATCAACCGATGTGGTTGTGGTGTGATGAACCATCATTTATGATATGAATCATGCTGGTTTTGCTGTGCAACTCCTTTGTGTGTTGTTGTGAAAGCCGAACGATCAAATGCGTTTTTACTTCACATTGCAGAACAACGGAAAGGTCAAATATAGTTTCGATTCCCACAATACAAGATATATAAAACAATTATTTTAATGCTTTACATTTTCAACATTATAGTTAAACGAACACCTCTCCTTGAATAAATTATTTCACAACAGAATTTACAATTATGCGGTTACATAACATAACTTCACGAATTCATGGATCCTTATTTAGGAGTTTACCTTCACAACTTACAATTTCAACTATACAAGTATTGATGTCACAACCAGTATATCATTGTATGAAAACATTTATTTTGTTGACATTCAATTTCAAGTAACATGCAATCGCGCAGAGTGTTGTCAATAGCTGAGTGAAATAGATTTCACAGATCAGCTATCACCAACATTCAACCAGTGCAGTCTAATGAGTGTTTTTCAACCGGAATTTCCCACATGAATAGAAGTTTCAAATCAGTTCATTTATCTTCTAAAAAGATCTGGAAGTCTCTTAAGTTGCGTCTGGCACTCATGTTGTCGTGTTCGTGGTTCGTTATTATATAGGATTGGTACACCCACTTTGACAATAAACAGTTTCACTTCAAGTATAAATGACACACAGATGTTTATCATATATGGCGTTCCTTCAATGTTCTGACATATTACAAGTGTAACAACAGTCTCAATGAATTTCCTATTATATTACACAGTGTTCCGGAACTAAAATTATATTAAATGTGACAACTCTCAATTTTAAACAAAACACTTGGCAGGAAATTATATATAAAAAGCATTTAAAGGTCCGTAAGTAGAGCATTAACGGAGAACAATCATATTTAGATGGGTGATAAATGTGCATATTTTATAGATGGACCAATTTAACAATGCAAGCATTCACCAAAGAATGGATTGATGTACCAAAGCACTTGTGACAAATTGTAATGCTAAAGGCGTTAAGACAATGTCACTTCAAATTGTACCTAGAAAATACTGGTAGCAGTTACATTTCCACTCTGAACCTCGGGCGCAATGCTAATCAACAGAAATAAATCGAACATGCTGTGTCCGATGGCACAAACCATTGAAAATCCCTAGTTTAGAAATAAAATGCCAATTATGTAACACATTAGAGGATGAGTTTCTTTTTATACGTGTATGTCCTTGTATGGCCTTTATAGTATGCAAAACGAAAACAACATATCAATCTATACTTTTGGAAGTCACCTAATATCCCTAAATTAGAAGAACTTATTTCATCTGAAAATATAAATATTATTATAAACCTCTCTCAATGTATTTTCAAAAGTCTGAAACGAAGAGATGCAGAATAGCATGTACGTTAGCACTCTTCTCCTTACTGTACAAACAACAAGCACAGCATACACTTTAAATTAAGTACTTCGTACTTTTTGAGACTACGTAGTAGCATGATTGATTTCGTGCGAATAACTACATGTACATTTAAAGTTACAGTGTACTTTGAATATAATTCTTTAATGTCGATAATTTCCACTCACTCCGCATATACTTGGTACCGGAATCGAAAATAAAAATATGCATACATGCATGTTTTGTTTATACTATAATTTGTATAATAATTATAATAGTTTATTTCAAAAATATCATAGCCCATATATTTGTGTTAATGATTATGTTAATGCACGTTTGTACTGATATATGTGAAATCATGGGCATATTGCCTTATTTTCGAAAAAAATATGAGCATCATCATATAATATAATGTGATTTCTCTGGAGTATGTACCTTTATAAAATTTGTAATAAGCTAATTGTCCTATACCATTCAACATCAAATTGATTGACCCACTCAGATTGTTGGTAGTTATTTTGCTCGTTCAGGACGATCTTGTAAGAAGCTAGTTTCCAATACATTCTGCTGAACACACTGATATGCAAGTTTGGTATTACTAGAAATAATTGGCGTTGTGGCATATCTCTGCAATATAGATAAACAGTATCTCAACCATGTCGTCATGAATTTCTTTCATTTTCAAATGCACATTGATATTTCTTTTTGTTCCAGCAATAATTATCAACTATTTCTTTGTATCCAATAGATGTCCATGTGGTGGCAATCAAAACCGACATATTGTGGCATTGATTGAAATAAATATATTTGGGAAATACGAATTTGGAATACGCTCGGGGTTCAGTGGTCTCAATAATTTAATGCAAATTGGACAAATATGGAGACACAAACTAAACAATATTTCAATGCAAATGCCACCATATGTCATACGACAATTATGATGGATATCAAATATCCTAATGACGGCAGTACGTACCTTTCATCTTTGTAATGCTTTCGTACCTCGTGCCACTTAATTCCTATCTCAATTACATGTAATTCAATTTGACCATTTTCAAGCTCATGTATCGCTTTGGTAATATACCGATACTACATTTTACGACTGGCTCATGTCCTCATATACACATATAAATGGCCTATGTACGCTAGATCACTCGATTTGTTGTCGTATTTACAGAAAAGACGTTTTTGGATGAAAAGCATCATGTCATTGTTACAGTGGAAAAGTGCTTGTTAAGTTGTTGGAACGTTTGACTGACAGTTCAAGTGTTGTTATGATAGCATCTTTGTTGTTATGTAGTTTTAAAACCAACCGTCCTATTCATAACAGATAGTTGATTCATTTGTTTAATTTTTAGTGTAGTTGTTTTGGTGATTTGTTATGTTGACAAACATGCAATTCCAATTATAGGTAATTCGATTACTCTGTTTGCTAAACGAAACCAATTGCAAGCGCACGTTTCCGAAACAGGCTTTTGTAATATACCGGCAGTACGTCAGTCTCCTGTCCTGATATATAACTGTCCTATGTATGCCTGATCTGTCAGTTAATCGTCGTATTTCCAGAAACCACGTTTATACAGATTCAGAAAACCGAAAAACGATTTGGTCTGTATTGTAACAGTACATTGTTAGGTACATGTATAAAATGAATAGATATATTCGCATTCGCCTGTCTTTGTTAACGTTTTGTTTATAAGTAATTATTGTTTCACCATATTTTAAGCGTCCGCATATTTGCCAAACCCTTGTGAGTTACATGTATTAAACCAGGCATCTCATTTGTGTTGATACTTATATAGTATAAACCTGTTCCCACAGTCTAGAGCATGGTAATTTCACGGCTTCATAGCGCTATACGTCATGGGAATATACACGGAGCTAGAGCGAGAACAATGTGCAACCATAACGGAGATCATACACTCCTTCACCCATACTAAGAACAAATTCAGACCGTGACTTAAGCCACTGTAAAGTAAAAGGAATTTAATTCAAGTTAACGATGATGCCAAATTTGTAAACGGGTGTTGTCATCTTATAAAGAGATGTTCCAACTTAACTCTTAGGATAGCGTTGGTAAATTATAGACTGGCATTGATAATCTAAGAAGTCATCCTCCCAGTATTGTATAATTAATTCTATGTAATATATTACGTGATTGTCAGTATATCTTTCAACACATTAACAGAACATTAATTATTCACTGAGCGTACTGAGACCAAGAATGTAAAGCTAAATATAATGAACGAGTATCTTATAAGAAAACTTGATTACAGGAACATAAGAACTTAACAACATTAACTATAATAATTAGTATAAAAATGTAATTATTCAGTGACAGAATAATGACAACATATAATTATGGATAAATAATATAAATTGAAACCGATGCTACCGTTTAAAATTCTCTACACGCCTCCGATCTCTGTTAGTAAACATGTCTAACTTCAATTAAACTCCAGCTAATATGTGACGTTTACATGGCTAATATTTGTTTTATAGTTGACAGTACAGTAGTCCTATAAAAGGTCACAGAATGTGGTTATTAACTTCTATATTAAATGTGCATGATGTTGTGAAGATGAGGTAACAATAATTCACAGAATTTCAAAATTAAAAAGTATTTCTAGTTTGTTTACTAACAAGAGCGGTTTCTTGATAGTTGTGGTACTGGTCGCTTTTTGTGCTAACAAAGGTTACGGACGTGACATAGTGACATATCATGTAATTATGCTAACAAAATATACCCTAAGTATTATACTCACTGCATAGCGTAATGTTGTTGTCGGCATCGATACACTATATACAACCAGCATCGATACACTTTATACAACCAGCATTGATACACTATATACAACCAGCATTGATACACTATATACAACCAGCATCGATACACTATATACAACCAGCATTGATACACTATATACAACCAGCATTGATACACTATATACAACCAGCATTGATACACTATATACAACCAGCATTGATACACTATATACAACCAGCATCAACACACTATATACAACCAACATTGACACACTATATACAACCAACATTGATACACTATATACAACCAGCATTGATACACTATATACAACCAGCATCAACACACTATATACAACCAACATTGACACACTATATACAACCAACATTGATACACTATATACAACCAGCATTGATACACTATATACAACCAACATTGACACACTATATACAACCAGCATTGGTACACTATATACAACCAACATTGATACACTATATACAACCAGCATTGATACACTGTATACAACCAGCATCGATACACTTTATACAACCAGCATTGATACACTATATACAACCAGCATCGACGCACTATATACAACCAGCATCGATACAATGTATACAACCAGCATCGATACACTGTATACAACCAGCATCGATACACTGTATACAACCAGCATCGATACACTGTATACAACCAGCATCGATACACTGTTTACAACCAGCATCGATACACTGTATACAACCAGCATCGATACACTGTTTACAACCAGCATCGATACACTGTATACAACCAGCATCGATACACTGTATACAACCAGCATCGACACACTATATACAACCAGCATCGATACACTGTATACAACCAGCATCGATACACTGTATACAACCAGCATTGATACACTGTATACAACCATCATTGATACACTGTATACAACCAGCATTGATACACTATATACAACCAGCATTGATACACTGTATACAACCAGCATTGATACACTATATACAACCAGCATTGGCACACTATATACAACCAGCATTGAGACACTATATACAACCAGCATTGATACACTATATACAACCAGCATTGACACACTATATACAACCAGCATTGATACACTATATACAACCAGCATTGATACACTATATACAACCAGCATTGACACACTATATACAACCAGCATTGATACACTGTATACAACCAGCATTGATACACTATATACAACCAGCATTGGTACACTATATACAACCAGCATTGATACACTATATACAACCAGCATTGATACACTATATACAACCAGCATTGACACACTATATACAACCAGCATTGATACACTATATACAACCAGCATTGGTACACTATATACAACCAGCATTGATACACTATATACAACCAGCATTGATACACTGTATACAACCAGCATTGATACACTATATACAACCAGCATTGACACACTATATACAACCGGCATTGATACACTATATACAACCACGTGGCCTGATTAATCGCCTGCTACTGGTCTCTAGGTGGACAAAACAGTCATGTAATTTTACGACAATATATTTTACATATTTATATCTAACAAATGATTAACTTAATTCTTTGCATTCCCTCGGTCAAATTCCGGGTATTATCAAACAAGTATGCATATAAATTGATCCTACTCTTTGTTGTGAAAATATTGTAATAAGTTATAAATACGAGAAGTGATACTTTTGTTTACCCAGAGGGACATAGATTTGTAAACAATGAACTAAGGCACTGCCAATTTAGCGGATTTTATCTTAAAGGTGCTGCCTCACAAATTGGGCTAACATTTTTGTATGTCATCATTTTCCAACCTAACCAAGTATTGATGTAATACGAGGGTTGTTCAAATTGGAATGCAAGTGAAGCTATATCTTTCTTGTATCAATGCTTTTTTAAGAATAGTTAGCTGTATATCAAAGAACATTGAATTAGCTTTAAATTAGCTAAAATCCGTTGAGTGTAGCTGTAACAATACGTCATTTAGCACTGTCTACTCGTGTATACTAATGCTTAAATTATTGGAAAAATGTCACTTTTTTCTGGCCAAATTCGGTCCTATTTAAGAATCGTTGTTTTTTTAATGCGGGAGCAAATATAATATTTTACATAACATGTTTGGTGAAATGGTGGTATGATATGTCTTTTTCATCAACTACTTGATAGTTTACGCAATATAAAAGTGGCGTAATTTTATTTGGAAAGGAACTCCATGAACGCCATCCAAATACCGCAATATACTATAAAAGGGTTGCGAAAATCATATTTGTTTTGGAAACTGGTGGAATATTTACAATTAGGCAAGTAGCTCAATGTGTTTGCACATCATTAGGAGCTATTCAAACAATTACCAAACATATTAAAAGAATTAGGACGATAAGTACACTTTAGATACCCCTATCTGCTTAGAGACACCAGCACACATGCCCTTGCAAACTGTCCACAAAATAGTTGAAACCAGTTTCTAGATAAAAAAAGTCGACCGTTTGCAAATGTGATGACCATAAACGAGACACGGGTTGATTTTTTCACCCATGCGACAGATCCTTAAACTAATATGGGCCAGCAAAAACAGAACAAAAGTATGCATTGCAAAACGCCGCATGGGCGTCAGCAGAAATGTACAATTTTTTCTATATAAATCGAGTTTCTACCATTAAATTTGATGTATAAAATAGACAATGGGTAAATGCCAAGCTTGAAACAGGAAAA
This sequence comes from Spisula solida, assembly GCA_947247005.1. Taxonomy (NCBI): domain Eukaryota; kingdom Metazoa; phylum Mollusca; class Bivalvia; order Venerida; family Mactridae; genus Spisula; species Spisula solida. Next base: position 39,278,423 of record OX365958.1, on the reverse strand, counting down.
TTCCTTCAGAAATTGAAGAAATACTCCGACAATCGCTCTCAAAGCACATGTTTGAAGTATGACATGCTATTGCAGAGGCCCATTGCCTCCACCTGCAGCAGCCATTAACGCGACTTTCTGAGAAGCGTGAAGGTTCTTGAGATTTCCGACCATCCTGATTTGTCAAGCAATGTCCCTTGTGATCTTTATTTGTTTCAAACGGCTCTTAAAAAGCAATGTCGGAAGAAATATCAGATACGTTAAGATCTCGGTTTGGCACGTGTCCAGTATATGCACAGTGACACTATGAATTATAATAAAATCGCATTTTAAATATGGAATATCTGAATGAAACTTGGCATATATACCGGAGATGAATACTGCAATAGGATCAAAGGCTAGTTTCAATAGAATCTATTAAGGAAAAAAATGTATGGGCTTAGTTGCATTCCAATTTGAACAACCCTCGTAGAAAGCCACTGACGGTTGCTTTATGAGAGATTTGGTGCAAATAAGCTGTTTTAACCACTCTCGATATCGCCCACTGAGTATTTTTTTCTTGAAAAAAGGCGCTAAGTTTCCTTCTAACGTGGTTTGTGAATTATGTTAGACACACGCAATCGAACTGTAACATCAACAAACTAAAGCGTAAACATAAGTGAGGTATTTGGTTCGTTTTTCGATTCGTTTTCATCAAATGCGAACAAATTTCTCGCACTTTAAGTAATAGTAGTGTTAATTCTATAAGGTATTAATAACTAAATAACTACAAAATCCGAAGTTTCTCAAGTTATTTTAGATGTTAGTGTGGTTGTTTATGGGATATACAGGCAACTATACCAAAATTACGCGAATATTTGACAATTTTATTTTATTTTTGCAATACACCAATATGTGAGGCAGTCCCTTTAAACATTACAAAAATGCTAAGCTATACACTAGCAGGCTTTCAAGTGGCCATAACTTTCCTTTTTTCAGGCATCTCAACTAATAAACCAGTGGGCCCTGTATCGCTCAGCTGTGACCACCGTTCTAGTAAAACCATTAACTAGAAACATATTCAAACTATTTTGAGTTCTGTATTATTTAGTTTTCCGAATGAACCACCCAAAGAGCATTGTTACCAATTAGAAATGAAATCCGCCCGTACTTTTAGAGGTTTTCCTGTCGGTTGCCATGGCAACCAGAGTTATTTATAGATTTCAATTAGTTAAGATTTCAATTAGTTTAGCTATTTTTAGAAAGGACCACCCAATGAACATTCCTGTGAAGTTGTTAATATAGGAAGTCATTTGAATAAATTGTTGACGGAGGGACAACGGACGAAGAGTGATCACAAAACCTCACCCTGTCACTATGTAAAAGTTTTTTTCCAATTGCCATGGCAACCAGACTTATCAATAGATTACAATTAGTATAGCTATATTTAGAAAGGACCATTCTTGTTTGGTTCCCCAAGAACAATTTATATACCAAACAAATCGACCTACCTACTCACCTTAAAAATCTTGGGTCGCGTTACCGCAAACAAAATAATTCTTTAAGGATGGCCTTATTAATAAGTAGTACTGCTTTTATAAATCGGCCTGGTTCATTTTTACCACAGAGTTGAACTCCTATTCCGATGACGATGTCCCACCTGACTGACATATTAGTCAATGGTGCTAGGACAAATTGGTTCAAAACTTCAAATAAATAAATGTTTGTGTATCCGACGGATGGAGCCCTGGCACTGGCAAAATGCCAGGTGGTTCTGTCCAGTTACTGTCAATTACTTGGTCACAGTGATGTATGATGAATTACAAATACAAAAGCCCAGCTATATCATGTTGATAACTGACAACAGATCACTTGTTTAAGATCACATAGCCTAATTTATTGTTATATTCAACTTTAATACTCTAACTCAGTACTAAGATACCAGTAATTGGGTCTAACCGTCAGACGGTCTTATTAAATGGCGATATCGACATTATGGAATAAACCCTTTTTTCGGAATCCGGGATTTAAAGGTGAGGGTTTAGAAAGGGATAACGGCCAATAGGCTGCATAGCGGGTGATTATAAAGCATTCGTTTTTCAACGCCTAAACATGAAATATTATTGTATAAAAATTACTACAGCTTATCATTAAACTTCTTTGTTAAGCTTCAGCAATAAAATACCTTGAAATTTATGTATATATGTATATGTAAATGCATGTATGTATACTAGATTATTACACAGCCATTAAGTCTATAATCGGTATATTATGTTAGGTAAAATGGCTCGAGGGCTTCAGCCAATATCTTCTTAATGCAAAACGGCCCTGTTTTATAAACTTTTCATCGCATATGTTAAGCTCCACTGTATTTCTAAACATGAAATAACAAAACAAGCTCAGATCTAACTTTCCCAGATCATTTTTAAACTGCGAAACAATCAGAATATTCAATTTGTATTCCAGCGCGCTAATGACGTCACATATTTGTGTATGTTACTAACGCGCGTCACTTCCGAAATGACCGCATATAGCCTCAATACAAACTTACCGGAAAAGGGCAAGATATCGATTTTTGGCACACTAGACACACGTATCAGTTACAATACAGCGCAATTGTTATACTATGTTTAGTAACACATGTGATAATGTATTTTATTCTACACTGCCGCTTCCGTATCTCGATACTGATGTCGAGCAGATTTGGCAAGGTCATAAAAAAGTTGTGTCAATGGGATCAATCAAGTAAGACTTTTCACAAATTCTTATCTTTTGGAAACATAATCACAAATATTGTACCCGTTTGCTCTATGCGCCTAATGCCCCCACCACAAGGTCAATTCCACGTCAATTGGAACACCTTGCACAATGTTGCACAATATTATTAATTTTGTAATTCCGGAAAGCAGGTACCGTTTTATCCTACAATGTCACTGTGCTGATTTATTTAAATACTTTTCAATATTTAAATTAACGTAATTTTTGTTTTAAGTAAGTTGGTAGTTTATTTTATGAGATGATCATCAAATAACCGTTTGTCAGTCAGATTCTCACCTGTCACATAGTCCTGAGTATTATATATGGCTAAAGCCCTAGGATTTCCAGATTGACTATATCAAGATTTGTCTCCTCTAAAGCAGTAGCATTGGAGTAGAACGAAGGGATTATAAATCAATAATATTATTATTGTTCTTGAATCTAAAATAGAATAGAAATCACATTAACAATGTGGAGAGCACTCGATACGGTATGCTAGGAAACAGCTTGTTTAACAATAAGCGCTGCATAGCTTACAAAGAGAAAACATTATATGCTACTGGCGAGTGCATGCGGTTAGCAGATCTTTGCACAGCAACGCGCTACCAAAGCGGTCCATCACTGCTTTGCACACAAAAATGTTTGCCTAGTAAAGTGTTGAGAAGCTGTATGCTATTGAAGAGCACTGCTTGCTCGTAGCATGTCGTTTATGTAAAGTGAAGCGCTATTTGGTAGCTGTTCTGTTAGGCATCAGGCTCCTTGATAATTTTTGAACAGTTGATACATGATAAAGCATAATTGACACAAAACATATCAATAAAACTATTCAGATTTAGAAGTAAACCCCCACCTATTCAAGCCATTTCGACGAGTTACAGAGATACCTGCAGTAGCTGGACGGTCAGAACGTAAAAACAACAACTTGGAGACAACTTATCTTCTTACCCTAATCAGCTGCCCTAGTCTTTACTTTAGTCACGCAAACAAACTGCTAATAACACTTTGACAGTGTAACAAGTACCACCAACAGCATAAACATTATTACCAATTACCTATTCCGGTAAACCGCGTAATGAACGTGCATGTATTAGTGAAAACAAAAAAATTCATGTGAAAACTTACTTCACTGAATTAGAGTAACTTCCCCTTACCGGCTTACCTTAACGGGCGATGAGCTACCTTAGACTGTGGTGTACGGAATAAAAAAGGCCAGCGAAATCATGAATAGTTTAGTGCTTCAGTCAGACATTAAGCGTTTCTGTCATAAAATGTTTCAGTCAAGTTGTATTGTTCCTGACAGTCAGTGTGCGATTCAGTCAGGCAATAAGTATTTCAGTCAGGCAGTAAATGTTTCTGACAGTCGGTAAATGTTTTAGTCGAGCAGGCAGTAAGTGTTTCTGACTGTCAGTAAATGTTTTAGTCAGACATACAGTAAGTGTTTCTGACAGTCGGTAAGTATTTCAGTCAGGCAGTAAGTGTTTCTGACAGTCAGTAAATATTTTAGTCAGGCAGTAAGTGTTTCTGACAGTCAGTATGTGTTTCAGGCAGACAGTAAGTGTTTCTGACAGTCGGTAAGTATTTCAGTCAGGCAGTAAGTGTTTCTGACAGTCAGCAAATAGTTTAGTCAGGCAGTAAGTGTTTCTGACAGTCAGTATGTGTTTCAGTCAGGCAATTAGTATTTCAGTCAGTTCATAAGTGTTTCTAACAGCCAGTATGCGTTTCAGTCAGGCAGGAAGTAATTGTTTTAGTCAGGCAGTAAATGTTTATGAGAGTCAGCAAGAGTTTCAATCAGGTAGTTATGTGGTTATGACGGGCAGTAAATGTTTCAATCAGGCAGTTATGTGTTTCAGTCAGACAGTAAGTGTTTCAGTCGGGCAGAAGTGTTTCAATTGTATTCAGACTTAAGAGTTTCATTTAATCAGCAAGTAATTTTGTTTCTGTTATTACGGAAAAGTTGTTGTAAATAATTATTGTAATAATGTACATTTTGGCACTGTCTTCTTTATAAATACGTACAAAGTATTTATAGTTTGAATAAAGGTGTTCTACCTCCAGGTAGTCTGTAAACAAATTGATATTTTTTTCGGTTCAAACTCCTTCGCATATAGCACTAACATATTTGCTTCTTGTATTTAGTCAAAGGTTCTATCTCTCTCCAAAGTGGGGTTTTAATTTTCCTGAAAGTTAGCATTTGTACGCATTGTACCCTTTATTCAAATTGAGATTAATTATATCAACATAGCAAACGCAATATCAAGTCAAATGGAATGATAGGAAATCTTTAAAGTTGCATCATACTTTCAGACTCGATTTCCCAAAAATGTAAAATATGCATATAGAACACGTTAGCACTGAGCCGACGTTTTGTTTACTGTGATTGTTTTGTTATTTTGCAAAAAATTCGATTACTTTACAAAGCATTCATAATGTATAACCATAGAACACTTTTGACCCGCTAGATATTTAGATAATACTTCTTATACTTTATTGTCTTTTTTATGTTGTCAAACATACGTTTCCTACAAAAAACACATTCATAATAAATGTAGAACAATTTGCTCGGCTAGTCTTTAAAATAATTCATTTACTTTAGGGGAAGCACAGTGGGAATTTTATTTGAACTGTAAGTACTTTCACAGTGTAACATACTATAGCACAACATTTTGCTTGTCAGGAATATCTGTTGGATCTTGACTGTGAATGTTTTTTACAATTTTAAATATTTTAAATTTGCGAATTTTACTTTTTCACCAAATATGTTTCACAAAGAAACTGGTTTTGTTTGGCGGGTATCAAACTTTATATATTTGATCAAATATTCCAAATATGATACAACCAGAACAATAGCGGTTGGACTGTGTTTACATCATTAAGAAGCTGACGATGTATGCATGATCAAGTGTTGGACTGGAACCGAATCAGTATTTATTTGATCAAATATGCCGACAACAAATCAAGTGCAATGCAACTTGCAGACTGTATAAACATTGATAATAAGTCGTTATTTGAACAGTGTCACCATTTCATATATTTTATTCTTTTGATTTTCACATATTTATAATGGTGCCAGTCATATGGCTTGTAAATTCGCAAATTGATAAACGCTGCAAAATTGCCATCACTTACAATTACTTCACAGCGTGTAACATGAACGATTTAAATCACGGATGTGAAGCTTTTCAAACTGTGAAATTTGATATTTAATAAATCAACTCATTCCCTGATACCAAAGTCTAGATTATTATACATATGTCAATATTATTTATTATTCTGAAAAGAACACTCATATACCAGAGAATCGTGCTGTCATATACTGAACAAGCCAAATAGAAGTTGCTATCAACCGGGTAATAATATGCACAGGAAATGCCGGTGTTCGCTGTCACGTTTTGGGTTGTACAACAAAAACAACACACCTGCACAAGCAATTGGTCGTACTTATGCCGCATATATAGCAACGCAGATTAAACATGTTTTAAGGAGAATGGGGAGAATAAATCGGGGCTGGTATTTTGGAACATAGAAAGCCTAAATGACCCGTATGACATGACTGGCTTAAGAGTGATTGTCGCGCTAGGTTTAATATTAAGCCCGCTAAATATTAGTGTGATTTTGATACTTGCAATTGTACTTTTTATTGCTATATATTGTTAAAAATAACACAGAAACAAGCCAAATTAACGCCTTCTATGTTTTAACAAAATAGAAATTGTCGCAAAATTAACAGGGATAAAATGTCTATGGAAACATGCCGAAATTATTTTCTGAGAATTTCCGCAATTGTATTTTTTAGAATATATGCGTAGATTTGGAGACTTGTACATTTGCTTATGCCTTCCCTATATAACTTTTTTTTTTTCATGATAGAACAAGGCAAGAGTTTTTATATCACGAAGGAACATAAAATACATGTCGGTCCATACTGGATAGTTGCGTTAAAGATAAGTTCCATTTCCTTATGTATTGTCCGTATGATAAATGACAAAACTGCGCTGGCCATTACCTCACGGTCAATGTATGTACTTGGAACATTCGACTAGTGTACATGTTAGCCACTTACTTACTATACGCAGTGTTTGACTTAATAAATGACGGGCATCCTTTTAGAGTGTTTACCTTGTTTGTTATTGTGTAGCTAAATCATACTTGAACATAATTAGTAAATGTCCGTAATAGTATGTGATTTACAACGTTCAGTGAAACAGAAGATGGATTTATGTGCAACGTAGCGTAATAAATAATTATCCTCCATATTCCCTTTATTAGTATATTACTTTAGAAATAAAATTCTGTTCACGTTTATTGTCGGTGAATAAAACACGGACAGGAGTTCGGATGCGGACAAATTAAATCACGAGTGCGCATTTCGATTCTAAATACGATAATATCCCGCACTATTAAACTGCGCGCATTCCATTTTCACCCATTTGACATTGAACATAATTCCACGCTGAAATTGAGTGGCTTATTAGCTGGTACAATTACCTCCCTCGTTAATGAAAACGACCTTCGTAATTTTCTGAAGGAAATACCACATTTTAAACAATGAGACAATTTTAATAACACGAGTATATGGTATATATTTCATAAAATGAAAAATATAAATGAATTGATTATCAGAAGCTTTAATAAAACTTGGTTTCTAGAGTATATTGGAGTGTCTAAAAATAGATGCGTCATAGCTGTAACACTGGATTCTCGTGCAACTCGCCTTGTCATCGTGACTCGTAGAAATTTTACTATAAAGTTTACGTTCATTCATTCATAAATATATCACGTGATACTGGGCGTAAATAGAAACAGCCAATTTGATAGGTATGTTTTATAGGGGTAATAATACATTGTTAGATCCGCTCTATATTTAATGGATTAATCCGCAGATCGTGTTAGAATTTACTATTTATGTCCCCCTTGTGTTGTTCATACAACTGCTCATTTCAGTTAATGGTGTGAGTGTTTGATCGATCAAGAACGTATGGGGACATGCGATCATTGTTGCGTTTGTAATATGAAAATTCAACAATACTATAACCATGTTATCGAGAAGTCGTCATAATTATGAGCGGATCCAAGTTGTATGATATTGAGTTTTCTATGAGCGAACGTTGCTCACACAGCGCAAACACTTGACAATGTATTTATTTTAAGAAGCGTATTTGCTTTTAACATAATTGAAATAATTACTATGGGAATATTAATAGTAGTTCGTATATGCGACAAGTAGTGGACATTTGACCTGAAAGATGGTGCCATTTGCGATTGATCGAATTACAGCCTTTAACATAGTTTTATCGACATACGACGAGTGTCCGAGTTTCGTACACAGTTGAAAGGGTTAATAACAAATCGAACATAGCAATTAGCACTCAACAGAAACCGCAGTGTACGAAAGTTTAAAAAAATACCAATAAAACACTCCTTACAACTATAAGCCACACAAAAAATAGCCAAGAGAGACGAAACCGAACAGCCACAAACACTAGACATCCCTCTCCGACAGAACAACGCCCCCGTCAGTAAGACATAATTTGGTGTAAGAGTCTGCAGAAAATGAGGAATCATATGTACGACGACACGGCACAAGGTCAACACACAAAGGAACGCCTAACAAAAAAGTGTATTGCGCGTAAACAGACAGAATCAAAACGAGCCGAACAAACGGAAAAAAGAACGCTTTTGATTTAGTTATAAAAACATAATACAATTGCACGTGTCAATACTTTTCATCGGGTTTGATTGTCAGATTTCATCGGAAAGTTTTAAATCAAGTCTAGCATACATGAAGCAAACATTGACACTCATCATATACTTGTACAAAGAGAAAATGATATATTGGCAGATAAAGATTTATTGATTTGAGACAATGCCGAAAGCAAGCTGTGCAACTTAATGCCAACAATATGGCGCAGTTCACATAATCGCGGATCATCTATCACGTTTCGGGTAGTATAAGAGATGAGGTTTGTTCTTTGAGTAATTGCTAGGTGGAATACATTTCAATCAATGCAGTATGCGATGGCTCGGATATAATGAAAATAATAACCAACAGTAATATACTTTATGTATTTTATTCAGAATGATTCGTTCTTCGACCATGACGTATTTATGGCTTTATTGTGGTAAACTTATACATGCAGCTAGCTCAAATGACAATGGTTGTGCGTGTTACACAGAACGAATATTGTTTCACTGTGATGGCATTTTCAGAAATAAGACAGCAGGAAAAAGTAAATTATAAAGACATAGTATAGCTTCTATTGTCGTATTTCTGTGTGACCCAGTCGGAGTAGCGATCAGAACCTACAAACATACAGGGAAGTCGCACAAATATCTTAAGCTCACCTTATAATTTGAATGTAAACTAATGATTAGTTTTTTCCACATCGGTAAAGACTAGTGCTATAATTCACGCCGATTCTAACCAAATCATAGTAATTACTCGTCGTACGCATCTTACACCTCGGTTTATTTTAATCAGTCAGTAAACAATTAGCTTTGTAACGAACTTTTCCAAGCCTCAGCCTCTAAGAAAGCTAAATTGATGTTGCTATTGGCAACTGTGGCATTTAACATTAGGAACAGTATTTAAGAAAATAATTGCCACAAAGGCAAGCGTGAGAATGATTGATGAAAAGAGCGGGAACGTTTTAACACGTCTGTTTGTATATGATACATACACTAGTACAGGCATATGAGAGAATATACTATACACACACACACACACACGATACTATAGGGATATAAGAATTGCCAATAAGGTGTTACATAATCACTCATCAGTGTATAACAGTCAAGGCATCCTAGAGTCTTACTTGTACTCAATGAGCCTTCTAGTAATACAACGTTCAATATTACATTATCCCTTTTGTATTGTTGGTTTTATGACCTGTCAAATGCACAATTACACAGTACGTGTACACTTCAGACTATTCCTGACCAGGAAGGTTGTGATTACTAATCTATAGAGTGCAGCTACCGTGTAGTTACGGCTGACGTGGGTGCTCACTAAGTAGCCGACAAGGTGTAATAAACGATGTATGAGTGTTCATAAGCAACTACATGTATCATGTCTGTGCTTTGAAACAGTACGATGAATGGTATAGTCAAGGTTTGTATTTGAAGTTTTGGAAATCTTGAAGGCCTAGTTAATCACTTGGTTTTGACACTGCCACATCTCGTTGGTAAAATAACTTTGTAGCAATATCGCTATTTTAAAAACTCAAACCAGTACGCCCAATTTATAATGTCAAAGTTGCTCTCCATATCAAACGGTTACTAGTGAAGTGTGATGAAGTCACATTGATACTGGTTATATGCGCCATATTTTTGAGATGTTATTTCAATGATCGAATGGTCCAATGTGTTCGTTCTTTAGACTCTGTTAAGGAGGTACGCGCACCTTTTATCTAACGATCGAATTTTCCTTGAAACATCTTAAAATGACAGAACAGTCTTCTAGAACAACATTAAAATCATACAAATGATATGTCACCAGGCTCGTTTTCGACATACATGGCTTTCTAATGACCTACCATTGTATTTTGGTCATTTTATCTATTTCCTGCATTTATGGCACCGATATGTTCTTATTACTGTATGAAACCACTTTTAAGCAATGCATGATATTTTGTGTGTTCAATGGTCATTCCTATTGACATTAGTCACTATTCCAGCTGCCCGGTGAACAAATTCAGTATTTGAACATGATAAATAGTTACCCCACCCACTTGCTAAAAAGTGTGATTTTCAAATGATTTCAAATGAACGTCAAAAAATACCCAACGATCGAAAATGATTTAAAATTGGCCCTAAGTTTAGTATCAAATAGAACACCAGTTTAGTCAAATAAATAGTAGGGGTCACCAGCCTTTTTTGGGAGCTGTGCATAAAAAAGCACTAATTATGAATAAATTTGCATAAAATTAACATAATTTGCTTATTGTAATGAAATAACTTTTTCTTAAAAATATTTCAAAGTGTTGCTACCTCTTATAACTAAACCATGCACTACATATTATATATAAGCATATGCATTTGAACAATTGTAGGGACTTATTGTGAACCCATATTATTCACAATTTTGCCGTTCCCCACCCACTTTTTCATACAGGCAAAAAATAAAAAGTTAAAAATATCTAATTTGTGCGATAATATTTTGTTTATTTTCATTAATCAACATTCATATGCAATCATTGAAACTAAAATTCATGTTTCTCTTATCTAATACGATTTTGAAATTTCGCGCATGCGCACAAGGCAGCTCGTACCTCCTTAAGTATAGGATCGAACCCCACTATAGGTTTAAACTTGTCTATTTGATCAGTTTTTATCACAGCCTGCATTTGGCGAAAAAGTTAATATTTGGTCGCTTGTTACAGAGCATAATATAGCCTTTATTTACCAGTCATAGATTTGTCTGTTGAAATACGACAGGCATATGATTGCCTCCACCCGTATTTGAACCTGGGTCGCCATGTTAGACGACAAGCGATCTAACCATTGAGCTACGGTCTCAACATACATAACCATGCCCAACTGAACCAGCCGAGCGCAGAAAACATAAACCTACAAATGAAAAAGTGAAAATCCGCCCAAGTCCAAGCTGTATAAACTAGTTTCAGCAATCAAAAAGCTGAATGTCCAAGCTGAATGAGCAAGTTCCAACAGTAAACCGGCTGAAATGTCTAGTTTTAGCTTCAATTTTTCAATTTTGTATTATCAAATTACACCAACAAATATTTTAATAAGTGTTCTACTACAACCAGCATACCTACCATTATGCACATAGAGGCATCATATTAAAGTAGGACAGGGAAGGCTGCACTCAACTTAAACAGTCCCGCACAGAAACAATAAAAACAGGTCACAACTACACGACACACAACTGAACAAGAAAATGAACTTAATCACTGTAAGTCCAAGTTCCAAATATTAGTCTTTGTTTTATCTGTAATAAAACACGATCACATGTTCGGATGCTATGCACTCATAATTGAATTTCTACACATCAGAACTCTTTAAGCTACGTTGAAACAAAATCACATACTCATTATTTATTATTCTAACACGATCTGCGGATTAATCCATATACACATAGAGGAAATCAAGCTGTATGGTATTACCGCAACAAAATACACCTGACAAATTGGCTGGTACTGTTTAAACCTCGCAAACATCAAATTGGTCATATTTGCTTGTGCGCTCAAAAAAGACAAAACAACTCAATAAAATACATAATGAGCATTTATTGAATATACTGTTACAGTTGTTTCTGCAAATAAACATTTTAAACTCCAAAACTATGTTTCTTCACAAAACAACGTACATCAGCATAACTTGTGCATATAAAAGTAGTTCAGTGAACATAAATATCACGTGACATATTTATGAATTTATGCACGTAAACTTTATAGTCAAAACTTCAACGAGTTTCAAATAAGGCAAGTTGCACGAGAATGTGACAGCAATGACGCATCTGTTTTTAGAAACTACATAATACTCTCGACGCTTAGTTTCATAAACATTTTTGATAATAAATTCATTTATATTTTTCATTTAATGCAAAAGATACATTATACACGTGTTATTAAATGTTTAAAACGTGTTTATTTATTCAGAAAATTACGAAGCTCGTTTTCATTAACGAGGGATGTAATTGTACCAGCTAATAGCCACTCAATTTCAGCGTTGAATTATGTTCAATGAAAAATGTGTGAAAATGGAATGCGCGTAGTAAAAGAGTTCGGAATATTATCGTGTTTAGAAGCGAAATAAAAACTCTACGCACTCGTAATTTAATTGTTCCGCATCCGAACTCCTGTCTGTGTTTTATTCACCGACAAAATACAAGAACATATTTTTATTTCTTAAATTAAGCATACAAACAAAGCTTTTCCTCATAAGGCAAAGAACCCGATGCTTGCAATGTTATTGTATTGCTCTACAACCATATATGGTTGTTGAAAAGGAAATGTCACAGCCGATATATAAGCTATTTATATGCCATAATTGGAAATCATGCCTACTTATCAAATTAAGTAGTGCAAGCTCAATATATTTCAGATGATACGTCGGTTTCTGATAACAAAGGGCATGTCGTTCAAGTACCCGATATGCAATTACTGCTCATTATTTGTTTAATCAGAGACGGTATGAAACAAGCTCTTTATAGGCGACTAAGAAACGTAATACGCTTCTTAAACGATTGCAATTGAAGTGCTTGTTTAGTGTTATTAATTTATAATCAAGGAAATTCAATATAACTTCAGAATAAATTGGATCGGTTCTATAAAGATTTATCCGACAACTAAATATATAGAAATAATTGGTATTAATATTTATATATTCCTTATTTAACCTCATTGTGGGCAAATCACAGTGGCACAGTTTTCAATGACAGAGATTTCCCACGGCTTACGCCAAGCACTGTATTATACGCGATCGAATCATTAGCGGCATTAAGTTGGTCAAATGTTCGCCCCCGCACAAAACGTAGGTTGAAGTAATGTTACTATATATCAGGAGGTTTTGATTCATTGTAGGCATATATAGGCTCATTGTTGTGATGTTACTTGTATATATATACTATGGGCGGAGGTCATTATCAAATAAATATTAATTAAACTGAAGACCAGATGCAAGTGTAACCATGTTACATGTACACAAGTATATAAGTAATCACTGGTGTCTGTATGTTGTTGATAAGTTGTTGACCTGATAGAATAAGCTATTAATAGGTACCACGTGACGGGTACGTAAGATAACAGATTTGGTGATTTGCTAGAAACTTGATATTCTGTAGGTCACATGCTTGCTGAAACAGGTATCATTGGTTCCGGCACGAACGAACATTTTGAGTTATTGTCCGAAGTCTTAGATTCTGTAGAGTGGAAGTTAGGTGTCCAGTGAGTATGGACGTTTTCATAATGACTAATAACTGTATAATATTGTGTGATAATATCGTGTGAACACTATATGTTTGATTACTGAAACAAGTGTAAATACGTTATGGAAATAAATATATAAACTGGAAGTGTAGTTGATTATCACATCTAAGGATGCTATTATGTATTTGTTTAATTTACATATGAATATATCGTAACATTCCGACAACCATCTTTAGATTTACGTAACCCCTGTGTTTGATTTCAAACAACATCTGTAAAGGTATTGATTGGCCATACAATATGTTTAATTGGTTTCTTCTCAAAATAATTTTGAATCCAGAACTTCAAATTCTAATAATGAACCATGCACTGGAAATTGCCAGCATTTTACTTTATTTAACCTTTAAAGTTCATTTTTTCGTCTTGTACCATCATGCACCTAACATAATTACTCTTGTAACATCATCATATTCTTATACCTGTAAATCCCGAGTTTAACAACTGTTTTTATTTGCCTATTTGCAAAATACTTCATCCGCGCATACCAAACTTTTGCCTATTGTACGTATTCCTTTATTAGCATAATATTATATGCATCGAAAATCATTTTAATCTTGTTCAAAGGAATAGGGAACACTTGAGTACAATCTGGCTCCCTTTTTGACAATTGGCATAGTTATATTCGGTTTCATTAATTTTAACAAAAATTGCCGCATTATTTCACTTAAACTGAAAATGAATTAAAATTTTTAGCTCATTATCCAAAGTAAACTAAATCATACCAAATATTGAGTATTTCAACCTCAAATGAACCATGCACAGGAAACTAATTACCCCGATATTCGTCCTAATATCTTGACTTACAACGTAGTTATTAATTACTCCCACGGTACAGTTTACCTGTCGACTGACCAGCTTCTGTAGCATAAACAATATCTTACCTGTTGACCTCGTTTGACCATCAGTAGCACAATAATCTATTATTGATCCCGTGGTGTAGTGTTTATGATAAGAATGATCTTCATCGTACATAATTGTTCTATACTACTGTAAATTATTTTACATTTGCGTGATATGTACTTATTGGTGATTTCTATAACTAACTTACTCATCGGACCAACAAATTTGGGCAACGTACTGGTTCTATTACTGATATGTACGCTTTGAATATCTGTTTACGCAATTTAGTAGTTCTCAACAACCAAATACACTTATAACAGTGAAAAAACATTGGAAATAACACCCTACTTACAGTATTGCACATGATTTCGTAAGCATTTCTTATTGGGATATCGCTATCTCCCAATTCTTTGGCACTAACAATGGTTCTATTTTACACTATGCTGACATTGGCATTTATGAATCAAGTAGTGTTTCTTTTGGCTTTTCACAATTTGACCATTTTAATTTACCTTTTCGTTCAATTTTGATTAGTTAATTTAAACATTCTCTAATTAAATCTTCGATTACATCTTTTGTGGCATTCAATTATTACGATAAAGTTTAGCACACCATTGAATTACATTTTGTAATTGAATTTTATTTTAACAGCATTCGAATTTAATTTTTGCTTTTATTCGAGATATATTATCAACACATGTACTGGTAACCTACGTCATTTCCTAGTAGCTAGTGTGCACATCGAGTAACAAGCACGACGTTCTTTTACTAGTAAACAATTATTACCATACCTTGGCCTAACAGCAAGTCATGGTTTTGGGTGTATTGATAAATAGCGTAAAGGTGGTTTCTGGAACATTATTTCTTAAATAATCGGATGCGTAGTAGCTATATATCATATTATTTTCTCTACCTGAGTAATTATTGAATTTAGCTTGATAGATAAAACATTTTTATGTTATGTTATTTTGTACCTAAAACTTTCTATAGCCTTAAAACGTATATGATCATTTTCGTTTCGGACATAATTTACCTAAGTAATCCAATTAATATACATTGTATTGGTAACCTCGCAATTCAACCAATTTTGTAGGTTCTGGATAAGACACTTATATTTACAAATATGTAAGATATCCCACCAAACCGGAACCAGAAACCAGTATACTATTTGAGAATGTCACATTGTCTTTTTGTTTCTATAAAACTGAGGATAGTGTTTTGTTTACTATGATAAGTAACACAAGTTCCATCTATATTCTGGCATTATATGACAACATGTTTTCAAATTTTCAATGTATGAAAATGCTAATATTTTGGAGTTGTTTATACTGAATATTATAACTACGTGATTATCATTTCAAGCACGGCTATATATTATATCTACCTTTTTTTACTAATACACATTTATATAATATATACTAATTCAGAATTTGTAAGGTGTGTACTGGGATGCCCTCGACCCAGGCACACCTATTGACGAGGATAATAAACAATCACTACACCTAAAAATTAGTCCATGCATTAAAATTGAAACATATAAAACAATGTTACTGTAAGCGCCGAACAATCCTATTTTATTTATTTATAAAATACTCTCATTTCCTCCCAAGTAAACATAACATTTTTGATAATTCGATACAGTTATTAATAATCGAACTATGTATTATATATGGTAAGTAAAAACCCCAAAAAGCTTCAAATCTTTGCCAGAAAATAGTGACAATTTAATAATACATAAATTTAACATGTTACCGTAAAAATATAAATTTGATGTCTGGTAGCCTGGTTCGAGGAATCACAATTGTCATGAGTTTCCAGGTCCTGAATATGTTTAAAGTTTTTATTGTCAAATACAATGTATGCTTCTTTCCGTCGAAACACTTGTCTTGGCTGTAGGTATTAAAATTGGTATTAATGTTTGTCTCTGAAATGGTCCTGGATATTGAATTTCTGTAGTAGTTCTGGTCAGGTTTCCTATGGTCCTTGGATCGAAAACATCTACGTCTGGTTTTATCCGTATAGGGTCTAGCAGCATTTTGACGGAATTGATACGGACTGGCAATTTTAAACCAGTGTCCCCATTGGTACGAAATTGTAGAATCTACGTTGTTAACATCTACATATTTAAATAATCGTTTGTCCTTTGGTCGTTGATTTAGCTTGTGTCGATATTTTCACTTTTCAATTTTTTTTCAAATTATTCAAAAATTTCAAATTATATTTCGACATTTCATTTTTTGTTAAATTCCTTTTTAACACCGGATCATCTCCACCAGATATAATCGTATAGATTCGTGATGTAACTTATGGTTTATATGATGAAATCTTGTAGTTTCTTGATGTAACCTTTTATGAGGTCGATGTTATCTCGTCTGAGTGTTGATGTTAAAACGTTTGTTTAGCTCAGATTGCATAACGTTTGCTCCAGTGTTACATTGTGTCATTCCTAGTTACTGGGATATAACTGTAACATCGTAGCAAACTCGCTTGTGTGAGGTTCCTGTGATCGTTTATACACACACATGTCGAAATATAATATACATTAATATAATCAAATATCCATAACAACTTGCAACTTCCAGTTCATAATTTATTCTCTGCAATCACATATCGTACAATTCATGACGTGTACAATCCTTTTAACAATGATCAGTCTAATACATAATATAGTCCCACATATTGTTTAAACCACTCAAACATACGTCTGCTCTCGCAGACGCCTTGGTTAACTACTCCATTGTCTTAAACATATGTCTGCTCTACTGTACGTTCGAATACTAACTCCTCAAGCCTACTATCAAAACTAACTGAATCGCCCAGCACGCCGGACGCATACATCCTACACAAACCAGTCGCTGGCTGACCAATGGCCATGTTCAGTATATAAGTAATCACTGGTGTCTGTGTGTTGTTGATAAGTTGTTTTTAAATTTGAGTTGATGTGTTTAAATAAAATTATATATTATTATATCATTGAAAGCTTTCCATGTTTTTGTCATGTTGTTAATGATTATTATTCATGATTGTTTTATATTGGGATTGAAAAAAAAACAAAAACTATACAGTTAGTTCATTTTTTTAAGTTATTCAATTCAATTAAAAGGGGACTTTTAAAAAAGAATTGGGGGGCAGATGTAACCATGTTACATGTACACAAGTATATAAGTAATCACTGGTGTCTGTGTGTTGTTGATAAGTTGTTTACCTGAAAGAATAAGCTATTAATAGGTACCACGTGACGGGTACGTAAGATAACAGATTTGGAGATTTGCTAGAAACTTGATATTCTGTAGGTCACATGCTTGCTGAAACAGGTATCATTGGTTCCGGCACGAACGAACATTTTGAGTTATTGTCCGAAGTCTTAGATTCTGGAGAGTGGAAGTTAGGTGTCCAGTGAGTATGGACGTTATCATAATGACTAATAACTGGATAATATTTTGTGATAATATCGTGTGAACACTATATGTTTGATTACTGAAACAAGTGTAAAAACGTTATGGAAATAAATATATAAACTGGAAGTGTAGTTGATTATCACATCTAAGGATGCTATTATGTATTTGTTTAATTTACATATGGATATATCGTAACATTCCGACAACCATCTTTGATCCCGGGAGCGATTCGCTCAAGTTATTATGAACATACATATCACAGAAACAGTAAAACTGCCGTTACAGGGATGGAGCGAACAGCGAAACACGAAGCTATACCAAGCAAAAGCTTAAGGTTACACAATACTAAGCATGCTCGTTACTCAGTAAGGAACAAGTCACCTACTAAATACACAGCGACCATGATCTTTGCTTAGAAACTTTAGAAGAAATATTGATGGCTTAAAATGAGAAGATCGTATGTACTATTTACGACATTATTAGACTCATGCATATTTGTAATCTGCATATCAAGGCATTTCTTATGAGCCTATTTTCATGACAATCGAAAATGGTGATGGTAACCAAACTCAAATTTAAAAAGCTTGTTTATCCTTAAGTGAAGAGTAGTTTTCTGACAGTGTTTTCTTGTTTTCTCAATATATTGAGTTTTGTACTTACTACCTTCTCATTCTAGTGGACAGTGTATCTGATTATTAAGTAGATTACGTACAATTAGTTCATCGTACATGTGATGCCCCGGTCATTCAATAGCATTTACATCCTTTATTGATAATATCTTAATTGTGATTGCAAAACACTAAGTTCATATTCTGTACAGTACCGTTAAGCAGGTTAATTGAGCGGGGTTTTGTTTCTACATTTTGTACGGTCTGAAGATGTTTACGTGCTAGAAGTAATGCCACCAATATTCAACTGCAGACAACGCGATATATTGAGTGGTGAATCATACCGTAGTAGGTTTGGTGCTTATTTAACATGATTGTGGAGAATCTATTGCTAGATTTAAAAACAACAGAAACAACAGAAACTTTCTGCAGGTCGCAGAAATAAAAATACCGAAATAAACCTAACCATTTCAAATGATTTACCGATTTTCGAAGGCCTCAGAAACAAAAACACAGAAATAACACTTACCCATTTGAGGGCCAAATTGCTAATTTTTAGTTCGCAGAAATAACCCTCTATACGGCATATGAATGTCTTCGGAATCTCGATATCATCCATATATAGACGAACTGCTAGTAAATGGTATAGACACAACACGTCTTTAAGGTACAACAAATGTCCATTAAATCGTTCTTGTGTACAATTATATAAGAAATGAAATCGGCATACTAAACATATCCTGCTTTGACTGGCATTTCTAAAAGAACTAAAATTAATTGCTTGCAAAAAGATGATAATTGGACATGTAAGCAGCAGAACACGAACGGCACAAACAGAACAGTGTACACATTGCTAATTGTGCATGAATGTGGCCTTTAACCATGACGAGTAATGATATTTGACAGTTATGACTGAAAGGTTTGCGAATTATTATGGTTTTTGGTGCTGGCGCTTAAAATCAGATTTAACATATCTTTCTATAGGCTTATGTTACAATAAGAAACAAAGGGGTAAGAAAGTGAAGCGGCTTTGAGAAGAAACTGTCGGGCGGATGGCACAAAATGATCACATGAAAAAAAAACTTAAGGCACATACCACAAACACAAGTCAAATGAAAATGAACAGCTTCAAAAGTACGACAATTTACTCCTACAGCCTGTCGCCACTGTCATCCATGTTCGGAACAAGAGCCAACAGACAATAATCAGTCACAAGAACGACCACAAGGCAACATTCAACAGAAACATTATACTAGTACATGCTATTTGGAAAGAAACAGTTATTTGCTGGACTTAGGAGTAACACAAGCGGACATACAAAATGAACAGTAAAATATAAGACACAGTACCACTCGCTTACCACTCGTAGCTCAAATTCGACACTATGTGCTAATAGGACTTTCAGACACTTAAATTCCAAAACGTAGGAATGCCGAAATTGAATTATTCGTTGTGGCCGTAGTATGAATCTAGGTGCAGTACTTGAGCGTTCAGTAATCGTTTTAAACCAGGAAGTTTTGCTTAATTGTCATATAATCATCTGTGTATCAGATAATTTGATAAGTACATTTCCGTGTACACGCCCCAGCTGTGATGATAAGTTCTCTCAAGCATACATTATAAAATTGAACAGAAAAGCTGTTACGTTAACATTTGTACCAGACTTGCAGCAAACTCGTACACAAAATGAATGCCAGAACAGTGTTTATTCTTTTATTTCTAGGGGCAACGTGTAAGTATATTTAGTTTCATTTACGCCATCTACTAAATACGACAATCTCATTTTTCTGTTGTGTATCTATAACCTCTTTCATAAAAGCGGGTCTCTTCGTACATATAGATCTACAATCTTAATATTTGCTTGTAATTGTACATTTTTGGTGCTAGTATCAGTATGTGTTATGAGGTGACATATAGGGTCATCGGCTCGTCGCCATCGAACGCACCGTGCGCTTAAGTTGGTAATATCTATGAAGTTTGTATTGTCTGCCATTTACAATGTAAATGTCATTATGATAAACTATTAGATTACTTACTTACTTTTTTATCTTCCTTGCTTCATTTTGTTTGACTTGACTTCATTTTGACACTCATATGCCTGCCATATTTCAGCGGAAAGCTGACTGGCAAATAAAGGTAATCCTCGGCATATACAATGCTTTCGTATTTATTTCAGTAGTGGCAAGTTTGGTCAACAATTGTCCCGACGATAGTGATGGGTGTACTTTAAACTGTTGGAAAGCTGGTTGTAGCTTCACTGATAGTCATTGTCTATCTGAGCGTTGCATTTGTGTATCATGTGACGATGTTGTTGGATAGGTTAGTATGTTTCATGTTAATGGCCAGGCTGCTCAACAAATTCAACGTAAACAGTTTAGCATTGTTTTTAAAAGGATACTTGATGATTATAAAAAATATATATTCTAATATAATTAATATTAATTACTCTCAATTACTTATATCAACTGCATGGAAGGGTCAATATTGTTTGACGTCATTTGACTGATATAAATCGTACAAAGTTATTTTTGCCGTGGTTTATTGATGCAGCAAGGATGATTCGCTCAGGCGACGAAAAGTGCAGTAAACTACCGAGCAAGATTTACTTGAGTAATGAACCGTTTTGGAAATGTTTTACTTTTCCATTTGAATATCCACGGTCATTCACGTTTTGTCATAAACTACATACATGTATTTAACACTTAAAATTGTATTTCAGTATCTCGCCTTAAAAAGAGCTCGACGTACTTGACGTATAGAATATCATTCACTTAATGCACTTTAAATCATATATTATTGATACGTCATGTAATAAACGGTGTTTTGTTGTGTTTACTATATATTTAAACACTGGCACAATTTAACTGAACCTCTGTGAATATAATGGTATAATACTTGAGTTTCCGTTAAATAGGGTTTGTCAGATTTTGGCTATTTCATGATTGCTATTCTAAAAAACTTGTTAAAGACTGACGGTTTCACTACCATGTTCTGTATTGCTGGTGGCGATGCACTCCTATCAGTTCAATTAACTGTAATTACATTTACATTTTATAATAAATGAAAACAAACCATGTACCACACATGTTATTTAAATCTGATCACTGTGTATTTCTGAAATGAATGAGCAAATAACGGTAAGCCATGCCTCTTACATGTTTTTCACTTTATAGTAAAGTCGAGTTCGCTTTTCCAAGTATAATAAGTAAGCCAATTGCGAGTCCAAAAAATGCACACGCAACCACTAAATCAACACCTAAATGTGACATAATTGTACCCAAATACTTTCCTCAAACTCAACTGATAATGCATTTGCGTGTATGAAACCATAGACACCTTAATGTACGGAGTATAGGGAGAATATTGGTTGTCTCTGTTTATATGGCACAATATTTGGTGCGAGATCAGGGTTCCTCACGCAGATACATCTTCTACCATACAGTTTCATTACCCAAGCTCATTCATCTTTCACCATACCACACTCAGATAACAACATGAGTACCACATGGTGGATGTATGTTTAGGTATTCATCCTATTTTCGGCCAATTTGTCTAAATCTACTGGTTTAATAACCTTCTGGCGCTGGATGAAGACACGTACGAACCGCAAATGTAAATAACTTA
Source organism: Spisula solida (assembly GCA_947247005.1). NCBI lineage: Eukaryota > Metazoa > Mollusca > Bivalvia > Venerida > Mactridae > Spisula > Spisula solida. The sequence continues at coordinate 39,256,292 of OX365958.1, read as the reverse complement.
CTCAACTAAGTCTGACACTGAACTGAGAGAGTCCAATATACAAAATATTACAACCCCCAAAAAAACTAGAACTATGATTAAATAACTCATAAATAAATCCAGCATTGGTTTTTCAAACTGTTTAACGTATTGTGTATCATATTCACACAAATGCAGTAAAATAGTTTCAGCTTCTTGAAATCAACTTACAATTCTGTCTTAATTGAGCATCAGAAGATTATAAAACAGATAGAATTTAGGCAAATTTGCCGAAAGTGGGATGAATACCTAAACATACATCCGCAATGTTGTAATCATGTTGTGATTATCTAATCATGCTAGTTTATCTTGGTAACAAGGGTGATACGACAGCGGAAATATGAAAACTTCAAACAGCCAAACAGACACCAATATGAAACAGTTTACAACTTCGAGATATGTACACATAAAGATTGGTACTGCAAATCATGAACATCACATACAGTAAATGTTACGTGGGACTGTAATAATATGTCACCACAGAAAATGTCGTAAAGAGCAAACACGTCATAAAAGACACCGTGTATATCCACGTCAATCGATTTAGCTCTAATTTTGGAATGTATGCGTCCTTCAATATTTGTTTCAGGACATCAAAATTGAATTCCATACACTATATCATCTTCATAAGCACATAAACAATAATTTGCTTGAATATAAACATACGGAAATAGTATATCTAACGTGATTTTGTATCACTTTTTAAGGTTATATTGGTACAGAAATTAACACTGTTTGTATACAGTGTTAATGATACATGAGTGTAGGTACGACAGTACTACACTGATTTATCTATCATTTGCTTGCACGATATGCACGGTGCAAAATTACGTGATACATGACGCCACAATTCCCCCGACAACCCATGCTATCTCACTGTCTGCCAAACTGTGCAGTATCAAGAGCGATTATAATACTTTTGACGGGCTTGGTATGTATACCAGTCAAACTAAAGCAGACAATTACATATTCTGGGTTGTCGGTGTCCCCATTGATATAAGGACTTGCTACTTCATAAATTTGCGTAACAAAATACTTTTCTTGGTCGAATCAACGCTTTTTTGATCGAATGTTTTTATATGCGATACCCACTTCATGTTATTCATGTTATTGTCAATAAACGAATCAAATCCAGTAGCGAATGTTATCGAACCTATTGTCTGACAGTCTAATGAAGTAATTGCATAGTAGATACATATAGGTACATTGTACATATCACGTAGAAAACTATATGTTAAGAGTATAAACATTTAATGAAAAAAACTACATATGGTGAAAAAGGGTCAGCAATATTAATTGAAAAAAACAATCAGTTAATGAACTCCTTCAAAACTATACTTATACCCGATGTGTAGCTAAACAAGCAATGCATGTATATACATATACGAGCACTGTGTATATGTATTATAACTAAACATCAACATATTTTAATCAATATCTGAATGTGGTCAAAAAGATAATATTAAGTCAGACAGGGTAGGCAGCACTCAACTTAACCAATTTAAACATAATAAAACAATGCCCAACTGTCAAGCCGAGCACAGAAAATATAAAAGAACACACAAGGCACAATGCCCAACAAAACAAGTAAATGGTCCGCCCAAGTCCAAGCTATCGAAAATGTGAATAAACTAGTTTCAACAATCAAAAAGCTGAATGCACATGCTGAATAAGCAAGCTCCAACAGTAAAACAGCTGAAATACGTGTCAGAAGTCCTAAAAAGTAAAAATTAACAGTTTTACAAAGCTGGATGTCAAGGTTTCAGCAAAATGACCTGGTTTCAGCAATAAAAAGCTGAACGCCCCGGCCGGATGACCCTGTTTCAACAAGTTTAACGCCTTAGCTAAATGGCCCGTCTGTACAACCATCATTAAGTCAGACAATGGGTCGTTTGTTACAACACATCATCTCTCTCATACCACCCCAGACGTGCAATATGAGGATTATGATGAAGTGTTTGAACACATATAAGTTCACAATTATATACAGTCTATGGTGATTGGCACCTCTGTATTGTCACATATTTAAGAGGAAGTTAGCAGCACAGTTAAGCGGGGGGTTCAGCAGTAGGTTCTTTTTCTCATTCAGTTGTAAAGTGTGTTGGGTATTGTGCCGTGTGATTGTTGTCTGTGATACTTCTGTTTCTGTGCTCGGCTATTTCAGTTGAGTGTTGCATTCCCTTCCGATTTTCCATTATCTTTTTAACGAAACTACAAAGAAACGTTTGTATTGACAAAGACTTAACAATTATAATACTAGTAGCTCTGAATTTTTTATTGTTTACCGGTATTATAAATTGTAATACATGTATTACAAATGTCAGCCATCGATACGTATAACGAAATTTATCTGTCAATCTTCATCAGCATAGTTATAGATCTTCGAATTTGCTACCTAATTAGTTCACAAAAACACTGAAAAACAATTAAAAAAACTCTCCTGTGAAATAGGTAAAAAATAGCCCATTAGAAGATTCAATTCAATTAACATCATCATCGCATTGTTACGATAGTAATTATGCAGCATCATACGAGTACAACAATAATCAACCCAAACAGTTTTGCATTAAAACAGGTGATACAAAGTCAAGCATTCAACCACTCAATCACAATTCACACTTGGACCAAGACGTAGATTCACTAGTGTGGACAATAACGTCAAACTAGTGTTGACAATTCTGTACAGATAACTCGTTTAATGTTGTACATGTGATCCCTGGGTCATTTAATATTCATAACATTAGCCTCATTGCTGTTAATATCTTAATTCCGTTAGTATTAAGTTCACTAAGTTCATCGATATTTGTGGGTTGTTTGGAAATAGTCGCACTTACAAACGACAGTTTCCATGTATATAGTGGATATATCATTGCTTCCGCTATAATGCACATACTGCAACTAATTACGTCTGCACAATTTAGTGATCGGTTTATCCTCGTGAGAGATGAGTTGATCCAATTAATCCTGATTTTACATTGAGTATTCAACGATTATAGATTAATGGCATTGAACAAGCAACCACATGCACGGAGACGGAGTATACATTGAGAACGTATCTAGGTATTGGTTTTATAATAAAATAATTGAGTTACTAATTGCGTATAAGCATGTGCTATACACTTTCTGATGTCACAAATACAGTAATTTCATACTTGAATGATGTGTATTTGGTAATCTGACATATGCTACCATTGGTAGTAGATTTACTGATGTTCCAGACATTTACTGAATTACAGCCGGCATAACAAAGCCGACGGAGATATAAATTGTATGTTTTTACTGTTGAATTGTGTATAGTTCGGATAATTTGACATGACTCTCGACCTTCTATAAGCATAGTTTAACAGCTTGGGTGGTATCCAATATTGATCTTATTTAATTGGAGAATAAGGATAGCTAATGATATCGTCTGCTACTGATCGACAGTTTAATACGGTTTGGTCTGATTGGTTGTCCTTATCTTTAAGTCAAGTAAGATCAATATTGAATACCACCTCTGATATTTTGTCTATATTCATATACTCATAGGTTGTGTCTTTTCGTATCACTCGTCTGTAGTGTGATGTTTGCTTTAAATACACTACTCAACACTTATAATCGGTGACTTTTCAAACTCGAAAATACTTGTTCATGGCAATAGGGAAATAGCGGTACTTATCTCAATCGTCATTAAATGCTCTTCAGCAATAAATGTTCATATTTTATGTAGCGTCGTCAACTATGCGGATTTTTTGCCCGTTGTTTATAAAAACAGTTCTTTATGTGAAATTTAATGTTTGTCCGAGGAAATGCAAAATAATGTTAAAAAGTATGACTCAATGTTAATCACCCAAACAGAAAAACATCAAACATAACTTAAATCATTACACGATATAAATCTGTGCAGCTTTGAAATTTAGGAAATGAAAACACATATGAAATTACCTCCCTTTCAATTGAAAATAGAACGAAAATTTATTTCTCAAAATAGTGATAACGCGTGGTGATAGATAAGTCAAATTGTACACTCCTTCTTTTGTCATTTACATTGTCACTATCTAAATCCAGCTACATCGTTACAGTCGATTATTTTAATTCGTTTCACATGTCCTCAACTAAATACCCTTTCGTAGTAAAGCTTTGTACTGTGCCTTTATTGTTGTTATTGTTGTCTTATCGTCCGTATAAGGTTATTGTTTATCATGTTTATTGTTTAGAAAATGAGTTACTGACATTGCAATGTGAAGTATGAAGTGTGAACTGTGAAGTGTGAACTTTGAAGTGTGAACTGTGAAGTGTGAAGTATGAACTGTGAAGTGTAAGTTATTTACGGATTTTTAGATATAATATATATACTATAAAGCAATACTATCCATGAAGTTTAAAGTATGAACCATGAACTGTGAAGTTTGAAGTATGAAATATGAAGTCACCACCGGGCATTCGTACTCGCCCGGAAATAAATATGCCACGTTTGACATGTACTCGCATATCGCTTACAGTAAAATATAAACGCAGCCAAGAGACGGTGTCTTGTTAAACACCAATGAAGAAGTACGAGTACACGTATCACAATTGTCTTTTCGCTTCGAATTACCTCTCAATTACGACTGTCTCCTTAAAGTTTATACCAATCATTTCAGCGAAGCGAGCAATACATTTGATTAGTGTGCATTCATTTTTTGTATCAATTTATCATATTAAACTCAATAATAGCTTGATAGCTTTAACTTTAAAGGACTTCATTATGAAGTAAGGCGAATTCATATTGACATTACCTTACCTTATCCTCTTTGATCCGGTTCGGATCGTAAGGTTTCCGAAGGATTTGAAGAAATTATCAAAGTGCAATAATATTATAATTGTAATTACCTGTACATGTAGTCAACAATCTAGGATACCAATTGAATCATATTAAGTTATGTTCACATATGACGGGCCATCGTCGGGAAATATAATGACTCCACATATATATTTATATTTATAATATTCGGACAGAGATGGCAGAACTCAACTGAAACAGTCGAACTGAGTAAGCCTATACAGAAAAAGCACAGACTACAATCACACAGCACAATGCCTAAACACACAACAGAAAATTGAAGAAGGTTGCAATTGAATTGAGAAGACCGAAAAACTGCTTACAAAATGTAATACTGGATAGTTTGTACTTCATATACATGCTCTGTCTGTGTCAATGTTTCTCGTATGTACAGATGGCGTGCTGTCATATATTTGTTGTAGATGGCTTTTATGCGATATAATTAAACTATTGGTAAACAGATTCATAATCTAACATTGAGTGATAATATGTTTAACAATAATGGTGGTGATCGGCAACATATAATTGACTTAATTAATCAGAATTTAGTCATTCTCGGGAATAGATGGATTTGGTTTGATATATTGTTCGTGGTAATGCAACAAGTTTCGTGCTAAGGGCGTATTATAATAATGTTGTATCGTCTAGAATGACCAGAGACCAGATTGCACCACCAAAGCTTATTGTAGATAATGCATATTGTAACCACAGTAACACGTAAACAATTTCAAATATTTGTGTATAGGGTCTTTATGATATAGACGTCTCCATGGAACCTAAACGGATGTACATTTTGTATAAACTGTTGCACCATTTTAAAAAAGATAATACAAAATTGGACAAGGCAGCACTCTACTTAACCACAAAAAACATATAAAGAACATCACATAACACAATTAAACGACACAATGCCCAACACATAACAGAACGAGAAAATGAACTTTACCGCTAAGCCCAAGTCTCAGCTGTCAAAATCCTGAATGACCTAGTTTCACCTATAAAAAACGATTTAGACTTCTTGATGCGTCAGTTTAATTATATCCCCTAAAATCTTCTGACTCTTGAAATTGCTTGAATTCGGGTATGTTTATTATTTTGGGTTTCCTTGTATAACACCTGTATTTTCTACTCACCGTCCCTTCAGCAAGCACATGACCACATTGGATTAAGGTACTTGCACTTTTATGGGCTTTACTTAACCGAAATGGCTTATCACAAAAAAGGTTGAGTAAATAATTATGAGGTGTGGTGCACACTTGAGCCCCCAGTGACAGACATTTGTCGATGTATCAAGGCGGAAGCTCGGTTGAAATTTACGAAAGTAGACAAGCAAAATGATGTTATGACACTACACTTTTTGTATTCCAATGTCTAAGTAAAGTGGACATCGATTCTTGCACTAACTAGATTTCCGGTCCCACACTTTCGGATATCCAATTACCCTCGCTTGTATTATTTAGAATTGTGTTTGAAAAAGGGGCTTGCATGGACTAAGTCCAATGATTTAAGAGTGTTCCTGTCGAAACTTGTAATTATGTCAGCAGTTTATATCGAGGGCAATTAAATATTTTCTCGTATTTTAATGGATTCTGTTTTTGAGTTACCGCAATCATCTAAACTGTGGACGTGTGGAAGTCTATAACACGTAAAACCAGACTCGCCTAATTTAAATGTCAAAGATCATACCAGCAGGGGAACATAATTAACTGACAAAATAATTAACTAACAAAATGCGTGTCAGCTTCGTTCTTGTAAAATGACATTTATGAACTGAGGAAAACATGAACATGTTATCAACAACGTACGGTGGGAATATTTTGTCATAACCCAATCATGTTTATAATTATTATTTAATTACTTTCGTGACAAGTTCGTGCTATCTTCATAGCTTGCACAAAATCTGAACACATTGCTACAAGGCCTTAAAAAATAGAAGATAAACTTTGACGACCCGAATTTTTAATATAACTTAGAAGATTAACATTGTAGCACATAATGCCAAGTGACAATTGATTACTTTCTTATAAAACATAATTTCAATTGGTAATAAATTATCCCTCGTAATATGGTGAGAGATAATCAACCATGTAACAAAATAAAGTTAGTATTGTAACATTAACGGTTTGAAACATTAACACTTAATTGTCCATCAAACAAAGGTTTACATTTCTGCAAAGTACAAATGATATTCACTACAAAATAGCCAGTGATTGAAAATGTTTGTTTAGGAATAAGGAAGAATCGTAGACACGTAAGAAAAAAAGATGATATTATACTTCGTATCGGACAAGGAAGACAGCTTTCCATTTCTTTAAAACTGCCGAGCAAAGATAACATGATCCGATTATACCACACATACACTGCACAATGCCCAGCTGTCAAAAACCTGACAACCTAGTTTTAGCTATATAAAAGCTGAATGACCTAGTTTCCGCTGTAGAAATTGCTGAACCACCTAGTTTCAGCTGTCAAAATTCCTAAATAATTTTAAAATAACAGTGAACGGTAAATGCATGTGCCTGCATTGAAGACTAGTATTATGACGAGGGAAGAAGACAATTAGACACGCGTAGTGAATAGCAGTACGGGAATTGTTACAACATACATGGGAAGTGCAGATCACTGTAGCAGAAGACTAGTTGATGGGACAGAATGGTATGTCTAGTTTTAAAGAGAATCAAGCATACATGAGAGGCAATTGTTGTGATAAAAAACTCTGTATAACTTTAGCGCGATAAATTGCAATACAAAAAAAATAATCCGCTATATTCATTGATCGTTTCTGAATATTTAGAAGCATGCACAACTTATATGATGTGCAAAATGTTTGTTTGAATGCTTTCATAGGCAAATGTAACAGTCCTTGACTTTAAACCATAACAAATATAGGCAATAGATCTATTGTGGTTGCTTTTGTACTGCAATTCATCGCGTTAGAGTAATACGCCACTAATGCGAACTGTATTAGGTTATATAATAATACACTGTGCCAAGGGAACTATCGAGGAGGAGACAGCGTCACAGTGCATTGGTCGCCAGACGGTTAATCGTTTATGCCATCGGTTTTGCATTTTTGTGTAAGTACTCATTATGTTTAACGATTTTCCTTAATTCAAACTTCAGAGTTATAATTCATTTCCCAGTGGATCGCCTCACTAGACATAATTATTATTGTAATTGTTTTTGTAATCTAATATAATTTACTTCACATTATCCTATGTAACATATTTCATGTGAAACTAAATGCTTAATAATGATGATAATTAATTGTTTCTGTAGCGTCAACAAAAAAGATCGCCAGAAAATTACATGTTGTATGAAACATAATAGAGTTACATTTAACTATCATTTATCTTAATGTATAGTATGCGTTGGTGCCTACTCATCAAAGAGTGTTTACTGATGAACAAATTTAGTAATATTTTATGTTCCTAAAACCCCTTTCACAATTGCCGTAGAATTTTCTCCGTCGTACGATGCTTGTAAAGCTACGTCTAAATGTACCGACCTACGTCTGGGAAAGGAAATTTTATGGAGTGGTCACATTTGTCGTAAGGCGGACGCACGACGGGTCTGCGATGGAAATTTGGAGACTATCGTGAGTCTATCGCACGACGGTCGCACGACGGTCGCACGACGGTCGTGCGATGCTCGCACGACAAAACATTCGACGCACGTCAGCCCTACGATGAAAAGTTGTTATAAACCCTTCGAACGATGGACGTACGTCCGTCGTACGACAATAGGATTGTGGAACTATTGGCCTCGTTTCAGCAGCTGGATATTAGTAATTACAATATGAAACCGCTACGATTTTGAATAATAAATGAAATATCTTCAAACCAACAATTGTCGCGTGTTTATACAGTCTATTTCTAGCATAAATTATATGACACAACGCCACTTTAAGCAACCATTCAGCTTTATGTGTGCATTTGTCTTTCAGTATTTAATATTGTTACATGATACATTTGTAAATTGTTAACCCATCCACTTGCAACATTGTTAATAAATGGTGATTGTTATCGAGTGTACAAAATCTCAACGATCGAAAAAATTCTAAAGTGCTAATGAGTTGAGAATCATACAGACCACCCTTTTTATAACAAGTACGGATCGCCAATCTTGTTTTGGAACTATACAGTACCAATTTGCATTTTTGAATAGAATAATGTTTTTAAAATAACTTAAAGTGTCGCTACTTCATATTTATAACTAAATATACATCACTATATATTTAAAATAAGCAGATGACTTATTGTACGCTTAAATATACTTTTGTATAAAACTTTACCGTTTCTATCCACTTTTTATACATGCAAAAACAAACAAGACAAGTAAAAAATTAACAGTGTGCATAACCATGATTAATTATCAGTTGCTTGCATATATATGCTAACACGCCAACAAAGTTGTAAGTTGATTCTCATTTATTACTGGCAAATCTAGTTTATGAATTCTGCGCATGTCCACAAAGTAGCGCGATTTTCCTTAACTGAATAATTAATGGAAATAGGCTAGTGCATAGGGGCCTTCCTTTCATTCTTCTGAATTCGAGGTCCAACACGCTGCAGTAACTCTTGGAACATATGGGGGTTCTATTCGAAGAAAGTTCACATAGTCCCCATCACAGTCTCTGACAAGCTCAACCATCAAGGTATCATATTGGCCAAGTAGGGTCCTTCGTTGAATCCATGGTTTTACCCACCATCTACGCTGTCGTCGGGCATTTCTTCGCTGCCCTCATTAATGCTGTCTCAATGGCAACGATTCGTCCTTGAACCCAAGTTGTAACAGCCAAAGCCTGTCCCGTTGTATTGCCATACATTTCAAGGGTTGACAAGCACATGTATAGGCAAAGGATTTGTAACGTGTAAGGGTGGATTGAAAACCGGTTTGGTAAGTTTGTAACACTTATTAGCTATTTATAGAAATTGGTGAAAGAGAAAACATCGCTTTCTTAATACTCTAAACACGTTCAATAAATGTCATAATCAAATACTTTTACCTCTGCAGAGTAACTACCTCTGTAAAACAACCAAAGTAACCTCTCCCAATGTGTGTCGCTCTCGATTTTCTGTTTCAAAGTACCCATCGTTCATCAGAATACGATTTTATCGTATAATTACACTGTAGGGTATGAATGTTGAGAAGGAAAATATATGTTTAAGAACGTCGTGCCATTGTCGTACGACGGTCGTGCAATCGTCGTACGACGGTCGTGCGATTGACTCACGATAATGAATATCAACAGGACTGTCGTGCGACGGACGTGCGACGGACGTGCGACAATCGCACGACCGTCGCACGTCCATCGCACGATGTTGGTATGATTCTAAGTGCTAGTTTGACCCTTATAACCACAAACTAATCGTGCGTCCATCGCACGTCTGTCGCACGTCCATCGTGCGACGACGTAGAGCATCGCACGACGGACTTACGACAGTCACCAGCCGTAGTAAATTTTGAACATGTCCAAAACTTTACGACGATGGTCCACGATTATGTTTTCCGTCGCACGACGGTCGCACGATGCAGACATTTCTTAAGTCCGTCGTGCGACGGGCGCACGATAGTCCTCAAATTTTCATCGTAGACCCGTCGCACGTCCGTCGTACGACAATTGTGAAAGGGGTTTAACTCGATAATGTGTTGATATGTATACAAGGTTTGAACACATTTCTTTAATGTGATTCATGCCCCATCTCTGATACGAGAAACTGCAGAGAACGACTTTACTGGCTCTATAATATAAACATGTCATACATCATATCATCATGTCATATATCATGTCATACATCATTATTATGTCATTATGTCATACATCATATATCATGTCACCATGTCATATTATCATGTCATACAATACATAATATATCATGTCATACATCATATATCATGTCATACCTTATATAATCATGTCATAAATCATATCATCATGGCATACACCATATATCATGTCATACCTTATATAATCATGTCATACATCATATCATCATGTCATACATCATATATCATTACATACATCATATCATCATGTCATACCTTATATAATCCTGTCACACATCATATCATCATGTCATACATCATATATCATGCCATACATCATATATCATGACATACATCATATCATCATGTCATACATCATGTCATCATGTCATACATCATATATCATGTCATACATCATATATCATGCCATACATCATAGCATCATGTCATACATCATATATCATGCCATACATCATATCATCATGTCATACATCATATCATCATGTTATACATCATATAACATGTCATACATCATATATCATGACATGCATCATATAATCATTTCATACCTTATATAATTATGTCATACATCATATCATCATGTCATACATCATATCATCATGTCATATCTTATATAATCATGTCATACATCATATCATCATGTCATACATCATATATCATGTCATACATCATATCATCATGTCATACATCATATCATCATGTCATACATCATATCATCATGTTATACATCATATAACATGTCATACATCATATATCATGACATGCATCATATCATCATTTCATACCTTATATAATTATGTCATACATCATATCATCATGTCATACATCATATCATCATGTCATATCTTATATAATCATGTCATACATCATATCATCATGTCATACATCATATATCATGTCATACATCATTTCTTCATGTCATACACAATATCATCATGTCATACATATTAATAATTATCTTCATCAGAAAATAAACATTAATAAATCACGAATCTGTATCGCAGCACTACACTGATTGATCTATCACTTACTTGTACAATCACGTGCACAATCATGTGCACTATGACGTCACAAATTCCTTATATCAATGCGGACCCCCGACAACCCAGAATATCTCACTGTCTGCCAAACTGAGGAGTATTAAGAGCGATTTTGATAGTTTGGCCGGTTTGGAATTTATTTCAGTCAAATTAAAGCAGACAGGGACATGTTCTGGGTTGTCGGGATCCCCATTGATAAATGACTTGCAAGGTACAAAACATAGTTCATAGATATGCGTAACGGAATGATTACGACGTATTTTCATTGTCGAATCAACGCTTTGTTGACCTAATATATGCGCGATACCCACTTGTGACTTCATAGATCACGTGATTGTACATCAAATGAAGTAGAGAACGGGAACTATTTTTCCTATTATCTTTAGAATAAGATTAGTAGTTGAACATTAGTCAGAAAGTACATATAACACGTTAGAACAAACAGCAAAAATTTGACATTTCAAATCTACGTTTGCGATCGACGGCGACAGTTGTAATTGCGTTGTCGTTCGGTTTTTATTGTCAAACAGGTCAAGCTGAGTTCTGCCGTCCCTGTGTGACTTAATATTATCTTATTGACAGCCGACTTGGAGGGACTCAAGTAGCCATACAAAATGTTTAGGTATAAATATAGTATTGACACTAATAGTATGAAAACGGATAATAATATATTGGACATGGAAGGCAGCACTCAGGTGATACAGGAGAGCACGATAAGCACAAAAAGAAACATACAACCACATGACTGTATACATGATACACAGTTAATAGAATATAAATAGCAACCCGACATTATGGTACGAAGGATAATTTATAACATTGTGTAGCTGTTGTCACTGTTCATGTATGTACTCTGACATGGACCTCTATTATTAATAAGCCACTAATACGAACGGTAATCATTATGTTGCCGGTGCCTAATTGTATGCTAGGGAATTATTGTACTTGTAGGATAACATCGGTGTCTGAATTATATAATAAATGTCTTTACTTTAGAATAAAACGACTCCGATCGGAATTAAATGTCAAAGCAGATAACAGTATAATGATAGAGGCTGCATTGACAATATGCTGATAATAAATGGAAAATGACAACTAATTGTTATTCAACGATCATAATATATGTCGTGTCCCGTGTTTAATACCTAATGCTGGGTATTGCGTTTGAAACATGCTCTAAAATAATGAAAAATGACACTGAAAGACATTTGTTTTGTCAATCAATCGTATTTGTACCTATTAAGCAAAAAGGATGTGTATGTAACTATTTTATACAAATATAGTGCATGATTAGTACTGTGCGAAGCATTATGTTGTCCTAGTTCGTACTATTTTGAGCCATCTACATTAAAAACAATGATAATACTAAATAGGTGTTAAAATGTTCTCTTACTAACACGAACGTTTCGTTTCTCGTAGCCAGCGTTATGATTGTGATTGGCTTAAATTGCTAATACGAGATACTGCTCGTATATTGATAATCAAAAATGCAAATGTTACACTATCCGGTAAGACTTAACACCTAGCAATCCAGAGGACGCAAAAACACATTCCACACTATACTATAACATTGAACATACATGTATGTATTGTATGTGAGGACGTAGTTTCTTAGAGCTGACCCCAAAAATCTAGTTTTTACAGAATTTCAAAGACGGAAATTGATTTAACCGTGAAAGTCCTGATCCCCGCTGAATCATTACTACTGAAAGCGGTTGCATGTTTCTCATATAGTTCAAATTGTATTACAGTCCTCACGTCCAACTTTGAGACAGACAATGGGTCGATTGTTACAACACCGCATCTCTCTCATACCACCCCAGACGTGCTATATGAGGATTATGATGAAGTGTTTACACACATATAAGTTCACAATTATATACCGTCTATGATGATTCACACCACTTTTTCATTCAGTTGTATTATGTGTTGGACATTGTACTGTGTGATTTTGGACTGCGTTGCGTCTGTTTTCTATGCGCAGCTATTTCAGTCGTTGATACTAGTAGCTCTGAAAAGGTTCTTTCAAAAAAATGTTGTTGTTGTCTGACCGAGCAACCATTCGTAAAATTCCGCATGCATCTTGCGTTGTTATGGCTTCACAGGGCAGTCGCGAAACAGTATTACGACAGTCGCACAAAACTCTCATGTAAAAATGGTTATTCTAACACGATCCGGGGATTAATCCATTAAACAAAGAGCGGACCTAACTATTTATTATTACCCCCATAAAACATGGTAACAAATTGGCTGTTACAATTTACGCCCCGTATCACATGACCTATTTATGAATGAATGAACGTAAACATTATAGTAAAAAAAATTAACGGACCGCGAGTTTCACGAGAATCCAGTGTTACAGCTATGACGCATCTATTTTTAGAAACTCCAATATACTCTCCAAATTAAGATTCATAAAAATTTCTGATAATCAATTCATTTATATTTTTCATTTCATGACAAAGATACACTATACTCGTGTTATTAAAATTGTTTCAATGTTTAAAATGTGTTTTTTTTCCTTCAGAAAATTACGAAGGTCATTTTCATTAACGAGGGCGGTAATTGTACCAGCTAATAAGCCACTCAATTTCAGCGTGGAATCATGTTCAATGTCAAATGGGTGAAAATGGAATGCGCGCAGTTAAATAGTGCGGGATATTATCGTATTTAGAATCGAAATAAAAACTCTGTTCTTGTATATTGTCGGTGAATAAAACACGGACAGTCTTTCGGATGCGGAAAATTAAATCACTCGTGCTACGCACTCGTGATTTAATTTTTCCGCATCCGAACTCCTGCCCGTGTTTTATTCACCGACAATAAACGCGAACAGATTTTTATTTCTTAAACAATAGGCCCTAAGAAGAATTATCAATTCAAAAAGTGACTACATCATCATCGTATTGGCACGATAGTAATTATGCAGTAACATAGAAGAATAATCAACCCAAACAGCTTTGTAGTAAATATAGACCATACAAACTCGTATTCAAGTTATCAACCACTAAATCACAATTCACACTTTGACCAAGACGTAGATTCACTAGTGTGGACATTTACATTAAACCAGTGTTGACAGTTCTGTATAGATAAGCCCTGTGTTCAAGGAAAAATCACGTGACGCAAGTTTCGTACCTGTAACGTACCAGGTACTAAACGTGCGTCACGTTATTTTTCCTTGAACGCAGGGCAGGTTTATTGTTTTACATGTAATCCCTGGGTCATTTAATATTCATAAAATTAGCCTCTTTGCTGTTAAAATATCTTAATTCCGTTAGTATTAAGTTCACTAAGTTCATAAACAGGATCAATATGACTGTGAAGGCTTTTTGGAATTAGTCGCTTGACTTACCAACGACAGTTTTCCTGTATATAGTAGATATATCAATGCTTCCGTCATAATGTGAATTAATTACCTTAGCACAATCTAGTGATCGATGCCTCTTCGTAAGAGATGAGTTGATCCAATTAATATTTTATTTATTTTGAGTATTCCATGATCATTATAGACTAATTTCACTGAAAGAACAAACACATGCACGATACTGAGTATGCATTGAGATCGTATCTATGAATTGGTTTTATAATACAATAGATTAAAGAAATAATCGAGTTCATAATCGCGTATAAATATGTGCTATACCGTTTCTGATGACATAAACACAGTAATTCATACTTGGGTTACGTGTATTTGGTAATATGACATATGCTACCAATGATAGTAGATAGACTTATGTTCCAGAAATTTACTGAACTACAGTCAATATAACAAAGCAGATAACGGAGATATAAAGTGTATGTTTTTATTGTTGACTTCTGTATCTATACTCAGTACATTGACAAACGCATACTAGGTTTGTTAATTTGCATAAAAATACTTCAAATGGATTTATCACACAACTTTTTTATATTGTGCAGCAGGTACCCGATATTTCAATGGAATTTACTTATAATAAACGTTTGTCAAAATACAATTAAATGATACTTTACAAACATTGAGAACGACACAAGAGTGAGTGTTTTTAAATATACTGAGTATACAAATCGCATATTTGAAGCAAACATCACACTACAGAAGAGTGTATTCACGTAGTAGTTATAACATCATTTAAAGCAAAACTTGATATAATGATAAAGTGTTTAACATACAAGTTAGTAGACAATTGTTTGCACGATTAATGGAATTACTAATATGAATCTTATGACGTAATTTTACGTAAGTTTTAGCTGTTCCAAAAATCGTTTGCAGGGCATATCCATTGATCATGAAAATTTTAAGATACAGCATATCAATATAGACTGCAGAGTATAAATTGTGCATTAGAAAGAATTCATAGCGGAGTGACGATAAAAACATGTAGATATGTATACGCTCTACACAGCGCTTTGATTTTACTATATCTCGTTCTATCGACGCGCTGATACATATCGCCGCATATTTTGACCCCTTACCAGTACACGTTAGCCAATGAAACAGTCGCCATAAACGAAATCTATATTTTTTCGATATACTAATTTTCCTTGGTGATGCCTTGGACGGATTTTTACTTAAGAAAGCGTAAATGGCCGAGGTATAACGAATAATAGTTTGTCAAGACTGGTTCAGTTTGCCTAAAGATGAGCCGAAGTTTCACGATGTTGGTCTCCATTCAGCAATATCGTCGACTCAAAGAGGCGTTAGAATATATTACGCAATTCATGTCCGTATTTATGAATGAATGCATTCCTAGGATAAGGTCTCGTAATAAGTCAATGTCTGTTACATAACCACAGACACACGGTGTTGTCGAAGATCACTGCAAGGTTGTAAAGATGATAGCATGGACTCAACTAATATGTTCTCAACATGATGCCCTGATATATAAGATAGGCTATGCTTATTCATAGTGTGGTAACTATCTACAGTTTATGTAATTTAATACACGGCATTGTATTAACTAGTTAAAATGAAGTATATTTTGAATCTAACAAGTGTTTGTTTAAAAACTGAATTGTATTGGGTGTTATCAACTTTCGAACCGTTTCTGGGACTTCGATAAATAGAGAGTCCTTAGGTCCGGAAGCAAAGCGAAAAAAAACGTAGCCTTAACGTGTTATTTATAGCTGCATCTCCCAGAACTGTTATATCATTCTATGGATCATTTCCACATTATTTCTGCGGCCATGTGTATTGCATTGTTCGTTCAATGTATATAAGGTTTTCCCATTGTACAGCCTTGTTGGAATTTAATAAAACCAATAGTCGTAGATTTATTAATTTATTCTTTGTTTGCTTTAAAAAAATTGTAAGTAGCTTAACCAGTTTTCGCAACCGTTTTCGAGACATTGGTGAATTGAGGTAATAAGGTTTAGAAACGAAGGTATAAAAAGCGTAGCCTAAAATTTAGACATGATTCCCTTGAGGCCATGCGTATTGCATAGTTTGTTCATTGTAATTACACTTTTCCCATTGAACAGTCTTGTAGGAATTAAATAAAATCAATAGTCGTTGATTTTTGAATTTATTCTTTGTTTGCATTAAAACAAATTGTATAAGAAACTTTATCAGTATTCGCAACCGTTTTCGAGACATTGGTGAATTATGGTTTCAGAAATGAAGCTATAAAAAAGAATACCCTAACACGTTTTATGTCATTACATTGACACATATTGACGCTGTCAATAATTTCGCCGGCCAGATCAGCGAGGTTCGTTAGGGGATTTGATAAATGCATCGTATATTTTAACCAAGTACAGTTATGTTCGCAACGTAGAAAATGTTGCAGAAACATTTAAAACATGTAAGATTCGTGTTTGCACATTTGTAGATGCAATTAAACACACAGAACAGTTTGAAATTTAATATCCACTCATCGTGTGTATCCTTAAGTAACCCCGAGGTGCAAAGATTTCCCTGAGTCCTGTTGAACGCATGCGCAGTCAATAAGTAGGAAGTCGGACTCAGGTTAGATGTTATCGTTTGCAAGCAAACGATAATAAGCGTATTTTTTAACTACATACTGTTTGCTTTGTTCTATGTTTGTTATTACATGAATAGAATGAATAGAAATAATACATATAAAGGAGAATTACGCCTATATAACAAGTTCTATCCATCAGTGAAAACTGTTTGATTGTACAAACTGTATATAAAATTAATACTATAATTATTTACGGAAAGTAATTTAAGTTAAAATGTAATTAAGTTTTTTTTCGATTTAGATAAAAAGTTTGTTATTGAAATCTATGTGTGGATATTGCTATTTATCATTATCCGTTCTGTTCCCGGTCAGTCGTGTAGTTAACGACTTTAGCTTTCCATAACAGCAATCTGGGTTCAAATGTGAAAGTAAAGTGGAAGTCACAGAAGAGCATTCATGCGGGTTCCACATTTCCTACCGATTGTAACAACCGAGTGGACATTGTACCATTACACACAATGAACGTGACATCAAATAATGTTTATATACCTATCAGTCGGTTACACTTCAGTTCATTTTCTCGTACAGTTATGTGTCGGGCATTATGCCGTGTAATTATGGTATATGTATTTGATTTATTATATCATCTGTGCTCGACTCGTTAAGTTGTGTGTTGCCTTCCCTGTCAGATTTTCCATTAGCTTACTGCATTTTACATTTAGAATAGTATCAGCATTGACAGAATTTACAATTACAGCATACATGTGACAAACAGGTTAATGGTACCAGACGCAACATAAAAAAGTAATATGGTGCATTCATCTCAGACGCACACATCTCGGTCAAATATCCCTTCTCTGATTGTATCAAAACGGAAACACAGATTAATGTATGTCTATCCTTATGGTCTCATTACATGTCATTCAATGCTGGCTACAGTTGTGACAGATCTTTGCTCGGATCTGATAGAAATCAATTTCGGTTTTACTACATACTTCGATAAAGACAAGAGCAGCAATATTAAACTAAATGTACAGGGTGACTAGTAATATACTAGTATGTCCGGAAAACACAATGTAACAACATTGTCTATATTCGTCCTAGAGAGCTGATGTTGGTCTTATTTTAAGGACAAATGATTGAAAAATGGTATTCGTACAGTCAATGCTTCCATATGATGTCATGGTAATATTTATAATGGTATTCATGTCGTCATACATTAATTTAGCACAACATATCATCGCACAACTGTCATCAGAGCTCGGAAGGTATAGTCAAATAATTACGTATTGGCCAGTCATGACAGTTCTAAGCATTCATTTTGATATTTGTTCACATCAAGTCCGATGTTCTCACACTTTGAGAAGTACTGACAATATAATCCTTTATGGTATGGCAGATGTCTTCGTAAATTTTCAGAATTAATTTCCCCACATGTTACAGTTCATTTTCCTCTTAACTACATTATAGTAATTACGTATATAACACACTAACTATGGGTGAAAAACTCGTTTAAATAACCAGTATGAAGGATTAGTTTTCTAATGAACTTGTACAAGTCTCTGAGAATGATAAATAAATGCTGATATTGGCAACAGTAGCATTAAACAGCTACCTTTTACCTAGTGTGAAAGTTTTAACATACTTACTTTATCGCCAATAATAGAGCCAATGACAAATGGTTAAGTCACAAGTTCTTAACAACTCTAGTAACGACTTGCCTTATTTGTACCAAAACGCATTACGTTGATAGAACGAAATCAAATATAGATTTTAACAACATAAACTATAATGGCATAAATACAAAATACAATGCATGAATGGTAACAACGAAGGAGAGAGGGAGAATAGATAAATGAGATAAGTGGGAGATGATGGGGTAGAATGGGAACGAATTATCGTCAATGGAAAACATAGCTCGTGTAGTATTGTCGTAAAGAAAAGCAAGCTTGTATTTTGTGTTGGTTATTGTGATATTTGATGTATTATCCTTTAGTTTCCCTTTGAGCCTTTAGTGATCTACGCAGTCACACACAATGCTATAAATGCACACTTCCATGCTGTGCAGTCAAACGAAACATATGAACAATTCACCCAGAACAGGGCGCCATACGTTCCAGTCCTACCTGGCGTACTATTTATCAACCGAGATGCTTAAAGGAACAGGGGTCAGATACAACGGCCGATTAATTTGTCGATAAAATTGACAAAAAAACGAGGTGCTACATATAGTTTGTGTATAATTTAAACGCACAAGATGTCGAGATGAGTTCAAACGGCCATTGAAACTAAAGCAAATAGCATTCATACAAGATATTAACTCAGATGGAATATTGCATGTCAGATGTAGAAATAAATTAATAAAACGTTCAATTAAAAGATAATAACATTCTGACAGAGATGGTAGCACTCAACTGAAACAAACGAACCCAGTAGGCATATACAGAAAAGCACAGACCACAATCACACAAATGAACAGGAAAATTTAAGAAGGTTGAAATTGAATTGAGAATACTAAATAAATGTATTCAAACATGTAATATGACAATGTTGCTCGTATGTGCAGATGGCTGTCATATATTTGTTGTAGATGGAGACTATGTGATATAATTATGTTATTGGTAAAGCGATTCATAATCTAACATCGAGTGATAATTTGTTTAACAATAATGGTGGTGGTTTGCAACATCTTATTAACTTAATTAATCAGAAATTTGACATTTTTCGGCTTTTATGATATAGACTTCTCCATGGAACCTAAATGGATGTATAAACTGTTGCATCATTTAAAAACAGATACTAGAAAAACGCACAAGACAGTACTCTACTTAACCAGCCGGGCACAGAAAACTCATTTAAAACACCAAGTTCCACAATTACACGACAATATGGCCAACACATAACTAAACGAGAAAATGAGCTTGACCGCTAAGCCCAAGTCACAGCTGTCAAAAAGCTGAATGCCCTTGTTTCAGCTATAAAACGATTGAAACTTCTTGATTCGTCAGTTTCATTATGACCCCTCTTGAAATTGTTGGGGCTGTTTGTGTTTTGGGGTTCCTTGTATCACACCTACAGGTGTCTCTCCTGATGGCTGTCCCTTCAAAAAGGGCCTCATAGGAAATAAGTGCTTGCACCTGTATGGGCTGTCCTTGAAATGACTAAATAGAGAATACTAGGTTAGTGCCTTATATTACTTGAATTTATTGGGTGAGTTGGAGAAAGTTTATTCGGCGAGCCTTGGCGAGCCGAATAAGCCTTTCGGAGACGAACCTAATAAATTCAAGTAATATAAGGCACTAGTCCTAGTATTCTATTTATCCTGCAAAACTTTTCTAACACAAGAAATTATTTCTTCACCTTTAAAATACGAACACAAAAACCCTGTGTAACCCGCGCAACGATATTGAAACATCGGCATTCCAAGGTCTCCAAATGAAATCTAGTTCCATATTAAAAGGTAAATCTGAAAATCTGAACGAGAATTCAGTAACGAGCTTCAATTCAAATACAATCAATAAACACAAACCTACAATTTAACGTAACATACACTACATGTAAACACATTTTGTGTTTCAACGTCGATCTCTCCAAAATCTATCAATGGCATTCTAGAAATGAGAAGTTGCAATGACGTCAAAACCTAAATGACGTCACACAGTACGAGACGTTTCCCGTTTTTAAGTAACAATACGAGTACGTTCCCCTACCAAACAGATTAATTGACAGGATAAATAGAATAAATCAGGCCCGTGACGTATTTAGGATTCAAATATATCAGACCCGCTCCAATAATTATGTAAGATTCGCCTTCAACACTAAATAACTTGGTTGAACTTGAGGTCGAAAGTAGTCCCATGTCATGTGACCACGTAACCTAATAAAGCTCACATGGCATAATAAAGCTAAAATATACACGACGGGTCGATGTCGGGCTAATAAAGGCCTAATGGTAGGATAAAAAATTACACATACACAACGTTGTTTGAAGAGTGTATATGAGGTTTGGTGCAAACTTGAACCACCAGTGACACTTGCATTTGTTAATGTACCAAGGCGGAAGTTCAGTTGCTAGTTACGAAAATAGGCAAGCAAATGAATGTTATGGCGCAGAATATTTTTTTGTATTCCAGTATCTAAGTAAAGTTGACACTTTTTTGGTTTCCCACCTCACACTTGCGGGAAAATTGTGTTTTCCGATATCCAATTACCTTCGCTTGTATTATTTAAAACTGTATTTGAAAATGAGGTAATGTATTGAATTAGCCCAATGATTTAAGGGTGGTTCTGTCGAAACTTGTAATTATGTCAGCAGTTTATATTGAGAGCAATTAAAAGTTTTGTTTTTGTATTTTCATCGCTTCTTACCGCAATCATCTAAGTTGTGTACGTGTGGAAGTATATTACACGTAAAACCAGACTCGCCTTATTTAAATGTCAAAGATCGTGCCAGCGGAGGAACATAATTAACTGACAAAATAATTAACTAACAAAATGCGTTCGTCAGCTTCGTTCTAGCATAATGACAGTCATGATCGTCTAAGGATAACATCGACATGTTCTAAAATGTCATCAACAATGTATCACGGGAATATTTCGTCATCAACCGAATTACGTTCATTATAATTATTTAATCACTTTCGTGACAAGTTCGTACTATTCGTAGTAACTTCATAGCCGGCAACAAAATCTGCACAACTATCGATATTTGCTACAATGCCTTAAGAACATAGACGATAAACGTTGACTCGAGTTTCTAATAGAACACAGACGATTAACTTGGACTCAAGTTCTTATAGAACATAATGTCAATTGGCAATTAATTACTTTCAGATAGAACATGATTTGTAATTGGTAATAAATTATTCCCCATAATCTGAGGAGAAATAATCAACCATGTAATAAATAATGATGTTACCTCAACAGTATCGGTTTGAAACATTACCTCTTAATCTAACAACGTTTTATATTTCTGCTTCTGTTTCTCAAAGTTGCTATACCGTTACAAAGTACTATTGATTTCACTGTAGAATATTTGCAAAGCTGAAAAGCTTTGTATAGGAACGAGGAAGAGTCATAGGCACAGATGACAAAAGATGATAGAATATTGGACAGGGAAGGAAGCTTTCAACTTTAAAAAAGCCGAGCAAAGATAACATGAAACGATCATACACCAAATATACTGCAAAATGCCTAGCTGTCCAAAACCTGAAAAACCTAGTTTTAGCTATATAAAAGCCGAATGACCTAGTTCCAGCTGAACAAAATGCTGAACTACCTAGTTTGATCTGTCAAAATTCCTAAACAGTATAAAAATTAAAATGTAACAGGTAATGGTAAATCCCAGCATTGAAGTATTGTGACTAGGCAGAAAGGGAAGCAGATACGGGTGGTGAATTGCAGCACGGTTATTGGAATTATTACAACAGACATCGACAGTGCAGAGCATTGTAGGGAAATACGAGCAGTAGAAATTAACGTGGGAGGATAGTATGCTCTGTTATGTAGAGTGTCAAGCGTTTATTGAGAGGAAATGGTGAAATCTATTGTGTCAGAAAAAAACTTTTCTGAATAATGCATTGATTCAAAATATCTTATTAGGTTATATAATAACAAGATGTGCCAATAGAGCCATTAGTTAGGAGGTAGTGCCACAGTGCATCACTCGCCAGACGGTTAAATTGGCCATGCAATCATTTTTGCATTAAGTATTTTGTATAAGTACGCATTACGTAATAACGATTTGTCGTAATTCCAACTTCAGAGTTATAATTAATTTACCAGTGGATCGCCTCACCAGACATTAATAATATGGTAATTGTTTTTGTAATATAATATAATTTACTTCAAATTATCCTATGCATCATATTCCATAAATGCTTAATAATAATGATAATTAATTGTTTCTTTAGCGTCAACTAAAACTATCCCTGGAAAATTAAACATTGCATGGAACATTATAAAGTTACATTAAACTATAATTTATCTTAAGGTACAATATGATTGCGTGTCCAATTATCAAACAAGAACCCCGGTGTCGTGTTAATATAGCTATCTAAACTCCTTTCCCCAACGTATTCAATTTGTAATTGTCTTCGCGGCTCGTGTTCTGTGATTTCTCGTTTTCGCATATCATATTCTTTTTGTGATCTGCTGTTTCTACTGAATGTAATTTTTTTATAAAAATAATTCTAAGAAATGTAGGGGAAAATGTTCATCGTACATAGTAATGACAGTAACGTTTCAAAATGATAATTACATATCGGACAGGGAAGGCAACATTCAACAGAAAGAGCATTGCGCAAACGGCACACAATGAAAAGGATACACTGCATGAAAGTGGTCCTTTAGAAAATGACGAATAACGAGGTTTGATGACTTTTAGTTAGGCAATGACTCCAGCTGACGGCTTTGGAGCTTAAAATCACATCGAGCACAATTCATGTTGAGTTCGATGCAAAGAAATTAGAACGGGTAGCAACTCTCAACAATAACAACTGATCACAAAGGCACACGGAAAAGAACCAGCACAGACCGCAAGCACAGCTACAAACTTGAAACTGATGAAGAGGACGACAACTTACTCCATCAAACTTTTATCTTTAGCAAAAATGAGTGTTTAAACTGAAAACACGTTCATAGGTGTAAACAAGGATTATTTTACACATGAGTAGGCAATGAGGTAAAGTTTAACACAAGTATTGTGTACTGGACACTCTGAGATTAACACGAAATATTTAAAGTATACTTCACTACATTTAAAAGGTGCAAAATGTCAGACGCCAAAGTTGACAGGAAAAGAGACAGAAGTGAGAGCAGTGTGAGTGATATGGACACTAGTGGTGATACAGCCATACAGACACGTTATCGAAACCTCAGAAGAAAAAGGGATAGAAAGATGAAAAACAAAATGAAAATAAAGATGAGATTCAGGTAATAATAGAAGCATCACATAGTGATACAGAGACCAGTGAATCGTTAGATATTAGACAAGAATTAAGAGAGATACACGAATAACTGAAAAATGTAACACGTAAAGATAATGAAGCAATAAAAGAAATAATCACAAAAACCCTCAGACAGATGAATGATGAGTTGCTGAAATCAATTGAACACAAACTTGATAAGTTAGAATCAAGGGTATATGATGCTGAATGCGAAAACGACCTACTGAAGTTAAAGATAAAACAAATAGAAAAGAAAGGCCAAGATCAAGAACATAAACTTAGTCAAGTAAATCGTGAAATGGACGACATAATTGTGAGACAGTCCGAGCGAATCAACGATCTAGAGCAATATGGTCGTCGAAACAATGTGATTATTAATGGAATACCTGAAGAAAACAAAACCGGTATTAATGCTACACAAGCATTTGAAACGGCCGAAGAAACAACCGAAAAGGTTGTAAATATCTTGAGCAAATATATGAAGCCAGATGAAATGCAGCTAACTCACAACGATATCGATATATCCCATAGGCTAGGAAGAGGTCAGCCTCTGAGCCAACCTCTGAGCAATCATCGCGTCCAATTATCGTGAAATTTATTTCAAGATTGAAACGAAACGCGATTCTGAGAAATAGGAAAACATATAAGAAATGTGAAATATTAATTTATGCAGATTTAACAAAACTCAACAGATTCGTTCTGAAATCCATTAGACATGACTTGAAAGAAGAAGAATTCGCTTGGAATCGAGATGGAAAAATGTGGTATAAAAGTGTCGACGGTATCAATCATTTCATTCCTTTTGGCCAATACAGAGATTGGGTTGGGGCTACCTGGTCAAAGATTGATAAACTTTTGTAGTGCAGTATAGTGATCAAGCCATGGGACACACTTGTAAAACCTGCAAAGGCTATATATTTATCTAGTACGAATGAAATGTCAATGAGTGCAATGTGTTACACATTATTTTCGTTAAACCTGATACATGATGATAATACTATTTAAACAGTAAATTGATACCAGTTACTCATAAATGTATAATGATAATGATGGAAAATAAACTTATATACATTAGACTCTTGGTAAAAAATGAATATAATAATTGACATATATAAATATACTGTTAACTGACATAAAATATGAAAATAGACATAAATAAATACATATATAAATTTAATAACAGACATAAATATGTAACTACGTACAGTATATAGTATTGGGTTCTTGAATGATATTCGAAAGAACTAACTGATTTATTATACTGCTGGTTATACAAATTCGTAACTGCGCACTATTAGGTATGATTAAAAATATTTCTCTGTGTGTTTTTCACTGAAAACAGATGCAACAAACCTTGATAAATATATCTTTTAAAGCATGTGATACTGTTGGTATTATAAATATGAAGTTATTTGATGTTGTGTAATATCGTTTATGAATGCATTTATGTTCGTGTGTACCATTGGTTTTTGTGTGAATGTTTGTACATTATATGGGTGTTATTGAGTATCATTGGTTATGTGCGAGTTAATTATGTCGAAACGTATGTACATTCAATTTGGTATTCTTGTATACCATTAGTTATGTATGAATATATATGTATTGGTATTCCTGTGTACTGATAGTTGTTACGTGTATGTATGCATTGGCGACATTGTGTACCGGTGGTAATGCATTAAAGGTTAATAATGCCTAAGTTATCTGTGAGCATATATACGAGGGGTGATCAACAAATACGCGGAAAAGTGCTGTAGTTTCTTTATTTGTCATTGTAAGTCATTGAAACTTTCTAAACAGGAAGATAACTTTATTTAAAATTGATTCACTGGTGATCATCAATATTGACCAAAGACGGAACGAAGGCGGTTTCCTATGGCAACGTCAATCGACGTCATGCGGCCCAAATTTTCATATTTTCCAACGTTGCACGTAGAGAAACGTATAATTCGTGCGATTGTAATATTATAATTTTCTAAAGGGTTGATTATAAATATACAATGATATAACATTACATTTACATTTATTTCCAAAAATTGTTTTAACGTCAAAATTCCGTTTTAGAACTATTTGCTTCGAAGTTGTTGTCTGAAAATGAGTGCGATACAGAAATCGGCGACGAAAAGTCGCGTGACGAATGAAATGACATAAAATACTAATGACAATATTGCAAAAAGCAACAAATATGTAATAGCATAGAAAACATGTGTCTGGTTTGAAGATTCTCTCAAACATAGCCATGTGAAATCAATGCCGACATGTGAATGGGCTATACGACGTCAATCACGTCAAATTACGTCATCAATGTTAACGTTCTCCAGCAGTTAATTCTTATAATTTATATACAAGTTGGAAAGGAAAAATATTGATTTTTGGTTGACAGGTCTAGGAAGTCTATCTGGTTGTACAGTTACTTCCATGCGCTATACAGTATGAATTGTGCAACGAATGAGTATGTATACTGTAATATGTAACGACGTCGCGATGACCTTTGGCCGGTGTAGCCATAGTGACGTTGCGGTTTATATATTTTTTCGACCAAATATTACCTTGAGTTTAATGTTTTTTATAGTTATGAAACTGTAATACGCCAATCTATTATCTGACCGATTTTCTTCAATATTGGTTAATCAAGATTTCAGAGCATTTTTCTGCGTATTTGTTGATCACCCCTCGTACATCTTGCTGTGCAAGTCAACCGACAGAATATGCCATTAAATATATACAATATCATAAAATTTTACATGTAAGGTTATAATGATATTGATGACATGTATTTATAAGTACTATTTTGTTCATACGGCTCTGTACTCTGACATAACACTTTTAAAATGCATGTGAATTAAATGTATATTGAGAATCTGTATAGTAGGGTTTGATTGGTATGTTATTGTATTTTACAACTTGAAATTATGTTTCTGATACGTACCAGTGAGGCGTATACTGTCATAATGTATATAAACTTGTCCGCATGAAATGTGTGGAAATGTTATTATTGCGGTCATAAAGCACTCTTGGCACGCTATAACATAATATTATACATGAAAAAACATGTTTACCCTTACATATGTCTTTTGACTATGAATTATTTTAAGTGAAGGTTTTTGCATCTCCTTTCAACATCTTTCAATGTTTATTGAATTGCACACATAAGTAACTTAAATACATGTTTAGTTTAACAGCACCAGTATTGAAAATATTAAACTATACATGATGGATGTTGACGGTGTTGGGAAGTGATGTCATAACCTTTACTATGAACCTATTAGTATTGTTCATTTTTTATGTTATTGTCAGTGTAATATACAAATTGCAAGTGTTACAAGACACTCATTAGTTGTTTTATGTAAATTGATGATCTTCATATAAATATAAACATTTAGATTTTCAAAATCTCATTTTTGATAATCCTTGTAAACACTTATGATTGTGATTTGTTTTGTTAAAAAACAAAAACCATATAACAATGAAACAAAGAGTAACTCATTTTTATTACAGCTTTAAATGTTTATTATACATTTTCAAAACATATGACAGTGAACAGCTGAAATTCAAACTGACACTATGGAATAGACAGTAATATCTTCTTTAAATGTTAGCGGTTTAAGTAACATTAAAAAGCGTCTGCAAGTTTTCGAATGGTTAGAAAATATGAACAATCAAATATACTGTTTACAAGAAACCCACTTACCAAATCATTTCATGGAAAAAGGGAAATCTGAACGGGGCGGTGTATCTTTCTTCAGTGGAACAAGAACCAAAAGTGAAGGTGTAGCAATATTAATGCATCCAAATAGTAATATACAGCTATCAAACATACATGAAATTGTGAAAGGTAGATTGATAGTTGCAGATTCAGAAATGAATGGCGAAAGTGTAACCTTAATAAATATATATGGTCCAAATAAGGATGATGAGTCACTCTTCTTAAAACTAGAATCCTTTTTATTAAAAAATGATGATAAATACTTCATAATCGGTGGCGATTTTAATACAGTTTTGAGCTATCAACTAGATAAAAGAAATTGGAAGTCAGACGCACATAAAAAATGAAGACAGAACATTTTAGATATAATAAACAACGGTAACGTTACTGACATATGGAGGACTAAACATCCTGAAAGCACAAAGTATACTTGGCATTCAAATTCTAAGCCCATATACATTGTAGACTAGATTACTTCCTTATTTCTGACAGTTTAGCAAATATAGTAAAACAATCTACAATTAAGACTGCCTATAAGACTGACCATTCATTAATAAAATTATCCTTAGAAATAAAACCAATAGAAAAAGAGCAGGGCTATTTTAAGATAAACAATTCATTATTATTAGAGCAGGAGTATCAAGAAAAAATAAAAGATGAAATAAAATGTACTTCAAGAGTGAACAAAGATTGCACACCCGATATTTTATGGGAACTTATTAAGGGTACCGTCCGAAATGAAACAATAAAATATGCAACTTATAAAAATAAGATAACAAAAATGGAAGAACATGATCTTCTAATTGAAATAAAAATTCTAGAAACAAAGCTTATTAATGACCCAACCGACATTGATGGAATTACAGAAAGCATAATGGATAAAAAACAGAAATTAGAGAGTATATATGACAAAAAAATAGACGGTAAAATCTTAAGGTCAAGAGCAATACATATTGAACAAAATGAAAAGAATAACATTTAGAAAAGCATAGGGCTAAGAAAAAAGCTATACATAAATTAACCATCAAGGAAAAGAAATAAAAGGCAAAACAAAAATCCTAAATGCCGATGTAAACTATTACTCAAAGATTTATAAAAAGTCCCCAATTAACAACAACTCAATTAACGAATTTCTTAATAAGCCATTAAATACGCTAAACGAAGCAGAAAGACAAACATGTGAAGGGAAGTTAACCGAGTATGAATGTTGATTAGCCTTAAAAGAAATGCAAAACAATAAAAGCCCTGGCTCTGATGGCTTAACTGTAGAGTTTTATACAATATTCTGAAACGATATAAAAACTTTTCTTGTCAATTCCTTAAATTACTCTTTTGAAAATGGTTCACTAACCCAGCTTCAAAAACAAGGCGTTATTACATTGATCCCCAAACCAGGAAAGGATATAGATGATATTTCAAATTGGAGACCAATAACTTTGCTCAATTTAGATTACAAAATAGCTACAAAATCCATTGCAAACCGAATAACAAAAGTATTGCCATCAATAATTGGTGATGATCAAACTGACTTCGTGAAAAACAGGTATATTGAGGAAAATGTTAGGACAATTTTTGAAGTAATGAATATATACAAGATCATCAAAAACCAGGTCTGTTTTTTTTGCAGATTTCGAAAAAGCATTTGATTAATTAAATCACGAATTTATGCTTAAATGTATAGATCGTTTTAATTTTGGCAGTGAGTTTATCAGTTGGATAAAATTATTTTATACAGATATCTCAAGTTTGATAATAAACAATGGACACCTATCAGAGTCATTTCAGAGTCACAAAGGAGTAAGACAAGGTTGTCCATTGTCTACATCTATTTATATTGTATGCTTAGAAATACTCTCAAATTATATCAAACTTAACCAAACTACTATCAGTCTAATGGTTTTACGTCTGTCTTTTCGGATGATTCCGCGCACTTTTCACGTACACACGGAATCACTGTCGATGGCAACCTTTCTCTATTGTTGACTTCAATTGACCTTCTGTGCATTTTGAATCGTCTGTGTTGTATGTTGGTAACTGCCGGACTATACGCTTTTAAATTGTCGAACATTTTCATCTTTTCATTGGTTTCAGTCAGTGTTTTTTCACATCCCATACAACATTCTGTAACGCGCCTCAATTCAATTTCACCCGTTGACGTCATGACGTTGTTTCCGTTTCATTATCTGTATAGATAAACATAGTGCTAATTTGATAGCGAATAAAGTAAACAACACCATATTCTATGGAAATGACCCCATGACGTTGACGTATGATGTGTTATATTTGCGTGAATTTTAGTCACACATAAGACTTTAAAAACGGCATTGTTTCAGGAGAACGAAATATGAAAAGTGCCTTAATTTTGGTGTGCCGCAACCACGTGTAGTAGCGTTGCCAAGGGTACCGTTAATTGTCGCATAAGTTGGCGGATTTTTATTCCGTTCTATATTTCAACTTCAATCATGTTGATCATCCTGATAGTGAAGTTTCATCAATATTTAACGAAAAATAAATAATTTATAAGCAAATTACACGAACTTCGCGATCACCCCTCGAATATCTGGAATCTCTATTAATGAAGAAGAAATAAAACAAACATATTTTGCAGACGATGCAACCTTTATGTTAGACGGCACAAAAGAATCTTTTGAATCACTAGTAAAAACGTTAAGCGAATTTAGTTCAATATCTGGACTGAACCTCAACATATCTAAATCAACAGTTCTTAGAGTAGGAACTCTAAACAAAACAACTATAACATATTGTGAAAACAAACAGTTTATATGGACTTCAGAACGTGCAAAAACACTTGGAATGATATTTACTACAAACATAAAGCTAAATACTGAAATCCACTTAGAACCTAAGATAAAAGAGTTCCATGCATGTCAAAAACAGTGGCAACACAGAAAATTAACCCTCATGGGCAAAATAATTGTAATAAAAACGTTTTACTTAAACTTATTTATCCTCTCACGGTATTACCAAATCCACCAAAAACAGTTATTGAAGGAATCGTTAAAGCTATATTTAGTTTTCTTTGGAATGGCAAGCCTGACAAAATTAAAAGACTCCAACTTTATCAAACATATGAAAATGGGGGTTTGAAATTAACTTACACAGAATCTTTCATTCAAGCAACTAAATGCAATTAGGTCAAAAGATATGTCAATGAAAAAAATATAGGTAAATGGAAGATTTTCTTTGACAATAAACTAAAACAATATGGAAATGAACTGATTTTTAAATGTCATATAGAGACAAAAGATATCCGCATTCCAAATTCTAAAAAGATTTTGAATGATGTACTCAATGCATGGTGTATTATCAATTCTAAATTTAAAGCAAATGATAACAAAACAACGAAATGTATAGGTAAAGAAAATCTATGGAACAATTCAAATTTGAAAATTGATTCTAAAACTGTTTTTTATAAGAACTGGCATGATATGGGAATTAAATACTTAGAACATATATATGACTATCGCAAAAGAACGTTCTATAAATTGAATCATTTACAATATCTGTATGGAATTCCGAATGTAGATCTATTAAAATATATGACATTAGTGCATTGTATACAAAATAAGTTAAAAATTGCCCTAAAAACAGAACGTTATAAAGATAACACAAATAGACAAAAAGAATTACTTTTAATTCATATAAAAAAGACAATGCAAGTGAACAAATTCTTATATTGTCTACAAATAGAAAAAGGAATAAAACCAAAAAGTGAAGTAAACTGGAACGGAACATTTCAAAATGAGGTTGAACTGAACTGGAAAAAAACTATACATGCTACCTAGGCAAAGTACTGGAGATATTACTCTTTAGGATTTTAAGTTTAAGATAAATACAAGAATAATTCCTACAAATAAACATCTTTATTTATGCAAAATTGTTGATTTCTGGGAATGCCATGTTGTTCATGTTGTATAGAATCAATGCCATGTTGTTCAACATCTATAGAATCAATTCAATAATTATCTATATTCAAAATCAATAACTTTTCGAGTAAACAAACTAGATGCCATACTGGGAAATACTGAGCTAATAGTATACACAAGGCAAATAAACTATCTACTGATATTAATGAGAAATTTTATTTACAGAATGAAGTGCAGGAAGATTATTCAAATGTTCTCGGTATTTAAAAATTATCTTTCATGTAAATTAAAAATTGAGACTGAAATTGCACTAAATAATAACACATATGAGTCCTACTGTCACAAATGGAACACATTTTCAATTACATAATCGTATACTGTCATTATGGTACAGTAAATTAACATTAATGCAAAGATAAACTAAATAAAAAGAAATAAATAAAAAAAACTCTCTGTTTCCTATTTTTGAATATCTTAGTTATGAATATGAGTATGTGTTATTTTGTACTGTCTGTAAATGTATTGTTTAATGATAATAGTTTAATGTATGTATTTGTATAGAACGTAACTGTATATGGTTGTCTGTAATGCATGAGAGTGTGAGAAAGAAAACCTTAAAAACACGTTGAGTACATTTTTGTTAAAATTGTTATATATAATTATGCATGAATGTATTTCAAAGTAAAAAAGAATGAGAAAACAAACTTACTCCGACAGCCTGAATTGTCCTCAACTGAAAATGTCTTCGCTGTAATTGACCAATTACAAATGGAAAACCTATCTCATTACAAATTATCAATAAAAGTGTAAAAATTATACAGAGAAAACAATGTACACAGTGGTGCGGGGTTTGTGTCATTTCCGAGCATGCTGCAGTAATGATGAGGATGTTTGTTTCTCTTTATCAATATTAAAACGTAAATAACATATGTGATTGTAGCTAAAACAATTGTCTCTAATCAGATATAAATGCATTGCTGCAATTACATCAGTCATGCGGGCAACTTTCGATTTGTGTACGCCCGTATTGCTAACAGTGCATCAACGTTTTACTGAACGCTGTTAATACATCGTTGCAATGTTCGACCGACAAAAGCGACCATGTCATCGTACTGTTTGATACAGCATTGTTGCCAGTTAGAACCCACCAGACGCGCGTAGAACCATACAGCTTTGGAACTATGCAGGGATCCAAGATTACTGTTTGCTCAATTTCCAAATAAGTAAAACGTTGATACAATGCTAGTATTGCCTAAGGTGTTATATTTGCGAACAACATTAAGCATACAGTACTTATAACAACGGATGGGCAATAACATACTCGTATTATTATCCAAACATCCTATACAAAAAATATTGTCAAGAACCTGTTTTTAAAAATAACTATTTAATGTACATGTAATCAAGAATTGCGGTTTCATTAAAATGATATTGGATTAGTCCGGAGTTATCATTGAAAATTAATGCTAATGTATTGTTGATTACTTTTTCCGATATGCTTTCTGTATAACTGTAGGAAGCTGTCCAAACATGCATGATGGTGCATGTTCCGTTAATGTATTGTATTTTATATTTATCAATCACATAGATAATGGGATATGTCAACAGTTTGTAAATGACAGATGGGTGCAGACCTTGTGTCGACAGAACTGTATTATATTCGGAGACGCTCCGTCAATGCGCCAGCCTCCATGATTGTATCAACGCGCGTGGTAAGTTAAAGATACAGAACTAAACGCGAGGTTAACGTATTTAGTCGATGGTGTAACGCGATATCAACTCGATATCCAAGTGTAAGTTATGTATGTAATTTGTATTATAGTTTGTGTCATACCAAGTGCAGTAGTACATTTATCGCACGCATTTCCAGTACATAATTGTCATTGCGCTCTCATCCGCCGTAACTACATGTATGATACAATATATTGTTGTCTACGCTATAGTTAACAAAGGCGAGTTTGTGTTTGTTTCCGTTTACATGCATTTTTGGAGAATTGACAATTACATGTAACACACAATTCCTTGTGGCACGTTCAATGTGCTCTCCTTTTAGTCGATGTATACAAGTGACAAGACAGCATTCAGTACTCAAGTTTAGCTAAACTGTTTCAGAATAGCAACATAAGTACTAAGTAATTATACAGCCATGTAAAGTGAACACGATCTCATCTTGTCAGTAGCTCAAGTTCACGAAGCATCTAAAGGGAAAACTTTTAAACTTACCGTACATCTATCAGCTAAACCGATAACTCAAGTTTATCAATTGTACATACTTGAGTAGTTTAGAAGCATTATGTAAAGAGCTACATGGGTTATTCATCGTTGATTAGGAAATATGTGCATTTAAATGTTTTAACTTAAGTCAAAATAGTTAAGTTTTCCCTCAAGATCCTTCTTGAATACCAGCCCAGATAGCTAGATCACGATGTCTGCATTATAAAGGGAGTTTTTTGCAATGAATAGTTCCCAATTGATGGACATTGTTTCAATGTTTTTTTTATAATGATATTAATTATAATATGCCTTTATTAATAAAGACTGTCCGAGTTTGGTATCGTGTTTTTATACCTGTTTAATTGTTTGTTCTCGTTCATTTTGACATTTATGCCGCCACACAATATAATGTGGATTTATTTGAAATATAGTTCGATTGCTTGTTTGTGCTCGACAGGAACATTCGTAAGTGGGTGGCCATTCATTTGTTTTCATTTTCCCTTGCTGATAGGCCAATGACTTCGAGGAAGGGGTAAATGTGACAGTTAAGTTGAGTGCTGCCTTCCCTGTCTGACTTAATATAATCTTTATGCGAGTATTTTGTCCGCTATCGACGTTGCCATGGTGCGTGTTAGCAACATCTCACTGTGCAGGAGAACATGTAGCGGACATCCTGTTTATCACGTGATCACGTTGATTGATTACTTATATATCTAATTACGGAACAGATAAGACTTTCTTTTATTGGCATTCGGGCGTTATGATGAATTCGTTTATTGCTTGCCACCGGAAGGTGTAATAGAAATAAGTTAATCCATACATACCGGTATCTATAAATGGAATATGTAGCCTTGTGGTCGAGAGCTTGTTTCCTTCTTCTTGGATTCGTATTTATGCGATCGTCTAAGACAGTCGTTAGTGGTGCGTGGCCATCCGGTTTCTTCATTCCCTTCAAGCGGCGATACCTTAGCTCTAACCGAATAGGTTTCTTGGTTCTTTAACGTTCCCGGTGTATAGCACGCAAGACTATCTCTTTCAATCCAGTTTCATCTGTAAATGGGTTGGAAACACTGTCAAGCGTTTCAAAACTGTTTTAAAAATCGCCAGAGTCCAGAAAGAATCGAACCAGGGACATCTCGTTCTGTAGTCAAGATCGTTTCCTACTCAACCACCAAACAGTTAAGCCTATGTCCCACTGAGGAATTCCACATCGGCGAGGTTCTCTCGATTTCTTCCGATACCACCCGATTCATCAAAATTCCTACACTGTCTCATGGCTTCCCCGAAGCCTCCCATAGACAACGAGGAACCTGTTCCCGAAGTCCTGATAGCTCATTAATTTAAATCGGGAGTACATCGCCGAGGCAAAATATGCTCAGTGGACAGATGTTACTAAAGCCCGCATACCGTACCCGACTGTTTGACGATCTTACTAAAAGCCCACATACCGTTCCTGACTGTTTGACGATCTTACTAAAGTCTTGATGTTACATCAGGTATCGTGTTCATCATGTTATTTATTATGGAGTCTGAATATGTTGTCATTATATGCCTATGTATAGCTGTATCATTCAACCCAATTGGACTCCTGATAATGTATATAATCAACGATGCCGTGACGTCGTTTATATGTCGACGCTGTCTAACAAAATTCGATGGTAACTTAATAATTAGTGTCGAAATAAATGTGATGATGATAGTTCACCAAAAAATGTCCATACAATACATATCTGATACAGCTATGTGGGACTGTGTTTTACAACACGCAGTCTATGGCACAGACTGTAGGGGAATAGTATAAATGGTAATGTGCAGTTATTTAATAATACTTATCTGGACGCAGCTACCCATTACATTTGATTCTGTTCATGACCTAACCAATCATATGGACCTGTGGGAATTGTGGAGTCGTAATGAAATGAGATAAAAAATTGTAGCCGTAACAGGATTATTTTAGCATACGAATATATTATTGCCAGGAACTGTTGATATGTTCTTAAAACTCCCGCATCATACGCGGGTATATTTCATCTCCTGTATCGTGTATTTTACAGGGAAGACAGCACTGAATAGAAACATCGGGACACGAAAATATCGGACAGGGAAGACAGCACTGAACAGAAACATCATGGCACGGACATATCGGACAGGGAAGGCAGCACTGGACAGAAACAGCAAGGCACGGACATATCCGACAGGGAAGGCAGCACTGGACAGAAACATCAGGTCACGACAATATCCGACAGGGAACACCGCACAGAACAGAAACAGCAAGTCACGAAAAGTACAAGAAGTGCACTCATGAAATAACGTGTAAACCACAATGACAAACTTACTAATAAACAGCTACATTATTTATTTTAAGGAACATTTTTTAAACAATCATGAAGTGTTTTAGCCATTAATCAAGATATGCATTTCATGAACACGATTCTGAACGTCACGAACTTTATTCGATGGAACAGTTAAAAAATAGTCACGAATGTTCTCAATGATTCTCAAACTTCCTCAAGATTATGAATTAAATCGTGATTTCAATGTCAAATGAGAAACTATTGAAATTTTTTACACGCGTTCCTAGAATTATGTAATTTGTGTTAACACGTCTTGTTCTTTGCTACAAGAAAACCGCACCATCAGCAAACTACGTAGAAAACACATTAACCGTAGATTCTTTGTGAAGTTTCTGGTTGCTCTGAAATGTAAACACATTTTGAGTATTTGCCCGATGAATTATACAGGTAGTCACAAGGGCACTGTTTTACCATGGAACTTCCGGAAATCTTAGACTAATGCTCATATTTAAGTACATGACTTTAACTACTAATGTCTCGATTGGATGCGATCAGAATGCCGTTAAAATATTTAAAATATAATGTAGTTAGAATACACTTCAATGGATGTTCGTTATTTCACCCGACTTCGAATAATATACCAGATATATATAGCGCCTTTTTCATGCGATCGCACGTTCAAAGGCACTTTACCCATGTTGCAGCCACAAGGGCGCAGGTGCATCTCGAAAGTTTTGAACATGAGCCGGAATTAATAGAATGCACTAATAATGATAACAGAATTAGAATGAATACGGGCAGAATATGTAGATGTACTTCGATACACCTCGAATATTATTTCTGACGACATTCCAGCTTATTTCGTTGCCGTGTGTTCTGGAGTATGTGAAAACATTCAAAGTGACCAGTATAAAAACTATTATATGAAATACACACAGAATACAGTCAGAATACATTTCGAACATACAAGAGCGTGCCTCGAAATGCTATATTCGTTTCGCATACCGACTCATTCCGACTCTCGATTGATAGGGGTATAAGTCAATAATATTGTCAGTATTCAAATATTCCGATTACGCATCGTATTCGAAGTTTATAAGGCAATTCCTTAGACACCGTTTGTGGTCCAGAGGGAGTTGACAAGCGCGTCATTATTCGCGTGACACACGGAACTATCATACAGTCATAATATTTTATGTTGCTATAAAATCATCGTTAGCGTCTTCCTGTAACGACTGATAACGAGGAAAATTCCATTCCAGGGAGATGAATAGGAACCATAAACGGTATAATGTCCATACTCTACCATACGATTACCATTGTCTCCATAAATGACGGACCGATACATGGGGTTCTGATGACGACATTCGCCTTCTCAATAGCCTAGTAATAGAGCGTCTGCTTCAAGTGCGGGAGGTCCCAGGTTCGATCCCAGGTCGCGTCATACCATAGACGAAATAAAAACGGCACCATTTATTCCCTTGCTAGACGCTCGGCATAAAATGGAATCTGGATTCTCTTCCCACATCCTCGTGTCGATCGACAACATCAGGAATGAGGTGTCGAATGATTTAAATCATTATTCTCATCAGACAAAGATGTTCTATATGTGACTGTTTACTTTCCCCCAGAAAATTCTCCCTTCTACAACAATGTGGCCGTCAGGGGTTTATAGAAAGCTTGGAACATACTTTAGTAGAAAGCAATTTGTTCGACTATGATCTGCTATTGTGTGGTGATTTCAATGCTCGTACTGGAGCTGAAAAAGACTTTGTTGTGGACATTCAAAATGTACCAGAGCTGCTAGAATACAATGATTTATTAAATGGCGGCATTGACATTGAAAGGAACTCATTAGATACAGTTGTAAACAAGTATGATCGACAATTACTAAGTTTTTGCAGGTCGTTTGGTTGTTATACTATCAATGGCCGATTTTGTGTTGATGCTAACAGTGGAGATTATACCTTCATTAATTATAATGGATGTAGCGTCATTGACTATTTCATTGCATCTAAAAGTTTGTCATGTATGATTGATTCATTTGAATCATGTCTTCTCCTGAGAGTAGTCACTTTCCATTACATTTGAGCTTTAATTGCAAATCAGAAGTTCCATCAACTACTGAATCAGTTTCACATAATCACATTAATAACTCCGTATATTATTGTATTAGAAATGAAAATAACTGCGATTTTAACAATCTTCTATTAGATAGTCTGATAGATGGCGAGTTAGGTATAGTGAATAACCTGCTTGACAGTGATACCCCAATTGATGAGATTAGTGTCAAACTTGAGTCTGGTGTCTTCAATTCAGCTGAAAGCTACAGGAAAAAGAAAAATAACAATACCAGAAGACGTGGTAAAGGCTGGTTTGACAGTAAATGTAAACAAGCAAAATGTAAGAGTAAACTAGCACTTAAACGTTTTAAATAAAAGAGCGCGAAGTGACAATTATTAACATGAATGTCTACAAGGTAAATCAATTTACAAAAACATGTGTATATATAGTGACAGGAATGGAACAAACGTAAAGTAAAACAAATTCAATTTTCATTAACAAACTCAAAATACTTTTGGAAGGAAATTAAACGTTTATGTGATAAACCAACTCGTAAGTCCAATATCAGTTTAGATGCATGGTATGAACATTTTAGTTCAGTGTTTGCTTCCAATAATAATGAAGATGAGTCAATGATAGACAATAATCCAATACCTGGTGGTGACATAAGCTATTAACAATCTTATAGCTAACAACTCTACATGTGGTAATATTGTTCCCATAAATATTATACATGGGTGTGATGTTTTGTTACCATTGATAAATAAGCTTTTAAATAGACTTTTTGCTCTAGGTAAATTCCCTACTAGTTGGTCAGAATGTATTATGATACCTTTACATAAGAAAGGAAGTTACAACCAACCAAATAATTATAGAGGTATAGCACTGCTAGATGCATTAAGTAAATTTTATACTTCTATCTTAACCAGAAGATTAACATTTTATACTGAAGCTTTTGAAAAACTTTCTGAGTCCCAAGCTGGTTTCAGATCAGGGTATTCAACCATAGATAATGCCTTTGTACTATATTATATTTTCAACAGGTATTTGAATTTTAAAGGCAGGCCAATTTATGTTGCTTTTATAGACTTTCAGAAGGCTTTTGTCTATCGTCCAATTTTATTTGACATATTATGTAAAAATGGTATAAAACACGTGTAGGTGTTACTGAATCTCCGGCAGGGCTGCCATTTGAGCCCAATACTGTTTTCAATGTTTATTAATGAAATGCATACTGTTTTGAGTGAGCATGGTGTCTGAAGAATACAGTTGCTTCCTGACATTACATAAAGTTTTCTTTTAATGTTCGCAGAAGACATTGCATTGACAGCTGATACTGTTTCAGGTCTTCAGAAACAGTTAAAGATATTATATACTTTTTGTTCGGACAATAAACTTAATGTAAATATTTCAAAGCCCAAAATACTGGTATTCAAAAGAGGTGGACTATTGTCAGTGAGAGAGGGGTGGTTTTATAATGGCAATATTGTAGAAACTGTAAATGGTTTCACCTATGTTGGTGTATATTTCACAAATAGATTGTCGTTATATAAAATGTGTGAAGCTATGGATGTAAAGGCAAAAAGAGTCCTTATCCATTTGTTATATTCATTCCATTTGATACTAACAAAACATTATTCACAGTGTTTGATGCTAAAGTTGCATCGGTGATACTGTATGGATCAGAACTCTGGGGCCTTAACATATTTGATTGTATGGAAAATGTTCAGATATATGCATGTAAAAGATTACTGAATGTGAATACAAATGCATGTAATGATGCAGTGTTATGTGACACAGGCAGATTACCAATGTATATCGTAAAAACGGTCTTAAGACATGTACTTTCCTGGAAAATGAGTGGCTATCATTTCTGGCCAAACTTGTAACTACAGAAAGTAACATCATTATTGTTGGGGATGTAAACATCCACCTTGACACCCTTTCAAACCCAGAGTCTGCCAAGTTCACCAGTGTACTTGAATCTTGCGGCATGCAGCAGCATGTAACTTGGGCAACTCACGTGGCTGGACACACATTGGATGTGGTTATCACCAGAGACACTGACACTACTGTTTCACAAGTTGAAATATCGGACCCTGGACTCCCTGATAACAGTGGAAAGACGTCACGTGACCATTTTGCAGTAGTATTTAAAGCATGCGCTGCTAAACCTGCTCCTGTGAGAAAAACTGTGAATTTTAGATAGCTAAAATCGATTGATGTCAATGAATTCAAAAGAGACATTCAATCATCAGATGTTTTGAAAAGCGGGCTGCACATTTCCGATGTTGATGAACTTGTTGAGGTGTATACCAATGGACTGTCATCACTCATTGACAAACATGCTCCCCTCAAATCTAAAACCATTGTTTTAAGACCTTCTTGTCCTTGGTACACTGAAGATCTACATGACGCCAAACATCTGAGGCGTAAACTTGAGCGAAAATGGCGAACCACTAAATTAACGATAGATCATGAAATATATAGAAATCAATGTTCGGCAGTCAACAAATTGCTAAAACAATCTAAAGTAACCTTTTATGCAGATAAGGTAGAGGCATGTGGTCGCGATCAGAACGAGTTGTTAAAGATAACTAAACATCTGATGGGCGATGTTAAGGAAGTGGTGTTACCATCTAATAAATCGGCCAAGTTGCTTGCACAGGACTTCAGTGACTTCATCAACAAAATTGAAGGAATACGAACTGAAATTGCCTCCACTACTCAGTCAACCCAACATGGTGACACTGCTGAATTCGACACACCTTTTCGAGAAGAGCAACTATCTGAGTTTTCTCCGACTTCAGAAAAAGAAATCCGGAAACTGATAAATAGATCACCTAGTAAATCATGTGAGCTTGACCCAATCCTAACATGGTTGTTGAAGGATTGTTTAAATGAACTACTGTACAATCTCCATGAAGAACGCCAATCAGCATATAGAAAATTCCATTCTACTGAAACTGCTTTACTTCGTGTGCAAAATGACATCCTTTGTTCTCTAGACCAGAATAAAGCTACTGTCCTCGTCATGCTTGATTTATCAGCAGCATTTGATACCATTGATCACACCACCCTCCTACACCGACTTGAAAATCATTTTGGTATAGTAGGCAAACCATTGGAGTGGATGAAATCCTATCTGTGTGTCCGTTACCAGACTGTCTGTATTGATGGTGAACCAGTACTAATGAATTATAGCGTACCTCAGAGCTCTGTGCTTGGTCCCAAAAACTACACCATGTATACAAAACCAGTGGGTGCAATCTGCAGAAAGCATCAACTGCAACATCATTTCTACGCTGATGACTCCCAGTTGTATATGGCATTCCAACCGAAGGATTGCGTTTCACGCGATGAGACACTGCAACGAATTGAAGCATGTCTGAAGGATATATTGCCCTGGATGAAGACTTAATGCAGACAAAACAGAGGTAATCCTGTTTGTTCCGAAACGGAATACCAATGCTGCCGAGAATATCACAGTGAAAGTTGGTGACGCTGTGATCAGCCCATCATCAGTGTTGAGAAACCTTGGTGCCATGTTGGATTCACACCTGAATATGGATAAACATGTAAACTCTGTCTCCAGGTCTTGTTTCATGCAGATCCGACAAATAGGTCAAATCAAACAATATTTGACAGTTGATGCAACAAAATCCCTCATAAATTCTTTAGTAACGTCAAGACTGGATTATTGCAACTCATTACTGTGTGGCTCCCCAAAAACCATTTTGAACAAACTACAAAGTATTCAAAATACAACTGCCCGCCTCATCGCA
The DNA here is from genome assembly GCA_947247005.1 of Spisula solida. Classification (NCBI taxonomy): domain Eukaryota; kingdom Metazoa; phylum Mollusca; class Bivalvia; order Venerida; family Mactridae; genus Spisula; species Spisula solida. The sequence goes on along the minus strand of OX365958.1, from coordinate 39,213,846 downwards.
CGGATACCGCGATACAACCACATCACTCCTGTGCTCAAGGATCTTCACTGGTTACCGTGGAGTACAATTTATTGACTCATGTTTACAAAGCACTACATGGAAAGTCCCCAGGCTACATCAGAAGTATGTTGGAAATATATACTCCACAAAGACAGTTTAGGTCACAAAATGACTCTATTCTTCTAGTTGTGCCGAGGATGAGGACTGTATCGTACGGTGATCGATGTTTCATGGCTGCAGTACCGAAGCTCTGAAATGCACTGCCAACAGCACTCAGAGATAGTAAAACACTACCATCATTCAAGAAAGCGCTAAAAACGCACTGTTTTACCAAAGCATATTCTGGCTGATGATTAGTTTGACTTTTCAAGGGTCTCCTAAAAGGTAGTACATTGTTCTTGAAACACTAGTACAGTAATAAATAAATCGGGGGTCTCCTGCCTCCTTAAAGGAAGTATCACTATTCCTTTGGAGTTAGTTTCTCGTGGCAGTGGTATGTGACGCTGCTCTTGAAACACCCATTTTAGGGGGTATTTGAGGGAGGATTTTAGCCTTAAACATTAATATATTTATTATATTATTATTTATATACATTTGTTGTTATGTTTGCATGCATATATCTATGTAAAATTGTTTTAACCATGTCTTAAATGTGATTGTAAAGCACTTTTGAGCGTGTAATTACATGATAAAAGTGCTATATAAATATGGTATAATAAATAAAATAAATATATTTATGCTTCCAAACGATGTATTAAGTATGGGCTGTGTATTTCAGCTATGTCTCGTACAAGATATGTGCGCTTATGTTATGAAATGTTACTTCATTATGACGAATTAGGATATAACAACTAGGTATCGAGTGTTAGACATAATTTCTGTTCAAATGGCTTCGGTTATGTTTGGTATAGTCAACATGTTGAAAATACCCAACATTTTCTACACCAGTACATACTGGCACTGACTGACCAGTATAAACAAATGTGGGCTGCTAAATATTTAGACAATAGTAAACTGTTATACTATACCATTTGTATACCCCTATTTGGTGTTGAAAATTATATACCTGATATAGAAATTCCAAATTTTAGAGCAAGTCTGGCTTCCTTCCGATGTTCTAGCCATGGTCTCATGGTAGAACAAGGCAGGTACTTTAATATCACGAAGGAACATAGAATGTCCATACTGTGAGAGCTTTGTTGAAGATGAATATCATTTCTTTATGGTGTGTCCTTTATATACCGAAATTAGGTCTGCATGTATTTCAGCATACTATATTAAAAATGCTACTATACACACGTTCTATTTGTTAATGCCATGTACAAATACAAAAACTATTAGAAATTTAGCAATGTTTATATGTGTCAATGACTGCAGAAATCAGGCCAGACGCTAAAAAATTACAATTTGAGTTTTTTTCATTATCTTGAAGAACAGCATTTCAAGAATAAATTCTGAAAATTTCAGATGATTCTGGTGATTATTTTTGATTTTACAGCAATTTCTTCTTATCATCACTCAATGCCAACAAAATGATGAAAATATTGAACGGCTGGAAAAAACCTATGAATCCTTCAAAAGGAAATATCCAAGCTCTTCTGTTCTTTCTTTGTGAATTAAACACCATGTAACATCATCAAGTTCATATATTGTTTGAACAACTAGCATCCGTTCGAAACCACGGTTACTATGACAATTTTACATATTATAATAGTTACCATGGCAACAGTACTTCAACAACAATCCGAGTGACTGTGAATGAGATTTTTGGGCTTTTTGGTACAAAATAAGCACTGTATCATTGTCTGACATTTATTAAGTGAAGTTTCTGATACTTAAGCACACACTGATACATTTAATGATTACATAATATTGAAAAAATGCTGTTTCTAAGTAACACTGTCTTAGTGCAAAACTATGACTTTCAGTAACATACATTAAACATTAAAACAGTGTTAACTATAGTACAACAATAAACAAACAACAGTTACTATAATTACAACTCTTTTATTTTCACAAAAATAATTTTATTATCATCTGACAAAATAATAACATTTTTTTGGTTGCCTAGCAACAGGAGAGAAAATGACAACATTCTTCATACATTTAATCTAAGGAAGTACAAAATGTATTTAATTGTAAACAATTCTGAGGGCAACTTTAGAACAATATTAAAGCTTCTGCTTGTACTTTTAACAGAATATAAATGTTGGAATTTGAATTTTAGGTTAACATGTTAAATTATGAAGCTTTTGATGCATTTACAATAATAAAGAATGGAGCATCATTTACCTTCCATTTAGACAGGTTGTAGAGAACTACATGTAAGCATGGTATATACTATATACAAGTAATATTCAAGCTGATCCACACATACTCTTATCATAACAATACTGTATATGCATTTTGAAACATGCAAATGTCCTTGACAACGGATTGAATAGAATATTTTGCATAGCAACAGTAAAAATTAAGAAATACTAGACCGTTTCAGGTGGTTTTGTACTCAATTGTTCTCTTAATTGTTGTATTAGCCCATTATTTATGACATATTATTGTATAGGTACAAAACTACAGTCCAGGAAATCATAATAATAGAATACTTGACAAGTGAAGTCATTTTAAACCAGTAGTAGCAGCAGAAACACTATATCAAAATGAAAAAAGAACCAACTAAGTATAAAAACCTACATTAAAATGATTTTAGAAATCAAGATATGAGATAACATCAACATTTGCATAGATTGTTACTATACCTGTGCAATAGCACCATAGTAGTAGATTACATATGTACATGTATGTACATGATATGCAAATCTAAACTCATAACAGGAACATGCTTCAACTTAACAGAATATACCTTATCTCTTTGAAAATAGTTTATCTTTGACTTGAATAAGTTAAAATTATTCAAATAGTTTTTTAATATTATTACAGTTCTTCAAATGTTATTTGTAAGCATTTTCTACAGCTAGAACAATTCAGGTAGAAATGACATCCACTCATAACTTGTTTATTCCCACCAATGGCCAATTGATATGCTTTGTCATCTGAACTGTTTCTGTAATCTCTGTCATATGGTTTCTGTATCAATGTTTCTGAAAGGAAAACGGATATCTATACTAAACATTTTTACACAATTTACAAATTTTAGTCATAAAATTATGTTTCATATAGTGAAAATTACACAGTTCAAGCTGGGCATCATATTCATTAATCAAAAGTCCTGATAAAATAAGGATATGTATTGGAAGGACAACTGATGCTGTGGCATATTGCATTTTTCTTTAGGCCTAATATTAAAAGAATCTTAATTAAACCATGCATTTAACATCTGTGCAGCATCTAAACATGAATGGTCAGCTGCTCAACTACAGTCTAGTATTTTTAGATCTATGTTTATAATTTATCATTTTATTTTACAAAAGAAAATATAATTTGAAACTTATTATTGATAGGCTGAATATTGAAAACAGATACTGAAATAATATGCCTAATGTCTTATATATACATGTTCATGTATTCCATATAATTCTCTTGTCCTAATCCAGTTTTGTGGATCAACCACTTCATAATAAGCACTCTGAGCAGTCATGTCTACAGTATAACAACTGGTATTAATGTCGTTGGCACAATAACCATGGCAAAGAATTAGTGATATGAAGGATTTACTTATGAAACTGTAATAACTGGATCAGTTGCATACCTGAGACAGAGTGGCCTAGCTCAGTCTCTTCACAGTAAACTCCAAATAACAGACATTTTCATGTGTTCTTCAATGAAAGTTCTTGTAGTTCAAGATCAATGATGGAACATCCTGAAAAAATATAAATAAAATTCATGAGGAGCATATAGATCTCAATTATAATCATCTGCAATTCGCCTTTTAGAACATCTGGACAAACTGGTAATACTATCCACAAAACAAACATCTTGTATGCATACTAAACTGTTGTAGAGATGTGTGTGGTTAGATAGCCACCCGGTTAAATCCGGATGAGCCACATGCACATTAATTATGTGCATTAGCCCCTCAGTTTACAACAACTGTGAATTGACCCTGTGAGTTTGAGCCTTATATTTAGGTAGGAGAGTGTAGGGTAGGCCTACCTGTCTACAAAAAAGGTAGGGATCTAGCTTGAGTCAATAACTCAATTCAGTGTGATATTTACAGGACACTTCAGAGGGGCATGGGGCACTTTCCCTCAGTAAACAGTAGTGTATAAACATTACTGAATTATAAACAGAATGGTTGATCAATTCATTCAAAGAGTATAAAAATACTGTAGCTACTGTAAGTCAAGGTGGGTGGGGAAATGAAAACCAAACAACATGAATAATAAGTTCAGCAGTAAACAATCCTCATGTAGGCTCATGTAGGCTGATAACATTTGTTCTTTGCTATGAATTATGTAGTCTACTTTGCCCTCGCCAACATAAACAACATACTTTTTAGTAAAATTGTACACAGTAAGGGTCTACTTTCGTTTTCTAATTTCATGTCATCAGCGCATGTAACCTCGAAATTTACAATAATAAAATATTAACAAGAAATAAAAGATATGCTTACCTTCACATAATAGCTTCATAACTCGATAACAATCAGATCATACCACCATGAGCGTCACCGTTTATCATTAAACCTTACAATATGCAGTCAATAATCGACAGTACGCCATCTTTGACCTCTACAGCAGTACCCAGTAAAAGGGGAATAACTCTCAAAACAATGGCTAGACAACACTAAAATTTTCATGAGAGGTTGCCGAAATATTCTTGGGTGGTGAAAAAAGCAGGTACACAAACTTAAAAAAACATTTTCAACCAGATGATCTTGAAAATATCTGTTAATTAATTAGAAAATCCGCGAAAACACAATGAACGTCTTTGACGTCATTTTTCTAAAAATAGACGTTACCGCGTCTGGCCTGATTTCTGCAGTCACCGTCACATATATTCATTCATATATAGATGGAACCTATTAACATCTAAGGTTGAATATAAACGTTTTTACTATTACATGCTATAAGTATAAATATTGTTTTTATACATGCTATAACTGTAAACATTGTTTGCTTATAATATTATGTATTTATGTTTACCATACTGTCTATTTATCAAACCTCTACATGTGCTATCACAAAGAAAACAACAGTTTTGAGACACTGAAACTATAAACATTCTTTTCGGACTGCTATTATGCAAAATTCTGGAATAAATTACTACGGGCTGGTATACCATATATCTATATGTATACAATATAATCTATCACAATATGTATATGACTGTAGCAATCGCGGTTAAAATATTTGAGAGGTTTGGACCACATATCCAATTGTTACATAATTGACATTTTACAGCAAATAATAAAAAGATGATAACAAATAGTACAGGGAAGACAGCACTCAACACAAATAACATAGCACGAAAGTCGAAATAAAGAACAATGTACATACTGCTAGTGCTGCACGAGGGTATCATTACGATAAAGCATGTTTAAGCATTCATACGTTCGTTGTACTAAAGGTATATGTCTGTAATATTGGTATCATTTATCGGAAGGCTATCAGACACACAGATGCAACTTCTTAGACGCTATATAGTCGACAGATTAATGGAAATTTATTCAAAGAATTCACAAATCACGCGAAGCTTATCACTTATTGTATTCATAAATCGCATGTGCACGTCAAAAGCAACTTTGCACTTCTAAATAAACAAAACCCTGAATATTTAATGACATCACACAACGAGGTGAAGAAATATCAATTAAATAAAAATTTTAATATCAAAGCCATACTATCTCTCCCAAGACCTTTTCCCGATCATCCAGTAAATAGACTAATTACAAGAAATTAGGATATATTCACTAATGGCCTATAATTGACGACAGAATTTTAAATGTATCTGTCGAAATAATATGCCAAAAATCACTTTTAGTAAAATGTTTGGATGACAAAATACTAATTTTGCAAGAGTTGCTTCCCTTAGATTATAAATTGTGCACTTTTTGTTAACATTTCATTATTTAGTAAACAAAGCAACTAAAGGTTGCATTTCGTTTTCTTCCATCGTATTGTGTTTTCAACCAAAGTGCTCAAAATCGATGGCTTTCCAAAAAGGTTACCAAGTTATTGCTTTTTGAAAATAGCCGTTTATGGCCAAATGTAGCGTTAACAATTTTTAGCGAAGATGGATATATTGAACAAACACGGACTACTAGTATGGGTGAGAATTTGTTGTCCAACCTGCCTTAACTGTCAATCAAGGGCTGCACCAAACAGGACAATCCATAGACTGAGTCTGTTGACATGTGTATTTGGGTATAAAAATGGAAGGTGGTTGCGTTAACGACGCCTTCATTGCTATCAGGCTATGTCGAACGATTTATGCGGGCCAGTATGATTTTTACATTCAGCTATTCCATTCAATCCAAGTGAGTTTATTACGTTCAGACAGACGCAATAAGAAATTAACAGCAACTAACCTTTAACAGTTTACTAAATGAATAACATATAGTATTAATGAAATTAACTCAGTTCGCTACTAGTGTGGACTATATAAGGTTATATAATAATAAGTTGTGCCAAGGTAGCTATTGGTGAGGATACAGTGCCACAGTACATCGGTCACCAGGCGGTTAAATTGTTCATGCCATCATGTTTGCATTTAGCATTTTGTATAAGTACTACTTATGTAATACAGATTTCTCTTGATTCAAACTTCAGATGTAGAATTTATTTCCCAGTGGATCGTCTCACCAGACATAATTGATAGGGTAATTGTTTTTGTAATGCAATATAATTGACTTCACATTACCCTGTGCATTATAATACATGAGTAAATAGATGCACAAGCAATAGAATGTCTAATAATAATTACTTCTGTAGCGTCAAAAAAACTATCTCCGGTAAATTAAATGTTGCATGGAACATTATAAAGTTACAATAAACTATAATTTAGGTACAATATGATCGCGTATCCAATTATCAAACAAGCACCCCGTTGTCGTGTTTATGTAGCTATATAAACTCATTTTCCCTACGTTGTTAGTTTGTGACTGCCCTGGAGGCTCATGCTAAGGCTTTACCAAATCTTTTCTTCGTTTCGCGTCCTCGGACCGATAGGTTTGGCTTCTTGAGAGGAAAGAAACAACCATTTATTTTTAGTTACACATGTACCTGTTTATTATTTAAGCATATCCTTCGATTTGATTCAATGAGATGTGTTAAGATTGTGGGTCATACTAAATATTGACTCGAAATTTAAGCTCAGGATTAGCTTTTATTTCACGTTAACACATTTTTCAATTTATTATTATTATAAGAGTTATTATGATTGACACTGCATGTTAACCATAAAATGTATTATGACGAGTATAAAAGTCGGTAGTCGGTATGACATGTTTTTTTTTGAAGGCTTCATTTTTTTCTCTCAGGTTAGCTAGACAGGTTTTCAAACTTAGGGTGAACGCTAAACAAAAACACGATTTGGTATGGTCTAATGTTCTGTGATTTCTCGTTTTCGCGTACTATTTTTGTGGTCTGTTGTTTCTGCAGAATGCAGTTTTCTCAAAAATAGTTCTAAGAAATGTAGGAAAAACGCTCATCGTACATAGAGATGCAAGTAACGTTTCACAAAGACAATAACTAATCTGACATGGAAGGCAGCATTCAACAGAAAGGGCGTACTTAGCACAAATAATTTCGAGGGCTACCTACAAGACTGCGATAATTGCTTCAATTACTTCAGTCATGCGGGCAACTCTCGATTTGTGATTGTCTCTTACAAGATATAAATGCATTTATCTGGTACAATGATTTCGAGGGTTACCTGCAAGACTGCGGTAAGTGATTGTTGCAGTTACTTCAGTCATGCGGGCAATTTGCGGTTTGTGTACGCACGTATTGCTAACATTGCATCCGGGTTTTACTGAACGCTGTTAATACATACCAAAGCGACCGTGACATTGCACTGTTTGATACAGCATTGTAGACAGTTAAAACGCACCAACGCTTGTAGAACCAAACAGCTTTGGAACTAGGGGGGAATCAAGATAATCTTTTGCTCAATTTCCTAATAATGTAATCTTAGGTATAAGGTCTAGGGAAGTCTCATTGCGTACAACATACAGCATACATTACATATAACAACGGGCAGGCAATACGATATTAATACAAAACAATGACAAGTTTTCTAAAAATCCTATACAAGAAACAGCCAAAATAAAAAAATATGTCGAGAACCTGTTTTTAAAATAATAAAATATTTAATGTAATCAAGAATTGCTGTTTCATTTAAATAATGCTGGATCATTCCGGAGAAATTATTGTAAACTAATGCTTATGTACTGTTGATTTTATTTTGCCGATATGCTTTTGAAACAAGAGTTTGGCGCACTACTGCAGTGCCGGACATGTCTGTATCGAATGTCTCACTCTCCTTCTTCAGAGTCTTTCTCTCAGTCTGTACCTCTGGTCAGACCATGCTGTATCTGCATTGGTATGCATTGGATGCAGCTGCGCCCTTGTGGCTGCAACACTATAATGTAAATTGCCTTTGAACGTGTCTTCGCAGGAAAAGGCGCTTCATAAAACTGGGTTTTTTATTTTAAACATACAAATTTCATCGTCAATAATAAAGCAAATGCTTAAATCACAAGTTCTTAAACGACTCTAGTAATAAAATGCATTACGTTGATATAATAATATATAAATAACACATTGCTGCGAGGGTGATGGTAAATAATACCAACCCGAGAATAGTTATATGACTATTCAAGGGTTGGTATTATTTACTGTCACCCAAGCAGCCATGTGTTATTTATTTTATTATACTGAACAAAATTACAACCATTTTGCGAAATTAAATATCAACAAATGTAAGCAGAACTTAGATTGCCGTTATGATAATTGTCCATGTACAATATCAGTCCGTACAAGTGACTAATGATTTGGTGCTATTTTTAGTAAATCATGTCAGTTTCAACGGTTGAAATTGACAAGATTTACTAAAAATAGCATGCGAATATATACACAAACATATAAATAGCATACGGATACTCTCTAGCAGGGTGTTTTCCGGACTCAAATAGTACAAATTTCTATAAATAGCACAGCCTCGTTTTTACTAGTAGTGATCGAACAAAATATCACATAGTGATCGAACAAAATATCACACGGAAGGTCTATGGGGAAAATACATTGAGAGGTCACGTGAGGTATAATAATATCAAATATAGATTTGAACAATACTACACTACAATGGTATATATACAAATTAATGAGCCTGAATGGTAACTACGAAGGAAAGACAGAGAAATGATGTAAGAGAGATGAGTGGGAGATGAGGCGGTAAAATGAGGACAAATTATCGTCAATATGAAACATAGCTCGTGTAGTATTGTCGTAAAGAATAGCAAGCACGTGTTTTGTGTTGGTTATTGTGCCATGTTTGTCTTTCCTTTTTGTTCGTTTCACTTTGAGCCTTTAGGGACCTGTTATTTCTGTCATCTGTTGTTGTTTCCGTAACACAATTTATTTTTTATTATACTGGGTTGTTAGCTCTGTGATAAACCCCCAACCTGGAGGACCAGGGACATTTTGTTCAAGGTTTCCTTCCTGTATATTGGTTGCCGACCAAGGCTTACGAGTCAGAATCTCCCCGGATTTTGTATCAGAGTTTTCTTCTCCTAGATGAGTAAATCAGACTTTGCAAAGCCAGAAACACTTTTATGTCACTCAACAATGTATGAAAATCTCCTCAATACAGCAAAAGCACCAAATTATAATTATATCAAAGCTGTGTACTATCCATCCTCCTATACGGTTCAGAGTGTTGGAGAATGACCGAATATGACCTTGACAAACAACCAACCTTCCATACCAAAAGCTTAAGAAGAATACTCAGAATATTTTGGCCAAGAACAATTTCCAACGAAGACCTCCTAAAACAATGTAGACAAGAAGACATGGGTACAATACTCATAAGAAGAAGATGGAAATGGATAGGTCATGTGACGAGAAAGGACAACAATTCCATCACGAAGGTGGCACTACACTGGACGCATGAAGGCAAGAGGAAACGGGGAAGACCCAAAACAACATGGAGGCGTACTATCGAGGCAGAGTTGAAGAAAAATGAATCAATCCTGGGGAACAATTGAGAAGATCGCGAAAGACAGACTCCGGTGGAGGTCCTTTGTTGTTGCCCTACATGCCAGAGGGCAAAACGGGCAATAAGTAAAGTAAGTATTTCTGTCCAGTGTTGACCATTCCCAGGAGATACTATTGGGATACAATAATTGTCAGGGTGCTATAGATTTATAATTACTCATCCGTGTATACAAGTCAAGACAACTAAACCAACCTCTAATGGACGAACCTTGTAGTAGAATATGGATCAATACCATACTACCCGCCCCTTCCAAACACCGGCCATCGCGAGTCTTTGAGACTTTCATTTCATGAAAAACAATACGCATTCATAGAACTCGTCCGGCAATAAAAACACCACATTTGATATTAACTCGGTTTCGCTTACAGTACTTATTAAACGCCATCACGAGTTGCGTCTGGCTGAACACCAATGAAATAGTACAAGCAATTGTATCACAATTGTCTCTTCCCTTCGAATAACCTCTCAATTACGCCTAACTCAGTCGAACTCAAACATGCATACACTCAATTACGTCTATACACATCATTTCAGCGAAGCGAGCAATAAATTTAATTAGTGAGCATTCATTCTTTGTATCTATTTATCATAATAAACTTAGTAATATTTAAAAAGCTCTAATTTTAAAGGACTTCATAATGAAGTAAGGCGAATTCAAGAAAACATTACCTTACCTAATCCTCTTTGATCCGGTTCGGATCGTAAGGTTGTCACAAGATATGAAGAAACTATCAAAGTACAATAATAGTATTGTAACTACTAGTAGTCAAAAATCTAGGAAACCAATTGAATCATATTAAATTATGTTCTCGCATTTGACGGAGCATCGTCTGGGAAATATAAAGAATCCACACATACATTTCACGCAGACACACACAATGCTATAAATACACACTTGCATCCTACGCAGCCTCACATAATGCTATACAAACACACTTGAAAGCTACACAGTCACATACAATACTATAAATTCACGTTTGTATTCTACGCAGTCACACACAATGCTATAAATGCACGTTTGCATGCTACGCAGCCACACCAAATGCTATAAATACACTTGCATGCTACGCAGTCAGACACTATATCATAAATGCACGCTTCCATGCTACGCAGTCAAACGGAACATATGAACAATTCGCTCACAACTGGGCGTCATACATCCCAACCATATCTGGCGTACTATCTATCAACCGAGTTGCTTTAAAGGACAAGGAAATGGTTACAAGGCTAAAAAAATTGTCGTTAAAATTGAGAAACATACGAGGTGCTATATATAGTTTTGTATAATTTCTACGCACGCCATGGCGAGATGAGGCCAAGCGGTCTTTGAAACTAACGACAATAGCGACCATACAAGATATTAACTCAAATGGAATAATGCATGTCAGATGTAGAAAAAATAATACGTTCAATAGAAAGATAACAATATGCGGACAGAGATGGCAGCACAAAACTGAAACAGCCGACCTTAGTAGGCACAGAAAAAGCACGATCACACAACACAGCACAATGCTTTAAACACACAACGGAACAAAACAAAATTAAGAAGGTTAAAACTGAATTGAGAAAACTGAATAATTGCATTCAAAAATGTAATACTGGAGAGTTTTGTACTTGAATGTACATGCTCTGTATGTTCCAATGTTTCTCGTATGTGCAGATGGCGTGCTGTCATCTATTTGTTGTAGATGAAAACTATGCGATATAATTATGCTATTGGTAGAGATAATCATAATTTAACATTGAGTGATAATATCTTTAACAATAATGGTGGTGGTTTGCAACATCTAATTGATTTAATTATTCAGAATTGAGACATTTATCGGGAATAGAGAGATTTGGCTTGATATATTGTTCGTGGTAATGCAAGGAGTTTCGTGCTCAGGGCGTATTACATTAATGTTGTTTCGTCTAGAATGACCAGTATGGTCTTTAGGATTTGTACTTCTCCGTGGAACCTAAATGGATGTATAAACTGTTGCATCATTTTAAAAAAGATAATAGAAAATCCGACAAGGCAGCACTCTACTTAACAAATTTAGCACAGAAAAAATATTAAAACATTACAGACACAATGCCCAACACATAACTGAACGAGAAAAGGAACTTGGTCGCTAAGCCCAAATCTCAGCTGTGAAAAAGCTGAATGACCTAGTTTCAGCTATAAAAAAGTTGATGCGTCAGTTAAATTATACCCCCTTAAACTTGAAATTGTTTGAATTGTGGACTGTTCATGCTTTTAAGATTGCTTGTATCACACCTGTGTTTCTCCTGCTCGATGTCCCTTCAGCAAAACAGGGCATCATTGGAAATAAGTGCTTTTACTTGTAAGTCTGACCTTGAAATGTCTAAATAATTACACATACACAACGAGTTCTGGAGAGTGTAAATGGTTGTGTATATGAGATTTAGTGCAAACTTGAGTCGCAAGTGACACTTGTCAATGAACCAAGGCGGAAGTTCAGTTCAAAATACTTTTTTTTTGTATTCCAATGTCTAAGTACAGTAGACATCGATACTTATGCAATTTTGGTTTCGGCCGCACACTTGCGGGAAAAGTACGTTTTCTGACATCCAATTACCTTCGCTTGTTTAATTTAAAATTGTGTTCGCAACTGAAGCAATGCATGGACTAAGTCCAATGATTTAAAAGTGTTCCTGTCGAAACTTGTAATTATGCCAGCAGTTTATATCGAGAGCAATTAAATGATTTTCTCGTATTTTAATGGATTCTGTTTTGAGTTACCACAATCATCTAAACTGTGGACGTGTGGAAGTATATTACACGTAAAACCAGACTCGCCTAATTTAGATGCCAAAGATCGTGCCAGTTGAGGAAATAATTAACTGACAAAATAATTAACTAACAAAATGCGTTCGTCAGCTTCGTTCTTGCATAATGACAGTCATGATCGTCTAAGGATAACATCGACATGTTCTAAAATGTCATCAACAATGTACCACGGGAATATTTCGTCATCAACCGAATTACGTTCATTATAATTATTTAATCACTTTCGTGACAAGTTCGTACTATTCGTAGTACCTTCATAGCTCGCAACAAAATCTGCTCAAATATCAATATTTGCTACAATGCCTTAAGGACATGGACGTTAAACCTTGACTCGAGTTTCTAATAGAACACAGACGATTAACTTGGACTCAAGTTCTAATGGAACATAATGTCAATTGGCAATTAATTACTTTCAGATAGAACATGATCTTAATTTGTAAAAAATTATTCCTCATAATCTGAGGAGACATAATCAACCATGTAATAAATGATGTTATTACGTGAAGAGTATCGGTTTGAAACATTACCTCGTAATTATTTATCTAACAGCGTTTTATATTTCTGCTTCTGTTTCTCAAAGTTGCTATACCGTTACAAAGTACTAATGATATTCACTGTAGAATCTTTAGGGATTGAAAAGCTTTGTATAGGAACGAGGAAGAGACATAGGCACAGATGACAAACGATGATTGAATATTGGACAGGGAAGGAAGCTTTCAACTTTAAAAAGGGGCGATCAAAGTTAACATGAAACGATCATACAACAAATATACTGCAAAATGCCCAGCTGTCCAAAACCTGAATGACCTAGTTTCATCTGTAAAAAAGGCTGAACTACATAGTTTGATCTGTCAAAATTCCTAAACAGTATAAAAATGTAACAGTAAATGGTAAATCCCAGCATTGAAGTAGTGTGACTAGGCAGGAAGGGAAGAAGATACGGGTAGTGAATAGCAGCACGGTTATGGGAATTATGACATCGGCCGTGCAGAGCATTGTAGGGAAAGACGAGCAGTAGAAATTAACGTGGGAGGATAGTATGCTCTGTTATGAAGAGAATAAAGCGTTTATTGAGAGGAAATGGTAAAATTGATTGAGTCAGAAAAAACTTAGTACGCGACTAATTCGAAATATCTTATTAGGTTATATATTAATAACAAGATGTGCCAAAGGGAGCCATTAGTGAAGTGACAGTTGCACAGTGCATCGGTCGCCAGATGGGTAAATTGTCCATGCCATCATTTTTGCATTAAGTATTTTGTATAAGTACTCATTATGTAATAAAGATTTCTCGTAATTCAAACTTCAGAGTTATAATTTATTTCCCAGTGGATCGCCTCACCAGACATTATTAATATAGTAATTGTTTTTGCAATCTAATATAATTTACTTCACATTATCCTGTGCATCATATTCTAAGTGCTCAATGATCAATCAATAGAATGTCTGATACCGAATTGCTTCTGTACCGTCAACAAAAACTATCGCCGGAAAATTAAACGTTGCATAGAACATTATAAAGTTACATTAAACTATAATTAATATTTAGGTACAATATGATTGCGTGTCCAATTATCAAACAAGAACCTCGTTGTCGTCTTTATGTAGCTATTTAAACTCCCTTACCTGCGTATTCAGTTTATGATTGTCCTGGTGGCTTGTGCTAATGTTCAGTGATTTCTCGTTTTCGCGTATTCTTTTTGTGGTCTGCTGCTTCTGACGAATGTCATTTTCTCCATAGTAGTTCTAAGAAACGTAGGGGACAATGTTTATCGTACATAGTCATGACAGTTTGGTTTCATAATAACAATAACAAATCGGACAGGGAAGACGGTATTCAACATAAAGAGCATTGCGCAAAATGTACGAAATGAATAGTGTACAAAATGCTAGCTTTGCATGAAAGTGGTCCTTTAGAAAATAACGAATAAAGAGGTTTGATGACTGCTGAATGAAACTTTTAGTTAGATAAGTACTACAGTTGGCGGCTTTGGAGTTTAAAATCACATCGAGCACAATTAATGTTGACTTCGATGCAAGGAAATTAGAAAGGGTAACAACATTCAGCAATAACAGCGGGGCACAAAGGCTTACGGAAAAAATCAGCAAAGACCGCAAGCACAGCTACACAATTGGAACTGAAAAACTGTAAGAGCACGCCAATTTACTCCTACAGACTTAAGTTTCCTCTACTGAAATTGTCTTCGCTGTAATTGGCAAATTACAAATTATTACAAATTATCAATAAAATGTAAAAAATATACTGAGAAAACATTGCGTACAAACATTGTTGAACAATCAATGTTACATCGATGCGGGGATGCGTGTCACTTCCGAGCATGCTGTAGCATGTGAGGATGTTTGTTTCTCTGTATTAATATTAAAACACAAATAACATGTAATTGTAGCTCAGACATTGTCTTTTACAAGATACAAATGCATTTATCTGGTACAATGATTTCGAGGGTTACCTGCAATACTGCAGTAAGTGATTGTTGCAGTTACTTCAGTCATGCGGGCAACTTTCGGTTTGTGTACACACGTATTGCTAATATTGCATCCACGTTTTACTAAACGCTGTTAATACATCGCTCCAATGTCCGACAAAAGTAACCATGACATCGTACTTTTTCATACAGCATTGTAGCTAGTTAGAACCCACCCGACGCGTGTAGAACCATAGAGCTTCGAAACTAGCAGGGAATCAAGACTATCATTTGCTCAATTTCAAAATCAGTAAGACGTAGAAGCAATGTTAGTATAATGTCTAGGGTATTCTCTTTGCGTACAACGTATGTAGCATACAGTACATAAAACAACGGATAGGCAATAACATATTAATACAGTTCAATGACAAGTTTTCCAAACATCTTATATAAGAAACGGTCAAACAATATGTCGAGAACCTGTTTTTTAAAATAATAAAACCTTTAATGTAATCAAAAATTGCTGTTTTATTTAAATAATGTTGGATAATTCCGGAGTTATCATTGTAAACTAATGCTAATGTATTGTTGATTACTTTTTGCCGATATGCTTTCTGTATAACTGCAGGAAGCTCTCCAAACATGCATGATGGTGCATGTTCCGTTAATGTATTGTATTGTGTATCTATCAATCACATAGATAATGTAATATGTCAACAATTTGTTAATGACAGATGGGTGCAGACCTTTTGTCGACAGAACTGTATTATATTCGGAGATTCTCGATCAATGTGCCAGTCTCCATGTATTAAACGCGCGTGGTAAGTTACATATACAGAACTGAAATGCAAGGTTTCGCCGTCGACAGCCCGAGATAAAATCGATATTCAATTGTTAGTTCTGTATGTAATTTGTATTATAGTTTAACGAAGGTCGTGGTTGATGTGCCATAGCCAGTGCAATATTACAGTTAACGCATGCTTTTTACGGTACAGTATTACAGTTATTGCACTCTCATCCGCGTAACTATGATACACTGTAGTTAACAATGGCGGGTTTGTATTTGTTTGCGTTTATATGCATTGTTGGAGAACTGACAAGTAACACACAGTTCCTGGTCGCACGTTCAATGTGTTCTCGTTTAAGTCGACATATGCAAGTTACAAGACAGCATGCACTACTCAAGTTTAGCTAAACTGTTAGTAGTCATGTGACCACACTACTACGTAATATGCTACGTCACAGGTAGTGACGTAGCATCTGGCGTTCTCGTCTTGTTCACTCACGAGTGAGGACATGTTTTTACGTCTGCTTCCAGCGGAGTTAAAGCTGAACGAATCTCGTCAAGGAATCCAGAGGAAAGACCAACCAGTTCTTAACGTTGTGTCGAAATGCGGTCGTTACAACGAGACATTAGTGAAGTTATTGTCGACTATTGAACCTGGAAGTAACATTTCACAGACGACATTGGATCAGTTATTTTTGATTGCGCAGGCACAAGGACGTTTCCTGCAGGATGAATATGCTACTTTAATTGTGAATAGTCAATTTGACTCTAATACGTCCAAGTTGTTCAGGGCGCTTCAGAAGAATACATCGGGACTGAACCCGGCATCATTAGAGACACTACGTTCGGCTGCTACAATATCGGCTGCTAACCGTCCCCAGGAGCCATATCGTACATCGACAGGAAGTCGTGGCAGAGGCCGCGGTTACCACAGGGGTAACCAACGTTCGGATATCTACCAGTCGTTCACACAGCGTCAATTCCCGAAACGACCCCAAAGAGAGGATTATACCCACAACCAAGGAGACGATTAGATTTTGACTGTGCTAATTGTTATAAGTATGATAGATCTAGTGATTTTAGTATTCATTGTTATTGTGTTGCTTATTGAAAGCTGGATTTAATCACAATCTTGGATTACATGTGCAGTGGTGAATTTGTGTTTAATTACTTGTAGGTTTGTGTGTTTTAATTATTAATTCATCCAATGTGTCAGTCGAAACTAAATAGAAATGTAAATGCATGGATTCAGATTAATTCACCGGATTATATCATAGAATGGGTTTCTAAGGGAGTACCCATTCCGTTAAACAGTGATATTGTGTCTTTTGAACTAGAGAACCATAAACTGACTTCTAGACAATCATCATTTGTTGATGGAGAACTCGAGCGTTTATTATTGAACAATTATATTGAGCCTTGTGATTATAAACCCTTGTGTGTCAGTCCTCTTAGCTGTGTCCCTAAGAAAGGTGGAACATTTAGACTAATTACCGATTTAAGATTGCTTAATTCTCAGTGCAAAGTGCCCAAATTTCGCAATGACGATATTAGAGAGGCAGCTAAGCTTGTAAAGCCAAATGATAGATTTATAACCACTGATATAAAAGACGGATTTTTTCATGTTCAGGTTGCAATGGACTATAGAGATCATTTAGGTTTTAGGTGGAATAATCAGTATTATCGTTGGAAAGTCCTTCCTTTTGGTTTGAGTTGTTCCCCTTCCTATTTTAATAAGATTCTTCGTCCTGTAATTGCATATTTACGATCGTTGGGTGTCCGTGTCACTGTATTTGTAGATGGTTTTCTTTTGGCTGCTGAAATTAGTACTGTGACGGATCACGCTGATTTATTATTGCAGACACTGTCCGATTTAGGGTTTGTGCTTAATTTGGAGAAGTCGCACTTGATACCTTCATGTAATATAAAGTATTTAGGTTATGACATTTATAGTTCGGACTGCAAAGTTATCGTAAAAGCGCAAGGTGTTCGTGTTTTAAAATTAAAATCGGCGATTCGTAAAGCTTTGAAATCTTGCATGATTAATGCGCGATCATTGGCACGCATTTGTGGTCAGTGTATTTCTGTTGCTTGGGCGGTTACGCCTGGTAAACTATTTTTGCGTAACGCATATAGGCTTCTTAGCACAAGGTCATCGTGGGGTGATTATCTGAGTATAACGAAGGAGGTAGCGGACGAATTCCGCTGGTGGCTTGAATCTGTGAACGCTTGGAACTCGCGTGTAATATGTTCCGAGTCAATAGACGCACAGGTGGTGACGGACGCGTCACACCTCGGCTGGGGTGCAGTGTACGAGGGACACATTGCATCCGGGGATTGGAACAAACGTATATCATTCCAATCATCAAACGAAAGGGAGAAGTTGGCTATTCTTATGGCACTGAAGTCGTTTGGGTCCCTACTGAAGGGCAAGCGCGTCCAAATTTTAACCGACAATATTTCGGCAATGTCATATATAAGACATATGGGTGGCCCGAGTCCGAATCTTGCCAAACTGGCAATCGCAATATGGGGAGAAGCCATGGAGAATGGGATATGGCTCGAGTCCGCGCATATCGCCGGAAAGTTGAACACGGAAGCCGATTACTGGTCGAGGACACCAGACAAGCACAATTGGCGTCTGCACCCGCGCCTATTTCATTACATAGACGAGTTGTGGGGTCCACACACAATAGATCGTTTCGCGAATTGCCAAAACACACACGTAAAGCGGTTCAACAGTCGATACTGGGAACCGATGTCAGAGGGTGTAGACGCTTTAGCTCAGGTCAACTGGGGCTTAGAGAACAATTACGTCAATCCACCGTTCTGTCTCATGTCCCGCGTGCTAGACGTGGTCACATCGCAGTGTGCCATTGCAACCATAATCGCACCGGCGTGGAAGGCTCAAACTTGGTATCTAAGACTAAAGCAGTTGTCAATAGCCCCACCGTTACGTATTCCAAACAACAAAAACAGTTGTCGCGCGATGGGGGTAACGCCGGAACCATGCCGGAACCGGAAATGGGCGCTTTACGCTTGGAGGATATATGGAGGAAAAATTTAACTGAAAGACAAAATTGGTCGGACCGCGCTGTTGATCGTTTGACATATTGTTTAGCACCCAGTACAGTCAATTCATATAATAGGTTGATCAGTAGATTTGGGACATTTTGTGAGAGCTCGTCTTACAAGTTTCCGCCTGACAGTACGGCACCTGTCGCAGACTTTCTTTGTGAGATTGCAGGTGCGTCTGAACGACCCAACTCAGTTTTACGCACCGCGTCGGCGGCTATCGTTTATAAAGGCCTAGGCATTCCGAGTGTATTAGATGCTCCTGAGCTCCAGATGCTTATATCCGGTCTTGTAAAATCGGGGACTTCTATACCTATGAATCGATCTAAGGCTATGCCAGTGCATAAGTTTCACGATTTATTCCTTGCGTGGCCTGAAAATGGTAGTCTGGCTATCAAAGACTTACGGCTTAAGACAATTACGCTTCTTGCTCTTACTCTTATGTTAAGACCTTCGGATGCTGCTCCGAAGGGTAAAATGCATACCGATACGGGTCCGTGTGATCTCATTTTCAGTATTGATCAGATTGAATTTACTGCTGAGGGGGCTAAATTTACTTTATTTGGGATAAAAAACGACACCTCTAGAACAGGTTTCGTGGTTAGTATTCCGCACGCTAGTAATCACAAGATAGATCCGATTGTTACTTTGCGAGAATATATTTCAAGAACCGACTGTAACAGGGACGTACATGGTCCTGTGTTTATTGCTCTGAAGGCCCCTTTCGCTGCTCTTGGTGCGGCATCAATTGCACGAATTTTGGACGAGGCCATCACTTTAGCGAATTAGCTGGTCAGGGATTTTCAGCAAAATCGTTTCGTCCAACAGGCGCTACGTCAGCCATAGAGCGAAATATTAATCCTGAAATTGTCAGAAAAGTAGGTCGTTGGAAGAACTCCGAGGTGTTTTTCCAGCATTATGTACACGCACGTACGCCGAGCGAATTTACTGACGTCATATTGACGCATGAATAATACGGCTGTGTCAGTAGGTTGAATGTTTAAATGTGTAGACTGGGATTCTTATAACGGCTAGATCTAGTAATCATGTTTGTTTTTAACCTCATATCGATTTATTGCATATTTCATAATCTCTTGTTTTCGACAAAGTTATTGTCTTCTGGCTAAATTCCGTCGTAGCTCCAATTATTACTCATTATTATGGCATATTGTTTGTTTATTTTGTATGTATTAATAAAAATAATCCAAACATGTATTTGTTGTGTGGTCACTATGACATAGATTTACCAAAATAGTAGTCATGTGACCACACTACTACGTAGCATCTGGCGTTCTCGTCTTGTTCAATTTTTATGGTTTATGTATGATGAAGTGATGTTATATGGTTATGTAGTATTGTGAGTGAATGATGAGTACATGGCATATTGTTTGTTTATTTTGTATGTATTAATAAAAATAATCCAAACATGTATTTGTTGTGTGGTCACTATGACATAGATTTACCAAAATTCAGTATAGCAACAAAAGTACTTAGTAATTATACAGCCATGTAAAGTGAACACGGTCTCATCTTGTCAGTAGCTCAAGTTGGCATAAATCAGGGGTGATATTCACAAAGCATCTTAAGGGAAAATTTAAAACCTTAAATATATCAGCTAAACAGGAACCTCAGGATTATCAATAGCACATACTTTTGTAGTTTAGAAGATTATGGGAAGATCGAGCTACACTAATCACAAAGAAAACATGAATATTCTTCCTTTCTTGGAAATACGTACAGCTCAATGTGTTAACTTAAGTCAAAATATTTAAGTTTTCCCTCAAGCTGTTTTGTTAATACCAGTCCTGATAGCTAGATCACGATGTATTATGAAGGGAGTTTTTGTAGCCAAGGCAATGAATATTTCCCGATTGATGGACAATGTGCTCATTGTTTGTTTTTATGATAATATTAATAACAATATGCCTTCATAAATAAAGGCTTCCCGCGTTTGGTATGGTGTTTTATACCTGTTAGGTTTCTTTTTTTCTAGTTCATTTTTAACTATTTGCCGCCACCCAATAGAATGTGTATAATATGTCAAATATAGTGTTTGTTGTGCTAGTTGGGCTTGACTGGGACAGTCGTAAGTGGATGGCCAATAATTTGTTTTCTTTTCCCTGCCGCATAGGCCAATGACTTCGAGGGAGGGGTATATCTGACATGCGAGTATTTTGTCCGCTATCAACGTTGCCATGGTGCATGTGAGCAGCAACATCTCACTGTACGGGAGTACATGTAGCGGACATCCTGTATATGCACGTGATCACGTTGATTGATTACTTGTTTATGTAATTATGGAACAGATAAGACTTTCTTTTATTAGCATTAGGGCGTTATGATGAATTCGTTCATTGCTTGCCACCGGAAGGTGTAATAGAAAAATGTTATTCCATACCTACCGATGTCTATAAATGGATGATATGAGTTAAACAAGATATCGTACATGTAGCCTTGTGGTCGTGAGCTTGTTTCTTTCTGTCTGGCATGGTTTGTTTGCGATTGTCTGAGGCAGTCGTTATTGCGTGGTCTTCAGAAATTTTCCTTGTCTTGCAATACCCTGGCTCTAACTGAATATATTTCTTGGTTCTTTAACGTTCCCGGTTTATAGCACTGGTTTAAAACCAGTTCATTTGTAAGGGTTGGAAACACAGACAAGCGTTTTAAAATGTTTTTAAAAGTGCCACGGCCCAGATTCGAACAAGGAACTCTCGTTTTGTAGTCAAAAGTGCTGAGGCCCCGATTAGAACCAGGGACCTCTCGTCTCGTAGTCAAATGTGCCACGGCCCAGAATAGAACCAGGGACCTCTAGTTGCGTAGTCAAGAGAGTTTCTCACTCGACCACCGTGCCACTCGTAACCGTATGAAACAGTAAGGCGTACGTTGACCATGACAAAAGTGATGGGTACATTATTTTCTAATGAGTAAGATATTTCTGTGAAAACCAAGCCCGTCAATTATTCACCAAAGCGAAGTACGGTTATTAAAGATATTGATATATTTAAGCGGTTATCAACAGATCGCTATAAATATGTCAGAGTAAACAAAGTGCCACTGTATTCATTCAGTGTATGATGACAATAACACTGAAAATAAAACAGTTACGGTCAGATTCCGCGTACGATTTTATCCCCCCTCCCCTCGTACATACGTTAAGTTACGTCCGTATACTAAGACGTTTTTTTTACTTAAATGAACTTAGTGGATGAGTATGATATTTTTAGCGATGATGTATCTTTTTCTGATATTATGTTTTGTGTAATTAGTGAGACTTTATGGTTAAAGATAGTCCATAAGCATAACCTGTGTTTTGCTGAAAGGACAGCAAGTAGAAGAGAGAGAGTTTTGATACAAGGAATCCGGATGGGATACCCTAGCTCATTCCATACAGACTGATTGTTTTTTAACGTGACCGGTGAATAACACCAAGTTCCTCCCTGTTTGGGTAGGAAACACTGAAAAGCGTTTCTAAAATTTCTAGTGCCCAGACAGAGATTTGAACCAGGGGCATCTGGATCAGTGGTCCAGAGCGTAAACCAATCGGTAACTGGGCCATCGATTTGGCATTTGAGCATAATACTACAGAAGAGCATAAAAGTGCAGTAATGAAGCAACTGATGCGGTCATGACCAAGCTATGAATGATATAGACCTACGCTAGAGTTCTCAGTACAGGAATAGAACCGCATGCACAGTTTCCATCCAATTTAGACATAACAAGAGTCATACCGTGCCTGACTGTTTGACGATGTCACTAAAAGCCCTCATACCGTGCCTGACTGTTTGACGATGTTACTAAAAGCCCTCATACCGTGCCTGACTGTTTGAAGATGTTATTAAAAGTCCACATACCGTGCCTGACTGTTTGACGATGTTACTAAAAGCCATCATACCGTGCCTGACTGTTTGACGATGTTACTAAAAGTCCACATACCGTGCCCGACTGTTTGACGAAGTAACGAAAAGTCCACATACCGTGCCTGACTGTTTGACGACGTTACGAAAAGTCCTCATACCGTGCCTGACTGTTTGACGAAGTTACGAAAAGTCCACATACCGTGCCTGACTGTTTGACGATGTTACTAAAAGTCCACATACCGTGCCCGACTGTTTGACGAAGTTACGACAAGTCCTCATACCGTGCCTGACTGTTTGACGAAGTTACGAAAAGTCCACATACCGTGCCTGACTGTTTGACGAAGTTACGAAAAGTCCACATACCGTGCCTGACTGTTTGACGATGTTACTAAAAGTCCACATACCGTGCCCGACTGTTTGACGAAGTTACGAAAAGTCCGCATACCGTGCCTGACTGTTTGACGAAGTTACGAAAAGTCCTCATACCGTGCCTGACTGCTTGACGAAGTTACGAAAAGTCCACATACCGTGTCTAACTGTTTGACGATGTTACTAAAAGCCCGCATACCGTGCCTGACTGTTTGACGAAGTTATTAAAAGCTCGCATACCGTGCCCGACTGTTTGACGATGTTACTAAAAGCACTCATACCGTGTCTGACTACTAGTATTTGAAGATGATACTAAAAGCCCACATACCGTGCCTGACTGTTTGACGATGTTACTAAAAGCTCGCATACCGTGCCCGACGGTTTGACGATATCACTAAAGCCTTGATGTTACATCAGGTATCTTGATAATCATAATGTTATTTATTATAGAGTCTGAGTATGTTGTCATTCTATGCCTATCTATAGCTGTATCATTCAACCCAATTTGACTTCTAACAATGTCTATAATCAACAATGTCGTGACGTCGTTTATATGTCGACGCTGTCTAACAAAACTCGATGGTAACGTAATAATTAGTGTTGAAATAAATGTGATGATGATAGTTCACCAAATAATTCCCATACAATTTAGATCTGATACAGCTATGTGGGACTAAGTTTTACAACACGCAGTCTATGGCACAGACTGTAGGGAAATAGTATAAATGGTAATGTGCAGTTATTTAATATTATTATCCCTCACGTGACCTCTCAATGTATTTTCCCCATAGACCTTCCGTGTGATATTTTGTTCGATCACTATGTGATATTTTGTTCGATCACTACTAGTAAAAACGAGGCTGGGCTATTTATAGAAATTTGTACTATTTGAGTCCGGAAAACACCCTGCTAGAGAGTCTCCGTATGCTATTTATATGTTTGGGTATATTTAACATGCTATTTTTAGTAAATCTTGTCGATTTCAACCGTTGAAACTGACAAGATTTACTAAAAATAGCACAAAATCATTAGAAACTTATACAGACTGAGATTGTACATGTACAATTATCATAACGGCAATCTAAATTCTGCTTACATTTGTTGATATTTAATTTCGCAAAATGGTTGTAATTTTGTTCGGTATAATAAAATAAATAACACATGGCTGGTCGGGTGACAGTAAATAATACCAACCCTTGAATAGTCATATGACCCTCGGCTTCGCCTCGGGTGATATAACTATTCTCGGGTTGGTATTATTTACTATCACCCTCGCAGCCATGTGATATTTATATATTACTTATCTGGACGCAGCTACCAGTTATATTTGATTCTGTTCATCACCTAACTAATCCTATGTACCTGTGGAAATTGTGGAGTTGTAACAAAGTAAGATAAAACTCAGCATACGAATATATTATTGCCAGGAACTGTTGATATGTTCCAAAAACTCCCGCATCATACGCGGGTATATTTCATCTCCTGTATCGTGTATTTGACAGGAAAGACAGCACTGAACAGAAACATTAGGACACGAACAAATCGGACAGGGAAGACAGCACTGAACAGAAACATTAGGACACGAACATATCGGAGAGGGAAGACATGGGGAAGGCAGCACTGAACAGAAACATTAGGACACGAACACATCGGACAGGGAAGACATGGGGAAGGCGGCACTGGACAGAAACATCAGGAAATGGACATATCGGACAGGGAAGGCAGCACCGGACAGAAACAGCAGGTCACGGACATATCGGACAGGGAAGACAGCACTGGACAGAAATATCAGGTCACGGACATATCGGACAGGGAATACAGCACTGGATAGAAACATCAGGACACGGACATATCGGACAGGGAAGACAGCACTGGACAGAAACAGCAGGACACGAACATATCGGACAGAGAATACAGCACTGGACAGAAACATCAGGGCATGGACATATCGGACAGGGAAGGCAGCACTGGACAGAAACATCAGGACATGGACATATCGGACAGAGAATACAGCACTGGACAGAAACATCAGGACACGGGCATATCGGACAGAGAATAAAGCACTGGACAGAAACATCAGGGCATGGACATATCGGACAGAGAATACAGCACTAGACAGAAACACCAGGACACGGACATATCGGACAGGGCACTGAACAGAAACATCAGGACACGGATATATCGGACAGAGAATACAGCACTGGACAGAAACATCAGGGCACGGACATATCGGACAGAGAATACAGCACTGAACTGAAACATCAGGACACGGACATATCGGACAGGGAAGGCAGCACTGGACAGAAACATCAGGACACGGACATATCGGACAGGGAAGGCAGCACCGGAAAGAAACATCAGGGCATTGACATATCGGACAGGGAAGGCAGCACTGGACAGAAACATCAGGTCACGGACATATCGGACAGGGAAGGCAGCACTGGACAGAAACATCAGGACACAGACATATCGGAGAGGGAAGGCAGCACTGAACAGAAACAGCAGGACACGGACATATCGGACAGAGAATAAAGCACTGGACAGAAACATCAGGGCATGGACATATCGGACAGAGAATACAGCACTGGACAGAAACATCAGGACACGGACATATCGGACAGGGAAGACAGCACTGGACAGAAACTGCAGGACACGAACATATCGGACAGAGAATACAGCACTGGACAGAAACATCGGGGCATAGACATATCGGACAGGAAAGGCAGCACTGGACAGAAACATCAGGACATGGACATATCGGACAGGGAATACAGCACTGGACAGAAACATCAGGACACGGATATATCGGACAGAGAACATAGCACTGGACAGAAACATCAGGACACGGATATATCGGACAGGGAAGGCAGCACTGGACAGAAACATCAGGGCATGGACATATCGGACAGAGAATACAGCACTGGACAGAAATATCAGGACACGGACATATCGGACAGGGAAGGCAGCACTGGACAGAAACATCAGGGCATGGACATATCGGACAGAGAATACAGCACTGGACAGAAACATCAGGACACGGACATATCGGACAGGGAAGGCAGTACTGGACAGAAACATCAGGGCATGGACATATCGGACAGAGAATACAGCACTGGACAGAAACATCAGGACACGGACAAATCGGACAGGGAAGACAGCACTGAACAGAAACATTAGGACACGAACACATCGGACAGGGAAGACATGGGGAAGGCAGCACTGGACAGAAACATCAGGACATGGACATATCGGACAGGGAAGGCAGCACTGGACAAAAACATCAGGACTCGGACATATCGGACAGGGAAGGCAGCACTGGACAGAAACATCAGGACATGGACATATCGGACAGGGAATACAGGACTGGACAGAAACATCAGGACACGGATATATCGGACAGGGAAGGCCGCACTGGACAGAAACATCAGGACACGGATATATCGGACAGGGAATACAGCACAGGACAGAAACATCAGGTCACGGACATATCGGACAGGGAAGGCAGCACTGGACAGAAACATCAGGTCACGGACATATCGGACAGGGAAGGCAGCACTTGACAGAAACATCAGGACATGGACATATCGGACAGAGAAGGCAGCACTGGACAGAAACATCAGGACACGGACATATCGGACAGGGAAGGCAGCACTGGACAGAAACATCAGGACACAGACATATCGGAGAGGGAAGGCAGCACTGAACAGAAACAGCAGGCATGGACATATCGGAGAGGGAAGGCAGCACTGGACAGAAACAGCAGGACACGGACATATCGGACAGGGAAGTCAGCACTGGACAGAAACATCAGGACACGGACATACCGGACAGGGAAGGCAGCACTGGACAGAAACATCAGGACACAGACATATCGGAGAGGGAAGGCAGCACTGAACAGAAACAGCAGGCATGGACATATCGGAGAGGGAAGGCAGCACTGGACAGAAACAGCAGGGCATATCGGACAGGGAAGTCAGCACTGGACAGAAACATCAGGACACGGACATATCGGACAGGGAAGTCAGCACTGGACAGAAACATCAGGGCATGGACATATCGGACAGGGAAGACAGCACTGGACAGAAACATCAGGACACGGACACATCGGACAGGAAAGACATCACAGAACATATACAGCAAGGCACAAAAAGCACAAGAAGTGCATTCACGAAATAATCACAGATACGTGTAAACCACAATGACAAACAAACAAATAAACAGCTACCAAAACCAGGAACATTATTTTAACATTCATGAAGTGTTTTAGCCAATAAACAAGAAATGCATTTCATGAACACGATTCTGAACGTCACGAACTTTATTCGATGGAACAGTTAGAAAAATAGTCACGAATGTTCTTAATGATTCTCAAACTTGCTCAAGATTATGAATTCAATCGTGAATTCAATGTCAAATGAGAAACTATGGAATTGTTTTGTAAACATTGAATAGAGATTATACAAATTAAGTGATTTCGTGACATACACGCGTTCCTAGCGTGTCATTTGTGTAAACAAGTCTTGTTCTTTGCTACATATTTCAGTACATAATTTTAATTAATCTATCGATTGGATGTGGTTAGAATGCCGATAGAATATTTGAAATGTAATCGGAATGCAGTTAGAATACACTTCAAATGATGTTCGATATTTCACACGACTTAGAACATGTGAAAACATTCAAAGTGACCAGTATAAAACTATCATATGAAATGCACTCGGAATGAAGTCATACAAGAGCCGGTCACGAATTGTTTTATTCGTACGGCATTCAAGCTCATTCCGCCTCTCGTGTGATAGGGGTATAAGTCTATAACAATGTCAATCTTTTTTCACCAAGGCTGCCTCCAAATATTTCGAGTACGCCTCGTATACGAAATTTATATGACAATACTGCTGCAGACACCGTTTGTAGTCCAGAGGGAGTTGTCAAGCGCGTCATTATTCGCGTGGCACACGGAACTTTCATACAATCATAATATTTTATGTTGCTATAAAATCATCGTTAGCGTCTTCCTGTAACGACTGATAACGAGGAAAATTCCATTCCAGTGTATTAAATAGGAACCATAAACGGTATAATGTCCATACTCTACCACACGATTAACATTGTCTCCATAAATGACGGACAAATACATGCGGTTCTAATGACGACATTCGCCTCATCGATAGCCTAATAGTAGAGCGTCTGCTTCGAGTGTAGGTGGTCCCAGGTTCGACCCCAGACCGCGTCATACCAAAGACGAAATGAAAACGGCACAATTTTAAAATCCCTTGCTAGACGCTCGGCATAAAATGGTATGATTCTCTTCCCTACAAACTCGAGGCGAAAGATGAATAAAAAGAAGGCATCATTAATGCACTTGCTAGACGCTAGACGAATAAAAGGGAATTGTGCCTCTCTTCTCTCATACCCTCGTGGCGATGTATAACATCAGGAATGAGGTGTCGAGTGATTTATTTAAGTCCGAAAAAAACTTGTTTCACAATCTGTCTAGAATGAATCAGTATAAACTATCAACATTAGGTTGTACATGTATAATTATTAAAGAAATGCAAATGTTTATTTATTCTACTAATGAATTGTGAACATATTAACTGTACCAAATTAATAAATACCAATAGTACATGGTGTCAATAAAGGAAGTTTACAGTTTCAGTGTCTATTTATTAAACCTTTACATTTTGCTACATATGCTATCGAAAAGAAAACATTTCTTGGACCAGTTTTGAGACACTGAAACAATAAACTTCGTTTTCGGACTCCCAGTATGCAAACTTTTTAAATAAATTACTACGGGTCCGTATATCATATATCTGTATATAATCTATCACAATATGTATATAACTGTAGCGACTGTGGTTGAAATATTTTAGATTTTTGGACCATTCCTTCAATTTTTACTTAATTGAAATTTTACAGCATATAATTGAAACAGGTAATAACCAATCGGACAGTGAAGACAGCACTCAACAGATACAGCAGAGCACGAAAGGCGAAAATGTGAACAATGTACATACTGCTAGCTCTGTACGTGTGTATCATTACGATAAAGCATATCTGAGCACTCAAACGTTGGCTGTACTAAATGTATTATATCTGTAATATTGGTATCATTTATCGGAAAGCTATCAGACACACAGATGCAACTTCATAGATGCTTTATAGTCGACAGATTAATGGAAATTTATTCAAAGAATTCACAAATCACGCGAAGATTATCATGTATTGTATACTTAAATCGCATGTGCACGTGCACGTAATAGCAAATATCGCAATTCTAAATGAACAAAACATTGATAAATTAATGACTTCACACTTGGTTAGATATGAAAAACGAGGTGAAGAAATATATAATATGAACTAATGCACAGCATATTTTTAGCGGACCTACATTATTTGTAACATGCTCATCTAGTACTGGATTTTTTTGATAATGCATAACTTTACAATAAATTGTTCGGTTACGAAGTTACGAACCTGGAGCCAGTTACCTAACCAATCCGTTTCCAAAAGGCGCTACCGAGCGCTTTCCTACGTCTATGCAACCTACAGAAGCGGTCCGTTGCACAAGAAAGCGCTCGATAGCGTTTGATACGAAATATTGGGTACGAAGTAATACGAACCTGCTATCGTTTGTCAGTCCGAATGAACATTTGTCAGCTCGATCAAAATGAAAATATATCTGTCTGTGGATAATGCACATTTTTCAATTTGTTTAATTCTAGGTCTACTTAATTCAGTGGTAACTAATTTAAAAATGCATAATTAGATATAAACACAGATAACAACTGATTTCAAATATGCCTAATTTGATATTTTACCTTTTTATACAGTAATGGGTTGCATGAGTATAACAGACAGTACTTTTGTTCAAGAGAAAAGGCTATTTTCATTTCAATTAATCATATTACGATTTAATATCAAACATCTTTAATCTTAATCACCTTTTCGTGTTAAATAAATCCTGTTGCAAATCGTCAAAATACAAAAGATATTCAGACGGAAAATTCCGGGTTTTATTGTATCCAATAACAACAACAACAACATGTAATTAGTTTTCGCGACCTTTATCCCGCGAATATTTTTACATTTGTTGACGATTTTGGAGGGATTTTTTATTACATCTCGGCGAGGAATTACGAAAATGCATTCGTTTTACTTTCTTTACAATGATCTACAACTACGATGTGGAATTATCAGTCCGGTCCGGATACGAAAAGACCCGAAACGGACTTTATACTAATTGTATTGCAAAGGGAAGTAACCGCTTTGCAAAGGGAAGTAACCGGAACACGTCAACTTCAACTTCACTTCAAGTAACCGGAACATGTGTGGTTTTTATTAGATGTTCTTAAGATTGGTTGATATTTCGCACATATGAACGATCCCCGCTCGACTTACTTTGTTATCTCATATTGTGTCTCATCACAGTTTGTAGCATTGTTTATGCACTGAAAATGTTAAAATTCTCTTCCGAAGCGGGCAAAAAAATGGCTGCCATTTTTGTTTCCTGAACTATAGAAAAGAATGTGTCCCAAATAGAAGACGGGTTTCTTTTCTAGACAGGGGCCTACACTAGTTTTTGGAATATTTTTAAACATCATTAAAAAATAAAAGAAAATTTATGAGCTGCCGAATATCGCATTTTAAATTTTTTTGTTTTTCTATTGGCAGCCATTTTTCAGTATCTTTCTTTCAGTGCGGGATTTTAACACAAATTTCCATTTCCATTAGTGTCGAATCCGGCCCAAATTACGTGACATGTGCTATGGTAAAGCGGAACGACATCCGCGGGCCTTGCAGCCTGCGTATAGTCCGCTAATACTAAAGCCACAGTATCTCTCCCAAGACCCTTTTCCGATCATCAAGTATATAGACTTATTACAAGGAATTAGGATACATTCACTAATGGCCAATAATTGACGACAGAATGTTAAATGAATCTGTCGAAATAGTATGCCAAAAATGACTTTTAGTAAAATGTATGGATGACAAAATACTAATTTTGCAAGAGTTGCTTCCCTAAGATTATAAATTGTGCATTTTTTGTTTACATTCCATTTTTTTGTAAACAAAGCAACTAATGGTTGCATTTCATTGCTTCCATCGTATTGTGTTTTCAACCTTTACTTTTGGACACAACAAAAGTGCTCAAAATCCATGGCTTTTCAGATAGGTTACCAAGTTATTGCTTTTTGAAAATAGCCGTTTATGGCCAAATGTAGCTTTAACAATTTTTAGGGAAGATGGATTTGCCTGCTTAATATCCTCGAAGAACATATTGAACAAACAAGGAGTACTAGTATGCGAGAGTATTTGTTGTCCTACCTGCCTTAACTGTCAATCAAGGGCAACACCAAACAGGACAATCCATAGACTGAGTCTGTTGACATGTGTATTTGGGTATGAAAATGGACGGTGGTTGCTTTAACGACCGCCTGTATTGCTATTTTGCTATTAGACTATGTCCAACGATTAAGGCGTGCCGGTATGATTTTTACATTCAACTATTCCATTCAATCGAAATTAATTACTAGTAAGTTAAAGTTCAAATGCATCAATATTTATGGTATAAACAAGCAAGGGTCCTGAAAAGTGGCAACAGGATGGCTTCAAACGATTTCCCTGATACCATTTGATTTTCTTTGCTTTATTGTGGTCGTTTTGAAACAACTCGACTGGTATATTAGTCTAGCCTGTTCTCTTCTGGTCGTTCTGAAACTTTCGACAGACTGAGTAAAGGCAGTTCGGCATCAATGGATATATAAGGATGCGGGGATGACAATACAGGCATTTATATTAGTCTACAAATATGATCGTATTTTATGACATAGATTCAATGTGACGTCAATTTGGCCGATGATGACGACAATGCTTATTTTAGTGTGGCTTTAAATCTTGTCGTCTTTTATCGGTACAATGTACATAAACCATTCTACTAGCCAATTGGCATTTCGCCTAGACAGTTTATCACAATCAAGATAATATTTTAGCGTTGCTTCGACGGTTATAATAGCAAAATGGCGTTCAAAGCACAGGGCTGATCAAAATTATGCCGCGTTTAATTATGCTTTGAAAGCGGGTCTTCTGTTTATGACATCATTCATGACGCCATGTTGTCAACGACATTTTTGTAGCTTATCCTAGGTAAAACTTTGTCATATCGGCTTCCAAATGATATATGATACATGTATATCTTGTACATGAACGAAGCGTTATTATAGTTTAAAACTGGGACAGATATTATGAATCACCCTGTATGATTACCAACTACTATAAGGAGAGTGTTTCATTTGACTTTCGCCAATTTGACTTTTCCTTGATCTGATAAGGAAAATGCCTTTTGTGTGCATGCATAACATTGTCTATATTTACATAGTTTGTGTTGAAATTTAGCGTTTCCTATCTCTATAGTATGGTCATCATCTTTCACGAATCGTTCTAAGTCAAGTTCAATGTCACTGTCTTCACCATGATACGGACTCGTGACAAATATATTAACAGGTGTGAATTTCATATTCATATTATCATTTACTTTTGTGTCTATATCCTGAGACCTAATTGGTTTTCCTAGTTTTGTTTCGATGTCTTCCATTATGTTCCGGTTATAATTCTCAAAATCAACTGTGCATCCGACTCGTAAATATGCCTTGATGACAGGGTGGTCAACTGCTGACGCTTCCATGTGGTCATAATTAACTAGCACGATGTTTTTAGCTCGATCTTTCCTGAAATTATTCCAACCGTATTTCCATTCATTCTCTGTCCACGATCTCATGCCTTCATCTGATTTATCTAGGTAACTTTCTGAGAGAAATTGCTGCCACTATCTCAGAATCTCTCTCTGCGCCATATTTTACGTCTTTCGAAGCAAGAAACGTTGAGTAACCACTTTCTTGTAATCTGGGATTCAGGCATTCGGTTATCCATTTTGTGACATGTCGAACGAAACAAATACGTCATACTTATATGGAAGAACGGCGTTTCGATTATTTCTCCGCAAGCGCAGATAGGTAATCAGTAGTTCGTATCGAAACCAATATGTGGAAGCACTTGTAATGACAAGCATTAATGCTACAGCCGCAATAACTGACCCAATGACATAGAAAATGGCATTCAGAAAACATTCCAGGTCCGAGGCATGAAAGTTTGTCGCTGGTGTTATGCCCACGTCGCGAATGTTACAGCGGAATAAAGTATTAGTTTCACAGTTTGCTGACGCAACCCATGTTTCAAGCCACGTAGTGCCACAGTTACATTCAATGATAAGATTTATCATGGACATGTTGCAGATATCCCTGTACTGAAACGGCTTTGGCAATAATCTGATCTTTGGATTGTCCGATATATCCAGTTCTGTACAATTTTCCAGTTGTTTTGCTATTGTGTCATTGAATTCAAGTAGGTCATTGTTTGAAATATCTAATGATTTAAGTTTGAGTAAGTATGACATATTGGCAATCTCTTTTATATTATTGTTGGAAACATTCAATGGCAAATACCGTGAATGGTTGGACACGGGAATACGGGGGAGTGTGTCAAGATTACCGTTTGAACAATCTATACACAGTGTATCTTCCTTCGGTCTATCCACACAAGTGTACTCCGGAGATTGACACCCTTTATTATGTTTGATTGGACAAAACAAATCCTCAGTGCGTACTTCATGCACTGGAACACCTGTATACTTATCTGGGCCTGCACATGTTACATTCAGGTAATCGCGCCAGATGACGTCTAATATAGTGTCTGCTAGTTCCAGGAAGGGTTGTAAGTTGCAATCACAGATGATTGGCACTTTTCTAAAATCAAAACCAAAAGTAAACAATTTTCCCATTTGTTGCCAGCTGTCTAGTTGCAGAAGGTCCTTAAAGTTCGGAAAAGCCTCTACGTGATTGTGTTTAAAGCTCACAAAGCCAGATCCATATATTTTATCCATATCTAACTTGAAATCATTCAGATTCACTAATTCCGTGATGTCATTATTTTCATAATTGATCCTACAAAATGGATGCATACTGAACATGTTAGATACATCAAGCTTATCTAAATCATTGTTATCGAGCAATGCAAAGAAGATATTCAAACGTGGTGAAGTGAGTACACTTGGATCTATGTTTTTCATTCTGTTCCCTTGCAGATAGAGAACACGGAAACGTGTCAGATTGTTAAAAGAAGTATTAGATAGTCGTTCAATATTGTTCCTATTGAGAATGAGTTTATCTAGTCTGACTAAACAATTGATGTCAGGAAGTTTTCGAATTTTGTTCCCTGTGAAATCTAATTCGACGAGATTCTCCCAAAATTCATTCATATTTCGAAAGTAGCCATTATATTTTTCTGCGATGTCAGTTTCGTTGTCCCAATTACAAATATTACTTGGTATCTCTGTCATATCAGAATTTTGTTTTGTCACTCTGTAAACATCTGAACTATTTGGTTCTTGTTCTGAAAATACCAGACTTCTACCCAACATTGATGCATATTCTATGGATAGGTCTTTCTCGTCTCCCTCCCAAGTCATACAGGAGTAACACGTGCAACATTTATCAGGCTTTTCTGATTCAGGCTTGAAGCCAGGGCCCAGGTCTGGACAATCAGCAACACTACATAGCAAATCATCTCTCGGTTCATCTGACCATTTCGGTTGCCATGGTTTCGTGGTGTTACCATTGCAATTGTCCCATCTCCATGCCTCTGTGCTGAGGGACTTTAACACAATCAATATCCCCAAATGTCGCAGTCTGAAATAGTTTTTGAAAGTTTTACTTTGAAAATGATAATGGTAGAAATGTTGGTATAACCATTAGTTCAACATCACCAGATAAAATTGATATATCGGCATTTCCAACCCACATCCCACAGTGTGATTAAAGGGTCACATTATTCTCTGATCCATTAACTATAGTTTTGCACTAATTTATCGGCAACAAACCGGTTTTGGTTTTAGTTTGGTGGGTTCGAAGCGGTTTCAAACTAGTTTGTTTTAGTTTGAAGTATAGCTGTAAACATGTGGTTTACTACAATTACAAAATGACGGACAGCTATATCATATTTTCGCTATTGAAGGGACGAAATAAGGTCCTATTCCCCTATCCAAAAATATACTACATGTACTAGTATCACTCTTTCTGAAAAAAATCTCTCAAAAGCAATTACATCATGCAGATATACGAACCCACCAAACCACATCCAGGGGTAGTTCGATCGGTTTGACAAACTAGTTTGAAACCGCCAAGAAAACAAAAACCAGGGCCCGAAATCACAACCAATACTTACACTCAGCACTCAACACTCAGCACTCAGCACTCAGCACTCAACACTCAACACTCAGCACTTAACACTCAGCACTCAGCACTCAGCACTCAGCACTCAACACTCAACACTCAACACTCAACACTCAACACTCAACACTCAACACTCAACACTCAACACTCAACACTCAACACTCAACACTCAGCACTCAGCACTCAGCACTCAACACTCAACTATTGAAATTGTAATATAATAAACCCTTACTTTTCCTAGATTGCAAATCTGGGTGAGGAAAATATATAGAAGTGTTTTAAGACTATTGAAAATAACATTTGATCGTTTTTTTGCCATTGTGTACTATTCATGAGGTATATGTGTAATTATTGAATCTGAGTGCCACACTCAGCACTCAGACTGATAAATTACAATTATAGCTAACAAAGACTCTTAATTACACGATGAAGTAAGCAAAAAATAATATTTAGTACCTATTTAACATAATTACAACTTCTTACTCTCAAAAAATGTCCATATAAATCTTAAAATAGTATATTTCAATATTTGAGTGCTGAGTGCTGAGTGCTGAGTGCTGAGTGCTGAGTGCTGAGTGCTGAGTGCTGAGTGTAAGTATTGGTTTTAATTCCGGCCCCAGGTCCTGGTTTGTTAAGAAAAAATGTCTGGTTTATCAAACTGTCAATAAACCAAAACCGGTTCGTCGTCGATAAATTCGCCCTAAAAATGTTAATTGTTTATTATTGTATATTATAATACATTACTATGACTAACGGCAGACTTGTTTTTGCTTTCATTTTTGAAGTTCAAATCCCGATGCGGTCAGGCTGCATCTCTCTACAGGGACCATACCGGCGACTTATTAGTACCAGCCATAGTAAGTTGTGACCGGCAATGGCCATATATACGTAACTCAAACCTTTTTACTTTTTCGCCACGCAGAAAGTGATAAGACGCGCTAAATTCTGTATTGCCACAATTACGAATTAGTTCAAGAGAGACCTAATACTATATATCTTACAAATCTTGCAAAAAAAGAAACGTGGTTATATTAAGCAATGAGGCGTGTTCATGATTATTAGTCCTCTACCGGTTTTCAACCGGAGGGGGCTATAGGTTTGCCCTCCGTCCGTCCGTCCGTCCGTCCGTCAGTCAGTCTGTCCGTCAGTCCGACACAAAATCTGGATCCTGACATAACTCAAATAGTTTCCAAGCTAGGTTTATGAAATATGATATGTAGATAGGGGGCGATAAGAGGATTATGCACATCTAAAAAAATTTTATTCTAAAATTGTTAAAACGAATCTGCATCTGGTCATCTACTGTTGGGTTAAATAAGTCGAAATGTTTAGGGAGATATCTGGGCGAAAGTTTGACGGAATGAAATTTTGGCTGCATCTTAAAACATGAATGACACGTAACAAAAAAAACAGGTAAGATCCCCTAATGCGATCACATACATTTAGGTTGATCAGTTTGCTACAGTCTTACAGATATTTACTGATACCGGGTATTTGGCCTATATAGATATATTCTACCATTTATTCGCTTATTTTTCAGTCGATATTTGCATTAAACTATCTATCTAAACACCTCCCAGAGTTATGTACAATGTTTTTTGAGTACCCGGGGCTATCAGTGACAAGGGCAATCATTAATTTACGTCGATTTGAAACCATATGCCAAAACCCAGATAATACACCTTGGTTTCTATCTGCAATTGATAACCAAACATGTCTAACATATATACATACGGATAGAAATTTTAAGTTACCAATTTTCAAGGTCTGCTTTTAGTTATTAAGTCGTTCAGCCACTATTTGAGATTTTAATTTCCTTTGGCCATTGGGCTACCTAAGGACACCTGCGTACGGGTCTCCTTGTAGAGACGTTTTCTCTCCTGGTTGGTGTGCAGCCGATTGTCGAGGTACGACGCCCAGGAATATTGAACATGTACAGACACCGCCCTCACAGGTACCAATTCACACCTTGGTCCAGTGGAGCAGTGTGTGTTATTCTTGCTCAGAGAAATTAAGCAGTGGCCCAGACTGGGATCGTACCAGGAACCCTTCGATCCAGAAGGTGCGCTCTAGGCTTCTAGGCCACCGCTCCCAGGGTATCAACTGACAAACTACATGAACATTGTATGCAGTATACCGGTATTAGAGATTCGTGCTCTTACCGCGGTATCATTTTCCACGGTACGAAACCTCGGTACCATCCAAAACACCGTTATTTTATCAACATTATCCCTGCTTAGTATTTTGAAATTACCAACCGTAACAGCAAACTATACTGTACATGCTTTCCCCATATAACCCCCGGACCATACTTCTATAATTACATTCTCGTAAGTCCAACATCAAGCGTTCCTTCTCAGCTCGAGCTATTATTTTACAGATGTACAGTGTCGTATTATTTCTCTAATTCCAGTCAAGTAACGAGCCTTTGTCGTCGTTCTTAAATAATAGCCTGGCTGATAGTTACATTATATTCTGACCACTACATCATAGTTGCAAGTCTTATAATAAAGTTGGTGGTATGCCGTGGTATATACCGTTGTATTTGAGGAAAAACCGTTGGATACCCCGATATCTTTATCTTGGCGGTACCCAGTAAGCAGAGGCTCACAGAGAAGACTGGGCTTGCCCAACTGTCATGCATCTTTAAATAAAGTCTTTATTATTATTATAGTATAATTTTACAAGTCATGTATGTAACATTCTGAAGGTCGACAGCTTCCTGGCACCTTTTACCAGATACTTTGCAGTCCACACGGTCAGATACAGCGGGAAATACTATTAAAAGTCCAGTTACCATGCCGGGTATTGAACCCCAGTGCGTTACCACTGAGCTATCGCCGCTGAATGAAGATGTATTATTAGTCAAATCGGCCCTTAAAATAGGAATGCCACCTGCAACCACTAAGCTAAATATATACTTTATACTAAGTACATGGTATAACAATACACATTTGTATTTTACAAACAACCCAATAATTATTGACATATTTTAATATGTATCATAATACATGTATAGTGCAAGCTTATACCACTTGCCGTCGCATATCAAAGACGAAATAGAAATGGAAACAATTTGAAATTGGCTTCTCTTCTCTCATACCCCCGTGGCAATCGATAACATCAGGCATGAGGTGTGGAGAAAAAGTTATTTCACTATCGACGTAAATAATACTGGTTGTATAAACTAAATATTGAAAAGTCATGTTAATCCTACATACATTTGCAAGGTAAATGAGAATGAAAGACATATGTGGTTATCACATAAAATAATGAATAATATAGAATCTAAATTATAAAATTTCGTGCAATAAATATTTTATTTACCTCATGTTTCTAGCCAGGCCTGTGTTCCGTTAACGATTTACGTTGTACCACTGTTACAGATTAAATCGGTTGTATTTTGAAAGTGTACACGCACAGAAAACTGTGTCATCAATAAACAGTTTTAAAGTTTTTAAAAATGTATAATATCTTAGTATAGGTTAGAGTTTATAAAATGTTTTCTTCAAATATTTAAACCTTAGCAAGCGATAGCGAAGCGTGGTTTATAATCTTGAAGAAAACGTTTTAAACTCTAGATAACCGACTTTGGGCCATATTCACATCCTCTTTCCTACACTCTCACTCACTCACTGAGTTAATCCAAATAAAATTATCATTTAGTTCGTGCGTTTGAGTATGAACTCGTCCTAACTAGAAATTGGTATTCACAACAGTAAGTGTAGCTGGAGTTGACTCGACTAAGTGAGGAATTTTCGAGGGAGCGAAACGTCGACTTGACCTCGACTCCAACCACACTCAATGGAATGTTTGTGAATACATGTACCAAAGTTAGTCACTAACTAAAATGGACAATCTACGCGAAGCATTTGAGTAGATGATTTTACCATTTAGAAATGTCCCGGATAGGAGCAATTGCTTCGAAAGCATGAATAATATGAAATTCTTGGAAAAATCCCCCAGCTACACTCAAATCAGGTTACTTGAATACCGATTAAGCGCACGAATGTTGAACTAATAAAGTTATTGTATTATCAAATCAAATTAAACAACACTTACATATGAAAGTGTGGGTTGATAAATATGTAA
Organism: Spisula solida; assembly: GCA_947247005.1. Taxonomy (NCBI): domain Eukaryota; kingdom Metazoa; phylum Mollusca; class Bivalvia; order Venerida; family Mactridae; genus Spisula; species Spisula solida. The sequence goes on along the minus strand of OX365958.1, from coordinate 39,173,980 downwards.
CCATAAATATAAATTTAATTATAATGTGTTATCTATATGTATTTTATTTGGACAAATAAAGTAACTGTAATACGTGTATAAAGTATCTGGAATTAAACTTTAGTCATCTTACCGCGATGTTAATTAAATGCATGGTATTCATATAGGAACATAACTATGAAATTATATTGCTCTTATTCTTTGCCAAATCATTGCTTTTAATTCCATCCATTGCAGTTTTGACATGAAGATGACTGAAATGCTAAGTATTTAAAGAAAAACTTGCAACACATACCGATTCTTTCATGAGTCAAAGTTCCGCCTCGATAGCATATTGTTAGAGCGTCCGCTTGGAGTGCGGGAAGGCCCATGTTCGATCCGGGGTGACTTCATGCTTAAAACGAAATAGTATTATTATTTCCCTTGCAATATGTCCAGCATAATAAGCGAAATCTGGCTTCTCTTTTCTTATCTATATCGATACCGTTGTGGCGATTGTTAAATCGGACATGGGGTGTCGAGAATGGCTAATATAGCTGAAGGTTGTACAATCTTGATTCATAATCAACCTAAAGCCATGACAATCATGCACACTCTATAATATGTAGTATTTCTTAATACATGCCGCTCATTAAATTGCATTCTAGGAATTATGGCTTCCTAGTCGTCGGGCTTCTCCGGAACGGTCTGAACGATGTATGTGTAGTAATGAGTTGCAAAATCATCTCACAGTGAATCTGCTTATAAAAGTAAACTGAGTTCATCTCCTCTGACTTCTAAATTATTAACATTACATTACCTGTTTGACGGTCGGTGGAATTCATATTGACATGATATGATATTTAATATTGAGTCAACGCCGGAAACATGAGGCATATGGTACGGTGTCTTCTTCGACTTGCGCATCCTTTATTCATTTAAAACTCGTGCGCATCGTCTTGCGTAAATGTTTTGTGGGAGTATATCATTGTAAATATGCACGTTCATTTAATGTTAATTTCATCGAAGTTTTATGTGAACTGGTCCCCTATTATCTTTACAATAATCATACTCTCTATTTGTGATTATTCAAATGAAGGTTTTATTTGAGCGAGTTTAAAGAAATATAAAGAATTTAGCATAAAAATCATCAAAATTCTAGTTTGACGTTGTTATAGTCCAGTCAGGATAACAATCCAGTGACGCAGCGGTCGAGTCCACTATAACGGTGTAAAACCAATTATAAAGGCTTATACTGTACAAACAACTATAATATCAATGCTAAACTAATATATAGTCCAGTCAGGATAAAAATCCAGTGACGCAGCGGTCGAGTCCACCATAACGGTGTAAAACCAATTATTAAGGCTTATACTGTACAACCAACTATACTTTCATGCTAAACTAACATATTAAACTCCGCCCTACCTGTTTAGACAATGGTTGTGATTTTTTGCGTACACATAAACTGCAACGTCACTGTCACAATATCCTAACTGGACTATACTAAACTTCGCTTTACCTGTTTAGACAATGGTTGGGATTTTTTGCGTACACATAAATTGCGACGTCACTGTCACAATATCCTAACTGGACTATAGTATATATTACGAAAATGCATCGAAACCTAACAAACCAATTCGATAATAAAGCACTGATTGTTTGTACAGTGTAATATCCTACCGTATATTATAACGGTCACACACTCAGGAAAGTCGAGGGCGAGTTACCCATGTGAATACCAAATCTCTACTCGACCTTCACTAACTCGACCGTCACTCCAGCTACACTTGAGGCTACCTTAGGTTAGTGTAAGTCGAGTTGGAGTGGACGACCGACATGTGAATATGGGCCTAAGTGTTTGTCCCACTTAGTGTTTTGCGTGCATCTACATTGGTCAGCACATTGAAAATGGTCGCGAAAATACCTCGGTTAATGGTCAAATGGACGGCCACACTTTATGAGGGGGTGTCCGACAATAGAATGCGTGTAGGATGTATTGTTTTCTTTACTGATAACACCCACCAATAGTTCATTGTTTAAGCCAAACACAATCGCTCGCACGAAGTTCACGAAGATGTGCGGTCTTTGTGCGCATGTGCAGTGACTACAAATTACTTCTTGGTGAAGACTTACGACCTTATAAGACTCCTGTATATTCGTAATCTGTATCACAGGGCGCTTCTTATGGGTCAGATGATCGGAACAGATGATGCTGACCAAACTGAATTTGAAAAAGCTTGTTTTTCCAATTTCAGACAGGTTTTTCTTGTTTTCTCAAAATGTCGATTTTGTACTTATGACCTTTTCATTCTAAGCCAGCGATATCATGAAAAAATAAAGATATTCTACATTATATTCACCGATCTGTTACTTGCCTATTTACATGTTGGAAAGCGTGTTTAACAGAAAGATGTAATCATGAAAAAACTACCACTCGACGTGTGTAAAATACCCAATTTAATGCATTGGATACCGTAATTTCCGGGATAACAGAAATACACAGAGCGGAGAACAAATGTTGCACTTGCATGTTAAAACAGAAATTAAAACTTTGTTTTATTGGTGTGTTCATTTTCAAAAGAACATTACTCCATAAACTATGTCTGAGGCACAGTGCTTCGCGTGTACAGGTTTATTACCATGTAACGTTACATGGTTTCTTCAATCTAAATGCGCAAAAACGGTCACAAAACGTCGGTTCTTGATTTCCCGTCTGTCAAAGAAGCCAGGACTCCGTGCTTGTGTACTTAATGCCCAATTTATGAGCTAATGTACTTAACATTAGGAATAGCGATGAAGGAATTTATTGTTTTCTAGATTTATTTGTTCTACGTCCATTGCACAATATTTTAGATATTGAAATCATGAAGTTACTTGGTGACCAGTTGTTTGAATACTCTTTATATGATATTTGGTCAGCTGCTGGTTTTGGGATGTCTTGAAATCGTCTCTGAAATATAGCAAAATATATTACATGTACACATTTAATATCATTTTATCACTTATATGGTGTGTGCTCGGTTACTTTGTAACTTATGGTTAGGCAATTTCAATATGTGTGGTATACTGATAAATCATATACATGTATCATTTTCGAAGGAAAGTAACTCAAAAAATCATGAAACAAACCGACAAGGATCGCTTATTTCCCCTGTGCAAAACAATGCTAATAGCCAAACGATATTGTGTTGCTTCCCAAATGCCCCTTTTCGAGAAGAAGAATGATTTATTAAAGTATCTAGACTACAGACAGCGTGATTGAACTCAATAATATTCACTTAGGGGAGACACGGTTCCACGGTGCAAATGTTACACTGCATTTTTCAAACCCGTATGATGTCCTTATATAACATCAAGTAAGTCTCTTTTTAAAACAACAAACACAGAAATGATCAGCTTTCGACTTCTTTACTTGTCTCCTTTTAATGAATAAATACATTCATCATCATTTTATTACATCGTCATTCATGTTGATATATACACCGTCCCTGAGACATTATTGACTTGCAGCACTGATAAAAACTTGATACATCTGGATGCTACACACCTGCCCGAAAGTGAAAGTAGGCACAATTGTCAACATTTCGACTAAAGGTCACCGGAAATGACGATGTGACATTGACCCTTGCGCGAAAAACTTTTTTATCTAGGTAGGCCTAATGTTGGTGTTAAATGTAATGGCGGGTATGACCAGTAATTTCCGTTTTGGAAAACCTACGTTCAAGGGGAACAGCGGGCCCGAACACCTGTGTACGACCTTTGGCCCGTAATATCCTTAAGGTTGGGAAGCATTTGTACCCATGACAGCAAAATTCCCGAATTTGGACATTTAGGTCGTAAACTACTGAAGGCCAAAATGGCCATCCCGGTAAGTACGCTATGGTAGCGGAAAGGTTATTAGTGGTTTACCGGGTTGAACCGAATCTTACTCGGTATACCCGGTCCAGTGAACCGGCGTACAACCGTAACAACATTTGATCACCAAGACAAACCGTTGTGAACCGTGATAATCTTATCAAACTGGCAAAAGAGGCCCGTTTGTTTTAATATGTTTAAAGCCTCATGTAGTCATCAGGAGCTACCGTGAGAAATGGTCAATATTTCAACAGAATATGGAGTCAACCACGGGTTACAACCGGTGCCACACCTTAAGCCCCGTTCTCACTGTCCCGGTTCAGGTCCAGTTACGTCACGGTGGAGGAAAGCCGGTATACCGTGATAATCCGGGACATTTTTGTAACTACATGTCAATTGCATTCTCACATTCCCGACGTTTCCCCGGTGTACCCCCGGTCAGAAATAATATTCTGTCAGTTTGACGCCGGAGTGGCTAGGGTTATTCCCGGTAAAGTACAGTGTCGTTACGGTGTGATTACGGTGCAAAGCGGTAGGGTCCCTGTAAAGCACGGTTTGGTCCCGGTTGTTACCGTTGGTATTAAGGTGGTAGCTGGTATCGCCATGGCTGTGTCCCGGTGATACCGGGGCACATCAGTACTGAGGCGCATCGGGGCAATAACGTACATTACCGGGGCTCAGCCGGCTATCACCACGGTCTATATTATACCCGGTGTGCTACGGTTTATCAAGGGGTGAAGATACGGTCCTTCCCCAGAAGGTCCCTGTATTGTATAGGTGATCACCGGAGTAAGCCGATTCTCGATATCGCTCCTGGTGAACTCTGGTGTCTTCCGGTTGTATTAAACATTTTAAAACAACCGGGGCTGTATGCCAGTGCATCATAGTTTATCCCGGATGATCACGGATGTTAACGGTGCCGCTACGGTTGTCTCCCCGGTTAGACATGGTTCCCCCCGGATTACAAACCGGGACCCACCGGGGATACCAAACCGGGACAGTGAGAACGGGGCTTTAAGTCTACCGCGATGTTGCATCCCGGTATCAGTATCGATTATCCCGGTATAGCCACGGTGTATCACTAGTATCACTCACACTGTGTCGCTCTGGCATCCCCGGTTGTCCCAGTGTATTAACCGGTAGGTATCATGTCTAACCGGGCTAACAACCTTTGAGACACCGTGAACTTCTTAGACCGGAAAAGTGTAGTCTGGTTCCCGATCTTTACAATCTACGCAGTAAATGGAATGTAAGATTGGGGAACGGGAACCAGACTACGAAAAAGTGTTGATCCGACCGTATGACGTCGTACAGTATGGGGTTCGAATATCACTATAGGTGCGAACCAATCCCGGTATTTTTTTAGATTTTTATTACAACTTGGATTGACCAGAATGATGTAAAGAACCGACTAAATCGAGGGATTTCCGCAGTACTACCGCTATATCCGGGCAGGTCTTTGTTCTTATCCTCCCTCTACCTTGCTAAACCGTGGCACACTGGCATTATTAGGACTGCGCTGAACCCTGGCTCTGCACCGGTTGCCCAATAAAGTACATGTACGTTTCATACCGATCGAGGCAGCGTAGAACCTAGCATATACCCGAAAAGGTGTTATATACGGTAAAGCCCAGTAGTAACCGTGGGTTTCGTTACGGATGATACATACATGTAATTATACTGGTTTCATCACGGCCAATGTCTGTGAAGTTGCAGTTACGAACTAGCGTGGTATGTCCTGGTATTTGTCGAGCAATGCCAAATACACCAAATAATTATTTAAGTTATACGTGAAATTCTGTTGAATTCAGTGCATTTTTGATTAAGAAAAATAGTATTCAAACCCACACGATGAGCTACCGTATTTATGATAACAAAAACCGACTGCAATGATTGCATTACATAATGGGTGTCCTAACAACGTGCAACGTACACCTAGTCAGAACTGTGAGAACGTAACTACTTTTGTTCGGAAAACGGCACGGATCATTTCGATTTTGGTGGCTTTCTTTTACCATGGCCATCATCGTGACGGTTTCACACAGTCCAGTCCGTAACAATTTATTGCTGACTGGTTTGTATGTTGGGGGTGGTTGGTACCACGTAGGTGAGAGACGGATAGGATATCGTTCTATAGAAACCGCACCGTGTCATGATGAATTTGACATTAACAATTATAACAACACTTGATATCAATAACATTTTCTACAATAGGAATAGAATAACATTTATTCCAAAAAAGGGTCATTGCTGACATGGCAATAACAATTTAACACATGAACATAAAATAATAGTTTAATAATCATGATGATACTCAGGAACATTAACATGTTTACATAATAAGATTTGGAATTCTACACACTATGTTTTCTTATTCTTCTACAGACAGACAGAACTACTGGTCTGTTCTATTCATTTCAATGCATAAGGCAAACATATTAAAACACATGTACGTTATGTATCTATACTGTTAAGGTGGTATGCGCGCCCTTTTTAACGATCGATTTTCTCCGAATCACCTTAAAATGACGGAATAATCAGCTCTAACGAAATTAACATTTAAGTAAAGATATATCACCAGGCTCGTTTTCGAGATACACAGTTTTCAAATGACCTACCATTGATTTTGTTCATTTAATGTATTTCTTGCCTATATGACACCAACATAATATTCATTTTAAGATTACATGACTGTATTATTATAGTAAACCATATTGTGTGTATCCAAGGTCATTCCTATTGACATTAGCCACAATTCCGGCTGCCAGGTGAACAAATAAAAATAATTCAATTGTTATAAACACTTGTTCTTAAAAATGGTTGAAAATTACGATATTTGTTGAGATTTGCTGGCACTCGTTTCTTGCTCGGATGAATTGGTTGTGGAGAACTTGCATGGTTAAAATCGTAGTGACTTCAGAATTGGTATGTAATTCGAATACTTGGGGTTCCCGCCACAGGTAACTGCATCATAAATAAAGAGTAAACAAAAAAATGTTTTTTTATTAAATTCATAATATCAATGATACAGTTACCTGTGGTTCCCGCAGTAAAAAGCACAATCATGCCAGACACGACGTATGTCCCTCTTTGTTAGCACGCTATTAGATTAAGTGTATCACCAGTCGTGTAATAATTAAGCACTTTATGCATTATTTCCTTTGCCTTCTACGAAACAACGTTAAAACGCGTTTTCCATGGTAACTTCACGACGTCTTAACGTCATGGGAACACATGGCTATATAAGACGAGACGTTGAATTGGGATTAAATCAAAGTTTACAATGATATGGTATCAATATAACTTCAATATATCAGGCGAGTGAACTCGACATTATAAAGGGGAGGGAACTCTGTGTGACTTATTTTAGTCAGTAAGAGTGACTAACCCTGACATGTAGAAGATAATTATATAGTTCAAGAGTTATTTCCCAGGAATTCAGGAGAGGGAACTCTGTCGAACTTGTTTTAAGTCGGTAAGAGTGGCTTCCCCTGAAAATCAGGAATCGGGGGGGGGGGCTGCACATGACAAGAGTTACTTCCCTGGAATTCAGGGGAGGCAACTCTGTCCGGCCTATTCTAATTCGGTAAGAGTGACTTCCTCTGAAATTCAGGAGAGAGAACTCTGCACAGGACAAGAGTTATTCCCCTTGAATTCAGGGACTTCAACTCTGTCCGACCTATTTTAAGTCGTAAACAGTGAACTCCCCTGAAAATCAGGGGAGAGAACTCTGCACAGGGCAAGAGTTTCTTCCCTTGAATTCAGGGAAACAACTCTGTCCGACCTATTTAAAGTCGGTAAGAGTGACGTCCCCTGAAAATCAGGGGAGAGAACACTACACATGGCAAAAGTTTCTTCCCTAGAATTCAGGGGAGGCAACACTGTCCGACCTATTTTAAGTCGGTAAGAGTGACTTCCCCTGAAAATCAGGGGAGAGAACTCTGCACATGACAAGAATTACTTCCCTTGAATTCAGGGGAGGCAACTCTGTCCGACCTATTTTAAGTCGGTAAGAGTGACGTCCCCTGAAAATCAGGGGAGAGAACTCTGTACATGGCAAGAGTTACATCCCTTGAATTCAGGGGAGGCAACTCTGTCCGACCTATTTTAGTCGGTTAGAGTTACTTCCCTTGAACTCAGGGGAGGCAACTCTGTCCGACCTATTTTAAGTTGGTAAGAGTGACGTTCCCTGAAAATCAGGGGGGAGAACTCTGTACATGGCAAGAGTTACTTCCCTTGAATTCAGGGGAGGCTACTCTGTCCGACCTATTTTAAGTCGGTAAGAGTGACTTCCCCTGAAAATCAGGGGAGAGAACTCTGCACATGACAAGAATTACTTCCCTTGAATTCAGGGGAGGCAACTCTGTCCGACCTATTTTAAGTCGGTAAGAGTGACTTCCCCTGAAAATCAGGGGAGAGAACTCTGTACATGGCAAGAGTTACATCCCTTGAATTCAGGGGAGGTAACTTTGTCCGACCTATTTTAGTCGGTTAGAGTTACTTCCCTTGAACTCAGGGGAGGCAACTCTGTCCGACCTATTTTAAGTCGGTAAGAGTGACTTCGCCTGAAAATCAGGGGAGAGAACTTCGCACATGACAAGAATTACTTCCCTTGAATTCAGGGGAGGCAACTCTGTCCGACCTATTTTAAGTCGGTAAGAGTGACTTCCCCTGAAAATCAGGGGAGAGAACTCTGCACATGACAAGAATTACTTCCCTTGAATTCGGGGAGGCTACTCTGTCCGACCTATTTTAAGTCGGTAAGAGTGACGTCCCCTGAAAATCAGGGGAGAGAACACTACACATGGCAAAAGTTTCTTCCCTTGAATTCAGGGGAGGCAACACTGTCCGACCTATTTTAAGTCGGTAAGAGTTACTTCTCTTTAATTTAGGGGAGGCAACTCTGTCCGACCTATTTTAAGTCGGTAAGAGTTACGTCCCCTGAAAATCAGGGGAGAGAACTCTGTACATGGCAAGAGTTACGTCCCTTGAATTCAAGGGAGATAACTCTGTCCGACCTATTTTAAGTCGGTAAGAGTGACATCCCTTGAAAATCAGGGGAGAGAACTCTGCACAGGTCAAGAGTTACTTCCCTTGAAATCCCGGTAGGCAACTCTGTTTGACTTGTTATAAGTCGATAAGAGTGACTTCCCCTGAAAATCAGGAGTAATAACTCTAAAAACGTGGGATTGATCTCCCAATTGGAAGAGTAGCTTCCCTTTGACTTTTTAATGTAATGGTAGTCTATTATTATACCACTGCTTAGTGACTAGAAACATAGTTTAGTTCATGCATATTACGATATCTGACGATATCTAAACGTTTTTTCTTGTTGAATAAATCTAACCAAGCATGTAATGCAACTATGATTTCCTGGAAAGCTGGAGTATGTATTACTTATCCTCTTTTTTAATGTTTCTTGTATAATGGCCAAACGATGAGGTAGATATAAGTGAATTTATGTTATTTAGGTGCCGATGTTTACAATTTCTTAATCGAGTTTCGTGCCCCCGGGCAAACGACGCAGACTATATACTATTCGACCAGGGATACCTGACAGTGACGTCACATTGTGTTTACAATCCGGTGTTTACTTTATTAATTGTTCTACAAAAATGTGGATTATCATTATATTTCTTTACCTATAATCTCAATATCATATCGTAGTCGTGAGGATAACGGGGCAGTATTAGTAGTTGAAAGGTATCGAGTTCGAACCCCGTCAGCGTAACTTTTTCCCGCTCGTAACTATTTTGCAATTGAATACAAATTATGTGTGAAAAATGAATTACATCTTTGTCATTTCACTAAACTTTAGATGGCTAATTTGAATGGCTAAGAACGTGTTTTAGATTATTGCAGTGAGTCTCTTTTTAAGAATAATGAGAAAGCAGCGTCTGTTCTAAACGTGTTTTAGAGATAATGTGATTTTTAAGAGCTTGTATTAATCATAAGGCAAAAGAATATTTTCAAATTCGTTATTGTATTAAATCATTAAATATGTTTCCCGTATATCGTACAAAAAATACATTCATATAGTTTGTCTACCACAAGCTTTGAACTTGGACCACCTGTGTGAGAAGCAGCCTACACATCCACAGGACCAGGTTTTGTTGGGACTATTAGAATTGATAAGGACATACTTCTATTTAATAAAATCATTAATCCGTTGGGGATATACCCTGATTATTTATAGATTGTTGACAAAATGACGTAACTGTCAAAAATTGTTGGTCGGATAGTACCTAGTATTACACCTATACATAAATATCACCTTTCGTTCATGATTTGTGAATGAACAGTTAATCCACGGTTTCCATGATGGTATTCATAATGCATCTTAGGAAAACATAAATATTTGGACTTGTGATATGCATATTCACTGCAAATTGAAGAATAACCTATGTTTCCTCATAGTGATTATAGTAGCCCTCTACACAATGCATCAACACTACATCATGTACATTGTACATGTAAATAATTGATTATCTTGATTATATTATTTAGCAAATACACTTGAGCAAAGATCATATACATTCAAACGCAAATACAGTCCGTTTAATTAGATCTGTCACTTATATACAAACATTGCAATATCATAACATTGTAGTTTTAATGTTTTAAACATTTTGATTGGAGAAAAGGCAAAGAAAACCCATACCTTATTCACTAAGCTACATACTAATACACACAGTATCTATTAAAATTAGCCTTTAATAAGAGAAATTGCAATGTGTATGTACACAATGTTATGTAAACAAGTGACGGATCCTATTAATCGATTTATATCGATATATATATCAAAAAGTTTCGCTCAATTGAAAGATAATAACATGGTCAGAACGTCCGTGAGATCTTGTTTATCCATTTGTTTTATCTAAAAGTATGTACATGTATTCAATATTTTTGCAAACGTATATCTTAAACATAAGTTTCTCTCTGAGTCGCGTACTTATTTTAATTGTTGTTGTTGTTGATTATGTAAAGTGTTGTTGCTACTTGCTGCTATAAAATTAACGCACATATAATGTAAATATGATTATGAGGCTCACATGGAAAACTGGGCATACCCCCACTGTGTTGCCTCCTTGAATATTGTCTTTAGTATTATCATTATGCCCCCATCTTTGATGAGGGTGTATATTGCTTTGCACATGTTTGTCGGTCTGTCGGTCGGTCGTATAAAATGGTTTCCGTTCAATAACTCAAGAACGATTTGACCTAGGATCTTCATACTTTACGTGTAGGTTGGTCAGCAAGAGTAGATGACCCCTATAGATTTTGAGGTCAGTAGGTCAAAGGTCAAGGTCACTGTGACCTTTACCATTTCTGACTATGTAAATGGTTTCCGTTCAATAACTCAAGAACGCTTTAACCTAGGATCTTCAAACGTTACATGGAGGTTGGTCAGCAACAGTAGATGACCTCTATTGATTTTGAGGTCAGTAGGTCAAAGGTCACTGCGACCTTCACCATGTCTGACTATTGGGCTGCCATGGGGGCATACGTGTTTAACAAACATCTCTTGTTGTCATTATCATCATTATTATTATCTTTTTCTGAGAACAAATGCTGGTCGGAGCCCCACTCAGATAAATATTTCTGGATCCGCACTTAAACGTGGATGACAAAATTAATATTATAATTTAAACAGTCATAGCAGGCAGGTACATGGATTATCCAAGAAGGCCCTTCTTTTCATCAAAATGATTACCGGTTTTGGAAAACTAAAATCGCTTTCAGTTATAAATTGAATCGGATCCGATTAACCGTTTGATCGTGACAAGCCCTTTAAAATAGCTGTTCTTGGATACGTCTGGACTAAAACTAGAACAATAATGCAACAAAAAAGTGCTTAAAAAGGATTGCGACATGTAGCGTTGATGTTGTCAGCCTTGCTACATTAAACGCCAAGTGCGACATTTATGCATTTAATTCGTTTGGTGCATGTGTTACATAATGCAAAGGGGCCACCGGGGCTAAGTGTTGCACTTTTTCTAGGTTGTGCAGGGTTTAGACAGCATAAACTCGTATGCAGTCCTATGTAGTAAAGGTGTACAATGTATATATAAACTACACTTAATTTTGACAAAGCAAGTTCTTTGATTAATCAATTTCACTATGAATCAACAATTTTAACCGCTTAAAATGGTTACTAAATGCAACATACTGCCCCGACCTTTTACAGCTAAGGGTTGTCAAATATAAAAGATATAACTATGTACCAAACAATCAAAATTCAACCATCCCCAACCTTTCCGACCTCACCTCTTCACCTTTGTCCGTGTTTCTTGCCTAAGCTTCAAGGTTATCGCCATTTACTACAGTATTATTTTGCCCCACATAACACTTGGTCCCAACCCTCGGGATTATGTGTTACATATACTTACCATTTTACACATGCTGTAAATTGTTATTACATACTTTTTATTAGTTAAATTGATTAAGTTAAGAACTTGTTTGGTCAAAATTAAGTGTAGTTTTATGTATACGAGGGTTGTACATAATGTATACACGGTGCATTGCTGAAACTAGGTCATTTAGCTGAAACCTTGACACTAAGCTTTTTCTTCTTTTGTCTACTTTTAGGACTTCTGACTGTTTAAACTAGGTATTTTAGCCATTTTACTGTTGGAACTAGGTCATTCAGCTTGGGCATTCAGCTATTTGATTGCTGAATCTGGTTAATTTAGAATTTCAACTGCTTGGACATGGGAGGATTATAGGCCTAATTTGTTTAGTTGGGCATTGTGCCTTTTATGTTTTTATGTTTTCTGTGCTCGACTGGTTCAGGTGGGCATTGCACCTTGTGTGTTTTTAATGTTTTCTGTGCTTAGCTGGTCAAGCTGAGTGCTGCCTTCCCTGTCTTTTCTCATGTTTTATAATATGGAAAAAACAGAAACATGTATAGGCATACATGTATCACATAGCCCCGGTATCCTTCTTTAAGTTATTATACGAGCGTAGTGAGCGAGGAAAACTCATTCATATTTGTTTATATTATTATTTGACTTGCTCTATGCTATAATGTACAGTGCATATTTACTAGAAAAGTATATGAGATGTTAAATGATATTTTAATTAATCCAAATAAACCAAACTGGGCTACAAATGTAAAATCTATTTTGGAAAATCTGGGCTTTAACGACGTATGGCTATACCAGGGTGTGGGTAACCCAAAATTATTCATAACTCATGTAAAACAAAGATTAACAGATACTTTTGTACAAACATGGACAGAACAGTTAAGTAACTCTTCGAGAGCATCTACATATATCTTATTTTCGCAATTCGATTTTAAACAGTACTTAGATCAAATAAATATTGTGAAATATAGGTTTGCGTTAACCAGGCTAAGAGTATCAAGTCATAGGTTAGAAATTGAAACAGGAAGATGGAATAAACCCAATGCTATACCACGATCAGAACGAAAATGCCAATTATGTAATGTCTTAGAAGACGAATTTCATTTTATCCTAGAATGTCCACTTTATTATGAATGCAGAAAACAATATATTAAAAAATATTTTTGGAAAAGACCAAATATACTAAAATTCACTGAATTGCTTACCACCGAAAATACTAAAACAGTACAAAACCTTTCAATTTTTATATACAAAAGTATGGAAATAAGAGATACTAGGTACTATGTTCGATAAAAGAAAAAAAAAAATAATCAATACTGCATATAACTTATTATGATTTAAATGTTTATATGGCTATTTTGATTATTTTGACAGCTAAACACTTTTCTCCAAATTTCTCCATTATAATTTATGTAAGAAAATGACTTAACTTCTATACGATGTCTCATATTTATGTTGATAAACTTTGTATAACCTTTTTCTGATTAATTATCATAATATATGATGTGCACTTGACCGGAAGTTTATTTTATGTCATTTATGCATTACTTTTGTAATATTTGTGCATTGTATGTATGTATTATATGTTCATGGGCAATATTGCCTTGCAATAAACTCTATTCTATTCTTCTATTCTATATATTTAGCTTAATTAAACAAATCACGGATTTCAAGAGAAGAAACACGAAAATAAGAGACAGAGGTAGGCCTGCCTATTCCTAGGAGGCAGTTACGGAAAACGGATTATAAGACAGAGACTTTGCATATCTGTTGAATATGAATATTTCAATGGTATCAAATGAGTTTCCATTAAAATCTTCAACAGACTGATAGGCATACATGTTTTAATTTGCTTCTAAAGATGTATTCATTGGCCTACGGGTTTTCAACATCGTCTTCAAGATAAATGATTAATTATGTAATTTCCAATATTATACATGTAAACAGAGCCTATATACAATTATGTTTAAACTAAACTAGAGTCTACTTTAATTTCAAAATGACTATGATATTTGAACATACGGCTCCATAAATTTATGTATTCATATTCATGAGTAGCTTACACAAATAGCGACGAATGGTGAGACGAGTTATTTACGGAATATACAAAAATAGCTTTTAATGATCTTTTTTTCTTACAATACATAGTATAGATAAGCTTGCAGTATGTTTTAATAATCATAGCAGTTTAAAATTCCGACTAGAAACTTTATATTTGCTTCATAATATAAAGAGCTGCGTAATTCTCTGATTTCACAGAAAAACTGTTTTCATAAAATCGGAATTATACTTTTTCGTTTAAACAAAGTTCGTATACTTTCTGCAACCGGAAGTTCTATTGCGCTATCATGGCCGCTCCCATGAATGTTTGTTTACCTATCGAAAGTTTACGTTTTTAAAGCAATTTTAACTTATTGGATAAGGAAAGCGGATGGGAAGTACAGCTGTATTATTTTTGCATATATAGATGCTTGTTGAAGAAGTCTGCAATCATGTCGAGAGCGCCAAACGACAATAATCTGACAACTTATAAACTGGTGGTTGTAGGTGACGGGGGTGTGGGTAAAAGCGCGTTAACTATCCAGTTCTTTCAGAAAATGTTTGTGGTCGATTATGATCCAACGATTGAAGATTCTTACATACAACACACGGACATTGATGGAGAATGGTGTATTTTAGATGGTATGTCAGTTTTTGTTGCTGCGAGCATTTATCACGGAATGCTCGGTCAACAGGTTGTTGAAGTGGTTTCTCATAGTATCGGGGTATTTAACGTATAATGGTGCCTCCTATTTCCGAGGCACTTATTTATGAAATTGAAAACAATTTTTGAAACTTCCACTTTTGTTTTAGCCTGTCACTGATAAAACACATCATTGGTTTAAAATTTATGATTGAATTTCTAATTAAATGTTTATTATTTTATGTCAGACTTAAAAATCAACAAAACCAGGGCAGTTTCCAGAGCTGATTGAAATTGGGGGCTGGGATGGGGTGTGCACAGGAGGAGTGTCCCCTTCCTGCAAAGATTTTTCAATGTTATTAAAATGGTGCAATTTAGTGCATGTTAATAATCTGATCATTTATTTTTAGGCAGTGGCTATTCTAAAAAAATTATTCTTACGGGCCCGTAAGAATAGCCACTCCAGGGCTGTTCCACTATTCTTACGGCAGTTATTTAATAATGCATATAGTAGATAACTATTTAGCATTTTGTTGAAAATATGCACCCTTTTGGACTTAGAAATGCTTATTTGTTCACCTTCTTGACCCAGAGGACCTACATATGAGTAGGTAACTGTCCTGCATTTTGTCCAAATTATTCCCTTGTTCTACTTAGAAGCACCAAACTTTTCACATCAGAGGGTAATGCTGCTGATATGAACTTTTTGTTTGAAGATATAATAATTGTACTATCCTAGCATGGCACTGCGAATAGTGGAGTGCGCTGTTCATGGACAGCTCTTGTTTAATTACCATGCTCTAATTTAATGGGATTTAACGGTGATATATGATTATATCGCCTATACCCATGTGATAAATCGTTGTGTGGAATTTTATTGTGTGTATTTACATGTACTGGTATAATATATCTATAAAGATCTATACATTTGTTTGAACATGTATTGGCATAATGTGTACTGATGACAGGGGACTGCCATTTTCAAATCATGTGACTGAAAATAGTTCAATATGGCGCCGTGTTATGTCAGAGGTCTATTGCATTCAATTTGCATTTGCATAAAGGCCATGGTGATCAGAATGCTTTAAGACATGCACCTATTAGAAAACCAGTTGAACAAGTTGCAGACGATGTTACCAACGCAGTATTATATCCAGTTGTTACTGGAGGTTTTACAAGGTACCTGCTCTGAAAAAGGTAGAAAAATGTACAATGTACATGTACTCTTATTTTGGTGGAACCAGTGATTGTTTGCCTCTTTGGGAAAGGGTATGGGTCCTTTCAGTTTGGGAATTTTCGCATCGTGACAACATGAAATTGGTTAATTTCATGAAGCAGAAAGGCCAAATAAAACAGAAAAAGAGATTACATGTGACTGTTTACTGGTTTCTTTGAACTTTTATGCTTGGCCTTTTGTCATAAATGTTCATAACTTTATCATTTTATGTCCGATTTTGAAAAAAAAATCTAAATGTTCATTGGGAATTTCTCTATTCAAATTTGGAAAAATTACAACCTTTTTTGCCGTTTGGAAAGGATCTGTTTACCAGACCCTATTAAAGAAGGAAAAAAATTACTCGGAACATTAATGATTTGATTGAAGCCAAAGATCATACAAACCAGAGATGGGTACCATTATTTTAAAAAGTAATTAATTAATTACAATTAAATTGGACATTTTCCAATTATAATTACATTACATGAATTTTAAAAAAGTAATTAATTAATTACAATTATTTTGGACAAAGTAATTAATTATAATTAATTATTTTTATAAAATGGCGGAATAAGACATTTACAAATATGACTCGCGATCTAAGGTCGGATCTTGGAAATTTATATATATATTCTTTATTTCGTCTCATTTATGTACATACATATAACATACGTCATAAGCAGAACAGATAAAATGTACATAACCATTCATTTATGAATTATAAGAGACAATTATCAAATCTTAAAATAATCTGATTATCATAAAATCTCTATATGACTAAGTGTCCTATATCATTATTTATAAACAATAAACATTAATTTATAAACAAAATTAAAACTAAGAGGATGTTGTTAATACGATGAATTAAAATATAGCTAAATTCTTCGTGATTTTAAGAAACTGAGATTTGTATATGAGGCACTAATGCGATAATTAAAAAATAGTATTAATAGATCATTTATCACCCCGGTCAGACCGTAGATGAACTGATTAACAACATTCACTTAGATGTCAATAAAACTGGCAATAATTAATAAGATAGTATAAATACATTTATGACAATGTTTAAACATAAATTGATCATGATGATAATCACAAAGAAATGTTTCAGTGCATGAGAATGCATGTCCTTGCAAAATACACTGCAAATTGAATTTAACTTGGAAATTTATTTATCTGAACAGTTGCAAGTTGTTATAAAACCATTAAGTTTTGTTATTGTTAGGTACACAATTCTGATTTAATAAATAGTATTCAATTTTAAATGCTTTAAAATAGTGTATTCAAACATGGATGATTTTTTGAAAATATATACATACAAATTAATGTTTTATGCCTGTACATTAAAATACAACAGAAATAAAGACTATTTATTAATAAATATACAAATAGACATGTATACGTGGATTAGCCAACAAAACAATCAACAAACTCCATTGTGTAATTTATGTACCTTTAGGCTATATCAATAGTTAATGTCAGAAATCAGTAACATGTGTATTAGCATTTATCACCTCTGAAAAGATTATCAAAATGTGTGAAAAGGGAATCATTTTTGTCTATCTAGGGGTATTTTTATGATATAGGTCATGTACAAATAATTGAGATTAATTGAATTTAATTGACCATTATATGTCTTTCATGACTGTGTAATTAATTAATTACAATTAAAATAATTGAATATTGGCTTAATTAATCATTATTTTCAATTATTTGAAAAAGTGTAATTAATTATAACTAATTAAATTATAATTGTAATTGTACCCATCCCTGATACAAACAATGGATGAGCGAATCTTAAAATACCATAAGGCATTGCGCGTACTTCGGTAATTATCAACAGTTTCCGTTTTATCAAAGGTTTGATCGCCTTCGGTTAACTCTGTTTCTTTCGATCATTATAATTTACAGTAGTAGTGGATCCAAAAGAAATCTTTTTTTCCGTGTTAAAACCAAAAAAACAAAGTAGTTTGTGATCATTTGCAACAGATACAGGAAACATCACAAAGATCACGACAAATAATGATTTATAGGAATAATAGTCGTAAATAAATTTGCTTAGGGATTTGAAAATAAAATCTTGTTAGCAAACCAAAACTCATCGATTGAAAAAACATCGACCCGGAAATGTCACAGAAAATTGGTATATTTCAGAAATTGCAGAAATTACAAAGATATATAAGTGATCATGCAATTACTACCAGGTGCGTGTAGTGTACTTGGTGCCAAAGAATACATGAGAATGGAACTGACACTTAGCTAAATTTCCTATAGGAGCCGCCATTTTTAAAAGACGTAAGACGAGTGGCGTACGTCAGTAGTGATAAAGCCGAACTAACCGTTCTAATTGTTTTGCCGCTATAGCCGTCACCATCTTGAATATTTAATGTGTTTAAACCTGCGAGATATTTGGATTAATTTAAAGCAACCTATGATCAAATATAGCTAAGGTGGGTTTTTATTTCGCCAATTATGTGGTTGGAATGTTGTTGTATAAATAATTTAGATGATTCATTCGTAAATTGTGAAATAATCCTATTTTTCTGTGACCTTTCCGGGTCGATGATTTTCAATCGACAGGTTTTAGATTCCTTCCAAGATTTAATTTTGAGATCCCTAAGGAAACTTTTTTACAGCTGTTATTCTTATCTGTTGTAAATGATGAAATCACTTCGTTTTGGGGTTTTAACTCAAAAACAGTTTTTTTTTCGATCCACAACTACGGTAAACTATAATGACGGAAAGAGACGGAGTAAACCGAGCGTGGTTAAACCTTTGATAAAACGGACACAGCCTATAATTACCAAAGCACCCGCAATGCATTATGGGTATTCAAGTCATAATTCGTCTATTTTTAGACATGCCTATCCATTCTAGTGTATATCCGTGTTGGTGCACACAAGTTGTCACAACTGTTTATATAGAGATCTGATACCTACAAATTATGAAGCATGGCTATAGAACCTTAGACAGTTGAAATAAAATAAATACCGGTACGTCAATTTTTATGCTACCGAAATAATTCATGAATAGAACTTTAGGAGCAGGTTAATATCTCCACACTATATATACCCTAGACCTGAACTTATGGAGACATCCATGTTAACCATATTGTTTGTCCTTTCAGTGTTAGATACGGCAGGACAGGAGGAGTTTAGTGCTATGAGGGAACAATACATGCGTAAAGGAGATGGTTTTATGTTAGTCTACTCAGTCACTGATCCTGCCAGCTATGAAAACATGCGTAACTTTCATACACAGATTCTACGTGTCAAAGACAAGTAAGTTTGCCTCATCCAATAATGCTATATTGTGAAGTTATTAATATTTGCTAGTATATATATGGATTAATTTTTGTTGATTTCGCAGAAAATGTAGGCCACAAAATTAAAACCCATCGAATAATTAACGTCAAAGACACATTACAAGTAATTTTTCATTCAATATTTAACATCCATGAATTTAAGAAACCACCAACTTACCATTAGAAAGGGCCCTGGGTACTGTTTGATCAAAGCAGTTACGCTCACATTTAAATTTTTTATAATTGTTTAACATCTGCAAATTGGTGATGGATATGGTTTGGAAGAGTTCATTTACTAAATTGTTACTGGTAGTAGTATTGCGGCTCCATTTACCACACTTTATAATTGTAAACAATGTGAAATTAAAATTTAATCGTAAGTTTACAATTTCCATAGAAGCTTTGATAAAACAGTACCCTGGTCCACTGGTCCAATAAGTTGGATCGGTTGTTGTTTAGGAAATTGAAACTAAAAAGATTCTTGTGAATTACTAAAGAAAGGATCCTGACTAAATCAGTTGTTTTTCCTGACAATTTTTCATCAATATTAATAATGGAAACCCTATGCCTCTATTCTTTTGTAAAGTTTTTGCCATCTTGTAAGTGTTTAAGTATTGCTGTCAACTTGACTACAGTTGAATGTTTCCACTTACCTGAAACAAAAAAGTACTTGCTTTTAAGTTTGATAAACATATTTAAAGTCAATAAGTGACTGCAAACAAAGCCTTATCTTACTGTTGTAAATTTCACTTCAGACAGTCACAATACATGAATGATTCATCATTACATATATGTACGAAATAAAATTGAGATAGAGTTAGGCAGGGTTTTCATTATTCACCTATTACCAATAGAAATCATCATTTAAAATTGTGTTTCGATCAGTTGTTTTTCTTAAAAATAATGATTTTTGCTTAATAAAATAGTTAATACTATAGAAATAGTAAGTAAGTAAGTAAATAAGTAACAACTTTTTGTATGTGGATAACATAAAATTTAATATATTTGGTTGTAACCAATTTTCAATACGGTCCACACAAGAAACAAATACATAAATATACATGAATATACATCATTCCGTGCTAACAAAATACATAAAATCAAAATCAATACATGAAAAAGTACTATCTAGAGAATTACTTCATGTAATACATATTTACAAACTTAACACATTAAAAGACGAACTTACTTAATCCTTTAGGGGCACTTAATATAGACTAACAAATGGCCCAGGCCCAATCAGGTTTTTACTGCCAATCTGTTACCTGTATCAATCTGCTAGAGTAAATTGAACTGTAGGCAATAGATTCAGCAAACACCAATAATGTTTGTCATTAATATTTGAATATACCACAGGCGTTCCATTGGACTCGGAAGTAGGGGTTTGTCGTTTGACCCTTGAAATTTGCAAAAAGTCACATTTTGACCTCAAGAGTTTGGTTTGGAAGGGTCATTTTCTCTAACAATCATGGGTATTTTGCCTATAGAATGGTAAAATTGAGTCAAAAGTATCAAAATGACCCCTCAGAAGCTAATGGAACCCCTGAATAAAAATTACCAGACTTTTACCAGTGCATAATATATAATAATAATGATCATGTTTCAATGTGTTAACTTTTTATACTGTAAACACATGTAAACATGTTTGTATTCCATTTTCAGAGATGCTTATCCAATGATTCTAGTTGCCAACAAGATAGATTTAGTTCGTCAAAGAAAGGTTACAGAGGAACAGGGGAGATACCTAGCCGGTCAACTAAGGGTAACAGTCATTTTAATTATACAAAGTTATTTCTGGTCAGGCCTCGATAAATGTTCTAGCGGTACACTAGTCTGCTCGCCCTGCAAAATTTCTCCTTCTTTAGTTACAAATGTTTAGCAGGACGAGTAAGATTTTGGCGGTTTTCTTTGTCTAGATATTGCAGGACAAGTGCTTTCAAAAGTATTTGTTGATGCCTGGGCTGTCTGTTGGTCGGGCTGTTGGTATTTTAGCTTGTTTGTGAAACAAGTTCTTTAACTTATTTTAAACCGAATACTGTTAAATCCCCTACTAAGTACTATTTTTATGCCCCCGTATCGATAGATCGGGAGGCATATAGTGATTTGTTTGTTCGTCCGTTTGTTCGTCCGTCCGGTTAACCCAAATTGACCGTTTCTTCTTGCATCATTATGGCTTGCTACCAAAGCTTCCATACTTGCACGGATGTTGTATATGAACACTCTCAACATGCCTGTATCACCTGACCCCATTTCGACCTTCATCTTGACCTAATTTTGGACTTAGACTTATTGAAGGGCCAAATTCTTGGTTAACACAAATTAACCGTTTCTTCAAGCATTACTATGGCTTGCTACAAAGCTTTCATACTTGCATATATGTTGTATATGAACACTCTCCACATGCCTGTATCACCTAACCCCATTTTAACCTTCACCTTGACCTAATTTTGGACTTAGACTTAAATATGGACAAGGCTTCCACAGGGGGCATAAGCATTTATTGAACCCAGTCTTGTTCAAATTTGTGTTGATTATGTGTCCAAAAACTTGACCATGAGATTATAAATACCACATCTGAATTTCTACGTTGACGATACCAGTCTTGGCTTTTAATCAATGGGGAGTGTGCATAAAATTACTTAAATTACTTGCATTATTTGACCTCTAATATGCATGAAAAGTGACTTCTTTTCCATTATGTTAAGGAATAAATGTACCATCTATCAAAATTGTCAATTTACAAACGAATCTGTTAGATTTAATGCACTCAGAAATGAATGGCTGTACAGTACTATGATCAGTCTATTATTGAAGAACTGTATTATATTTCATGCACCAACATACCAGTTAGTATGGATCACTAACGTTGACACGTGTCTGTATTGTTAGAAAAATCATGACTGAGTACAAAGATAGTTTTTCTAATGATTTTCAGTATTGAGTCTAAGCACTTCAGTCTGAAGTGACATTTCCTAACCAGCTGTGTCTATATACTGTAAACCAAGTTAATTTCGCGAATACTTACTTTCCTGTTTTGCTGAAGTCGGCATATTTGTGAACTAAAATTTTGTGTTTTCAAGTTTCCCGCAATATCCATAATAGTGTTTTTAGCACTTTCGCAGTGACTTAATTTCGCAAAATTTTACCACTGGCGAACTCCACGAAATTAAATCGCACGAAATAATTTCTAGGTTTACAGTACATTGTATATATATAGTCTATAGACATTGAGTGTGGTGTATGTTGTTGCTTACATCTGTTCTATGTTCTTTGTTTACATCTGTGGCTGACCTTAAACAATTCTTTGCTTGAAGTACTGTTACCCAACTCAAAAATAGTGGGAAGGTATAGCTAGCTGGGGATATCTCTAGCTTAGCATATAAACAAATACAGATAAAATTAACACTGCATAGTCAACTGACTGCTTGTTATCAGTGTAGATTGAAAGGGTATAATGCATTAATTATTAAAAGTGATTATGCACAAAATCAAACAAAAATAGACATTTGTAAACAATGAATAGTGTTATTGTCAGTTAGGATTTATTTTGAAGTGAGTATTGTTTCATACAATCCAAGGTAAAAAATTGCATAGTTGGAATTTTCAGTAGTAGGTATGATAAATCAAAACAAAGAATTTATTCAGGTCAGCCTGATGTAATATGTTTAAGTCTTAAGCTACAACTCTATCATAATAAATTGATGTATATTACAGCTGCCATATATAGAAACTAGTGCTAAAGACCCTCCAGTCAATGTTGACTTAGCATTTCATGATGTTGTACGGGTGATAAGGTAAATTAATTAATTAATAATTAATACTATCGGCATATCAGATATATAGGATCCTATGATCAGTCGCTTAGGTTTCCAGCAGTAATGACCTTTTCCTCCACTTGCGAATTGGAAACTTCACAACTGCTGTATTTGACTCCTGGAAGTACATACATGTTAACTGCATGTCCATTGTTTAGTGTGCTGGGTTTCTAACCTAAGTCATACCCTACCATGGAAATTGAACATCAATGACAATTTTCTCCATATGTGGATAGAATGCTGGTTCCTCATGGAAGAGTAAGATAAAACTGGTTAGTTCCTCGTGGAAGAGTAAGATAAAACTGGTTAGTTCCTCGCGGAAGAGTAAGATAAAACTGGTTAGTTCCTCGTGGAAGAGTAAGATAAAACTGGTTGGTTCCTCTTGGAAGAGTTAGATAAAACTGGTTGGTTCGTCGTGGAAGAGTAAGATAAAACTGGTTAGTCAAGGAAAACCAGTAGGTTATACAGCCACCGTATATAACTGAAATAATATTGAGAAATGTTGTTAAAGCCGAATAAACACATGTTTCATAATACTTATCAAGTGTCAATTTTCTTCCACATGTGAAGACGTATTTTGTTCCTTGTGAAAGGTTAAGTTAAAGCTATTCAGAATACAGACCAGGAAAACTGGTTACGTGAATTGTTCATCATTTATTACTGAATAATTGTTGAGAAGCATTGATAAACTAAAAAAATAAAACATACATGTCGCAGAATCATTTTCAAACTGGACAGTTCAAATAGCAATAAGTGACAGTTTAAAATGGTATGGAGTCAATCAAGTATAACTGTGTTAGTGGTCACCTGAATTTAACAGTTACGGGCGTTAAGCTGTGACAAAAGACTGCTTAAGTGAGGAATGAGTTATTATGTGGGTAGACATTAATTTTGTGCTGGATGTCAGGATGGATGTCACAAAGTTTGACAGCGCTTGTTCTCCTTAACCACTGGTTTGATTTTGACGAAACTTCACATAAATTATTGGAACCAAGCTTAGTTCTACATAATGTCAGAAATATTAGGTCGGATAAATATTGCTAGAGTTATAGCCCTTTGTGGGAGACATGTTTTTGTGTCAAACCCTTATTGTTAACATGTATATACAAGTCATGTATATTTGCATGTACAATTAGTGTTATTATTGTTTTGCAGACAACAACCTAAGGAATTTAAGAAACAGCTCAAAACACACAAAGGCAAGAAGAGAAAATGTACAATTTTATAAGTTTAAATGGTAAGTTTTCGTAGTGTACTCTTCAAGCTCGTAATGTTGGCTTGTTATGACATGATGACTTGGCATTTGCTAGGTGATGGCACTGTATGGGTTTGATTCCCACTGTAGGTACAAACTATTGATTTCACAGCATTGCTATTTGTGCCGTTTGTAGGTTATAAGTCTCCTGGGGTCTATGTACATTACAGTCAGTGATGTTAACCATGTGTCAATCTGTTACTGGTGTGGTGTGGTTGCCCACAATGCTCCACTTAACCCAGGTGCCATGTTAACAGGGGACCTGCCACTTGATGTTCAGGGTGGTAATGTGGTTGGCTGAGTATACACATATCTGAAAGAGGACTCTATCATTATAAAATAATAACTTTACTTCTTTCTTGTACAGCAAGTATCTGATATTGATTCCATGATGCTTTCAATAAACAAAAGATTTGATGTATTAACTTAAAATATGGCTCACCAGGTACATATCCCACCAGTTCTTGTTGACTACTGATAGGATGTTTTATGTAATAAATTAGATCTATTGTTTTCTTTCCAGTGTGGAGGAATTAGTACTACAATGTCTACATCATGGACAGATATTGCAACCTATTATTCACCAATACACTTCAGGTGTCAACATTTTCTCTACAAGTCTCATCAAACTAATGTATCTAGTGGTTCCACTTAATCCCTTAATTAATGTACTCAATATTGTATAAAATATTGAAAATATCCACAGAAACTTATCAGATGTTTATAACATATTCTGTATATTGGTTTGTTCAGTTAATTCTAAACATGTTAGTGTGCTAGGGTTCAGGTT
The DNA here is from genome assembly GCA_947247005.1 of Spisula solida. NCBI lineage: Eukaryota > Metazoa > Mollusca > Bivalvia > Venerida > Mactridae > Spisula > Spisula solida. The sequence goes on along the minus strand of OX365958.1, from coordinate 39,148,735 downwards.
GATTATTTATACACACCATGATCGCCAGCAGCATGCTAGGTTTGAAAATGACAAGTAACAGAAACATCATGAAATGTTTGAAAATTCATAACTGTTATATGGACGAAAAGTAGTCAAAATAGAAGTAAAAAGACAGCATTATTTAGGTTTGAACGGTGCTTGTTTTGAATAATTTTCCTTTTTGAACAACAAATTAAGTTAAGAATTAATTATATGTTAGTTATTGGTTTCCCTTTGTCAAAGTTAGATAATTTTATGTAATAAGTATGTTTATGCTATAAAATGTATTATTGTTTCTTTGAATATGTTTCAATACTTGGATATTTGCTTACTGATGTACTTGTTTTTATTGAGCACAATGCAAAGATTCTTAAACAATAATGAAAAATTAGTGCCAAGATTCTCAAGCAATAATGATAAATTAGCGCCAAGGTACTTAAGTAATAATGATAAATTAGTGCCAAAATTCTTAAACAATAATGATAAATTAGTGCTAAAATTCTTAGCAACAATGATAAATAAGTGCCAAGATTCTTAAACAATAATGATAAATTAGTGCTAAAATTCTTAAGCAAATAATGATATATTAGTGTCAAGATTCTTAAGCAAATAAAGTTAAATAAGTGCTAAGATTCTTAAGCAAATATTGTTAAATAAGTGCCAAGATTTGTAAACAAATATTGATAAATAAGGGCCAACATTCTTAAGCAACTAATGATATGTTAGTGCCAAGATTCTTTAACAAAATAAAAAATATGTTAAATGAGTGCCAAGTTTCTTAAAGAAATAATGATAAATAATTGCCAAGATTCTATGAGCATTATTATTTGGTCTTCCGAACACTTGAGGCCTTCTGGATTGTACAGTTTGCAGATAGTGTGGTGCTTCTTGTTGAATCGTGAAGAATGGTTCAGCTGATTGCCAACTTATGTTGCAAGATTACTATTTTATTTGTAAAAGCTTTAAGATAAAATGAAAACAAAATCACTAATCACTGATTAATTTATATTAAGAATCTTATTAACAACATGTTGTCGTTAGGTCCTCTGTCGGTTAATAAATTCAAACTGAATAGATAGTTTTTAAAAGCATTAAGTAAATAATTCAATGCATATCTATGTAATTCCATTTTCTACGGACCATATAATACCTTGTCACCGTGTATTCTTCTATTTGACCTATATAATAATACTGTCACAATATTTAGTTTGTCACAATGTTTGTAAGTGTTTTACATGTATTTTGTATTAGTTTATTATATTCAGATATTATTTTGCATTCAGAAATGGAGTCTTGACTACTGTTAAGATTTTTCATCTCAACTACTATTATTTGAAGATTTTTAGAACAACTACAGGGGTAAAAGTTGTCATGATTTGTCAGGAACTTTAGGTTTGTTATTGTCCAAAAATAGGCTGTTTTCTTTATTTTTCCTACAGATGTAAAATGACCATTTTCGAGAAATTTGGGATTTAAAAAAATTCTCACTTTTACCTTGCAACTATAGCAGTATTGTTATCACCTTTGTAAGATTAAACTTGATTGGTTGGCTTGTTTTTTTCGTCCAATCAGAATAGCCAAAAGAATAGCTAGGGCATTAGAATTTTTTATTGAAAATTGCAGTAAAAAGTGAAGTGATATTGTAAATTATGAGATAAAATAACTAAAATGACCACAACACATATTGAATACATTTTATAAGTGCTTATACATTTGTAATTGGTCAAGATTCACAGGGGTGTTTACTTAACTATGGAGTCTGAAGGACAAAAGGTTGTTTTAGATATATTTTAGCTTCTTTGATGTAGCAAATACTTGTTTTATACTTCATAAGTTTATATTGTTTTGTTTTTGTACTGGTATAATATTATAATGTTTATTTTATTGTCTTTTATGTTAAGAATGAAATATTGTATTATAACACATGTTGATCTATACACCAAATATTGCATATTGTAGTCAGTACTGTCAATGTTTGTATGTTTGTATAGTGTTCATATATTTTTTGTTAATGCATTATATTGGAATGTATTTGTCGTGTCATAATATTTCTGATCTTGAAGGACTTTATTATGCCATTCCATGCAAGACGGTTTGGTAAATTGTTTTGCTGATGTCCGTCAGTTGGTTGGTCCTTAGACCAAGTGGTTCCTGTACGATAATGTTTAAGACCTCTTCAGACTACTAGGATCATTGGCCTTGGTGCAGAGGTTATTTAGACCAGCAGATGACCCTATGATTTTGTAGGTCAATGGTCAAGGTATCCACAGGTTTGTAGTATACATTGTACATATCTGTAATAATTTCTTCTTACGAAAACTCAGAGGGAAGTAAATTATAGGCAATAAATAAATTGTTTAATGATGGTAATAGAAGAGGACCAGGTTAATTTGTCTGAGTGATATGAGATGTTTAGTTCTGAAGAAATTCTGAAAAAAATGTATGTTTTATGCCGCGGCATCTACTGGTGCGGAGGCATATAGTGATTGTCCTGTCCCGGCATCTAATGATGCAGAGGCATATAGTGATTGTCCTGTCCGTCTGTTTGTCTGTCCATTCGATCGTCTGTTCGAAACAAGTTGTTGAAACTCAAATATTACTCAAATAAGTCCATCCAGGCATTGCTTTCATACTTGGCATACTTGCTAACCATCATAAATACTGTACATGTTCATGGTCATGTAGACTATCCAACATTTCAACAGAATTATGGCCCCTGGTTGACTTAGCTAGTTTTCATAAACAAGGCTTCCACCGGGGCATAAGCGTTCATTGAATGCAGTCTTGTATCTTAATGTCATGCTCAATATTTCCATGAAATCAGGTATTTATGTTTATGTGATGTCTATATGGATGAATTGTTCACCTGGGTACTGTTTTATCAAAGCACTTACAGAAATCGTAAACTTATGATCGAATTAAAATTTTTCATAATTTGTTTACTATTATAAAGTGTGGTAAATGGAACTGCAATACTAATAATGATTCAGTTAATGGACTCCTAAAAACCATATCCATCACCAGTTTGCAGTTGTTAATGAATTATAAAGATTTTAAATTTGATTGTAACTTAAATATTTTCGTAAGTGCTTTGATAAAATAGTACTATGTATCCTGGCCCAAACTGTTCGACCATTCTTCAATTACAAATAGGACTTTGATGCCACAAACACCCGAGATACGTCGAAAATAATCCTTGGTCCCAGTAAAATGATGATATACCAGTCAGGGATCCTACAATTTCAAAATAAACCGGATTTGCTGCGGTAGAAAGAATTATCTTTTCTGTACAAAATAAAAGTTATTTGATGAAAAAATTAAAGGAATTGACAAAGTTATGGTCATAGAAGTTCTATAATCTGAATTTAAACAATAAAACAATGTTTGAAACCTAGTTAAAGTGTAGGGATATGTGCTGATCGCACTTGAAACAGACTTGCAACTCATTTTTAGGATTGGGCATTATGCCTCAGTAGGACCTTTGACGAGTATACAATTAGATGCCTCAAACAGCTAGATGGCTCAAAATATTTTCTCTGTCCAAAGGCAGTTTGGGGCATCAAAGTTCTAATGTATTTTTTTGTGGTAATTAGTTTTTGTGATGTGTAAACCAGGTGAGTTTGTGTACATTTTACCCCCTGCCATTGAATAAAATGGATTAATGTTGAATTTTATCCATTAATTTTACGTTTTAATGAATTTTAGTAGTTTCTATATGTATGGCTGAGTGTATGATTGTGTACTCTGATCTCAAATTTAGTGAGAAGACTTGCACAAATTTCTTGTGTCTACAATTTTAATTGTTTATAAAATTAATTGTCTTGTGTTTTGACTGGTGTGTTCTTAGTTTTCGCTTAACTAGTATATGAATGACCAGTTGTGTATTCTGAAATAATTTTTTTTCCTAAAGATGAAAAACTGATTTGTTGTTGACAATGTTTCATGCCTTCGTAACTAGGTATAAAATGGAGCTGTACAATGCAAGATTTCTTGATTTGTGGATTTCTGACATTCCTTAGCATAGAATGATTAAATTCAAAATTTTCTTATTACCTGTCAGCGGAGTAGACAGGCTTAAACTATTGTTACACACACACACCTTGAAGTTGGTACATTGAGTTATGGTTTGATGTCCTTATGATTGTTGAAATTATAGATTCTAATGCCATTTTGGCCATATTTATATTTTTACTTTTCAAATTAATGTTACACACATGCGTATGCCAGTATCACTGGCTACGCCCCTGCCAGTTTTCAGGATACAAGCAAAGTATTACATTATCAAATCATGGACTTAAACCTTATTACCTCTCAAGTGGATGAGAATATCATGTCTGTATTTCCCTGGCTTAGAATTAGAAGGTCGTAAGTGCTACTTACGACCTTATAAGACTGATACATATTTGAAATCTGCACCAAAAGGCGCTTCTTATGAGCCTATTTTAATGAAGATTGGAACGGGTCATGTTGACCAAACTGAAGTTGGAAAAGCTTTTTTGGCCATAAGTAAAGAGTAGTTTTCAGACAGTTTTTTTCTTGTTTTCTCAAAATTTCGATTTTGTACTTACGACCTTCTTATTCTATTAGCCCGCAATTTATAATATCGACATGGGTGAAAGTTTTGAGGTAGCTACCTTTCTCCATACAAATTGACATTTTTTCAAAATTTCAGTTTTTTCAACATTTCTAACTTGCTCCTATGAACTGAGAATGATTTGTCTGTTGAGTGATTTTGTGCAAACCTCTCGTCTTTTGTTGATTTTATTGTTTTATTTCACGCAGCTTTACTCGCAGTCATGCTGTCACAATGCTTACTATATCATGCTTGTAGTTTGTGTTTTCTTTCTGTCTAATGGTAGTAGCTAGTCAGCTTATTTGGGTAGTGCAATATTAGAGAATACTGTACCATAGAAAATCAGGTGGAACTCACTAAAGTTCACTACATAAAGCTCAGTAGATTAGAGGCTTGCTGTAATGTTTTTATTTGCATTTATTTTTTCGTGTTTTTCATGTTTTATTTTTACAATTTTATTCGGTGCCTGATCAACCTGGTGAACTACATACTGGGACTAGGTAGAAAATGCTTCTGTAAGTGCTAAATTGGATATGAAGTTCTTTTATGAATAAATTGGTGAACTTTCTATACCAAGTCATAAATAGTTCTGAAATGCTTGTAAAAATGTATAGTATATAAGGGGATCCATTTGACCTGAGAATAGGGGTTTTGACCCTTGAGAACACAAAAAGCTACATTTTGACTCTCAAGATTTTGCTGAAGAGTCAATTTTTCCTTAAACCAACGGTATTGTGTCTATAAAATTATGAAATTCAGTCAAAAATATCAAAATGACCCTTAAAATTTTTAAGCTACTGAATACTCCTGTATAATGTTGCTGTGTTAAAACATATACTCAGATTCCAGTAGTAGTTGTTACATTTGAGTTCATCTACTGATATCTTTTGTAGTCATTCAAGCAATTAACTAAAAGTATTTTGAGTCAATTGATCAATTACTTGTAAATAAAAAGTTGACTTTTCATAGCTTTCATGAATTTTACTTTGAAATACTCCTGTGTTGCATCTGTAATATTATCATTTTTATCCCGATATCCTGAAGCATATCAAGTAGAAATCTCAACTCAAATTGAGATTTTGCTCTAATCAGAGATTGAATTTGAGATAAATACAACATTTCAACATATGAAATTTTACTGTAATAAACTCAGAACATTTTTTTTGGTTAGTGGTGCCTATTTTGAGGCAAGCTTCCATAGAAATAATATAAAAACCCTAGGGGCGAGTTCACATGGAATGCGAGTTTAGTCTAGGTAGGCAAACAAATTTGGTTTCTACACTTTTTGTGCCTTCACCACTGAAGAGTTGAACTCCACTAACACCACCTCCAGGCAGGGTTTACTGGTTTCCTGTTTCTGTACAGTACGCAAAATGAGCAGTTGCAAAAGCTGTTTTAGATATTACGAGGGCCAAGCTTTTGATAGGTTGATAAATTTAGAGACCTACATTGGTGGGAGTAAACATCATTCCTGTAATAGCATGCCCTACCCTAGAGCTTCCATGTGAACTCGACCATTGTAACATGAAATTATTTGAGATGAGATACAGTGATTGAGATACTTCAGGAGATTGGGGTCAGAGCTGAGTTACTCTAGGTATGTGTGGGGTTGTATGGGCGGGGTTATATGGTGTTGTATATGATGGCTAGTTCATGCTTTAAGTGTGTTTGTTTGATTATGTGTATATTATACTACAATGTTAAAATTGAAAATGTCTACCTGTACATTTAATGATGTTTGAAATGGTTTTAGTCCTGGTTTGAATTCTTTGTTAACACTTAATCATCATTAATTTGATAATGGCATTTCTTTCTTTTTTAACTCAATTAAGGCAACAACTTTTATAAGTACAGTTTTTGAATTCCTTGTTAACAGTTGAACTTCATATAATGGCAATTTAATGAATATATGGTTGTTTTATTTGTTTGTTTTATGATTGTGTTGAATGAATAAGGTTGTTTTTATTATTTCATTTTATCTACACTTTTTATTTACAATCATGTACTTGTATTTTCATTTTATGTTAATGTTTTTATTGCATTGTATACTTAACCACACAATACTACTTGAATGCTTGTTGTTATATTAATGTCTCCAGCATTGAGTGGGGGAGACGTATTGATTTTGTGCTGGACGTCTGTCTGGTTGGATGTCTGTGGATGTCACAAAGTTTGGCCGGGCTTGTTCTCCACAACCACTGGTCCGATTTCAATGAAACTTTACTTTAATACTTGGTAACAAGCTTTCTTATGCATATTGTCAGGAATTTTAGGTCTGATGTTTTTTGCCAGCGTTGCGGCCCTTTGTTAGAGACATACGTTTTTGTGTCAAGAAACCTTCCAGTGTGTATAACCTTTTTCACAATGAACGTAACCAACTTTGAATTGAATGTTTACTATGTATCAACTTCCACATGATTGGTTTCTTATGTATATCTGTCACCAAAATAGTGTTTTACCATATGCCCAGCATTTTAATATGTTGTTCGGATAACTTAAACTGGAAGTCCACTTTTAGCTTGTCAAGGGACAGCTAATACAGTGTTCTTGGAATGGTTTTTATTTGATTTGATACATGTTTTTTGTTTACTACCTACAGGGTTGTCAATTTTCCTGAATTCCGGATTTATCATTCCTGAAATAGCAATGGCTTCTGACCAATATAAAAGTAATGTGATGAAAATATCTCAAAAAATGGCAAAGTTATGGTAAATTTAATATAAACTGAGTTAAATATGGAAACAATATTGTTGAAGGCCTCTTATTTGACAAAAACGTTCGGTCGCATATGATTTTCCTGATTTTTAATTTGGCCCTGTTGACACCCCTGTACCTAATGTATTAACTAAAAACTGGAAGTACGAAGAAGATCTGCCATGAGTTGGTTTTGGAGATTAACTTTTCTTTAACAAGTCTACCATCAATTCATATTATTGTCTAGACACTAGAGACTATAGGTGAATATTGACCTTTATGAAAAATCTTCTTTTTTTTTTATCGAAATTTAGTAATGTTGTACCGTGAATGTGTGGAGCTAAATTTCACAGTGTATAGTGGACAGTGGTATACCATTACACCACTATTAGTTTGGTGAGATTGATGATTTGTGTTCTAGATGACTTTATGAAATGTTGATCTCAATAACAAGGAGTGGCAGATTCTCCTTAACATTACCATAGTTAATTAATAGGAATAGTACACATTAATAATGTGGCTATATTAGAATGTTGTTTTTAACTGTTATTGTTCTTAATTTCAATTGGTGTTCTATTACTATCAGGATTAGTTAATTGCTTTTTGTTGAACATTTTTATTGATTTCAGAATTTGTTAAATCGTGACCAATTGGTGTTATAACTACAATGTTTAAGTTTCTTACTGTGAAGTTTAATTACGTGTTATTATAATGCCATTCAATTCTGATTCTCTTTTATTGTGTAATCCATGCACATTGTGCATACACAAATTTATTTTTATATGAAATAATAAAATATAATAAAACTTGAATGTGTTGGATTTTTCTTGATTTACCATGAGGAATATGTATAAGAGCAAATCTCCAAGAAAACCAGGCTTAGTGACAAAATCGTGAAAATCATGATCATGTGCGAGGGGTGATCAATATATTCGAGAACTTTCTATTTATCAATTTCGTTAAGTCAGCAAGGCTCAAATGCAAATTAGCAGCATTTAGAGCAAGATCTTTCTGGCGGTATGTACTTATAACACACTTTATTCGTGTCTATAGATGCCATTCTTAGCACTGCAACTTGAGCAGCCTCCAGCTCCTTTCTGGACTCATATCTGGAGATTTGGGACTGGTTTGGTCAGTAGGTATAGGTCCACTGGGGCGGCAAGGGGCCCGTGCCCATGGTTAGAACAATGCGTGACCTTAGAATGAAAAGGGTGTATCTGCCATTAAACAAAGATGGAGGTTGCAACATTGCAGTAAAATATAAGGGAAGAAACTCTTACCGCTTCAATCAATTCTAAACACGAGTTGTTTCCCTTGACTAAGGTTTTGAATATCGTCATCCTAGTGAAATCGTTTCAATTAAAATATTTGGTGGATATTTGCAAGTTGTATTCAAGAGATTTAATGACAGTATTTTTCATAAGAATATGATAGGCAAGACATAATCAACGTCAACAGAAACTGCGGAGCACGAAATGGCGTACCACCAATATTTAAAGAGCCAAACTTTGCCTCTTTGGAACATCTACTACATGATTCATATCGACTCAAATGGACATGCCCAGTTGTGTTGCTTATATATGATTCTAATATAACTATCCTTCAATGGCAAGGACATGGGGTTCTGCTTTATCAAAACACTCACGGAAATTTAGACTCAAATTTTACTGAATTATTGATAATTCTCAAATTGTTGTGATAAAAGGTTATTCATTATCAATTATGCTTCAGTTAACGAGCTCCTATAAACCGCATCTGTTTCAAATATGTAGATTTTAAAGAAAAAATAAGAATTTAGATTTGAGCTTCTTGTTTGCTTTGATAAAACAGTACCCCGTGATCGTGAGACGATACGTGAAACTGTATAACCCTTAGGAATAGAGGACAGTCGTTATACGTGGCATGTACGAGGGCCTCGTACATTGTAATTCTAATAGAAAATAATGGCTTGACAAGATAAATGCATTATCAGTTCTATTCACATTTAACCGTATTGATTAACTTATGACTTAATGGTACTGTCGTTACTAGAGATAGCTACATTTCAGCGTCAGTGAAAGGCATAATGAAACTCATTTAGTGTCAAATATTTCCAAACGATTACCTTCATGAATTGTATCATAAAAGCTGATAAGCCCACTGGCTTCATGTACTCCATGATAATCAAGTTAGTTCCATTTCACCGCGGCTATTATCTTCATTCGTGAGAAGTTCATTTAACGATAGTCCATAGCAAATGACATTATTATTCCTTCATTAGCGGAGATAAGGGCCGGGTATTTATTGCCGACCAATACTGCACGGGTTAATGGTGGTGAAACGAATGTCGTAAAATGAACGTAAATATTGTATAACCATGACTACTGTGATTTAAACATTGTGTTGTTAAAACTGACCAGACATCCATCATGCGGTGCCCTGTCAAATAGTTACAATCTTTAAATGATATTTAAACACAAACCACATTTTAATAGATACTTTATTACCTTACTAGCATTGCCTACTCTTGTGGACCAGAAACAGAGACTTGGCGAAATTAGGCTGGTTTTAGAACAGTGTATACATGTATAATTATTTTACATTATACAATGAATTTGTTTGTAACACGTGTACTTTGATGATCTGTATACATTATATACGACAAATCATTCAGTTTAACCGGAACGAGATTTTGTAGTTTTTGTCAAAATGTCCATTTCATGCTGTTGTAATTCGAGGATTTTGTATTTGGGGAAAATGTATATTTCATAAATGCCCATAGAGAATGCTGGGTATCCTCTGTTATTCTAGTTAAAAAGTCTTTATAATTACCACGTTGTTTTATAACATTTAAACCAGGGCTTCATTTTTCATGGTTATGTCAAGTTTGTGTATGTCAATGTGGCTTGTCGTCAGTGATTTTTCTTCCTGTGTGTTCCTTATTGTGCCCTCCGTGTTCTATTGTCCTGCTGTGTGATGCCGTACCTAAACGATCTGTTCACGTAGGTCTGTTAGTGTTGACGAACGTGACCTTCTCTTTGTACAAAATGTATCAAATTTCGAAAGATAATGCCTACGTCTTTTAATATAAAAGTTTATTTCGAAAACTTCCGTCGGAATAATATTTAAGTGGCTAATTTGAACTCGTAATCTATGTTATTTAATACTAATTTATTTTGGGTCGATTGTAAAACAAGTTGTCCAACTTACTACAGCTTCCCTTCTCGTTCTCTATGCAATCCCTTACTCCAGAAAGGGACCACTTCTATAAATAAAGATGCCAGGATAGAGGAGAGACTACTCCGTCATAATTTGACCTCATTCGATTTTCTTTGGGTTTGATAACGAGTTCGTAATGTACTTATATTAATTACTCTCAGCACATCATTCCTGATGGAATCCATCGCCACATGGGTATGATGACACTTCTACATGACGCCGCATTTACTCATATATAATAAGTGTCATGATCACACACCTCGGCTCATTTGTATTTCAATGAATGAATATTTCAAAAGTTGTTTTACGTGTTTTACATAATTATTTTGATGTAGATTGGAATGTGTACTCTCCAATTGCATCGCCCGAAACTGTATGATTCTATTTAACGATATTGTGAAATCAAAGCGCTGTGTGAAGCGTATGGAATGTGATGCTTGAGGTTATACTCATTTACTTTAGGTCGATTGTGGAACAAGTTGTAGAATTGACTCTCGACCCCTCATTATATAATAATTAGGTAGTATTTAACTTATTGGTAACCATGGATACCCATTTATTTCTCATCACCGGCAACGACAGGTTATTAATAACACTGTGAAATATGATATCGAATTGTGTCACTCTCTGACTGTCAAAATATGACGCCATCGTCAGATAGGCCTGCATTAGCGGGACTTCATGGCGTTATGTCCGCAAACTATTATTGTTATACAGCTAAATACACATCAGTTGACTTTCATGTTGTTTTCAAGAAGACTTTTGCGTATTTACTAGTTTGACGTCTGAAAAATTGGCATTGAAATCGGACAATGAGGTAATAAGGCACCGAAACAAATTAAGAGTCAAATAAGTCGTACAAAAGCATTTACATTTACGTCATAGATAATACATTCTTCTGTTACCTTCGATGTAGGGATCTCATATAATTAATGTTCGAAAATTTTGCAACATAGATAACACGAGGGTCTTTTCACATGGAATGTAGTAAACGTGTTGAATTAAATAATAAAATGCGAAGATTTCGTGATCAATTTAATCATCGAAATTAACAAAATTCAAACCATGCGAATGTTAATGATTTAACAGTAATAGCGCTACTATATATTTGAAATCAACCAATAATTAAGTATAGCCATTGGTGACCTGTATCATTGATAAAGAATAAAAAAACATATAAACAAAACTTGCATTTCTGTAAAAAATATGATTATTTTTTTATTCCTTATCAATGACAAGAGTTACATATGACCATAGTAGGGTTGTCCCAAAGTTAATTAGCCAAGAAACAAAATTAATATATCAATGATAATCCAACAGCATAATTATACTGATACAACAAAAATATTTTAGTATTTTTATAAGTAGGACACACTTCCCACATACACACATACTCTTATCTTACACTGAACTTGAAAAAGGAGTTTAATTTTGATTTTCCAAAAACATACATGTAAACTTTACTTCATGTAAAACTTTACTTCAAAATTATTTTGACGTAAATTTGTTTCTTACAACACGAGTTTTAATTACAAACCAAAAATTATAACATGAAAACAAATGTAGAAATTATTTCACGTCATGTCATTGTCTTAGAATATAATATACAATTTCTGTAAAACCATAATCATCTACAAAAATACAATACGGTAAGTTATGGCGTTTATTGTGCTCACTGGTGCAATTCACGTCCGTCAACTCTTGGCTATATTTCATGTTTCATTCATAAAACACACACTCCTAGATTTTCCAAGTTTTGTTCAGTAAAGGACGGTTTACGCTGCTGTAAAATTAAGATTGAGTTGGCGCTAGCATCTAAAGTCAAACATTATTTGTTGTCGGATATAGTAATAACAGTGTAAACATAAGCTATGTATAGGTTTTGACCATTTTGTTTAGTTAATACTAATTTATTTAAGGTCGATTGTGACACAAGTTTTTTCGAACTTATATTAATCACTCTGGACACCTCATTCCCTATGTTATCCATCGCCACGAGGGTATGAGAGAAGATAAGTCTGTTTCCCTTACATGCTGAGCGCCAAGCAAGGGCATATCTGGTACCATTTTCATTTCATCTTTGGTATGACGCGGCCAGGGGACAAATCCGGGACCTCCCGCACTGGAAGTGGATGCTCTACCACTACGCTACCGAGGAGACGTTTTTTTACCATTTGAGTATTAAGATTGTACGTGTGTATAAAGCTTATTATGAATCCTTTCTATAATACAAAGCTGTCATTGAATATGCAAAGGTGAAGAAAAAACATATAATTGAAGGCCAGAAAACTTATTAACAAGAACGGTGAACTACGATTTCCCCTGTTCTGTTTTCTGTTATTGGGATAATTTCATAATGTAATTTACTAGAATTAATATTACCCGGTATAAGTCTAAGTCACATGTAGCCGTATTATTTACAAATAATACAAAATAAATTATTATTAGTAACGATATTATATTATAATGTCACTATGTCACGTGTCTATGTACGTACGCATTGGCCAGTCAGCCAACTACGTATAGACGTACCGTTAAATACTATAGTAGCAGTGTAAAACTGGCTTTGGTTCCAAAATGAAATAAGAGATTTACTGTGGCGTGGGAAACAGATTGCTTTTTTCACTGAAAGCGGAAACTAGCAACTCAAATATTTCATTTTAATGTCACAATTATTTATCGCTTCTCATCGGACCCGACACTCGGAATCCACAGCATACGCAAACAACCCATGTTTTTGTTTTTATGATAGAAAATGCACAGGAATGCCTTAGGGGCCGTGAGGAACATTTCGGCATTTGTAGCATTTCTCTGAATAAACTTTCAGGGATATTTTCCCCAGATGAACATGTTGCGTTCAGTGATAGATGAGAGTGCCGTGCACGTGCGTACATTGTTTTACTGTTTGAGTGTATAGAACAATTGTGTTAGGATATCCCGGAGAGAAAGTCGTGTAAGGTCAAAATGTCGGCTTCGGCTCTTAAATAAAGTAGCTGCCAAGCTCATAATAAGTGAGGAAACGTTACATTAGAACTCTGAATAATTATGCAACAGATTTGTTAAACTTATTATCGGCGTGAAAACTGGTTAGTAAAACTGTTACCCGGGAAGGTACACTCATCAACAGCAGTGAGTAATGGTGTAAATCGTAGCAGGACTTATACTCACTCCAATGCTTTTTAAATTTTAAAATTGTATCATGGCCACGTGATCAGTTGTCAATGTTTATAGTGTATAGCCAGTGTTGCCACACAAGTCTGTCTCCGTAGCCGCATCAATGGTTAGCGCGCTTGCCGTCTAATCTGGCGTTCCGGGTTCAAATGCGGATGGAGGCACTCATAATTTATGCCTGTCATATTTCAGAACAAAGCTGACTGGCAAATAAAGGCTATGCTTTGCATATTTTGACCAATACCAATTAAGCTGTATCATGTTCCAATAATGTCATAATGTTGTAACTTGTATTGTCTAGATCTATGTTCGTTACATTGATTCACATGTCAATTTATATGCCCCTTGACTTCATCGAAGCCGGAGGTCTTCGGATTAAACCGAATGGCCACCACGACTGTCTCAGTCGAACGCAAAAATGGCCCTTGGTTGGTTGAATACAATATTCTTCATCAACCCATTACTGGTGTGGCGTTATGTCGTCACTTTGATATTGGTTATTTGCGTAACGCTTTCCTGTTCTTGGCATTGCTAGGCAATGACGCCTTGAAAAACATGTTTGAATCCTACTAAGGTCCAAACTGTTTTTATACCTTTCACATTTTGTAAATGATTGCACGCAGAACTGAAAACATTTTACAAACATATTTAGTAAAATACTGAAACCGATAGATATTCAAAATACTGAAATTAGTATGTACGTGTACAGTGCAACCTCGGAAGAGCAACATCATTCGGGGGCTGCACATATTGGCCGTTGTGTAGAGGTTGTTGCTGTACAGAGGTTAAATTTATAGTATATTTAGGCTTAGGGAAATTTTGAAATTGTTGTTATAGAGAGGTTGAGGGCCGCTCTGGAGAGGTTATGCTGTATATTGAAAACTGTCACTCATTTAATTAAATGCATTTTCTCGATTGTTAATGTTATAACTATGATAGTCGACAAAGAATAGCGATTAAAATATAATTCCACTCTGGTACATGCAGTCTGGTACTAGTATTGGTATACTTAGAACTCACCATTTCCCGCGTAAATCTATTACCGGGTAGTGGCTTATAATGTCTTGTTGATTTGTAACCTTGGCGATATAAAGTGGCTGCCATAGATCAGTATCTTCACGTTCACCATATACATACTTGAACCAGTAATCCTGTTACATTAAAACCCTGTATCCCTTCAACAGTTCACACGTATCTCATACAAAATTGACACATACACGTCAAGTGTTTATTGGATAAGCCGACAAGTAAATAAAATAACGCCCGCTGGGTACCTACTTCCGGTTAGCACGTGACAAGTGGTCAGGTTGGTATCTTAGTTAGGGGTCTGGAACTGTTGTATCAAGTGACCACGAAATAAACTATTTTCATGATGAATTTTCAGTTCCACTCACATTATACAACTATACCAAAGAGTATCCTAATTATATGATTTTTGACTATACCTAGTGGATAGCATTTTCGTCCACCAACGTATTCTTCATCAGACTCAGTGAAATTATCTAACCACTGATGTGCGAGAAAGAATGGACATATAAATACACTTACAACTGTACTTAAAGACTTCATAACAAATATACCCGCTTTAGGGCGACGAACACAAGTTTCTGTCGAGTCCATTTCTTCCTGTTTTGCTTTTACGCCCGCTCAAAAGAATCAGGTTACTACTAATTCTATGTTTTCAAGGATGACCGTACTATAAAGAGGCCACTGCAGATAGGCGTACTAATATCTTTCTCGATGATAAGTGATATAAAAGCAACTGGCATATTAATAGGCGCATTCATATAATTCGATGACATAGAAAAAGTTAAAAAATTCCAGTTTTAAGAACACAAGAAAAAGCTGTCTAAAACCCTTTACTGGTGGAAGAAATATGATTTTCTACTCAATTTGGTCAACATGACTTAAATCACAGAAAGTCGGCTTAATACCTGGGTCACAAATCCAACCCGATTGACATCAGATTATCGGACGACGTAATTTAGTCAGAGGCCGGATGGACTTCGGCTGGTTATCGGGCGGCGGGCGTGTTTAGTGTTATTTGTATAATGCATTCGTTACTTCACATTGATAGTCGATGGTGCTGTAGTATAGGTTCGAATTCTACTATAGACCTGTGCAAACTATTTAGTTGGGTGAAGATGAACACAAGTTGGGTTCTTTCGAGTATTCGAGCAAAGGCCTGGGGAAATGCAATGTGCATATCTAAATGATTAGTCATTTATTGATTTATAACTTAGTTTACTAAAGACAATAAATCATCATTTATATCAAGTGAATTAATAACCTTGAATACACTTGCGTTTGTGTAAGCTTGTCATAATAAATATGTCCAATACAAACCAACTTACACTAATACAAAATATTGACTTATAAAATATGTAAAATGATATTCGACTCAATAGCGAGGACCACATTCAATTAAAGACCTAGCATTAAGGCCGTCCAATTCAGCTTAATTAGTTCTTTGATGCAGTTTAGTATTTCATATAATGCTTGGGGTTTTCTCTGGTTTTCTCGACCTTGTATGGAACCGTACTATGATGATAGGACATTTTTATCACATCTTATCAGACCCTGCTATATCAAGTTTATACACAGGAAGTTAATTAGCAACTTTCAAATTTAAGATGAAAAGACGCATTATACTTATTTCATATTGCACGGGTCGAAGTTACGCCCCTCCTCGGTAGGCATGGCTTATCATCGACACTTTTATCGTGCACTTTGAAATAAATATTCCAAGTTTCTCAGGAAGTCCATAGTCTTGAATGTATTTGTTTGATTTTCGTTCGCCTCTTTTTCTTGCAGTTTTTATAATGAAAAAATAATGAAATGCCAACCGAACCAGCATTATGGTTAGACACCGAAACTGCGTATTCTGTTTTCTATACTTGGCTGTTTCAGTTCAGTGCTACCTTCCCTGTCCGAGTTTTTCATTATCTTTTAGTCAAATGCATATTTGTTTAAAATTTCTAGAAAAGTGTCATTGGTAGAAGTAACTAATAATTCGGTACCAGACATCATATTTCAAAATAGAAATGTACTAAGAATATGCAGTGTTCGTCCGTTGGTTCGTTTTATTCGGATTTTAATCATTACACAATGTCACGTGGAATCGCTGTATTATAATTTTATGTTTTAAAACTGCAAAGTTATCATTTGTGAATAAGACATATAAAATGACACCAATGAAAGTGAAAAACACACACGGACCTCTTTCTACGGTACCCCGCATTTTAAGACAATTAGTTAAATAACTATAGGACCTTATTTTATTATTAGGGTACCTTCAGTATACATTTTGGTTTATGTTATTCTGTGTTTATTATTTATTTATTTACTCATTAAATAAGAATTGCGTTTAACAAGGTTCTTATTTATAATCGTCGTTTTCACCCGACAATTGACAATATTAAAGTATCAACATGATTGTTAGTTTAAGACGAGTTGATCGTTTGGAAAAAGACATAATGACATTTGTACATGTATGTAGTTCAACACCCTTCGTCAGTATTAGCTGATCAAGTAGAGTGTATGATAGTTGAAATTAATTGATTTGTAAACAAAATTATGTAAGTGATCTTTTGATATAAGTGTTATGCTGATGATTTTAAGTGGATTATATCAGAGTGCGTGCCACTCGTACTTGGCGCGAAAATGACACCACGTGATGCGCGCTGAGCGGAATTCGCGCCAAATTTTTGTTTAGTTATGTATAATTACGTAGTCTCGACAATTGACTGTATCCGTTTACGCTGTGTCAATAATATTTACATTAATAATCTCATAACATCCGTTTATCGTTCACATTCGGTTAAATCTTTAAAATAAGAATAAATAAATATTTAGATCTACGTGTAGACCACGTGGTATTGTTAGACCTATTCTACGGTAACATACATGAATAGTTGTCACATTACCGAATGGAAACTTTATTTTTCTTACAGTTATTGGGTTCCAATTATATTAAACGTATATAGAAATCGAAATGTGAATTATCGATAATTTATCTTTGATCAGAAAAACTTTTGTTATCTTCTCGTCGTTATTCTTCGTATTGTGTGCATTCTGAACCGAACTATCGCTACAATTCTGCAATATTCTGGTCAGAAAATGTTCTTAAACAATGTAATGCTGTGAAATTACAAATACACAAAAATGAAGCAACAGTTTTTTTTCTTCTTTACGAAATCATAGAGCGAACACAACGATTATTTCAAATTGTAAGATAGATCTACTAACGTTACATCTATTTGTTTTCATTACAACCAATTTTCTGGTATCTTGTTAAAATGAAAATGATACTTTGTTAGTAAATTATGGAGTCAAATAAACTAATGTTCGGTCTGTCAATCAGTACGATAACCATTGTAACATACTCGTATATGATCAAAATGTGCATTGTTATAGTCCGTTTGCGGCGAAAAAAATCGTCTAAAATGAAGATTTCGCAGTATTTACTGCACCTACAAGGATGAGATTCTGCACGGGTGAATGAAATGTATCTACCTAATATACAATTAAATTTAAGCAGCATCGGGCATGTGTGAAAAAAATTGTGTTCATAAGTTCTATGTAAAATATTTGTAGTTCACAATGAAACTTCATGTTAGAAGACTCGATACACACAACAGCCAATTTTATGGTCACATAACACGTCTAACGGTAGATTTACGTGTTTGTAACATATTTAATATAGCATATACGAGGCCCGTCCGTGCATCTGTACTGTTTGTCTGTATCATATTTTCGGGTCTATACGTAAAAATGGTTTGCGTCTTGCAGCCTCCTTCTCGAACTATTAAAAACACGGATTTTACAGCGTCTTTGAACGATTTTGACTGCTTAATATTAGGGCTTCAAACTTGTGAAGGTCGATTTCAGACCATTACTTAAGGTTTGGGTACATGAATATAACCCAATTGTATAGGACTGGTCCAGTCATATGAATACATGTACATTACAATGCTCCAATAACTCTTAATTTAACATGATTAAATATGTACATGTATGAGTATATGAGTAAATATATAGTTTATGTGTCTGAGTGAATAAGGCTTTGGTTTTCACTGCTTTTTCGTGATATTATTATGCATTATCTGTATACACATGTATAAACACACAACAGCGACATACCTAAACAAATCGATTTATACGAGCCTCAAACATTTCGCTTTCATCACAGCAATGTCAATTTCGCTGATCACGGATTATAACAGTTAAATAAATGACAGTAAAACATCAATGGAATACCAGATTACCTCCCTGCGTTAAAGTGTCCAAATTCATGTAATATTAATATACAATTAAGAATAAACTTGTTTAAATAATTAATTGAAAATTATGAAATTTGAAATTGGAGTAGGTAGAATGTAATTATGACTCTATGTAAATTTTTATCAAAATCTAATGAATAGATTTACAGAAATTTGAAATTTAGACGATTTTTTTCGCTGCAAACGGGCTATATGTATTTTCAGAATTTTAATACGTACATGTAGGCGTATAATTTAATAAGGGTCAGGAAATTCTCCTTGTGAATATTTTGAAAATTAAATGAGATGGAATGATGTAATTTCATAAAACTAAATGTTACATCTGCAATATTGTAAACGAATAAAGATTGGTAAAAATGTGATGTCTAAAAGTTGATAAGTACAACTTCACTAAAATGTGTGTGCCGTGTATTTAAGCTTCTGTGATAGCAAACTGTGGTCAGTGTTTTGCAATTTTGGGTGTTACACAATATGGGAATAGAAAAAGGACAAATATGTCCATGTTATTCTTGACACTGGTCTCTGGCAGTAGGGCTTATCAGTCACGTGGAAAAATTCCACATTATGTCAATGCATACCAAAAGCATCACATACACTTTTCGAACGTTTTTAGCAAATTGTTGATATTATGATATTGCACAACGTTTTCTTAATTAGTTTTGTTCAGTTATCTTAATAAAACGGACTTGAATATTGTATTCTTGACCCTTATCAAAATGTTGGTAGTACATGTATATAATATAGCTTAGTTTCTAACGAATTTTAAAAACGTTTGTGACAGAAATATATAACATTATAATTCCTTATTAGAGTAAAACATTTACTTCTTAAAAGCTGTTTGTATTTCATATTTAACATGATAGTACATTTTGTATTTATGTTTGATGTGTACGGTGGGAATAATCACGGAAATACATTATCATTACATCTGTGTATATCCGTGGAATAATGATGTAATAAAGATAACTTCTATATTTATTAACAATCCAACAATTATGCGCGGTAAAATCTGGTCAATTATGTCCTGATAGGTCATAAAACTAGATCTGTCAATGTATAAGTTTAGCATTACGGTGCAAGAATTAGAGGCAAATAACTATAGAGGTAGGATTTCATATTGGAACAAAAATTATGACAAAACGCAAACTATTGTAACAGTTATAATGTGTATCATTAAATTGTAATTATATTTGACACGTTTTTTTATTTTAAAGGAAAAAGTAGCGTAGACAATTATGTACCCACCAGCATTTAGTGAGAATACAATACAGCAACGTATGTTACAAGTGTAAATTGAAAACAAAGCCAGTGTAATTTATGGCGCCGTTTGATTCATTCTGATCGCCAATTAGATTTGCAGAAGTAGCGCTATGCTTTATCTCTATCCTGCCTCGCGCCTAGCCACCAAACGTAATCCGAAACCCCATTTGTCATCTACATCACGCCCCGCTGATTTGATTGACAGCTCCGTAGCATAAACATGCGCAGAATGCGAGGTAGAGGTAATCCGCTCTATGAAGCCCCGCCTACCCGAATTTCGGCAATATTTTCTCATATATATGAGCGAAAATCAGCAACAATATGAAACATACTCTCAGAAAAACACTTTAAACTCGTTGTGGCGTCGTGGCTTAAACACAGAACATAGTTAGCGCCGATTCTTAGCACGTGGATATATAGATATAAGATCATTTGCCTGAACGGACGTGTTCTAGATTCATATCATCTAAATCGTCGTATAAAAAGTGTTACATGTGATATATGTGTGATAATTCTATGTAACTGACATATGACTCGGTGCAGCGTCTTGTAATGACTTAAAACCAGTTCAGTGGAAACTTCAATTAAACCTTAATATCACGTGATTTGTTGATTGGAGACTAAATTGAACTTTGAAGATTGTTATAGTTTCAAGTGTCGAATTAACGATGATTCCAGATCATCACCAAATGGCGGGTAAGAAGGATTTGGACGCACACTCTAGTTTGGACAATACACCGCAGCTGCCACAACTGACAAAACATCATTTCATACATGATCATCCCAACCATCAACATCTTCAACAACTTGCCTTCTCACATCAACATTTGGACTTCTCTATCAAACAGGAGCATCAGGACTATAGTCTAAGTGACGAGAGTGACACTCAATCAATTAAGGGCCGTACACAACCCAAGAAACGAAAGTTAAATAAACGCAGTGACAGTGTGGAGAATATATCCTCTCCAGATGACGGTTCCCTAGACGACTCCAGTGAAAACGGTTCCGGTAAAAAGCGCAGGAAAGGACCACAATCCGTTGAAGATCTTCAAACACAGCGTTGCCTTGCCAACGTACGTGAACGACAACGAACACAGAGTCTGAATGACGCTTTTACACAGCTCCGAACTATCATTCCAACGTTGCCTTCAGACAAACTCAGCAAAATTCAGACATTAAAGCTGGCTACGAGGTACATTGACTTTCTTTATCAAGTGTTAAGAAATGACGATATTCTCAGTGACTCTAAAATGTCCAGCTGCAATTATGTTGCTCACGAAAGACTTAGTTACGCGTTCTCTGTTTGGAGAATGGAAGGTGCGTGGTCACTTCCGTCACACTGACGTCACGACGATGGATGACGTAACACTATTTATTCATATTATTGGTATGTTGACAACATATTTTGTATTAATTGTTTATTTATTTTAAAAGAAATTTTAATCTTTTTATTTTCTGCAAAAATGGTGTGGATGTCCAGTGCCCGATTAAAACTTTCAGTGACAATGACCGTAGTTTCCGAATGCTAGATCTATGTAAAAGTTAATGGGTTTTGCAAACAATAATTTTGGACACGTAATTATTTCATATTTGGAGATATATTGCTGAATTTCTTTCACATTCAAATGATTCAGCTTCAATTCATTATCCACTGCATCATAATAAAAAGTTATGTCGTTTATTATAATTCTCAGAAAAGTACAAGATTGACTCATTTTTGCTCGTCTGTCAAACTGCATCAAGATTTCTATATGTTTTCATATCATTGTATATTTGTTTTTGTTGTGTGCGCCCTATGGGAGCACAGTGTATGTACTATGTCTTGTTTTGCTATGTTTTCTGTTTTACTAATGATGAAATAAATGCAAGATGTATAACGATAAATTTGTTTTGTTAGATGGCTTATCAGTTGCTCGCTTGGTCTGTGGCCGGAAAATGCAGGCATGTTGATTAGGAAACAATCCCATTTAATGATTCTTATCAAAGAACAAATTTGTCACTTTTTGATTAAGATCGCCGTAGTGTAGAGTTACATAACATAGATTTCGTATTGCGCAACGTTATTTCCTCACAGCGTGTAGTTTACACGCACGTTTCGTATCCCCTCTATTATAAACCACGGTATATCTGTGGAAATATCTAAGAAAATAAAAGGAAAGGGATATATCAGATGGTTGATATCTCATTATAACATTATTTTGCACCGATTACAAAGATTAAAAGAAAAATTCCCATACAAATTTACGATAATTTTCAAAGCTTTGCTTGGCTTAAAGAGGTCTTGGAGAAACGTGGTTGTGGCGACTCTGGAATACCTCGTCTAACATTATAGCCAGTTTTAAAACAAACATTTCTAGCGCGTACTTTAAGAATTATGCTCACTTTGCCATTAAATGATTGTAGTTGTGGAATCAGTACATTTTAGAAGCAATCTGACGGCAATATTAAGCTGTAGTACGATAGTTGAGTTAACATTTAAAGCAAGAATATAATAATAATTAATACATCTTGTCTACCCTTATAATCCTTGTAGGATCATTTTAGGTACATACACCTAAAACTCCATATACAGGGTGCTAAAAAAGTTTGTTCTCAAATTTTAAATTCATATCAGTTTTTTTAAGAACTATGTACGCAGTAGGCAATTTTAGTTTCTTACTCTAATAGCTTCAGTTGCCCATAGACTATAGATAACTATAGTCTCTGATTTGCCAGAACGATAAGAACATTGGTAGAACCCTCTGAAATTAAACCGTTGAGAAGTTGACAGTCTTCTGAGGTCAGAAAAATAAACAATTGAAATTTAAACATTGAGAACGAACTTTTTAACACCCTGTAGTTTACATTATAGAATTATAATATAATACTCGAGCATTTAAAACACGCCTGATTGCAATAACAGTCAAATATCGAACTCGGTATTTCATTTTTATATACGAAAATATTTTATATGAGAACTTAATTATTAGTAATTAATATAAATCACCTTTTATAGCATTACTAGCATTGAATTTAACATAGAAACATCCGATATTTGACTTTTATTACGGCAATAGAGCGTTTTTAAAGTTCTCTCGAGTATAATATATTATATTCTAATATATTCATATTATGAAACACCGATCAAATTGTAATGAATTTCATACATTGAACCTTCGTCGGAGTCAAATTCTGAACGTGGGTACTGTTTTATCAAAGCACTTGTGCCAATCTTAAAATTACGTTCAAATTTCAAAGCAATTCATTTAGAACTATAACGTGTTGTTAATACATCTACAATACTTTTACTGATTCAGTTAATAAACTTTTACCATCCATATCTGTCAACAATTTGCAGTTGTTGAAGTTTCATAAATACTTTAAATTTGAACAGAACGTAATTTAAGGGCTAGCGTAAGTGTTTTGATAAAACAGTACCCTAGACATATATTGCTATCTATGAAATACTAGTAGTCACATTTATATCACGTACATGACGTCATCAAGAACATTATTCACAAACATTATACTGAAACTCAGATGTATACTTTACAATGTTCCTTTCTGTGCATTGTCTGTCTTCGTTACACAACATATTTTTAAAACAGGCAAAAGTGTAGTTTGGATGCATGCAATTGTCAGACCAAATTTCATTCTTTACATCTAACAAAAAACTAAACATTGATTCACTGGATATAAAAATTGTAAATTCTAGACCTGAGTTTCAGTATTAAAGGTTAATAAATAAGATTACAGCGAGATATTAAACATACCAGTGATCACATACATGGAACAACCAACAATGATATAATAAAGTAACCATACACTACAGGCTGTTAAAAAGTTTGTTCACAGTTATTCAAGTTCCAATACTTGTAGTATTTATAATTCTTTACAAATTACAATATTCAAATAGTTCATCATACAGTTCTAATCATTAGGCTCTAGGATAGAAATAGAACTATATACTGAGCTAAGATGAGTTTAGACTAAACTAATACTAAATGTGAACAAACGTTTTGAACACCCTGTGGTATATACGGAACCTTGAATGACGTCTGTCAGTGATGGTAAAATATGTAGAAAGGACAGAACACCTCAACTGTCTCGGTGAAGCTACATGTTACTAGCATCACACAAATACAATGTTATTTAAGTAACATAGCAATATTTTATCACACAAAAACAGGACAATATAATCTGTTTTACATGTACACAACACATATACAACAGTTACATATCAACATATAGTGTTATCTAAGAAAGAGTTACACTCATATCCAAATCATGACGTCATTAAAGGAAAATAATCCTTATTCACAAACATATGAGACATTCACTCAGAAACTCGAAACTCAGACTTTACAATGCTAAATGAAAATGTTCCAGAAGTAAAGTGAACAAACCATACATCACCCAATAGTATCATACACAACATGTCAACTTCTGTTTTACAAATATGCATACAGCCCGCATGACGTGTTTAGTTGACAAAGCACTAGCCATCAAGTTACATGTAAACTAATGTTCGATTCTCTAATTATCTACAGTAACAATGGATACTGTCATGTTTTCTACACGTAGAGAACTTGTATCAGATCTTTGTGTAAAGGAGGGGATTAGAAATGATTGATTATGCTTTCCAATGATCAAAGTTCCGCCATAATATTTGACTGACATACTTGTTCAAAAATGGCGTAAGCCCAAAGGACCCATTCGGAACTCCTCGTCAATTTACAAAAGGTTAAGAACCACCTAATGCCTTAACTTTGGCTTGCCTGTAAATGGGGATATTTCTTGACTAGTGTGCACTGGAGTGATGAAATTGAGTTTAAATGCATTGTAAATATGCATTCTATGTAGTGAAACTGGAAAATCTGGAATATTTTGGTATTCTTACATTGATACCAAAGTGAAAGTAGAATAGGGTAAAACCCGGATTGAATCAGTCCGGACATGTGTCAAAATAGGTAAACCATGTTTGATGGACAACATTTTTCTTAGAAGATACATGCCCCCCCCCCCCACCTTTTTATTGTATTATTTTGAAGCTCTAAGGTACTTCTTTAAAATGATATATGTCTTCCTGCTGGCCATAGACTAAAATATCTAAAAATTTGGGGCATACAATTGTAACTTTACATTAAACTAAAGAGCAAATTTATTTGGTGGTTTCTAACCAAAATATGATTCTTCTAATTGTACGAGGTGCTCCGAATGCAATGGACTGTTTAAAACCACGCTCTCCAGTCTGTGACCGTTCCTGTGAACTGGCTGACTCAGCAAGTCAACAAACTTTTCATAGATTTATATTATTGCTATATTTTCTATCCTACCCTGAAGCGAACATATTAAACAGTATAATATCACAGTACGAGACGGATCGGTTGGGTATTAAACTGGGTTAACCCACTCACTTTTATCTTAGCAAGAAATGACAAACCTAGGTGATATTCAAGTAACTTTATTGGCAATTATACCCTGTTGTGTTAAAGAGCCATGCTCTATATGTATTAGAAGTGAAAGCTGGGTACGTACATCTACGAGTTGGTACACCGTGGTTTAATAGCACCTGAGAGTCGAACAAGGATTAAATCAGGATTCTAGTTAGACTGTTCTGAGACGAGACGGTGCCTTCTAGATACGTTTACGAATAAACTTTGAATATTTTAAAATTTTAATGCATTTCAGAATATATTTTGGCTGAAAAGATTTAGTTAGAATAAACACACGGATTATAATCACGTATATTATTATATAACTAATATTCTATATATCTCATATAATACATTAAAATAATCACCAAATTAACAGTATAAATAATTTAATGCGTTTTCACTAATATTTATAATTATTATTGGCTGACTACTTGACGCATATGTCAATAAAATGAATAAGTTCTTTTGTTTAACAATGAATAACCTAAATTAGTGAAATACCCGCCATTGCAACAATTAACCAGTGGGTTTTGAAAACACAGAAACCTAATCCCCGTATTCCTGAAGTATGAACTCAAACAAATTTAATTTATACGGGTTATATTGCAGCGATTTTTATGTTGTCAGCTTTATCAGAGACTCATGTACATGAGTGGAAGTTTTCAGGCATTAATGCTTGAACTTCAGGTTTTTGAGGGTACCAAAACTTCTGCATTTCTTTATTTTCCCTATATAAATTGTCAATTTGTGAAGATTTCAGGTCTTTCAGAATTTCTTACTTACACCCATGCATGTATAGATAACATGTTATAGTAATGTTATATGCAGTGATCTGCTGGATTATTGAGCATCGTTTGCACCCGTTCATTCATTTTTCCATACCATAGTGCGTTTGCAAACTTTACAAAAGCATGTAATATCGAAGTTAATTTGTAATTCATGAATTCTATTAAAAATAGGCTATGTTATATAGTTTCTAGAATATATATTCCTTTGTAAAACATACTAGCTGTAACATAGAAATTCACATGGAGAATGGCTAATTTCTGAGACTGTTTTTACACTTTTATCTCT
This sequence comes from Spisula solida, assembly GCA_947247005.1. Taxonomy (NCBI): domain Eukaryota; kingdom Metazoa; phylum Mollusca; class Bivalvia; order Venerida; family Mactridae; genus Spisula; species Spisula solida. The sequence continues at coordinate 39,122,066 of OX365958.1, read as the reverse complement.
TAAACAAATACTGGGACAGCTCCTTTAACTTGGAATATCTTCACAGGGCTATTCAATATCATGTTCCTCTACTGCTGGAGATCGACGAGTAGGATTCCCCGCAGTGAATGAGATTTTAGAATTTCGGAACCAGCAGGTTAACCGACGTAGTGTCATGTTTAATTTTGGGGTTATATACCTCCGTCAAATCTTTCTTGAGCCTCTGAAAAATCATAAATTATCCTCAGTCATTTCAACCACTTAGCTTTTGTAACCATTTAATGGACTCGCCGCGTGAGTATATTAGAGAACACGTACTGATATAGGTCCGTCCAACGAAGGCTTTAAAATAATAGTTTTGTACAAATGGTTCATCGCTTATCTTTTTAAACGTTTTATTATTTTTACAGTAAAAGTTATGTCTTTTGTCGGAGTGTTTTGTTTTACATTACATTATTTCTGTACATAACAACGTGACAAGGATGCAACATATTGGCGTATAGAATAAAAACATCAACATACACACCCAATTGCAAATGACATGCAACCCTACTTGCATAATATGAAACAAGTACTGGTATATGGACTGGTAAAATAATAGATACTAATTCATTGAATACATTTTGTACTTTGTTATAATTTACACATTCAGAATTAAATGGACGGGTTTCTAGTAACATTTCCCTGCGTCTGACCAAATTAGACCGCTGGACCTCACATGACCATAGTCCGGTCGAATTGCCTTCAAAGGTTATTCTGGGCGTAACTCTATCAACATAAATCATGCAGAATAGCATCCAGCAAAAGACGAAAAGTTCTTAGATTCATTTAATGTGTGCCTTGATCTAATAACTGACTTTTCATTTATAGATATTAGCGTGCTTGTAATATACCTCTTTACGAAGGACATAGCAACGTTAATTTCCCTGTATTTAACATGAACCACGTATGCGAGATTCTTTCCATGTCAGTCTCAATTATGCTTTCATACTTTCCATAGTTCCCCCTTTCTTTCTACCCTCATTAATCGTACGATATTAACAAGAAGAAAAATACACAAGTCGTTTATAGAATTAAAACTTCTAAACGCAAGGCGCCATGTACAAAGTATACGTTCCCGACTGTCATAGCGAGCAGATTTCGGTTTAAATTATATGCTTTTATTTATCCTCGCCAACGGAAATCCATACGAGCGAGGCCGCCAGAAGAGTTTGGTCACTTTAGTGTTTTGGGGATAGAGCATGGTACAGAAGATGCTCCAGTTCCAGAAGCATCGCTTGTTTTTACGTGCCTGCTGTAAAGCATCATACACGGGACCTCGGGTTTTAAAGTCTCGTCCGAAAGACCATTAGTTATTTTATCTGTTAGGTGGGAACCACTGAAAAACATTTATGTTTTATCCGGCTTAAGGCGGGATCGGATCCACAACATTCGGATCAGGTGTCAATAGCTCTCACCACTGGACGACTTGTCAATCCTAGAATTCAGATGCAAGTCATTTATACATTACCTGAACCCCCTACTTAGTTAGCTGAAACTTACCATGGGTACTGTTTATCAAAGCACTTACGAAAATCTTAAAGTTACGCTCAAATTTATATACATTATAATTATTTAATAACTGCAAATTGGTGAGAGATATGGTTTGTAGGGGCGTATTAACTGAAATATTATTAGTATTACAGCTCCATTTAACACACTTTATTATTGTAAACAAATTATGAATAATTTTAATTTGATCGTAAGTTAAATATTTGCGTAAGTGCTTCGATAAAACAGTACCTGGTCTTCTACACACTTGCACACACAGCGGTGGGAGGTCGGGGGTTCGATCACCTGAAGTGCCGTCTAACTCATAAGGCCATAGTCATACCAAAGGCGAAATAAAGATGGTACCAGTAATGCTCTTGCTACCATTCATCAAGTGTTCATACTTATTCTTGTCACTCTTAATCTGAAACATAAGCATTGTTGTTTTTTATTCTGGACGTTGCAACTTAGCATTCCATTACACAATACACATCGTAGGCCCATACGAAGGTTTTGTTGTAAGGAGGTCCGAGCTGCCTTGTGCGCATGCGCGAAATTTCAAAATCGTTTTAGATAAGAACAAACATGAATTTTAGTTTTAATGATCGCATATGAATGTTGATTAAGGATAATAAACATAATATTATTGCACAAATTAGATATTTTTGACTTTTTATTTTTTTGCATGTATGAAAAGTGGGTGGGAAACGGCAAAATTGTGAATAAAATGGGTTCACAATAAGTCCCTACAATTGTTCAAATGCATATGCTTACATATAATATGTAGTGCATGGTTTAGTTATAAGAGGTAGCCACACTTTGAAATATTTTTAATAAAAAAATATTTCATTACAATATGCAAATTAGGTTAATTTTATGCAAATTTATTCATAATTAGTACTTTTTTATGCACAGCTCCAAAAAAAGGCTGGTGACCCCTATTTTTTATTTGACTAAACTGGTGTTCTATTTGATACTAAATTTTTAGGGCCAATTCTAAATCTTTTTCGATCGTCAGGTATTTTTTGACGTTCATTTCAAATCGTTTGAAAATCACACTTTTTGCAAGTGGGTGGGGTAACTATTTATCATGTTCAAATACTGAATTTGTTCACCAGGCAGCCGGAATTGTGACTAATGTCAATAGGAATGACCATTGAACACATAAAATATCATGCATTGCTTAAAAGTGGTTTCGTATAGTAATTATCTTAAAAAGAACACAATGGTGCCATAAATGCAGGAAATAGATAAAATGAACAAAATACAATGGTTGGTCATTAGAAAGCCATGTGTGTCGAAAACGAGTCCGGTGACATATCATTTTTATGATTTCAATGTTGTTCTAGAAGACTGTTCTGTCATTTTAAGATGTTTCAAGGAAAATTCGATCGTTAGATCAAAGGTGCGCGTACCTCCTTAAGGGGTGACAATAGTCCGGATTTATCCGGAATTCAAGATTTATGTATCCTGAATAGTCTATAATGTCCACGGACATTAATTAAATTTTCTACTTCGTGGATTTCGGACGCTGCAATAAAAGTGATTTGATGAATATATCTAAAGAAATGGCAAAGTAATGGTCGACTGAATCTGGTCTCAAGAGGTGTCTTTAATACACAATGTGGTTGAAGACCTCTCGTTTGGCAAAAATGGTGGACACATATGCTTTACGAAATTTTTAAGATGACTCTTTTGACACCTCTGCTGTTATAGACGTTGCCCTTCACACACGATAGGGGTCGATTCTAATATAGCCGGGTGGTGAGTTACCAGTTATAGTTACTTGATCTGTCGCGTGCCTAGCAGTAATACGATTCAGGAAGTAAAAACATTTGTATCATGAACAAGTATTTGCTTCCTTATAGGTCAAAGTGACTGGTCCTTTAAATAGTGCTGACAGTGACACCAAGATAAACACACACTTTTCACGTGTCATGTGACATGTTGACACTCTAATATCGTCTTCTTACATTGAATGAATCATGTTTACTATCGTTTCATTCATTTATCGTCCATTGTCAGCCTAAAAGACCTATCAGCATATGGAATTAGAAGACTGATAGATCCTTGACGTTATGTAACATTGCTCGATACACATATGATATGACATGAAAATGAAAATTAGGCATACCAATGATTTCACAAGAACCAATACAAACATGCAATGACATTTATACCAAGAAACACATGAATACTTATAATGATACAAAAACAAATCTGTATGATTAATGTTAAAGATCATTCTGTGTATTCTTTGATAATGTTATGGTAAGAAGTGGTTTGATATTGTTCACACTCCAATATTTCAAAAGTCTACCCGCAGGGAATGCGTATCAATCGTTGCATTATAACCAAACAACTGATAAACCATTGGCAAAAACTAACTATAGTCAATGCAATTAATAAGCGATTAAATGTGTCAAAATAGGTTTTAGCAACTAGGTTTTGTAATTTCACGAGTTCAAGCGTTATTAACCACGCAATTGTAAAGTAATCAGCTCTCAGAAAACGCATACATTTGAAGTATGACACACTTGGTATGTTTCCCCGACATTATATGTAAAGCTATTACAACCCGAGATGTCAAATTTACCGAAATTATGAACCGTCGTAAATGTTTCATTTATTTTCCTTATGCACTTAGAATCTCATCGCAAAAATATCTTATGGTTTTTATGAAAGAACTTTATATTTCTTTAGAGTATAACTATGCGTTATATTCACGTGTCATTTTGTAATGCTATATTTGTGTTCCTGAGTGTGCGTGCGTGTGTGCGTGCGTGCGTGTGTGTGAGGGTGCGTGCGTGTGTGCGTGCGTGCGTGTGTGCCTGCATGCGTGCGTTTAAAACTGCAGCGTCAGTGTAGTTTAGCTCTCATTTAACTTGATGATAGCATTCACTGAAAACAACCCTCGTGGCGATGGATAACATCAGGAATGAGTTGTCGAGAGTGATTAATATAAGTCGAAAAAACTTATTTAACAATCGACCTAGAATAAATTAGTATAAACTACTGGAAACAAGTTAAGCCCCCAGCTTATTATTCACCCGAATCATACTCTGGTCTGGGAACTTGACTAACCACTGATATATGATAATGTCGGATTCTTAAAAATGGTTAAATAACCTTAATTCGGAGGAATATAGCAAATTACCAATATAATTATTTATACATGTATAAAATATACATGGATACTAACGTTTTCACTCTACAGACCTCATGTATCTTTAAAATGAAACTGTGTCAACTCACATTCGTATTTTATACTTAGAAGTTTAAATGAACGGTCCCTATAACATTTTGTAACATTCATTGATAAAAATACATGTTTTCTCGCCATTGATGTTCACAAGTAAACGCTTTATTTATCATGAAATATACCGCTTTATATTTCAAAGGTTTAAACCATTTACAAAATTAAATATATCTACATGAATATCTAAAACAAGATGAGTGCCTTGAGTGTAAAGCATTGATACTTAATTTGCTTCAGTGAAAAAAAACATCCTTCCGTATATAATATACTGCAGTGGAAGTTATGTTTCACGTTAAACCTTCAAAATGACAGAACATCGCACCGAACCTGTGGAAACTCACACATTAACATTTGGGCAACTGAAAAAAACTCACACAACTGTTATTATGGTACTAAACTTCATGTGGAAACCTTAATGACAAACAGCTGTGAGCTATTAAGTTTAAAATGGAAAGAAAAGTAAAATAGCAATAACTCAACTCGAATCTGGAGTGGTTGTACTTGGTGTTGAAGATTTTACCGAAAATTGTTGTTCTTTTCTTCAAGGATAAAAAGTTAGTTGCAACATTCAAACATGAACATGTCAACTAAATTGATTCGTGGTGAAATAAATGAGAAATAACCCTCATTCAGGTGTTGCAGGAAAACGATCATTTGAGGAAATTTATTGTATAAATATGTGCGAAGTGCACTTAGAAACAGGACTCTGGTTATTTGCTGTGTAACGGCTGCTCCGTCTGTATACTGGTATATTGAACAGCGATTAGTTTCCATTTTGTTATAGTTCCTAGAATAATGCCTGTACGACTTCGTGGTTTCTTTTTTTAAAACGAGATAAGAGCCTATTTTTGCACCTTTTAATCAACATTTGGAAAATTAAACTCACACTTATGGCTTCAAAATATTAAATTTTCAAGTCATTCCTGTTTTGTTTACGATAATTAGAATTTACAATAAATTGTCGTAAGTGTACAGTGGATCCAAACAATTAATCGTACGAAATTTCATTCATTGGTTTAGATTCAACATCAACTAAACGTCCTCACTTTCACTAAAAAAGTATAAATTCAGCAAATTTTAAGTCTAGTTTCGGTTTTAATGGAAATGTTGGCGCATAAGACCCTATATAATTATATTCAAATGTGTTGTCATATTCGGAAAACTTCGATTAAACTATTTTGTCGTGAATGGAATATTAGCCACTGAAAACATAGAATCTAGGATCCCTGCTGAAGATGAAATCGAAGTTTGATATTATGCAGTACAGTAATGTGTTGTGTTTTACTGATTTGCTGGACATGAGTATACTTGTATTTCGTTAATCGAAGGCTTTATGTCCCCTCGGTTCCTTCACAGTTTCTAGACATTTTTGTGATTACTAGTAATACACATCTCGTAAGAATATTGCATGTCAAACAAAATAACCTTTCCAATAATCCAAATACCAAATATTTGCAAACATACTTTATAAATATCTAAAAGGTTACATTCTTCACTTAATATTTCAACATAATATTAACCGATAGAAATATTACGTACATGCCCGAAATATGGATATGAAATTAATACGAAATGTGATTCGTCCTCGACAAAACTCCTCGGACATGAGATACAAAGTCGGCGATATCGGTGCTTCCCAAATGTATCAAACGTCCAGTCTCTATAAGTAACAACGAAATACCATATCTAAATTGTTGATGAATACATAGATACATGGAAACCATTCATACTGTGCTGTTTCTCAGATGATGGTCAATCACTAATTGCCACATACCTGCTAATTACCTACACAACGCTCATCCGGGCAGCTAAATTGTTCAGTAATTTCATCCAATTTACTGATGTTGTAATAAATTGTATGGTAGACCACGTGGTCTGTCTATATCAGCGTATGTTCTATCAACATATTCCTCATGTGTGTGGATTGTTGTCTCTGTTGTTTCATGATGCTCATTAATCATTATAAGGTGACGTCATCACTGTTGTTCTCATGAATTTACGTTAATTGACTGAGTGACCATGTTTCTGTTTCAATATTTTACTGTTGAGGGCCTTCCATAAACAAAGTACAAAAATGTATTTGTTATTATTATTATTATTATATTGACCAAATATAATATTGAACATTTCATACAAGCCTTCAACTCGCCGTCTGTTAAAATGTCTAACATTCAACCGTTAATTGACTGCGTGACTAAATATTTCATATTTCATCATTAGCCTTCAGATGGAGGTCACGTCTTAAAATGTCGAATATTCAACCGTATTTGGACAAGAGGAAGAACTCCAAGTTTGGGTATTTGTCTCGGCTCGGAATGACTTAACTGTTTTTCATATTGACCATTTAAAACAGGCATCCAATGATTTCAAGAACTGGCGCCTGCTTAATTCTAATTGCCACTTATATAGGTTTTACTTACCTGAACATTAATAAGGATGTCACGTTAGTTTCATTAAACATTTATTGGGCTCATAATTGTGTTATTAGATAAAAAGAATTTGGTTATTAATCGACAATGCAGACAATTCATACTTCTGTAATTTCGAACCTCGTCTGACTCGGGAGTACAAACGTTACCAAGGTGAGTTACACCGTAACAAGATAAAAGATGAGACATCAGAACAAATAATGTCACGGGAATGCAATTTATTTACATCATGCATTAACGTTTAATTATCGTGTTTCATTTCTCATACGTAAACTTGTACGTGCATCTAGTCAACAGGATCACAATTAGTACGGTAATTATCTAAACAATCCGAATTACCTACCAAGTACGAATCTGCGGCTCCCTGGGCAGACGAGAGAAATTGATCGACGTTATATTGACACGTGAACAGCTGCGCGCACCAGCGCGCGCTAATATCGCCTTCCAGTTATCGTCTGCAAATATTCGATTATCTGCTTATGTAATTAACAGTGTAAAGATAATCGAATGATTCGCGTTGTAAGCCATTGTTTTACTCGTTTCGTCTTGCTCGACGTTGAGTTACACACAATAATGCGTACATGAGTTTTTTACAAGACTTGTCAGACAGTTTCATTCTTGTTAGATAATGGAAAACGCAATATCCACAACATGCACAACATACACCATTAGGCTAGAAGGACGATCCACTTAAGTACCCTATCCAAATGTCCCAAGTCACAAAGTTTATTTACATAGAATGCACAAAATATTCCAAGGCAGCATTGGTACTAGTTTTTGCATTCCAAGTTTATTTACATAATAATACATTAAATCCTAACAGCAACGCTTTATAGCCACAATTTATATTCCATGCATTTAACCATGCCAGTACGTCATATGGTAAAGAAGACATATATACATAAAATTATAATACATACACATGTACAATATTCATTATTCTACAATAACATAATATGTTACATACACTGTTTGAAAAAGAAACTCAAACATATCTAAAGTAACAACCATCTTAAAATAGAATCATTGAACACATGCTTAGTGACATGATACTTTACTGTTCAAATGAATGTATTTACGTTTCCAATTTCGTCCTTATAAAATCATTCAAACTATGTTTGTTGTAAACGTATTACGCGAATGTCAAGAAATTCCGAGCACAATCATTACTATATTTGCATCGAAATAATTATATTTATCACAAAAATATCGAGAAATGTACCGTTATTCCTGAATATAATTTAACTTATCATAACCAGATCCAATGAACATGTATGTACGATTTATGTGCGATTTTATAGTATTGACCGATTTGTACAGGGGCAAGCTTAATTCAGGTGTCGTCGAATACAGTCCAGTAAGGATATGGTGAGAGTGACGTAGTCGTTTATGTGTACACCAAAGAGTATAGTCATTGTCTGAACAGGTAGAGCGAATATAGTATGGTAGTTCAGCTTTGAAATTATAGCTGTCCATGACTTGTAAGCCTTTATAATTGGCTTTACACCATAATAGTGGACTCAACCCTGACTCGACTGTACGAGGGTCATTCAATAAATTCGTAGTCTGGGTTCATCGTACCAGTTATGTATATTAATGTATATGTGTATGGTTATTAAGCGTGCTGTACATACACATACGGAAACAAGAATCGTTTCCTTTCATCGCTAATTATATATAATACGTAGATCTATAGTTACACATGTTTGGTGATGTTCTTGTTTTATGGTCCTGCTACAAGTACCATTGCAGACCTTCCCGTTACACGACATAACGGAACTTAATTAACTCTTTGACGAGAAATGTGTTCCGTAGAAACACTTGCTGTTCACCAAAGCATGAAATACGGAGTATCTAGCCATGGCGAGACTTCAAAGGAACACAAGACTGTTCATGTATCTCTGTTTAATTGCCGCTTATTATAACCTTACAAAATAAGTACACATTAATGGCCGGAGCGAGGTATGGACGCGTGCTCACTTAATTACTTGCACCCTGGTGGCTTTCTGTTGATTACTATGATTAAGTGATTGTTGGTTTCGGATTTCTATGTTCTACAGACTGTTGTCGGAATGCATGCGTGACTTTTGTCTGTACCTTGCTATACATGTAATACCCCTAGTCTGTCTATACATACCCTATGTTTAGATAATGGAGACAACTCTTCAGTCTACTCTTTTTTCATGAAATTAATTCCCTTTGCACCCTCAAACATAGGAGATAATCAAGCCCAAAATAAAATCTATCCAAAATTGAAAACGAAATTATGATAATTGATTGAAAAAAAAAATTATCTAGTCGGGTAGCCAGACTAGTAATACCCCCATCAGTACGTTCAGCCTGGTCGGGAAATCGTTGACGGTTCATTTTCTATATTTAACCCAACAACTTCATACATACATAATAAATAAATGAATATAGATTAATTATTGTTGCAAACGTCTTCGTTTGTTTCGTAATTTATTTCAGTAAATGCACCACAGGACACGTCAATGTTTTAATTAAGAGATTGATTTGAATTAATTGAATTAAATTTAGATTATAATAAAACTGGTCAGTAGAGACGGTCAGTTCCCTGGAGGGTTTGACCAACTGACCATACTATCCTTCTGAGCAACACGTTAAATGGACCGGAATACGAGGTATTAATTGCAGTCGGTGTTGAATTCGTTTTCCTTGCTTAACGATCTGTCCAGAAGTATTCCGTATAAACGCGCCGGATATGACATCAGAGACATCTGTTAAAGCAACCGCAACACGTGACTAAGGCTGCTAAAGTTTCTAAATGTATTTTCCTTAAAGTTTAAACGAATCTGTGAGAAGACGATGCATTAATTGTCTAAGCAGACTTTTGGGTAGAAAAAACACAAGTCAACGAGGATTTTTAAAGCCTTTTCTCCGGATAAAACTGTAAACACATTCATTTTGAGGAAAGAATGAAGAAAAAAACCACTGGATCATTGTGACGCTAGGTACCATGAAATGACAAGCAAAGTGTTTTACCACACTGAAATTTGTAAATCTTTTTACGTGTATGACAGAAAGAGACAAAGCTTGCGTTACGTTATAATACAATTCCCACATCAAGTCATTGCTCTGTACATGTACCACGTATTGTCTGCTTACTGTTACATGTTCTCAAGAACAAATCCCTGTGTAAAATGTGTATGCATTATACGGTGTATGTACCCATAGAAAGATATTACCAAATCGAACAGGGAAATAACACTCAACAGAAACAGAAGAGCATGAATTACAGAAAACGAACATTACATGTAGTATTAGTAGTCTATTGGCCCAAGTATACCCATGCTGGACATGCGTGTGTGAAGTTACCTAGGGTATAATCAAATACCAGCCTTCAGAGAATAATATTTCATCTGTCATTAAGAGGTTACTGCTCTTATGAAATTAATGCTATATAGTATTCAAATTGGTGTCAATACCTCAGGACACATTATATTGGTTTCAAACAGACTCGATTATTGATACTCATGAGTGACCCACCCTGCTGTTCGAAAGAGGGGCGTTCTAAAGAGGTCGCCAACAACCCTAACCTTAGCAATTCTAGAGAGGGTCGATATAGAGGGGCTGTTTTACCTAAGTGGATATGGTTATTGTTAGAAAGGTTGTTCGATCTGTATGGTACTATTCTAGAGAGGGTCGATCTAGAAGGTTGCTCAATTACAGAGAGGACAGTTGCCAACTTGGAGAGTTTGTTGCTGTGGAGATGTTCGATCCGAATGATTGTTATTCTAGAGAGGGTCGATCTAGACGGTTGCTCAATTACAGAGAGCAGTTGCTATCTTGGAGAGTGTGTTACTGTCGAAAATGGGAAACGTTTATTATAACTTCGGTTGTCTCTTCACAGACAGATAGAGATGTAGTTTAAATTATACAATTAAACAACATAATGTGACATTTTGACACTAAGGATGAATGTATGTACTTTTTGGTTAATGCTTTAACACCAGTTGACGTTAAAAAACCATCCACCCATAGCACACTGCATTACAGAGGTACCCTGAATATCTAGAGTGATTAATATTTTCTAGATTCACAATAATTGTAACGATTTTATATAATAATATTAATACTGCGTATAATTCACTCACATAGTTCCATATTTATCCTATGTACAAATTATTCCCAGTACTTGATGAATTCCTTGTAATCTGCAAACATAAAACTTCATAGAAGCTACAATAACGATAGGCTTATAAAATAATATTTAATTAACCCGAGCTAGTACATGGATTTTAGCTCATCTAACCGTCATTTATCATCGTTACATAATATAAGAATAAGATACTAGTTCATAAGATGAAATAAAACAAGCCACTTTCATACAGTTTTACGTCTTAACGTACATGAAGAAAGCAAGGCGGATGCTCATCATAAAGTTTAGGCGGCTCACACATCGTAGAATTTCGACTTATTTCATTCATAATTTTGTTTGTATATATAAACACATTACCGGAACGTTAGGTATTTTATAAGTTAGCTGACTTGCAGTGTATGCTCAAGTTTACAGGCATAAGTACATAAACTTCAGGCTTTTGAGTGTACCAAAAACTATGTTTTTTATTGTCCCTTTATAAACTGTTAATGTTGAGAAGTTCAGATGGTTCAGCATTTCCAATGAGTAATGATATAAAAATTGGTAAAATTTCACCATCTTGTCCGAGCAGCCTTTGTTTTCCACTTGTGTGTGATGATAGTGTTGCCGATAGTGTTGTTAGGGACCGCTGTCATAACCAGTCGAATCTTAGAATGGAGCCTTGACCTGTCCAGTGACCGGGTATAGTACTGCCAGGCTCCGATCTCCCGAAGCATCTCATGTAGAGATCTCATATCAAATTTGGGTTTTTGCTCAAATTAGAGTCTGAGTTTCAGACAAATCTGAAGTTGGAGTTCTTGACATTTTAATGTAATAAACTCAAATAATGTTTCTGTTTGTTTTGTGATACAAATTTTGAGTCCAGTCTCGCATGGAAATTCACTAAACGATATGTGACAATATTTGAGGTGAGATTTTGTCCGCTCATATTGAGATGCTTCTGGAGATTGGGGCCTGGTTGACGTGCGACAATGGGGGATATAAGAAGCAGTGATTTCTTTATACGCTACTACAATAATTTGATGGTTGATTGTCCATGTATTTGCTATTTAGTTGTTGCGAACCATGGCATCCATTATATTAGATGCGTCGCATCGATGTTTTTCTTGTTCGCTACTAGTATTACGGAAATCAGTTATTTTCAAACCATCACGTGGCTACAAAACACGTGACTACAAAACACAAGCTCTACGATTATAGGATACTACTCGTGTTTTTTGTAGTGTATACAGTGTATTAGAAGCGAAGTATAATGCCAATCTTAAACAATATCTCAAACAATTGTTGTCAAAATCTCGGCGTAGATAAAAGCTATAAATCTTACTCCAGCTGTCCTGGCCAACTGCAAGAATCATCAATGACGCTGTATATTTACTCTCACTTTAAATTCTTTCTTGTAATTTCACACATTTCCGCTCATTGCGTCTCATTCAATTTGTTTATCTACGTATTTACGAAGGCAGCCTCTATGGGAGCCCGTGTTTTACTGGGAAACTTCACAATGACAGGTGGCGCTTTTCAAAACCTTTCCGTTCGCACTCGGAGCATTTCGAAATTAATTGACTCTATAGTGCTTACTTTCAAATATCGCTAGTATGATTGATTGAACAGGCAAAAATCGTTTTTCCAAATCTTCAGTTTACAGGCCGCGCATTATCACCTCTTGTTCAAGACAGTTGAAACCAAAGACTTATCTCTCGAGTCAAAGATATATATCTTGCGCTTCTGAGACAAAATAATTTTTATTTATTTTATTCCCTTTTGTGCTGACATTGGCTAAATATCTGTAATAAGAACAACTGTAATGAGTATTTAACTAAACCTATCTCGCTTTGTTCATCAAACAGGTTTTAACACAGATACGAATGTATTTATTAGTAGAATGTTCTTCGGTCAATGCATACATGTGCCTATCAACTTTATGTATTACATACATGTTAGATAAATTATACATTGCATTTGTGTTAGAATAAACAATAGTATCAAAAGTTGTCATACTTTATCTTTAAATTACAAATGTAGTAATTTCCTAAGGAACTGCAACTGGTTAAGTAGACTATTACTAAGTCATAATTTGACTAATCCAAGCGGATATTCGAGCGGGGACCAGTCTAGCTGATGCTCATGGTATGGTGCTCAATATTGTTGTTTATTTTCAAAGCTTGTTGCATTCACTCTAGTATGTATAAACTATGAGTGATTGTGGAAAAATATCATATGTTATTATTTGTTATGACATGGTAAATAAGTACCATAATTCCACATCTTTCTTGTACGTTTTTATACCACTAACCTGTCGTCATTGTGTTACTGTTAACCAATTTACTTTCACGAATACTAAAAGTTTTGCGTTTTGCTGATCGTCGGCATATTTGCGACTACAAATTTTCGCGTTTTAAGTTTCCCGCAATGTCCATATTAAAGTTTTTAGTACTATCGCGGCGACTTAATTTCGCGAAATTCTACCAATCGCGAACTCCGCGACACTAAATCGCGCGAAATAATTTCTTGGTTTACAGGAACAAGACGTTGTTTGTGGGACCATACACTGCCCACAGCCTCATTACGACGTTTGGTTTTCAATTGAGAATTTGAAACTCTAGAAATCATAGGCACATGGTTTCAAATTATCGGAGTGCACCCTATGTATGTCCAATTATATGAGTGTATCCTATGTATTGAGAAGGTTGTGCAGCGGCCGTGTTAATTAAGTTTCCAAAGTTGTTAAAGCAAACACGGACATCAGTTCCTGTGACGCCATATCCATTGCGGATAAACATGACCGCTGCACAACCTTCTCTATACATAGGGTACAGTCAGAAAAATTGAACCATGTGCTTATGCTAGAACTCCGCTCAATATATTCAAAGATCAGTTACTCTTTGGTCCATTACATGTTCCATGGTTTCGATTTGAGGTCGATCTATCATTAAAGTGTGACAGTGAACGATATGCGGCAATGTTTGAGCCATGATTTAGCTGCCAGTTTGAGAAATATCCAAATATTGGAGACTGGTCATTTTTATGTACCAGCAAACAACCTCTCCTTGATCGTGTAAATTTGTCAACTGGTCTTTCAAATATGTTGTTGTTATGAGGTTGTTGCTCTCGTGACGTATAATATCACGTCATATTCTGCATAACATTTTGATTGTGTTAAAAGTAAGGTTGTTGCCCCAGAGAATGTCGCTCCATTCAGAATGCACTTAATTGTACACTGTTTTTGAATCAATTTTATGAGTATTCTACAATACTGATGAGAAAAGCAGGCATCGGCAGACAATATTGAATGTGTACTCCCGAGTTTGAAAAATGAAGTTATCCTAACATGTGCGGCATACGTCAAGTTGGTGGACAAATTAGTGTTTGAAAATTGATTATCTTCAACTGCCACCAGAACATACTACTTTACGACTTGACCCTGAGTAATGTTGGGCCTGTTATCCAGTCTGTTTCCCGACCTACTTAAAATAAGTCCCGATCATAGACTTTGTAATTCATCTTCGTTGGGTATTTAGATTAGTCTAATATATCTAAAGACTGTTATTATATTGATCACTCTCTACACCTTATTCTTGATAGTATCCTTATAGTAACCTATTTTGACATTCAAGACACGATCGGCAGTAAGAACACGAACATAAAACGTGTAAAGTCAGTTTTAGCTTTCATATCAGCAACCGAGCCTCCAACTAGCACTCTCAGTGCTTTGATTAGTACTGGAAACACAGGTACCATTTGTCTCGTCTTAAGTAAGACGCGGATACAGTGTGAACCCCAGACCCAGATCATTGGACGATTTGTCCACCATGCGGTCAAACAGTAGGTTCAACATCTTTTGATGGATACTTATCCGAACCTGTACATGAGAATATAGAACGGGAACCAAACAAATTCATGACTTATTTTTCGAAACTTTTGTTATTAAAGTAAATAGCAATTGATCGGACAGGGGAAAGCAGCCCTCCGCAAAAACACCGCAGCATATCGAGCTTTTATTTGTTTGCCAGTCAGCTTTCTGCTGAAATATGACAGGCATATGAGTGCATCCACCCGTATTTGAACCCGGGTCGCCAGATTAGACGGCAAGCGCACTAATCATTGAGCTGCGGAGACACGCTACAAAGGCTACAACAAAAAGAGAAAAGAGCAAAGTACACACAAACAAAAACACAGACGCAAATGAAATCTCCAAACAATACTGCATGCACCCAGAGTATCATACAGACACAGGTGTGCACGCCAGTCAGAAATAAACGAAGCCGTCTTTATACTGACCTTCAAAAGTTTCAAAGGGGGCACTTGTATCTCAGTTATGAGAGAAACAATTACTGGTACATGATTAATACACAAGGTTCTAGATGAGAAGATATCAAATCAGAATTACTTTTCATTGTTCAAAGGACACCAGAAACATGATGGTATTACATGCACTTCAGATAGTATACTTTGTAAATATTCTTCATTTTACGGTTCTTATAAAAGTCTATAAAAATACTAAAAATACTAAAAACCCGTGTAGAAAGGGGAATAAAACATGATATGTACCGCAAGAACAAGTATAAACTCTCATTTCTCGCTCGTACATTATCCATACAGCTGTTTGAAGTCAATTCCAGTATCTTTTTGCACTTCTTCATCAAAACGAACATTTCCCTCAAACCACTTACCAGTGTCCTCTTACTCTTACAATTCTAAGTGAATATAATTCAAACTCCTACTTTTACCGTTTCCCCCTGAGGCCATTACACTCGACTACATCGCCTCTTTGCCATAATTTAATAATGACTATTTGCCTATGTGTTCTTGTTTTTCGAACGAAATCACTAGTAATGTAGAAATTCTAACTACATTGTGTTATTATCCAATTACATACACGCTGGGATGTCATGGAAGACACGTTGTTTTTTGTTTCAATTTGTTACGAAATGTTTGATCAGAGCATTACGGTTATATATTACAATACAAGTACTTATATGAATAGAAGTGTGCAATAAGATACTAGTAATCAAAGTGCGGACAGGGAAGGCAGCAGTTAACTGAATACCTTTTCAACTTAACTTAGGTCAACATGACCACTACAGATTTTCAAGAAAATAGGTTTACCAGATGAGCGTTGAATTCCAGATATAGGTTTGACAAGATGTAAACTAAGTAGCACTTATTCTTTATTGTAAGAGAATAAGATATTTGATAAAAAGATAATACAATGTTCATCTAAGATACGGAGGGAGTTGTGTATCATTCGAACATTTCAGTAAGTTGTGCAGACGAGAGGTGTTTTGAAAGTATAATTAATAATAATAAAGACTTTATTTTACGAGGAAACTCATTTGACAATATTTATCAATCTTCCATGCCATCCTCAACAATGAACATTGAACTAGAAATTAACTAGATCTACATGTTTGCGTAAAGAATATTGAAATATACAATGTATTTGATATTTTCGCGAATATGATGTGTCACAATATAATTCGTAAATATTTATAAAAGAGTGTCAGTGAAAGGATATGAAAAACTGAGGTATTTATACCTACAAAAACGTACTATGCACATTGAAACTTTATCAAGACAATATCTAAATACATGTATAATCAATCGAAAAACATTATTCCCGTGTGGACACACCATAACAGCCAGAGTGTCATTTTACATGTGAACAAGAAAGTTTCTGGACGAATGCCGTGATAGTTTTAATCATTTATATCCTATTAGCGAAGTCGAATTTTTTATGCTGTTGAATATCTTATTTATCCTATCTTGAATATAATATAATACAAAGTTCAAGAAATGCACCTTTTAGTGGTAATTTGTGTTTGAATTGCATTTTGTCCATATACCGCGGTATAAGCGCAATTTTATGGTTCAAGGTGCAAAAAAAGAACATTCAACTATGAATGATGATTTAAAATGGATATTTTATTGAAAACTATGGATACAAACGAATACTTTGCTGGCTTAGAATTAGAAGGTCGTAAGGACTTATATCATATTTGAAATCTGCATCTCAGGGCGCTTCTTATGAGCCTATTTTCATGAAAGTCATGTCGATCAAACTGAAGTTTAAAAAGCTTGTTATTCATAAGTAAAGAGTAGTTTTCAGACAGTTTTTTCTTGTTTTCTCAAAATATTGATTTTGTACTTACGACCTTCTACTTCTAAGCCAGCGATTTGTTTGTAGCAGGTGGGCCATCATTTTACTAAACCCGTATTTTCATACGCCTAGAAAAGTACATGATTGTCTACTACTAAATCAACACCCATTTAATTAATATCTTCAATTAACTAGTACGTAACTTATTCAATGAAATGAATACGCGCTAAAATGCACGATAAACTCATGTTATAATAATAATGAACATAAATAAATGCATCGTAAAAAATGCTCCTATAAAACTTTCTTGAAAATAAAGCAGTAAAGAAGCGATATATAATTTGTACTTGTATTTAAGTGTATGGCATTTGAGAAGTGTAGCCAGAAGTGAAAAGCCAGTAAAATAAAGGGAAATTATGGCCGGCAACACCTGTGCGACAAAGTAAAAATGTAAATGCATTTTTTTTTATTAGCAATTAACCTATTTAATTAAATCCTTACAAATGTCTTCAAACGTTTAAGTAGAAGGCCTATTCTTCATCTTTAATTGTAGTTTCGATGAATCTGTAGGCACGTAGAATGTCTTTTTGTAGTGCACATTTAATAACAAGGCGACGACGCTAATATGCAGTCATTTGAGAATTGTTTGGAAATATTTAACTTTGGAAGTTACAATGGCGAAGGGTAGCTGAAAGGCTGAACAGCTGAATTGCTGAAAGCGGCCCTCGAAAACTGGCAACTTAACTTAACTTCTTATCATGTTGAACAGGAAAAGATTATGTTCTGTTTCACCTCGAAGTTACATGATTGTGTTTGTATTGTCACATATTATTGTGTATCTAATGTTTGTATTGTCACATATTATTGTGTATCTAATGTTTGTATTGTCACATTTTATTGTGTATCTAATGTTTGTATTGTCACATATTATTGTGTATCCAATGTTTGTATTGTCACATATTATTGTGTATCTAATGTTTGTATTGTCACATATTATTGTGTATCTAATGTTTGTATTGTCACATATTATTGTGTATCTAATGTTTGTATTGTCACATATTATTGTGTATCTAATGTTTGTATTGTCACATATTATTGTGTATCTAATGTTTGTATTGTCACATATTATTGTGTATCTAATGTTTGTATCAATTGTACCCTTCATGATATTTCAATTTGAAATATTATGTGTACTATCATCCCTTAGCCTATATATATATAAGCGGATTTAGCTCAGTGGTAACGCGCTGGGCTGTCAATCCAGAGGTCGTGGATTCAATCCCTGGCCTCGGAACTTGACATTTCTGAAATATTTATAATATTTCCCGCTATATCTGGCCGTGTGGTCTGCAAAGTATCTGGAAGTGCCAAGAAGCTGTGTATCGGTGCTATACACCGGGCACATTAAAGAACCAGGCTGTCTATTCGAAATAAGAGCTAGGCGCACGTCTGCAGCGCCGGACATGCCTGCATCTAATGTCTCTCTCTCCCTTCAAGGCAGGGGCTATCTCTCAGTCTGTCCCTCTGGTCAGATCATGATGTATCTGCACTGGTAGAAGATGCACCTGCGCCCTTGTAGCTGCAACACAATAATGTAAAGTGCCTTTGAACGTGCGTTCGCATGAAAAGGGCGCTATATAAATCTGGTATATATTTTATTTATATTGGAATCATTCGCCACGAGACAGCATTCATTATTGAATCAATTTCTGGAAGTAAGAATAATTTCAAAATTGTACACACAATATATTTTAAACGATTTACAAAATTTTATAGTTTACAAAATAAAAATAAAACTAACAGAGTTAAACGTTTTCAACGCGTCACATGCTATTATCGCGAACTTCAGTCCCAGTTTTCTTGCGGTTAGAGCTAAATGTCATGTTAACCGTAACACGGTCTGCATTTTTCACAGGATAATTAACAGGGAAATACCCATAGCGTTATCATATACCTTTCATATTAATTATTTTCGTACCGTATTTGTTTTTCAATTGCGATGGATCTTTGATGGGTGTTCAGACAACACATCAAAGATATTTGTATTTGTTCCCGGAGGTGAAAATAAACACGGTCATTAATTGAAAAAATAAACACTTAAACCGTCCATAAACATTCTACTGCTTGTTAAGCCCGGACAGTTGCGCTGTTCCGGAAATATCAAAGACGGGTTTTATCCTCACAGCGGGGCCTGTTTTCCGTACCGTATAGTGAAATATTGCTTTTATTGCATCACGTAATGAAATGATAAATATATTTCTGCATTCAGCTTTTTACTGAAGCCACTATACTGCGGACACCTGCCACTGAACTTCCGGGGTATATGAGAAAATATAGTTTCCCGCGTTCAGACATTGAACTTAATAAATAACTTATACATTTAGATGAGTCAACTTGTTTTATTATACCATACAACCTCTTTATTAAGCCCACCATCGGGTTCATTGGTAATGTATGCTTTCCTATTCCTATATTAAGAAGAGTGAATAAAGACCAAAACCGTTGATATAGACTTGAATGCAATTTTACATTTCGCTGGCTTAGAATTAGAAGATCTTAAGTACTACTTACGACCTTATAAGAATCGTGCATATTCGCAATCTGCATCACAAGGCGTTTATAAGCCTATTTTCATAAAAATCGGAAGTGGCCATGTTGACCAAACTGAGTTTAAAAAGCTTGCTACTCCATAAGTAAAGAGTAGTTTTCAGACAGTTTTTTCTTGTTTTCTCAAAATATTGATTTTGTACTTACGACCTTCTAATTCTAAGCCAGCGAATTCTGATTAAAAAGGTGACATACGTTGGACAATCATAACTTTACTCGTATACTGCAATATGGTAAGAGTCCGGACCGAATAAACGTGTTTCCGTCCAACGAACAAGAGTATTGTTGAAATAAGAAAGTGACCGAAACAAACGCTATGTCAATAGTACGTGATTTATAGAAAGCGTACATTTCCCCCTAGACTGGCGTATGTTTCATAGAAATCGGTATAGAAATGAAATACAGGCCTATAAAATACGTTATGTTTGTTTTCCAACGTTGACAAATTTCGTTTTGGATTTGTAGTCATGTAAAATTTGAAGTAAAAGTCCCGTGGTATTGTGACATTGATTATGTTGGTCTGGAAACTTGACTAACCACTGTCATATGAGGATGATGTTTAACAAATAGTAACGACGTCAGAACGCATAGACTAAACAGCCTTATACAGACAACTGATATGCCATTAACAATTTCAAAACGACTAATTTTTCGTTCGTGGTGTTAGTTTCAATGAAGAGCCAAAATTTAATTCATGTATGTAAATGAGTGTACAGTGACCCAGCAACGAACCCTGGCATCCATGTTGTGTTACATGTTTATAATAACAGTACTCATAGTAATCTTCGTCACTTGTTCCCAAGGTAACATTTGTATTTTATATATTTACAGAATGCGCATGCGTGAGGGACAGGAGGATATTACTGCCGACAGAGGGAGCTGCACGATAGCATGTAGTCTACCATGTACCGGACCATGTACTCCACCATGTACCGGACCATGTAGTCTACCATGTTACATAGAGGAATCGCCTACAGATGTGTTACTGAAGTGACACATGTCGAGTGAAATACATCTGCCGTGCATGTTTCCACACATATGGTGACGAGTAAAAGTTGATCGGACATATTGTAACTGTTCATACAGACAGGCACTGCACGCGACACTAAATGGCGTTATACATACAGTTTGACCCGTTCCATTCAGGTCAGGTTGACAAAGCATGTATGTATACACCTGATTGCACATGGTGTTCCAAACTGCAATACCGGATAAAGATTGTTAGAAGATAGTGTTATTTTACCACGAACTATTATTCTTCGCAGTGTCTGCATGTCGGTTGAGTACTGTGAACTTTGGCCTGATACTGACCTTTATGCATGAATATATTACAAGGTTCTTGCGTTGTATATATATAAATTTCCGCGAGCAAGATTGGTCCTTCAGAATTGTGTTTGTATTACATCTCGAACGTCTTCGTGATACTTCCCGCTTATGACAACATACAACCGGGGTTATAAATATAGCCCATATATCAGCTGCTAAATTATGCTAATAGAAGGTCGAGGATCGTATAAATTCTCTGTACTATAACAAGGTCATTTCTAGGAGTGCTCAATCTTGACCGAAGGCGAAAGTCCTTTGACACCAAGTGCTCAGTTCAGTTGTTTCTGGATGATCCTGATAAATGACGCGACACGTATAAATGAGATAACGAATGATATGATCAATATATCGTTATCGTCTTCATCATCAGCTGTTTGGTCAATCAAGTTGAACGATTAGTAGCAATGGCTATTATATTATATTATTTCACTACAATATATTCCCATGGCCATGTATACAACGAGGCTTGCACAGTCGGTGGTCAGCCTAGGTAGCGTAACGTGCATTATATTTTATACCAATCAATGGAATCATCCCAGAATTATCTCGAATAACACGTCTATATATCACTGGCTTAGAAGAAGAATGTAAAGCTACCGGTATTTTCTGACAACAAGAAAAGAAATATCTGAAGACTACTCTTTACTTATTGAAAAACAAGCTTATTTAACTTCAGTTTGGTCAGCATGACCTGTTCCGATTTTCATGAAAAAAGGCTCATAAGAAGCGCCTTGTGGTGCAGATTTCAAATATGTATCAGTCTTATAAGGGTTGTCAGTAGCACTTCACCTTCGCATTCTAAGCTAGCGATGTACAGGTATCGACGAAACAGTGCGCGTTATCTGGACAAATACCTTAACACGTACATGTAGAGTTGTACAGTCCAAAACCGTTCAGGGCTCTCGATCTATAATGTTTCTACCACACACTACTGACAGTATCATTGTTTTTAGCTCACCTGGCACGAAGTGACATTATTATATTGAGCTTTTTTTATCACTCTTCGTCCGTCGTCAGTCCGTCCGTCTACAATTGGCTTGTGTAGTGACTAGAGGTCACGATTTTGGCCTTATTTTTATGAAACTTGGTCACAAGGATTATGTTAACAACATCTAGGTCAAGTTCGATATTGGGCCATCCGGGGTCAAAACTAGGTCAACAGTTCAAATCATAGAAAAACCTTGTGTAGTCAGTAGAGGTCACAATTTTGACTTAATCTTTACGAAACTTGGACACAATGATCATGCCAACACAATCTTAGTGAAGTTAGATATTGGGGGTTTTTGGGTTAAAAACTAGGTCACAAAGTCAAATTGTAGAACAATCTTATGTAGTCACTGTAGGTCACAATTTCGACCTTATCTTTATGAAACGTGGTCAACAAAATCTACGTCACGTTCGATATTAGGTCATCTGGGTTTAAAAGCTAGGTAACTGGTCAAATCATAGAAAAACATTGTTTAATCACAAGGGGTCACAACTATGACTTAATCTTTAAGAAACTTGATCCTAATAATCATCTCAACACAATCTATGTCAGGTTCCATATTGGGTCATCTGGGGTCAAAAACTAGGTCACAATGTCAAATTATAGAAAAAACCTTGCGTAGTCACTAGAGGTCACACTTTCAAACTTATCTTTATGAAACTTGGTCTCAATAATCATCTCATCAAAATCTAGGTTAAGTTCGATATCATGGCATCTGGGGTCAAAAACTAAGTCACTAGGTCAAATCATAAAAAAACATGCAATAGAGGCCGAGTTTTCTAAAATCTTATTCATCAAATTTTAATGATTACATAGGTCACCATTGAGGGTGCATGCACTACTACGACAGGTGAGCGACATAGGGCCCTTTGTTGGGCCCCAGTTGTTTTTAGTGCATGTATATAGAATTTCCCGTTATGCCTTCAAAAGACGGGAATCTCCCTCTACCTATCAACGGCCGCAGTCCCCCAAAGTAGAGGGAGCGAGAGATAGAGAAATTCGTGCCTTTGTCTGAATGTTATAATTTGCTATAATTTATTCAAATTATTTTACTTAATTTGTGCTTGGTTTACGTCATATACGAAGATTTAGTTCGATCTTCTTATTTAATTAATCTTATTATTAAGGTTTCATAGAGAGAAAAGTAATCTTGAAATAAAGTTTAACTTACAAATCATGCTCTTACTGAATTTTGAGTTCGAATAAATCGCAAACCTGTGTAACTAGACTTGATAATTGTGATCTTATATGCAGGTTGTATAATACATGAGGTGGTCTATATATAAGGTTTTACTGTACAATGTATATGAAAAATATATCGGATAACATGAAATAAAGTTATGGATACATTTCTCTAGGCGTGTGAAGAACATAGAGACGAAATAATTAACGAGTATTGCATTTGATCTGGCTAAGGATGATAATGAAATCGGTAGTTCAAACAACCCATTTTGTTCATTCTACCCATTTCGTTAAAATGATGGATTAAGTCACAGACCAGCCTACGATTACTGAGCTTTAATACCGATAGATGTATCTCCGCACTGTTTACAACGAACCGTGACATTTGGACATTATCTTTACAACATAATCGTAATCTTTGCCGTATCGTGAGATAATACGACTCATGTACTATCACCCAAGCCTAGAGATAAAGACTACTTGAGGTCAACTCTATATAAAACTAATTTAATGTCAAGGAACGCAAGTTTTGAGCTTCAAAGCGATCGTTACATAGAGACGGTAATAGTTTGATTAAATATAACAAAGTTAAAGTGTTTTGAGATGAAAAATGCTTTTAAAATACCTATAAGTCAGATTGCATTAAATCCTTGGTTTTTTTGTGGAGATATTATTCTTGCATAGTTGATGTAATCCGTCATAATTGCACGATATTACGAAGAATCATCTTATGTAAATATATATGTACATCAGAAGTATTAAGGCCTCTCTGGTAAGTATTCAAAGCACGTTAACTATTTTAGTTAGAACCCAGTCAGATTAAAATTCCGAATGACAAAATATTCCAGACTTATATTGGCACGAAACATGAATAAGAAATTTCCAAGCCGATCTTTTTTACATGAAAACGGTTGTAAACAAAGTGTTTGAATCTGTTAACCAATGAAAACACGTTTAACAAAATATTGACAAATTAACATCGGTTTCACATAACGGTATCGCCAATTAAAATTAATTAAATGTATTTTCAATATTGACGTTTACGACTACATACTCCATACATCACTATCGCGGCATCATTTACCGCGATTAAATTATCTTAATTTTAATTTCAACAAAGTCAGACAGTTTCAATCAACGTCAGTTTCAGATTCCAATAATCACAACTCGTCACGTGATGAATTAAAATGTCGTTTCTATATTTAGTAACACTTAACAAATGTGAATTATATGCGGGTGATAAGTGTTCCAAAATAAATTCTGGCGAATAACAGATCGGGATAATATTGCCTGTTGCCTGCCAAACTACTCCAATGTTAATATAAATGTATTAATATTCCAAAACTCTGTTAAAACATTGGTTCGGAATTCAGATGACACGAATTTGATGGCCAACAGGCGTTCTAACTCTAATGTATTGTTAATTTACATTTTCTTCGAAACTACTATGATGTTAAACAGACAAGACCCCCTCATGGTAAGTGAGATCTTACAATATAACAACACTAGGGGTAACGTGAATACAAATTGCTTTCATTTTTATGAATTCGTGTTCCAAGCGGTCTAAGTTTTAATTGACTGGGCGGTCGCTTATATTTTTGAGCAATTAGTTTGGCTAATGGACAATGTAGTTAATGGACATTTGTATATTAAGGACGCATTGCTTTTAGACCAATCGTTGTTTTAATGACGTCATGTCGTATAAATTTATTGTTAACTAGTTGAAACTCCGCTTCGTCTATGAAATTAATTTCAGAATTTCGTTTACATTTTATTTCAGCTTTTTTTATGAAGACCGTTTATTTTATATTAATTTACAAGCGTCTAGCCGGAATGATTGGCGTTATTTTCTGGATGGGGCAGACGATAGAATCACATCTGAATCGCTTGGACGCTTTCATGTCAAGTATACTGATATATTTGACCTGACATTCATGCGTTTTTGCGCACAGATCAGAGCATGTATGCATTAATACTCTTTAATGTTAGACATTGAGACATCTAGGTGCTTCTTTAAACATATACAACGGCGTCAAAAACTCACAGGAACGCTAGCTTTTTCTGTTGGTTATTTTTCATTTGGGTATTGCAATATTTTGAAGAAGCTTGTTTCATAAACAAAACCCGGCGTCCCAGTACACTCGGAGTCCCCTTAAATAGCTATCGTTCCTCCCAACACTGGATGTGTCCTTTTTGGAAAGCCTTTGATACTTTTTATTATACTTAAAAACAGATTAACTGATAAATATTGACTTCAAGTATAACACAGCACTGGTCAGTATATACCATCCTGACCCTACACGTAAATCGTTTTATACAAGACAGCATGTCTGATATAAAACCACACATAACACGGTATGAATCCTGATGCGCCACTTCTCAGTTCCGTCAGAGAATTGTTCTGTTTTCATATGGCTCTGAAAAGGAACTAAACCCCAATGTAACGCTCTGGCGAAACTCAAATTTCATTTATCCCGAGTTCCGTCAGAGCTTTACATCGGCAAAATATCATTTGCAGTGTAGCTATACCATATGGCTATATATCAAAGACGAAGTTTTTTTTATCTAATTTCTATTTTTGTTTTCGAAGTGAAGCAAATTTCATCTTGGATCTGTTGCCCAACGTCACGTGGTGTTGCTACACTGATTTGGTCAAAACAAGATAATATTGCGCACCGAAATATACTCCCGTCAGATTACCCACTCTATTACATTGTATATAAAATATACTTCATTTTCAAAGTCATTACATTTGCCTGTTTGAAAACATTCCCTATTTTCTATACAATGTATGTAATAAATCACTTTCAAATACATGTATTTGTCATTTTGTTACCAAGGCAACGTAATGTGATTTTTGTGTTCATGCCACACTTCACTAAGTTTGCAGATGTACTATAAATATAATTATATGTGTAGTATACATTCGTTTGTTGATAATTAAATTGTTTAAAGTTCTTATACATGTGTGTTTCTAATAAATGTTTTAGTGTACATTTTTTACATGTAAATATATGTGTTCAGAATAGTATTTAATGTGTCTTGTAAAATACATGTACATGTATATATATTATGTACCAGTTTATCTTCAAACCTAACTTCTCATTCAGATGTTGTGATATGTGTGTGTATGTTTCGTCCATTATAAAGTGCGAACAAATTAAACTGGTCCTCGACCTTTATGCATTAATATATGACTAGTCCTTCTGTAGAATATATCAGTTTCAACGAGAAAGAAATGCCTTGTAGGAGGTATAAAATACAAATTAAACTGGTCCTCGACCTTTATGCATGAATATATGAATAGTCCTTCTGTAGAATATATCAGTTTCAACGAGAAAGAAATGCCTTGTAGGAGGTATAAAATACAGTCAACTTAAGATATTGTGAGAGTGACGTTGTCGTTTATGTGTACACAACATATTACAACCATTGTCTGAACAGTCAGAGCGAATATAGCTTAGCATTGAAATTATAATTGGTTTTACACCCTAATAGAGGACTCGACTGCTGCGTCACTATATTCTTACCCTGACTAGACTATAAGAAATAATGCAAACAGAAGGTTTGAGGACAACGTCAATTATTCGCACTGTACTATCTCATTTTACACTGTAAGTATACTATGTTTTATGTAGTGATGAACTATGAAATAAAATATTTTAAAAAGAAAATCCAAGTTTTTCAACCTTTTATTTATATGTTTAGTCTAGTCCGTTCCACAGGTAACTGTATCATTGATAAAGAGTAAAAAACATTTTCTTTAATAAAATTAATGTAATCTTAGATATTATAAATTTAATAAAAAAATAGTTTTTGTTTTTTGCTCTTTATTAATGACACAGTTACCTGTGGTCCGTTCCAATGTCTAAAACAATGGATGGAGTGGTGTCATACAATCACTCATATGTACTGGGTTCGTTTACCTGGAAGCAGGGACATGTTCTTCGCTGCCATTGTTTTCGGTCACACAGTGTATAAACTAGTCTTCTTCCGGTTATCGCAATAAGGCATACACGTTGAATTGTATAGTCTTCCAATAAGTCATACAGTAATGAAATCACACATGCTATTGCTAACAATACGTCATACAACTTGAATTGTATAATATCCCAACAAGTCATTCAGTGATTTTGGTTTGTACGCTATGGGTAATACTTGTGTAGAGATTGTCATTTGCTTGAAATATCAAGTTAACAGCGTATAAACCAAATTACTGTATGCCTTATTAGGATGCTATACAATTTAACTTGTATGACTTATTGCGAGCAAAAACATCTGTGATTTCTGATAAATGTATGACTTATTGGAATGCTATACATTTCAACTTGTATGACTTATTGCGAGCAAAAACATCTGTGATTTCAGATCACTGTATGACTTATTGGAATACTATACAATTCAAAGTTTATGACTTATTGCGATAATCGGAAGTTAACTCGTTTATACAATGTGCTGCAGCTATTGATAACCCATGCACTCTATTACGTATCAAACAGCGAAGAAAAAAAAGCACAAACCATCATTGTCATAGTGATACTAATGGAGCTATTACATGTTTCATAGTAAAGTAAGACAATACATAATGTTAATTGTACTAACTGCAAGATACAAAGACTTCGACAATAATTAAATTATACCAGAATCTACTTAAACGAACCATAGAACAAACGCACGTAAACATATCACGTGTATGAATGTGCACGTGAACCATAATTTCTTAAAAGCTCGAGAAACATGTCGTAAACGTGTCAGAAGACTTTTAAAAATTATGTAAAAGTAGTACAGTAAATTACCGGAATGGACCCGAAGAAACTGTCAATGACTGTTATAATATTTGAAGACAGACCTAGTGAAGACTGCACTTATAAAATTGCATTTATGTTTCGTGTATTGGTTAGCCAGGGATTGCAACAACTTGCTGACAGCGATATAGAAACGGAAATGCTAGGAATACACCCAGAGTGTGTAGAGATATGGCCACCGTGATACAGAACTTGGTATATGCAGTTTGAACCGCTTAATATTGAAGCACCTCATTTGATAGTAAACTTGTTACATGTCCAGTTTACAAAACATCCGCCTCCTCGATAGCCTAGTGGTTGAGCGTTTGCTTCGAGTGAGGGAGGTCTAGGGTTCGATCCCTGGCCGCGTCATACCAAAGACGAAATAAAAATGGTACCAGAAATTATCTTGCTAGACGCTCAGCATAAAAGGGAAACTGGCTCCTCTTCTCTCATACCCTCGTGGCGATGGATAACATCAGGAATGATGTGTCGAGAGTGATTAATATAAGTTTGAAAAACTTGTTTCACAATCGACCTTAAGTAATGATTGGCATAAAGTTATAAACTAAAACCTCATATCCCGTGCTATTTTGAACTATTTAAATGTTTAAATGTCAAAGTGTGGCTAAACGGCTGCATTGCTGATAGCGGCCTTCGAAAACTGGTAACTTAACCTTTTAACTATTTAAATTTCGGAATTCGTTTGTAGGTGTTTCATGCACTAACGTTCAAAGATTCACTCTGTTTGTAAATACATGTATACATCTGGCAGAAGACCAGCAGTGCACGAAATAAAATAACAAATTAAACCGATTTCCTCCTATTCATTTAGTAACGACTGTTTCTAAAAGACAGCATTATATTATTCAGTTGATGTAAAGATTATTTCTTTACAATGTTCTTTATTATAGATCATTGGAATCTGAACTTAACCAATGGTCTTTTTTATTGCGTCAACGATAAAGCCGTCAGTGGACTTTGACTAGAAATGCCTCCATGGACAACGCATTGCAACTGGATGCGTTGTAATGTCAAGGTTAACAACAGAAGTATACACTGAGTACACAACACAAAGAGTCTAGTGAGTTTGAGGCTAAATAGTGATGCAACAATCTGACAGTGAAGGTAGCACTCAACAGAAACAGTCGGAACCGAAATACACAAACTGAACTCACAAATAGCCACTAGGTGAAATAATTATTGCAGTAGTTACTTTGGACTGTTTTAATTTTGTAACACTGAATTTGAGTTCAGTTTCGCAACAAACAAGCCACACTGCTAATATCCAAATAAACATATAACTCAGATTAAGAATGTGCAAGAGATTGGGATCTGGTCTATCGGGATACTGTACAGGTATTATGTACAAACTATACATGCTCACATTTATGTCATACTAAACTCTCGCTTAACCGTGAAAGTCTCGTGAAAGTCTCGCGACTTTCAACATGTTTGCACTTCGGAAAAACCAGTTTAACAAGACAGAGCTGATTCGGACCGACACAGATGGCTGGCACGTGTCAAAGTCTCCACAAATGCCATGATAATCCTTTTGTTCATCCGTACCTCTAATGACAAGCAATACTTATCGTAATTGTAGAACTAATGCTACAAGACATGACATTATTTCACACGTCAGGAATCTCTTATTATGAACAGTATACTCTCGCCTCTTTTTCTTATTTCCACCAATACGGGACGAGATGAATAGCGATATTTACTAATACCACGAGATTTTCACCCAATTTCACTCAACTTTTACCGTAGGATTTGTCAAATCTGATCAAACTGATGACTGTAAGAATGTACTGGTACCCGGCTTAAACTGTTCTGGCATGTTCATTGTTACCACAACACAGCAAATATGCATAACAAGAAATTAGGCTAATAAATATACCAGATTTATATAGCGCCTTTTTCATGTGAACACATTCAAAGGCACTTTACATTTTGTGTTGCAGCCACAAGGACACAGGTGTATCCTCTACCAGTGCAGATAATGTGCATTATCTGACCAGTGGGACAGACTGAGAGAAAGCCCCTTAAGGAAGTTAGATACAGACTCAGAAGTGCGCAGAATGTGTTTAGAATGTTTGGTACTCGCATTAAATTCGGTACCTGTAAACATAATTATACTATGATTATCAATTTTATTATGCTTAGTTTACATTTTATTTAATGCTAACTGATGAGATATGGAGTTCTATAAGTGAAAACCTATATCAGTCACTGGTTATCACCTACAATGTGACTGATATAAGCTCCGCCCCCTGACAGGAACTACTTTAGTTTACCAAAATCTCGACACTAAAATGTCTGTAACTGTTTTATTACTGAACGGAAACATGTCATGTGGATGTTTTTATTGTTAGTTAGACCATTTCCTACAAGTTGGTGTATTATTTGATGCAAAATTCTCAAAAAAAGTCGTTTTCACCTATTCACCACAATCCAAGATGGCGGATTTTGAAGTGAAAAATATTATTCTTAGTTAGACCATTTCCTACAAGTTGGTGTATTATTTGATGCAAAATTCTCAAAAAAGTCGTTTTCACCTATTCACAATAATCCAAGATGGCGGATTTTGAAGTGAAAAATATGAATGGAATAACATATTCATACATAGCCTAACCACAGTGGTAATTTGGCATAAATAGTACCAGTTTTGACACCATAAAAGCATCAAATAAATAGAATATTTGTTTGTTTTGATTGAATATGGTTAATATCTCATCTTGTAGTGATAAAATTTTTATATTTTCACTCGCGCTACGCGCTCTTGAAAATATTGAATTTTATCACTACACGATGAGATATAAAATTATAAACCATATTCAATCAAAACAAACAAATATCCTCTATTTATTTAATGAATGCCGTATATAGTTACATTAACTTTTTTTGCTACAAATCGGATATACATAAGGCACTACTTAAGTTGACCAATGACAATCATTTACTTTGTCACGTGATTACAAATGTAATTGCAATTCCAGATCTATACTGATTGTCAAACAGCAATCCTTCCTATATAATAATCCAATCGTCACCTTAATTCCAGAATGTTCCAAGTCTACAAAAGCCTATTGTGAGAAAAAATGACTTTAAAGATATTGACCCCACGATCTCAGTAACTAGTGACTGCAAAGTAAATTTATTGTTTATTCATAACGTGACAATGTCACAATGTTCTAAGTCTGTTCAATAAATACATGTAGATCTTGAAAAGCGCTTTCCAATGATACCAAAAACTAATTTGTTTTTAAAACATGAGTTAGAGAATTCTGGAATTGAGGTGACACAATGTCCGGATTAGTCAATGAAACCTCGGTACTGGGGTTACATTTGTTCAAAACTCACACGAGAGGCTCAATGTCTAAATAGGGGATAGCGATATTTTCAAACTATCGATGTAAATATATAATATACATGTACACTCAGTACATTTTAAAGCGCACACTTTGGGTCTGATAAAAATACGGACAATTCAAACATGTGACAACAACAAAACGTGGCAGGATGAATATGCTATGTTTAATAAACAAATCCGTAAATTTTCATCAAGATCATTCGAATACTTTGTTCACAATTATCGTTTAAAGTAGCCCAGACTGGAATACACAATCGCACATTTAATATCTGGTATGGCCATCACGAGCAGCCACTTTTGTCACTTTTGTCGCATAGGTAGCACTTTTGATGTGATTTATTGTTGTGGAATGTTTGCCCACATTTCCACTAAAGCCCGCCGTAGTTGAGCAACATACTGTGGCGGATTTATCTTCGCATATTACCTACGTTTAAAACCTTTCCACACATGATATAATAGGGACATATCAGGTGATATAGACGGCCAATCGAGTACATAAATATTGTTTTGAGCAATATAATTACATGTAACAACGGCAGTATGTGGTCTTGCTTCATCCTGTTGCAGAATGTCTTGTTCTCTTGGAAAATTCTGTCGGAAGAATGGCACTACCACGGGACGTAAACCATTATTGATATAAGCATTGGCAATAACATTTCCATTGAATATCACTTACGGAGTCTTCTGAAACTGGAATATGTCAGCCAATAAGTGAACCCCTCCACCGCACCATCTATCGAACTCCAATGTATACGTCTGGGCTAAACGCTCCTTCTGACGTATCCAGACTCTCTTACGACCATCTGCACGACTGAGGGTAATTCTGGACTCGTCCGTGAACAACGTGCTTCCCATTGTCGCCTGGTAAATCTAAGGCGAGCTCTTGCTCATCGTTACGTGGCTCGGTGCCGTAATGTTAGAAGAGTTACCTTGGCTGGGCGTCGGCTCTTGAGGTTAGCTGCCCTCAACCGACTTCTGGCGGTGCTATTTCAAAAGAAATAGAAAACATCGTTTTTTATCGATACTTTAAAAAAATTAATAAGTGTTCATAATTCGAT
The DNA here is from genome assembly GCA_947247005.1 of Spisula solida. Taxonomy (NCBI): domain Eukaryota; kingdom Metazoa; phylum Mollusca; class Bivalvia; order Venerida; family Mactridae; genus Spisula; species Spisula solida. Next base: position 39,089,334 of record OX365958.1, on the reverse strand, counting down.
ATTTTCGTAATGTGACTTATCCATGGATGTCAAGGGTAACTCTGGATGAGGAGGTTGTCGTCTTAAAGCGATTGATAAGGTGCAAGACCCTGATATTGACATCCTATCTAGGGCTCGTAACTCTTTGCCTGCCAGGTCGATGACAGGCCCGGACGTCGCCAGTTTGTTGGTATCGTGTCACCAGCCTAGAAATTGTTGTATGGCTACATCCAAACAGACGTGCAATGGCGATTTTGTTTTTTTTCGGAAAGAACATTCCGGTTTCCTGATTCCGCTCATCTTGACTAAGGCGCGGCATAATGGAAAGTATAAAGTTTTAAATTGCATTGTGTTTTATTGTGTCCGAAATTCATTATGTATCAATATACCATGTTCATAGGCTCGAATTTCTCGTGCATTTTTTCTACACTCAATAACATGAAATTGGCATGGCACAATGACTCGGAATTACACATCCATTTATCACACTATTTTTACTTTTCATATGGCTATTCATTAAATAATATGATAATAAAAATCGACTGGCATTACTATGGTAAAAAATAATAGTATTTGTAAAGTGTGCTTTTTTAAATGTACTGAGTGTATATGCCTTCTAACGAATCCAGCCGATGCAATATCGTCGCCCGAGAACCATATTGTTCTATCGTCATTTATGAGTACTATATACCGTTAGGAAGCTCTCGACGAGAGCTATGTCACAGTGACCTTGTCCTCTTTCGGGGACATCTTCATATTTAGATATCAACAGGTCCATTTTGTTCTATCTGCAATTTTCATGGATTGCTCCCATCGAGTCACGTGATGTAAACTAAATTGGTTGTATAATGTTCTATCTGCAGTAGACCGATTTCAAGTGCGGTATGTTTTAATCAACGATTTTTCATGATATTTAGAAGTGTTCCTGAGATCTACATAAATAGCGACTCCGTAGCTCAATGGTTAGCGCGCTTGTCGTCTAATCTGGCGACCCGGGTTCAAATCCGGGTGGGGGCACACATATATGGCTGCCATATTTCAGCATAAAGCTGACTGGCAAATAAAGGCTATGCTGGGCATTTAAAAAAAAATACAAAACAAACCATACCAATTTCTGTTAGAATTCGTCCACAAACAAAAAAGTTATAAAGTTTTAAAGCTCTGAATCTTAAAACCTGATTTTCTCGAAAACAAGAACTTGAAAGACACATATAGAACACTATGGTTCTCGGGCGACGATATATTTTCGTTTTCAAATACTACAAATCTATTTATAAACTCCGATTGGACAAAGTCAAATATTCAACCCTGGTCTGTTTAGCATTAAAACTTTTGGCACTTTGATCACTGTTAGGGTCATTCAACGTTACATAGAAAATAACATACATTACTTCTGCATGAGGCTCATGGTGCTTTTAAAACAATGTCTCATCGACGGTTACTACATGTAAGCAGATGGTTGTATTCTCCATGTGCTTATCTTCCTCATTTTTGTATATTAAAGGGGTGGGTGTCTCAATTTCAAGGCAAGTTCCCTTTTTCAAACTCAAAAACTAAAATATAAAACTCATAAATTAAATATTCTGTCTGGCACCGAGAAACAACTACCACCGTAACACTTGTCAGTTGGGATGAACATTAATTTTGCTTAATCAGTTGTAAATCAGTGCCAAACATGTACTTGGTTTAAGTTGCGGTTTTGGACGACTTGTATGATGATAAGATAAAGATAAATAGTTTATGTGTATTTCCAAATAAAATAGCACTGCCTTTGCATTTCTTTCGCCATCAAATAATTGATACATAAGCCATTTGAATATCTATATAAAATTAAACAGTATTTGCTTAATTAAACATGGCATAAATGTTGCTCCTTTTACAAAATATACACCGGTTCATGCATAAGACAGCAAGGTCAGAAAAAAGTGACATTCCTAACCATCGTAGCACACGATGAGTATACATAATCAATCAAGATTTTGTCACAGCAAGTCTCGACGGATTTAGTTTAAATGCATGTATTTCTATTATCTACAACATGTAAAAACAAAACTATATAATTTACAATTATAATACAGGAAAACGTTTCGAAGACCGAACGGGTTTAAAGATCTAAGGTATTAATTAAAGGCTATTACTGTACTCAGTAGCTTCTTTGCGATACAGTTCACTATTTTGTAAAGTTTTATAACGTGTCATCGGTACATCGATGATATATATATATATAACCTCTGATGCATTCATACTAGAACAACCCTCGTATACACGTGTGCGCACGTGCAAAGTTTTAACAATAATATCTCAGAACTACAGAGAAAAAATACAAAGCAGCTAATGAGTGTAGTAACTGCGTATTATGACCACGTTAACTACTTAATTCAGAGACAGAATCCTGGGATTATCTCTATAGTCACGTGTCCAGCCAGCTAGATTAGACACTGTTTTAATGCACGAGTCATAAGTTCTGTTTTTTGAAGTTAATATCCAAATAACACCCACCAAACGATGCCGTGTTTATTGAATACACTAAAGCGATCAAACCGCTTCACATGTCAGACATAGGTACAGTCTTTGAAGCCTACCTTGAGGCTAAAGTCACCCACTGTACTGGTAAATGTGATCCGTCTAATTCGTTGTCGCCCTCTCACTGTAGAACCCTCTTCATTTTAACGAAGTAGTTCTTTGAACCGTTGAAGTATGCGCACATTCGAAGTCTTTAGACTACGGGAGAGTATCCGTCGTAAACGCGAGGAACAGAGGAATGTTGAACGCGCGAAGGTACCGTTGTATATTTATTGTCGACAATTAATGTAATCTTCACCATCTGTAAGGTATTAGAGGCATTATCTTGCCGCTATTATTTTAGTTCATTAACAATCAAGCGCATAAAATGTTTATTGTACGGATCACTACACAGAAATCACGGTGCTCTGATGAAGCGAAATGTTTATTACTCGATCACTAGTCAAGTTTGCGGTACCTTCAAGAAATTGCCACTTAAAACGCGTGTAAAAGGTTAGAATATATTAGTACTTTCTTTAAAAGAAAGTCGTAGAATGCTGTAACGTACACGTGCATGATGGAACAATGGGTCTGGATACGGCGTACATGTCCACTTAGTTTCTTTTGATTGTCGAAGTAAGATCGTTGAAAAATATTGAGGCTCCTCTTTGAAACCTTAAGCACCCATATGTCAAATGGTGTGTAAAACAGATTATAGTTACAATATTTGTTGATAAATGAAATAAATATACGGTTTAATAACCAATTCCTGTACAAATAATCACTCAAGATAAAGCAACATTTATTAAGTACCCAACTTATAAAAATAATATTAACGATGATATATGTCTGCTTCTTTCTTAACCGTACGTAGTCGGAAACTAGGTTTTTAGAGTTGATGGTACTTACGAAACAACATTTAACTATGATGACGTCTGAAAATAATGTTGGTGCGATGTATCATAAATATAATATCTGGGGATAAAATGATAGATTAGTTTAATAACAAGACAAAGTAGAGCCGACCTGGTCGAGAGGTTATGGTCGATGATTTTCATTTACATGTACCGCTGTTACACGGTTCGAACCGATAACTCGATAAGTAGAATATGTACGTCAGATAACGGAAGCTCAGTGTGGTATTCACAAAGCATCTTAAGGGAAAACTAACAATTTTCTTAAAATCTTAAGATTTTCCTAGTAAGTGTATCAGCTAAACAGGAAAATCAACATTGCAGCTCAACTGTTTAACTTAAGTCAAACTATTTAAGTTTTCCCTTAAGATGTTTTGAGAATACCAGCCAAGTAGTATACAGGTGGCTTATGTGAGATCTGTTTGTTGTACCACAGTGTCCTCACTGTGAATATTTTGTCAAAATAATACGTTTCGTTGAATTATAACGCTTTTTTCAACAGGGTAAGTCTATTTTACGCATTTAGACGGTTGAATCTCAACACTATACGTAAATCACCTACCAAAAGGTTCTAACTTGTTCTTCCACATTCAATTGACTAATTCATCAAATACAGCATAAGTTAAGGTAACCAAACCCATTTTGTTGTTAGAACCTTTACTGCTTTGTATTAGGCATTAATGACATTGCTCCCAACTGACGCTGTTTGAGATACTTCTTTCAAGTATCACGTGTGAACACTCTGTCTCACATGACGTCCTCCATTTGCCATTGCCATTTGTAGCAACTCAGTACAGATTATATTCTGTCAAGAGGTCACGACGTCGTGTTCATGACCGTACAAAACAGGCATATATAATTATAATCAGAAATACGTGTTGTAATAATAATAATAATAATAAAGACTTCATTTAAAGAGGCAACATACTTGACATGATTGTCAATCTGCCGTAATTCCCTCAACAGAAAAACATTGTCTTGCCAGAATTCTTACTTCGATGTCTGTTTCCCTTCATAAACTAAGGGTCACAATCAATTCATCAGCCTCTTGAACTTGAAGAAATCATTCATCTATCGGACAACCCTGTCAGTCCATGTCTCGTTCTTGTCAAATGGGATACAACATGCTATGTACAACCACAGCCGCCGTTTCGATATTGATTTCTAAATGTCATTCGCCCTTGCTGATAATATTATATTTTATATACAAGTACAATAGGATAATATGTTACTTTACTAAATAAATACACTAAAGATGGAGGTAAAATTCATAATCAAGCAACCATTAAAATCAGACCAGCCATGTTTGCTGTACAACACGTCACGTGACGTGTTAAGTCTCGTTAGTCTCATATAATACCGTTATATTACCGTTATTATAACGGGTTAAAGTCAATCGTCAGATTTTAACCTAAGTGCATTAATCTTATCCTATTACTGAAACTATTCATAAAATCTAGAAACAAAATTGCTATCCATGCAGTAAAATGATTAGAGCGCATGTCAGAAAGGCACGCTAATTTGCATATTTTAACGAGAGATAACCCAAATTAAGATAACAGTAAAAGCCGTACCGATGAATTGTTGTCCGGACAATCAATATGGCGTCAAGTGAATACCTTGTGATTAGGTATGATAACAGAAGACAACTGGTGAAACATTGTCTTTAATTAAATTAGTTTCAAGCTTCCGACGACACCCTGACACATTCAAGACTTGAGAGACTTAACTGATAGTAACTTTATAGCGTGTCCATTTAACTAATTGATTTATTTTCAACGCTTCGAATGAATTCAAGTATCGAGTTTCATAAATGTCCAGAAACACCGGACAAGCGTTTGGTTGAGCGAAATGCAAATGTTTTCAAACATAACTGTATTGTATAAAACATGTACGTACCAGCATATTAGATAAGACAAGATGACACACTTATGTATTATTCCCCGAATGAGGTTATTTCTATCATGGTACGACACGTGACATTGTGATATTTCCAATGCGTTATGCGAAGACTTGTGACTTTTTGCAAAAAAATGTACAAAGAAGATCTGAAGTGAGATGATGTTCGTCCCCCCTCCCCCAAATGCCTACCAACCAAAATCACCCCTTTCCGAACTGTCTTATTGAAAAATCAGACCTAGATTGGGACGAAAAAAAACGAACGCCGTTCAATATTACTTATTTAAAATATATATTCACAGGTAAAACTATTACCCTACCTACACAATCACAAATGACTTGGATCGCCGGGGACATATAGATTTGTCTGGGTTTGGACATGCCCAATACTAGACTATTAAATAGGTTGCTGTTCAATAAGAGGTCGCTATATAGGAGATCGCAAAATATAGATGTTCGTTTTGTATCACATTGTATTCAATGTTTGTATTGCATTTATATTATAACTACTAAAGTTAGTATGTTTTCACAGAAACTTGTTAGATCCTCTGACTACCAAACTTGACGAAGAGTTGCATTAAACGCAGTTAAAACAAACTGGATAATCAAATATGTGAATTACTTCTGGAGTAGATGGAAGAATAATATGAATATATTGAATACATTTACTCAATTAGAGGCATGATGACTTTCAAGTATGATAGCGATTATATCTAATAGAATTCACATAAAACATAAAATAATGGATATTTATTCTTACATGTCTTCAAATGGACATTAGTGTAAAACAGGGGTTTTAAAATACAATTACAATCACGTTGTTTATTAGTGGTGTTCAAAAATTGCATTCTATATTCATTCAACGGTCGGTTATCACGTGCCTAAACTGTACATTAATTAGTTATATAACATACACTGCTGAATCACGTCACATTAATATACCGTGCCAGCAAAATTCAGAGTATTCCGTTATATTTGAGATTTGTTCGCAATATAAACTAACATCATTTAATAGCCGGTTGGGTAATTGTCATTAAAGCCATGTTAACAGCCGATATATGCATCTATACGCACACACATTGTCTTACAAATGCTAATTAAATTCTTTTGTTAAGCTAATTAATTATATTACAGAATTTTCCCAAAATGCATTACGAAAATTAACACAATGTTGAATTCTCACCACGGTAATAAAATAAATATTTAGCAATTCTGTTAATTCTAAGAGTATAAACATAGGCCTCGAGCCATATCATCGCGAAATTCTCTACCAATGTTATGATTTTATGTATGTTATTATTGCCAAGTTAGAAATTACATGAAATATTTAGAGTTTTTGGCGTGTTATGTTGGAATATCATACTATATTTATTATGGTATATATTATTTTATTGTTTGGAGCGCATGCGTTTTGTTGTATGTGCAGTTTTTATTGCTTTGTAAGAACCGCGTATTTTTACACTTCAAACATAACTATGGTGTCGAATGAAATGAAAGCGTATTTGTAAATTTGAAATAAAAGAATACTACACTATTAGAGACGACCGTTTCCTGACCCTATCAACTTCGATTGAATTGTAGGATGCACAACTTGTATAGGTCTGGTGGTATTTACATAGAATCTTAGTAGAAATCTAATAATTGTCTTAAAATCTTAAAATTTCCTTAAGTGAATCGGCTAAATAGGAACATTAAGATTATCAATATTTTACAAAGTATAGAAGCATTATGTAAAGAGCTACAGTAATCACAAAGAAACATGGGTTAGGATTCGTTTCTTGGGAAATATGTGCAGTTCAACTTTTACCTTAAGCCAAAATATTTAAGTTTTCCAATAAGACGCTTTGTGAAATGTGTGAGTTTAATTGTTTCTGTTTTGGAGTTTGAAAAAGAAAGAGATTTGACTTGAAAAAAGTATAACGATTGCTAGTCCTCGGATTTATGGGTCCAGTATGTGGGGAATATCTATATGACGATATGGACTGATGCCCAAAATAAAATTAAAAAATACTTTAAACGGCCAGCTATTAAGGAATCGTTTATTACTAAACGGAATTTAAAAAAGTCTTAAAACTCTCTGACATTACGTGAAATCACACGCTATCACACAAGATTACACGAGATTACTATTAGCATTGAAACATAATCTTGAGTTATTTCATCTGTCGGAACTATCTAACATCCGGTGACATTGTCTGCTGACAAACTGTAGACCACCAGAAAATAGAACGCGGGAATAACGCGGAAATAATCGAATATTATGAAAACACATCAAATCCGATTCCAAGCTCGAGAGCGTTCATCTGTAATAACTTGGTACGCGGTTGTGATGATTAGGCCCAAAATGAAATAGTGTTTGTTTCCCCTTCCCTACTTACCCGAGCAAAAAGTCCCCTATCCAATATATGTTTTATAATTTTATTTTATAAAAAAGTCAGGTTTGAAAGTATGAATTGCAAATAGTCAAAACGTATTCAACATTATTATCAGTCAAAACAGTAGAACGAGTAATGTACATAGGCAAAACAAAAATATTGACAATTAAATATTTAAAATAAAATCTTTTAAAAAACAAAATACCTTCCTACCTACCGAACCCTTGTCATCCAGGGTCCGGTAGGGGTAACAAACAATATTTTAATTTTGGCTTTAAAAGAGAGAGGATTGTATGTATACACTCAGCAACAAATGGTTCCACGAATGATGAAGAGGTTAAGTTTAAAATGTTTGTAAATGTTTAGAGTTTTGAGATTGAATTTTTTGCAAAGTTTTATTGAGTGAAAAAATACACTTAAAAGACCCCTTGTTATGTCAAACATTGCCTTGGGAAAAGGGAAATACGATTCACTGAACTGGTTACAGACAACAAAGTTTTGAAACTTAAGGGGTGATTTTATGATTTAATCCTTTGATAGTATGAAATTGAAACATCTATCAATTATTGAGTTAATCGTTTCCTTTCGAGCGAATATCTGCACTAAAACCATGCATGTTTTAATGTCCAAAGATAAATTTGATCGGGAAAGCAGCATTTCGAAGAAACTGCAGGACAATAAATCACAGAGTACAAGTACAAACCCGGTCAAACGACTAAAAAAAGATATGATGACTTTTGAATGATAATTTATGTTTAAACATTATCTTTTGACGGTCTAGGAGCTTAAAATCAGACGTAGCTCCATTTTATAGTAATTTATGTTGAAAAGCAAAACTATGTGATTACACAGTGACGCCACTCTTAGCAGAAATAGTAGGACAGGAAAGGCACAAAACATCCGAAAATGAAAAAGGACAAGTACGACTGCACAAATGGACAAGAACAAGTGAAAAGGAGCAGGTACACAGTCTTACTCATGTCGTTGTAGCAACGAGAGCTTCTGTTCTGTTCTGTTCTGTTCTGTTCTGTTCTGTTCTGTTCTGTTCTGTTCTGTTCTGTTCTGTTCTGTTCTGTTCTGTTCTGTTCTGTTCTGTTCTGTTCTGTTCTGTTCTGTTCTGTTCTCCTATTTCCATTCATGTACGGTGTTGATTTCAACTACAATCAAACATTTACGATTATTATATACACTGGAATTATATGTCATCATACTTCAATGATACTTGATTATGTTTCTGCCAAAGTATTAATATTTATTGCTTTACTAGTTTGTAATAAACACGACTTTATACTGAGTATATATACTATTTATCATGTTTTAGTACGATTGGTTATCCCGTTTTTGAAGTCGCGGTGTGTAATAAAGTCCTTGAACGAGATGAATCAAATTATAAAATGTGGGCTTCTGTTGAAGAAAGTAACATTTTATATCCGAAAAGCTGTCATATTACATAATTTTTATGTGCCTTTCCACATTGAATGTACATGTACTAAACTCGTTGAATAAAATTGATAATATGCTTGACAGAGTCTCGCATTTTATTTATTTATTCTACTACTGTATATTCATAAAATGAATTTCACCTTCCGTATAGCGTTACAGCAGATACATTTACGTTCATGGACATTTGCACATATAATTATACTTATACATACGAATATATATTTATCATTTATTGCTCATTACAATAACATGGTTATCTGCTCTTGATAACTCTTCATCTGCACATGCGCAGTAAAACATTGCATAACAAGTATAATTTTATAATAAGAACGGGTTAACAAAAGAACAATACAACAAACAACATATTTTTAAAAATAAGAATGATTATTTTTTCAAAAATGAGTTCATCGTACGGGAAGTTATACTAAGTATGTTTTTCTCCTTCTATATGACAGTGTGTTTGTACCGGAAGGTCAGTGATATGATAAATGACACATCAACACGGCAACAACCCGGAAAATTGCTTCAGATTCTTGAGCGGTTCTACATAGTTAGTAACTACATGGTAACAATACATGAATTCTTGAAAAATACGCACGTGCCTGGGAGCCAGTAAACACCGTACAAACTGACAACCAGCAAGTCGTTCAGAATGACATATTGTAAAACAATTTACTTTCGCGAATACTAACTTTCGCGTTTTGCTGATCGTCGGCATATTTGCGACTACACATTTTCACCTTTTTAAGTTTCCTACAATGTCCAAATTAAAGTTTTCAGCACTTTTGCGGCGACTTAATTTCGCGAAATTCTTCCACTTGCGGACCCGGCGAAATTAAATCGCGCGAAATAATTTCTTGGTTTACAGTATTCATGGGATATTCACGTAGATAATTACATTTCACTCGTATTACTATTTTGCTCATGCCCATGCACGACGTACGGTAAGATCAAACAATGTCGTGGTTATCAAAGTTTGTAACTTTTTGTAAAATAATATTTTTTGTATATCAAAAAAATGTAAGAAGTTGTTTTGATAAATTTATGCACTACATAGAATTTTCATTCTGACGACAGTCCGGCTAATTCTGACATCAAGTGATTTGGTGTATTTGAGTGAATACACAAAGGTTTAGAGCATTTGAAAAATATTTGAATGACCAGTGTATATTGAATGCACTCGGAATGCAGACATAATACATACAAGAACGTACCTCGAATTGCTTTTCCTACAGCATTCCGGCTCATTTCGATTCACGTGAGATAGGGCTATTATAGCGTTTCGTGAACCAAACTTCACGAATGTTGTACCGACGTTAGTTGAACTGATTCAGCTTCAACCTATTCCACATTTTTAACACAATCAACTCTTCATGTTTGACAGATGAAACTTGGACTTTCAGCGGTTTAGTTTTATTTTCTCGTGTTGGGCATTCTGTTGTGAAATAGTTGTCTGTATTATATCTGATGTTTGTGCTTGGCTGTTTTGGATGAGAGCTGCATTCCCTGTCCGACTTTCAATATGTTAGTGGTAACCATCGCATCGGGGATTATGAGTCTTTATTTTAACTAGTGCGCCAAGCCTTGGCAGTACTGGTACCATTTATTTTTTTGTCTTTGGTATGAAGTTTTAACAATGGCTTGACATAGTTTTTTTTGTACGTTGTATCAAAGTTGAGTTGACTAAGTAGAATGGTGTGGAGTGTGTTGTCGATGGTTAAATAGTTGAACATGTGTCTGTACAAACCAATAGTAAGAAACATGACGGATCAGCTGTACTATGTTAGCCCACGCTAATCGATTGATCATTCATTGTTCCTAACGATTGTTGGAAGCCATACGTTAGACAATCAAGCCAGAAGGCAGACACACAAAAAGCTCAGTACTTATTTTAGTACGATTTTTCCATTGTTTTTATAGAAACAAAATAATTAAAAGATTTCTTCTGAAGACTATGCTAATGAATACCAGACTCACAGGTGTTTGTAGGAAAATTTAATTTTGGTTTTAGGTGTTAAGGGAGGATCGGTAATTCCGTGCCCAAATTTTTCATGTCCTTAATATCATCTAATATGAGGTTTTACGAGGGCTACAAATTAACAGGCGATAAAAGCCGACAAATATACGCAATTCTCGGTTTTCACGACGTCTTTAAAACATTGTACGTTCTTTTATTATGTATTTCTTCTTCCAAAAAACATTTTCTCTTTAATGTGTTGAATTTGTACTAATATACATTATTGGCATTATATGGAATATTTGACAATGAGCTTGATTCTGTCTGGGAATGACTTGGCTCATCCAAATATAGTTCACGTTCTTCTAAGCGGTCGTTCTCATGCAGAATGTTTTGTCGAGCAATGGACAACACAATACATTCAGCGACTAGTAAGATAATGAATGGAACTTTCTTAGGCTTTTGTCATTTTATATACATGCACCCTGATTCGATATCAAATTATTTAACACTCTAACAGCGGGACAATAGAGAAAATAGAACACTTGATTTTGCCATGGAATGACCATACATGTATATTGATATGAGTAACTATTGCCTAACTATTGACATTTCTTCGCCATATCCCAAAAAATACATAATTATGTAGCACCGAGTCGACAGTATTTAGCTTTGAATTCAAATGTTATGTCCGGGTATAATTACCCAGTTTAAGCAAACTAAGTGTCACACTTACAATATGTCATTAAAGTGTTTCAGACAAACAGATAATACAGCATCGGACAGGGGAAGGCAGCACTCAACAGAAACAGTAGTACACGAACAGTACAAAAAGAAGCTAAAGAACGGTTACCGTGTAAAATGTATAAAAGTGACCACAGTGAACATGACAAGTAAGGAGATTTGATGACTTTTGATAGGTTGTTTTAGTTTAAACAAATATTGTTGAAGGTTTATTATCAGATCTAGCACAAAGTTTTCTTGATATAATGCCAATATTCATTCGTGTGTAAGGTACAGTCCGAAAACGTATCACTTATTAGTCCTCTAGAAACTTTATATCAAAATGAATGTGTATGTCATTTTGTCTTCGACTAAGACGATCGAAAACAAGGGCGTTCATAACACGGGACAGCCAAACTAAATGATCAATGATAAAAAAGAAACAAGGGTATTGTTTTCGACGTTTAGAATATCATATTTGTTTAGATTCTACTTAGTTAAAATGTCAACAGTAGATCTATAATCATTGTTATAACTTTATCGCATTTGCTTCAAATATTAAGCACACACTAAAGTGTTATAAAGCACAATTATACTGATGATTAAAGTATTACAAAAGAAGACATAACTGGCAATATGCATTTATTTTATTCATCGAATACAATGTTTATTCACATATATTATATTAAATAAATTTTGTATTTATAATGTGTCTTCCAGCTTGAATATTGTGAGTTTTTGTTGTCGTTATCGGTCACAAGGCTTACTTAGTACAATCATGTATTTTATTTTTAAAATAAAGACTATATCGACCATGTTACCTATCATATGAACCATATTGGTTTTATAAATGTATTTGTTACAGAAGAATAAACCCAATTGTTTTAGGAAGTGTATTTTTCGTTGAACAAATTGCATCTGCCTTTTAAAAAAACTAACAACACTTATATATTACGTTACGAAAGTCAAATTTCAAATGTTGTTTTTAATTCACTTCCGGTTTCATTTTAATCTGGTTAGACTCGGGTAGGTGGCCATTAGTGCGCTATAACTCATTATGGCGGAAGATGTTGTGCTTAAGAAAATATAATTACATCAAGGCACCTGAAAATTGATTGAAATAAAAAGAATCACGTATGAAATTATTCGCTCTTTCAAAGCAGCGCCGTATTCATAACACGTGGTACTAATAACAGGCGTTGTATGTATAAATGCGCGCATAAAAAGTAGTTCTCTCGCACACAGGTGTCCTGGTAATGCATGCCACCTGGTTTTCGGAGCGAAAGCTCATTTAAACTTATTATATGTTAAAATTAATTCGAAAATAAATTACTTAAAACGACGCCATCATGAAATTTGAGACCACAAAATGTTGTATAGTTTGCTAATATATTTTATTTCATTAAATTTGATACGTTAAATGAGTTTTAATCTTCGTTTACTATATTTTTATTCACAGCTTCTGAAAAACCTGGATAATTAATAGGACGTTCTTATATTCTAGGTAAGCCCCGGACTGAAAGTACACAATAGAGGAAAGGTTGTACATGCACCCAGCTTAAACCTCTTTAACAACTGACGTATAACTTTCTTCTTCGTTCGACCCTTTCTACGACAATAGTATAATTGATACACGAATATCGTTCGTTGATGTGTACTCATACCACCATCACACGTATGTAATGCGACAATCGCTCGACCGTCGTATGGAATTTGTGTGGTTATAAATGCTTAATTTGACCTTATAATCATGCTCCAATTGCACGTTCAACGTGCGTGTATAGTACGTCCATCGAACGACGACGTAGGGCATCATGCGACATACATAAAGAACGATAGCCGCCTGACGTAGAACATGTTGAACTTGTCAAAAGCTCTACGACCAGGGTCTACGATGATAATTCCCGTCGTAAGACGGATGCACGATGCAGAACTTTCGTACGATGGACGTGTGACGAAGAACGATAGTCACCAAATTTATATCGTAGACCCGCAGTACGCCCGTTGTGGAACAATTGTGAAAGGAGTTTTAGGGGAATGATATCAGTACGAGGAGAAAATTGAGGTCCCTAAGTACACATACCGTACACCTTGTTAGTTTTCATGTGCATACATTTCTTTTCTATTAGCACTTTGCACCAAAACCTCACGTAGGGGTATTTCAAATAAATTTGAAGATCTTATCTTTATGACACTGACTATTTGAGTTTTTGCATAACTTAAATAAAAAATAATGTTATGAAAGTTATGAAAGTACTCTAATTTATGCAGCAGTTTATGAAGAGTACGTCTTCGTTTAATTACAAAGAATATGTTCCCAAAGTGGCTTACATCTTAAGGCATTATATAAAACGCGACAGCAACAGAATGGTACTGAAGTGAATGTTTAAAGTTCAAGTGTTAATCTTAGTACTTTGGAAAATTGTTTCTAGTAGATGCCATAAACTTAAAATGTACGAATATAAGTTTGACAATTAGTCGTACAGACAAGTCATAAACAACAGCAATAATCTCGCACACCAAGTAAAGTCATTCCGTTTACAAAGACAATAACAGTTTGCATCTAATATAGGTTGCGATACTGTACGGAACCATCGCTACCGCAACAATCTCATGAGGTTTCGCAAATCACTGCAATCACACCACTCTGTTGCGTTATAAATCACGTTATTTGTCGCTTTAATCCTTCGTTGAACGCTCTGTTTTGAACAAACAATTTGAACGTGTAAAACCCCGTTTTTTCGTCATCAGTTCGAAATATATAAGGGATTTACTATTCATACAGCATTTTTAACCTCTGTCAGCCATTTTGGTAAGTTACACCAAGTAAGATTAGCCAAAATTCGCCCACCTACGAGGGTTGTTTAAATTGGAATGCAACTAAGCCCATAAAAAATTATCCTTGATAGATTCTAATGAAACAAGCCTTTGATCCCATTACAGTATTCATCTCCGATATATATGCGTTTCATTCAGTTTTTCTATTTTTAAAATGCGATTTTGTTATCATTCCTAGGTACACTGTGCATATTGATATACTGGACATAAGCCAAAGCGATATCTTACCATACCTGCTATTTTTTCATCAATGTAATTTAAGAGTCGTTTGAAACAAATACAAATCACAAGGAACAATGCTTGGATGGTCGGAAAGCTCAAGAACCTTCACGCTAATCAGAAAGTCGCGTTAATTGCTGCTGCAGGTGGAGGCCCATTGCTCTGCAATAGCATGTTATCCTTCAAACATGTGGCTTGGCATCGATTGTCGGCGTATTTCTTCAATTTCTGACTGAATGTACCTTTGTTAAGCTTGGCATTTACCCATTGTCCATTTTATACATCAAATTCAATGGTAGAAACTTGGTTTATATCGAAAAAGGTGTACAGTTCTACTGGCGCCCATGGTGCGTTTTGCAATGCATACTTTTGTTCTGTCTTTGGTGGCCCATATTTTTTATGGATCTGTCGCATGGGTGACAAAATAAATCCGTGTCTCGTTTATGGTCATTACATTTGCAAGAGGTCGACTTTTTATCTAGAAACTGATTATTGAATACAGGTATACAGAACGACTTTTTACGGCCGCCACACGGCACATATAGCGCTGTGTTGAAATGGAGGTGGTCTGTTCTCATATCTCCTGTCTCATTGTTTTTCATGGATGCTATATTTGGTATGTTTCCATTAGGAACACTAATACGAAACCAAAATCAACGCTATTCATACTCACCGAAATCAATTATTTTACAACCCCTATGATCACACTTGAATAAAAATGTTAAAGATATACTTAGCTCATCTGAATATTTGGAGTTTAAATTTATTGAATCCGTTTTTGTGATCACATTGGTTGAAACATCAGCACTTGCAGGCATTGTGATGAAATTACGGCTAATATGTCATTACAAAAAACTAGCAAAATCTGTATTTGTAAAAACAGGATTTTTTTTTATTTTGTGATATTATGCTACGTACCAAAGCGACATTAGATACAGATCACAAAAATTAAGCATTGAACATGTTCAGGTGTGCATAGTATAGCTTTAAACATCATTCATAATTCTAATTCTTGGACGTTTGCTACGAAAGCTTCCTCTATGTTGTTAAGAATACCTCAACCTATGCAAATATCAAGCCTAAGCATCCAATTTATATACCGACTTTGTTTAACAAAGAAAACGTATTTGAAGCGCTTTGTAGAAATTCTACTTTCTCTGCTCGGAAAAAACCTACCGGCAACATCGTACACTCACTTGAAAGTGGGAGGATCCGCACGTGCAGACCTTTCTTGTAAAAATGAAACATAAATTGATACACTTTGAGTTGCTCATATTCTGTCTTGTATATATAAAATGTTATTCTATTGAGTTAATAAAAGTATTTTCGGCGATGCTTGCAGCGAGAGAGTTTTTATACAAAAAAAATATTTCACAAATTTGTTTCACCACGCTTGTCTCGTGTTTTGCCTTTCGTACTTTCCTGACAAACTTTCCTAAATCACTTCAATTTTTTTGACATTCGTGAAAAGTTTGTTTATATATCAGTGTGTGTAATTCTTCAAATGTATACATTTTTATTACACGTTAAGTGATTCTTTAAAACCGAAACCTTAACAAATACTTCAAGTATATCAATTTCGGTTTTTGTGCATTTAATGAGAATTGGAAACTAACGCTGGCCAGGAAACCTTAAATCACACATTGCAGCCGGAAAATGGTCATACACTTTGGATGATTGGCTGCCAGTTGTGTAATTTATGTAGTGCAATACACTGTATTTAGCATACTGCCTGCAGCAGTGTATACAATGATACCTGTCACTATCAAGGATTGATTCGTCCAATGTGCGATCAAATGCAAAAACAATCAAATATTTAGTTAAATCCTACTGTCAGGAAAAAGTCAGGGAAGAATAAAGTTTGCAAGGCCATCAATTCATCCATTGTAAGAATGGCATTCCATTACACATTTCTTATATAGATAAATTTCATTGGTTGAATTGCGCTTGGTATTCATTTGTTAAATTAATAGACCGTGTTCGTATTTGAAATTTTAATTCTATATAATATAGATACGCCTAATTATCGATGTGATTGGCTATATGATATACAACGACAACTGAACGCCTGGTTACCCACGACAAAATAAGACTTCCTCGCGTTTGCGTTCTCTTTCTACATGTATAACATAGCACTGGCTGGCTTCTGATTCACGTGAATATCGATTTATGACTGTATGAGTGAAATTCCAATGTTACAAACATTATGTATAAGTCAATTTTATTGGTTGAATTGAGCAGAGTCTTTGTTACAAAATCAACAGACCGTATAAGTATCGGAATGTTATATTTATGCTTAATTTACACGCCCTATAAACCAGGGTACTGTTTTATCAAAGCATTTACGGAAATCTTAGAGTTACGATCAAATTTGAATTCTTCATAATTCATGAACAATTGCAAATTAGTGACATATATTGTTTGTAGGATTTCCTTAACTGAATCATTATAAGTATTACAGATCCCTTTACCACACTTCAAAATTGTAAACAAATAATAAAGAATTTAAATTTGATCGTAAGTTTACGATTTCCTTAAGTGCTTTGATAAAACAATACCCTGGTGATTAATTGGACGACTACAGTATAATAGAAGTCAGACAACAAACTCACACTCGGGTGTCTTATTTGTTTCGGGCTACGGCCTTGACAAAGATGTCAACCTCGCGTTTTCGTTCTCGTTCTATAACATAATACAATTATTGTAAGAAATAATTAGTATCAATATCAAAATCCCTCAGCGATGTCGTGAATGCTAATGGTATTCGGAGGATTACGTAAATGTTCGTACACTGAGTCCCTGTACTACCCGTATCATTCCTCTGACGAATAGAAACAAGCATCGTTGTCATCAAGCTGTAAAACTGATGCGGTGGACACTAATCTAAATTGTCTTCAGGTATCGTATATTAGTCAAAATGAGACATAAAATAAACCATCAGGGAGCATTTATTACCACAGTTCTATCTACTGTGCTGGTCTAATTGTAACCAAATGTTTTATACGATGTCTGTTGAATTCTACTCATACAGACGGCAAGATTTCTTACAAATATTGTCCAGTTCTTCTGTTCATGTCATGTTGACCAAATTGAAATTGAAAAAGCGTGTTTGTTTTTCCATATGCAAAGACTAGTTTTCACACAGCTTTTTCTTGTATTCTCAGATTAACGTTTTTGTACTTACGACCTTCTTCTTTTAAGCCAGCGATGTAGGTGTTAAACGCAGGTGTTTGTTTTATTCAGGTGAACACTACTAAGGTGCTAATTGTATACGATGTAGTTTGGAAACAAACGGCTACATGTAGATATTGGACTGGCTGAGGCTACATGTAGATGTTGGACTGGCTGAGGCTACATGTAGATGTTGGACTGACTGATCGAGTGCATACCCGGGTTTGTTGTTGAATACAAAACCTTTAGATTATCAATATTACAATGAAGTAAATATGGAATAAATGATAAAGCATTATTTCTGATTAACTTAGGACAATAACTGCTCAAGTTTTTATCATGTTGTATTCATTTACCATCATGTCCGAGATTTGGTTGCGCGAGAGAAAACTGTTTTCTTTCTAATACAAACAGGTGTTCTTGATTGTACAGCACGTGTAGCTTTATTTTCACGAGAGTTTGGTTGTTTGCAAATTACTGTAATGTTAATTGAATATTGTGCACGGAGCTATTGATTTGTACGGTAGAACGAACTGGAGCGTACCAGGTGTGATCAAGTATTAACCGAACTGATGCTATATGTTTGCTATGTTCATAACAATTGACTGAAATTATTGTGATATATGAACAAGCAGATAGTGTCCATGGTACTGCTTTACCAAAGAACTTACGGAAATCGTAAACTTACGATTACATTTTAACTCTTCATAATTTGTTTACATTCATAAAGTGTGGTACATTGAGCTTCAATACTAATAATGATTCAGTTATTGAATCCCTACAAACCATATCATGCACCAATCTGTAGTTGCTACAAATTATAAAGAAGTTAAATTTGATCGTAACTTTAAGATTTCCGTAATAAAACAGTACCCTGATGCGTAGTTTTACTTGACCAACCCATTCAAATACGCGGTTTATTGATTATGTCATAGTAACGGAGCAAAGAGCATTTCTGTGACCTTTGACATTATCCAAAATACATCATGGTGCACCTCTAGATTTTAGTGCAAAAG
Source organism: Spisula solida (assembly GCA_947247005.1). Lineage (NCBI taxonomy): Eukaryota > Metazoa > Mollusca > Bivalvia > Venerida > Mactridae > Spisula > Spisula solida. Next base: position 39,070,298 of record OX365958.1, on the reverse strand, counting down.
TAAGGGAAAACATGGTCATGGTCTCTCCTATAACTGTCTTATTTTAGGTTACATTATATAAATGGTTTTGATACAATATTAAACTAACATTGTGTAGTTTCAGGAAATATGAATACTAAGGATATAATTTAATGGCGCCATATTTTATTTCTCGCCAAAAAGACGTCAATAGTTCTTAGGTGACCATAAAGAATATCAAGCAACACTATAAGACGGGTACTAACCTTTGGGCACACCATGTACATGAGCAAATGTACAGGACTTGTTTAGGTCATGTGACTCTGATCAGCAGATGACAGAAAATGTCCATAGGATAATAAAAGCAAAGGGCTATTCAGATCTAAGAATCATATTTTGTATTTTAATAACAGTATTGACAGCTCTTTGTTTACTTCAGATTTTGCATTAACCTTTGACGTCATAAAACTCTTCAAAAAGGAAAAAAGGTCACCGAAACAGGTCAGTCACTGAAACAGGGCCTTCGGCGATATAATATCATACTGAAGTTCATCCAAGAATGTGTAGCATAAGCACTAAGACAAGAGTCTATCTCACAACACCTACGCCGTTTAATTCCCCCTGTCGTTGCGGACACATAGATCTTTGTTGTTGAAAGCTTTTCGTAAATTGGTATAATAAGGTAAGCACGTGTTTGAAGTAAATCAATATATACTACCACGTGTTCGATATTTACCGTACATGTCAGTAATGAAAACAAACTGAACTTTGTCCACGTGCTCACAAACACACATACTGTACTGATTGCCCATACTTCAGTCTGTAACACAATAAAGTTCTGTTCTTTGATTAAGAAATTATGAACATATACCTGTGTTTTATCGTAGAATAAAACACAGTCACGAGTTTGGATGCGTAGTAATTAAATTACGAGTGCGTAGTGATTGTGCTTTATTAACTATAAAACACAGGTACACATTCATTGGCCCATATTCACATGTCGGTCCTCCACTCCAACTCGACTTACACTAACCTAAGGAAGCCTCAAGTGTAGCTGGAGTGACGGTCGAGTTAGTGAAAGTCGAGTGGAGATTTGGTATTCACATGGGTAACTCACCCTCGACTTTCCTGAGTGTGTGACCGTTATAATATATGGTAGAATATTACACTGTACAAACAATCTGTGCGTTATTATTGAATTGGTTGGTTGGGTTTCGATGCATTTTCGTAATATATACAAACAAAGTCAAACTAAAATTGTGATGGTTTACATGCTACAATCTTAATATTTCTTTGAGCTCGCTCAAATAAAACCTTCATTTGAATAATCACAAATAGAAAGTATGATTATTGTACAGATAATAGTGGATTAGTTAACAAAAAACTTCGATGTAATTAACGTTAAGATGAACGTATGTGTTTACAATGATATATTCCAACGAAACAAATATGCAAGACAATACGTACAAGTTTTAAATGAATAAAGGATGGGCATATGGAAGAAGACACCGTACCATTTGCATTATGTTTTCGGCGTGAACTCAGTATAAAATATCATATCCCGTCAATATGAATTCCACCGACCTCCAAGCAACTAATGTCATGATAATAATTTAGAAGTCAGAGAAGATGAACTCAATTTATTTTTATAAGCAGATTCACTGTGAGATGATTTTGCAAACTCATTACTACCCATACATCGTACAGACCGTTCCGAAAAGCCCGGCAACTAGAAAGCCATAATTACTGGAATGCCATTTAATGTAATGTATTTAAGGATAGTACATATTATAGCTTGTGCATGATTTTCTTGGCTTTAGAATATAACCTACATTATGAGCCAATGAAAACGCCACATTTTCGCGGTTAAATGAAAATTTAATCATTAAAATTTTCTCTTAACAGACTTGACGTCATGCGTTGGCGCTAATTTCTATCGGCCAATCAGAATGCAGAATGTTATATTCTAAGTTAGTTAGAACATATTAAGTAAATTTTAATGACTAAAAAAGACTCGCTTCGCTTCGCTCGCTCCGCCCTTTTTAATCATTAAAATTTACTTAATATGTTCTAACTATAACTTAGGTTGGTTATGAAACAAATTGGTACAACCTTCAACTGATATTAAACATTCTCGACACCCCATGCCCGACTTTATCCATCGATATGTATAAGAGAAGAGAAGCAAGCTTTCGGTTATTATGCTGGACATATTGTTAGGGAAATAATAATACTATTTCGTGTTTAGCATGAAGTGACCCCGGATCGAACATGTGGCTTCCCGCACTCCAAGCCGACGCTCTAACAATAGGCTATCGAGGCGGAACTTTGACTCATGAATGATTGCAAGTTAGAAAAAATAATGCACATAATCGGTATGTGTTGCAAGTTAGCACGTTTTGTTTTTCATTTAAATACTTCAGTCATCTTCATGTCAACACTGCAATGGACGGATTTAAAAACAATGATATGGCAAAGAATAAAGCAATATAATTTCATAGTTCTGCTCTATATGATATCATGCATTTAATTAACATCGCGATAAGATCACTAAATATAACTTCTAGATACTTTATACATTGTACACGTATTACAGTAACTTTGTTTGTCCAAATAATATACTTTTAGATAACAAATTATAAATAAATTTATATGTATGGTTGCATATTTATTTGTTTAATTTAATTTGATAATACAATAACTTTATTAGTTCAACATTCGTGCGCTAAATCGGTATTCACTTAACCCCATTTGAGTGTAGCTGTGTTTTTTTCTAAGAATTTCATATTATTCATGCTTTCTAAATGGTAAAATCATCTCCTCAAATTCTGCTACCTCGCATAGATTGTCCATTTTAGTTAGTGACTAACTTTGGTATTCACAAACATTCCATTGAGTGTGGTTGGAGTCGAGGTCAAGTCGACGTTTCGCTTCCTCGAAAATTCCTCACTCAGTCGAGTCAACTCCTGCTAAACTTACCGTTGTGAATACCAATTTCTATTTAGGTCGAGTTCACACTCAAACGCACGGACGAAGCGATAATTAAATTTGGATTAACTCAGTGAGTGAGAGTGGAGGAGAGGATGTGAATATGGCCCATTATTTCGATTCTAAAATAGCCAATATTCCGCATTTGATAACATATAAATGCATATGACCGCTGCACTATTTTCTTTCTCGGAACGCTATAAGTTATTTGACCGTAGCTGTGCTTTATCGGCAAATCACGGACATCTCGGTTTCCTCTATGTTTATGTAGGTGAAACCACTGGTTGGTTGTGTTAGAATTTGCCATCGTCATATCGCTTGTATGTTTTCTTAGCAAACCATTATAAAGTAACGGCGGAAAAGAGTGCAATAACTGAAATACTGCACGTTTGGAAAAGTACGATAACAGATAACTGCAATACTGCACTGGGTGTACAATCACATCCGCCAAGTCATCGTTTGAATTATGATAAAAACATACACTCGGATATCTTTTTTATTTCTTATGCAGCTAATATTATTCAATACTCATTTCGACAGTTTTGTATTAAATACACATACATGGAAGGCATTTTATGCGCAACCTTCTGCGCAAGTGTGACTCTTCACCAAAGAAGAACTGAAATTCAAATTCGCTAACATTTTGAGGCGCGTAAATATCCTCTTATACAGTATTTGATTTAATTTTTATTTGTCATCAATTAGGTTTGGTCTACGCGATTGTATCGTCTTCAGCTTTAGATTGATTCTACTCGACGTTTGCGCTGTCCGACTGTAAAACGATGCCACAAACATGTCTGACCTGTAGAGTTTATGGTTAAACCTGTCAGACTGGATTAAAACGAACATAGACATGCAGCCACTGGTATGGCGGGTATGAGAAACACTTTACAAATAATGCTGGCTACATGTTTAACATAATACACGCTCATGATGGCAATCAATGGTATTTCTAGATTGTTATACTTAAATCATTTGACTATGTACTTGTACATCTATGAGAATCATCGATAGTCGGTGCATTTTCAAACAGTACCCTAAATGAATTGGTCACTTGATGTACTTCCAATTACGTTTTGATATTTTTCAATGAAATATCACGAGTCGCGATTCTTCGGCGAGACTTGAGGAGATGTTTTTCTTTATGTAATCATTGACAATGTCATGTTCAAGTTCCCAACCAGAGAGAGTTCTGGTTCTATGTACCGAACTCGTACAAGTAATGCTGACATACACCCTTGCTTGGTGGACAGCGTATATTTTTATTGGTTCCAGGGTACTTGTTTTATCAAAACACTTACGGAAATAGTAATCTTACGTTCAAATTTTAACTATTCATAACTTGTTAACAACTGTAAAGAGTGATAAATGGAGTTGCAATAGAATGATTCAGTTAATCAACACCTACAAACCATATCCGTCATCAATTTGCAGTTGTAAAAGAATTAAAAAGAATTTCAGATTTTCGTTAGTGCTTTAATAAAAAAAATACTCAGGACATTGAATATCTAATCATAACAATAAATTCTCCTTTTGAAACGCGTTGTTCTAAACAGCGTCCAGTGAAACAAATACCAGGTCAAAATTCAGGAATTATTTTTTCATGTAACTTTGGTATATTTCGTTCCAAAAATGTAGCTATAACAAAATAAACTTTAAAGATATCCAAGATAGCATAGTACATTTTTGCGTGTAACTATTCAATATTGATATCGCATGACATGGGCTTCAACTAGAAAATAATGAATAAAATTGTACCGCTTTATACCATACTGTCTCATCAAGTCATAATCAGTGGCGTCATTATTTGACAGCATCTCACTGTCTTTAAAACTCTTAGGGGCACCATTGGAACCTGTGTTCGACGTTGAAACTGAGTCTGTAATTCTCTAATCTTCATATATGTATATAAACCAATGTCTGAATATATATTCTACTTAGTGAATACCTAAGATAGAACCGTGATATATGTATAACTGGACAATTGCGTGTCGCTAATCACCTGCGGCAAGTCTTCTGAGAATTATATATTAATGTACATGTAGTTACTATTATGCTCATGTTCATATCTGTATAACGTCTTATACTTTGTTATCCTGTACATATTGTGTTTAATATCCTCTGCACAGAGGGAAATAAAGAATTAAATTTAATTGAACTCTAGCCTAGTCATCAATTATTAAACATGCATAATAAAACCACTGCACTGTCGACTGACTGTTTGTGGTCATGCACAGTGTAGATTGAAAGAGCATAATTTATGCATTAAAATGAATGTGCACAAGATTGAATAAAACTTTCATTTAATTTTAATTTTTGTTTGTATAGTCTGCACGTACATGAATGGATGGTATATGTGATATGACAATAATTATTGTCTCCGTGTCAAATACACAAGAAGCAGTGTTTTTGCAAAATTATTGTATAATGTCGATAAATGCTATTTAACGGGAGACAACTGATGCACGTAACGCAGCATCAAAGGAGGATTGAGTTCACTCCCCATAGAAGACAAACCTGCGTTGTGGTCACCGCTAATCCTGTTATATTTTATACAATACTAATTTTTGATGCAATGCATCAAAAGACGACGCGAAAGTTTTTAAATCCTATTATGTTAACTCGATGATCAATCATAGGGTTTTTCACGAGGCCTGTCAGAGTATATTGGGAAAAACCTTCTCTTGATTAGATCTACTGATTTAATTTTTATCCCACGATTGAATTTGGACCGGATTTAATAAATCAGAACACTCCTACAACTGTATGATACACTGTATAATATCACATGACCCTACTTTTAAGAAGCCTATTTAATCTCACATTTAGTGAATACATGAAAAGGTACGCTATAATAATATCATATATATAATTATATAATTATGTAAGACAGTCAAATAAGATATTTTCTACATAGTTACAATCATTTAACCAATTTTACATTATCCATAATCCCCATTTTAATATACAACATATCTAAAATAAATTTTCTCTATACAACTTGGCAAGCCTCTTACATCGTAATAGAAAGGGAGATAACTGCGTATACTTTGCGAATTTTAGTAGTTACAGAAACGAGACCGCAACGAACTCAAACGGCTATAAACAAGACTATTTTGGTTGATATTTAAGAAATAACAAAACTGTTCGCGTATTTTGTTGGTGAATAAAACACGGGCACTCGTACGGTTGCGGAAAATTAAATCACTCGTGCTAACAAAATACAAGAACAGAGTTTTTATTTCGATTCAAAATACGATAATATACCTATTTAACTGCGCGCATTCCAATTTCACCCATTTGACATTGAACATAATTCCCCGCTGAAATTGAGTGGCTTATTAGCTGGTACAATTATCTCCCACGTTAATGAAAACGACCTTCGTAATTTTCTAAAGGAAATAACACGTTTTAAACATTGAAACAATTTTTATAACACGAGTATAGGGTATCTATTTCATGAAATGAAAAATATAAATGAATTGATTTATCAGAAGTTTTTTATGAAACTTAATTTCGAGAGTACATTGGAGTTTCTAAAAATAGATGCGTCATAGCTGTAACACTGGATACTCGTGCAACTTGCCTTGTTTGCGACGCGTTGAAGTTTTTACTATAAAGTTTACGTTCATTCATTCATAAATATGTCATGTGATACTGGGCGTAAATAGTTACAGCCAATTTGACAGGTATATTTTATTGCGGTAATAATACATGCCCTGGTTTGCTCTATGCGTATATGGATTAATCCGCAGATCGTGTTAGAAATGTATATATCATAGTCCAGCCCATCAACTGCGTATGGTTGATTATATGTCAAATCGCGAGTATACTCTGATTAGAGTGTGGCGATTACTGAAAATGATGAATGAATGGAAAATGATGAACATCACGTTACTACAACCACATATATAAAACAATGTAAGATCCTTTTCCGCTACAGCTTCCGATCCCCTCATCTGGCCGTCAATATGAACTTTTACCTGATCCCCTGGCTGTAACAGTACATCCTTCGATCTGCTTTTCTTCACTTCCACAGGAATCATTTCTTTCTTGCTCTCGACTAAATCATCTTCGTCTTTTTTCTCTACCACTTTCATAACAAACGTTTGGCGTTCCTCACCTCGGGTAAGATCATCAATGAAGGTTATTACATTACATGAATGCCTGACCCTAAATCCAGTCTGAAATTATTTCTTGGTGGTATCCCTCATGTTCATATGTTTTATACGTAATATAGCCACATTGTAAATAAGGACACATATCGTCGCTTATTATGTATACATGTATTGTTGGCATATAATGTCAGGGTAGTTCTAATTTTAAACTTCAGACACCCGTTTCATTAGTCTGGTTCCCGATCTTTACAATCTACGCAGTAAATGTCTGGTAGCATCTAATGTAATGTAAGATTAGGGAACGGGAAACAGACTACCCTTTTCATTAGCTTGAACGTATATTCTGAGCCAATTAATTCACCGTAAATTAACTTGTCAGTCGTTGTGTTTAACCGTTTTTTGTTTGATTCGCAAAATAACATCTAGTGTACACATTATACGTGTATACGTACGTCGGCCATTTCATATCGTCAGTTTCACAGGAATGAAACATCAGCTAGTAATTGATAGTACGACCATGCTTTATTATGAAACTATGATGGGCGGATGGCGTGGTATTCCAGATCACATTTTACTTTCTTATTTACGCTTGGTTCAATCGTGTTTTCGCAATGACCAGTGTCCGATTTTGACGTGTTTTCGCAATGACCAGTGTCCGATTTTGACGCGTTTTCGCAATGACCAGTGTCCGAGTTTGACGTGTTTTCGCATGAGTAAACATGTTTTATACAGTAAAACCTTGTTATCTCGAGGACTCATCTGGAAAAAGCCAAATGCTCGAGATATGAAGGGTAAGCGACATGTCCGAAGAATATTATGTATATTCACCTTAAATTTACAAACCGTGATTCAACATTGATCTCATTGGAACAAAGCCTGGATTTTTGTAAACACGTTTCGCATTTATGAATCGATTAATCAGGTCAGTCACCTGTTTACTTACTATTGTGTGTATAAACATTACAATTTCTATATATTATTATTGTCTATTTTTAAAGTAATAGATATTATATATATATACTGGTATGTGGCTTAGTGAATAAAACAATAATTCTAACATGACCGGCGATTTTGCCTCTATACAAGGTGTTTCATAATATCTGACCCATTACAACAGAATGCCATGAGATAATGCTTAATCTCATTTGATGTTTTTAAATACCAATGGAAAGCTAACATTTGGCAGTTTTATTCAATATATATTCATGCTTGTTAGTTGGTTTTTACTTATGAGGGTTTAAACATAGGTGAAGGACATGACAGGTAAAAGTTTAAATCTAAACAGAGTCCCGCGAAACGCATAATTTAGCTGTAATTGACATGTCCTTCAACAGTGATACTTTTCGGTGCTGCTTGTCAATGGTAGGGTGACTATTGCCAAAAAAGTCCGGTATTTTAGGAGTAGGTAGGACCTCTTTGTTAACAAGACATGTAATATACCAAAATGTTCGGGAAAGTCAGTAGTATCTGAGACTGCCGGCATAAATTGCCGAGAAATCCAAGATGGCGTCCAAGATGGCCGCCTTTTTGACAGTAATAGCATATTATCAATGTTATGAAAATATCAGGAATATGATGCAACTTTTTGAAATAACTTTGCTTAATTGTTATAGACACATCAAAACTCTTATTAACTAAAACATGTTTAGAATCTTCAAAGGTCAATGTCAAGGTCATTTGCAGGTAAAACCAAAGTGAAAATGGCTAAAAACGTGTTTTCACCTGTTATCTTCCAAGAAATAAGGAAAGATCAGATGAAATGACCACATTGGTGCTTTGAAACAAATATTCCGCTGATTAAATTTGTTCACATCAATTGTATCACATATATATTTGCAGAATAATAATTAAAAACTTACCGTCGTCCAAAAACGCTATTCACTTTTACTTTCGTTTTCGTGGTGATGTAGGGGGCTATATCCGGTGCACGGTGTCTACCCGTAACCACTCCTTGAGTGTCTGTCAGATTGTACACCAAAACATTACGGCTTCCGTTTAATGCCTTGCATCAAACATTTTTCTTGTTGGTAATTCGTCGCCTTAATTCCAGAGGGTCGTATGACCAATTTTTGCAAAATCGAGTGTTTGGTATCATTTTGTTCGTATTTTCAAGCTCTACATAATGGTGCAGGTTATGTCCCTGTAGAAATGACTTAAATAGGGTAAATGCCAGTTCCAGAAAGGCGTATAACCTGTTTATGCGTTTACAGTCAGTTCCAGAGGGGCATACAATTTGAACCAATCAGATAGATGGTTTTAAAAAAATATGGCGTCACTTCATAACAACACCAAATTTTCCTTGAAATTGTTTCGATTGTGTTCGTCTATATACCAAGGATATGTAAGTATTAGCATATATTTATGAATTTCTTTGCACAAATGTTTCCATATAAATGCTTAGGATGTCTGTATATTGTTTAACTGTTCAGTATAAAGGTAAAATAATGCTGAATTCTGTTGTAATCATTTCGGATGTGACGTTTTTCGGATAGATTACTAATGTGTTTCTCAACAACACACATGCCCTTTTACTATCCATTATTTCATGAATTTTCCAGCAAATGAATGCTGAGTAATATCAAATGCTACATTTTACATCTGTTTTAACTTCATACAGTTTATCAATATTGTATGTAATTCCCAATAACATGTCTTGTTTTTAAAAATAGTTGGACATTGCAAGCCAATTGACAATTTGTAATGAACATATCATCAACTCAAAACAGAAGTTAAAAGTAGCCCGTTGTTTGGACTAACTGGTGTATTTTGTCTCTTGGTCTTTTTTGTCATTTAATTTGTTCCTGTTTGATATGTTGGGAAGGGGTGAGATCTTTAGTACTTATCAGGGCATTGAGTGTCTGTTTTGATCTACGAGATATGCATTTTTTGCTTGAAAACGAAGCTGTTACTGGTAAATTTAATATATAATGTGATAATTATAATGCCCGGTCATTTTTTATATGGAGTTCACCTAATACTTCAATAATAGTAATCTGCGTTTTCTGCATGGGTGCTGTTGCACTCGATCAAACTTGATCTGCCATTATTTGCGATGGTTGCATTTCGTGCTGACAAAAGATCTCTCTTTAGATTTATTATGACAATATGGGAAGGTATTAAACATAAACAATATTGTCTGTACATGTTTTCTAAAGACAATGATATATGTCGCTTTTTTGGCTTACACTGTGTTGCTTTTTATTTCAGGACTGTGTTGACCGATCTTCCAAATGACGTGCTTGTGCTGATATTTTCGTACATTGAAACACAATAACTACTTTTATGTGTGAACTGAATATGTCAAAGGTTTCACAAACTTATGAAGTATTCATCAAGCCTATGGAGTATTGTCGACTTCTAGTATCAATTGTAATTGTCTAAAGCAAATGTGAATGCAATATTATCTCACTCACAGAAAAAAGAGACACAAGCAGCATACTTAAATATCTACTTGAGATTGACAAAAACTTCTATAAAGCTATGAAATTTGTCATTTAGGTAGACACAATGACATTAAAAAGTAGCTACTGTGAACAATATTTCTTTTATCCTATTAGTGTCCTTATACATGTTTATTGCACAGCATCTTAAACATAGTTATTAGCTAGTTAACAATGATGAACACTTCAGAATTAAATGACTTTATAAATACAAATGTACAGCCAAAGTAACTTTAACTGTACTTTAACTGTTACATAAAATCATTTAACTAAGTATCATACGAGTATCTCTTGAGTTGTTAACACTTCCTAGATGACTTGAAACTATTGTGTTGAGTCAGTTACTTTTCCAAGTTCGGAACACTATTTATTTTGAAAATATGATATAAATGTGTTAGCTTGTTATTTTGACAGTTAATGTTGATCAAATTAAGGTACTCATTACATAATCATTATGACCATATGTTATGCCAAGTATTTTACCAGTTATTGTTTCTTCAATTTAGGTAATCACTTCATAAGTAAGTTGTGAACACAACCTTGTTGGTTTTTAGTTAATGTTTAAGCCAGTTAGTGTGCAAGGTTCTTTGTTACTTCAATTTAAGTTAACTACATGAGTTGTAAGAGTTGTGATCACCATCCTTTAAATATACATTTGATGTGTAAAGCGATGAATTCATTCATCCAATGTTATTTGGTCAAAGCCCCTTGATTGTATGTTATCATTATAAGAGTAAGGTGTTAACCGAGTTGTTGTATGCGTTGTTTCTCAAGGTGGTTTATTACACTTAATGCAATTGCATTCGCTATTATTTGAAAGATTTATAGCTTCGTAATTATTTGCAGAAAGGATATAGACCAAATGGTTAATATACTTTCTACATACAAATGATATAAAAACATATAGTTTGCTTTTGATAATTTAGCGAATAAATGTTAACGAAGTGTAATAAATAACCTGAAATTTAGGTACTCCGTAAGTGAATACCATGCTCATTATTGAGTTAAGCCAGTTAGTTTTTCATTTTGTGTTACTTGTAACTTGATTGTATGAACTCACTACCTACCTCCTAGTCAATGTGAATATTGCAGAACAGTTATCTCTATCAGACGCTTGCATTATAAACGATATTATCAGTAGTGAATTATAATCATTTAGTTTTATTGTAAAAAGCAGATAGATGACTCTTGATTAGTGGTTTTAACAATAACAATCAAGATGTTTTGTATTAATAAAGTTTATTTTAAAAGCCAGCTTTCTATTTATTATTACATAGACATACACTATTACATAGACGTGCATAGTGAGCTTTCAGTTCCATAAAGGCGTATCAGGTATTTTATCATAATATATTTGTGCTAAAAGGTCGTAAGTCGATGTGCCATTATAGAATTGGACAGTTATGATCCTGAAATCATAAAAGACGTATGTCATTTAGTATTTTTATTAAATAAAATAAAATTGAAATATAAGATTTTTATGAAAATTTACCAATAAACAGATACACATATTCTTGAACTACACAACAAATATCAGAAAAATCCGTTGAGTAGGAAAAAAGTTATTGCCTTTCAAATCTTTAAACCCTTGTATCTCAAAAGTAGAAAAAACCCGCTTACGACCCTCTGGAATTAAGGCGACGAATTGTACTGTAATTGACATGTCCTTCAACAGTGATACTTTTCGGTGCTGCTTGTCAATGGTAGGGTGACTATTGCCAAAAAAGTCCGGTATTTTAGGAGTAGGTAGGACCTCTTTGTTAACAAGACATGTAATATACCAAAATGTTCGGGAAAGTCAGTAGTATCTGAGACTGCCGGCATAAATTGCCGAGAAATCCAAGATGGCGTCCAAGATGGCCGCCTTTTTGACAGTAATAGCATATTATCAATGTTATGAAAATATCAGGAATATGATGCAACTTTTTGAAATAACTTTGCTTAATTGTTATAGACACATCAAAACTCTTATTAACTAAAACATGTTTAGAATCTTCAAAGGTCAATGTCAAGGTCATTTGCAGGTAAAACCAAAGTGAAAATGGCTAAAAACGTGTTTTCACCTGTTATCTTCCAAGAAATAAGGAAAGATCAGATGAAATGACCACATTGGTGCTTTGAAACAAATATTCCGCTGATTAAATTTGTTCACATCAATTGTATCACATATATATTTGCAGAATAATAATTAAAAACTTACCGTCGTCCAAAAACGCTATTCACTTTTACTTTCGTTTTCGTGGTGATGTAGGGGGCTATATCCGGTGCACGGTGTCTACCCGTAACCACTCCTTGAGTGTCTGTCAGATTGTACACCAAAACATTACGGCTTCCGTTTAATGCCTTGCATCAAACATTTTTCTTGTTGGTAATTGTACTGTAATGTTTTGTTCATTTTAACTCCTTTGTCCTTACATGTTATATTCACTGCCTCTGAAGCGTCTACTACACCAGCTAACTTGTCTGTTTTGTTCTCCTATACAAACTCCAACACCTTTAAGGTCTATGCCCCACTGAGGAATTCCACATCGGAGATGTTCTCCCGATTTCTCCCCTTACCACCCGATTCATCACAAATCCTTCTGATACCACAAACTGTCTCATGGCTACCCCTAGCTTCCCCTAGACCACGAGAAACCTGTTCCCGATGTCCTAAATGCTCATTCATTTCAATCGAGAGTACATGGACAAGGCAAAAAATGCTCAGTGGGACCTATAAGGCTTTAATAGCGTAGATCTAAATATACTGGCGATATGTACATCTCAAACACTCATAACATTTTACGACTTGTCTCCCTTTGTTCATGACCACTTTACCGCCTACACTATACAGTATAACCTCTGCAGTAAAACATCCTTTGTGAGCTGCGCTGCTTATATTGACTGTTTTTTAGAAGTCGTTGCTCTACAGAGACTAAATGTATAGTAAGTATCGGCTTAGGGAAGTTTTAAAGGTGTTATAGTGAGGCTGTTGCTCTACAAAGGGCCGTTCTGTAGAGGTTGTACTGTATACTAGTATCGAGAAATACTGCCCTCCAAATGTTTCTTCACATTCGAATCACTAGCGAAATGAAGTAAATCATATAATCTGAAGAGTGTAAAGGAAATTTTGGAGGGCAGTGTACATACTAGAATAAGAAGGGAGATAAATCGTGAATGTGAAGCGATGAGAAACTGACGTCGTAGTCTCCGCATAACGGATCTGTATTTGGTCAATAGACAATTTGTTAAATGCGACGACTAAATGGGTCAACATATTGTGTAAGTGACTTACAAGAGGGAGAGGTACGATTACAACATGTAAGTGGACCGCCTGACGTCCATGATATTTATCACTAGTCACTGGGCACAGTATTACATCGATGGCTTCCTGGGGAAATGTTTATTAAATATGTTTGTTGTTGGTGTGGTAGCACTTGATTGCACAGTCATGAGGTATTGCATTTCCCGGGGTAGTGTGTCTGGTTCGAACCTGTGCGTACCTGCCGGATCTCTGACAATCAATGGTCGAATAAGCACAATTATGCCTACATGTATGTTCAGACAATACTTGTCTTGTTAACCACCTTGACTCTACTGGTACAACTTTTCCATTTTCCGACACTGTCAGAATTTTTTGATAGTAAGACTGTGAACCTCGACTAACCTTTTTAATAGGGGTGACAATAATAAAGATACACATTTTATTGAATGTGAACAATTCTATTGTTAGACACTACATAACAGATAGGAAACACATTTATTATAGTTTTCACAAGTTAAAGTACAGAGCAAACCTAGGGCTGACTGACAATTGTGTAAGGGTGATCTACACCAATTGAACAACTCGTACTACACACTCCGCAAAAAATTTAAGGACCACTTTTTCAAACCTATATGTTTTAATTATTCAGATATTTACATTTCATCTATTTAGTATACTTACAGTATTGGGAAAATGTAATACACACTATTTATTGCCTAATTACACGGATAAACTGTAGATTTTGCTTTCGAACGGGTCTCGCTGCAAAATGCTGTGTTTCTGTCTATTGATTGTGACAGTCAGTTTTGTAATGTTATGCGTTCAATTCCCTTTCGTGTTAAGTTTGGGTAATTTTGGACTTTTGTGGTGAGTATACGGCATAAACGCACATGCTGAGACATTTACAAGTTGGTGACACTTACATACGAATTAATGAAATGCTATTGGCTGGACAGACTCCATGTCACGTTGGACGTCAGTGTAACGTCAGTCATACCGTAGTCGGTCCTGTCCGGTATAGGTACCTTGGCACTTGGTCTATTGTTGAACGCATAGGAAGAGCTCGTTCGAATAAAACGACGATCTTTAAATACCTTTATATTGTCAACATTGATAAACGTGGGCGGTTCGAGTCCGATTAAACGTTGATTTCTTACTTCCGGCATGCATCCGGGGTTCGCATCTGTAAGTAAACTCTTAGAAACAGACTTCATGCTACTATTAAGCATGCCTGCATTCCTGCTTTCCGTCCACCATTGACCCCTGAACACATGATGTTTTCACATGTGCGTGAAGTTAGCAGCCAGTTGCCAGTAGCCGATTCAAAGTTTTGAATCGGGAATTGGCAAATGGCAGCTAACTTCACAACCTAGCTAACAATTCGATTTTTTCTATCAAATCGGCAAATGCGAACTGGCAGCCAGCAGCCAATTCAAATTTTAATATAGGATCGAATTGGCAACTGCGAACTAGAAGCCAGATGCCAATTCGATGTTCCTAGTGGACACGAATTGGCAACTGGCAACTGGCAGCCAGCAGCCGATTCAATTTTTTCTCAGAAAAATCGAATTGGCAACTGGCAACTGGCAGCCAGCAGCCGATTCAATTTTTTCTCAGAAAAATCGAATTGGCAACTGGCAGCCAGCAGCCGATTCAAAAAATCTTCTCAAAAAAATATTTTAACTCAGCAAAATCGAATTGGCAACTGGCAACTGGCAGCCAGCAGCTGATTCAAATTTTTCTCAAAAAAATATTTTAACTCAGAAAAATCGAATTGGCAACTGGCGACTGGCAGCCAGCAGCCGATTCAAATTTTTCTCAAAAAAATATTTTAACTCAGAAAAATCGAATTGGTATCTGGCAACTGGCAGCTAGCAGCCGATCCAAATTTTTCTGAAAAAATATTTCAACTCAGAAAAATCGAATTGGCAATTGCGAACCGGCAGCCAGCAGCCGATTGAATTTTTTTCCGTAGGATCGAATTGGCAACTGGCGAACCGGCAGCTAGCTGCCAATTCGAATTTCATGATAACTTGCCAACAGTAATCCGTTGGTTGGCGGTATGATACGTTACGACATTCTACATCGCACGATATACTAGTAGGTTGGACCTACTGTAAAAAAGGTTAAGTTTTTGTATATTATAGTGTCACCATTGAAAGGGCCAGCCAATTTGACTGATAAGACACCTATATTTCGTGCGCACAGTTCCTCCCGAACCCCTTCTCATATTGCCGGGCGCCTGGCAGAGATGGGCCTACGGTAACCATTCTTTAACTATCTGGCGGCTCAACAACCGACCGCATTAATTCAAACCCAGCTTTCGTCGGGATTCGAACCTTCGATCTCCCGCTTCCACGGCGGGCGCCTTAACCACTTACATAGGTAACAACTGCCTTGTTTGTGTGTGTTTATTAAAATATTCATGTTGTACGGATTAAACCCTTGACTTCTGTGCATTTTTGCGCACAATTATATTTGTTCTAAAACCGATAAAACCTATGTTTTGCAAGTAGCGCTAGTGCGAAATTGAAAATTGGAACGTTTGTATTGACAAATCGCAAGTTATATATAACCCTGTTAAAACTCATATAATAAAAGCATACAAACTAAGTCAACACATATAATATTTGCATGAAAGCAGTCGATCGGAAGAAACTGGAATTCTTCGAATGTGATTGTGTCGTACTGCTGTCGCCAGGCAATTCCGTTGCCATTATTCTACAATGACAAGGCTAAAAGAGCGATATAATGTCACTGGGACGATAAAGCATCGCCCTCACAAAGGGAGACCCCGAATATAACTCGTAGACAAGGCGGAACTATGCGCATGCACAATCGTAGGAATCGGTTCCGGTCAGCCACAACCACAGTTAGGATGATGATACGAGTACAATGTCGAGTAAATTGACAAATTATTTGAAAAATGTAACTCTGTTTTCTAAATATCGTATTTTAATTTTGATTCATGTTTTGTTTCACTCTTCATTGCAGACGATAACGATACATTTCACAGTCGTTTCATGTTCAGCCGATAAATGTCGCAACTCATGCATATCTTTACCAGCAGTATCACAAACAATGAATAAACGCATATTTTTATTTGTACGTGACACTAGTTGCATGTGTAGCAGTTGAGTCGGTTTCAGGCAAAACTGTGCTCCTGTCCCTAATCGAATTCATAAACGTGCGTGTCTTGGCGGTCGGATCCGCGCACACGCACCTCTACCGTGGAACGTTGTTGTACCTCACCGGACCCTCATTCAAGAGTAGAACATGATCCCATCGATGAACCGACTAGTGCATTCGTGTTAAGGGTTCAACAACAGGCATTAAATGTGACAAATGTGTGAACTAAGAAATTTATTATATCATGTTGTTCGGTTTTGTTTTGTTTACTTATTCCTTGCCAAGAACAGAACAAGAATAGTAGCAGTACTTTGATTTGTTTCCACCACAAACGGATAATGCATATGCTTTCCGTTTTTTTGGACTTTTTCATTGATTTGTATTATGTCTTTGCCACGGCGTTTTATCACGATATTGGTACGGTAGAGCCACGTACCTTCCCCGGTATTGCCCCGGTTATATCCCCGGATTTTGATATCGCTTTCGGTACCTCCTGGTTGTATAAAAAAAATTAAAACAACCAAGGCTGTCAGCCGGTTTATCACGGTCTATCACGGATCGTCCCGGTTGATCCCAGATTTAACAGTCATGGTGCTGCTGCGGTTGTCTACCCGGTTAGACACACCCCCTCGGATTAAAAACAGGGACTCGTCGAGGATGCCAAAACCAGGACTGTGAGAATGGGACCTAAGCGGTTCATCACTGTTTATCACGGATCACCCCGGTTGATCCCGGATGCTCACGACGACGCAAGGCTTGTCGCCCCGGTAAGAAACGGTATCCCTGAATTTGCCAAACTGAGACGAGAAGAACGGGATTTAAAGTTACTTTCGAACTTATCTGGAATTTTCGTAATGTCGTAGTAATTTTCACGGTACCGAAATGTTCGAGAGTCGTCTGTACTTGTAAGTATCGCTGTACATCTTGGCTATATACGTACCACCTTTTTAAATGTGATATTCGACGGCTTATGTTGGTTGCTCAATACCAATTATACTTGTTCTTTAGTATTAGCCACAAATGTTATAGTCTCATGGTTGCCACCCCGACACTTAAAAAAATAAGTACATGTATAAAACATTTGAGCTTCAAAATAATCAAATACAAAAATATGTCATGCATTTTCTGAGAAAGATCTGACGATCATAAAAATGACTCAATTTCATGCTTTTTGGCATTCACAACTGTTGGATATTTTAAGCGAATGTGGCGTGAAGTACATACAAGGGAACATTTTATCAATACAGTTAACGGCTTCTTGACGCTTACGACGGTCCAAAATTTCCCGCAGTATTTTGTTCTTAAAATAGTAATGTTTTTTCCAATGTCATTCTTGGTATTTTATCAAAATACCAATATAAAATTTTTAATTAAATGTCATCCAATGTTTTTTCAATGTCAAACTATTGAAATGCAGACGTATTTGAGATTCGACCAATTTTAACGATTATGGGGTGAATTGAACAGAAGGGACTTCTAGTCGAAAGTTTTATTCCGCGTAAATCGGCTTCTTTTCGCGTACGTCAAGGCTTTAAAATTGTCCGCTGCATTTTTTTCTTAAAAAGTAATGTTTCTTCGCATGTCGGTCTAGATATTTTAAATACTAATTTCAAACTTCAATTAAATGACGTCCCATAGTTTTTGAATGTCAAAGTACACATTTTTGAGATTCGACCATTTTAGCGATTGTGGGGTGAACAGAACACAAGGGAACTTCTGGTCGAACGAGATACCTTGCGTAAATCGGCTTCTTTTCGTTTACCACAAGGCTTCAAAATTCTCCGCTGCTTCTTTTCTCTAAAAGTAATGTTTATTCGCATGTCAATCTTGATGTTTAATTAAAATACCAATATTAAATTTCAATTAAAAAACATCCCTTAGTTTTTTAATGTCAAATGATTGATATGCACACATTGTTTGGATTCGACCGTTTAAGTGATTGTGGGGTGAATTTAACACAAGGGAACTTCTGATCGAAAGAACCACCCTGCGTAAATCGGCTTCTTTTCGCTTATGACAAGGCTTCAAACTTTTCTGCTGCCTTTTTTCTTAAAACGTAATGTTTCTTCTCATGTCGTTGGTCTAGATATTTTAAATACTAATAACGACTTCCCATAGTTTTTGAATGTCAAATGATTGACATGCACACAATTTTGAGATTCGACCATTTTAACAATTGTGGGGTGAACAGAACACAAGGGAACTTCTGCTCGAAAGAGATACCCTGCGTAAATCCGCTTCTTTTCGTTTACCACAAGGCTTCACATTTTCTGGCTGCCAGTTGCCAATTCGATTTTTCTGAGTTAAAATATTTTTTATAAAAATTTGAATCGGCTGCTGGCTGCCAGTTGCCATATGCCAATTCGATTTATCTGAGTTAAAATATGTTTGAGAAAAATTTGAATCGGCTGCTGGCTGCCAGTTGCCAGTTGTCAATTCGATTTATCTGAGTTAAAGTATTTTTTTGAGAAAAATTTGAATCGGCTGCTGGCTGCCAGTTGCCAGTTGCCAATTCGAATTTTCTGAGAAAAATTTCAATCGGGTTCTGGCTGCCAGTTACCAGTTGCTAATTCGATTTTTCTGAGTTAAAATATTGTTTTGAGAAAAATTTGAATCGGCTGCTGGGTGACAGTTGCCAGTTGCCAATTCGTGTCCACTAGGAACATCGAATTGGCAGCTGGCTTCCAGTTCGCAGTTGCCAATTCGATCCTATATTAAAATTTGAATTGGCTGCTGGCTGCCAGTTCGCAGTTGCCGATTCGATTGAAAAATTCGAATTGTCAGCTAGGTTGTGAAGTTAGCTGCCATTTGCCAATTCCCGATTCAAAACTTCGACTCGGCTACTGGCAACTGGCAACTGGCTGCTAACTTCACGCACATTACTTTCTTAGATGAACTCTTCAGTGCTTTTTTATATGAACGCGAGTTTGCTTGTGATATGATCATACATATGGTATATTACAATAGTAGAAAAATCTTTAGGGTATCTCGGTAGATCTTAAATTTATTGTTCTTTGTGCGATCCGACTGCAGCCGCATGGTGCCTCAGCAGATCTTGATTATTGAAATTTATTAGTAGATTATCGAAACATGAAATCGGTTTGTTTTCTTTTTGTATAGTTTTTCATGAGCGAGTCTTAAAATAAATGAAACGTCGATCAATACTATTTTTCAATGCAAAATATTTTAAATAGTTAAAAATAAATACACTAAACAGGAGTTTGTTGCTAAACTGTAATATGAACGTTATGAAACCAAGCAGTGTAAATTTCGTCTGCTTAACCAGGTACTGTACAGCGACATTGTATCAACCCTCAAAAACCATAAGTCATTTTACAGCGCGTAGGAATTTATTCGCACAAAACATTAACTCACAGAAGAAACATTCCAAAATTTCTCGCAATACAAAGAAAAAAAATTCAATTGCTAGGGACGAATGTTCTTAAAATGCTTGAAAATTATGATTTTGTTTAGATTGGCTGGAACTCGGATGAATTGGTTGTGGAGAAATTACTTGGGTAAAATTGTAGTGATTTCTAAAGTTGGTATATAACAATACTTGGGGGAAATCCCTCAAGTAATAAAATACAATGAGGACCGCTGACAAAATGGCAGACATCCAGACAGCTCATAGACTTTGCAAGGCTGATACAGCTATCGCACTTGTTGCACAGACAACGTTAGGGCTACCTTGCCACGCAAGTAACATGGTAATGGTATAACATGTCGACACGACAAGGCTTCACCGACCCAGCTATAACCGAGCGAGACTTCTTATGGTGATTGCTAACATGATTCAAGTGTACATGACTTAATAATTCATACTTGTACAAACAAAAATGTCTTACCAACAATTGTCTTCATGATTCAGAAATGGAATAAAATACTGCGTTTGCGTTTCACTGCGTATGTGTTTAGCTTAGTATGTGTTTCACTGCGTATGTGTTTAGCTCAGTATTTCACTGCGTATGTGTTTAGCTTAGTATGCGTTTCATTGAGTATGCGGTTCCTTATATATTCTGTTGATGAGAGCTAAACACCTGTACGTCCTATATAAAACGTATGTTATCTATTCTCTTGGATGGTATACGTATTACTTTGTTTGTGTCCTTGGATCCCCTTTTGATACAAGTTTGTCACGAAATGAAGCTCGGTCAATATGTATATTTACAATTCGGTGCATTTTGGTCAGGTGTTAACAAACAACGACAAAATAAGAACACCATTATATTCCTTTGATATACATACTTACAGTATTTATGAATGACTTTTTAATGCAGCGGAATGCATGATGCCATTTAGCACCGAACAGGTTTATTGATATACGGCATATGACAAATTACATGTATAACAAAACAGGAACGTCAGCTGTGAATACAATTTACGGCCAACACGTTCAGAACCTTGATAAAATCACAGGTAACTGTATTATTGAAGAATAAAAAAAAATGAAACAATGTAAAATGCATATACATCTTTAATGGGGTTAGGGATAACGTGACCCTGGTGTATCCCCTAAAGTAAAAATCATGGACAAAGTACGGTGTCCCGTTCCCACCAATCGTAACTTCGCCTTTCCAATGGGGCGACGATACGACAACGCGAGAATAATGTCACATTTTAGACCTTCAGAAATCTTATACAAACACGAAATGTTGGCGATAAGTATCGACCAAGCTGTGTACCAATATCACGCGTTACTGAGCATGATCCTAGAACAGACCACGATGACCACACTCCGTGTACGTGTACTGTAATAGTTGAATCACGCGTTGTTATAAGACTGTGGTATTACACGTATATATCGCGATATACTGGACATAAACAGAACCGGTGCAATTAAATCCGTGTAAAACATCCAGTCAGGAAATGCATCAAATCCGTCTTTTTGAAGAATGTGATTGTTGACAACTAGCGGCTCACTTATATACATATATAATGTAAGAACTGACCACTTTTCGGATTCCAACATTCAAACTTTCGCTTCCATGGCAACCGTACCAAGTTGGACTCGGACCTATATAGTAGAACCATGCACCGTCATCAGGTACTGAACACGTGACATATGCTGTATTACCGATACACCAAGTTTGCATGACATTATAACATGAAAAATATGCAATGCACAAGAAACAGCATAAAAGATAAAATCACATTTATTCCCTGGTAGGTGTCTTCTTAGTGATACCTAGTTGGTTTCACATGCTCTTGATATAGCTTACATCATTCATGCTCATTTTTGAAATCAATGATACGTGAAATATTCAACCACATGTGACATTAACTCAATTTGCTTTATGTAAGAACATGTTGTAGATGCCTATTGGCTATATGTACATGTTGTAGATGCCTATTGGCCATATAAAGAAACATACAAACGAAACTTATTGAATAAGAAAATGAACAGTCGTTTCAAAACATAGACCTCCATGACAAACGGATTCTCCTAATCATGTTATTGAAGAAAAAGAAACACTGTACATTGGTCATTATGAGTATTTTCAATCACTACACTCCACTCACTTTTATTTAGAGGGAGCTCACCATCATGTTTATTAATATCAGATTTTCAGTCCGATGATGATTTTGCTTACTTGAACTTGAACATTGACAAATGACGACGATGCGCATAATTCTTCAAATCAATCTAATAAGCATGTCAGTACAGTCCAGCATGCAGTCCGACAGGAAAATATTAGATAGTTCTGTACAGGGGCGTAGCTAGAGGTAATTCAATGTGTACGCAATAAGGCTAGGGTGGTCTGGAAAAAAATGTTCTCTAAAACGTCTCTGGTGCGTTCTGGCGTGTTTTTTGCATCATCATTGACAATATTTTTACTTATAAAATTAGGGTTTTTTGTTTGCATAGAGATTTTTAAAAGCGTTTCTAAGAAGTGCTGAAAATACTAAAGATTACCCCCCTTAGGGCTTAGGCATCAGTTTTTATTGCATTTTTCGAACATTTATTTTTCCACTTTTTGAGAAGAATGTGTACGCAGATGCGTATTCTGCGTACAGGTAGCTACGCGCCTGATGTATATTGTGGTTGTGGCATTCATCAAATACAATAGTCTAGAACGTTTGTACACATTGATGATTCAATATAAATCTGTATTTACAGCGCCCATTGTGTTGGTAAAAAGCGTTTACTTCCGGGTTAAAGCCTGTTTCACATCAATAAAAACGGGACAAAACACATATTGTTCATTAACCAGGCGCACTAGCGATTGTTAAATGGACCATGAGTTACCTAGTCGTGTTTGTTGATAATGTTGTATAGTAGACATTACTGTTTGAAGTGTACTTAAAAGGGCAAAGTTAACATTTTTTATTTCCGAAATTTGTATATTGTGGTTGTGGCATTCATTAAATACACTAGTCTATAACGTTAGTACACATTGATGAGGCTAAAACTTGCTTCACGAAACAGCCCAGTCGAAAAGGCCTATTGTATAGTTCAATTTTGAACCCTGAGCCATGACCCATCCGACCAGTCCATTTTGGCGGATAGACTATGATTTATTACGATTGGAGGTCAGTATTTAATGATATGATTCTTACAGATATCTGTTTGTAATCGTTTTGTGCAGTCGGTTACGTTCAGAATTCATAACCCACAAACCGGTGGTTCGAATCTCCAATTTGCTAATTTTTTAACATTCATTGTTATATGTTATTTAAAGAGATTATAAGTTATATAAGTTAATTAAAGATTTTTGTAATTTTTAAATTTATCCATGAAAATGTGTAGATTCAATATGTTTTCATTTTCCCCTTATTTCGATCGTTTGTGTTTTCCGAGCTTACTGACAATATTTATTTTTATTACGTTGATTAGAAGTCATAACGTTCTACAATAAACATGTACATTTAACAGCTATGGTTTGTCACATATACTAGTATTACACGGATTTTGCAAGTTGAGTGCATTTAAAAATAAAATAATAAAAATAAAAACTATTTTTGTGGGATTCGAAATTGTCACGGTCTGACAAAAGTAACTTTCCTGTGATCTTCACAGATCTATACCATAGATCTACTACATTAAACAACAAACACTTTATGACTTATTATATAGTATAATTGTAATAAGCACTTGGGCAAGCTAGCTTACTTTCTATTATCAATACATTCATCATTCTATCAGCAACAGTTCATCTCATAAATATGCATACACATTAATATACCAACATCATCTTATATAAATAAAGTACATGTAACAGATTTATAGCACATAACACGCATCTTTCCCCATTTTTATGAACTAAAAATTATACGTCTTGTAAGCTCTAAGTGCCCAAAGCTGAATGACCACATACCTTCAATCACTGCGCACGACAACTCGTGCGCTATGGTTACCAACATAGCAAGTCCTGATTCGTGCAATCAGAAGATCTTAACCAATCACAGGAAAGCATTTTCCGTCTTATGCGCTTCGCTTAACCGACAGAAAATAAATTTCCTGTGATCTTCACAGATCTATACCATAGATCTACTACATTAAACAACAAACACTTTATAACTTATTATATAGTATAATTGTAAAAAGCACTTGGGCAAGCTGAACCTCAAAGAACGGGAAAACCATACGAGCGTGCTATAAACAGTAACAATCAAATACTAAAATCGATTTTTAAATTGTTCATTGTGAAACATCATAATAAAAGACATTTCACATAACCACCGTATGCATATTCATAGCAACACTTGTTGTGTCTCTTAAATTCGCATTGTCATGTGTAAATTATGAAACATCAAGAATCAACATGTACAAAAGTTAATATTGTTTTAAATTGTTTCACTTTCGAAGTTGAATACAATATCTGAACGTATAGAGTTTCAGCACATTAATCATTGGTTAGTTCGCAGCATTCACAAAAGGTTCTTCATAGAAAACCGATGTAAAAAGTAACGTACACATTGATCACTAACACTGAATCTCGGGGGTTTTCATATCAAACAAAACACGTATCCATTTGATTTCCGTGGGTTGTTTTGGGGTTTCGTATTGTGTAGTATTTTTGAGAAAAAAGAAAAATAAAGCCTTTTAGATTTTACAGAACAGAACAGAACAGAACAGAACATATACTTTATTAACTTGTACAACATGTACATCGTTATAACATATTTACAAACACATATATACACAAAACATACATGATTAAACACTACACAATTACATAAATACACATTTCAATTTTTTTTTTTTTTTTGAGGATGAGCATACTTTAATATATCATATAAGTTCAATTTTGACTACAATATTTTGTTACCTATTAATTAAGTTATTTCTACGGTTGAAGGAAAGTTTAATGAATTTACTCAACTTGAGAACAGTTCTCTTATCATTACACTTTAATAATTCAATTAGTTTAAACATACATGGCCTTTGGTAAAAATACTTATTTATATAAATTCGACGAAGATCATTAAAACATGGACATTTACAAAGAAAGTGTAGTTCATCGTCTATATCATTAGTATCACAATAAATACAAAAACGTTCGTTCCTTGGTATCCTATTTGCTCCATATCGACCTGTTTGTACTCTTAAGGAATGTGATGAAACTCTAAAACGTGCAAGACAATATCTCAAATCAGCAGGTATTACATCGAGATACTTTTCATAGCAAATTCTTCTTTAACATGATCATATAATAGTAACATTGAATTAGCAGATTTTTTAGTATACCATTCTTGCAAAAAACAATCGAGACACCTTTGTTTAAACAAAATTATAAAGTTATTTGCATTTACACTCAATGGATCATCAAATACATAATTGAATCCATGATCAGATAACAACTGTTTAACATTAGACACCCAGTTTCTCTTGCCATTGATACAATCTACATGTGACACATTATATACATTTTTTATAATAATATTATCTGTATTGATTACTTTAAACCAATATTTAATTATACGTACAAATCTAGATACATACAATGGATACCTCCCTAATTCTCCATATACTGCTGCATTTGATGTGTTCATTTTTACATTAAGAATTTTCTTTAAAAATTTAAGGTGTATTCTCTCAATTTCTTTTGACTTACCAAAACCCCAAATTTCTGATGAATAACTCAGTATAGATCCGACAAACGAATCAAATAGCTGACAAAGAATTTTTGGTTTCATCATGAATTTTCTACAATTAATAAAAAGAACATTTAATGCTTTTAAGGCTTTACCCGTCAGCTGCTGCTGATTCAAAGAAAAATTGCCAGTATAATTAAAGACAGTACCTAGGTATGTAAAATCGTTAACAACGTCTAATTTGTTTCCATTATACATAAAACATTCATTTTCAAACAAACCTCCCCGTTTTCTAAACACCATAGCTTTAGTTTTCTGTACATTCGCTTCTAAACTCCACTCTGTTCAATAATTATTTAATAATTCTAAACTCGCATTTATTTCGTCAGGTGACTTTCCAAGAATCACCATATCATCTGCAAACAATAATAGGATAAGGACAATGTCATCAAAACTAAGACCACAATCTATATTATTTTGCAAATACAACTCTAAATCTTCTATAAATAACGAGAACAATACTGGTGATATTACCTCCCCTTGTCGCAACCCCACTGCATATTCAAAGAAGTCGGAATACGTATTACATGATCTTACACACGATTTAACCTTTTCATACATGTCTTTTATTATTCGCAAACTTTACCATCAATTCCAACTTTGTACAATTTCATCCATAATGCATTTCTATATATGCAGTCGTATGCCATTTTTAAATCGACAAACACACAATACAATCTCTTATTATCATTTATATACTTTTGAACAATATTTAGTAATACAAAAAGTGCGTCGACAGTAGACTGACCTATTCTAAAACCAAACTGTGCATCTGAAATCGCATTGTTTTGTTCGCAAAAATCAACAATTCGTTTATTTAACACCGTAGTGAATAATTTAGACATGCAACTTACAAGAGTTATCCCCCTATAATTCTTTACATTATTTGTATCCCCCTTTTTATGTATTGGAACAATCAAACCCTCAGTCCATGATTTTGGAAAATATCCGCTATTCAAAATTGCGTTAAAGATATCACACATATGCGCTGACAGGATATCCATAGATTCCATGAAATATTCATTCAATAGAAAATCGTTACCACATGATTTATCTCTTTTCAATGTTTTAACAGCTCGTAAAATTTCATCGACAGTAATAGTCGCATTCAGGTTGTAATCATTACCTTCATCAAAATTTTCGTTAAAATCATGATTTTCTACGAATTGCTCTGCTTCAGGATTCTCGTTTCTAAAAATATCCTTACTTATATCTGAAAAATGCTTGAAAAAAGCATCAAGTTTAATTCCATTATCCTCGCGATTCGATTTCTTTTTAAAATGTTTCCAAAATTCTTTAGGCTTTGAAAATTTGAGTTTTTCTAAATTTAACAATTGTTCTTTTTCGTACGCTCTACGTTTTTTCTTCACCATGACTTTATATTCAGACTTCATCGTACAAAACATGTTTCTACTATAATCAGATTTACATCTCTTAAATATACGCTGAGCATCCATGTATCGTTGCTTGGCATGTACACACTCATGGTCAAACCAGACTTTATCATTTACCGGATTATCAATAAAACATGATGACGTTTTCTTGTTAACAATTCGAGCAAACAACGGATCTGCAATTTCACGTACAATATCAGTAAATCCAGAAACTACCGTATTAATGGAAACTCTATCGGACACATCAATATTGTTTACCAAATGGTTAAGACTCGGTAATTTACCAATCAAGCCTGACCTAAAATCATTTTTACATAGATCATTCCATTTGTATTTTACGTAGCTCGTATCATGATTACTAGAAAGTAATGATTTACAATCCAATGACATAGAAATAGGACAGTGATCACTCCATTCATTAAAATCATGGACCATAAAACTGTTGATATAAGAAAAATCGCGTTCCCTTGCCAATAAATAGTCTATTACGGACGCCCCTTGCCTTGAAGCGTATGTAAATGACCCACATCCAAAATCATGACTTAGTCTACCGTTTACAATACGAAAGCACGTGGATTTGCAAAGATCAAGCAATTTTACACCAAAACCGTTACATGACTTATCACAAGAGGCCCTGACAAGGGGTACGTCGGGAACATAGTCAACACTGTCCACCAAATCAATATTTCTATCAAATACAATAAAATCATCTCTTGTACCAACACGGCTGTTCCAGTCACCAAATAAATAGACAATACCTTCATTTTCATATTCATAAATATCGTTCTGAACAACATCAAATAAGTCTACATTATGCATAGTATAAGCAGGCGACCCGTCCGGCCATATATAAACACCACATATAAATACATCATGTATAGTATGAAAAAATGCTTTATCTACTTTTAACCAGATTATAGAATCATAATTATTTCGTATGACAGAAACACCATCTTTAATACACTCTTTAATATATACAATCACACCACCACTGCATCGTTTCGCCTTACGATGCTGAAATTTCCTGTAAAAATTATGTGACACATAGTTATCAATATCAACTGAACTATTACGATCGGTCCAAGTTTCAAACAAAAACACAATATCATTATTGGTGATTATATTAACAAAGTCTTGACATTCCTTCTTAGCACTGGTTAGTCCATTCACATTCCACGCTATGACATTCAGTTCACCCTCTTCGCACCACTAATTTTCGCCATTCTTTTGCGCTTTACCGTCAATATATAGGGTGTCGTATGACAACCACGCGTCATGACCATTATCCTTTGCCGCTTTCATTTTTGGAACCAGTTGTCTCCGCTTATTTACGACCTCTTTCGGAAATTGTTCATAAACAAAATATGGTGTATGCTCTAAAGCTTTCCACTGCTTTCTCACTAACTCTCTCTCTTTAAACAACGTGAATTTTGCCACTATCTTCCGTGTATAACCGTCTTGGGCCCCTAAGAACAAAGTTAGGAGTTCAATTTTCAACTCAAATCTTTATTTACTCATTTTCTTCTTATTTAACGCATGTTTTCAATACGTTTTGTGTGCATTGATATATAGGTTTTTAATTATTCTTTTGATCGTGGAGGTGGGAAGTAATTAAATCAAATGAATAAGACGTAATTATTGACTTTACTTTTTATTTAAATTAAAAAGTGATAAGGGGGAAACTGGTGTAATAATCACGTTCCATATATTTAACACGTGGCTAACTGATTCGTTGGTTTTGATGGTGTTTAATTGAAGTCGGCATATCTTTTACCATGTAAAAAACTGATAATTTCGAGAGAGGGACCACGGACGTATAATGTTTTTACATTTTGTTAACCTCATTTTTTCATGTAAACATGAAATGAGAGAATAAAAGGTATTTGATTTGATTTGATTTTTATAACATAATAATATATCACCTTTAATGTTTTAAAAACGATATTACAGAAAAATATAACTACATTATGCATTATTTAAACCTATCAATAAGGCTATTTCAGTCATAATACTAGCTACATTTGGTTCTAGACAAAACTACATCACAATATACCTGTACTTTCCCATTTCATGACTAATTATGAGTATATTAATAAGAGTATATTATATCTGTTTGAAAATAAACAAAAACACATACAAACTTTTACTAAAATGGCCTTCATGCATTGTTATGTTTAAAAAAATGGTTTTATTCAAAGGTATCACGTTACCATGGCTGTTTTCAAAATTCATATATTTTCCCATATGTGCGAGACTTAAGTTTTTCATAAATATAACTTTCCCCTATGTATAGCCTTTTTATTTAAACAATGTTTAAAAAAACATTAATAATACATTTATACTATTTCAATGAAAGTTTGTATGTGTTTCTACTTTTTAAACTTATAAAGCTAAGTCAGTATTCATATTTGTGACCGGGAAATAAAAAGCCGCAGAAGTGTAATCCCTTAATTGTTTTATTGCCCCTTATCAGTCTAATCCTGTCTGATCACTGCCTATCGATCTAGTTAAACAATAGGGTCATACATTCTGTCGCTTTATATATATGTATGTATAATTAGGGCTATTATCCACTCATGCGTGAAAAACACCATCGATATTTGGATAAAATTAGTAAAAACCTGTAAAAATATCTTCCATGAAGGCAGATATAGGAGATTGTATAAAATGTTGTATATTAGTATTGTACTAAGGCGGTTTAACTTTTTATATATTTGTTTGACTTATTATGAATACAAATATTCTGTTATGATTTGCCTATTTTCATTATATCGCAATAATTGTATAATTGATTGCAGCAGTTTATTGAACTTAAACTTATTTATTAACACAACCTTCTGTGTAAAACATTGCAAAATCTTTACGATAAAAGTTACGTAATCAAACTGAATTAAATAGACAAGAACGCATAAAAAAACAAGCATAATTTATATCGGGATTAAGAAAATATTTGATAATAAGTGAAGTCATCTTGTTGTTACTAAGATACTACCACACGCATACCAGAATTTATCCTATTCAATATAAAGGCTAAAACAGACAGCACTGTTTTCATTGCTAAACTAACAAACTATATTCGCACTCACTATAGATCAACCACGAGTTTTGAGCCGTGACGGGAGATTACACTATTTAGTCATGGTATGTGAATATACTGGTTGGGATACAATTAAAATGCGTTGATATATATTTTTGTATGACATGACAGTGTCAGTATCACTGGCTCAATCGGTAGAGAGCTTGATTTGCAGTCTAAGATATGCGGGTTCAAGTCCTGATAACTGCACTTTTTTCTCAACTACATAGTTTTGTTTCTTTTTTCATCAAGAACATGATGGCATTGTTTAAAAGTCATTTTATTATTATGACTTTTCAATCTACATGCAATGGATTTTCATGTTTCGCTGTTTTCATTTCTTTCCACGGACCCAGTAATAGTTTACCTTTTACTGGATCCAATACTTAAACGTGTGTCAAAGATTTTCGACTTTGTGTATTTGGCTACCCGTCAGTTGTGTCTGTCTCATAGTCGGATGATGCATTTGAATATATAGTTGGGACAGTTTATTGCAATATCTATCGCCAGTGTTTGTGTCCTGCTGGCAATACAAGTTCAATACACAGACTATTTTATATATAAAATCCTTGCAACATTTCTGTAAATATGAACCATGTTAAATATTCTTTATCATACGAGCATCTTCACCAGTAGTTTTACTAGTCGCAGCCAAAATTTTATAATTACGCGCGTTACTACGACTAAGGACACTTAATTTTGACTAATAAAGACTCATTTTTGACATTATTAAATAAATTCCAGGAAATGCATTACTTTCTTGTAATATTACTTGAGCAAGGGATTTGAAAAAAAAAATATAAAAAGCGACTCTACCAAGGATAGAACCTAGAAAAGTAAGTCTTATAGAACATCGCTTTATCCATTGGACCACGTATTCAGTTACTTAATGAAACAACTTATTTAACTTATATTGGTATTGCTTATATAAACCTACCCTTTTAGGGTGAATAAACTTTGCTGCATAAATTAGTCACGGCTCAAAAAACATGGTTGATCTATACCTATACTGGCAATGCTTGTAATCGTATGTGTAAACATAAACGACTACGTCACTGTCACCAGATCCTAACTGGATTATAGTTAAATTAACATGCCAAATTGAATTTAAATTTAGTAAACACCTTAACATAAGATCGAATTTATACCATGCCAAGTTAAAGTCAAATTTATAACAAATATTTTATAACTTATAAACAAATACGTAAACAAGCTTATCATTTCAGTGTCTACCGGTACACATATTATTAAGGCCTGCAAGCCTAAACAAAATATTCCATGACAAGGAATTATGGCATAAATGCCATTTATATGCATTAAGCTTATGTATTTATGATTTTTATAATATGAACTACTAACATTTCGACGGCATATATACCATGTCCACACATATTATCAAGGCTTGTCAGCCTAGACATACTATTCAATGTCTAGCAATTCTAAAGGCAGCCACGCCGTTTCATATCGTGCATTACTTGGTTAAAACTTGAAACAGTTCAAACGTAACCATATCAATGCTATCACTTATAATCTACCAAAACAAAATTGTTCCTCGCATCAGGTAATTCTTTTCTCAGAAAATTACTCAGTCAATGCTACCCGTACAACAACTGTTACCCACTTCGATCCGATCATACCGATCATACCGATCATACCGATTTTAACTTCACCATTTGTAGGTGTGCCAATAGCCAATAGCATTTTCGATAACTCTACCACCTTCTATTTCCAAAATTTAATTCAAAGTTGGTATATTACCAAACAACGGTCCTTACTAATACAAGAACTCTTGATTTGTCAGTTTTCTAAATTTACCTTTGTGTCCTCCCTTCATCTAAACAAGACTACATTTGTACGTTAGTTCCCATAGCGTATAAACAAAACCACTGTATGACTTATTGGGATACTATACATTTCAAAATTTATGACCCACCGCGAGCAAAAGCACCCGTGATTTCGATCACTGTATGACTTATTGAAACGTGAATAATTTCTACAAAGATCATGTACACCAACAATAGCTATCATTTCAACTGAGTTATCCATTAATTAACACGTACAGTTAATCTAAGTGCTCTAGCATGGAGCATGTGCTATTAACAATTCTCATTGTAAAATAAATGTATGCGGCACATTTGAATTTGCCAATCAGATATAATATAGATATGAAATACTCCAATACGTTCCATTGTTCTTTATCCCAGAATTAGAATTTGAAGCTACCCAACCAGTCTGGTTACATTTTCCAAGATTAATAATGCATTAGTTCTGTGATATACATTTTGGATTCTCATAATATGCATACCTAATACATTGCAACTGAATTATACATCGTACTAGTATTCTGTCAGCATGTCCGTGACTGACATTCTAATACAGTATAAACAATATACATATAGTTCAGTCAGGGTAATAATACAGTGACGCAGCGGTCGGGTCCATTATTACGGTGTAAAACCAATTATAAAGGCTTAAACAGACAGCCATAAAATTATATTCAATGCTAAACCAACACACTATATTCGCACTACCTATTCAGACCTTGGTTCCAATCTTCTGTGTACACAAACGGATCCCTCACTGTCACCAGATTCTAACTGGGTTTTACAGTGGAATATCTTGGCGTACCATCCACAAAAGCCTAAATAATCAATTTTAGGTCGAAATTTTTTAACAAATATATTATCTTTTCGATTATCAAATCAATTGGGTAGAACATAAATAAGTATGACATTTGTATTTTCCTACCATCAATGTTTACATAGTTTACCAAAATCTACTTTCCACGTGCAGCACCTGTTATAAAGTATCAATAGCAGTTATAAAACATTATGTCATATTTAGCCAACATTTCTGTATTTTTATGTACAAAGCTAGTAAATATTTCCATTTTAAACCCATACGGATGACAGAGATTATGATAGTATTCATATCTATACTTGGTCGCAACTTATCTAAAAAGATTTTAAATGCAAACATTTCTTACAATTAAGTAAAAAGCCAATCAATCTAGATGTGTAAAACTACCGAGACTTTAAACAGATTTCATTGCACGAAATATTCGTGCGTTAATCAATACCATAACTATCAAAACAATAAAACACGTAAAATACTCATCTTCCATTCTGCAGTGCGTGTGTTTATTCATCTACATCGACTCGTTCTGCTTATGGAAATCGTCCAACACGCCCATGCAAAACTCTCGCCATACGAAGTGGTTTCTTGTCCACGTCTCATGGTAGGCATGCAATATCTGGCCCGAACGGGTTCTTCTGTAGAATTCTCCCCAACAGGATAAATGGAACGTTTGCACTGTCAGCACTCCATAGTCAAGTGCGTAGCTGTTCGTCAAACTGGCTGACTAAGACAGTCTCGAATTTCAACTGAATCGTCCATAATGTTAATCGAAACACTATTTTTACTGAGTCCAATTGTTCTAACACTAAACGTAACGTCTGCTGAATAATGCGTTAGGTGTGGTCTCACTATCCACGAAAAATTATACGTCGTGTAAGCTCTAAGTGCCCAAAGCTGAATGACCACATACCTTCAATCACTGCGCACGACAACTCGTGCGCTATGGTTACCAACATAGCAAGTCCTGATTCGTGCAATCAGAAGATCTTAACCAATCACAGGAAAGCATTTTCCGTCTTATGCGCTTCGCTTAACCGACAGAAAATAAATTTACTATGTATCAAGCGCTTTACCGTCACGACCATTCAGACACACGAAATAATTGGCCTTAATTGTATTACTTATATGACTGGTCAAACCTATACAAACCTACATCGATTAATGGTTGAAACCTTAAAGTGCAGTCACGGCTCAATGCTCGAAATCGAACTATACATATGTATATCCTTGGATTTCTACTGCATTCATCTAATTCTTTTGGTAAGATATATAGTTGATGTGGTACACATGGGACACATGTATACCCATTGTACTATTTAAAACGTTATTGCGAAATTAGCTGAATTTTAGAGTATGTCGAGGGGCAATTATGCATTTTACTTTGCATATATAAACATGACATGAAATATCAACCATTCCATAATCATCTTAAACCACGAAATTGCTAGAAATGCAATCACCACGAAAATACGATGGTTTTACAGTACCAGGAATCGAATAAAATAGAATCGAATGCTTGCTTGCCTGCCTGCCTGCCTGCCTGCCTGCCTGCCTGCCTGCCTGCCTGCCTGCCTGCCTGCCTGCCTGCCTGCCTGCCTGCCTGCCTGCCTGCCTGCCTGCCTGCCTGCCTGCCTGCCTGCCTGCCTGCCTGCCTGCCTGCCTGCCTGCCTGCCTGCCTGCCTGCCTGCCTGCCTGCCTGCCTGCCTGCCTGCCTGCCTGCCTGCCTGCCTGCCTGCCTGCCTGCCTGCCTGCCTGCCTGCCTGCCTGCCTGCCTGCCTGCCTGCCTGCCTGCCTGCCTGCCTGCCTGCCTGCCTGCCTGCCTGCCTGCCTGCCTGCCTGCCTGCCTGCCTGCCTGCCTGCCTGCCTGCCTGCCTGCCTGCCTGCCTGCCTGCCTGCCTGCCTGCCTGCCTGCCTGCCTGCCTGCCTGCCTGCCTGCCTGCCTGCCTGCCTGCCTGCCTGCCTGCCTGCCTGCCTGCCTGCCTGCCTGCCTGCCTGCCTGCCTGCCTGCCTGCCTGCCTGCCTGCCTGCCTGCCTGCCTGCCTGCCTGCCTGCCTGAGTTATATTAAATGACATGTCGATCGATAACTCATTGTCTCAGTGTACATGCCATGTACAATTCAATTCAAATATTTATTTCCTTCTAAGTACAGTCTATTAAACACAATACGTACAAACCAAAACAATAGACAACAACTATACAAATATGTAGATACATGAATGCTATTTATAAACAGTCCTTAGAAATGATGCCGAGTATGATTAACGGCAAGTACATGATAGCTAATACAAGTAGAGTTATAAATGCATAATTTTTATATATATCCTTGGTATTATTGTCCTCGTCATACAAGTGTTCTACTTCAACTTATAAATCCTTACAGGAAGTTTGTCATCAAGTTGATATGTTCCGCGTATGTTATCTTGTTTCGATCTGAACACTCACTTTAACGTCCTGTTTTATGCACGCGCGATCAATATGTACATTTAGTTTGTGTTCAACATGGCCGAGAGAAAGTTTGAATCATACTGGAGTATTGCTTTACTTATAGGTAAGTTTTCACGGTTCTATGACAAATATTTCTATCTTAATCAATAGTACTTATCAGCACCGTATTGTGTCTTACATAAGTGTTTTTCAGCGATATGTTTTCCTAGTTTTGTTTAGTAATACAGCTCCGTTTACAAAGATTATAATACACTTTACAGTTACGCTCAAATTGTATTTTTTATCATTCTTTTACAACTGCAACTTGGTGACGGATATAGTTTGTGGGAGTTCATTAACTCAGTATTTATAGTATTGCAGCTATATGTACAATATTTTATAATTGTAAACAAAATATTAAGACTTTGAATTCGATCGTTTACTATTCTTTATTTATTCATAAATGCTTTGATAATACAGTACACCGCCGGTCTGTAAGTTTGAATGTAGTACATGCATATACACCATGCATGTAGAAAACTTACACATAGCGTAGTAATGTGTTATCAACCCTGATTCTCTTTTGATACTTGCTTAATTATTCTGAGAGCGAATAACTTATACTGTTCCACATTCTTTACCCAGGTGTATAAATCGCTGGCTTAGAATTAGAAGGTTGTAAGTACAAAAACAATATTTTGAGAAAACAAGAAAAAACTGTCTGAAAACTACTCTTTACTCATGGAAAAACAAGCTTTTTAAACTTCAGTTTGGTCAACATGACCACTGAACCGATTTTCGAAAAATAGGCTCATAAGAAGCGGTTCGTGATGCAGATTTCAAATATGCACGAGTCTTATAAGATTCTAATTCAAAGCCAGCGAAACGTGTACCTAAAACAAATGTATATGCTGTGACTGCGAACAGCACTGAGTGTAACAGCCGATGACTGCGAACAGCACCGGGTGTAACAGCCGATTTGAGACTCAATGACGAGTGGGTGGATGGGCGTAAATAACCTTATAGAGGATTTGTAAATAGATTTGTTCTTTAACTCAATGTAAAGTGACAAATTGCTGACCCAAAAAATGTCAAACTTTTGTCCATGGGGACCTCTCAATATCCACCAATCAATAGAAATAGCATATAGCCTCAAGAAAATGAAAAAAGATCAGGGGGTTGCGTATCATATAAGAAAAATTTGGTTCGTCAAACGCGGTGAACAGATTTTCTCACACGCGCGGACTGATTCGAAGTCCGTTAGCCACAACCCTACTTTCGCTTTCATATTTAAGCCAGAATATCAAAAATTTCTAATTAAACAGTTTCACTACACCACATACATGTGTACAAAGCATTTAAACCCAATTACATGATTATATATAATGCTGATTTGTCAACACATACACCATTTCCAGCCAAATCAAGTTTTTAAAAGGACTACTTGAGTGTATCTGATTTTGGTCCGCGTCGGCATTTGGTGGTTTGTTAACTTTAAACGGGTACTTGTTCTACTATACTTCAACTACATTGTATAAATTCACGCAAAACAGTGTAAGTATTTGTACTCCACATACTCAGTCTGTAATTTGTTTGTATACAGTAGTGTATCATATTACTGGTGATTATAGTTATGGGACATAAAACACATTTCCATAACATTGAGAAGTTCATCAAGTTGCTATAACCGCAATAGTGTGACTCACTTTCTTTCAGCGTCCTTTTATGGTGTGAAGTATCAAAATTAATGACATCATTATCAATTTCATGTATAGTTCACATATACACTCCCAACAGTGTTCTACTAGCGACAAGTTATATGTTCCGTGTGTTTATATGACCATTTTAGTGTGTGTGTTTTTACAATTTTAGTTGTATGCCCCACAGGTAAATGTATCATTGATAAAGAGTAAAGACAATTAACAAAACATTATCACTGATACAGTTACCTGTGGTATGCTCCTTATATTAACACAATATTTACGTAAAGACAATGACAAAACAAAATTACTTATTACCAAACATTTAGTCCATGGGCCAGTGGGGTGAACCCTCCCCCCCCCCCGCTAGGGAATTTCGGACACTATATTTTTCTGAAAGCCTATGATCAGTAGAGTATTTTTCCAAAGTCTGCACTTTGGCCGTTGGGGCGTTATGATTTTTTGGGGTAAAACGTTAAAAATATGAACGAAAGTGTGAATTTCTGGAATTGGTTAATTACTATCACATTTAGTAAGTTATTTTGTATTTAAACACTTTCATGGGTTGATATTAACTCACAATTTAAGTCTGCAAAATTTAAGTCCTGTGTGATTATGCGAAATGGGATATTTTTTGGGTAAAACATGAAAAAATACATGAAAAAGTGCAAATTTTGAGAATCGGTACACTTTAATGGCAGAATACAGTGTCAAAATGTTGAAAACAGCCGTTCTACTTTTTTACAAGTACATGTACTCACAATATGATTTTGAAATCTATTTCCATTTTTTACTTTGTTTGCAATGTATGTTATAGTTGGCATCAGTAATATATGAATGGATTGTGTTTAATTATACTTATTTTACAAGAGTGGGTGGGGTAAATATATATTCATTTTTTTCGAATGTTATTGTACAGCTATTCCTTGTGACACAATGGCTGTGCATCGTTGTTGTGTCAGGAATGGCTGTTCTTGGTGGTTGTGAGTATCCAAGATGACCAGGAATCTCTTGACATTGTAGTTGCCAGTACATATAGTGCAATAAAGGAGATACCACATGATAGTGCACATCCTATAATACCATGGAGTGTGTATCCAGTAGTACTGTCTGCTCATGGTGTGTGTGAGTACCCTACAGCACCAGAAATACATGTACCTAATGGTATTGGGTACCCTCTAATTGA
The DNA here is from genome assembly GCA_947247005.1 of Spisula solida. NCBI lineage: Eukaryota > Metazoa > Mollusca > Bivalvia > Venerida > Mactridae > Spisula > Spisula solida. The sequence goes on along the minus strand of OX365958.1, from coordinate 39,031,904 downwards.
TGCACCTAGTGGTTATGAGTAACAAATACAACCATGTATGCATGAACACGGTGGCTCTGGGTACCCATTAGGACTAGGAATGGATGTACCTAATAGTTATGAGTACCTAATAAGACTAGACGTTTATGTGCAAGGTGGTCGTGAATACATACATGGACTAGGAATGATTTACCCAGTGTTTATGATTGCCTAACAAGACCAGGAATGTTCTACTTAGGCACTAAGTAGTCAATAGGACGAGGAATGGGTGCTCCTAATGGTTGTCTGTACCCAACAAGACCAGTAATGTATGTACCTAGTGTTTGAGAGTGCTTACTTTGACCAGGCATGGTTGTACATGAAGTACATAACATAATACTAGTAGTGGCTATGCATACCAAACAAGACCATGAATGTATGTACATGTACTAGTAAATGATGGTAGTGAGTACCCAATAGGACCTATAACGGTTGTGTATTGTAGCTGCAAGTACTTTATCACACTACGTATGCATGTACATGGTGGTTACGGGTACCCACTTAGTCTAGGAATTTATGTATCCAGTGGTTATGAGTACCTAATAAAGTCAGGAATGTCTGTACATCGTGGTAATCATGATCCAATCAGATTAAAAATGACCGCACCTTAGGTGGTTGTTAGTACCTAATCTGTCTGCAATCGTCTGTACATTGTGGTTTGGAGTATCCAATAGGACAAGGAATGCATGGGACATGATAGTTGTGGGTACCCACTAGGACTTGAAATGTATGTACTTAGTCGAAACGAGTATCTAATTAGACCATGCTTCATGTACATGGGGTTAGTGATTACCCTATTTGAAAAACAATGGTCACAGCTGAGGGTTAGGCATGCTCACTGCTCAATTGTCAATAGGACAAGGAATGGGTGATCTTTACTCAATAAGACCAATAATGTATGTAACTAGTGGTTGAGAGATGTCTTAACATGATGATGTTCAGTATCTATCCGGAACAGGAATGTCTGTTAATCGTGGTTATTGGTACCCAATACGACCAGGAATGTATGTATATGCATGGTAGTCAGTACCCACAGGGACCAATAATGGCTGTGTATAGTGGCAGTGAGGACTCGATTATACCACTTATGCATGAACATAGTGGTTGTGAGTACCCACTAGGACTACGAATGTATGCATCTAGTGGTTATGTATCCCTGATAGGACCAGGACTGCCTGTAGATGGTGGTAGCAGTGACCAAATAGAACAGCATATGACCGCACCTAGTGGTTTTTAGTGCCCAACCCAGCCACAAATGTCTGTGCATTGTGGTGTTGTGTATTCAATAGGACCAGGCATGCATGTACATGGTAGTTTGGGTACCCACTATGACTAGGAATGTATGTATGAGTATCCAATAAGAACATCACAGTCTGTACACGGGGGTATTGATTACCCAATCGGACGACAAATGGTCGCACCTAGTAGTTGGTAGTTCCCAATCCGACAACTGATTTTGTACATGAAGGTTTCGAGTAGCACATATGTAATGAGTGGTCAATAAGGCCAAGCATGTAGCCACATGGCGCGCCTGAGTTGTCAATTGATGATCGGCAGTATCCAACAAGAATGTCTGAATTTAGTGGTTATGAGTATCCTATATGACCAGCAATACATGTACATGGTGGAAATGAGTACCCAATTGCACCTATTATGCCTGTACATGGTGGTTTTGAGTACCAAATAGGACCAGGAATGTCTGTATATGGAGGTTTAAGTCCCCACTATGACTGGGCATGTATGTACTTCAATAAGCAGTTACGAGTACCCAATTAGAACATGGTAAGTGTGACTACCCATTGAGACGAGGAATGAAGGTACCTACTAGTGGTTATGAGTACCCAGTCTGACCAGCAATATCTGTATAAGTATGGTGGTTTTGAATATCAAATATAACTAGGAATGGTATTGGCTATGCTATCAAATTAGACGACTAGGACTGTCTGTGCATGGTGGTAGTTAATACCCGATAGGACAACTGATGTCTGTATAGGGTCGTTTTTAGTACTAAATAGAACCAATATTGCATATTATGGTTGGTCGTATGTACCAATTAGGACTGTACTTAGTGGTTTAATAATAATTTACTCAATAGTACCAGAACTGCCTATATATGGTTAGAATATAATTTTGAATACCCATTAGGACTAGACATGTCCGTACCCGATGGTCGTAAGTTACAACTAGGACACCAATTCCCCAAAATCACACTTTCCATTTATGATTTTTGTAATTTTCACCCAAAGTATCTCATCCGGCAATATATATTTGAAATCTTAAACTGCATGCTACTACAAATCTATCACATTAATATTATTTAGTTACAAATTTTATTTCATAGGAATGGTTTTATTGTAATCTACAGATTCCTAATATTCCCACTTTTCGGTTTATATTTGTTGATGTTTTACCCCCCAAAAATATCACACTTCGCGTAATAACATGGCTTTAATTTTTTGCAGTCTGAAACTGCACTATAATATCTTTCAATTAGAGTAGTTTTTTTTATAAAAATAAAAAATAAATGCCAATGCAGTCCACAGATTCCAAAAATTTGCACTTTTCACTTATAATTTTTAGCGTTTTACCCCAAAAAAGCCATTTTGCACAATAGCAGCACTCTGATTTTTTCAGTCTAGATAGGACAAGTTTATATCTACCTGTTACAGGGATTTATTTTAAAATAAAATAATAAATAAGATTTTAGTTAACCAATTCCAAAAATTCGTACTTTTCGTTTATATTTTTTGACGTTTTACTCCAAAAAATCTTAACGCCCCAATGGCCAAAGTGCAGACTTTAGAAAAATACTCCAGGGACCATATGCTTTCAGAAAAATATAGTGACCAAAATTCCCTAGGGGGGGTCTATTGGTGGCTCATGAACTAATTGATATAAACACAGGTTTAAGACGATTTTGATGTTAAAAACAATATTCATGTATACAGGTACAAAGCAGTTAAAACACGCATTTAAACGCTTTTTTTGAGATTACCATCTTTTGCAGACATAATGTTTTTCTCTATTTCAATTTTCCCTGTACATGTATTTTTATATTTCATACAGTGTGTGTTTCAATGGTAACTGCCGACAAGGAAACATGCAATCGGAAAGTGTGGTGTGATGAATGTATAACTGCGCATCCTGACTGTGCATGGTGCAAAAGCATGGTAATATAAACCTTTGTAAATATTGCATACTAGTCTGTTTTTGCAGATTCTTGGCGGGATCGTAATATTCGCGCTGGTAGAACATCCGCGAGTAGTACTTCATTGATTTGATTAGCAATACGAGGGTTGTTCAAATAGGAATGCAAGTGACGCTATATCTGTCCATTCTCGTTCACCAGAGTATTCTTTACCTGTGATAGTCTGGGAACTTGACTAACCACTGGAGTATGAGGATGTATCTTTCTTGTATCAATGATATTTTTTTAAAAAGCTGTGGTATCGGAAGAAATCGGGAGAAATTATATATTCAACGCAAGACCCTTACAAAACAATTCAATACAAATTAAATTGGAGCACGGCACGGCACGGCACGGCACGGCACGGCACGGCACGGCACGGCACGGCACGGCACGGCACGGCTCAGCTCAGCTAAGCACAGCTAAGCACAGCGCAGCGCAGCGCAGCGCCGCGCAGCAAAGCAAAGCAAAGCAAAGCAAAGCAAAGCACAGCACAGCACAGCACAGCACAGCACAGCAAAGCAAAGCACAGCACAGCATAGCACAGCACAGCATAGTAAAATTCAATACAATACAATAAAAATTCAATTCAATAAAAATACGATACAATACAATACAGTACAGTCCGTTTAATCAGATCTGTCACTTGTTTACAAACATTGCAATATCATAACATTGTAGTTTTATTGTTTTAAATATTTTGATTGGAGAAAAAGGCAGTGAAAACCAATACCTTTTTCACTAAGCTACATACTATTACACAAAATATATATTAAAATAATACATAAATAAGAGAAGTTGGACTGTTTATATACTCAATGTTGTAAACAATTGACCGACCTAAATAATCCATTTATACATTCATATACAAAGTTCATCACACAAACAATGTAACAAGGCATCCGGTAAAATAATGTATATAAATGGTAAAGTTCGCTACTTTCAACCAAGGACACTTACTTTTAACGAGCAGTGTGTATCTTCAGGACTGTAATATCCTGTTATGGGTAGGATGTACATATGAATATAATTAAGTACGGAAGTTAACACGGAAATAGGGGAAACGAGTAGTTATAGAGGGAAGTAATAGGTGTGGTCAGCAAATTCACTGTTCAATATCAATCAATCCGTGAAATCCCCAATAAAGGTGGTACCGACACCTTCTATCTAACGATTGAATTAATTCCGAACCACCTCAAAATGACAGACTAATCCTCTGTAACGACATTTAAATTATAAGTGCAAAGTTCGCGGTTTTTCTACTATCATTGTATGGTTTTATGAATATGCTTATGTTTTCCTATATTGTTATTGTCATAAGAAAAATGTTTTGTATCATCGATAATGTCAATCATGTACTAAAGCCATATAAAAGCAGACAACGGTTCCTATTGATATCTAAAAACCGTTCCATGTCCTCGGATCCCTTCGTTACTCGAAGAGCCGTTATAAGTGCAATTATTTGGATCTAATCTACTGATTATATGCTTCAGAAATTTATTAGATAATAACGGATATGTGGCGTATATGAATTAAAACCTTTAACATACTAACTAAATATTGTGTATTGTAATTCAATAACAAATGAAACTTTCAGTACTGTCAATATGTGTTATTATTATATACTTCTGTATGAACGCTCATGTTAATGTGGTGGTGACAAAAGGATCACGAGAACAATTACAAACTCCGCCACAATAAGAATGATATGTCACCAGGCTTGTTTTCGAGGTACATGGTTGTCAAATGACACACCTTGTATTTTGTTCATTTCATCTAATTCTTGCATGAAATACACCAACATATTCATTTTAAGATTGCTATTACATTTTGTATATGACACAACTTTTAAAAAATGCATGATATGTTGTGTGTTCAATGGTCTTTTCTATTGACATTAGCAAAATGAAGACAGCCTATTGAACAAATTTACAAATGAACATGAAAAATAGTTACCCCTCCCGCTTGCAATAAAGTGAAATGAATTTTATGAAAAATATTTCAAAGTGTAGCTACCTCATATAACTAAATCATTTACTGCATATTTTACATAAGAAGATGCATTTGAACAACTGTAGTGACTTATTGTACTCCCTGATACTTTAAAATGTGCCGTTCCCCTCACACTTGTTATACATGCAAACAATAAACAGTTTTTAAAAAACAACTTTATGCACTATAATTATGTTTATTGTCATTCATTTACGCTTATGCGATCATTGGAACTCAATTAAAATTAATGTTTGTTCTTATTTAATAGAATTTTGAACGTTCGCACATGCGCACAAAATAGCTCGGTCCTCCTTAAGTCGATGAGCCAAACCCTGGGTAACAGAAATTCGAGACAACCTTATACTATTTTATGAAAATGAGTTCGCTAACAAACAGGCACGCATTGGGATCAGTACATGTAGCAACCATCACCATCGCTGAATTGAAACAAATTAACGGTTAACCTTGTTTAACAGTCAGGAAACAATTGCTGCACTAAGAAATTTTGCAAACCCTGCGGTCTACTCGTAAGTCATACTGTGACCTTAATCCGACTATATAATACTTTACTTATACATGTCTTGTTAGGATTTTTCTGGGACGCGATGCAGTACCGTGGAAGACCTGGAAGACAATATGTGTAACGAAATAACCCATCCAAACAACACAGCTACCTTAGTTAGGGTAAGTACTAGTAAAACAGTACATATATGGTCTTCTTTTTCCGTTAAATGGGTAGAAATACTGCCTAGTGCCCAGCGATGAAATCTTACAATAAAACAGTTGAATATGTATGTATATAGGTTAAAACTACGCACATGATGTGGTGATCTAGTGGCCGACTGGTATGGACATCACTGACTGCGTCTAGTTATGTCTGTGACCATTGCCGGAAGCTTGTTCCATTCAGATACATACGTTAGGAAGATTGAGATCCTGGTCTCTGGTCCTGGTCTCTGGTCCTTGTCTCTGGTCCTGGTCTCTGGTCCTGATCCCTGGTCCTGGTCTCTGATGCTGTTATCTACTTGAAGCGGTTAATTCCCCTTGTGCGTGAGTCTGCCCAGTGGAGCGGGTGCTCTGGTACCTCGACAAGTCCGTTACTGATCTTTAAAAGCATAGTACATGTAATTCTGGCCAGTTATTTTGTAGTCTTTGCCATCTAAGGTCAATGAACATCTGTGATAGTGTGTAATACTGTGTGGAAAAGCGTGCCGCCTTCCACTGGGGACTTGTTTCATGATATGAGCATATTGGGCTGTAACTGAATCCCAGATGGGGGATGGGTATTCAAGGATCGACCTCACCATCGATTTGTATGCTGCTGCCTTGACATTTGGCGTACAATATGTTAGGTTGTGTCGTATGAAGCCGAGTGTTTCGTTGACTCTGCTGTGTTGTTGATGTATTTGCTCAATATTGAACTTATTCTGAATAAACTTGTAAGCTTGTTTAACTGGTACAAGAACAATTGATTATCATATATCCGAGATGAACCGAGTGATTGATCACGTGGTTTATTAATCTGATGTTTCAGAACGACCCACTGAGAGATGGGAGTAAAACCAAGGATCCGATACAACTCTCCCCACAACATATACGCCTCAAGATGAAACCAGGTAACTATGCTATATGATGTAATACACAAAGGTTGAGGTGATCTAATTGATTTAGGTACTATACAAAATGCTGGCTGAGAATGAGAAGGTTGTAAGTGCTTCGTGAGTGCTACTTACGCCCTTATAAGACTCATATATATGTGCAATCTGCATCACAAGGCGCTTCTTATGAGTCTATTTTCATGCAAATCGGAACATGTAATTTTGACCAAGCTGAAGTTGAAAAGGCTTGTTTTTCCATAAGGAAACATTTGTTTTCAAACAGTTTCATCTTGTTTCCTCAAAATAGCGTTTTTGTACGTATCTATTTTACGACCTTCTCATTCTAAGCCAGCGATACTATGTGTAGATAAATAGCCTATTTCAGTCTCAGTGAAGCAATACCATGTGACTTTTGACTACAGTTTCAAGTAGAAATTTGTAAACATTGGAAAATAAAATAGCGTGAGTATTTTATTTCTTCATCCATTTCTATGAAATATTCGCAACGCTAAGGGGACACTTATTTGCTTTCCATGAAATATAAAATCTTTTTCAGCGGCTGTACAGTTTTGTCCATTACCTTGTGAAACCGTGGAACGTGTAGGCTTCACAAGGTAATGGAACAATCGGTAAAGCCGCTGAAAAAGATCTTATATTTCACGGAAAGCAAATGCTTTCCCCCATAGCGTGGCGTATAACTTACAGAAATCGATGAAGAAATAAAATACTTATGGCTATATTTGTGTTCCAATGATTTCAAAATTCTACTTGTAACTGTAGCCAAAAGCCACGTGGTATTGCTACCCTGAGTCTATTATAAACAGTATATGAACGAGTATTGTCCGGAAAGTTGTGACTGTGTCTACATCACAAAAAGTATATGAAATATATCAATAAGTACTAACCAATTGTATTTATTAAATTCATGTATTTGTCAGTATTATATATATTTAGAATGAGATACATTTTTGTAATTTAGCTTGATACCTTGTAAGGAAATAGTTACCTAGAAAACTGGTATTGATATATCTCGCTCGGATGATTACTTCGATATAAAGTAACCAATTACCGATGAAAATTGTTGAATGTACCATCACCTGTGCTCGAGATAGACCGGGTGCTGGTAATAATGATACTCGACTTAAAGGGATAAATTAATATACAATATTGGCAGTGACTTCGAGATTTGCTCGACATAGGCCGGATGCTCGTAACATCGATGATTGACTTTCGAGGTTTTACTGTATTTGGAAATACCTTGTATATTTATTGTTTATTTGGAAATACAGGGTGATTCATAATATCTGTCGCAGTTTCAAACTATTATAACTTTTCGTTCCTGTGCAAGATATGTACGAGGGGTAATCAATATATTCGTGGACTCTTCATCTAGCAATTATTGTCAGTTAGGCTCCAAAACAATGTATTATCATTTAGAGTAAGACCCTTTCGACAGAATGCACTTATTACACAATTTGATTCACCCAATGAGCGCGTGGCGTAGGCCGTCACGTGACGCCACTCTATGCGCTCCCGTTTTAAGCGTACATAGCTCCTTTTTGGACTCATATCTGGTCCCACATGGACGATCGTTTTACTTTTAAGACAGAAATAATTAATAAATAACCACCTCTCAAATGTAAGATGGAAAAAACAGAGTTTTGATACGTTATTGGACATAAGACTCTACAAAAGACGATTGGCTTAACGCGGTTGTATTATCACGATGGAGAAAATAGCACAACCTAGCAAGTTTGGGGCACAATTTCTAAATAACCCTTTGTAGCTGGATTCAAAGGTTTATATATTCGTAGTCAATACTGATCGCAGTTTTCGCCAGTAATATATGGTTAAGAAATATGCCTCTTATTTCACAGAAAATAGAGGAGAGTGTCCCTACCATGGTGATAATTATTCCGTTTTTCCTTATTTTATCAATGCATCTGCTTGACAGGGTGCCTACAATCGCATATACGATATAATCATATGTAGATCCTTAATATGTGGCGCAAAGAACCCCCCTACATTTTGGTTATGTCATCTTTGAGATATCAGAAGGATTTTCCAAGATTGACGTAATTTTTACTGACATGCCGTTTCTCTGTGATTATGTATTGTCCGACATGCTCGACGTCGCGTGCTGCACACGGGTCACGATAAGTGACGTCATCAGGTACATTGTGACGTCACGATAAAATAAATTAATTAAAACGCTAGATAATTAATAGATCTGCATGACCTGGTAATTTCATTACTCTAGGATCAATATAACAAAAGTTAGAAGGAAAGTCCACGAATATATTGATCACCCCTCGTATGTATCATATATCATTTGAAAGCTGATATCATAAAGTTTTATCTGATTTAAACGACAGTATTAATGTTGACATCATGGCGTCATAAACGATGCCATAATCAGATGTGCAATTTTTAAGACGTCGTTTTCAAAGCATAATTAAATGCAGCATAATTTTGATCAGCTCTGGTTTGAAAGCCATTCTCCTATAATATAACCATCATAGCAATGCAAAACTAGTATCCTGGTTATGATAAACTATCTAGTTCAACGACACACTGGCTTATTGAATGGTTTTAGTAATTGTATCTATAGAAGATTTTAAGTCACATTAAAATTAGCATTGACGTCTTATCGGTCAAATAGACATCACATTGAATATAATTTTATGGCATAAAATTCAATTCCACTGACTTGTACACTAAAATATGCATGAAAGTATGTAATATTGTATATCAAATAAAACTTTAAGGCATATGTGTTTCGGATGTGCAAACTACTTGTGGTTATATTCAAACATATCAAAACTGTTTCATTTGAAAAGTGTGACAGATATTATGAATCACCCTGTATCTTGTATATTTATTGGGAAATATCTTGTATATGTATTGTTTATTTGGAAATATATTGTATATTTATTGCTTATTTGGTAATATCTTGTATAGTTATTGTTTTATTTGGAAATAGCTTGTATATTTATTGTTTATTTGGAAATGTCTTGTATATTTATTGTTTTATTTGGAAATATCTTGTATATTTATTGCTTATTTTGAAATGTCTTGTATATTTATTGTTTTATTTGGAAATGTATAACGTTATTTATTGTTTTATTTGGAAATATCTTATATATTTATTGTAGGAGAGAAGTACTACTTGGATATGAAGTACAGAGTGGCTCACAACCTTCCCATTGATATGTACTTTGTGATGGACTTCTCCAACACCATGAAACATCGTATACATGAACTAGCTGATTTAACCAAGGATTTAAGTATGCTACTATACAGGGTGTTACAAAAAGTTCGTTCTCAATGTTTAAGTTTTAACAGTTTATTTTGGTGTCATTAGAAGATTGTAAAATTTTCAGGCTAAATTCCAGAGAGTTCTACCATTGTTTTAACCTTCCTAACATGATATGAAGCTATTAGAGTAAGAAAGTGATATTGTACACTGTTTACATAGCTCAGATAATATTTAGTATGATTTTAATTTTGAGAAGAAACTTTTTAACACCCTGTACAATGATGTGCTGTTTTATTGACCTGCCAAAATGCACAATATAGTTCGCCGGAGATAACTCTAGACTTATCGATAAACAATTATTCATAATATATATATACACTGCATGGTAGACTGACTGCTTGTTATTAGTGTATATCTAAAGAGTATATCATTAAAAACGAATATGCACAAGATCAACAAAAATGAACATCGAAAATGCATTTGATTTTAATTTGTATTTGTAAACAAAGGCTACGTAGTGTTAGCATCGGCGGACTATATACATGTACATGTAATAAGTGATTATTAATCAATATGAGAGATGACCGTATTCATATGCAAAATGACCACCGGCAATCTATTGGATGAATGAACAATAAAAACCTGCCATCACCAATAGCTAGCTGGTGGTATGAATGCCTTTGTATACAAACATGATCTCTCCTATAGTTTGCAGCCATCGAGTAATTATGTTACTTTCGACACGTCACAATTTCGCTGTATTATACTATTGAACTCTATCCCAGATATGCTTTCATTAAGTGTATCTTTCTGATATATTTAATTATGTCATTTTTCTAATGCATTAAATGTAGTGGGCTCATTTTTCATTTTTTTGATGTACACGTATTTAACTAAATGGTTTCAGTAAACTTTTTTTTCTGATGTATTTAATTTGATGGTTTTAAATGTATTTTATTCAGTTGATGGGTTGTCCGTAGCATTCACCAGCAACATACACATCGGATTTGGATCGTTCATGGACAAGCCAGTTCAACCGTTCACTATTACCGTTCCGGCACAGTAAGTGATCATTTTATTATATTATATCACTGGCTTAGAATTAGAAGGTGGTAAGTACAAAATCAATATTTTGAGAAAACAAGACAAAACTGTCTGAAAAACTACTGTTTACTTATGGAAAATCAAGCTCTTTAAACTTCAGTTTTGTCAACATGATATGTTCCGATTTTTATGAACATATGCTCATAAGAAGCGCTTTGAGAGCCAGATATCAAATATACATGAGTCTTGTAAGGTCGTAAGGAATACTTACGACATTCTAAATCTAAGCCAGCGATATTTCATCATTGTATAAGTGCAAAGATATTAACATGATCCCATCTGAATTTCGCGAATGTGTGTATTACAAAGATCAATTTCAGCGAGCAAATAGTACATTACCAATCCTTTAGACTGCCAATAAAAGGTACGATGATCACGTTAATATTTCCGCACTATGTACATGCTCGGTGAATTGTCTGCTTTCGGGGAATAAGGAATCTGATTAACGAGCATAATAAAGTAATACTTACCACGAATAAAAATATTTTCTTTATGTCCTCCTGTTGTCAGTAGAGCTTCTTTTCAAAAGTTGTTGGTTCTCACAATATGCAGTTTCTTGTATTTCCATGCAGGCGGCAAAGTTAAAGTAGGAATGGTGTTCTGTGGTTTTATCCGACATTTCACATGAGCAATTTAGCGATAGGACGGTTTCATATTTTCATGCATGTTAGCATTGAGCATGTTGTGGGTAGATAGACGTCATCATTCTTTGACTGTGCTCTCGTTAGTGTCTTCACCAATGTAAGTTCTTCTTAATGGGTGATGATATTCAGTGGTTGGTTTCCTTGAGATCCATGTTTGGCCAATTTGTCTGCTGTCTCATTACCAGAAACACCACGGTGTGCGGGTATCCATTGTTCAAGAGACACCATCCGCTTGTCACCGAGTATGTATAGTGCTCTGGCTATTGATGGTAGTTTAGAGTCAATCAAGACATCAATGATTGACAGAGCATCTGATGACATGTCTCGTGTGCTCCTGAATAGTGTGGGTATAGTGTGCATGTGTGATGCATTCCGCTTATACAGTGCTTTACGGTTGGTATGCTGACAGTCTCGTACACAGAACAGATGTGTATATGATGAAACTCCTAGCCCCTCCATCTAGTAAAGCAGCTGTAGCAGAGCTGTCTGTGTGCGCACATGTCAGCTGGGTAGTCCTCTGAGAGCATGGCTTGTGTTAAGGCTTTTCTGTAATTTCCATCGTTCCACCCCAGGTGTAATCCACGTACAACGATGCATAGGTTCATGTGTGAAAGATCATATTAAATTAACTAACATTACATTTTAAAATTCGAATAATCCATGTCTTCAAATTCCAAGTTCGAGTAATCAAATGCTAGTGAAATATGTTTTTGTATGTTGTAAATTATAGATTGGAGAATCCATGCATTACTCAAGGTTTAACCTGTGAGAAGTCGTACGGATATATACATAGATGGAAGCTAAGTAATGACATCGATAAATTCATCGTGAGTATACACACTATCAGTCTCAGTCGCCTATTATCTTGATTAAACTTGGTTAATATTAGTTTACCAGGTGTTTACGATGTTTATAACTGATCATCATTAACGATGTTGATTGCTTGTTGAAGGTATGTATGTAACTATGCCAGTATGAAAGGTATTTATTTGCTATACATGAGTTACAAACGTTAATCAGCTAACAAACATCGTCAGCCAATACCACAGGCTGTTAGTCAATGCAACATCACATCTGTCAATACCACAGGATGTCAGTCAATGCAACATCACGTCAGCCAATACCACAGGCTGTTAGTCAATGCAACATCACGTCAGCCAATACCACAGGCTGTTAGTCAATGCAACATCACATCAGCCAATACCACAGGCTGTTAGTCAATGCAACATCACTTCAACCAATACCACAGGCTGTTAGTCAATGCAACATCACGTCAACCAATACAACAGGTTGTCAGTCAATGCAACATCACATCTGTCAATACCACAGACTGTTAGTCAATGCAACATCACGTCAGCCAATACCACAGACTGTTAGTCAATGCAACATCACGTCAGCCAATACCACAGACTGTTAGTCAATGCAACATCACGTCAGCCAATACCACAGGCTGTTAGTCAATGCATCATCACGTCTGGCAATACCACAGGCTGTCAGTCATTGGCACATACGGTCTGTAAATAGAACATACCGCCAGCCACAAGAACATATACGCATGCAAACATAACGAAAAATATATAATTACAATTTGTATATATACTGTATAAAGTTTAAGCGTCAAAAAAATGATTTTTCAGCCAACTAATTGAAATCAATATAATTATTGAATATTTCATATAACATACTAGTAATACTGAATATTGTATTTTGTCCTGTTTGTAGAACACGATCAAGAGTGCGAACACATCAGCTAACTTTGATCCTATGGAGGGTGGATTGGATGCGGTATTACAAGCGTCTGTGTGTCCGGTAATATTCACTATTGTATCACACCTGATATATGCATGTATACACAATGTGTCACGTGTGTTGTAGGAACGCACAAACCTCATCTGAGCCTGGAGATCGGTCAAACAGAAGAATGATTAGATTGCATCTTATCGCCTCTAACGAATGTACATGTAACATTCAAAATGGCCGATTATGTTAAACGACTGTTTTGTATGTCGATTGACGCAACTGTCCGAATGTTCTAGTGCATACTATGTGAAACCAGGTCAACATGCGTGTATAATTTTATAGTTGTACGACACCATACTTTCTAAATAGTCACGATATTTCGATTGTTACTGGTGTTCAATTCTGAACGATATTGAGTAAGGCGGAACATTATGGTATAATCCTTATAGATGTGCGTGATTTATCAGTATTTTTTCTTTATAAAACTGACTATATATGTTTATTTAAGTATTTTGTCAAACCAATTTTTAACAGTTGACAAACCTGAGTCATGTTTGTAAACACCACACTATCCCTGGCTACAATGTCGTCTCACTATAGTTCATTACTTATATTCTGATTGAGGTTTGAATTGTGTGGTATGAATCGATTATTCATGTCCTGTGTACAGAACAGTGTGCATATAACATGTCAATTGCTCTTATTATTTTATTATTGAAATAATTATTGTGTTTATTAGTAGATATATGTGGCTTAGTGAATAAGTTATTTCTTACATTAGAATGTTGAAAACAATAAAAATACAATGTAATGATATTGCAATGCTTGTATACAAGTCACAAACCAGACACACGGACTATACAGTTGTATAAGGTATCATTTGTTGTTTGTAGGAAGTTATTGGTTGGAGGAATCAATCCAGGCGAGTTTTGGTACATATATCAGACGCTGGATTTCATTTTGCTGGAGATGGAAAGGTAAGTTATATCCTCGTACACCAAGCTCAATTTCCAAAACATCTTAACCACAAATCTCAACTTACTTGAAATATTTGCTCAAAATCAGAGCCTATATTTGAAAAATATCTGAAGTTGAAGCTCATAAAGTTTCATTGTAATAAAACTCATAACGATGTTTATGTTTTATTATATTGTATATAATAGTGGTGTCGTAGTGATAAGACCTGTTCATCAAAACGACCCAAAACAACACACACTTTAGGGAGATTATCTAAAATTGCCCATATAAACTAACGAACATCCGCTATATTTAATCAGTTGAAGCCAGACCTAAACTACTGTAAGATTCGGGACGGAAATCAGATTATTCAGATTAAGTGAACTTCGGCGATTGAAAGACCCGAGTAGTTACGGTGGCAGTTTACACAACATCAGCCAAACGTAATCCCACCATCCACTCTCATCCACTGAAATATATATATACCATGTATTTGATTTGTAATTGTAAGGTGTTTAAGGAGGCGTTTCAATATTGATATTTTCTGTGGTATACTGTTCTTGCTATCAATGTTATAGAACCCGATTTTCAAAAGCTAATGGAATCTCATAACGAAAATGTTATGATTAGATAAGTTATGTGTTACGAAACCAATGAATCATAATAAACTCCAATAATACAATTAGACAATGTTTTATAACCAGCTTACATGTATATATCTGCTTGTTACAGCTTGCAGGGATAGATACACCACATGATGGACTCTGTCACATGCATCGACGTGTGGAAAATCCTGCTGAATTTATCTACACTCAGTCTGCATATCTAGTAAGTTATACATGTAATAACATCCTAGTAAGTTCTAGAACGATGGATAAATGTTAATTTTAAAAAAGTAAAATTCATTCACAAATTGAAGAAAAACTTCGACAATCGCAAGACCAGCCTTTGGTGTGTAGGGTGTCATGCTGTTGCCGAGGATTGTGCCTTCACACTCGACGTTCTAGAAGTGAAACAGTTCTTGAGCTTCCCGACTATCTTTCGTTATCATACAATCTCCTTTGTGACCTTTATCGGTTTCCTTGACTCCAAAATTATCCGAAATGCAATCAAGCAAGTTTTGCTCAGTGTGCTCCTGTCCAGTGTGGGCTACCTAGGAATGATAATAACATCAATCACGTTTTGCTCAGTGTGCTCCTGTCCAGTGTGGGCTACCTAGGAATGATAATGACATCAAGCACGTTTTGCTCAGTGTGCTCCTGTCCAGTGTAGGCTACCTAGGAATGATAATAACATCAATCACGTTTTGCTCAGTGTGCTCCTGTCCAGTGTGGGCTACCTAGGAATGATAATAACATCAATCACGTTTTGCTCAGTGTGCTCCTGTCCAGTGTGGGCTACCTAGGAATGATAATAACATCAAGCACGTTTTGCTCAGTGTGCTCCTGTCCAGTGTAGGCTACCTAGGAATGATAATAACATCAAGCACGTTTTGCTCAGTGTGCTCCTGTCCGGTGTATGCTACCTAGGAATGATAATAACATCAAGCACGTTTTGCTCGGTGTACTCCTGTCCAGTGTAGGATACCTAGGAATGATAATAAAATCAAGCACGTTTTGCTCAGTGTGCTCCTGTCCAGTGTAGGATACCTAGGAATGATAATAACATCAAGCACGTTTTGCTCAGTGTGCTCCTGTCCAGTGTAGGCTACCTAGGAATGATAATAACATCGTTGTTATTATTACGTTTTCAGGATTATCCTTCATTTGGACAAATTAAACATGTTCTGAAAGAGAACCGAATCAATGCTTTCTTTCTGGCATATAAAGATGATATGTCAACATACAAATCGCTCACAGATTTTATAGGAACTCAGGCAGACACTGAAGTGATGGACCAAGTCGGAGCCTCGAATATTATACAGAACATAAAGGAATTCTACACGGTAATATATTGATTGATAACATGACTTTCCTTGTATTCGGGTTGATATAACGAGTACGTTCAAATGAAGTCACTTTATCTACTAAATGACGTCATTGTGTCACGTAAATGACGTAAGTTCTTTGCTTCGTTTTTATAACGGGCACCGTTTTTCAACAGAAAAATATGCATTGTCACCCTCGGGCTGAAGCCCTCGAGGTGTTTATTCGTTTTCCGGATGGATTATCGCCTCCCTGCCCGGCTGTGTCGTGAATTAAACTCTAATTACATACATGCAAATATTACTTACTTAGTCATTTTTGTGTACTTCGACACATGAGGCTGATATCGGCTTTCGCCATTTTGGTCAGTCAATGACTTTCTTTTCTGCTTCCTTTTAAGTAAATCCTGTCTCGTTTAACTATCCACTATTTTCCTCCATTCATATATATATAAGTACATTATTATACAAACATCTTTTACACATTTACAAATACAATACACATACATATAGTATGTAAATGTACATTTTTAATCCAAAATCATAGCAAAATAACTATCAACAATATATTCTCCATGTTAAAATGATAACAAATTGGACAGGAATGGCAGCACTCAACAGAAACAGCAAAGCAAACTAAGAGAAAAACAAACACTACAAGCTGACGTCACAATCGCAAACAGAAAGGGAACAAGACAAAATGAAACTGAACAGCAACAACTTCCTACTATTATTATCACTGCGGCCCTTTAAGTGTCTAAGCGAATGTTACTACACGTTAAATGGTATACTAATAGTGTGTTGGTGTGCATAATATGACATATATTAGAAAGTATTATAAAACAAAGTTCAATAAATAATGTATAATAGTAGTTTTGGAGCATGTCTATGTTCAACAACAGAATAGTATCATCAATAGCAGCAACAACATGCACAACAAGTGCTGTTTGTATATAGACCTGGTCGTGCTCATTACGACACGGACTTGTTATCATGGCTTTCGGCTATGGTTTCCGTTATTATCTGTGATACTTTTCCTTCAATTCGCCTTCCCTTCTATCTAGTATGTCTATATTACTTTAAAGGCATTGAGTTCAAAGGTTGATATATCAGCAATAGGCCTACCTGATGGCGTAAATGTCATAGCGGAAACAAACTGTACTAACAGGTAGGTCAATATGTTATACACGTTAATATGTAAGTAGATACTTTTTATACTTTACTGGGTACCCGGTGAAAAAGATTATAAGAAATCGGAGAGGAAAAACAGCACTCGTGGTCCTTGTAAACAGTAGGTGTACTGACACAGAGAGGCAGGAAATAATATGGCACCTAGTAAGCATGAAAGACAATTGTATATGTTAGATATGTATACAACAAAAAGAAAATTCTCTATAGATATACTAGTACATTAAGAAGTACTTGAATTGTATAAATTAAATGACTATATAAATAATAATGAACGTATGTTATAAACATATATATATATATATATGTATTAAAGGGTGTTTAGCTATAACTTAGAATTGGCTGTGTACATGCATACAATATCAAAAAGGAGAAGCAGTGCACACATTTAAAGTTTCATCCCTCCAAGAAGATGGTATTTAACTTTGGTTTTACAAGTAGAGATATTGGTACTGTATTTGATACTAGAAGGAAGAGTGTTCCAAATGTGCATCCTATGTAAGAAAATGTCTTCTTACCGAAGGATCCAACCTTTGGCACAGCAAAACATCCACTTGAACTAAATCTATTTTTATAAGAATGAACAGATTTTGGCATAATTAAGTGATCTTTCATATAGTCAGGGGATAAACCATGTTTAATAATATAAACATGGGAAAGGATTATTTGTTCAACTCTCTTGTCAATGGCAATATATTAACTTATATTTGGCAACAATGCATCCGACAAAAACTACAAATGCATGTAGCATGATAACAACTTACATAAAATAGTGCCAAATTTATTTGATAATGAACAAATATTACAAATGCATGAAATGTTGTAATTGACCCTTAGAAAATTGTAAATCGAAAATCTTTATATATTTTTTAAGTTTTAAACTTATTTTCGTTGGCGATTTTTTATAGCTAAAATTTGATCTAAGAGAACACATCTATGAAAAGGAAACTTATCACAAAATACAATGACAAAACACAAAAAGTCAATGCATTGTATTCTTGCTAGCAGGTAATGTTGTTAGTTCACATAGATGTGTTTGAAGTATTTGCAGTTACTAGCATATGTTTGTCCTGTCACCTCTATTCTCGTTCACAATCGTAGTTTTCCTCCTGAATCACCTGCATTTGTCTGGGAACTAGACTTACCACTTGTGTATGGGGATGATTCCCTCTGGTAATAGATATAGAATAAGTGTTATTTGTATTGCAGTCGATTAGAACGTACCTTTGATTTGAAGAAAGAATCGATTCAATGTTCAGGTTTAGAGATAGGAAAGGAGGTAACGTATAAACTGTTAATATATTTAACTCAGAATAAATGTATCTACATATTTCTTATTTCTTATTAGTCTGACCTAATAGTTTTGCCTATTTTTACCTGCCTAACGCCTTTTATAAGAGCATTACGGACAGATGTCTTACCGTGACAGACTTAGGGAAATGTGAATAAAAGGAATCCGGATGCGCTTACCTAGCTCTATCCGAATAAATTACTTCGTTCTTAACGTACCCAGTGAACAACACCGATAAACACACGACCACTTCCACATCATCTCGAAGTGTTTACATCAAATATTCTATCTTTTGAGGCTAGTCTGGCCTAATTTAAATTTTACATATAATTTCCTATCCAAGTTCCGAGGCCAGTCTGACCAATTAATTCGTACATAATATTTCCTATCTGGGTTTTGAGAACAGTCTGACCCAATAAACGTTTACATAATATTTCTATTCCGATTTTGGAGACCAGTATGATTCTTGTGACAGCTGGTTAGTTGTTTCAGCACTAGATTTCACTAATGGCAAGGTTATATTCTGAGACTGGTAAAAATCCCATGCTTATGCGATATCCGTAAACATAAATGGTATTGATTATCAAGTCTACCACATGTTCAAACGTAATAACACTTCAATATTACACATATCGTTGGTAAACTGCAAGTAATATGTAATTTGTCTTTGTAAGTTTGGTTTACCGCCTTTGCTTGAATATCAGATATTAATGGTGGAATATATAGTGGGATAGTGCATAACTTTTCCAAAAGCATTTCGCCTTCAAATGGAAATCTAAATGCTATGTCTATCGTACTGTATTCAACAAATTTCAATTTGAAGAACAACGCCTTTAAAACAAACATAGACTATTACACTATATGTGTCATTTAAATCCCTTGATTTAATGAATTAAAACACCAAATCAACTTATGTGACAAGTATCTATGCATGTACACGTATCATATTAATGTACACAAAACGATTTTATTTATGGGGAATTAGGTCGAATATCTTATCAAACCATGAGGTATTTTGATATAATAAAATTCTGGATTAAAATAGTATACACATCCGAAGAAAAGTTAATAAAGAAAGCATATTTAATGTTGAAATCTGACATGGAACGTAATCATGTAAATTGGTGCTCTAGGTTAAGAGATTTGTTATGTACATTAGGTTTTCATGATGTATGGTTATTTCAAAATGTGGGTAATGATAAATTATTTCTCTCATTAATCAAACAAAGGCTAAAAGATCAGTTTATTCAAAAATGGAATGGTAGGCTACAAGAGTCAAGTAGAGCTAGTTTATATAAATACTTAAACGTTTCTTTCTCTTTTCAACAATATCTTGATATCCTTGATTTGTCTAAATATCGCATTCCCCTGTCAAAACTTAGAGTAGCTTCCCATAGACTGTATGTTGAAACTGGTAGATGGGCTAACCCAAATATCGTTCCATTTGATGAGAGAAAATGTATCAGATGTAATTCTTTAGAAGATGAAATGCATTTTGTTTTACAGTGTCCGTTATATAACGAATTTCGTAACAGATATATACCTACTTATTATAGAGTACGACCAAACATGTTTAAATTTATTGAATTGTTAAACACAAACAATAAAACATTGTTAAAGAATTTAGGTTTGTTTGTATATAAAGCATTCAATAAACGCAACACTGTATACTATAATGATTAACTAGGCTATTATGTATCTATACAAAACATTTGCATTGTTTTTGTTGTCATGTATTATGTTCCATATTTATAATTCAGTAGTCATATATCATCATTTTCATTAGCAGTGTAAATCAAAGCACTGAAAGTACTGGTGTGTGGCGTACTGATGCCATTAAATCCAATATCGAATCCAGGTTGTATCATAATTTTATGTCACAGTTCTGATAAGCCCACCCTTACTCAAACATTTGTGCTGCTAAAGACACCAAGAGAACCAGCAGTTACCTGGAACTTACTTAAGTAACTGCTGAGCATCAATGAAGGGATATTTACAAATACCATTTTTAACGACTTGGAGAATTCGACCAGTGTCAAGATAACTGACTGTTTATTCTCCGTATGACCACGCATGTTAATTAAATGACACTCTATATTAACGTATGTATAAGGGGTAAACATTGCGTCGCTCCCACATATCGATCGGCCGATTAATGCTTTAAAAACAAGTTTTACATTTTATAAAACCTTTAAGTATTAGCTTTTAAAACAAGCTTTAACGAACAAAATCGATCGAATATTAAATTAATAATTGATGATTTTCGACCGTTTATTTGGTATAAAACGGGATATTTTAAACTTACTTTTACGCGGAACGGATTCTTACTCGTCGCCGTGGATTAACTAATTAGGGTATCGTGTTGAATGTTGTCTAAAAGAGAGACATATATCTCTGCTTTATTACAAGCTTTAAATATTCAAAATCGGATAATAGATACGAAAATTATGAGGTCTTATATAAAGCACGGTAGAAATTGACTAGTGCGTTTAACGCTTACCGCGATAACATCGTTAATCGGCCGATCGATATGTACGTATAACTATTTCAGTTCCCCCCACCAGCTATATATAGCATCAATGTTTGTATACAACATAATTAGGTCATCGTCTGCAATGTGCAGCGGCGGAGTGATTTACATACGTTACAGTATACGATTGAAAACCGTGGGAACTATTAGATTCCCGCCACCAGTGAGAACATTCGTTGGGAGTAAAAATATAGTCCGTTGCGGAATGATTTGCTATAAAAATCCTCTAAAAATAAAAGTCTGATAAAATTGTTGGTCTTAATATAAGTAAATGTTGGTAATGTAAACAAATCAGGTCCAATGATACGTGTAACCTGTGTTGCATGCTTGTAATAGTGTTCAAATCATAGAACTATCTATTTGCCGAGGCCTAATGCGTTAAATTGGTCGTAAGCTGAAAAGTGGTAATAACATTGTGTGGCGTTTACGCCACACAAAAATGGTGTGTTAGAAGTATTTATGCCTGTGGGCGTTCGTGTGTGTGCGTTCGTGTGTGCGTGTAAGGGTACATTTATGCATGTATATATGTTTTGTATTGATAACTGTACATTTGCCACTATGATCTTAGTATGTAAATATGTTGTCCTCATGGGTCTACGACCTTCTGGATTTGGAAATAAACTATACATATTAAAATATATTTTACTATTGAAACAACGCAGTTGATTATTTATGACAATGATTCAATCCATTAATTTCAGGTTTTTATCAATGTATCACTTCAAGTAAATGAATGTCCGAAAGATAAAGATGCAAAGCGAGTGTTCAAACTAATTCCCTCTGGTCTACAAGAGTCCTTGATGATTAAAATAGAGTTCATATGTGATTGTGAGTGTCCACCTGACAAGGTAAGACATAGTTTCAGTATAACGGAGAGTTAGAATTAGTTTATCACTTTTGTAAAGGTTCGTCGGATATGGGATGTCGTGATTTTGTAGTTACGTTTGGTGTTGTATGTGCCTTTTTGTTATAAAGTCAATGATTTGTAGTAGTTGGCATTGTGCCGTTTAATTGTGGTATGTGATGTTTTTGTTTTTTCTATGCTCGGCTTTTCAGGATGAGTGTTGCCTTCCTTGACCGATTATCTATTATCTTCTTTGTTTTATTATATGTAATGTTACTATTCAGTTTGGGCATTAGGTACATACATTCCATGTAACTATACTACCACTAGCAAGTTTGAAATCGTTCTTGGAAATTTAAACGTCCCTTTGATTTTATGCAAACATGCCAACCACTGCACGACTGAAATATGGAAACTGAGGGACTTTGTTTGTGACATAGCTTTAAAATTCACCGTTGACTGAGTGATATGTATAACGTATCACTGCACATTCACATAGTTTCGTGGGTATTACATTCCATGAATTTTGATAAGAATACATGTTCGTGGGGTCGTAGCTTCATGGATTACAGAACATGAAAGGTTGAACCCATCTCTGAATTTGAGGGTCAATTAATCGTGGTGATTAGATTTTGTGGTCGAAATACAGTACATCGAATTGTGTAGGTGTAAATGGCACTGCATACCTGTATGTACCATTGGTCAACATGTCATTGGTATGGTTGGAGCATGGCGACTTCAGATAGGATTATGGAGTATCCCTTCAAGGTATTGTAACAATCTGAATCATACCGGACAGGGAAAGCAGCCTTTAACGGAAACATCAAAACACCCGGAGTACATAGCATAGGTAACATTAAAACACACCGAATGTCACAATATAAACATGAACTAACAATTACATGTCTCAGGGACTTTAAGTAAGTGTCTGGCGAGATTAGTAACCTTTATTCCTGCAGTTGAATCTGTTTGTACATATATTTAACTTAACTTGTGAAACATCAAAACACCCGGAGTACATAGCATAGGTAACATTAAAACACACCGAATGTCACAATACAAACATGAACAATTACAAGTTTGTTTCAAGGACTTTAACTAAGTGTCTGGCGAGATTAGTTACTTTTATTTGTACAGTTGAATTTGTTTGTGCATGTATTTAACTTGTGATTTTGGTCGATATAGTCTGTCTTGATACGTAAATGTATGTATTCTACATAATATAGGGAATGGACCAGTCGCAATGCAGTATGGGTAATGGAACATATGAATGCGGAGTGTGTAAATGTAATGAAGGAAGAAGCGGTGAAGTATGTCAGTGTAATATAGCGGATGAGGCCGATCAAAGTATTGATGAAGAAAATTGCAAAAAGTATGAGGGAACTTTGTGACTTTTCCTTTCTGGAAATATACCAATATTATTAGATGATAGCTTGTCAATAGTAATATGTAGAGAAGCCTTCAAATTTGGGACATGAATGTATTTGAAACCTGGAGAGGTCATACGTCATTATCTTTATATAGCAACAATAAGAGTCAATATCTATTTATAGGAATAATGAGAGTAAATATCTATTTATAGTAACAATGAGGGTCAATATCTATTTATAGTAACAAAGAGAGTCAATATCTATTTTAGAAACAATAAGAGTCGCTATCTATTTATAGTAGCAAAGAAAGTAAATATCTATTTAAAATAACAAGGAGAGTCAATATATATTGAGAGAAACAATAAGAGTTGCTGTATCTATTTATCAATGTAGTTATATGGAGAGCCAATATCTTATTGGATTGGAATCAATATTTATTTATAGGAACAATGAAAGTATATGTGAAGACAGGGGTGCCTGTAAGTGTGGTCAGTGTATTTGTTCCTCCAACTATGACGGAAAATTCTGTGAGTGTGACAATTCCATGTGTGTAGCACCAGGCACATCAGTGAAATGTACACGTAAGTAGTTAGCAGTCATACCCTCGTAGCGACGTATAACATCAGGAATGAGGTGTCGAGACTGATTCATGTTAGTTGAAAAACTACTTGTTTCAAAATCGACCCTAAATGAATTAGCATAAACTTATCCGTTTATGTACACATGTTGCAAGCTTGGACGGTATTAACAAATTTAAACATCTTTGAGAAAACTTAAATATTTTGACTTCAGCTCATATGTATGTCCAAAATAGTCCATGTTTTCTTAGTGATAATAGTACGAGCTGTGTACATAATGCTTCAAAACTATGTAAAATAATAATCATCTTGATATTTAATGCTTAGCAAATACACTATAGAAATGATTTCTCTGCTAAAAGATTGTATTAAGTAAGATGCTTTGTGAATACCACCTCTGATTACTTGTAGAGTTTTGGAGATGGCAACCTAAATTAGGTATACAGTTGCAAACTTTTATAAAATTATTAAATATCTTTTATCAGATACTCACAATTATACCAGTTTCTGAAATTAACAACATCTAAGTGTGTTAAAAAGAGACAGAAGTACCCGGTAAAGATGAAGATGTTTTGAATTAAAATAAGTGATGAATTATTCATTCTTTTCATGACAAGTTTTATTTTGCACTTAGGGTACCAATCAATGCATGGTCTAACATTAAATAAACTAAACATATTATTTATTTTCACAAATTCGTTTTTCACTGTTCGGCAAAAAGTGTTCTAACAGGTAAGTGAATGGTGGAAATAACCTCTGTATACTTATTTTTAGTGGGCAGTGATAAAGTATATCAAGGGCTCACATACCGTGTAATTGTTTATTTTGACATGACAAACAACCGCTTTATAAAATACATTGTTTGCATATGTATAGTCCAGTCAGGATAAAATAAGTGACGCAGTGGTCGAGTCCACTATTATGTAGTGTAAAACCAATTACAAAGGCTTATACAGGCAGCTATAATTTCAATGCTAAACTAACATGCTATATTATTTCTACCTGTTCAGACAATGGTTGTAATTTTTTAAACGACAACGTCACTGTCACAATATCCTAACTGGACTATAGCTATACAGGTTGAATTTAGATGTGATGGTGTATATTCAGATAAGGACCAAGGAGACTGTGTGTGTGGGAAGTGCGCTTGTAAGGGAGGTTACTATGGCGAGTACTGTGAATGTACGCCACGTTCATATTGTCTGGCTGAAAATGGAGTACGTATGAAATATTTGTACTTGTTCACTTTTTGTGTGGATTACCTCAATAGCCTAGTGGTAGAGCGTCCGCTTCGAGTGCGGGAGGTCCGGGTCCATTCTTGGCTGCATCATAGCAAAGGCGAAATAAAAAATGGTACCAGTAGGCCTATTTCTCTTGCTAGACGCTCAGCATAAAATGCAATCTGGCGTCTCCTTTCTCATGCCCTCGTGGTGATGGATAACATCAGGAATGAGGTATCGAAGTGACTAATAGAAGGTTGATAAACCTAAAATAAATTAGAATAATAACATTGAGTGTAATCTAAAGTGAAAAACCTAAACTTATTTTAATTGCAATTTGCAGGATACCATAAGCACATCATAACGATGTAATGCATTAACCCTGGGGCTGATAAAAAAAATTATCGAAACATCACAGCATTTAAATGCACGAAACATGACAGCATTTAAATGCACAAAACATGACAGCATTTTAGTTGCAAACCTTGCTCGTTCACAAACAAAGGCACACTTTCAGTGCCCGTCACAATTTGCTGTAGAGGACATAGTAAGTGGTAAATAAGAACAAACTCTTACAAAGAAAGAATAATTAAGAAAAATGTGAAACTTCATTGACCTTGCAAACCGATAGTAGACATAGGATTAGTGTTTGTATATCTTTAAAATGATACATTTGTAAGTCATAAACTAATTATGAGTTTGTTCCCTAGAGTTATATTGATAGCATGGTATACAGTTTAGCGAGTGTCATTTGTCCGTTTGTCCGTTTGTCAATTCCAAGGATAAATGATGTAATCATAATGCTATGGTTACTGTATCCAACAAATTACGATTTGAAGAAAAAAACTTTTATAATAATCAGGTTTTTTTGCACTATCGAAAACACTTCATGCCCTTAAATCGTTTTTTACATTTGAAATACAAGGTAAACACTTTCAGTCATTAAAAAAAGGCTAAATGTATTGATGTCTGCACTTAGTGTGTAAAATACATATATTACGCACTCTATTACATTTTTATTCCAGTATTTGGTAGGCGTTAGCTTCTCTTTACTACCATTGTCCATTTCTTAATGCAACATGAATCGCCTTTAGGCTGCTATGTGAATCCGCATTCAAGTAGTTCCAGAAACTGTCAACATTCCCAATACAGCTACATATGTTTCTCCAAATTTTTAAACGGATTTAATTCAATCAGCAACATTTGTTTTATTTATTTAAGAATTGAAAATACATTTTCTGCAGTTCATCGGTGTATGAACTGTCTGGAAATCACGCCTAATTTGAATAAACGCCATAGTTCAGGTAGATCTAGTTGTAATTGAAAACTTCAAAATAACTCGTCAAAATCGGCCATGATGGACTGCCGATTATCCGTAACGCTAATCGAACATCAAAACGTTGCCGCAATGATGACGTCATTCCGTGTTTATAAATGAAAAAGTAGTCCCGTCATGAAAGTAATTTGCATACGGAGCTGCTTCATCGGGATATGAACGACAGGTCACATGACCGTTTCATCCAATCAGAATGCAGCATTTATGTGAAAATACACGAGATTGTAATTATTTTAAGATCAACTGTTCGTTAAATCGATATTTTTGCAGATAATCACTCCGCCGAGGCGATATCGAACTTGTTTCGTAATATGAAAATGACTTGTTCATCAAATATCCCGGCTGTATAGCCTTTTTTAGAAACTTCTGACCAGGGTCACGTGATGTTTTTTTTAAATGAATCGTATATCGTCTGAAAAGTACTGTTATGCAATCATATGGTATGGCTATACTAGCCGCTTTCTAGCGATGTCTCACGCTCTGAGGGAAGTGATCACAAAACGGTACTGTAGAATTTGATAAAAAGGCGCGTCGTATTATTTTAAAGCCACTTTTGATATACGCATTCAATACACGTATTACATATAAATTAGTATGCCCCTTTTTACAATTATTTAGATACTCAACATGTATATATAGTCACATATGCCTATTTTGACATTTAAGACAAGATCGGCAGTAAGAAAACGAACATTAAACGTGTAAAGTCGGTTTAAGCTTTAGTAGCAGTAACCAGATCGCCTCCAAACAGAACTCTCAGTGCGACAGAGGCTATGTTAAAAAAAAGTGTGTAGTATTCCTGAAATCGGTACTTATTTGTCATACTACAAATATGTTCATCCGCTATCGATAGTTGATTCAAATTGCAAAGTGTATTGGCGTTTACCACAAAGAACATTGTATTTGACCATTTACAACTAACATATAAATATGGCAAATACTGATTTACCGAGAAATGTATACAAACATGTTAACATACAAGAACAAATACAATGACATAATAACACGTACAGGTAGCATACTATAATTAGAAAAAGGATAATATAAAGTTGGATTGGGAAGGCAGCGCTCAACTTAACCGGCCGAACACTGAAAACATACAAGGCACACTACCCTACACAGTCCGAACGAGGAAATGATCCGCCCAAGTCCCAGCTGTCAAAAAGCTGCATGAACTATATAAATGTGGTTTCATCAATAAAAAAGCTGAATGCCCAATCGGAATGACCTAGTTTCAATAAAAGACGGTAATGATGTTGCTATGATAGATGACTGGGAAATGGAAGGACAAAAAATGATCGACAAGTTTTGTATAATCTTATAAACTATAAATGTTTCATTTCAGCGTGAATGCAGTGGAAATGGTGAATGTCTTTGTGGAAAATGTGTTTGCAAACCCGGTTACAATGGAACACACTGTCAGGACTGCCCCGTAAGTAACATTGTCAGTGTCATTAAAGATACAAGTTGACTTCAGTTGGCGACGCAAAAATAAGAGGAAACGTTCGACTCAACGTCTCGCGTGATCATCAATTATAATGTTTTAACTAAGATTTTCCTGCTAAAAGACAAAAACTGATCCAAGTTCAATGATCTTCCGACATTTTGACGGATGGTTCTAATACGGCGACCACAGTATCGCAACATGATTGTGGGAATATGGAAACTATGTCATGAATTAACCACTATGATGTTATGCTGTCCGACAGGAACGGTCCGTGCAGTGGTTTTAGGTCGTATATACATTTGTAGCTGTTTAGTTGGGGGCAATGTGTTGATGAGTTTTAAGATTTATTTTACATGACGTCAAATTTGCCCCGGGTAGCTATTACTTTGAAATTGTCCGAACATTTAAGAATATACAAATGAATTGCGAATATGTGTCTTTGTCGCTCTGCAAAATATCATCAGGTTTTAGCAAACTGAAACTTAAAAACTTCCCTCGTATACACAATGGTATGTAAACAAGTGACTGTATATTAATAACTAGTGTAACATACTTTACAGAGATGCAGTAATTGTTTGAAATGTGGCAATGCTGAACAGAGACTGTGTGTATCCTGTTTAGATGAACACAAAGCCATTGATAATGCCACACATACGTCATGTAAAACAGAGTGTCTAGGATTGAACGTCACACAGGTCGCCCGCTTCGGAAGAGGTATTCATACCTTCAGATATATATTCATTTATGGTTTATATCGAACAAGGGTCTGATGACAGGAGTCTAATGCAATTCATGTCCGAAGGAAACAAATAATGCAGTGGTTACTATGATTGAATTTATGTTTTTCTTTCAAATGCGGAATATCGACTATGTTAATGAATATGTATATGTGTATTATCTATAATATAGCAAAGTCACTTGTTAAGATGCGTACATTAAATCATTCATGCATCGCGCACGCGATTTAATTTCAACGCATCCTAACTCGTGGCCGTGCTTTATTCTACGATAAAATACAGGTGCATAATTCAAATACCAAAGAACCACTTAAAAGACTAATATAATTATTTTTTAATAAATAAAAATAAAGACAACCCCAGTTTTCCCTGTGAGCCTCTTTCAAAATGTTCATATCGCTGGCTTTAAATGAAAAAGTCGTAAGTACAAAAACGCTATTTTTAGCAAACATGGAAGAACTGCCTGAAAACTACTCGTTACCGATGGAAAACAAATTGTTTCAACTTCAGTTTGGTCAACATTTACCTGTTCCGATTTGCCTAACAATTAGCTCATAAGAAGCGCCATGTGATGCAGGTTTCAACTAGGAATGCATCGTATAAGGTCGTAAGTAGACCTTCTGAGCCAGCAATATATTAACAGTGATAACATTGATGAGTGTATTTAGTTGTACTTTTATTTGTTTCAGATGTAATCCCATGCGATACGTTTGTTTCTGACAACTGTAAGCTCAACTACATCATCCAATGTTCCAATGATACAATCAATCTACATTTCGCTACTACAAGACGTATGTACACTTACATAGCATACACTTTTCCTGTAAAAACATGACGAACTGATCTTACAGCATATCTCTTACATGACATTCAGCGTTTTAATACTGTTATTCTTTAAATGTTTATGACTTCAGACAGCTAAAACTAGGTATCTCAGCCGTTTTATTGTTGAAAATAGGCCATACAGCTTGGGCATTCAGCTTTTTGATTACTGAAACTAGTTCATTCAGCATTTCGACAGCTAGGACTTGGGTGGATCATTTATTCGATCGGCTGTGTGTTGGTCATTGTGCCCTGTATGTTTTTTATGTTTTCTGTCCTCGACTGGTACAGTTGAGTGCTGCCTTCCTATTCTGACTTAATATTATCTTTTTACAACATAGCTTAAAAAAAATTATACTGATACATTATAATATGATTTTCATAGTAGACAACATGACTCAACACAGTCTTATTTACAATAGGACTTAAATACAAAATGTAGTAGAATAAGACCACAAAGATAATAGATAATCGGACAGGCAGCACTCAACTTACCCAGCCAAACACAGAAAAAATAAACACATCTAATACCACAATTACACGACACAATGCCCAACACATTGGTGAACAAGAAAAAAATACCTATTTTCATCTGCCAAAACGTCCCAGTTGTCTGAATGACCTAGTTTCAGCAATAAAACATACAGTGTTCATTTAAATACTTATAGTTTCTGACAGAGGCTATTATGCGCTATGCTAAAATCAACATTTTTACGGTATCGTGATTTGTCTCTCGTGACCTACACCTAAGATTTACATTATTACTACATGAACCTTTGTTTAAACTAACTGGAGATAGACAATGTCGTGATGTGATAAATCAGATAAAACTGTATCGGTATTATTACTCAATCACTGAACATTTAAATGTTGCGAATATATTACAAGACATGTATAATATGTTGTCTATCTATAACAGAATGTGTTGCTATGCCTATACTCAAAAATGCTTTCCTAAGTACTAAAAAGGATAACATCGTTGCATGACGTCATGTTGCTATCACATGACGCCATTGTCTGAAAAGTTCTAAAACAAGACTTAATTACAACACGTTAATACCAGGTTGTTAATATATTACAGAATGTGTGAATCCCCCGGACCTTCTTCTGGTTGCAATGCCTATACTCGGTGGTATAATCGGGGTAGGATTACTGTTACTACTGATCTGGAAGATATTGACAACCTTCTACGACAAGATTGAGTACGCCAAATTTGAACATGAGGTTCAAAATCCAAAATGGAGCAAGGTTTGTTGGGTGTTCTTTCTGTTAACATTACTGTGACCTAACCTGAGACTGGTATGTCCAGGATATGCAGCGAACATTACTGTGACCTAACCTGAGACTGGTATCTCTAGAATATGCAGCGTGCATTACTGTGACCTAACCTGAAACTGGTATGTCCAGAATATGCAGCGTACATTACTGTGACCTAACCCGAGACTGGTATGTCTAGGATATGCAGCTGAACAATACTGTGACCTAACCTGAGATTGGTATGTCCAGAATATGCAGCGTACATTACAGTAACTGTGACCTAACCTGAGACTGGTATGTCCAGAATATGCAGCGTACATTACTGTGACCTAACCTGAGACTGGTATGTCCAGGATATGCAGCGTACATTACTGTGACCTAACCTGAGACTGGTATCTCTTAAATATGCAGCGTACATTACTGTGACCTAACCTGAGACGGGTATCTCTAGAATATGCAGCGTACATTACTGTGATCTAACCAGAGACTGGTATGTCCAGAATATGCAGCGTACATTACTGTTACCTAACCTGAGACTGGTATGTCCAGGATATGCAGCGTACATTACTGTGACCTAACCTGAGACTGGTATGTCTAGAATATGCAGCGTACATTACTGTGACCTAACCTGAAACTGGTATGTCCAGAATATGCAGCGTACATTACTGTGACCTAACCTGAGACTGGTATGTCTAGGATATGCAGCGAACATTACTGTAACCTAACCTGAGACTGGTATGTCCAGAATATGCACCGTACATTACAGTAACTGTGACCTAACCTGAGACTGGTATGTCCAGAATATGCAGCGTACATTACTGTGACCTAACCTGAGACTGGTATGTCCAGGATATGCAGCGTACATTACTGTGACCTAACCTGAGACTGGTATCTCTAGAATATGCAGCGTACATTACTGTGACCTAACCTGAGACGGGTATCTCTAGAATATGCAGCGTACATTACTGTGATCTAACCTGAGACTGGTATGTCCAGAATATGCAGCGTACATTACTGTGACCTAACCTGAGACTGGTATGTCCAGAATATGCAGTGTACATTACTCTGACCTAACCTGAGACTGGAATTGTAGTGTAATGATTCATGGGGTAGCTAATTATATAATATTAATTGCAATGGACTTTCTTATCCACCTTACATAAATATAGATATTTGTACTAAAGCCACACAGCCTTGAGCTTAAACCTGTCAGTGGGAGGAAGTGTAAATTTAATATATGTCTGGTTGGTTAATACCATGTTAGTGGGGAGTTCAGTCAGTCAGAGTCGGAGTTAAGTTAGAGAGTTGAGAAGAGAGTCGAGTTAGAGACCAGTTGGTGCGGGCTGTCAACAAGCGAGTAGCTTGGGCCGTAAGCCTTGACAGTATGTTTATGAGTATGAAAAGTTGACTTATGCTGTGAACCTGAGAAGTACTATACTATGTTTATGAACTGTGTAACAAATGAATAAAAGCTACTAAACGAACACGAGCATTACTGTCTTTACCAAATCATAAGGACTACGTAACAGTATGTCCAGGATATGCAGCGAACATTACTGTGACCTAACCTGAGTCTGGTATGTCCAGAATATGCAGCGTACATTACTGTGACCTAACCTGAGACTGGTATGTCCAGGACATGCAACGAACATTACTGTGACCTAACCTGAGACTGGTAGGTCCAGAATATGCAGCGTACATTACTGTGACATAACCTGAGACTGGTATGTCCAAGACATGTAGCGAACATTACTGTGACCTAACCTGAGACTGGTATGTCCAGGATATGCAGCGTACATTACTGTGACCTAACCTGAGACTGGTATGTCCAGGATATGCAGCGAACATTACTGTGACCTAACCTGAGACTGGTATGTCCAGGATATGCAGCGAACATTACTGTGACCTAACCTGAGACTGGTATGTCCAGGATATGCAGCGTACATTACTGTGACCTAACCTGAGACTGGTATGTCCAGAATATGCAGCGTACATTACTGTGACCTAACCTGAGACTGGTATGTCCAGGATATGCAGCGTACATTACTGTGACCTAACCTGAGACTGGTATGTCCAGAATATGCAGCGTACATTACTGTGACCTAACCTGAGACTGGTATGTCCAGAATATGCAGCGTACATTACTGTGACCTAACCTGAGACTGGTATGTCCAGGATATGCAGCGAACATTACTGTGACCTAACCTGAGACTGGTTTGTCCAGGATATGCAGCGAACATTACTGTGACCTAACCTCTGACTGGTATGTCTAGAATATGCAGCGTACATTACTGTGACCTAACCTGAGACTGGTATGTCCAGGATATGCAGCGAACATTACTGTGATCTAACCTGAGACTGGTATGTCCTGGATATTCAGTGAACATTACTGTTATCTAACTTGAGACTGGTATGTCCAGGATATGCAGCGAACATAACTGTTACCTAACCTGAGACTGGTATGTCCAGAATATGCAGCGAACATTACTGCATGAATTTAATACGGAACCCTAATTGTTATTCCATTTTCATCATATCGACCGAACAAACAAAAACAGCAAGAAAATACAATAGAAATGCCCTACATTATCTAAAACCATGTCCCTCGCACAATATACATTATTCAGAAACACACGTCCGTGGTCTGTATTTAAATATGAGTGTGTAACAGTCGAATCGGAGGGGTTTAATGTACAATCCTTAAACGGACGAATGTCTGAAAATAAATTTAAACTTGGTACGTTTTTTTTCAGACTGACAATCCAATCTACAAGACACCTGTCACATCAAATGAGAACCCTGCATTCAAAGGAACAGTAGAATAATATGTGGTTAAAATGAAATACAAACATTGGTCTTCAAAATAGCAAGGACATCAATATACAAACTGTCATATAAGTGTGTTTTATCTTAGCTCGGTTTTGGCGCTAACTATTGTTACTATAGTTTAACTAGAGACCGCGAAAACATTCAATGGTTAAACTATGACCGAATTATTGTTAGTTCGTTTTGATCGTTCTTATGCTGCGTCGTTTGGAAACTATTCTGTATAATGTTGGTTTTGGGAACTGGAGAAACGAGACACGCGCAGATCATCGGAACAGACCTGACTATAGTTAGCACCAAAACAAACCTTTGCAGAAGTGACTTGATTCAAACCATGCCAGGATTCTCCCACAAGTATTAGGACCAATATGGTTTTTTGTCACGTCTATTTGCACACCATCACATAAAATTCTTTAGTCAATATTGTTCTTTTTTTCGATTTGTAATTTTTTATTCTTCTGTTTGAGCCACTATGTTCTTTTTAGTCAATTATTTTTACTATTCTATTTCATCCATGTTGTAAAATAAGTGTACAAATATGTGTAAAATTTGTTTGTCTTCTTCTTCTGCATGAATCATATTGTAATAAAATTATGAATGTTATTCTACGTGAATCGTGTTGTAATATGAATGTGTTGTAATATGAGTGTTCTTCTGTTTGAATCGTGTTGTAATATGAGTGTTCTTCTGTGTGAATCGTGTTGTAATATGAATGTTCTTCTGCGTGAATCGTGTTGTAATATGAGTGTTCCTCTGTGTGAATCGTGTTGTAATATAAATGTTCTTCAGTGTGAATCGTGTTGTAATATGAGTATTGTTCTGTTAGTCAATTTGTCAGATAAGTTCACATTAATACTCTATTTGATTCATATGATACAGTAAGTTGGAATTGTTCTAATATTTGGTCCTGTTGTAAATAAGCATGTGTTCTTCTTCTTCACTTTGCATTATGTTGTATAGCAATACGTTCGTTTTGTTATTTTGTTTGAATCGACTTGTAAAATAATGCACCAGTCCACTAGAGTTATGTTGTAAAATAAGTTTGCCATGTTCGTTACTACATATGGGTCACTTTGTAATTAATGAGTAACTTTGTAGTCAAATTAGGGTTAAATGAGTTAAATGCTTTTTAAGTGTTTTTAAGAACCCTAAAAAGGGTCAAGGGGTTATTGTCGTCATCACGGGGCCCAACCTTAAACGCGAGTCATTCTAGGGTGCGTCAGTTTGAGTCACAACATGTATCAAGTACCGATGCCACTTAAGTACGACGGTTATTTTAAAATGTACCAATGGACGTCGTTTACATAAAGACAACGCCACGTGAGAAACGTCCTTTATATTTAATACGTCCAATCAACTGTCAATAAGCTTTATATCACGACGAAGACGTGTTATCATGAATCATCTTAAGTGTCAAGTGTATACGACGTTTCCTATATAAATAAAAGTGCGTACATTAATAAAATCATTTATATATTTTGCCGCTGAAATACGACGTTCTCAAGTTTAGCATTTTTTGGAATTAAACATTTGCGATAATAAAAACATTAATCTATAAAGGTAAGTCCATCATTTTAGGCTTTCCTTTTAGCATTTTTCTGTTACTTTCTCTAATTACGTTTTTTCACTTCCATAATAGAGTAAATGTTATACTTGTACTATTAAATTAACTAGAATTTTTTATCAATGATTAAAGTCATTGATTTATATTATCAGAGCATAAGTTACCGGTATATAATATCAATCTATATTCGAATATGCTATACTTTTCCGGAAATTCTATATAAGCGACCATTTATGTATTTGTATAATGTGTATACTATGTATTCAATTAGCTGGAGTATACACTATCTTCAATCTGCCCTCAAAACAGAACCTCGTTTTAAAATACTTTACAGGGAGCGTTGGACGCAAATATGATATCAGTTTGTTATCCGTTTTTTACACTGTATTTCCTTTTGTTTTATGCCGTACATTTCTAGCCGCGCATAAGTTATAATAAAAAAATCGCAGAATTCCTTTGTAAATATTAATTTTTAAAACAGAACAGAATGTTTAACACAGAACAGAATGTTTAACACAGAACAGAATGTTTAAACAGAACATAATGTTTAACACAGAACAGAATGTTTAACACAGAACAGAATGTTTAAAACAGAACATAATGTTTAACACAGAACAGAATGTTTAAAACAGAACATAATGTTTAACACAGAACAGAATGTTTAACACAGAACAGAATGTTTAACACAGAACAGAATGTTTAACACAGAACAGAATGTTTAAAACAGAACATAATGTTTAACACAGAACAGAATGTTTAACACAGAACAGAATGTTTAACACAGAACATAATGTTTAACACAGAACAGAATGTTTAACACAGAACATAATGTTTAACACAGAACAGAATGTTTAACACAGAACAGAATGTTTAACACAGAACAGAATGTTTAAAACAGAACATAATGTTTAAAACAGAACATAATGTTTAACACAGAACAGAATGTTTAAAACAGAACATAATGTTTAACACAGAACAGAATGTAACACAGAACAGAATGTTTAACACAGAACAGAATGTTTAACACAGAACAGAATGTTTAACACAGAACAGAATGAAATTAAAGAATATCTACACACACACATAATCTACATAATGTCTTAAATGAGAAATCAGAATGAAATGAGAGTTCTTATATCATAGATACAGCCTCACACACTACTCTAAAATGACTTGCATTTCTTTAATTTGCATTAAATGGATAATTTAAAAGTATTTAGATTCGATTTAATTCGGGTAACATCGGAAGCTCTTTCGTCAAGTAGTTTAAGGACAGGTCACTTAAATCATTTCAAATATGATCCTATCTTAATAAGAAAGCATTACAAGATACATTAAACGAATTATAGTCAAAATGATCCCATGTCAAAACGACCCTAATATAGCATTCACTCCAGAAATTCGCAGAATGTTATGAATGTAATCATAAATTGTTTTTAATTTTAACAATACGTTTTGTATTTCCTCCTAAAAATATTAATAGAAACAAGAAATGTTATTCATTTTGTCACAAATAAATTGTTATTAAAACATGAAATTCTTTAAATTTACCAAAATAATATCAATAATGCATATAAAATAAACGAGAATTGTATCAATAAACTATGAGCATTGATATATATTTCTTACTATGTCAAGTTTCATCACTCTGACATTACAGGTTTTGAAAACACAAGATAATTGGTAAATAAAACTCAGACTTTTCTAGATTTTATATTAATATTTACATAACATAACAACGATATGTAACAATGCACTTTCCAATTTGACATTTCCATGTTTGAATCAGCATTTGAGTTTTGACTTGTTTGAGTCTAGGTCTATAACAAAACAAAAATCAAATAGCAGTCACAAAGAACCAACAAGTCCATATACTTGACAAAGACAATCATTATAAAAACAAATATTTTACACGATAGAATACCCGGCTTTAGAGGAAATACAACCTGTTCTCTCGGTAAACATAAGTAAACAAATTAGTTCCCGGGAACTCTTCTGACTCGATAACAGAGATTACCGTGAGAGCTCAAGATAAGCCCACACACTGGAAGCATACATAGATGGGTATCCAGTAAATCTAGGGACTCGCGCAAGGTGTGACAGGTGGATACTGTTATAATTTTGGTCTCTCTTATATGTTTCGGCTAACCCAGTCTCCTGTTGGGTCGTCGTAAGCGTTTTTTTCCTTCATTCAAACTGGTAGCTTTCCAATTGTAGTTGATGATACCATTTGAAAACACTAAACAGTTTCCCCCGAAACTCCTATGTTGCTAAATGAGTCCCAGGAAACCCCCTCGGATCGTACCGAACGTTCGTGACTCAATAACATACATGTTATTGCCGTATATCGAATGAGTAAGACAAGTACGTACTGCATACAACATTAGTAATGATCATGACTCTACGGTAGTTCATTTGTAAATAAAAAATAGCCGTTAGTCTCGTAAATATATACAGGATGATCACGTGATTAGGTATATAATTACTTCATTTCCGGTATCCAACTGTCATATTTCTTAGGCCAATGCAACCACTTAATCAACGCTTCCCGCTGTTTGTTTCTGGTTCTTTTCTTTAATACTTTCTCGATATGATACTCCGTAGCATCATCCGCAGTAATGGCCTGTATTTCTTGCTCATAGAACTTGCCTTCCACTGTCTCGTCGTCTAAATCAGTTAATTTATATACGGATAAATACTCTCTCTTTAGTCGGGCCTTGATCTCAAAGATTTCACCCTTCGACTTTTGCGAATGTTCTCTATCGAAAATGCACGTGATATACTCGAACCGTTTGACCGGTCTTAAACTTGCACTTTCTGGGTTTTATTTTTTTTGTCTTTGACTTGTCATAGAGCGTGCCTTCCCCTGTCTCGTTGTATTCTCTGTCGAAAATGTTTCGCACGCGAGATACTCGATCCGTTTGACCGATCTTAAACTTGTACTTTCTGCAAGGGTTGTTTTCTCTGACGGAACAGTAGACGTTACCACCAGAGTGGGACTGGTAGGCGGTGTTGTTCTTTAGAGCTTCGTTCACATTGTCGATACCGTGAACCGAACACTTCCATCGCATTAACGTTAAACGTATTCCTTTCTTAGTGGGTTTATCGTTCTCCCACTCTCTCAAGTCCACGCGTTTTTCTTCTTTCCATTCACAGACTTTAACGTTTCGGTTACTAACCAAAGCGAAGTTGTTTTCCATACTACTGTTATAGGTCGACTGATACTGACATTTTAGAATTGCTTCTTTTTACATACAGTATATGACGTCATGGTGGATGTGTTCTGACACGTCTCGCGATTGGTTCGTGATGGCACATAGGAGTGATATGACAATAACTCATGATACTATACGGGATGGTTTCTGTGATGACTCACGATGACGTACCCTAGAATGACTCGCGTTTAAGGTTGGGCCCCCAGATGATGTCAATAACCCCATGACCTTTTAGGGTCCTTTATGTAGTTTCGTTTGTTAGGGTCGTGTTGTAAATTAGATGCAGGCCCATGGTTGCCAGGGGAAACTGAAAAAAATGTTGTCACATTCCATGCAGACAATTATCAGAGAATTTTAAAATTTGCAAAACGTCAGGGAATAATCAGGGATTGTTTGACTTTTCGAGGGTGTTTCCTACATAATAAGACGGTTACAAATTCTCGAAATGCATGCGTACCAAAGCAGGTGAAGCAGTCGTCCACGAAATGAGTAATAATCTAATTGTTCTTGTCCGAAATTAGGTACCTGTATATTGACCCATACAGAATATGAGTCGCTTCAAATAAGTCGATTAGTACCACTACATAATTATTACAATACGTAATAATAATAGTTGGGAAGCGTGGCTACACATTTGATTATATTATTCAAGCGAGTCATACTTTTGGAATCGGCATCTTATTAGTACAGTAACCGAGAGTTAAGCATTCAGTAAATAAATAATTACACTATGAGTTTCATTAATGCTACGGTCACATTTGCCCAACGAGCTCCTTACGAGCTCCGTACGAGTTGATTTTGGCGAACTCGCACGGCGTCCGTACGGAGCCCGTACGGATATCGAAATTCGTACGAGCATCGTACGGATTTACGTGACTCGTAGAGGACTCGGCGACTTGGTGAAAATGTTTCACCGAGCTCCCGAGTTGTCTACGAGCTCGTAGATATTTTTCAAGTCTGTATCATCTCGCACGAGGCTCGTGCGGACACCGCACGAGCTACGAAATACTCGTGCGAGTATCGTACGATATCCTTACGGATATGGAAATTTGCATGGTTTTGCATCGCATGGGACGCCATTAGGATGTAGATAGTGAACATTATCTCAACTGATTAACTTGTGACAATGAATTGTTATGAGTATGGTGTATATTGAAATATTGAAACATTAAAATTTTGGAAGACAGACAGACTGTTCGAGCATAACAACATTTGTACACGGACTTTTAATATCTTTATTTCGAATGTACATGTAATAAAACATGACATTGTTGTACACACTATGACATTGTTGTACACTCAATAACATTCACTGCTATTATGTTGATACTGCAACTGTATCATGTATCCAAGTTCCGGTAGAAAGACTCTGCCAACAGCAAACATACAACATTGATTAATTCATGAAAACGATATCGTATTTTTATATTATCATTATGGTATTCTTATATCACCACTATCGTATTCTCGTGTCACCATAGTCGTATTCTCGTAATATCATCATCGAGCTATCGTATTATTATTATCGTTTTCTCGTAATTATCATCATCGTTCTATTGCAATATCATCATCGTATTCTCGTATTATCATTATCTTAGTATTGTATTATCATTATCGTATTGTCGTATTATCATTATCTTAGTATTGTATTATCATGATCGTATTATCGTATTATCACCATCTTATTATTGTATTATCATCATCGTATTCTCGTATTATCGACAAAAGAAGAATCTTAAAAGAGAAAAAACAAAATGCAAGATCTGAAAGACTAGTAGAGCGATACAGCAAAGAATACTCCGACACCAACAAGGAAACTAAACGTAAGCTTAGAAAAGACAAGAGAGAATATTATGACAACAAAGCTGATGAGGCAGAAACAGCAGCCAATAGAGGAGCGATGGGTGAAGTATATAGAATCACCAAAGAATTGACTGGGAAATTTGACTCTGGTACTGGGCCAGTGAAGAATAAAGCAGGAGAAAAGATCACCCTAGAATACGAACAGCTGAAAAGATGGGCAGAACACTTCAATGAAGTATTAAATAGACAAGAACCTGTAGAAATAGCAACCATAAATGAACCTTTTGGAGAACCATTCAACATAGATTTAGATCCACCAACCAAAGAAGAAATAATAAAAGCCATAAACCAGCTAAAAAATAATAAAGCACCAGGAATTGACAGTATTGAAAGCGAAGTACTTAAAGCAGACACAAAATGTGCTTCTGAACAACTCCACAAACTATTTACACTGATATGGACCTCAGAAAGTCTCCCAAATGACTGGTGTAAAGGCCTCATCGTTAAACTTCCAAAAAAGGGTGACAAGATGGATTGTTCAAATTGGCGTGGGATCACACTTCTATCCATACCCAGTAAAGTCTTCTGTAAAATCATCTGCATGAGACTCAGCAGTTCAATCAATGGAATCTTAAGAAAAGAACAAGCTGGATTCAGACCTGGAACTGGATGCACTGATCATATCTTCACACTAAGGAATATCCTGGAACAATGCATCGAATGGAATAGCAAAGTTCACATAAACTACATCGACTTTGAAAAAGCATTCGATAGTATTCATAGAGAAAGTCTTTGGAAGATCCTTAAGGCATATGGATGCCCAGAAAAATTTGTTTACATTATAAAGAGCTTCTATGAAAACTTCTCATGCGGTGTCATCCACAACAACAAACTTAGCAGTTGGTTCAACATCACCAGTGGGGTACGACAAGGATGCATCATGTCACCCATGCTTTTCCTTGTTGCCATCGACTGGGTGATGAGGAATACTATTGGAAACAAGAACAGAGGAATAAGATGGACACTGACGTCAATACTGGAAGATCTGGACTTTGCAGATGACATTGCTCTACTTTCAAGCAATGCTGACCACCTACAAAAGAAAACTGACGATCTGGCTAAATACGCTCACCAAGTAGGACTAAGCATCAGCAAGAAAAAGTCAAAGACCATGCAACTTACCAATTCCCCAACAGTAATAACATTAGACAACAAACCAATAGAAGAGGTAGATGACTTTACATATTTAGGCAGCATCCTCAGCAAAAACAACGCAACTGAAAAAGACATAAGAAACAGACTCCAAAAGGCAAGAACATCCTTCCACCAGCTAAACAAGATATGGCGATCTGGCCACATTAGTGAGAACACTAAAACCAAACTCTACCAGAGCAATGTCCTCTCCGTGTTGATGTATGGGGCAGAATGTTGGAGGGTAACCCAAAAAGACAGCCAAAAACTATCTGGATTCCACACAAAATGCCTTCGCAAAATCTGTAAAATCTACTGGCCCATATTAATTTCCAACAACGATTTATACCAAAGAACTGGACAAACAAATATTACAACACAAATTAAACGACGAAGATTCAGATGGCTAGGACATGTAATAAGGAAAGACAGGAACAACATTACTAAGACAGCTCTAAAATGGACACCTTCAGATGGAAAAAGACATCGAGGTAGACCAAAAGAAACATGGCGCCGGACAATAAACAACGAAATAAAGACAATGGGAAAAACACAAGGAGAAATAGAGAAG
The DNA here is from genome assembly GCA_947247005.1 of Spisula solida. Lineage (NCBI taxonomy): Eukaryota > Metazoa > Mollusca > Bivalvia > Venerida > Mactridae > Spisula > Spisula solida. The sequence goes on along the minus strand of OX365958.1, from coordinate 38,989,691 downwards.
ATTGCCAAAGACCGACAGAAATGGAGAGACCTGATTGCAGCCTTATGTGCCAGCGGGCACGAAGAGGATAGGTAGGTAGGTATTCTCGTATTATCATTATCTTATCATTGCATTATCCTCATCGTATTCTCGTAAATCATCATGTTATTATTGTATTAGCATTATCGTATTCTCGTATTATCATCATCCTATTATTGTATTATCATTGTCGTTATATCGTATTATCATCATCTTATTCTCGTATTATCATCATCGTATTCTCGTATTATCATTATCTTATCATTGTATTAGCATTATCGTATTCTCGTATTATCATCATCATACTATCGTATTCTCGTATTATCGTCATCCTATTATTGTATTATCATCATCATCGTATTCTCGTATTATCATCATCTTATTATTGTATTATCATCATCGTATTCTCGTATTATCATTATCTTATCTTTGCATTATCATCATCGTATTCTCGTAAATCATCATCTTATTATTGTATTATCATTATCGTATTCTCATATTATCATCATCCTAGTATTGTATTATCATCGTGGTTATATCGTATTATCATCATCTTATTCTCGTATTATCATCATCGTCGTATTCTCGTATTATCATTATCTTATCATTGTATTAGCATTATCGTATTCTCGTATTATCATCATCATACTATCGTATTCACGTATTTTCACCATCCTATTATTTTATTATCATCATCGTATTATCATCATCTTATTATTGTATTATCATTATCGTATTCTACTATCATCATCATCATACTATCGTATTCTCGTATTATCATCATCGTATTCTCGTATTATCATCATCGTAATATCCGGCCAGCGACCTTTCTCCAGGTAGGTACGCACCAGATTTTGATCCATGACATATTACTGCGACCGTGGCTGGGTACTTTTGGCGTCCGTATAGGAAGCGTGAGATCGAAAGTTCGAACCCCGGAGAAAGTTAGGTTATAACTGATGTAGTCGTTTGGTAAGACGCCAGCTAGTTCACGAATGGTAACTGTAGGCCCAACTCTGCCAGGCACCCGGCAATACATGTATGAGAATGGATTCGGGTTATTTTGCTAGAGAGGGATCCGACCAGCTATATTTTATCCAAGTTGGTACCCAGTAGACTCCCACCAAGACGTACTCCTCTCATTGTATTACATGACCACAATTCACCACAATACCAGGGCTCAGAACCACCCCATTTGGATCCGCACACGCTCAGTGTATGATAATTGTTATTTCCGTGATTCTCGTGCACAGAACTTATGAGTACACATTTAACCATTGTCTATGCACTTACATATGTATAACCTTGGATTTCTACTGCATGCATTTAATTATTTTGGTAACAATATATATTTGGCGTGGTACACATGAGACACATATATACCCATTGTACTATTCAAAACGTTATGGCGAAATTAGCTTAATTTCAGAGTCTGTCAAGAACCAATTATGCATTTTTCCTTGCATATATAAACATGACATGAAACATCAACCATTCTATAATCATCTTACATAATATAATAATATATAAAATGGGTGAGGACAGCTTCCTTGTGGGCTTTCTACTTCAAAAATTTCTACGAGCTCGTAGACAACTCGGAGATCGGTGAAACATTTTCACCGAGCTCCCGAGTCCTCTACGAGTTACAAAAATCCGTGCGATGCCCTTACGAGTTTACGATGTCCGTACGGACTCCGTACGAACTTGCTAAAATTCGACTCGCACGGAGCTCGTACGATCAATGTGACCAGGGTCTTAAAATTGTTAATTAAAATTCGCTCAATATATCCATTATTGTCGCACGGACACCGTACGGCCATCGTGTGGTCACCGTACGGACACCGTACGAGTTATCTGCGAGCTCTGATTGATCTACGAGCACCGTGCGATGTACGGCCGGGCTCCTTGCGAGCCCCGTACGGTGTCCGTAAGGATATTACGATGTCCAGACCCTACGAATGTAAAAATACCGTTAGGATTTCAAACGTTGTGGACTCGTACGAGTTGGTAAATTCGTACGGATATCGTACGAGCTTTGTGACCGTAGCATAACTATGAAACACACGGCTGTTGGAGTTGAGTGTTGCCTTCCCTGTTCGGGTTTCTATGATCATCGTTATACATACAAAACTCACAAAAATATGATCACATAATGAGTTTAGATAAATGGAGGTGAATGGTGTGGTTATAACATGGGAGGTGATTTTGGGCCAAACATCAACAACGACACTTATTGCTGTAGTAAACTTACCAGGTGTTGCAAAAGTTTGTTCTCAACATTTAAATTTATACTAATTTTAATTGAGCTATGTACACAGTGTACACTTTAATTTCTTACTGGTATAGCTACATTTAACCTGAACATTGTACATTCTTCTGACGTCAGAAACATTGAGAATGAACCTTTTTGACACCCTGTATATACACTGCATAAGGAAACAGGTATTAGCACGATTAATGGAAGAAAAACATCATCAAGGAATCATCATGTTGTTAAATGGATAAAGCACATTTGTATTTCCGATATAATATCGAAATATATTTCCTCGAGTGAGCAGGTAGCGCAATATTTTCACGACAAGATGGCCACTAGTGACCCTCAAGAGTTGAACGTACATGTACTTTCCGTAGTATTTTACACCGCAACAATACATATATCCTCTATAATATTTATATGTGTTACTCTACTTTAGGAAACAGTAGTATTGTCGAATACTCAAGAGTCCACTGTATATATTTTACACTGCACCGGATTCTTATTTACCCAAGCATCCGATTGTTGTTATATAAATACATTACCTTTATGAAGGAAGAATCTGTCTATCCGAAACGATCGATTGAAAAATCTCACATAATTTATTAAACTTCTTCCAGTATTATAAATTCTGATCTGTGTACATATTTTGCAGTTTAGCTATGCAGTTTTATATACCAACTTGTGTTAAGATTTGTTTGATTTTATGTTCTGTGTGTATGTTTCCATTGTTATATGAATATTCGTGCATGTACGGGGTATGTATGTATTGTTATATGAATATTCGTGCATGTACGGGGTATGTATGTATTGTTATATGAATATTCGTGCATGTACGGGGTATGTATGTATTGTTATATGAATATTCGTGCATGTACGGGGTATGTATGTATTGTTATATGAATATTCGTGCATGTACGGGGTATGTATGTATTGTTATATGAATATTCGTGCATGTACGGGGTATGTATGTATTGTTATATGAATATTCGTGCATGTACGGGGTATGTTTGCATTGTTATATGAATATTCGTGCATGTACGGGATATGTATGTATTGTTATATGAATATTTGTGCATGTACGGGGTATGTTTGCATTGTTATATGAATATTCGTGCATGTACGGGGTATGTTTGTATTGTTATATGAATATTCGTGCATGTACGGGGTATGTATGTATTGTTATATGAATATTCGTGCATGTACGGGGTATGTATGTATTGTTATATGAATATTCGTGCATGTACGGGGTATGTATGTATTGTTATATGAATATTCGTGCATGTACGGGGTATGTATGTATTGCATGTTATTGTGCTGTTGTTTGTTATATCACAATGAGTTTGTAAATAAAGCTTATACATTGTATTATGTTTAGACTGAGCAAAGACTTTAATTGATTACCGACAAATGACAATGCGGTATAGTAAGCTCATTCACAAATTGCCAAATGGCGAGGCTACTTTATCAGTGCAGTCACCCATTGACCAATGACAAAGCTGCACTATGTTGCACATTCGCACCCATTGACCAATGACAAAGGCTACTTTCTCAGTGCAGTATAAATCTGACCAATGATACGATAAGGTTTTGAGTTCAGTCTCCAATTTACCAGTGGAAATGCTAAATTGAAAAAATAGTTTTGAAACTTGAACTAACCAATGACAATACTACATTCGGAAGACCGTCTTCGATCAAAATGTCTGGGCTTATATTCGCAAAGCATCTTAAAACTTAAATGTTTTGACTTTCAAAAATGAGCTGTACATATTTCCCAAGAAAGAAGAATAACCCATGTTGTCATTGTGAATATTGTAGCTCCTTACATAATCACAATGTTAGAAATTGTTAATTTTAATTGTTCTGATAAGCTGATACATTTAAGGAAATTGTAAGATTTTAAGAAAATTCTTAGTTTTCTCTTTCGATACTTTGTGGATACCAGCCTAGCTCTATATGTACATATTGAATGTTGCCACGGTGAAATAAATCGACAGTTTACACTTCGTCCTGAACGATTGTATCATACTATTGTATATAATAACAAATGTATCAATAATATTGTCTTGTATATTTATACACTTAGTCGCAAAAGAAAGTATGTATATACATTGTACATAGCATGACATTATATCATACCGAATTGTATGTTTATCTGATATTTTAAGACCTAACAACAACATATCAATAAATACAATACCGCACACATATAGTCAACAGCCTTTGTACTTGAAAAATAAAAATTAACACAAATGTTAAATCGTCAAAACAATGAAAAATTCTTAATTTATTGATATTTCTGCATGAAACTTGACACTTTCAATATTTAAGACAGGGGTTCAATAGGCCATGAAAACCCAAAAACGTAAATGTATGAAAAATACTATAATAGTCAAGGGGAGGTAAGCATGTATAAGATTTGAACATTTTTGTGAATTTGATTTTTCAGGTGTCAAAGCAGTTGACTATATTTAAGTATAATGTTATTTATTGATCTTAAAATCTCATATAAACATACTATTAATTAGTAAATATTAACCTTTTGTTTGTTTCTTTTAACATCAGATAAAATAATTTCAATTATAAACAATGTTTACTTTCTTTTGCGACTGAGTGTATGTCCAAAATGCAGGGTGTTGTAAAATGAATGTTCCCTTCTTCTCACATATATGTCTACGGACGTTGATCTGCACAACATCATGACCAGTGTCATGTATATTTGAACAGTTCACGTCAACAGTTGTTGTTTTCTCTGTATGATGTGTGTTTTTATACGGTCCATCACGTTCACCATAGTGACGTCATGAAATTTCTTTCTTTTCTTCTTACATGTGCCAAACATGATCCAGTGTGGACGACATTTCCTGTAGTGAAATATATTAGCCTTGTCTGATTGTACTTTTATCCTGGAATAGAAGAACATGGTCACAACTCACAATTATTACATGGTTAAAGCCTGTGATGTCAATTATTACATGGTTAAGGGTCTGTGATGTCAATTATTACATGGTTAAGGGACTGAGATATAAATTATAACATGGTTGAGGGCATTTCACATCATCTTGTTCCAAATCATGTGACACCCGAACACGTCCTTCATACATCGACCAAACGGTACGGAACTGTTATGGCTTGAAACTGACTGCAGTTCCATCCTATAAATTAGTTCGTAGATAGTGTCCAAATATCAATGAGACAGTTACCTGTGGGTACTGGTATACTACCCGTTCCACACAAAAAAACGCTTCAACTCTCACCACTCAATTTACAGAAATGAAAAAAATGCGTATAATCACTTACGAAGACAAACCTGTGCGTAGAATGCTATATTATATTTTACATGTATATTATATTTAGAATGTTTTGTAATCCACCTTTTTCACATAAACTAGGCTCTGGGAGTTTAATAAACCCATTACATAATCAAAGCACTGAGAGTACTACTAGGAGGCGATCTGGTTGATGCTACTAAAGCTTAAACCGACTTTACACGTTTAATTTGTTCGTTTTCTTACTGTCGATCTTGTCTTGAAGATCAAAATAGGCATATGTGACTATATAGGCATGTTGGGTATCTAAATAATTGTTAAAAGGTGCATATTAATTTATATGTAATACGTGTATTGAATGCGTATATCAAAAGTGGCTTTAAAATAATACTACGCGCCTATTTATCAGATTCATCAGTACCGTCTTGTAATCACTTCCCTCACAGTGTGAGACAGTCTATAGAAAGCGGCTAGCTAGTACAGCGACACCATATGATTGCATAACAGTACTTTGCAGACCGTATACGATTCATTGATAAAACCATCACTTGACCGTAGTCTGAAGTTTCTAAAAATAGCTTTACAGCCGGGACATTTGATGAACACGTCATTTTCGTACTGTGAAACAAGTTCGGTATCGGCCGGTGTAGTGATTTTTTTTTCAAAAATATCGATTTAACGAACAGTTTCACAATAATGTTTTATCTTAGAATAAACAAATGTTGCTGATTGGCTTAAATCAGTTAAAACATTTGGAGAAACATATGTACCAGTATTGGGAACGTTGACAGTTTCTGGAACTACTTGAATGCGGATTCACATAGCAGCCTAAAGGCGGTTAATTTTGTATTAAGAAATGGACAATGGTAGTAATGAGAGGCTTAAACGCCTCCCAAAAACCGTATTACACACGTTTAATAAACATGCAAATGAGGTATATACAAGGGCGAGTCACTTTATTTATGTATTCATACACGTTGTCAAAAAAGTAAAAGAATAAATTTTTAGAATAGAATAAATTTTATATCCAATTATGAACCCTCTAGGGCATGTCATAATCACACAACAACAGATGTACAAGAACATAAGAGATATAACTGTAAGTAAACATGACGGTAGGTCCGTTAACCGTGGTTACGAATAAGATCGGGACGAAATGCACTTACCAAACCTCTGGCAACTACACAAACACACGGCATCGGTCGTTGATTTGATTGGATAAATCCGTTAATTTTGAGTATTAAAGACGATTTTCCTTGCTTACCAAGTACTTGCATCGTATACAATTAGTCATGTTCGACTATTCAGAAGAATCGTGAATAAAATCACGCGGAAAACCTAGTTACTTCCCCTTTCCTCGGTTGTTTCTAAAACCCGGAACGGAACAGAATACGTTGTTGCTGCGGTCCTAGATTTGATTATTTATTTTGTAAAGCGTAATTTTACATCTGCATAATTTTAGATATCCTAAAAATATTTTTTTCAAACGCAGAAAATTAACATATTGGAGTATGCATTGTTGCACTATTTTCTTAGCTCTTACAATGAACCGCTTTACTCCTACTATATATAGTATATAGTATGTAGTTTATTTGCTAAAGGGAAAGTGTGTGCATTTTTGATAGATTTGTACTGTGTATTTTGTATATGTGATAAAAAGAATCTTACATCTGTGTCATTCCATATTAAATTTATTTAACTCGTTGAATAAAAGTGATAAAATGCTCGGCAGAGCATCACTTTTATCCAACTCGTTTAATAAATTCAATATAGAAAGACACTCATGTAAGATCCTCTATATGACCCCCACAAATTCACAAAACATCCACATTTACCATTAGGTAGATGTACTGCACACTATCAGTGTGTCATGATATGAAAATGTTTTATTAATAAGCACACCTGGCACTGATACTTACCAAGTAACAATAATGTTCTACTATACATGACACAAAACCATGATAATAAAATTATGCTGAAGGAAATACAAATTCTGAAAATATTTACTCACTTACCGGTATATTTATGTTTAGTGGTTTTGGGCCGGTACTGTATATACTTACGTTAGATGGTTTTGGCACGGTACTGTATATGTTTTGTGGGTTTTGCACGGTACTGTATATGTTTGGTGGTTTTTGCGCGGTACTGTATATGTTTGGTGGTTTTTGCGCGGTACTGTATATGTTTGGTGGTTTTAGCGCGGTACTGTATATTATATACTTACGGTTGATACCCATTTAAACTAGTAAATTCATGCGTCCATGTAGAACCAGGAAGTACTCGAGATGGTATTATTATATTCTTCTTCCGATCCCACATAGTCTTCGTTCGTTTGACATACTTCGTTACAAAGAATTCACCTTTGTGATTACTAATACCCCAATCCAAGGTGAAGATTTGCGTGTGAAAGGTGAATCCAGATGCATGCGGGTTTTCGCTCAGAAGGTCTGACTGAAATAACAACAGGGATATAAAATGTTGATATAGTGCGAACATCCTGATCTGTCCCCTAACATTCTATTTACCTAATGTCGATGCAAAAGGTATACTTGTGAGGAAACTATCCAATTCACAAGAATAGGGGGCTAAAGTTTCATATAATATAAGCATTATCTTCAATCAATGGTTAGGACATGTAATTAGGAAAGACAAAAATAACATTACAAGAACTTTACATGGAGGTTGATCATCATCTGTAGATGACCCATTTTGATTTTGAGGTCAAAGGTGAAGGTCGCTGTGACCTTCACCATTTTTAACTATTAGGCTGCCATGGGGGCATACGTGTTTTACAAGTATCTCTTATTAAAATAACAACTCTTATTGGACAACGGATATTCGAGGATGCTAAGCCAATGTATCCTAACTGGACAAAATATATTTCGCCGATGATAACACCACTGGTCCAGCCTTTGTTTACAAATAAAAAATTAAAAGCATTTTCGATGTTCATATTTGTTTAAATATTGTGCATATTCACTTTTAATGATATACTCTTTAAATATAAACTGGTAAAAAGCGGTCAGTCGACCGTGCAGTGATTATACTAGAGTAAATTCACTGATTATCGACACCTTAAGCATGAAAACAGGTAAAATCGTAAACGCTTCTAATAACAATTTAAAATATTAAGATTTTTATAAAACAAGTTTTCATTGGTCGAAATTCTTAACATGATGTTCCTATTGCAATATATAGACCAATTGTTTGACAGTTTACAAACAGCAGTGAAATTACTGTAGAAAATCAGTATCAACTTTTACGCATTGATCATCCCTATATTTATGTCACTAATTAGATATAAATTAAAAACAAACATAGCGCTTTAAAAATAAGACAACTTCAATTTTGGTGTATTAATTTATATTTAATTGGCCGGTGTCGGTATTAGGCAACTATGTGTTTATATCGCGTATTATCCGCATTTCGTGATATTCTCAAAAACAAGGTGATATGCACCTAAAAGACAGAAAAAATACTGCATTAAGCCATGGTTACACAAAAATGATATTAAACTGAATAGGACCACGAGTTTTGAGGATGTATAGGGTTGAGAAAAACATTCGTGTTTCATACTTCACTTGCTAAATTTTGCTGAAAATATTTCAGTCAACAACAAACGATCATCAAAATAGTTGTTGTTGACATAATTTGTTACGTCTGTTACTATGTGCATCTTTTACTTTGACAGGTGCATTATTAAAAGGTAATTAAATTGGAATTAGGCAAATGTGTCGCTTATAGGGGGGTGTCGGCATTAGGCGAGTTTGCTCTATGCATGTTTACTTATTGATAAAGATAATAATTATAAAGCGCTCAACTTAACAAGCCGAGAAAAGAAAACACAAAAACAACATACAAGGCACAATGACCAACTGAACGAGTAAATGATCCATCCAAAAAGATTATATTAAGTCAGACAGGGAAGGCAGCACTTAACTTAACCAGCCGAGCACAGAAAACATTAAAACACACAAAGCACTGAAAGCACGGCATCCCGTCCTGTAAGTCTGCCGCCTCAGTCAGTCAAACTAAAACGGAACGAGAGCCACTTGACGAGAAAACAACAACAGGACACCACAAACCGGCGAGCTATACGATGTGACACTTACGATAAACACTACTCTGAATCTCCGGAAAGGTACGTCTGGCAAAAAACAAATCATAACATAACGTTCGATATACCGATGGAAATGACGTCACGTCATGCATAAGTATTCCATTTATGACGTCATACAGGTAAACAAGTAAAGTTAACAACATTCTCTTGCAAAGTAACCCTGACTTTAAAAAAATATGATTGCGCATTTAAATCATGTAAGAATCTAAATAAATTTTCAAAAGTCATAGTAGAGCAAATGCAGGTATTATCGACAGGTCACAGTTATCGACACACAATTAATTTAAATCATCAAAAAACGATAGTATGACGTCATTCATCGCATGTACACGTCATAAATTCTCAGAAATTTATTTTCGAATAACATCGGCCATTTTACCGCGAAAAAATGCACGTTTAGTAAATTTATGTTTATTTATGTGAATCGTTTCCGGTATGTTTTGTTTTAAATAGCGCGTCTTATGTCACGTCGTTACTAACGGTCTCGCGTTATAACTACAGCGTTGTACAATACGCTTCAGATTTGGTATTACGCACTCACCAATGTATGGGCTCTACGTATAGCATTAGGTTAAAAACCATTAAATGGACATAATATATGCATTGACTACGGGCTCTATACCTTTTGTAATACAACAGTGGTTAATTCCTACATGTCAGAACTCCAAACCATTGTATAACAGCCGGTAAACTATAGTTTTTCGTAATTCATTTCTTAATTCATGCATGAAGATCAGAGAGCAGGTTACTAGTAATTTGTTATATAATACACTATAATTTATATAGATAATTTGTTGATATATCAGATGTAGTTTACCAGCATTTCTCTCCAGTCTGAGTTGATTGCAGGAACCAGAAACTCATCTAAATCCAGTACAGCCACAAAATCATATCTATTGAACCTTTCCATACAATCAAATACAGTGACTTGTTCATCCTGGAATGACATCACGTTCTTACCCCCTGGTAACCTAGGAACCGTCTCTGTAAACATATAGAAAGTGTAAAAAAAACAGTGGAAATAACAGTGAAAAAAACAGACTAAATAACATTGAAAATAACAGTGGAAATAACAGACTTAATAACAGTGGAAAAACATTGAAAATAACAATGGAAATAACAGTTAAAATAACAGAGGAAATAAGAGTGAAAATAACAATGGAAATAACAGACTTGATAACAGTGAAAATAACAGTGAAAATAATAATGAAAATAACTGGAAATAATAATGAAAAAAAAACAGTGAAAATAATAGTGAAAATAACAATGGAAACAACAATGAAAATAACAGTGGAAATAACAGTGAAATTAACAGTGAAAATTGTAAGAGAAATGGAAGAAAATAATAAACAGAAACTTTGTTGACTTTTGGTGCAATATCAATTTTATTACTGGGGGGAACCCCCCAGTTCTCGTATTACATACCATCTCAGAAATCACTACGATTTTAACTATGTAATTTCTCCACGACCAATTCATCCGAGCAAGAAACAAGTGCCAGCAAATCTTAACCAATATCGTAATTTTCAACCGTTTTTAAGAAGATTTGTTCATAACAATTGAAGTATCTGTTTTTTGTTTGTATTGTGTGAACTTTTTAAAAGTTTTTTTTTCGATGTATAAATATATTTGTGCAAATTAATTCCTACGCGCTGTAAAATGACTAATGATTTTTGAGGGTCGATAAAAATGTCACTGTCAAAAGTTTACAGTTTACAGTTTAATTGGTATAATCGGCATTTGAAATGCCTTTGACCATTTACATAATAAAAAAAAAAGATGGTCAAGACAAAATATATACATACATTTACATTACATACAGTGTAAGCATATACACAGGATATCAAAAAAGCAACTACATGTATACATGATTATAATTTATATCGATGTTCTAGTCCGTTTATTTGTGCTGACGTGAGGAACTATTCTGCAGCCAAGTAAATATTTAATTAGAAGGTATGTTGGTACATCAAACTGGAAGTTATGTGTACAACAAAATTAGAATCAAGATTATATATTAAAATGGATGGCATGTAGATACATATACAACAAATTTAGGATCAAGAATAAATATTAAAATGGATGGCATGTAAATACATATACAACAAATTTAGAACCAAGAATATATATTAAATTGGATGGCATGTAAGTACATACACAATAGGACAAAAATTCGAGACAATACGTATATACAGATGCTGGTAGACAGGCGAATATGTCCAACAGGAAGATATATTTTCATCAAAAAAAAATAACAACATGCAAATACATAAAAGAAAACACTTGTATATATACACAATAACTTACATATGGCAGTCGGCAAGTTAATATTTACAATAGGGCGAGTCTATTTTCTCTTAACTTCGAGGCATAATATACTAATTTTGCGTTATTTATGATAATTTTATTATTTGTGCTGGACATAATGCTATAAAATTTGTTCAATGTTGGCCATGCAGGACGCGGAATGAATTTCGAACGTAGTTCATTATATGTTTGACAGCACATAAAGAAATGGTATTCCGATTCTATAGAATTGTGGGAGCATAGTTTACATATTCGATTTTCCTTTGCTATTCCGGCCTGTCTTCCATTTTCTATTTCTAATTTGTGGGACGCTAATCTAAATTTTGAAAACTCTTTTCTAATATTGTCATTTGTAATTAGGTCTAAGTATTTTTCAAATTTATACTCCGTTTTGAAATTCTTGTAGTAAGACATTTTTGACTGGGAATTGAGGGTATCACTCCATGTCTGTGTATATTGATCCCGCATTCTTTGTTTCAATATGTTATAGTAATTTATGTTTATAGTATGTAGATTATGTATGTTTCCATACCCTAAATTATTTAAAATTGTTGTAATGCTAGAGGCCCAGTTATGTGTTCTTACATTTATCAAACACTGTTCGTTATAGAGTTGAAACATTAAAGAGTTGGGATTATTTTGTATTTTTAGCCAATATTTCAATGCTCGTTCCTTGCATATTACTGATAATGGGAATCGACCAAGTTCACCCAACACTGCAGTATTAGATGTTTGAGTACGTACTCCTAGAATTCGCTTACAAAATTTAATATGTATTTTGTCAATTTCCTTGTATTTATAAGCCCCCCATACTTCACTGCTGTACAGAAGAATAGGTACAACTAGTGCATCAAATAGGGATAGTTTTGTTTTAACATCTAGACTAACTCTACTAAACACGAACAAAAGATGATTATACGCTTTCAGCGCTTGTTCTTGTAATGCCTTCGCAGCATATATCATGTTACCGGTGTAATGAAATTTTATTCCGAGGTAGCAGAAGGAATCAACAACTTCTAATAGTTCCTGATTTATGAACCATCTGAAATCAGAGTTACTCTTCCTATTTTCAAAGATGCATACTTTCGTTTTACCTATGTTAATCTTTAATCCCCACTTGCGTGAATAATTTTGTACATTATTTAGTTGATTTTGTAGACTATTAGGGTCTGTGGTGAATAGAACGATATCATCGGCAAACAACAACATGTATATAGATAGTAAGTTGATATCATCATCCGTGAGATCATTTTGATTTACTATCGTATTGATATCATTTATAAATAATATAAATAGTAAGGGAGATAACGGTTCTCCCTGTTTCAAACCAAGTGATACATCAAAGAAGTCTGAAAACGATAAATGAAGCGAATCTTTGACACAAGATTTGACATTCTGATATAATGATTTAATCATAGTGGTCATTTTGCAACTCAGACCTGATTCAATTAGCTTAATCCATAAAGCTTCATGTATGACGGTGTCGAAAGCCTTTTCATAGTCGATAAAAGCACAGTATAATTTCCTTTTTTGTGATAATATATTTTGTATGATTGAATGCAGGATAAAAATACAATCGGTTGTACTGCGTTTATCTCTGAAGCCAAATTGGGAGTTGTTAAATAAATTTTCTGATTCACACCAGGTATTGATTCTATTTCTTAAGGTCAATGAGAATATCTTTGATAGAGTGTTTATAATTGTTATTCCTCTATAATTTGAAGGTTCGTTTACATTCCCCTTTTTATGTATAGGGACAATATAACCCTTACTCCACTGATCTGGGTATACACCACTTTCATATATTTCATTGAACAGAGTCACTAAATAAGGCGCTATGAATTCATTGGAGTCAATGAAAAAATCTGCTACATTATTTGTTAAATCGGCGCTTTTATTTCTATTCAAACTAGAAATTGTTTTTTTAATTTCACTCTCTGTGAATGCGACATCTAATGTGTCAATATTTATGTTAGTATCCAGATTCTCATACTGCGAACTATCAAAATCACTATCATGCGGCGTATTTGAGACTTTGTTGAAATGCTCGACAAAATCAGTTAAGCTAATGTTGGCTTGGTTTGACTTTGCTTTCTTTTTATATTTATTTATGTATTTCCAGAATTTCCTAGAGTTGGATTTGCTTAGCTTAGTTAATGTTTGCTTTTCAGACATGTGAAATGAGCGTTTAGCTTTACGTTTCACTTTACAGAAACGATTCCTGTGATATAAAAAGGATTGCAGATTATCAGCAGTTGGACTATATCTATGTATACGTTTATATTTTAGGAAATCGGCTTTCGCTTGTGAACATTCACCGTTGAACCATTCGGCCTTTTTAAGCTTTGCGGCTTTGGATACGTTACTTATAAAAGTTTTCCCATGTAGTTCAAACGATATATCAAAAATACGATCGGACATGTTTTCGATACATCCATTAATATCAGAGTCACCTCTTGTTAAATTATTGATTACGTCATCAAAATATTGTTTATTATTGTTTAATGTGTCATGTAGCTTATTATGTTCAGTATTTTCCCATATTATCCTTTTGCAGTAGGATACATTATCTGTGTTGGCAGTTTCGTTGCGTAGAGCCAGACAAAATTCGATTGGACAGTGATCCGAAAATTCGGTTATGTCTAAAACATTCATTGACTGAAATAGTGAAAACAGTTTGTAATCAGTGATCACATAATCAACAACACTCGCGGCAAAGTTATTTGAGTTCAACTTATAGCATGTGTATAGTCCTTGTTCAATGCGACCATTTGCAATACACAATCCAGTTTGTTTACACAATGTTAACAATTTTTTTCCAAAGCTATTTATTCGCGCATCATTAGATGAACGCGCTGGGATATTACATGAGCTCTCATCAACTGGTATGTCAATATAACGGTTTAAATTTATGTTTTCGATAATGTCCGAGGATATACCAACCCTCGAGTTGAAGTCACCTGTTAGGAAGACATCACCTCTATCGCTAAATTTAATAATATCATTCAGCAGTAAATTGTGAAAATCTAGTTCAAATAACGGTGAATGGTTGTTTTTATACAGAGTTGAGTCTTCTGGCGGAATATAACAACAGCAAAAATATAAATCATTCTCAGTGTTAAAATAAGATTTTTTCATCTTAAACCAAATCACACCTTTTTCATTCAGATCAATCAGTTCGATATAGCCCGAATAAATAGCTTTGAAATACACAATCACGCCACCGCTGTGACGCCTTGCCTTTTTATTATATTTCGGTCGCGGACATGAAAAACAATCATAGTTACTGATGTCAATATTGGCAATTTCCGAGTTCCATGTTTCGGTGAATAACAATATATCATAATTATTGATGTACTCAATAAAATCATTGTCACATAGTTTGTTAGCAATCCCATTCACGTTCCAAAGAAGGAATTTTAGCTGCTTTGTTGAGTTGCCTTCCTAGGTACGCGGTGCAGCTTGGTGGTTTCCTGGTTGGTTGTTATGGTTTTGGTTACCGTTTTGGTGTCGTGGTGGTAACACAGGAGGGGGGTAAGGTGGAAGGTGATCAGCTGTATAGACAGTATTGTCCATGTAAAGTTTATCATAAGATAACACGGCTTGTTTCTGGTGCTTTCTCGCGTCTATGAAGTAAGGCACCAATTTACGTCTACGGTCAAGTATAGGTTGGGGGTATTGATCGCTTACACCAAACTTAGTGTTTTCAAGGAGGTCACGTGCTTTTGTTTTGATTTCCATCTTATCCCCGTAGAAATTCAGCTTGGCAACAATTGGTCGAGTTTTGTTGGCCGAGTATTTACCAATTCTGTGTGCTCTGTCAATTTTAAATCGAGTTTTTGCATCTTCAATATTTAATGAGTTAACACAGAAATCCAATACTTTGTTCATACAATGTTCTGCTTTTCGGTCTTGTGGTGTAGTTGGTTCGTTGAACCCATAGAAGATTAGGTTGTCCCGCATTGACCTCGATTTTAAGTCCAGTATATCTTCTTCACACTCAGTGTTTTGTTGTTTCTGTTGGTCTAATGAGTCTGATAGAGTTTTGTTTATAAGTTTAACATCATCAATTTCATTTTTGAGTTGAGTGTTGTTAATTTTCAATTCTTCACATATTTTACTGTCATACTGTCTACTAGTTTCAATGTCGGTTACAGTTTGTTCCGTAGTTTTGACCCTGCTTTCAAGAAAAGTCACCTTATTTTCAACTACCGAAATCTTATTGTTGATGGATTTTACATCTTCTTCAATTTTATCCAATTTATTCAACTTGGTAACCATATTCTTTTGAGTGGATTCAATAGCGCTAAGTCTATCGCATATGGTTTGGAGTAGTTTTTGGTCCATTGACTTTTCGGTGGTGACAGGTGATGGTGGTGGCGGGCTGGATGGAGGTGGATGCATCATACTATTTTGTGGGGTATAGTACTGTAAATGCGGTGGATAGTATTGTCCAATATATGCCGGCGGTGTCGTCTGATATGCATTATTTACAGGAGGTTGTGATTGTTGTTGCTGTGACCGTGGCGTTGATGGAGGCTGCTGGGAGACACTTCCGGTTTGGCTACTCACAATTAAGCATTTTTCTGGTTGCTCGCTCGTAGCACCTGGAGATGCTTCTGACTTCGATCGTTTTTGTCCAGATTTTCCCATACTGACGATATAGCTAATAACGGAGTATCAAACTGTCGAACTAACAAACCTTGTCTCAAAGTCCACGAGGAAGTGATCACAAGATTAATCACCGACTCGGCTATATCCACAAACAGTAGCGATAGTCCACATTTATATATACACCCGTTGATTATAATCCGTTCACATTCCAATACAAAATAGTTTGTTTAGAATAATCAAGTTATGGATGAAGTATTTGTCACCTGCTATACCTGTATCTGTGTATTGGTCTTTTTTATTTGAACAAAGAGAGAATATTTCCAGTGAATAAATCATCAAAATCCAAATGATTCTTTTACAGTAATCCGTTGAGCAGACGAACTTTACAAAATTCATGGTTTAACATCCATATTACAGTTTAGCAAGAAACTCCTATTCTAATGTGTGCTTAATTTTCATGATAAATTTTACAATATTTTGCATTTGTTGAAAGTATTGATCCACATTTATTCCATTAACTTACCAGAGAACTTCAGCTGAATATTTTGGGTCTACCGTTAGAACGACCTTTGTCCCAGCTTTCCCGCCGAAAGTCGAGACCATACCAGTTATTTGTGTTTCGTCCCCATCAGATTCGTTCGCGATATTCGCACTCTATCCAGTTCGTATCCAGGTAGAGTAATGGAAAGAGGACTCTGTGTAGTTTTCAGTTTATAGTTTTTTTTTATTTTCTTGCGCCATGTTATTAGTATTGATCGACTTTTGATCCATTAAACTACCACAGGTTATCAGCAAAAAGGTTTACGTCTGTCGTTAGCACACCTCTTTTCCGAGCTCTGAGCTGCGTATACAATTTTCCAACAGAAAGTCGAGACCATTTCGTGCATTTGTGTTTTGACCCCTATTTTATTCGTTCTTGCTAATCGTACCCTATCCGGGTGGTTAATAATTTACATATGCAGCTGAAGAATTGTGGAATTAAGACTTTTTGTAGTTTTAAGACATTGTATTTTTTAATTTTTCTTGCGCTCATTCATCCCCTATCCGATTTATTATATTATTTAGGTTTACTACTAAATAATTAGGTGGAAACGTTTTAACAAATGTTTTTATTCTATTTATAACGCGAGTCTGACCCTGCAATACTGTATACCAGGACTGGTATGTCTTGATGTCCACAGGCACATTCGATGTTTGATAATTCATTTAAAGAGCATCTTATGAAGTAATGTGAGCGAAAACTGGAAAATACGGGGAATCGAACACACACTGTGGCATATCACTTAGGACTACAGTAGGTGCATTGCCTTCATGGGCTCTGGTATTGTGATGGGTCCGTTGTGGTGTGATTTAAAGGCTGCTATCGCGTCTCTGAGACCTTGTCCCAATATTCACATTTTTGTGGAAATCCATTACCATAAAAGATGAAACCCAATATTACCAAGAATTGCGATTTTCCCCCAGTACCAGTACTTCAGTACTTTGATTTCACTCGTGATCACAAAAATTCGTGAAAATATATATGATCCGTCATGAGATTTTTTTTGGAGATCAACATTAAATTAATTTTTCTTAAACGAGGCTAGAAAACACGGGTTATTAAGCGAGCCTTTAGCTGTCAAAAAGCTGAATGCGCTAGTTTCAACTATAAAAATCCAAAGGCCTAGT
The DNA here is from genome assembly GCA_947247005.1 of Spisula solida. Taxonomy (NCBI): domain Eukaryota; kingdom Metazoa; phylum Mollusca; class Bivalvia; order Venerida; family Mactridae; genus Spisula; species Spisula solida. The sequence goes on along the minus strand of OX365958.1, from coordinate 38,971,441 downwards.
TTTTAAAAAAGCTAAAAAATGCTTCTAAGTTTGGTGAAGAAATTGTCCGTCAAAAGTGTATCGATTTTGTAATTGTTGCAATTCTTATGATAATGATAGCAGCAAATGCATCATTAGTCATGTGAACAACAACTTCTGTGACGTCTATTTTTGTTGTGATTGCATTAAATGCAGCAAAGATGGACTTGGGGGACAACCACGGACTGTATTACCGATTCAATACAAATCGTAGTAAACATGTACGTACTTTTGCTAGGATAATCAAACTCCTTGATAAAGATAACGCCCTGATTGACATAGAAATCCAGCACATGTTTAACATCCGGGGAGATTGTGTACGTAAACAACATGATTCTATCAACACCCATCAGTACGTTAAACTCAACCCATTCTATAAGTTTGTCAGCTGAGAAGTTCCTGTAGATAAGTTTGGCACAAATACCAATAGATTCATGATCTAACTTAGGGAACGTTGGCTCCATTTCAACATATTTGGGTGAGTAGTTGCGGTTACGACAGTTATGTAACGGTGCTAACGCTACGTGGGTAGGTATGATTGCTGCGGTACTAGTATAGTTGTTAGTATGTATCAATAATGGACAGACAAACTGTGTAGCTTTAACAATCTTCAGATCATTAACATTCCACGTTATCTTCTTTATAAGGTTTGCAGATTGATGTCCATTGTTGCTATATTTATAACAACATTCATATCGAGATTTCCTATGTACATAATTCTCCCAACCGTTCAACACAATCACTCCTCTATTGCTATGGTAACTCTCCCCGTCCTCCTCGGCCTCCCAGAGTGTTTCTATGTTCCTTGATTTAAACACTTCATCTGTGTTATAATAGATACCATCAAACACACCAACATAATCAGAATCCGGTACTCCATCTTTATCATTGGTGGATATGTCATCCGTGTTTGTTTCAATCAAAGCACTGGCTGCAAAATAGAAAATGTAGAATACGGATTAGTTAAGAATTGTAATGCAAACATCAGACAATTCAAAGCCATAACAGACGCGGGGGCAGTACCTAGCCCCTAGGGAAGTGTTTTACTAACATTGCGCAAATGTCACGTAAATCTACGTATGCTTCTCTTATGCATATTCCTAAGAGCGTTTTATTAATCGACCGCAGGTTGTTGCATACATTTATGTAAAATATTGAATATTGAACATAGGCTGGGCCACAATATTACCAATATATCGGGAACCAGAATGAATAAATGTACACAAACTTTCGATAAGTTTTGATGATTGAACATGTTTTATTACTAATCACAGTCTTTAACAACAAGTGGCGGTCTAAAATGAACAGTACGTGTCAAAAATTTCTCACTACGTTCATATTTGCTATTTAGGGTTACTCTGACCTTGCGTAGAATTTCGCCGAAACTTACGACAGAACATGAGAAAAAATATCTTAGTAAAACGTATTTGCGCAAATAGTATCGAAGTACGCAATATTTACGGAAAACTTTAGCTGTTCTATATATAATTCTAACACGATCTGCGGAGTAATCCATTAAATATAGAGATGACCTGGCCATGTCTTATTATCCCCATAAAACATGGTATCAAATTGGCTGTTACTATTTACGCCCCGTATCACGTGACATATTTATTAATGAATGAACGTAAACTTTATAGTAAAACTTCAACGAAACGCGATGACAAGGCAAGATGCACGGGTATCCAGTGTTACAGCTATGACGCATCTATTTTTAGAAACTCCAATATAATCTCGAAACTAAGTTTCATAAAAACTTCTGATAATCAATTCATTTATATTTTTCATTTCATTAAATAGCTACCCCATGCTCGTGTTATTAAAATTGTTTCAATGTTTAAAATGTGTTATTTCCTTCAGAAAATTACGGAGGTAATTGTACAAGCAAATAAGCCACTCAATTTCAGCGTGGAATTATGTTAAATGTCAAATGGGTGAAAATGGAATGTGCGCAGTTAAATAGTGCGGGATATTATCGTATTTAGAATCGAAATAAAAACTCTGTTCTTGTATTTTGTCGGTGAATAAAACATGGGCAGGAGTTCGGATGCGGAAAAATTAAATCACGAGTGCGTAGCTAGATTTTTATTTCTTAAATAAAAGTATAGTAAAATCTGTGGTATAATGTACACAATTTGTTTGTTTTCGGAAGATCTGTATTGAAATTGTGCTAGTATGTCACGAAATAAACTCTCTACAGGTAAATTATAATTTTGACAAACAATACTTGATAGTTCTCAAAAGTTTTTCTGGGACAACCCACGTAGACGCCGGATACGTATAGTGTGCTTAAAATGCTGCATGGTCAGACCGACATGTGACAGAAATATTTTTATATACGCAATAAAAATACACCGTGTAGCTTAAAAACGTATATTGTACAAGAAGGTCTATGTTACAAAAACTTACTTAACTATTGAAATTAAGATAAAGTTACCATTGTTGTAGTTTGTTGTACGGAGACCTGTATGTGTTATTGCTGACAGATAAAATACGTATCTTCCATGTATTCTATGTAATACAGTGTGGTCATAAAAGTATAATTTGTTTCTAATTTTTTCCCTCCAGCTAACTTCAGATTGATCTTCCACTGGATTGTCACCAGTTTTCGCGACATCTGTGTTATATTGCTTATTTCTCTGATAACCATTGCCAGCGATAGTTTCATAGATCACGTGAGCTTGTTCGTTAGCACGGACTTGTATGTTGATTGAAGTTCGGTGAGTAAGATTCTGTAATTAAAAATGGAATTCATCATCGGTAGAATGTTAACATGGTTCACATTCATTGGATTTCGTGGAATTTGTACTCTTTTTCAAAAAGATAATATTAAATCAGACGAAGGCAGCAGTCAAGCTAACCAATGTAAGTAACAAGTCAAATAGTTCCTGCGAGCAAATGATGTACCGACTTCATTTGACAGAGAATTGACAGGATCCTCGACCTTCTATCTGCATAATTCTACAGCTGATGTGTATAAAATTAAGCATGGAAATCTCAAAATTGTGAGAGAGAAAAGGCGCGATAGGCCGGTAGCTTTCAAATTGGGAAAACTATATGCACGATAATTTAACATACGAAATTTATCAACAAATTGTTAAATAATTTCATGTGTAACAAACCAATTTTCAAGACACTTAATTGCATATTATGACTCCCTTGTTCCATATAATATTTATATGCTTATGAATAAAACCTCGTATCAGTTCATTAAAAGGTATTATCATAAGACATATTTTCAGTGTTCAACAATATCAAAGATCATAAACCAATGCAGCTGCAGTCACCTGCTGTTTAGATCCATGGTCTCAATATTGCCTAGCGCTCACTGAAATTTCGGACAGTTCTGATTTCTTCGGTAAATAAACTATTGCAATGCGACAAAGACCGATGTTATCCGCATGGAATAATGGAATTAGTCTGGTTCACGACATTCTTACAAAATGCATCTTTTTTGGGATTTTTTTTTAAAATCGTAAACCATCGAGAACAGGTCACGTGCCCCTCCATGGACTTTTTACTTTATGCTATCCAATATACCTGCTCGCTCAAGGCTCGCAGATAATAATGTATACGAGTATTAGCGCACCGTAGATACCCTGTACAGCTCCAGTCGTTTAAAGTGTCCTAACAATAATGTCTTTTTAAAAAGGTTTAACAACGTTTAATTATAGTACACATAATGTGAACATTTCAACTAAATCTGATTGAAATTATAGAAACCGTAAACATTTATGTCAATCCTTTCGATTCATATATAAATATTTGATGTAGCCAGGGTTCAGTGCACCTACGTACCTGTCTGCATTTTACAACAAATATTTGCCTATAAAATGGTAAATTTATAAAGTTAAGTGAAAAGTATCAAATTGACCCTTCAAGTTCTGAAGCAAGTGGAACCCCTGTGTCTACTTTTAGCTTACATGACGTATAATGCATATTAAGCAAGTAACACATGTATGATCAGAACTTTCTAAATCTTCTCGTATGTCCATGCCTTCATTGGACGCAAACTATAGTGAACTAAATGTACCGTAAACTGCCCTGAGTCATATTATGCAACGTTAGTTAACGCGCTACTAATGCACATTTAAAACATTCCGCCGATACATGTTTTATTGTAGTTGCTGTTATCGCAGGTCAAATCAAGGTTCAGTACAGTGCAGATAACATATAGTAACAAAATAAACAATCGAGAATTGTCTTCATCACTATTATCGCGGCATCGCTAATCTCGCGGTAATAGCGTTACTCCCCCTACGGGTACTTATGAAACAAATTAACCTTACGTACGTACTTTACTGACAATAAAAGACTGTTCAGTTATCATTTATAATCTGTTTCTGTTTAAAAAATATGTTCTGTCAACAAATTCCATCGATATGTTATAAAACATGTACACGCTGCGTGATTGTCTCCCATTGCCAATTACGGTTACATACTTTTATATTATTCTAGATCGCAGTCAGTTTTTAAATGCAGAAGGACTCTTATCAATATAATTCAGTTAACTGATGCATTTGATAAGTTCTATTTTTAGACTATAATATCAAACAGATAATATTAAGAGGGTGAAACCCCCCATTTTGGTACGCGGGATGCAGGGCATTTTAGGTCGTATTCGGGACGCAAGGGCGTCGTACGCGGTACGCAATAAAAATGTCTAACGGTATTCAGTACGCACGATTTCCAAAACAAAGGGATTTTTTAACAGACATTTAAGTTTTTCGACCAATTTAACGACAACAAGCCATGGAACATGCTTCTAATGTGTGTAAAACTCAAAGTGTTGATGTAACTAACTCACTTTTTCCGTGAATACTATCCAATTGACAAAAAATGTGTGTAGTATACACTGCTAAGATATACAAAGCACTTTTTTGTGCTGCTCAGATAAACAACGCATGTTTTCGAGCTCGCTTCGCTCGGACAACATATTTCTCAAGGAATATTATCAAGTGTGGTTGTTGTTAAATGCAAAATAATATTATGTATTTTTCTAGTTCAATAAATAACTTTGTGAGTCAACATAATCAAGCATAGAACGAGTCTGTGACATGCTGTTTGTGTGGTATACATAAACAATGTTTTTCTCGCTAACGCAGTAACGGTAATTTAATCTTTTTTAATTTTCAAGTAGGAACCGAGTTTGTGTGGTAGGCCTTTATTGCTCAGAAAACAATGCATTTTTCGAGCTCGCTTCGTTCGCACAATAACTTTCTCAATATTATCAGGTAGAAAATGACTTTGTGCGACATGCTACTCAGAAAATCTTCGCATTTTAACGCGCTCGCACAAAAACGTTATCAGTGAATATGTCAAAATTGTGTGATAGGCTGCTCTAATAGAAATGCAATCTTTACAGCTCGCACAAAAATCACAAAACAGTTTTATGTACTATGATCCTCAGATAAGCATTGCATTTCCCCTAAAAGAATATCAGGACAATAAGCCCAAACCACAGCAGAAGGGGGGGGGACACACTCCCTTTCTCTAATCGTCCCGGGTCGTCACCTCCTCTGGACTCAATTTCGCAATTTTGAAATAACCTAGTTACTGTCATGATGCCGCTCACACTTCATTAGTAAATATTATCGAGTAGAGAACGAGTTTGTGTAGCATACTTCTTAGATAAGCCATGCAATTTTCTGGCTCGCTTCGCTCACACAATTACTTTATCAGTGAATATTATCAAATTGAAAACGATTTTACGAAGTATACATGTATCTGATATAACGATCACGATTTCATACAACGCCTTTGCTACATTCGTTCTCGTATTTGAAACATCCTTTTAATTCGTATGATGCTATTAGATTAGCATGAAAAGTAAAACAGTTTGGATTATATACAATGTAATTAATCAGCATATTTTGGATAATTATATCACTAAACCTGTGCTTGGATTAATTCATTGTTATTTTCAGAGAAAGGGGTTTACGTGTCATTTTTTCGCCATCCTAATACCTAATCAATCCTATAACCGCCCCTGAAATACACATGATCTATGCAGTACTACAGATCGCTTGCCCGGCTTATGAGAACAAGGTCCTATTTGAAGCTTGCATCACAAGGCGCTCCTAACGAACCTATTTCCATGAAAATCGGAACATGTCATATTGACCTAACTGAAATGGAAAAGCTTGTTTTTCCAATAGTAAAGACAGTTTGTTCTTTTCTAAAAATAGCATTTTTGTACTTACGACCTTCTTCGTCTAAATTAGCGAGTTGTGGGATGTGATAGTAGTTTCTATATTTTAAAACAGGCTAAAAGTATTCGGGATGCAGCGAAAAAATAAGGTGGTATTCGGGACTCGCTGAAAAATTAAGAAGTATTCGGGATTCGTGGGGGGGAGGGGGTGACACCCTCATATTAAGTCAGACAGGGAAGGCAGCATATGAAAAATGTTGCTAAAGAAGTTCGACTTTCATTTCAGATAGATGTTTTTCATGAACTTAAAGGTCAGCTTTTTCAATCCTGTACCATCCAGATCGGCTCAAATTGTGATAATGCGTTAATACGTAGACCACCACGAGGTTAGTGATGACGTAGTTCTCAAAATGGCGTCGCCCTATGTTTGTTTGTTGATATTTTTGACGATCTTTCTACTTTCAAACAAAAAATTGAAAAATAAAATACACTTTAGAAGACTAATTGTGTTAAAATTCTGGATAATTGGAATAACGTACGTTATAAAACAGATGTAGCCTATATGTACACTATACACACGTCTGTCTTTACAGTCATGTTAGGATATAGTGAGAGTGACGGTGTCGTTTATGCCTACACACAACATTACAACAATTGTCTGAACAGGTAGAGCGAATCTAGTATGTTAGTAAATCATTGAATTTATAGCTTCCTGTATGAGCCTTAAAGTTTATAATTGATTTAACACTCTATTCGTACCCTGACTTAACAGTACCACAAGATATATATGTATATGAGATTAATAGACAAACACGAACATAACAAGGCTGCTTAATAAGTCTAAATATAGAAAGAAAAAAAAAGTATAAGTCCCAAATTAGGTCAATGTGAAGGTCAAATGAGGTTAAGTGATATAGGTGTGTGGAAAATGTTCAAATACAACATACATGCAAGTATGAAAGCTTTGTAGCAATATATAATAATGCTAGAAGAAATGGTCAATTTGGGTTAACCAAAAATTGGGCCCTTCAATAAGTCTAAGTCCAAAATTAAGTCAAGGTGAAAGTCAAAATGTGGTTAGGTGGTACAGACGTGTGAAAAGTGTTCATATACAACATCCATGCAAGTATGAAAGCTTTGTAGCAAGCTATATTATTAAAGCTAGAAGAAACGGTCAGTTTGGGTTAACAAGAATTTGGCCCTTCAGTAAGTCTAAGTCCAAGATAATGTCAAGGTAACAGTCAAAATGAGGTAACGTGATACAGGCGAGTGGAGGGTGTTCATATACTACATCCATGTAAGTATGGAAGCTTTGTAGCAAGCCATAATGATGCTAGAAGAAACGGTCCATTTGGGTTAACCAGGAATTTGGCCCTTCAATAAATCTAAGTCCAAACTAAGGTCAAGGTGAAGGTCAAAATGAGGTAACGTGATACAGGCGTGTGTACAGTACCCTTAATAATATACGACATACATATAAGTATGGAAGCTTTGTAGCAAGCCATAATGATGCTAGAAGAAAGTCAACGGTACATTTGGGTTAGGCGAATCACTATATGCCACCCGATCTATTGATAGTATATTCGTCAATATATGGAAGGGAATATCCGCCAGTACATGCATGCTGTTATCAATACTCTGTGATATTTACGTTTTCTTTTTGATAGAGCATGACTCTGTGTGTATTTGGATACCAGAATGCACACAAAAAGAACAATCGATTACATACAATATATGTCCATGCAATATGATATACTGGGATAATGCATACACTTTTAAAATATCGTCGGCTGGTTCTAATAGTGATCAAAGTGCCAAAATCATGTTTTGGAGAAAATTAGGTTTGAACATTTGACTTTGTCAAATATCTTTATGTCAACCGATTTTAAAATTTTAAAAACGTAGATATAGTACTATGGCTTCACTCTTCCCATTACATTCATTATTCTGCCTTAAAATTGACGTAGAAACGTCCGTTTTGAAAAAGTGTGTTATCCCGAATTTGGACATTGAGCAACTTTTTATTTATTAGTTGCACACCTAAAGTTTGGACAAAATATTACCAAATAGCGCGGTTTCATTGGTTGAGCTGGACATTGGATCATATAAGAACGACTGGTAGAGGACAATGAGCAACTTAACATTGAACTGTTCAGTTAATCACGTGACAAAATAAAGGACGACAATTGGTCAACATTATGTTTTTTAGTTTAAGTTGCTCTTAGAGTAACCAATCTCCGGGACATTCAGCAACATGCACGCTACGTAGTGGTTTAAATACTGGACTTTGAGCAATACATTACTGACAAAAAGCACTTTGCACTTGAAATCATGATGTAATTGACATTGGAGACTATTAGAGCCAGCCGACGATATCGCTATGATTTACTAATAAAGTGACACATTGTATTGACCACAAAAATGTCATGTCATTGCTTTCAAATTAATTTCTTTACATTATGTTGAGTCTCGTTAATTTGAATTGGGTATTTTTTTAAATCGAAACACGCCGATATGCCACAATGACGTCACGATGATGTCCACCACATTAATAGACTTTTCATCGAGTAGATCTACAACAGAATACACAGTTACTGTATTTCTCTAAAAATATACCAATTCCAGAGCAAAAAAATGTCTGTGAAAATTAAGCTTCATATTAATTTTGTTAATTGCGTTTTAATCATGACATGGGAAATATCATTAAGAACATATTAAGAAGAATATAGTTCAACACAAGTGTAAAAAATGGATAGAATAGAAATAATGAATAATTAAATAATAACGTTTTATTTTTGAACTTCATTTCAATGGTTGACCTTTTCAATTTGTTACAAAAGGGTTGAGCAACAAGTCTTGAACTTAGTTGTTTAAAAAACAGACTCGAAAAAAGTTATACTTTGTAGAAACTTATCACTCATAATTTGTTTGCGAAAACATGTTTACGTGATCTATTGAACATCAACGCGATATATTGATTATGTGTTCATTTTATGTTTTAAGTGTGTTTTGTTCCTTATATTCCTAGCGTCAGAAGTTTTGCAACAAAATTGAAAGTCCTAAATTTTAACATTGCTGGGTTGAAAAAACTTTTCTCTTCAAAGTATCCATGAGAGTATAGTTAGTGATTATTTTTAAACTAGGGCCGTCCTTTTTCGTCACGCTTGAATGCTCACACAGTCGAAAAAGGGTAATTCGTCTATTCATTCTATTAATTTTCACTTTACACGTGCTTCAAACATGCCTGTGCTAAAAAGTACACACTAAGGTTTTTAATTAAGAAAGACATGTACGCTAAAAAGATTACCAAAAATGGGTAATTTTGAAAATAATCGTGTATATGAGATCTAAATGCTGGTGTTTTACTAAGGCTGCTTTCCGTCGCATTAACCTGTCATGCATTTTTATTTAATGCTTATGAGTGATTAACCGCGGAATATCAGTGAATTATAATCCGATAATATCACTGGCGATAATTTCACTCAAACGGACTACACTTTGTACATTTGAAATCCCCTTGGAGCGCCCCAATTTTTGTTTAAGCCTATTGACGTCTAAACTCAAAATGATACTGTCTGTCCTGAACTCTCAGTGGATAGCTCACAAAATCACCAATTTGGAGGCAATGCAGCCGAATAATAATGATGTATTTTATCGGTAGTAATTTAAATATGCAGTAAGTATTTTGAATACAACTTAATACATGGTCATAATCAAACATGAACTCGGAATAGTATATGACATACCACGTGATGACAGGTCAAGGGTCAATACAGCTGATATAGACAGGCATTCTGCTAAAACTGCAGCACTATATTCAACCACACTGTGTGCCTTAGCCATAGCCAACCATACTTTTAAATTAATACAAATGTATAAACATTCATTCTAATTGTGTTTTGTGAAAACCACACCGTTTTTAAAAAGATATTCATTTAGGTAAAATCATGTTACGATCACTTATCAATAATGGTCAAAGATCGACCAGTTTTACCATCCTTACCTCCCTTGCACTATATGATATTAATAATGGTTGAATATTCTAAAAGAATGCTGTCAAGCTAAGGTAACGGCAAACATGTTGCTGAGTGACAAAACCGCCTTTATTTGAAGGGTGCTTTTAATGGTCGGTAATTGATAGCATAACGCAACATTTCGTGCAAAAATATAAATAGATAGATAGGGTATATGGTACAGTCAGATCTCGATATAACGACACCCGATATACTGACAAATTCATTATACTGACACCATATTTGGGGACAAAAGTATTAAAACGCTCTTTGTATCAATTCAGTATACTGACATATTCGTTACAACGACATTTTTCTTGGAAACGAACAGCGTCGTCGTATCGAGTTCTGACTGTACCAATACTGGCACAAACGTTTGCTAAGTGTAATGTGTATTTTTAAAATGTTGGGTTATGTTATATTCGTTGCTCATATGGAAAAATACATTTCTTAAATTTGATAACTGTTATGAATTTATATCGGTTATATATCAATGTACACATGACTGTGTAGTTGTGTCAGCATTAACTAGTTTGCGATTGCAATAAAAAAGACAAAACAATGTTGATTTGCGGAGCCTGTGACGCTCAGTATATGAATTTAGCTGTGTGAAGATGGCTCAACATACGACATTAAAAAAATCGAATGTCGTCCAGCTCGACATTGGACAACATTGGACGACATTCAAAAAATCATCTAAAATCAAATGTCGTCCAGCTCGACATTGGACGACACTGGACGACATTAAAAAAATCATCTAAATTCGAATATCGTCCAGCTGGACATTGGATCTATTGCATTTTCTGTAGTACTGTATGTAAAAATGTATAGTGTAGTTATGTGTTTTACTCTTCATGTATTGGAGGGAATAACATAGAATATCTACTTACTGTTGTATAGATTCCATTCATTAGCAGTAGGTAGCAGAGAGTGTAGACAAATAAAAATATTAACATGACGTGTTGACATCTCGATTTGAACCATGTCATATTTTCATAAAATCTATGATCTTGTTGATCTATATTTCCGTACCATGTAAGGTGTGCCTGAAGAGATACGAAACAAATGTGTAACCTCATATATTATAGTAATATAAAATGTGCAACGCAAAAAGAGTAACGTAGTAATGTACAATGTTCAACACAATTTAGTGCACTTTAAACTGTACAATACAAAAAAGAGTAGCATAAAATATGCAACATAAAAAGAGTAACGTACAATGTACAACACAAAACAGAGTAACGTACAACGTACAACACAAAAAGAGTAACGTACAACGTACAACACAACAAGAGTAACGTACAACGTACAACACAAAAAGAGTAACGTACAACACAACAAGAGTAACGTACAACGTACAACACAACAAGAGTAACGTACAACACAAAAAGAGTAACGTACAACACAACAAGAGTAACGTACAACGTACAACACAACAAGAGTAACGTACAACACAACAAGAGTAACGTACAACGTGCAACACAAAACAGAGTAACGTACAACGTGCAACACAAAAAGAGTAACGTACAACGTGCAACACAAAAAGAGTAACGTACAACGTACAACATAAAAAGAGTAACGTACAACGTACAACACAAAAAGAGTAACGTACAACACAACAAGAGTAACGTACAACGTGCAACACAAAAAGAGTAACGTACAACGTGCAACACAACAAGAGTAACGTACAATGTACAACACAAAAAGAGTAACGTACAACGTGCAACACAAAAAGAGTAACGTACAATGTACAACACAAAAAGAGTAACGTACAACGTACAACACAAAAAGAGTAACGTACAATGTACAACACAAAAAGAGTAACGTACAACGTGCAACACAAAAAGAGTAACGTACAACGTACAACATAAAAAGAGTAACGTACAACGTGCAACACAAAAAGAGTAACGTACAATGTACAACACAAAAAGAGTAACGTACAACGTGCAACACAAAAAGAGTAACGTACAATGTACAACACAAAAAGAGTAACGTACAACGTACAACACAAAAAGAGTAACGTACAACGTGCAACACAACAAGAGTAACGTACAATGTACAACACAAAAAGAGTAACGTACAACGTGCAACACAAAAAGAGTAACGTACAATGTACAACACAAAAAGAGTAACGTACAACGTACAACACAAAAAGAGTAACGTACAACACAACAAGAGTAACGTACAACGTACAACACAACAAGAGTAACGTACAACGTGCAACACAACAAGAGTAACGTACAATGTACAACACAAAAAGAGTAACGTACAACGTACAACACAAAACAGAGTAACGTACAACGTACAACACAACAAGAGTAACGTACAACGTGCAACACAACAAGAGTAACGTACAACGTACAACACAAAACAGAGTAACGTACAACGTACAACACAAAACAGAGTAACGTACAACGTGCAACACAACAAGAGTAACGTACAACGTGCAACACAACAAGAGTAACGTACAACGTACAACACAAAAAGAGTAACGTACAATGTACAACACAAAAAGAGTAACGTACAACGTGTAACACAATAAGAGTAACGTACAACGTGCAACACAAAAAGAGTAACGTACAACGTACAACACAAAAAGAGTAACGTACAACACAAAAAGAGTAACGTACAACGTGCAACACAGCAAGAGTAACGTACAACGTACAACACAACAAGAGTAACGTACAACGTGCAACACAACAAGAGTAACGTACAACGTACAACACAACAAGAGTAACGTACAATGTACAACACAAAAAGAGTAACGTACAATGTACAACACAAAAAGAGTAACGTACAACGTACAACACAAAAAGAGTAACGTACAATGTACAACACAAAAAGAGTAACGTACAACGTACAACACAAAAAGAGTAACGTACAATGTACAACACAAAAAGAGTAACGTGCAACACAAAAAGAGTAACGTACAACACAACAAGAGTAACGTACAATGTACAACACAAAAAGAGTAACGTACAATGTACAACACAAAAAGAGTAACGTACAATGTACAACACGAAAAGAGTAACGTACAAAGTACAACACAAATAGAGTAACGTACAATGTACAACACAAAAAGAGTAAAGTGCAACACAAAAAGAGTAACGTACAACACAACAAGAGTAACGTACAATGTACAACACAACAAGAGTAACGTACAATGTACAACACGAAAAGAGTAACGTACAACGTACAACACAACAAGAGTAACGTACAACGTGCAACACAAAAAGAGTAACGTACAATGTACAACACAAAAAGAGTAACGTACAACGTACAACACAACAAGAGTAACGTACAACGTGCAACACAAAAAGAGTAACGTACAATGTACAACACAAAAAGAGTAACGTACAACGTACAACACAACAAGAGTAACGTACAACGTGCAACACAAAAAGAGTAACGTACAACACAACAAGAGTAACGTACAACGTGCAACACAAAAAGAGTAACGTACAATGTACAACACAAAAAGAGTAACGTACAACGTACAACACAACAAGAGTAACGTACAACGTGCAACACAAAAAGAGTAACGTACAACACAACAAGAGTAACGTACAACGTGCAACACAACAAGAGTAACGTACAACGTGCAACACAAAAAGAGTAACGTACAACACAACAAGAGTAACGTACAACGTGCAACACAACAAGAGTAACGTACAACGTGCAACACAAAAAGAGTAACGTACAACGTACAACACAAAAAGAGTAACGTACAACGTGCAACACAAAAAGAGTAACGTACAATGTACAACACAAAAAGAGTAACGTACAACACAAAAAGAGTAACGTGCAACACAAAAAGAGTAACGTACAACACAACAAGAGTAACGTACAATGTACAACACAAAAAGAGTAACGTACAACACAAAAAGAGTAACGTGCAACACAAAAAGAGTAACGTACAACACAACAAGAGTAACGTACAATGTACAACACAAAAAGAGTAACGTACAACGTACAACACAAAAAGAGTAACGTACAATGTACAACACAAAAAGAGTAACGTACAACGTGCAACACAAAAAGAGTAACGTACAATGTACAGCACAAAAAGAGTAACGTACAACGTGCAACACAAAAAGAGTAACGTACAACGTGCAACACAAAGAGTGCTGCGACAAATAAAACTACTTGACCATATAACCATATAATATGTTATTCTAAATTATTTTGTGAACATTTTGATTTTAATATTTCATTTAGTTGTCGTTAATTCCAGTTTCCTTTTGTATGATACTCCATGTAACTCATACAACACAAAATAAACAACACTTGTTCATTAGAGCAAAATGTTGTATACCATTTCGAAATTGTAAACTATTAAATATTACACGGGTGTTATGTCGTTATTTCTATATGTTTCTGTTTCAATTATGTTATTTTTGCCAATGGCTATAATGTTTAGATCTAAATTTCGATAAATTAAACGTGTGAACCAGTAATGTATTAATCGTTAAATATAGTTTATTTCATTTATATATGGAATCGGTTTGTGCGTACTTGTGTGCGCGCGTGATGGTACTTTCCAGGGCCAATTTATAAAATAAAATCCACAGATGACGTGAGGGTAAACATACGAGTCCTCAAAATTTTGCATTTTGCATAAATAAAAGGTTGTAACACTTCCTTGGATTCCGCATAAAATATACAAGGCTCCCAGATTTAGTCATCCCCAGGGGTCAGACAAATTGTGACTGGCGTCTGAAGAATACACAGTCGCTGGTGAACGAGGATGAACGCACGCTGTAACAAATTTTGCACTTAAACAGTAAAACCCGGGATATATTTGCCATTAGCTGTCAACCCTTATTGTCAACAAAGTTTAACAGTAATTCCTTCTCGGCTCCGTGGAAGTAAACACGCAGTTGTTTCCCATTTTACAAGCATATGGTCAAGTCACAACGAGAAAGTTCGTATAGATTGCTTATAAACTATTCATTTTTAGTTTAATAACGCTGAAACTTCAGTATCAAGACGATCAACTGGATTGCAGTTGAATTGTAGACCGGAATAAAAATAACGTTTGCGACAAATAAAACACAACCAGTAGTTTCAGCTATATACACGCAGAAGAAATCAAGTTTTGCTAAAATCACCGTTAAATCACAGCTACGGCTGAATAACTTCAAACTGCAAATAAGCCCGAGGAAGAAAAAGTACTGTGGTTATTACTAGTATATCTTGATGTGTTGTCAAATGCGAATTATTGGCTATGATAGAATCGAATTAATGAATACGTAGACTACATGTATTATATCTATAATAAAGCACAGTCACTTGTTTAGATGCGTACATTTAATCACTCGTGCTACGAACTCTTGATTTAATTACTACGCATCCCAACTCGTGACTGTGCTTTATTCTACGATAAAAACAGGTAACAGGTACATGTTTTTTATTTCTTAAACAACCCACGTACAAGAACACGATTTGTGTTTATATTTGGCGCACATATATATTAGAACTGTTGCATTTTCGGCGCTAAGCATGGAACTTTCTTAGTGTAGTTGCCGACGTTTTCGATAGTAAGAGCACGACCTAATAACGCAGTGTAAGGGGCAGGTAATCAAGACTAGGTACTTTCTGAACTAATCACGTAGTTTATTTATCAACCCCTAAACTATAGGACACATCTACGCCTTGTTTGTGCACCTTGTATAATTAGTATTAACCACACACATTATAAAGGCTGACTAATATATCAATATGTCATATACTCAGTCAGGTATTAGACAGTCATAGACTCTTCTACGAATTAACGACAGTTACTAACCAAAGGCTTTGACGCACCAAGTTTAAAACAGGGAAAATGTTTCAGTCACTGATTGGCTGAGTGTCATATTGATGCGGTGGGCTTCCTTTTATATTTTTTAGCCTTAGCTGTCTAGCCTGGAATTTGACCTACTTTAAAAACCAATGAAATGTTTACAAAAAAATAGAAGAAACTGAATACTTACTTCTCATTGGTCAGAATATGCTATACTCATCACAAAAGTTACCGCGAATAAGTTACATTTCTGTTAAACTTGTAATCAGGTACGGTAGATACACACAGAGATCTGTTATTCGCGTTTCTCTTAGTGCGTAGTGTATTTCTTATTAATTTTTTTTTGACCGTTTGACCTTAATGTGACCCGGGTCAAGTATAAAATGGATTTATTGGCACCGCGATGGATCTTTGTTATTGGCGCCCCGATGGATCGGGGCGTCTGTATTGGAGGACTTTGTTATAATGAGCTGGAAGACAATCCCCCCATGGTGTCCCCGTGAGCCTCAACTTGTATGAAGTTTATGAACACTTCCCCGTGTTGAGCCTCAATTCGTAAGAAGTTCATAAATAATTTCCCGCGTGGAGCCTCAATTTAACTATATGATATAACTTTATTTGATTTACATACATAAATTCCCCTTACGAACCTCGCTGATCCGGCCGGCGAAATTACTTATTTGCATAAAGCTAATTGTGTCGCCCACGGCCAATATCTCATTAACATGAAATTACCGGCTGACCAACAGACCTTACGTAATCTTACATATCCTACTCGCTCTGCATTACACCCAGTGTCCACAGCAAATAAACAACCAATCAGCGTATCGCTTACGAACAGCGGCTTCATATCAGTAAATACACTGGGTACACCGTCTATTTTTAGAACAGGAAAAACCATTACTCGGCACGGCTCTTGAATGGCGTTTTAGAGTTTCTATAAATACATGTATCTACCACATTGTAACTATAAAACCCAAGAAGTGCAGCGTATGGATTAAGATGTGCCACGTTCAGGTTTCTCTGAAAAGATAATTCAATGAAACAAAATAGTCGGTACCAATTTTGAAAACCACGTACAAAGTAACAAATGAAAAATTGATACCGACTATTTGTTTAATTGAGGGTCATTCAATATACAATGCGATATAAATTGAATGACCCGTACGTACTTATGGCAAGCCAAATGTCCAATAATTTCGTAAACCCATGTTCACGGTCGTTGTATTTCGTAAACTATGGTTTACGAGCGTGAACCAGGGTTTACCAGCGTAAACATAGGTTAATGGTCGTAAACATAGGATAACGACCGAAATCAGTAGTTAAATCGAGAAACCTAGTTTATCAAACGTAAAACTAAGATTTTCAAATAAACTATGAATTTCGGGCGTAAACATGGGTTTACGGACGTGAACCTATGTTTACGGGCGTGAACCTATGTTTACGAACGTGAACCTATGTTTACGAACGTTAACCCATGTTTTCGAGCGTGAACTATAGTTCACGGACCTGGCATGTATTTCATGTGTCCAGTTATTACGTGAACCATGGTTTACGGTCGAAAAACTAGGATTAACGATCGATAAACTAAGTTTTTCGAACGTAAATGCAAATTAAGCTGTTTTTTCAATCGAAATCATAGGATAACGCCGTAAACTATAGTTCACGCTCGTAAACATAGGTTCACGTTCGTAAACCTATATTTACGGTCGAAAACATGGGTTGCAGTTCGTAAACATAGGTTCACGATCGTAAACATAAGATAACGACCGTAAACCATAGTTTACGGACGTGAACCCATGTTTACGAGCGTAAAACCAGGTTTATCGAATTGTATCTATGATTTTCGACCAGTATCTATGATTTACGAGCAAAGCCAATCAAAACATCGTATTTCCCAAATGGGAATCAAGAAACTTGAAATATTTCTCAGAAGACCAAAATGGTGGACTATTTTTGTTTTCTCCTTGCTATTTTGGCATTGTTTGGACCTAGTCAATCTCCGCTCCCGAACAGAGTGTACCAACACTAAATGACTTCTTCGATGAAGTTTCCAAATTACTGCATGATCTGCATCGTTTATATGTGGAAATGGCCTCGAAATCGAATCATTGGATGGAAATGTTGTGACAGAGTTTGAAAACGCCCTTGACAGGTTGCAAATAGTCATGAGAATTTAGGCCTTTGATTAGGCCGACTTTTTTCCGGTAATATAATGATGAATTATGTATAGCAAATTCATATACTAGTAGTGACTTTTTCATGTGACTATCTATAGTCTATGGACACACGTACTAAGATGCTTACCATAGTGATACAACCACACGGGCCCAGGTACATCCTCTTCCAGTACTGATAATACATGATCGGACCAGAGGAACAGACCAGGCTGGATGAAACCCCACGGAAGGGAGGGAGACCTTAGATACATATGCGTACAACATGTACAAGCATGCTAAGCACTGCATGAGTGCACCTACCTCTAATTTCGTTTAGAAAGTGTGGCTTTTTAATGTGTCCAGTGTATAACACCGATACACAGCTTCCTTGCATATTTAACCAGATAATTTGCAGTTCACATGGTCAGATATAGCGGAAATGATACAAATAAAATTTCATAAATATCCCGTTCCCATGCCGGTGATTTACACAGGACCTCTAGATTGACAGCCTAGTGCGATAGCACAGAGCTATAAGACCTGTTTTAACTAGTCATTTACTCTTATGGTAGATGATTTAATCATTTTATATACATGTAATTGGTGTTATATACACGACGTAAGCGTACGTAGATCTATCTAGACTTCAAAGAAGATCTTTCTCGGGCCTACATGTATAATTAGACTAGGCTTACTAACACATGATTTTATAAAAAACGATTCTACAGCGAAATTAATGTTCTATTAATTGCCTAGCATCGTATCATAATGCGAAAATAAGAATATGCGAACATCAACGAAGATCTATAGACAGCTATCTTGAATATTTAATATGATCGTTTTTTGCGTATGACGTCATATTGCTATAACAGAAATTGTTTTGAGCCGACCCCCAATTAGCGTGACTGGCGTTTAGTACGCATGTCTCGACTGTCGGATAAAAATAAGTCGATGATTTCTTGAGCGCTTGTACTTTCGGTTTGAGAAAACTGGTTTAAGTCCAATTTTATTGAAAAAACGTACATATCTTTTACATTTTGGGTTAGTACATGTATTTGTGAATTTTCGTTGATTGAATGTGAATTAGCTTGTTGTTAGTAACTATGCTGGTTTCCGGCCAAAATCGGAATAACTACCTTTAATGGACGATGTGGGGATCTGATAACAGAAGGTGTGATTCGATTGGCTGAACTCGTAAACCATAGATACAAGTTCGTAATGCATGGATACGGGAGCGTAAAACATAGTTACGAGCGTAAATCATAGATACGACATTCGTAAACCATAGTTTACGGGCGTGAGCATATGTTTACGGTCGAAAACATGGGTTGTAGTTCGTAAACATAGGTTTACGCTCGTAAACTATGGTTCACGTTCGTGAACTATAGTTCACGCTCGTAAACATGGGATAACGGCCGAAATATACATTTTAATCGAGAAACCTAGTTTTTCGACCGTAGACATGGGTTCACGTTCGTAAACTATGGTTTACGCTAGTTATCCTATGTTTTCTATCGAAAAACCTAGTTTTTCGAACGTGAACATGGGTTTACGTAATTATTGGACAATGTACTTGCAATAACCATATTTTACGAACAACAACCTATGTTTACGGGCGTGAACTTGGGTTTACGAGCGTAAACCATAGTTCACGAACGTGAACCTATGTTTACGTTCAATAAACTAAGTTTCTCGGACATAACTATCAATTTCAGTCGTTATCCTATGTTCACGAGTGTGAACCCATGTTTACGCTCGTAAACCCATGTTCACGTTCGTAAACCCATGTTCACGGGCGTAAACCCATGTTTACGGTCGAAAGCACAGGTTAATGTTCGTAAACTATGGTTTACACTCGTGAACCGGGGTTTACGAGCGTAAACATAGGATAACGGCCGTAAACATAGGATAACGATCGAAATTCATAGTTCAATCGAGAAACCTAGTTAATCGAACGTAAACCCATGTTCACGAGCGTGAACAATGGTTTACGACTGTTATCCTATGTTTTCGCTCGAAAATACTGGTTAACATTCGTAAAACCTGGTTTTACGTTCGTAAAACCTAGTTTATCGACCGTAAAACCTAGTTTTACGACCGTGAACATGGGTTTACGCAATTATTGGACATTTGGCTTGCCATACGTACTGCATATCAGCGACATTATAGCTATCCAGCTTTTTAATGCACAACTTTGACCGACCCTGCAGTCTACATTGAAATGCTATATCTTAAAACATTTCATGGTAAATGGATATGCCCTGGAAACTATTTTTGGAATAGCTAAAACTTGTCTTAGATATAGATTTCAGTCGTTCTGCCAATGGAGAGATGTGTCTATACAGATTTGAACGCATTTGCTTTTACAGGTATCTAGACACTTAAAATGGTTTCTATACAGATTTGAATTAGCTGGTAACTCACTGGTCCTCGGTAAAGTTTTTGAGTCTTGGTAGACTCATCTTCTACATCAATTGTTCTCGATTTTTGCTATACGTATTTGAATACATCGAAGCGTATAGACTCATGAATAAACTTGACATCTGTATAGATTTAGTGTCTAGAAAGCAATTGATTCTAGTGTCTATAAAGATTTAAATAATGTTGCTTCTAAACAAATACATTTGGTTGTCTATACAGATTTGGCACGTTCTATGTGTCATGGTTATGCAACACATATGTCTTGTATTGTTAATAGTTTTCTGATTATAAATAAAACAAAGTTCATATACCTGTTGTATTTTATTCTTGTTTTTTTTACTTATCATATGGAAACTTTCAAATTGATAGCAATGCCTTTACACTCAGCTTTGTTTGTTAAATTTATACAACCAATGAAATAGTATGCACCAAATATGGAATTTGCACATACTGAATTGCTATCGGATATATAGCTATACAAACTTTACACACAATACACCATTTGACTATTACATTATACTAATTGCCAATAAACTGAAATTAGCATTATGAAGTTACTACACATCACATCACACTGAAATGAGTTGTAAATGATGTGAATATGCATTGTTTGCCATTTGATAAAATTAAATGAATGGCATGGGTATATTTATAAAACATGCTTGTACAAGAGGATTAAGGTACAAACTAAGATCCTTAATATTCAAGATGAAAATATATTTTTTGTATTTCACTTTTGCCATTATATTTTGAAAAATACAACACCTGCTGTTTCTTATAAAGATCAATCATATATGTCTTTACAGTTTTCAGAACTTCTTTTATGGCGCCCTTTGATGCTTTGCATCAATGGTTATCTTGTAATGAGCTGGAAGACAATTCCCCCGTGATGAGCATCAACTGGTATGAAGTTTATGGACAATTCCCCGTGTTGAGCCTCTACTGGTATGAAGTTTATTGACAATTCCCCGTGTTCAGCCTCAATTTGTATGAAGTTCATAAACAATTTCCCATGTGGAGCCTCAATTTGTATGACAGCGAAATGTTTTGGCCATTTGTTTACCTTTAAATCAGAAAATAGTTCGTCGTTTATTTTCTTTATGCAGATTATTTAGGTAAAACAAACTCATGATAAATACATGTTTTGACAAAAAATCATTTTATAAACATTTCTGTTAAAAAAAATTATGTTATTAATGCTAATGAACTTCTACGCATTAGTGTTTACTAGCGTATTAATATTTCTTTGATGTTGTTTACATCATACGCGATGTCGTCATTTAATGAAACGATTTATTTCATTGGCTGGTTTTACCATGTGACCATGAACGGCGTTCGCTGATTTTTGGACGCCATGTTGATTACAACGCAGTTTCAGAACCATTTCGACGCAATCTATACAGGGGTGTTTTATTAGCGTCAAAAAGTACTAATTATGAATAAATTTGCATAAAATTAACTTTGCATATTGTAATGAAATAAATTTTTATTAAAAATATTTCAAAGTGTGGCTACCTCTTATAACTAAACCATGCACTACATATTATATATAAGCATATGCATTTGAACACTTGTAGGGACTTATTGTGAACCCATATTATTCACAATTTTGCCGTTTCATACATGCAAAAAAATAAAAAGTTAAAAATATCTCATGTGTGCAATAATATTATGTTTATTATCATTAATCAACATTCATATGCGATCATTGAAACTAAAATTCATGTTTGTTCTTATCTAATACGATTTTGAAATTTCGCGCATGCGCACAAGGCAACTCGTACCTCCTTAATATGAAGTAATTTAAGTCCCGTCTACAGTTTTTTTCAGACATAATGCGCGCTAAATATTAAAGTCTGAGTTAAGTTTGGAATCACTATATATCGCTATAATTGCCGGATAGAACTAGACTAATTAATACTTATACAATGTACCTATACTACTATTCTTTTTAATTTACTGACAAACAATTTACATGGATAAATATATAAATTCTAGTTTGATTAGTGTTTTCAATTTCAACGATATGAAATAACGTCCGCATCTTTATTGAAAACAAGTACACATATCTGCTATATTAACGCTGTTTATTTTTTTTAAAGATATTTCTTGTTAGATTATGTCGGCTGCTACAGCAGAGTGTTTACCGAATACCATGATACGAGTTTACCCAACGAAATGCTTAGTTTTACATTTAAAACAGTGTACATAGACTAATGTGTTTGAATTGATTTTCTTATCAGCTCCGTGGAACAGACTAAGACAGTCATCGTACTTAAACAAACCGGAAGTGTATTTCGCGACACTTAGAGAAACGGAAATGAAAGCCGGAGATTTATACACTGTAAGGGAAGATAAAATCAAGCCAGTGAGCGATAATAGCGAACAATAAATCCAGCCAACAACAAGTATATGTTAAGCACCACTAAATTGGATAAGCTTGTTGTTCGGTATGCAGTGTACTAGACGTGCAGGGTATATGTGAGGGAATGTGTTATAGCAACTAGGTGTTATATACATAAATATTGTTCCGCTATTGGAGTAAGGATTCTGTCGTGTTTATGTGGAGGCTGAACGATGAATTTAGCGACTTTACCAGTTAATGTAATAATTCAACTATGTGTGTTGTATTCAACTTTTGTTTCTGTCCGTTCATATAATGTAGAGTTAGAAAAGGTTGGATTGGCGAAAGGAGAACCTGGCTCCCAGTTTGGATATACAGTGGCGATAATAAAGAAGCCTGGATGGACTGCAGATCACATGGACAATGTACCCTTCATAAAAAAACAGTACGTATATAAAAGGTCGATATATTTTATTTCCTATCAATAATGCAGGGGCGTAACTAGGCGTACATTCGAATCTGGACTGCTTTGTTTTGGAAAAAATGAAAATAAAAATCACAAGCAGAGGGGGATGAGGGACATACAAATGCAGCGTCTGTACAAAAAAGTCACTTTATAATTTGATAAATATCATTTAAAAGATCCACCGTTTTTCAAGTCAGGGAACGAGTTTGTACTTGTAGAGTAAGCTGCTCAAATTAACAATCATTATTATGCTAATTTTTCTAGCTCCCTTCGCTCGCACACTAACTTTATAAGTGAGTACAATACATGTATTATCAAGTCAGAGAACGAGTTTGTAGGGTATGCTGCTCAAATAAACCATTGCTATTTTTGAAGCTCGCTGCGCTAAGCAGAATAACCTTATTTGTAAATACAAATAGGCCTACATGCATTATCTAGTCAGAAATCAAGATTGTAGGGTACGCAACTCTGATACGCATTGCTATTTTTTCTAGCTCGCTTCGCTCGCACCGTAAATGTATTTGTGAATACATGTATTATCAAATCAGAGAACGATTTTACATTTTAATGCATTTTTTTCTGACTCGCTTCGCCCGCATTAGTTGCATCCATGTCTACATACTGATTGCTACATGAATGTCCCATTTTGACTTATTGTTTTGCTTTAAACGTGATTAAAACCAGAGATAACATTGGGGCTTTCGGAGACAGAAAATGTGATCAGAATGCACCATTCGCAATCTGTATTTCTTTTTTCGGGGAAGGACCCCCGTCAGCTAAACGAGGGGGCACCCCTCCTTTCACCTCCCCCAATCGTGCGTATCATCAATATTGTTCAGTTAAATGTTTTTACATTTTTCCTCGGGAGCCCACACAGTCTGCCAGTGATGCTTTAGATTAGCCCTTTTCATGAATATGAAATGATTTTTCCAGGTTTTCGTTGTAATGAAAATCTACAATAGGGATATAATTTGAGAACAAGAACATCCACACCCCAATGAATTAGACAGGGCAATATGCACAAGTGAGGAAAATTTGACCGCCAATTTCCACAAATGTCTAATTCCCCTATATAATCCCCCTCTGGGGGAAAAGATTAATAAGTGCATAAATGTTTTTACTAGAGAACAAGGTACCTTTTTACATCAAACTTGTTAGATCGATGGAGGTTGGTCATGACAAGTGTCTTTTGTTTTGGGCTGGGTAGGTCATAGGACGATGGGACGTTGATCATCATGTCTTCTACAAGCTCTTATTAGTAATCCATATTGTGTCATGTTACTTGTCACAAATAAAACGAAAAATAACGTGTTTAAAAGTTTGTTTTTAATTCTTTTCTGCCTTAAGGCATGGCATAAAAATATCGTTGAGAACTCTCAAAAGCAAGGAAATCGTTTCCTTGTCAAAAAGATTTTCTGTGGGAGCATACCCCAAGACACCCTACCATTGGGAGAACAATCAAATATGCTCCAGGTACGCCCATGTAATGTACTGTGATTTAAGCACATAACGTACTATCTCGTTCACATGACGTACTATCTCGTTCCCATGACGTACTATCTCGTTCACATGGCGTACTATCTCGTTCCCATGACGTACTATCTCGTTCCCATGACGTACTATCTCGTTCACATGACGTACTATCTCGTTCCCATGACGTACTATCTCGTTCCCATGACGTACTATCTCGTTCCCATGACGTACTATCTCTTTCACATGACGTACTATCTCGTTCGTATGAAGTACTATCTCGTTCCCATGACATAATATCCGTTCCCATGACGTACTATCTCTTTCACATCACGTACTATCTCGTTCACATGACGTACTATCTCGTTCCCATGACGAACTATCTCGTTCACATGACGTACTATCTCGTTCACATGACGTGCTATCTCGTTCACATGACGTACTATCTCGTTCACATGACGTGCTATCTTGTTCACATGACGTACTATCTCGTTCACATGACGTACTATTCCGTTCACATGACGTACTATCTCGTTCCCATGACGTACTATCTCGTTCACGTGACGTACTATCTCGTTCACATGACGTATTATCTCGTTCATATGAAGTACTATCTCGTTCCCATGACATAATATCCGTTCCCTGTGTGTTGTTGCATAAGTTAGACTGTAGAAATCGTGATTTTGACGTTGGTGTTGGAGTTGTACTGTAGAGTATAATATACATGTATGACGGTGAATCTATTATTGAAGTACATAGTACAGATATTTAACCGCTTCATGTTCTTGGGAATGCTTAATATGAACATTGAACCAATTGTGTTCACGGAAACAATGCGGATTTCTATCGAATCTTACACTACAGGAAGTGAAACACGGTATAAATATTTTCCTCGAGTTATCTTTCAAGTGCCAATACATGACGGTGAACACTGCTTAAGGGAATTAAACACTTGTCAATATAAATATAGAACTACCAATGTGATATTACAACCAATGCCATATAAGGATATTTATCAGTATTGCAAACAGATTTTAAGTTTTTTATATTTAGAATAAATGTTCCTGGTCTATTGCGTTATTTTTTCTGTTATACCATATTTATATAGCTCTTTTTTCATGTATATGATATACACGTTGAAAAGTGCTGTACAATCCCATTTAAGACATGGTTAAAACAATACACATAACTCATACAATTATATATATATGGACAAATTTAAAAATCAAGAGTATTACTAAAATACGAAAAAGGAGATTTCCCGACGAAAAGGAAATTCCTCAAATCACTGACAATGACACCGTTGATTCAAGACATTTTTATTTTTGGATGACTTATTTCCGGTGCGCAGTGCGCCGGGTCCATTGTATGGTCACATACGTTGTGAACGGGTGCTCGAATCATAACGTTTTGAAATGGTATTATATACATATACACTGAGACATGTACGTACAACTGATAACAGATCACAACTAAATGGGTTAACAACGGGAAAGGCATCAGATGAATTCCTCAATTTAAGCCATCGGTGAAAACAATCCACCATTGCGCCTAACTATTGTGTAGTATTTATGACGAGGTACAAGTTTTATCTTTTTCATCAAATTCCACACTCACTATGCAATGTCATTAAAAATCACTGTGAACTTCTACATTCTATATACCACACTTTTTCGGTTGAGTTCAAATCAGTAAACTGTTAACTTTAACAAAATGTTTTTGACTCGAGGCTAAGCAACAAATCTTCTATTGTTGATGTCCGAACCTTCTTTGCGAAGTCATGAACGTAGATATTTGAAAGCAGTTTCTACATATAGTTCAATTTTGAACCCTGAGCCATGATCTATCCGACTAGTCCAATTTGGCAGGTAGACTATGATTTATTACGTTCGGAGGTCATTATTTAATGATATGATTCTTACAGATATCTGTTTGTAATCGGATTACAGTTTAGTGCAGTCGGCAACAATCAGAATTAGACTATAGATCTCAGTAGCTAGCCAATCAGCATGGAGAAAAAGTGTTGAATAAATCCCGTATACAACACTTTGCTGTGGTATATATAACAATAGATTGCTATATACTATAGTAGGCCAAGCAAAATAATTGAGCATAGCTATAATAATGTATACATGCATTTAGCATAGAAAATGTGGATGCCAAACATTTTACATGCTTACAACATTATCAGTAAAGGGTGAATGCCGTGGTAGCTTCTATGACTACAGTATGACATCTCTAGGGGACATATGTAGTGCAACAACCTCTGTATAACAAAACATTATTACATGTATATACTTTTTGTAAATTCTGTAGGGCAACAACTTCTGAACAATGACCAATATTTGCAGCCCACAAGGGGTCTCACTCTACAGAGGTTGTTCTGTACTATTGTGTCTTCAATAATTATGTGCAAATTACCCCTCTCTTCTAAGACATCATTTTCACAGAGTAGAACTTAAACCAACTAAACGATTAAAACAAATTGTAGGGGTTCCAATGGTGTCTGGTGATTGAAGTAAATGACTTTCATACTATCACAACCCATAATTTACAAATGAAGACCTCACCTTCAAGACCACCTTAAAATAAAGACCACTACTTTCTGTTCAATGACTTGAACATTATTCAACCTCAAATTCACAGTGAAATTGCACCTATATGAAAACCACCTCTTTAACAAGATTGGCTCAGAATTAACCATTTTAGTTCCATTTTCATCTGTTTGCTCTTTTGTAGAATGATGCAATCACTCAACATTATTGAGATAAGTTTTTTACAGTCCCAAGAAGGAGTTTCATTATTGAGGTTTTACTGTAAATAGCTTGATTTTGCCACTTATAGATCTATATATGCATCATGCAACACTTAACATATTACATCAGCACTTAAATGGTTTATCATACCCTATGTACTGGTCGATTTATAGGCAAAGTGTACCTGATAAACAAAGATTATTTATCTATAGTCTAAGTCAGATAGAACGGCTCATAGGTGTTGATATGGGATTATAATCCTCGTTTGACTCGGAATTATAAATCCCATATACAACACCTACTCATGTTCTATCCTATACTTCCTAAACAAGAAATCGTTGGTGTTCTGTCACCGACAGACTGGCCCGGTTAACAATAGGCACAGGCCAGTTACCCAAACAAAACCAGGAGTTATAGTTCTTACTCGCTTTATTATAGACTTTTATTAACATTCAAGCTTTCAATCATTATCATTCAAACAATTCAAGCTGAAGCGAAAGCGGTTATCTGAAATAATAATACGAAATATTCAAACAACAGTACATTAAACACAACAAGGCAATGGGAACATTATATTATAAACAATACGCATACAGTAAACTTTTAAACAAAGATGCATGTAACACAAATTCTTAGCTCTCATCAATAACTAATTCTTATAATCTCACACACAAATTCTCTCACACAACAACTACACTTTAAAGTAAAAATAACGCGAATAATTATGTTCATTCATGACAATTAAACTTAAACTTAACTTCCTAACATAAATAGTTAAACCCGAATGATGCTTTAAATTAAACGCGATAATTATCATAATACTTACTGAACGTTGGTGTTTTCCCTGATTTTGTCACTAAACAGTTTTCATTAATATAGACGTGTGTATGTTTCAAAGTTCTGATCAAGAGTGGCGTACAAACAAAGAATTTCTATAATCATCCACTAATTACTGGCCACTTGATGGTGTTAATAGTGTATTTACTATAAAGATGCCAAGTCAAGTTCCCATGATCAAATCAGTTGATAAGCCCCTAATCCATTAAGTTTGTTTACTATAGTACTTACCAACTCGCATCTCGTAAGATGTGCGAACAGTTGGTTCGAATCCCCAATTCGCTCATTTTTTTAATTAATTGTTTTATGTTATTTAGAGAGATCATATTTTATTAAGTTAAAGGATTTTTTAGTTTTTAAATATAATTTATCCATGAAAATGTGTCGATCCAATATATTTTTCGTTTTCAATTATTTCGATCATTTGTGTATTACGAGCTTACTGACACTATTAATATTATATAACGTTGATTAGCAGTAATAATGTTCTACAATATACATGCAACGAATATGGTTTGTCTCATACTTGTATACTAGTAATAGACAGATTTTGCAAGTTGTGTGCATTTAAATAATATATAAATAAAAAACATTTTGGTGGGATTCGAACCTAGTCTGACAAAAGTTATTTTACAATGTATCAAGCGCTTTACCGTCATGACCATTCAGACACATGAAATATTTGGCCTTAATAGTATTACATATTTTTCTGATCAAACCTATACCAACCTATATCGATTAATGGTTGAAACCTTAAAACAGCAGTCACGGCTCAATGCTCGAAATCGAACTATAGTAGTTTGCATCGGGACGTTTGAAATAGATTAAACAGCTTACTTTGGCCCTGTGTTTAAAAAGGAATAATGCAAGTGCTTACTGATATAATTTATAATTATGTGTCCTAAAAAAATAACGTATTCATTGTATTGGCTATCATAAGTTTTACGATTTTACTCAGAACGTATTTTCGGTCCGGATATGTACGCACATACAGTCCCTATACGGACCCTTTGTACCCTATGTAGAGAGAAGGTTGTGCAGCAGCCATGTTTAGCCGCAACGGATATGACGTCACAGGAACTGGTACCCGTGTTTTCTGTGACAACTGTAGAAAAACTAGGTACCAGCTTTCGAAATGTCATATCCATTGCGGCTTTTTTAGGGGGGGGGGGGGTATGAGAAATTCGTATGGTCCCTATACCCCGTCCCTGAGACACTATTGACATGCAGCACTGATAAAAACTCGATACATCCGGATGCTACACACCTGCCCCAAACTGAAAGTAGGAAAAATTGTCATCATTTCGACTAAAGGTCACCGGAAATGACGATGTGACGGTGACCCTTTATTTAGCTTGACAGGCCTACTTTTGGACCCCTTTAGGGCATTGATCCTGACCTCTTTGTCTAGCCTTATATTCCTTCTATAGAAAAATAAAAACTTTTTGGCGCTAAATGTTAATGCAATTCCACAGGGAATCGTACCGCAATGGCGGGTAGGACCAGTAATTTCAGTTTTGTAAAATCTACGCTCGAAGCCCTCTTTAAAGGGGTCCAGCGGACCCAAAAACCTGTGCACGACCCTAGGCCCGTAATATCCTTTAGTATGGGATGCCTGTGTACCCATGACAGCAAATTTTCCGAATTTTGGGAATTTAGTTCGAAAACTACAGAAGGCCGAAATGGCCATCCCGGCGAGTCTGCATTAGTACGCTATGGTAGCGGAAAGGATATTTGGTACACTCAGAATATTTTGACTCAGATAATTTGAAACCATAATTGTGGCTATGATATAAAGTGCAAACTTATTTATATATAAATATAAAGTAACAATTACTCGATATAAAAATGTATCCGCTTAATATAATGATATTTCAGCTTATAAGACAGCTATGACTTCCCATACACTTGCTTAATAGATTAATAGTATCAAGCAAATGATACAAACTTTTTTCTCATTTGAACTGGAGAATAGATAGGCGCCGTGTCATAATCGTACAGTACCGGACCAGTATCGTCGTTTGTTATTACATTTTCTTAAGACTGGTTGACATCTCGCATATTTGAACGATTCCCGCTTGAGTTACTTCGCAGTCTATTAATAGTCATGCGTCTCATAACATTTTGAAACGAAACATCGTTTCATGAAAGATCTGCCACGAGTTTGTACAATCTATATAGTCTTTATGGCAAACTATTGCTTGTTTGGTCTTTAAACTACTTACATGTCTGACTGTACAGGTAGTCTTTGCGTTTTTGTTACATAGATATTCGATAAACCATTGTATATGAGCCAGTCTCAAGGAAAACCTGCTATTTTGACAAAACATTTGATTTTGTGATTTTTTATTATCTAAAAGAGTAATCATAATGAAGCAAAATACAAAAGAATTTTGTTAATATCATGATTTTTAAGGAATCTACAGCTGTTTAGTTGAGGCCCTATTCAGACCCTTTTGTGTGACGTCGCAAGCGTCATTCAAATGTTATTCGACGTCGTTGTAACAAGTACTTTATAAATGCTGCATTTGATCAATTCTTGACGTAAACTGGTCAAAATGGTTTCAAGTTTTAGGATGATGTTTTAAGTTTTAAAATATACATCCAAATTGTAAATGTTCACATTTAGAGAAAGACTTCTTCTGTTTTAAACAACTAACTCCTCGTTTTTCTCAATCAGAGTACTTTTCTGAAATTGGTCACCATGGCAACGAAGTAAATGATTTCGACATTATTCATAAGAAATTTTAAAGCTAAGATATAGTAATATACTAAGTATGGATAAATGACTTAAAATTGAATCTATTGATATGTCATTTTTTCTTATTTGAAAGCTTTTTAAAAGCTTGTTACATGCAGTAATTACATGATGTCAATATAGCAGGTTTTCCTGGAGACTGGCTCATATATATTTGTTAGTCTAGCCTTACAGGAAAATAAAATACACATGTATGTACTACGTACATGTATATAGATATTCGATCACGCGAGTCAGGAGTGATAAAATAAAGTTTGAATTATACTCTGTTTCCGTTTCACTATTGTGATGAAATATAACACGTTATTGCCACATTGTTTGCTATGTTATGGGACTATAAATGCATAATTGATTACTTCTAGACGACGGAAACACAAAAGTACATACATTTTAAATTCTGGTTCAAATTTCACATCCTCAAATTTATTAAATACCCGCAAGATCGTGATGACTCACGCGCGCTTTTAAAAACATGTGTGAAACGCCTGTACTGTATTTTGCCGTTATATTTTTTATATGCATACTTCTTTATATGGTGAGCAAACATAGATCTTGTCTTGATATGTTGTGTTTCATTTAAGGTAATTCCTTACACTTAATTTTTTCTGTACAAGAGGTATCAAACACCTGATTTTTATGAAGAACACACTCATGATAGTGATTGTACAAACCCATAACAGTTTTGCTCGGCTAGTTTTCAAAATATTTTTAGATTTTTGGGAACCCCCCTAAAAACGGATACTTGCAATTCAACGAAAACGTTGGACATATAATTCCATGAAACTTGGCATGCACGAAATTTTGTATATACGGAATCACACGATAACGTTTGTTTTAGACTATGTATGTTATAGTATGTATTTTTAAATGATATTTTAAAATAGGTGATTTTTCATTTTTAAGTTATACGAAAAAAATAGTTGAACAACATACTGATTTCGTAAATGCATCCAGTAGAGTAACTATTATAGAAGTTTTGTCCCAAATTTCATGGCAGTTGCTCGGGTAGATTTTTTTAACTGACACTTTAGTGATTTCGGAAATGTCGAAAACCAGGAGAGTTTACAAAAAACATCAACGTTTTGAATACGTTGTATCCAGTTTTCGCGATAATTTGTTTTTGAAAAATGTGTATATTTAAAGATGAACCAATGCTCTTTTGTATTAGCTAGTCTATATTATTACCAAATAAATGCAAACTAACCTTCCTCTAAAGTAGTCAGGATGCTTGCTAAACAAATGTTAAAACTTGGATAAAATGTTGTGAGGGCGCATTATATTACGTTTCACATACGTTGTAGCTAGTATTCGCGAGTGTTGGTGTTTCAACGTTTGGAATAAATGGTACATAAAGTTTCAGCTATAGTTTTACTCTGCAAGCTTATTATAGAATAATATAGTAACAACTATACAGTAAACGCGCGATTTTAAGACATGAGAACATGCTGACACATCAATTTTTTAAGTTTTTCTTATTTTATCATCATGGTAGTCAGACGCTTTCAATACGTCTAATTTACACCGATTTCTAAACTTCCGCTCAACTAAAGAGTGTCCAATTACCTTAATATATTATGACAATTTTAGAAATAATTACCATGTAGATTCGTCTTGTATGAAACTAAGGTAAAAAGGGAACTCGGTCATGCGTACTACAGTACGATCCCACAAAACTATACTACTCAAAATTTGCTAAGGGCCACTTTTTTCATAAGGAAATATGAAGCATAAAATATTATTCGATTTTAATCATTTATACACTAAAATGAATGCAATACTATTGAAGTTATTTATGAAGGTTTAAATCATTGGTTTCACATGTATGGTGATCACGGGTAACACGCAATGTCAGCAATACCCAAAAACCAAGGCCCGTTTTCGTTGTAATGGAATTACCAGAGAGGTTGGGAGGTTGCAGGCGGGTGTGAACATGAAGCATGTAGCCTTGAACATGTCACCTAGCGATATGTACGAATAGGGAACCTGTTTCAAGTTAATGGAAATGCATGCACACGGCATGACGATCACGATCTAGGTCTAATACACATGCCCGATATTGATACTGAATGCAATGGTTTCCAGTATGCTTTCACGTTGCGTAACAACTTTCAAAATGCAAAGGTAATACGGATTTCCACTCAAACAGTATGAAATCGTTTGTACAATATTGGAATTAAGGTCAGACATTTTGCAATTTGTGTTACCTTGATGAATACGACGCCAGAGAACGCTTATGTTGGACAATTGGCCATCTTGAATGTACTCTTTACAATGAATTTTGGAGACCTCATAGATAGACGGCTAGAGTGTGGAATAGTCTGAATGAACGATGAGTTAACGTCTGTATTGCTAAACACGATCAGTATGGTAGTGGGTATGTTATGGTATTGACAGGGATAAGTATGCATCGCATTACACATCTCCATATTATTAAACATGGAACTTAAACTTTCAAAATGTACTACAATGAGATTCCTGATGTCTATTTTCGTCTCTAAACATGCCTGATCTGTCCAGATTTTGTGTTGATGGACGATAATTCGCGTCCTCATAGAGCAAACCGTACCAACCAATACATGAATCAACAGGACTGGATTGGTTTGCAAAGTCCGATAAAATACGTCAGGGACATGATTCAACGGATACTATCAATCCACCAGGTGCAACTAAACAACCCGAATGAGCTTCGCGTAGTCTTACAATAAGATTGGGCCTCAGAACCTCAAATCATGATAAATATGCTTATTAGTAGCCTGCATTTGCGTTATCAGGCTTATACTGATGCCACGCTATTAAAAAAGATGTCAAATAAAAAATCCGAAGAAAACAAGACAACTAATTTTAGTAACATTACAGTTCATTCAATTGTTTACGCCTTATGAACTATATACAAATGTATTTACTTTACAGTTCAATGATTGAAGACACACTCGATAATCAATGTGTATAAGTAGCAGTATACCTATATTAGTCATTTACAACTAGAAATATAATGAACTTATGTATCAATGAAAAAACATTATACGAGTGAAAAGTGGCCCTTAGCAAATCTGACTAGTATACTTATACTAGTATATGTTTTGTGTTGAAATTTGATTTTGTTGCAGATTGCTGGTGGGTGCACCGAATGAAACGTTCAACAATATTCGGGGTCATGGTCAACTTCACCATTGTGGCGAGCCTCACGTTTCTTCTACTGTAGATTGCGCGTCTCTCAACATCACAGATGAATACAATATGTGCGGTATGACACGTATAGGTTGATATCGCTCGCTTAGAATGCACAGGTCGTAAGTGCTACTAACGACCTTATAAGACTCATACGTATTTAAAATCTGCATCAAAATGCGTTTCTTATGAACCTATTTTCATGAAAAAACGGAACTGAAAAGCTTGTTTTTCCATAAATAAAGAGTAGTTTTCAAACAGTTCTTTCTCGTTTTCTCAAAATATCGATTTCTTAGCCAGCGATATATCTATGGTAAAGAGTATGCTCATTGTATTATCTCGCATGTTACTGTAAGTTGTGTGTACATCTTGTACATTCAGGGTGTGTTTTAAGGACCACATGATGTGTATAAATGTTACAATCAGGTTTGAGTCTTCAACACTCTATATATCTACACCCAAATCAACTGAACTAATTGACACAACTTTATTACATGTACACGTTTGTTGTAAGCATTGTCGTTGATACTTGAATGCAGGCATTTACTCGTATACACAATGAGAATGATTCCAAATAGGTTTAATTAAAAGTCCGCTGTAGTTTACATATCAAACTATATTTTATTGAATAGTACAGAGAAATTCACATGAGACTCCACCTTCTATTAGCATAGTTCAACAGCTGATATAGTGTCTTTATTTATAATCCCGGTTGTATGTTTTCATAAGCCGTAATTATCACAACGACGCACGAACACAACTCTATAGGACCGATATTGCTCGATTTGCTTGCGAAAATTTATATATTCAACGCAAGAACTTTGTAATATATTCATGCATGAAGGTCAATATCAAGTCAAATTCTCCGTGCTATAGACATCATGAAGAATAGTGACTGGACATGCTAGCGAAGTTAGCAGATTAGTGGACCGATTTCATTTCCATCAAGCGGTGTGCGCCACTAACCGCTGGATTCACGTCATGCCACAAGGTATACGTATTGTCAATGAAATGAAAACGGCTAATCCGCCATATTGGTTAAGGTGCGTCTACACAACTGTCTACATTTTGGTGTGTACGTTTAGGATGTATATATTACAAGATGTACATCAAGCCTAACATGACTTATGAAGCACACGATATTTTCTCAAAACACTTGTAAACAATGGAGATGTACATCTCCAAAAAATGTGCGGTATAAATGTACTACGCGTAACAACACAGTACACCAGAGCGTACTGTCAAGACGCACCTCAAGGGGCTAGCCTCGCGTGAACCGGTAAACAGTTTACCGGTTTCTATCGTCACAGCCCGGCGAGGTAAATGAAGTCGGCTCAGTGTCACCCATACGTTTGGTCTAATTAGATGCCCATGGTGGGTCGGTTATGCTCTTTCTTGATAAAAGTTAGGTTCATGTTATGCAAGTTAGGTTCATGTTATCCGCATGTGGACCGGTTTATATTGTACAGTACAAATATATAATTTGATAACATATGCCTCCTATACATCAAACATACGCGTAAACATTGGGCGACATTTTAGACTTTGATTCAAGGTTCTTGAATTTATTAGTTTCCGTTTTAATCCGGAAAACAGGAAAACATTAACATTGTCCAGTCAGCTATGTGTCTGCATTGTTTCAAGTGCATGTAACAGGTCAAATAGTTTTACATGGCCAGATAATTTACCAACCTGTAATACCGACTTTATTACCGATTAATCCTAGCTAATTAACGTGTATGTAACAGTTTATGTACAGTGGCATAAGACACTCTGTGTTAATTATGATTAAACAGACCACATAGCGTGATTCCGAATAAGCGTGACCTGTCTAGAGAAACCAAACCGTAACTCAGTCAGATCCACACTATATTATTACGTAACAGTTCAAGCAGACGATAACATCTGAGCCACATGGTCTGGATAAAAATTAGTCTGGTTCAGGCCATTCTTACAAAATCCTTCCTATAATTTGAAGTGGTAAGCCAGACTGTCACATTAGCCAATCAGGCATTGATACTCAATCATCGCGGAGAAATACACAGTCGGTTGAATGGACACATGTCTAAAAAAAGACTTTAACTGGATCCTTTATTATGTATACATGATAAAAACTCACACATTGATTTCAGCCTACATCGTTGTTCAATTTTTCAGAGAAATTAATGAAAGACGGAAGATCCAATTGTAATACAGACAGTCGACTAGGCATGACTTTGAAAGTGAACACAAATTACAAGAAGACCATGAGCAATCCCCTTGTTCCGATGGTTACGGTACAGTGCTTATTGTATTAATTACAAATACAGATCTTCAATATTGTGTTCATAGTGTGGCACGGGTTCTCAGCCGTTTATATCATATATCCGGGACAATATTTTCTTAATTTCTATCAGATACATATAAAGGACAGTTCATGGTTTCCTGTCATATACTGTGGACCGTTCATGGTTTCCTGTCATATACTGTGGACCGTTCGTGGTTTCCTGTCATATACTGTGGACCGTTCCTGTTTTCCTGTCATATACTGTGGACCGTTCATGGTTTCCTGTCATATACTGTGGACCGTTCCTGGTTTCCTGTCATATACTGTGGACCGTTCATGGTTTCCTGTCATATACTGTCGACCGTTCATGGGTTCTTGTCATATACTGTCGACCGTTCATGGTTTCCTGTCATATACTGTGGACCGTTCATGGTTTCCTGTCATATACTGTGGACCGTTCCTGGTTTCCTGTCATATACTGTGGACCGTTCATGGTTTCCTGTCATATACTGTGGACTGTTCATGGTTTCCTGTCATAAACTGTGGACCGTTCATGGTTTCCTGTCATATACTGTGGACCGTTCCTGGTTTCCTGTCATATACTGTGGACCGTTCCTGGTTTCCTGTCATATACTGTGGACCGTTCATGGTTTCCTGTCATATACTGTGGACCGTTCCTGGTTTCCTGTCATATACTGTGGACCGTTCATGGTTTCCTGTCATATACTGTGGACCGTTCATGGTTTCCTGTCACATATTGTATATATTTCATGGCGTCAGGTCGGCAGTACGTGGTTTCCTAGCATATAATTGCGTATAGTTTATGATTTATGTCATATGTTGTGGACATTGTATGGTTTTTGTCATATATTGTAATTCAAACCCCATGGCTTTCCCTGTATAAAATTGAAATGCCTGGAGAAGAATTTTGGTTTTAATAGACTCCATCTGTTTAAAGCTGCCTTAATTACTACATTTTTGAAACAATGATAAGTTTGAAACAGGTCGGTATAATCATTCCTAGGTGATGGCAATATTTCTATAGCAACGGTTTTATCACTGCAGTTTTCCATTCTTGGAGAGAAACTCCAAATGTGAGTGACCTAGTCACAACCTCGGTGATCACTGTTACCCCACATGGCAAGTATTCTCTCAGTATCGGGGTTGGTTTTACATCAAGTTGACGTGGTCTAGACTTGGACTGCCGGATCGGTTTACAAATATAAGCTCGCCCCTTATGAAATCATCATCCGTTTTCTGTAACCAAGTCTCAGTTATTTTACAAAGGTCAAATTTCTCATCAGCTGTATGTTGTAGGGCTCCAGCTAAGTTCGAGCGATTAGATCGAGTATTGTCAGCTGTCAATTTTAGCCTATGTCCTGTACAAAAATGTACTTGAAATATTAACAATTATGCTAAACTGGATTGTCTGAAGGTTGTCCCAGTGTTTACCTTTGTGTCTCTCTAATCCTGCCCTTAGGGTGCCAAGCCCTTTTACCACGATATTTCAATATTTACAGGTGTGTGCTCCCATGTGGAAGAATGTCTACCCGGAAGCTGATACACGTAAATACCAGAACTATATGATTGGCATGTGCTTGAAGTTACGCTCCGATCTAACAACAATACGATGTGACGCTGCAACGACCGGTGATAGAGTATCGTTTGAGTAAGTAATTAATAAACATACTCTATAGTCACTGTGACATATTCTACTAACACGCATCATGTATTTTGTGGTTGAAATGCTATCTATAATATATTTATTAACAACTTTATATGCACAACATCGTTTTAATTTATATGTATACATGTATGATCTTTTAATATATATGTTTCAACATCACTGATATCATCCACATTCAGTGAGTCACCACACCAGTTCTGCTACTACATGTGTTGCCTAGTGTATCAGTAAATGCTTACTCTATCATAGAACTTCTAACGCCCAACTACGTGTACCTTTATGTTTGGTGGACTTTCGTAAAATAAACTGATTGGATTCTCACAATTTTACAATATTCCATGATAAATACAGAAGAACAGTTTGTTGTCCAACTTTATGTCATCATATTTGTCATCCATTTATTGATTTAGTTAACGTTCAGTAATAAAATGTCCAGCATCCATTTAAATGTTGGCGCTGGACTACTGATACATTTATCCAACATGGTGTTTGTTTTTATGATGACATAAATGAACTGCAGAGTCCGGTATGGTAAACATAAATACGATACGGTCAGGTTACATAAATCAGTTCCCAACTTACACAATTTGCTTTGGTGCATTTTTGTCATTTTAAGGTAAAACAAAAATATTGTTATGGACACAAAACATTGGATTTTGATTTTTTGTTCAAGTTTTGACGTGTTTAACATCTCAGAAGTAAAACCTGACAATTTGAGGGTCAAATCTAAAAAATTGACAAAGTTACAGGATATTTCATATCGATAAACAGCGCATTTTCTCGATAACGACGTCATGCCCATAAGCCCCAAATTAACTTTCCACGCCGCATATACATGTATGAACTTGATTCAAATACTTCCTATTTCCATCTTAGAATTCCTTTAAATTCAATTCAAAGGTAAAATCTATTCTTTATAAGATCAACTTTAATTTATAAATGTCGGTAGTTTTGTGTTACCATGACAATATTATTAAAAGAACAATCCATCTGTTTTTAGTGACGTTCTAGAATTGCTTAGCAACCATACATGTGTTATGTAAATGGATACTAATTATGTTTGATGATTATAATTATTAGAAATTGATGATGTTACTTAATGATAGTTAAAGCCACATTATCTCTCCCAAGACCCTTTTCACGATCATCCAGTAAATAGACTAATTACAAGGAATAAATATATATTCACAAATGACCAATAATTGACGACAGAATGCTAAATGTATCCGTCGTAATAGTTTGCCAAAAATCACATTTAGTAAAATGTATGGATGACAAAATACTAACTTTGCAAGAGTTTCTTCCCTTAGATTATAAATTTTGCATTTTTGTTTACAATTAATCATTTTGTAAACAAACCAACTGGAAGTTGAAGTTCGTTTTATTCCATCGTATTGTGGACTGAACTAAAGTGATCAAAATCCAAGGCTCTTCAAATAGGTTGCCAAGTTATCGCTTTTTTTAGAATAGCCGTTTAAGGCCTAATGTGGCTTTAACCGAGTCTGATAGGGGACTATTTACTTTTGATATGTCATTTTAGATGAGTAAATATACCAATTTTGTGTTTTGCATTTTTTGAAGGTGGGAACTCACTTATGTCACCTAACTGTACAGTTCAACTTTAAACTCACCTATGAATGAATGGTTTGCATATTGATCACAGATAACGTTACATTACAAAGAGGGATTTATTAATTTCTTTAAAAGACCTTCCTATACCAAGATATTTAAAATCAAGGATTTACAACCAAATACTTATCATGATATAATACTCAAAATTGAGATATGTTTTTAACCTCCTATTCGGAGCTGATTCTAGATTAGTAAAACTTGGAATAGAAATGTTCAATACTATTTGTTTTTGTTTTCAGTCGCCGATATAAAGACTTTAAAACGTAATATTAATCTTTGGTTGTTGTTTGTTACCCGGAGTTAATTACTAGTTATAGAAGTTAGACGTTTAAGTGTTGTGTACCTTGACTATAGTTCCATATATCAATATTGCATGTATTTAGAATTACAAGGCGACATCAGAAGTTCAATTAAACGTCAACCAGCAATATTTGATTTTGTTTCAGTCAACATAGAGACTTTAAACCGTAATTTTTTCATTTGCATGTTGCAAGTTTGGCTTTCATGAAAATAAGGATTGCTTGAATTTACTTGATTGTTGCAAGTTTGATTTTTACGCAACTTACGATTATTTGAACGGTACTTGATTGTTGCAAGTTTAGCTTTTACGCAACTTAGAATTGTTTCAAAAGTGTTACTTGAATGTTGCAAGTTAACTTTTTACACAAATAACGCATACTCTTGACCCTTGGTTGCATGCATATGGGCTTGCACGAATGACACGTGAATCTACAATGTACAGTATAATTCCCTAACGCATTTCCCTTTTCTCAGTGAATATACATGTATAATCAAATCATTTGCATGAATAATCAAGTTTCTTCTCGCCAAACACTACCATACACTATTGCAAACATATGTATCTTATATATATGGCTATGACTAAGAAGTTTCACAATTACAGATATTCATTTGTTAGGCAATGAACATCAATTAAGACCGATCAATCCAATTGATGGTGTAAACATTGATCGAGTGTAAGAAATGCTGCGTGATCCTTAAGATTCCAAAGTCTATTCTGGTGTAATATGCTTGCAAGTCGTGTTTTGAATTAAGATACGGAATAGTGTAATTGTGGTGGGTTATGAAACTTATGCTTGACTTAAACACCATGTCCCAATCAGTGTCGCCAAGAAAGAGATGTGGCAAACATGGTGTCCAAAAACGTTTTGGAACTTTGGAAACAAAGTAATGTGCGCTTATTTTTTTCCTTTAGTAGACTAAATATGAGTTCCATTTTATGATTTATAACAGACAGCAGTACGTGTCATGTAACCGGCCGCGAGAATGTCAACTTCATGCTAGTCTCATAGATATTTCTCAAATAGCTGTATGTATTTTTAATATCTCAATGATAAAGCATTGTCTTAATAGAGGTTATAAATTACCGTTCCGTTGTAGCATATACGGGGGTTCATAATATAATTGTAAATGCGCTAATTATGTATTTTGGTATTCACCAATTTTTGAAATTACTTGATTGATAGATCCGATGGATACTACTCCTACCTTCAATGACATTATCCTTTTGGTTATTGTATTTTTTCTATAAACATATTGCCCATGATAACGATTGTTAAAGGAATCGTCATATTTTGGCATTTTTAGCTCACCTGAGCACGAAGTGCTCATGGTGAGCTTTTGTGATCACCCTTTTGTCCGTCGTCCGTCGCCAATCGTCCGCCGTCCGCCGTGCGCCGTCAACAGTTGGACTGTAGAGGTCACAGTATTCACTTAATCTTTATGAAACTTGGTCACAATGTTTGTCTTTATAAGATCTAGGTCTATTTCGTAATTGGGTCATCTGGGGTCAAAAACTAGGTTACCAGGTTGCATAAAAGAAAAACCTTGTTAACACTCTAGAGGACACCTCTTTTTACATAATTGTAATGAAACTTGGTCACAATGTATGTCTCTATGAAATCTAGGTCAAGTTCGTAATTGGGTCATATTGGGTTAAAAACTAGGTCACCAGGTCACATCAAAGAAAAACCGTGTTAACACTCTAGAGGTCACATGTTTTTCATTATCTTAATGAAACTTGGCCACAATGTATGTCTCTATCCAATCTAGGTCAAGTTCGTAACTGGGTCATGTGTAACTTTATGAAATCAAGGTCCAGTTCGCAACTTGGTCATCTGGGTAAAAAAACTAGGTCACCAGGTCACTGATTCTGTATAAACTGCTAGTCATCAGGGGAGCGCTATAGGGCCAATGACCCTCTTGTTAAATATCTTGTGTCATTCACTTTTGAGAGAAAAAGAACGTTTCAAACTCTTCTTGTGATGACACATACTGATAGTCCTCACAGAAACGGCATATTACTGTTCTACCAACACCTTCTTGGTGCTTCTTTGGGGGTGTATGGCCTTCAAAAAGCCAAATTACACACCCTCTACGGAATTGCTGATTTCGGTTCGAAACATATTGCAAACAAACCACACAATATAAATGGAGTACCTCTTGTATTTACAGTTTCTGCATGTTACTTCATGCTATACGAAGTGCTTAATAAATATTTTTGTCTAGAACTATTGATGGCTAAGGATTATTTATAATGGAATGAATATTGAATCAGAATGTTTGTGTTTGAACACATAGTCTCGACATTGAATCCAATGTTAATATCCATAGGTGGTCAAATAGAAGATGTATAGTTGATTTGTATTGATGATGTTGTTAAAGGTGCTGCCTCACAGATTGGGCTAAACTTTTTGTATATCGTAATTTTCCAACCTAACCAAGTATTGATGTAATAGAAAGCCACTGATGGTTGCTTTATGAAATACTTGGTGGGAAAAAGCAATTCTATCCATTCTCGATGTCGCCCAATGAGTATTTGTTCTTGAAAAAAGCGCTACGTTTCCTACCAACATGCTATCGACTGTAACATCAACAAACTACAGGTATTTGGTTTGTTTTTCGATACATTTTCATCAAATGTGAACACATGTCAGGCAATTTAAGTAATAGTGGTGTTTATTCTATAGGGTATTAATATCCTATAGAATTTTTTATGTAAAAATACTTCTAGTAGATAACTACAAAATGCCGAAGTTTCTCAAGTTATTGGAGATGTCAGTGTGGTTGTTTATGGGATATACAGGCAACTATACCAAAATTACGCGAATATTTGACCATTTTATTTTATTTTGCAATATACCCATATGTGAGGCATTCCCTTCAATACATGGTTTTGTCATAAGATCATCCTGAAATGAATATTTGTCATTTTACATTCTTTATGCATCAATGTATTGAATAGTATAGGCTCGTACATGTAATACATGTACAAGTGTTGTTTAATTGGTTCATAACGGTAATACATAACATGTCCTATTTACTAAGGATATGCATTTGCATGAAAATTTGATTGATCATTATCAATTGTCATTTTGTAACTGTTTTCTTTAAAACATCCATGTGAAATTCTTACCTTATTTGATCTGGCTGTTCCTTTCTTCATTTTCTATGCTGTCTAATTGCACATTTCAAATATTTTGCTGTCAATTTGTCACTAATTACTGTCGCTATGTGCGGACTTACAACAGGAGATGTAATAAGTATGCAATTATTTATTGACAGAAATTATTTACAATCATCTACGTCTTTTGAAACAATTTGTTATTTTAAAAGATCATTTCAGATTTCAGACTTTGAGATACATAAATAATGGTAATTCTTAACATGACTAAATGAGAATGTCGTATATTTGCTCATACCATATAAAAAATATAACCCTTACTCTGATGTAGTTCAAGTTACATTTCTTCCAAGAGAAATGCTTTTCATTATGATAAGAACTTATTTGCTTTCAGGTATTGCTGGCCATTTTGGCCAACGAAAGCCACAACAACCGACGAAGGGCAACCAGCATACATATATGCCGAGGCAGGCATGGCGGCATCATTTACAGAGGTAGGTTCACGTTGTGATTATTGTTGGTAAGCCACGTGTGTTATTACTGATCTACCCAACCATCCTAGCCGGACGCAAAATTACCGAGATAACTTTGGTTGGACATAAGGCTTAAACAAGTTGCCTCCAGTTTCCACAATATTTAGCAACATTATTTATTGGGCTTGACCT
This sequence comes from Spisula solida, assembly GCA_947247005.1. Classification (NCBI taxonomy): domain Eukaryota; kingdom Metazoa; phylum Mollusca; class Bivalvia; order Venerida; family Mactridae; genus Spisula; species Spisula solida. The sequence continues at coordinate 38,927,424 of OX365958.1, read as the reverse complement.
TCTTCGTTCGTGTTCTACTGTATACCCCGTATTATTTGATGTTACTTTCCTTTAAATCCAGAACGAAATTTGTAGTATAGGCGAAGTAATGACTTGACGTCGAAGTATTCAAAGTGTTTATTCTCAAGAATGACACTGCAGTCAATATTGCCATGGAAGGTTCTTATCAGTGTTTCTCGATTCATGATCCACATGTTTCAATAGTTTGATAAAGGATGGTGCCCTTCATTCATTGCATTGTTCTATGATATTGCGGTAAAAATGCTTGGCCAATGCATTTCTGTCTGTTTCCAAATACTGTATGTTATACTCTCAGTTTTTTCACTATTGCTTTACTTCGTTTTTAATCTGTTTAGGAGTACTTTACATAATCAATTACAAGCGTTCGAACGTCAGATTAATCTAAACGTCGGACTCTGATTTGAGAAAAATCTGAATTTGAATAGAGATGTCTACTTGAGATACTTCGGAAGATCGAGGCCAGTTCAATCTTTCGCCGTAATTCCACAAAACGATAATAGAAAATTGGACTGGGAAGGCAGCATTTAACTTAACCAGCCGCGCGCAGAAAACAAAAAAACCCAATTATAACAATTACACGACACAATACCAAACACATAACTGACCGAGAAAATGAACTGCCTCAGTCCCAGATGTCAAAATGCTGAATGACCTAGTTTCAGCAATCAAAAAGCTGAAATGCCTAGTTGTAGCTGTCTGAAGTCCTAAAAAGGTTTTAGAAAATAACACTAATAAAAAGCTGTTTCCAAAGATTAATTGGCTCTGGTGATAGCAATCATGATAGTAGGACTATCGATGTAAATTAATTAATTTATGTAATCAACATTGCAGGATGGTATGGAAGTGATTGGTGGTCCAGGTGTTAACAATTGGAGAGGTACTTGTTGTTTACTGATCATCTTATAGAACAATCGATGACGCCAAATAGTACAACCTCGAAAATAGGTTAAATAATCACATCCTGTTTTGATAATGGCATTAAGACAAAAGCTAAACGAAATAATGCTCTTGTGAAAATATATGAACTTGTCCACAAGTTATATCCATTATGGCATCAAACTGATAGTTACGAAATTATCATACACATACGATTTATACCGCCACATTAGGCCTTAAACTGTTATTTTTTTTAAAAAGCAATTAAATAACTCGTTCAGCTATTTGAAGAGCCGTGGATTTTGAGCACTTTAGTTGAGCTCCAAAGATGGAAAACACCATATGATTGAAGAAAACGAATTACAACCTCCTGTTGGTTTGTTTACAAAAAAATGCATAATTTATAATCTAAGGGAAGCAACTCTGTAAAATTATTATTTTTTCATCCATAAATTTTACTAAATGTGATTTTTTGCATACTATTTCTACAGATGCATTTAACATTAAATCGTCAATTATAGGTCCTTTGTGAAAAAATGTCCCAACTCCTTGTAATTAGTCTATTTACTGGATGATCGGAAAAAAGGTTTTGGGGAATAATGTGGCTTTGAGATGGCCGGCTTATGCATAGTAATTTCTGAAATGTTTCATTAGCCCAGCAAACCAATCTCAAGACAATCAGTTGTCACATACATGTACTAGGTTTACTGTTCAGATTTGGCAGTTCAAGTGCTTCCACGACATTCTCTTCAATAATGCCTATAGAGTATTTTATAGTTTTGTCATCAAATGTATACATGCATTATATGTACAATTTCACACTTCACTCATTGTTAAATATCATATGTCTGCGTTGTTCATCCCTTGTGTAATGGTCGGTGACCTGTTTTGCGCAATAAACTTTTAACTTGCAAACATACATACATATGTTATGTCTTCTGGTTACAGGTGGCTATCATTCGTATGGAAAGGATTGGACATATAAACTGTCAGATCCAATACCTAATACACAATACTTCGGTAAGTAACGGTCTTCAATGTGCATAGTAAGAATATCAAATCCGTGAAACGGTACAACAATTAGTCTGAATAAAGCCCCCCCCCCCCCCCCCCCCCTCTCCAATGGTGCTATGTTCAACGCTCTCTCGATAGAACACATATAAGAGATCTTTATTAACCATATTTTATAAATAGATTGATGAAGTTTATGCATCTACACATTTATTGAATGTCAATCGTTAACTTTTAAAGTACTTTTTATGAAAAGAATAATTACATGTACTAGTATATACAGTTGTTTATGTACCAAAAGAAAATGAGGTTCAGCGTATATCGTATACAAGGCACTTCCCTAAATGCTGAAGGAAAGATGAGTTATAGTTTATGTAGTTTATTTTCAAATACATAAGACTTTACAGTCTATGAGCATTACAAATATTTACAATACAAATTTAAACGTACAATGGTCAATGGCAACAGTAATAATGCAAGTACATAATTATGTATAGTCACTGAGTCAAGCCAAAATTATTGAAAATACGGTGTAAATTGAAGCACGTACAATTACAAAGTTAATTAAGAAATAAAAATCTGTTCGCATTTATTGTCGGTGAATAAAACACGGGCAGGAGTTCGGATGCGGAAAAATTAAATCACGAGTGCGTAGCACGAGTGATTTAATTTTCCGCATCCGAACGAGTGCCCGTGTTTTATTCACCGACAATATACAAGAACAGAGTTTTTATTTCGATTCTAAATACGATAATATCCCGCACTATTTAACTGCGCGCATTCCATTTTCACCCATTTGACATTGAACATAATTCCACGCTGAAATTGAGTGGCTTATTAGCTGGTACAATTACCTCCCTCGTTAATGCAAACGACCTTCGTAATTTTCTGAAGGAAATACCACATTTTAAATATTAAAACAATTTCAATAACACGAGTATATGGTATCTATTTTATAAAATGAAAAATATAAATGAAGTGATTATCAGAAGCTTTAATAAAACTGGGTTTCTAGAGTATATTGGAGTTTCTAAAAATAGATGCGTCATTGCTGTAACACTGGATTCTCGTGCAACTCGCCTTGTCATCGTGATTGTAGAAAATTTTACTATAAATTTTACGTTCATTCATTCATAAATATGTCACGTGATACTGGGCGTAAATAGAAACAGCCGATTTGATAGGTATGTTTTATGGGGGTAATAATACATTGTTAGGTCCGCTCTATATTTAAACGATTAATCCGCAAATCGTGTTAGAATAGTGAATAAAATTGTGTATGAAAACACGAAACAAAATAAACTTCCAAAGTTATAGTAAATACAATACATATTAGCATTTTAGTAGTATAATGATTCCACAGAAACAAAAAACGTTATACTTGGAGTGGAAGTTGCATAAGAGTGTATTAATTTGTATAAAATGTTTTGTTTCTCAATTCAAAGGATTTGTAAGTATACATAGCAAGATTTCTGATGACAGTTTTATTTTCAGAATTTATCAAATCTATAAGTTTAATAATATTTGCACGCTTCCAATAATATTTCTTTATATGTAGTTTTCTAATTTCATTATATAATGGACATTCAAACAAAAAATGAAACTCATCTTCAAGGACATTGCATATATACACATACTTGTTAACAAGATAAAACATAATTTTAAGTCAGACAGGGAAGGCAGCACTCAACTTAACCAGCCGAGTACCGAAAACATGCAAAAATACAAGGCACAATGCCCAACATACAACTGAACCAGTAGATGATCCGCCTAAGTTCCAGCTGTTGAAAAGCTGAAAGAACTAGTTTCAGCAATCAAAAAGCTAAATGCCCAGTTTCAATAGTAAAACGGCTGAAATACAAATGTACATTTGTACCTAGTTTTAACTCATGTTTAACCTGCGAACTGCAAAGTAAGACATCGATTTGGACAATGGCAACTATAAGAATGTTCCTTAAAATGTTTGATGATGGAATTCCGTTTGTTATAATTAACATCATGTTGTCATTTACAGGATATGCAATGGCTACTGGAAAATTCATAAATGCTAACATAGTAGCGGGGATTCCAAACTGGTACAGCCCTCCTAACCATGGTTACTATGGGAAGGTAGGTTTATTGTCATCAATTCGAAAAATCAATTTAACAAATGACCACATTGTTTCATGCATTCTGTATTGTCTTCTATCATCATCGTGTTTTATTATTTTATTACTCGATATGAAGACAACACCATTTCCAGTAATATTCGATTTAATCACACACTAACATGGTTTCTAAATAATTCAACGTATAATATAAATGTGGATAAGTTAGGCCGCTCAAGACAATACCGGGTATCCGTGTATGTCTGTAAATCCCGTCGACCGAAAGGAAAACGGATTCGTTATACGTAATTTGATTATGCTCCCACTGATTATTCTACTACCCTTGAGATGTACTACGACTTCCACAGTGCGAGCCACAAGCCGTGGCTGTACGTAAGACACCAACCAAGCTGTAAATCAACCGACAGTCAGATCGCGATCCCCCCACCATCGGGTTCCCGGAAAATGGAAGGGACCGCAACCCGTGCCGATCCAATGTACAGCCCGGATGCAACAACACTGTGAGACACACAAGCCGTGGTCGTATCATGCCAACTTACTGAGCCACAAGCCGTGGCACTGTATACACAACCAACTTACTGAGCCACAAGCCGTGGCACTGTATACACAACCAACTTACTGAGCCACAAGCCGTGGCAGTGAGTACACAACCAACTTACTGTGCCACAAGCCGTGGCAGTGAATACACAACCAACTTACTGGGCCACAAGCCGTGACCGTGTGTACACAATATCAACAACCTAGGAATTACCATTAGAGGAGGGCAAAACCTAATACTACGCAACAGACACACTCACTGATCAACCGTATGATACCTTTCCGTAGTACATCGTTAAGTCTCAACCAATTTAGATTCCCTATCAGAGGCACCTCATTCCCAGTCGGGTCCCCGGAACGAGAAGAGGAGCCCTGATCGGTCAAACACGTTTAAAGTACATAAACTATTTAATATTGTACGAAATACCTAGGTAACATCCGTATTCCTCTCGGTCGACCGAATTTTTCCGCTTACATATAATTACATGAGAGCGACAAAAAATAAAAGTTCATATTGCAAATTATTGATACACCAAAAGGTCATATATATATATATATAAACAACACAGCAATTATAAAACCGTCAAAGAGCACAATGGATTCAACCGTATAACACGTTAAACATTTTGTAGGCACCAGTTCAAGCACGACCAGAATGTCAATAAAGTCCACGGCAAATCCCCCATATCCAGGAAAATGTGAAAATATAGTAACACCAACACAAATCGTTCATAGAATATACACCTGTACCTTCCCATTCAACTCCAGACGAGGACGACTGAGGTCGTTGTTTGTCGTCGTCTTACTTGTGTAGTGCGCCACTGTGCTCCCGTGGAATGAAGTGCAATCATGACCAAGTCAACATTAACAAACCAATACATCCTGTAAAATATATACTCAACAGCAGTAAACGGTTTAAAACAGACCATAAAATTAATAGGTTGTGACATCTACAAAGGCAGTGAAAACCCATAAGATATAAACGACTAAAACTTTTGATTAATACATGTACATATAATTATACACCAGCTTAACTATACCATTTACAAACAACAAACTGTTTGCTGCGGTAATACTTCACTTTAAGACGGTTTGCAATCTTTACTAAATGTTCATAACATTCATACAGTAGTAATCAATTGTGTGTGATATTTACCTAAGCAGTACCATGTATAAAACATTTCATATCCCAATGATATAAAATATAATGGAGACGACATGTTACATCTTCTTCAGATATGTTTTAGCTTATTATAAACTGGTTTTAGATTAGTCCGTCTCTGCTTAATTAAACATGCTCTAGCAAAGGCTGCATCACAGACTGTGCTATATTCATCATACGGAATGCTGGTCGTACACGAACAACCCCCTGAGGAGGAAACGTGAAAACCCCCTGAGGAGGAAACGTGGATCCGTAACACCGAAGTCTTTTAAACCCCGGCGCCAGACCATTCATCAGAATACTGAAACTACGGAATTTGTTCAGAAGCATTTGTTCTACATGTACTTACAAAATGTCATATTCAATTCAAGTAACCAATACTAAATGTAAATAAATACATTTTTAAAACAAAACAATAACTAAAAACTATCAGGACACCGGTTTCCGTTCTAATGTTTGCAATAGAAAAAATTATCGAATCTGAATTATTTCTCGACTGACTTAAAATAAGGTTACTAATAAGCCATGCATATAACTGCTGTTTTCCCGCGAAACTGCTATCTAACGACTTATACCCTACTTGATTTACAACCCATCGCGAGACTTATTCGTATAGCCCCGCTTGATACAACACCCGTCACGTGACATGACCACCTTGAAAAACACAGCCCGTACCCATGCACGTTATAATGACATGAATACATAAGTTCTATCAACTACCTAACGTGCAGAACTAATAAGTACGCACCATTAATAGTTGTGTTAAATATTATAATGTGACCGACCACCAATTTAAATATACAGCGTCCGTAACATTAAGTATCTATTTTTTCAAAACGAACTGATATAACACCGAACATCTCCCAATGTTCAAAATATTATGGGGTGTGGCGGGAGGGAAAATATTACTAACGAACTGTCTGGATGTAACTGAACAAGTGCGCGGTGCACGAGATTTACTGAATATATACCCTCTGATGGTACCCTATTACGACGCTGTCATACAGCGATAAAACAGGACCCAGCCAAAATCGACCAGGTATGACTAATGCCTTTCGGACAAAGCTGGTGCGTAGCCAACACGTTTAGTGGGGTTCTCGAAAAAATAAATATAATTATTTTAATTCTAAAATAATTTTGCATTATTTTATTACTCGATATGAAGACAACACCATTTCCAGTAATATTCGATTTAATCACACACTAACATGGTTTCTAAATAATTCAACGTATAATATAAATGTGGATAAGTTAGGCCGCTCAAGACAATACCGGGTATCCGTGTATGTCTGTAAATCCCGTCGACCGAAAGGAAAACGGATTCGTTATACGTAATTTGATTATGCTCCCACTGATTATTCTACTACCCTTGAGATGTACTACGACTTCCACAGTGCGAGCCACAAGCCGTGGCTGTACGTAAGACACCAACCAAGCTGTAAATCAACCGACAGTCAGATCGCGATCCCCCCACCATCGGGTTCCCGGAAAATGGAAGGGACCGCAACCCGTGCCGATCCAATGTACAGCCCGGATGCAACAACACTGTGAGACACACAAGCCGTGGTCGTATCATGCCAACTTACTGAGCCACAAGCCGTGGCACTGTATACACAACCAACTTACTGAGCCACAAGCCGTGGCACTGTATACACAACCAACTTACTGAGCCACAAGCCGTGGCAGTGAGTACACAACCAACTTACTGTGCCACAAGCCGTGGCAGTGAATACACAACCAACTTACTGGGCCACAAGCCGTGACCGTGTGTACACAATATCAACAACCTAGGAATTACCATTAGAGGAGGGCAAAACCTAATACTACGCAACAGACACACTCACTGATCAACCGTATGATACCTTTCCGTAGTACATCGTTAAGTCTCAACCAATTTAGATTCCCTATCAGAGGCACCTCATTCCCAGTCGGGTCCCCGGAACGAGAAGAGGAGCCCTGATCGGTCAAACACGTTTAAAGTACATAAACTATTTAATATTGTACGAAATACCTAGGTAACATCCGTATTCCTCTCGGTCGACCGAATTTTTCCGCCACAATAAATTATAAAATTTATACCCCAAAAATTCTGAAAAACGCAACTCAGTTCCTTAAGATCATATCCCAAATATAATCTAAATAAAACCTAAACCTACATCATTAAGGTGAATTCAATCCAACGGAAAACCCCCAGTATTTGCAACGATATCCGGTGTGGATATATCAAATTGTCCAATCGTCTTAATTGAAGGCCGACTCTATTAACTCGTTGAACTGCAAATCCTGAAACTATACTGTATAACATGAATTTACATTCCGAACATGTGTTAGCTTCCAAGAAAATGTTGACACTTTAAAGTGAACTTGTAAGTATCTTAGTCGGGGCACAGCGTTTGTTTTCTCATCAACAGCGTCTGGCTCGAATGCCTATATGTCGCCATATTTATATGGCGTTGCTGGGCTGCCTAAACTTGAATGTAAAGTAAACAATCTGACCATCGACAGCACACGTTACTTCTCATAAGAAACCTAGCAAGTTGAATGGCTCTATTATCTCACATACAGTACAGAGACAATTACCCGGACCCGACACAAGCACGAATACAATACAAGTTCCTGTATTGATAATATCAACGTTCGAGCTAATCGTCAATATCGGTCCCTTAGCTCTGTTTTTGTACCACACATCGAGCGCCCTCGTGATACTCTCCGCTCATGAAAATATACCACAAGAACAAAAATATACACTGTAACAAGATAGCTGTTGAATTATGTTCAAGAAGGTCGAGGATCATGCCACACTCTCCGAACCTTACCTTTCTCTGATACAAACAACGTATTCCTCTGCAAAAACGCAAACCAAACCAACAGTTGTACCGTAAAATGACTGACGGTCACATATGTACTAATAACTTAGACAGCTTCGTAGTAACAGAGTGGTGTAAAAACAAGTACATCACAAATTGTACTATGCGTATGTATTAATTATACTTAACTTAGACTGCAGCTTGATCGGATGCCCTGTTAAAGGCAGTGAATACACAACACAGTCGAGTCAAAACCAAAGCCTTCTCGTTGACGTCGATCCGTGTCCTAGCTGCGACAGCATCCTGGTTTCTCTTTAATAATATTACCACTACAATATACATAAATATGTGTAATAAGCAATGACTGCACTAACTTCTCAAACAAACCCTCATAGTAAAGTAGGCCTAGGACCACGAGCTCCTAGAGTCTAATTGAATACAGGCCACTGTTAATTCAATGCTATTATGTGTTATTTGAATACTAGGAGAGACCCCCATGCATGTACATAGGTCAGTAAATTTCTTACTCGTATCCTAGATCGAGAAAATGAGAAAATGTACATTCCACTCGGACCAGCACGTAACGACATCCTATACCCTGCTGATAAAACGCTTGACTCATCGACAAGCCTGGCTTACTGTACCATGAGTAAGGCCCATATTCACATGTCGGTCCTCCACTCCAACTCGACTTACACTAACCTAAGGTAGCCTCAAGTGTAGCTGGAGTGACGGTCGAGTTAGTGAAGGTCGAGTGGAGATTTGGTATTCACCTGGGTAACTCGCCCTCGACTTTCCTGAGTGTGTGACCGTTATAATATACGGTAGGATATTACACTGTACAAACAATCAGTGCTTTATTATTGAATTGGTTTGTTGGGTTTCGATGCATTTTTGTAATATATACTAACAACGTCAAACTATAATTTTGATGTTTTTTATGCTACATTCTTGATATTTCTTTTAACTCGCTCAAAAAAAACCTTCATTTGAGTAATCACAAATAGAGAGTAAGATTATTGTAAAGATAATAGTGGATCAATTAACATAAAACTTGTAATTAACGTTAAATGAACGTGCATATTTACAATGATATATTCCAACAAAACATTTACGCAAGTCAGAGGAGATGAACTCAGTTTACTTTTATAAGCAGCTTCGCTGTCAGATTTATTTGTTAACTTAATTACTACACATACTTCGTACAGACCCTTCCGGCAAAGCCCGACAACTAGAAAGCCTTAATTCCTAGAATATCATTTAATGAGCGACATATATAAAAAAAAGTACATATTATAGCTAATGCGTGAACTTTTTGGTTTAAGGTTGATTATTAAACAAATTGGTACAATCTTGAACTAATATTAACTGTTCTCGACACCTCATGTCCGATTTTATCCGTCGTATCCATCGTCAATCCACAATGGTATCGATATACATAAGAGAAGAGAAACCAGCTTCCGCTTATTATGCTGGACATGTTGCGAGGGAAATACTAATACCATTTCGTCTTTAGCATGAAGTGACCCCGGATCGAACCTGTGGCTTCCCGCACCCGAAGCGGGCGCTCTAACAGTAGGCTATCGAGGCGGCACTTTGACCCATAAATGATTGTAAATGGAAAAAAGGCAAATCATCTGTATGTGTTGCAAATTAGCACGTTTTTTTCATTTAAATATTTCAGTCATCTTCATATCAACACTGGACGAAATCAGTAAAACTAATGATATGGCAAAGAATGAAAGCAATATAATTTCATGTTATGCTCCATATATAAACATCATGCATTTAATTAACATAGCGGTAAGATGACTAAAGTTTAATTCCAGATACTTTATACACTTATTACAGTAACTTTATTTGTCCAAATAATATACTTTTAGATAACAAATTTTAAATAAATTTATATTAATGGTAATATATTCATCAACCCACACGATCATATGTATTTGTTGTCTAATTTAATTTAAAAATATAATAACTTTATTAGTTCAACATTCGTGCGCTAGATCGGTATGCACGTAACAACATTCGAGTGTAGCTGGGGAACTATTCCAAGAATTTCACATTATCAATGCTTTCTAAGGAATTGCTCCTATCCGGGACATTTCTAAATGATATATTGCCCATTTTAGTTAGTGACTAACTTTGGTATTCACTAACATTCCATTGAGTGTGGTTGGAGTCGAGCTCAAGTCGACGTTTTGCTCCCTCGAAAATTCCTCACTCAGTCGAGTCAACTCCAGCTACACTTAACGTCGTGAATACCAATTTCTAGTTAGGTCGAGTTCACACTCAAACGCACGGACGAAACGATAATTAAATTTGGATTAACTCAGTGAGTGAGAGTGGAGGAGAGGACGTGAATATGGCCCTAAGACTTGAGTCAGCTATAGTTCGGAGAAATTTACCTGATCCCGACACCCACGCCCGAACACAACACAAGGTTATTGCGCTTATCATACAAGTTTTTGCCAGCAAACTTGCAATATCGGTCTACTAGATTTGTATTGATATTTCACATAGAGCGTCTTCGTGACATTTCCCCCCTCATGAAAACATACCCACTACCAACATAGACCAAGTATCAACTGTTAAATAAGCCTAATAACAGTTCGATATGCGCGTCAATCTCTCCGGACTATACCTGATTTGTAGACGCTATAGCCTAGTCTCACAAAAGCAGTGATCAGTCGTCCACAACTACATGTAAAAAGTAAGAAAAAGTAAGAAAACCGTGCAGTTGATTGACATAAAGTACCAGTTACAATCTCGTGATCAAGTTTGAATACACAACTGCCCGTGGTATGTGACTTATAAAAACTTCGGCGGCTGTTTTAGCCATAAACATGAATGACACACTAGCCAATTAAATTATATTCTAAAGTACACCAGAAATGCACGTGAATACCATGGTACTGACCGAGTGCTGTATACACTTCGCACGAGTGTATCAGTATAAACCTTATAAAATGTACCCCCGACAAAAAGTTATCTTCACAAACCAAGTGTATAATCAGCCGAACTCTACATAGTGGCAAACTATAAAAGAAATGTTCAGTCAAAACAAGTCCGTTAATTTAAACCACGTGCCTGGTAATATACGCCAGTTACCCCTGAACGGTCTGAAACTAAATATATAATTCGTCCCATAAACAAAATAAAATTTCAACACGTGGCCTTACCGTGTGTTATATAGCATAGCAAAGGACATTTGGCCTGTCGCTAATAATTACTCGTGTGTTTTCTCTTCCGTACTTTAAGCACGTGGCGGTTAAATTAGTAAAGTGAGGTGACAAAGATGTAATACCCGCTTCACTATTCAACCAATACATTATTATACTAATAATCAATACACATCAATATTCAATACAGACATGTTGAAATAACGGTACTACGAGTCAACACAATCCCAGTGTCGACTCGACCGTTTCCGACTAATCCGACTTATAAGTTTCTATAAATTTACCAAACCGTGTACATAAACCTGTTCCACTAGTCACAGTAAGAACTACAACACAAAAACGCATTACTTATCTTTTTAACCCTCTTCTACCTCACATCAGAAGTGTTCAAATTCGCCGTTTCTCCAGATTTGTTGACCTTGAAACCACACCGAAAAATGAAAATATTACTAACGAACTGTCTGGATGTAACTGAACAAGTGCGCGGTGCACGAGATTTACTGAATATATACCCTCTGATGGTACCCTATTACGACGCTGTCATACAGCGATAAAACAGGACCCAGCCAAAATCGACCAGGTATGACTAATGCCTTTCGGACAAAGCTGGTGCGTAGCCAACACGTTTAGTGGGGTTCTCGAAAAAATAAATATAATTATTTTAATTCTAAAATAATTTTGCATTATTTATTGAAAAATCATGTTAGATTCTATATTATATGTTTAATTCAGGCTCCGCGAAACGTTTTTAAACTTGTCAGTCCAAATTGGTTAAATGAGTCAATGTTCCTCTTCGTCTAATAGACTAATACAGGTTTTTTATCAGTCCGAATCAAAACTTGCTAGTCTACGACTGTAGGACTGGCAGGATTCATACATGTCTTACTAATTGTCTACATGTGTTTATTCTTTTTCAGGTTGAAATGTTCAGAAATACCATGAAATACAATGATATTTTATACGGTCTATCTCTCATCCCGACCAACGTAAGATAATCTTTGTATTTTGCTTGATCTGGTACAACTTGCGCGTTTCTTAGGCTCTCGGGAAGTCCACTTTATATTTCCACCCATCCTCATACATCAGTGGTTAGTCAAGTTCCCAGACTATGTTTCGGACGAAGAATACTCTGGTGAACGAGAATGATTTCCACCCGTTCGAATGTTATTTTGTGACCAGCAAATAGGAGTTAATGAACTTGCTGGTTATATAGTTAAACCGTTTACAGAATACAAATGTAATATGTTACGTAAATTGGAAGACATTTGCTATTTAAAATAAAGAATAGGTATGCTACATTGTACATAGAGATATGTACAGAAGACCGAATCACCAATAACAAAAAGACACTTTCTACTTCATTTATCTTGACAAATGAGGAGGATTGCCTTTTTGTTGTTAAACAAACAGTGATGCCATAATTATATAATAACAACAGAATGCTTTGAAAAGTATTGCCTTTTGGAGTGTTGAGGATAGAATAACCACCAAATGTTAATTGTGTGTCTTGTTTTGCCTAACAGCTGTTGTGTTTTGGAAATATTTTAGTGCCGTAAAGCTGGTATAGAAAGTGTGCCAAATATGATCGACATAGTAGACAAAGATCAAACCGGGTCTAAATTTGGAGCTACTGTACAGACAGTGGATATAACTGGAGATGGTTATGATGAGATATTTGTGGCTGCCCCATTGTACACTGGAGAAAGACCAGACGAAGGACGTGTGTTTGTATACACAACCATTGAAACGGTAAGACACAATCATTATGTTTGTATATACAACCATTGGAACAGTAAGATACAATCATTTATGTTTGTATACACAACCATTGGAACAGTAAGATACAATCATTTATGTTTGTATACACAACCATTGAAACGGTTAGATACAATCATTCATGTTTGTATATACAACCATTGGAACGGTAAGATACAATCATTCATATTTGTATACACAACCATTGGAACAGTAAGATACAATCATTTATGTTTGTATACACAACCATTGGAACAGTAAGATACAATCATTTATGTTTGTATACACAACCATTGAAACGGTTAGATACAATCATTCATGTTTGTATATACAACCATTGGAACGGTAAGATACAATCATTCATATTTGTATACACAACCATTGGAACAGTAAGATACAATCATTTATGTTTGTATACACAACCATTGGAACAGTAAGATACAATCATTTATGTTTGTATACACAACCATTGGAACGGTTAGATACAATCATTCATGTTTGTATACACAACCATTGGAACAGTAAGATACAATCATTCATGTTTGTATACACAACCATTGGAACGGTAAGATACAATCATTCATGTTTGTATACACAACCATTGGAACGGTAAGATACAATCATTCATATTTGTATACACAACCATTGGAACGGTAAGATACAATTATTCATGTTTGTATACACAACCATTGGAACAGTAAGATACAATTATTCATGTTTATATACACAGCCGACCTCATGTTTGTTTTCGTTTGTTTAGTTTTACTCCTATCGGGACAGTACTCACATAACATGGTGATGATGATAAAAGTGGACATTACCAGTTTGGAAATAATTTGTCAACATGAAATACAAAATATAACAGAAATTCGGACAGGGACGGCAGCACTCCACTTAACCTGCCAAGCACAGAAAACATAAAACATCACATACCACAATTATACGATACAATGCTCAACACAAAACTGAGCGTGAAATCAACCGATGAAAGCCCAAGTTTTATTTGTCAAAACATCGAAAGCCCAAGTCCCAGCTGTCTGAATGACATATTTTCTTACTTGCACTAACGTCAGTAAGTAACGACTTCTCTGTATGAGGAGGACATGGCAGCGGCCAATGCCACACTACTGAAATCCGGGTGGTCCAATAGTGGTACAACCCGGGTAGTCAATATCACAATGAAAATACCATTCCCTGTCATCAAACCCAGATCGTGGCCAATGTCACATAGACAATCCAGTCGAAACACAGTAAATAAAAAAAACAATACTAAGTACCCATTTATATTTTGATTATCCCATATTGTGCATGGTTGTATTTACTTGTATTACGTGTTACTTGTATAATCCCAAACTTTGAATACCTTTTCAGAAGAAGTAATATATCATGGCCAGAGATGTACATATGTATTATATGTAAACTTCTTATTCATTATTTGGTTTATTTCGGATGATATTCGGTTTAGTAGACTAAGTGTGTTTGTGGTCCTACACAGTTGCATGTTTTTGTTGACTTTTGACAGCTGAAACATTGACTTTCAGCGGTTTAGTTTCATTTTCTCGTTCCGTTGTGTGTTGGGCATTGTTTATGATTTACGTTTTTAGCTCACCTGTCACAAAGTGACAGAGTGAGGTTTAGTGATCACTCTTCGTCCGTCGTCCGTCCGTCCGTCTGTCTGTCCGTCCGTCGTCCGTCCACAATTACTTGTGTAGACACTAGAGGTCACAGTTTAAGCTTAATCATTATCAAACTTGGTCACAATGATCATCTCAACAAAATCTAGGTCAAGTTCGATATTGGGTCATCTGGGGTCAAAAACTAGGTCACAAGGTCAAATCATAGAAAAACCTTGTGTAGTCACTTGAGGTCACAATTTTAACTTAATCTTTATGAAACTTGGTCACAATGATCATATGAACAAAATCTAGGTCACGTTTGATATCGGGTCATCCGGGGTCAAAATCTAGGTCACAAGGTCAAATCATAGAAAAACCTTGTGTAGTCTGTAGAGGTCACAATGTTGGCCTAATCTTTATGAAACATGGTCACAATGATGATCTCAATAAAATCTAGGTCAAGTTTGATATTGGGTCATCTGGGGGTCAAATACTAGGTCACAAGGTCAAATCATAGAAAAACCTTGTGTAGTCACTAGAGGTCACATTTTTAACTTAATCTTTATGAAACTTGGTCAAAATGATCATATTAACAAAATTATGTCAAGTTCGATATGGGGTCATCCGGGGTCAAAAACTAGATCACAAGGTCAAATCATAGAAAAACCTTGTGTAGTCACTAGAGGTCACAATTGTGGCCTAATCTTTATGAAACTTGGTTACAATGATTATCTCAACAAAATCTAGGACAAGGTCGATATTGGGTCAACCGCGGTAAAAAACTAGGTCACAAGGTCAAATCATAGAAAAACCTTGTGTTGTCACTAGAGGTCACAATTATGGTCTAATATTTATGAAACTTGTTCAAAATGATCATCACAACAAAATGTAGGTCAAGGTCGATATTGGGTCATACGGAGTCAAAAACTAGGTCACAAGGTCAAATCATAGAAAAACCTTGTGTAGTCACTAGAGGTGACAATTTTGGTCTAATCTTTATGAAACTTGGTCACAATGATCATCTAAAAGAAATCTATGTCAAGTTTAATATTGGGTCATCCGGGGTCAAAAACTAGGTCACCAGGTCAAATCACTTCAATATGTCATTGGGTCTAAATGTGATGTAAAATAAAAAGCATAAGACAATATAAAAACCTTGTACATGCAATAGAGGCTACCATTAGGGGTGCATGAACTACTAGGACAGGTGAGCGACCTATGGCCCTTTGGGCCCTCTTGTTCTGTGTTCGGCTGTTTCAGTTGAGTGTTGTCTTCCCTGTCCGATTGTTGTTATCTTTTTACACAAGTATATCTGATTCTCAGCATTGATGCCCGACGTATTAATATTCTTTGTCTGCATGTATAACTTTATACTAGCTACAAATGTATTAGCGATTTAAACTACTTTCAGCACGTGTGTGGGCCTATAGGCGTTTTGTCTGGTGCAGCATCAGACAATGGTATCAAGGTGTTGTCAGCATTTGCTCGTTTTGGCTCATCGATTGCGTCAGTTGGAGACCTTAACAAAGATGGAAACAATGGTATTAATCTTGATATTATTTTGACAGCAGCTTTTCAGTCTAAAAAGAACCGCTATTCCTCTTAATATATAGGAATAAAGTTTTTTTCCGGTACGAATGTACATATATAATGCTCTGACATATAGGCATGATACTGTACCTAATTATGCTCCTCATCGTTTCTTTTTGAATGCTACTGGCAGTTATTTACAAGTACACCAGGCGATTATCCAGTAACGGAGACAGTCATATTTGCAGTCAGGTCTAAATATTGTGCAATAGTGGTGATGGGTCACGCACTGTGCTGTCAATCCAAAGGTCGTAGGTTCAATCCCCGGTATGGGAATTTGACATTTATGAAATTCTATTTGTAGTATTATTTCTCACTTTATCTGACCATGTGGATTGCAAAGTATTCGATTAAAACCAGGAAGCTAAGTATCTGTGCTATGCATCGGTCACATTAATAAAACAAACCTATATAAATCTGATATCATATCACATATTCATATAAGGCCATAAACACTGAAATATATTCAAAACAATTCACCCATCTAGGAAATACGTTATTGGGAATTTACATTATAATGACTTTTACTTCAATTTACATTACGACCGCACCTAACTGTTTCTAGATAATTCCATCAACAACTTGTTATCCATGTTGGTCGATACTTTTGAATGCTTAGTTCTGCCTTCTCTTTCTTTATTATATCTTTTTCTCTGTATTGTACTAGATATTGCTGTCGGAGCGCCATATGAGGACAATGGATCAGGTGCTATATACATCTACCACGGTATCGGAGATTGTAACTGCATCATGGAAGACAAGTTTTCACAAAGAATTCCAGGTTTGTTAAATTTATATTATATCGAGCGACAAGTTTCATTAAAAATTTTGTTTAAAATCTTTGTTTAAAATGTATGATTCTCACATGTAGAAATGGAAACTTATGTAAAATTATTGGCTTTTTGTAATATCTACAATTGTTCAGAAGATGAAACTGGGTTTTGGCTTACAATTTGTAAATTCATGATTATTTACAAAGTATGACTCTGAATAACCATGTGCATGTTACATTTTAAACAATACCAATAACATACACGCTGATGTTATACGTATGCATTTCACAAGAAAGTGTTAACGCTAAATAAAAATACTGAAACGGTCAATTTAACAGTATGGTATATATTATAGGATCACATGTGTCTCCAGGGATCAAATCATTTGGATAGAGTATATACACTTAACAAATCTTAAAAGTGTGCACGTGTTTTTCCCGTATTACCATTTTTATTTATGAAAATTGATCCATATACTTCTGTGTATATGCTATTGAATAAAACAAGATTAGATTAATAAAGTTTTTTCTTCAAATTGAATACAGCGGATCACTGAACCATGAAACTATTTTTATTTATGGTCAATTAAAATTTTAGATATGTCGTTACATTAAAAAACACAATATTATGCGATTTTTCACTTAACAACATGGTTGTTTTTTAACTTTTAAAAATACAGTTTGAATTTTATGGTCGAAGGGAGGTAACTCTTCCTAAATTGCATTTTAAGGCAAAAAGTGGGTAATTATAAACCTAAATTGGGCTTTATTCTTATCACTGTTTTCTTTATTTATGTCTCCGTGATAAGAACATAGACTTGAACACAAAATTTATCAGCAAAGAGGATAAATAGCTGCATTAACAACCCGATAAACACCCGATGAACACATGACAAAAACATATGACATTAGCCTTTGCTAAAGCCATCATTTATTTACTCTCTTTGTAAAAAATGTTATCAGATTGTAATAAAATCAATTGAATTGTAATTCCAAGTATCCAAGCTACATATGATGAAAATTTCAACATGATAAAATACTTTTTGACCGAGCTTTGAGTAAATATATACATGCACGCTATAAGATTTGTTTAAGTGTATGGTGATGTCAATATAATAGTATGATATATATTATAGGATCACACGTGTCTCCAGGGATCAAATCATTTGGATGGAGCATATATGGTGACGAAGATATAGATGACAACAGTTATCCAGGTGATTGTTATGATTCAAATTTCTTTGATTAGTTCACTTTAGTGTCGAGTTAGTGTAGTGATAGAAAATGCATGTGCTTTCTGGTCCGCCTATAGCTTGTTCCAAACTGACACTGACTTCCCGAAAAGGGAAGGCAGCGTTCAAAAGAAACAGTTAGCCCGAAGGCACAGAAATAACACATAGACAAGTACAAGTCACAACTGCAAACATAAAAAAGAACAAGAAATGATATAACCCTGTGGCTACATTTTTATTTTTTTTTCGAGTTCACCAATGAAATCAATGAATATTATGCACGGAGAATACTTCTATAAATATTTGGCTTTCGTAACAATCAAACAAGTCAAAATATTATGCCAGTTTATTATAAACAAATGAACATTAATGAGCACCACATAAATAATTTCTAACAATACCATTGCAGGTTAACCACCCTTCATTTACATTAATATTATAGTTTGGTAGTTTTGAGATTAAGATCACATCTTGATTCACATCGACATTTGTTCAATAGCTTTAAAAATATTTTCTAAATGAGTTTTATTGCAGACTTTGCTGTCGGTGCGTATCAGTCAGACACAGTTGCTTTGTTCCGAACTAGACCTATAGTGGAGTTGATGGTAGAATTGAGAATAACACCAGCACCAATCCCATTGGATGGCAAACTGTTGAATTGTTCAGATGACAAAAAACAACTCTGTTTCGAAGTGTTTGCACTATTCCAGTATAAATCGCTTGGTACTCGGTTAGGCAACGTCAGTGAAATCAGTAAGTTACATCTACCATCTTGATACTATATGTTTCTAAGCAACCATATATGTTTAATCACCTCTGGTTAATGCATGATGTTCGTCTTTAAAATAACTGGAACTTTACAGCAACATGTATACATTTAAACATAATGACATACCTCTGGGCGATTAGTAGTGTGATAAATGGTTATCTGGGCCATCTGGATTGATTACCAAGCCATGTTCTTCCAGGGCATCGCCTAACAAAAGATAATAAGACACGGGTAGGGAAGAGAGCACTCAACAGAAAAAAAACAGAAATAACATAGACCACAATCATACAACACATTGAGCACAATGCCCAACACACCACTGAACGAGACAATGAACTTGGCCGCTGAAAGTCCAGGTACCAGCTGTCAAACAGCTGATACATAGTTTCAGCTATAAGAAAGCTGAAAGATATAGCTTCAGCTATAAACATGCTGAATAACATAGTTTTAACTATAAAAAACTTGCCATTTTCTTTTGAAAAAGTCAAGTTAAGACTGATATCATATTGTAGTTGATAAGTCCATGAAAACGTGTCATTTAACTACTAAAGATAGCGTGTATAATTATTCAAATAAAAGAAATAAATATACAGTGCTACATGGTCATCCGTTCGAATGCCATTTGGTTCGGTCATCTACTCGACCTTTCGAAAAAAAAATCAAGACGAAAAGTAAGTAACCTGGTTAATATTGAACTCCAAGACCACTGGTCAATCGGTCGCTGAATAGGCAGAATAAACTAATTATACCCCAAGACAAAATATTGACTCAATGTGTAAAATCATAAGATACTATAATAAAGGTTATAACATGTTTTCAGAATTTGCCTGGACGTTAAATGCGGATACAGTATACAAGAGCCAGGAAGGAACTAGTAGAATTGTATTCAGACAGAACAACAATGATGTCTTGATGGAGAATATTACTCTGACCAGGAAAACAGGGGATATCGTCACAAAGAATTATATAATGGATGTTAAGGTTATTACCTTGATCAGTGTCCGTCTATATCCCCGATATTTAGTCACCTAGATGATGTAGAGCTAGTAATTTTGTTCGTATGATGTTCCTTTTGTGCCTTTTACGTTCGTTCCTTAACTGTCCGATTCGTTGTTGTTTTTTGACAGCCGTTAAAAATCATGTATGAAGCTACATGGCTATAAACCTCACAATGTTGTAACACTCCATTGTAACACTCTCGTTTACACTTCTGTTGGCCAAATTGACGCAAGAAAGTAGGACTTAATAGCTATTCAATTTCAAACTTTTTCATTTCATTATAATGTTTGACCTTGCGACTAGTAATTGTGATGTGTATGTTATTTGTGCCTTTCGAGCTGTGTTGTTTCTATTAATAATAATAATAATAATACAGACTTTATTTATAGAGGGAACATACTTAACATAATTGTCAATCTGCCGTAAAGCCCTCAACAGTAAAAACATTGAAATAACATTGAAGTATGTCGTCCTTTCCGATTATCGCTGTCAGTTATTACTTGTCCAAACGTTTCTAACTTTTGTAAGCAAAGCATGCCATTTCAGTGTAAATATAGTATAACAAGTTTTCTGAAGAATACATGATGTTATCTCGTGTAAGTACACCAATAGCACAATTATGTCATCATTCTTTTAGGGACACAATGGCAAGCCCGAACCACGTGATGCCTGGACATTGGTTCGTATGGAAGGGAATTTTGAACTGTTGGGAACAACTGGATCCGAGTACCAAGACTTAGATGCAGTGCTTCCAGAAAATGCACCAACTCATATCATCGAAAATGTTTGTATAACTTGAATATTCATTTTATGTTTGTATTCATCTTGTACACTTAGCGGACCATGCGCAATTGGTGGCAAATCAGTGATAAAGCAACCGTCATGCTGTGCATAACATCCAATCAGCGATTTCAGCTGAAAACAATATTGGCGATTTAATCATTTGTGAAAAATGTATTCGTAAATACCCTTATCAAATACCCTTCGCGCTGATTTTGGCATAAGACCACCAGAAGGGATCTCAAATGCTGTTCTTTGCTCAGGTATGCGCTTGTCTCCAGGTCCAGCCAGCCGGCTTCACCTCTAAATTATAGCCAAATCATTCAAAGTGACTGCGAAGAATAAACTAGACAGTGTGTAGGTATTTGGAAGCAGTAACGATAGGATTGGTTGTATTCTTTATTATCAATTGAGAATATGTGCTATGTTCCTGAGCAAACAATATATCTAAGACATCACGTCAAAATCCGGAAGTGTGTTGGTGTTTTGCATTATGCAGTGTAATTGAGGTATCTGATGGTTTTATGTTTTCTGTGCTCGACTAGATAAGTGGAGTGCTACCTTCCCTGTCCGACTTTCAGTTATCGTTTTGGTAAAGACGAGAGGCCTCGTTCTTCAAAGTACCGAAGTCATCATCCAATCAGAAAAGCCTAAATCATGTTTGTAGTAGACAAAATACCAAACGTACTGTAGCATTGGAATATTGCAGTTGTAGAAAGGTGAAAGTTTGTCCTTCTGACAATGCTACTCATGAAAAGATCGAAGCTGCACCACAAAATTGAAAACAAAGTATTCTTTATTTCAATCCCAATCACATATAGTCAGTTACAATCACATTATACATCACAAGAACATTATTATGTGACCATTCTAATACACAATTATAAGAGACTAATAAATAACTGTTGTTAATACATTGTTTTAAAATGTTGTTAGGAAGTATAATAAACGAACTGTATATTCTCGAACTACATTGGTTCAGGTTGAGTTCAACAAGCAGTGTGAGAGTATAGACCTGTGTACGTCCGACCTGAAAATAAATGTGGACATGTTTTTGTTGAAACACGAACAAATGCCCATAAAAGTGGACAACAACACAGTCATATACGTAGATGAGGCGAACGAATTAGAGGTTGGTGTACTAGCTTGTGTATTTGTTTTGAATTCAGGAAAATGAATAGATCTACATATTTTAAGATATTTCATTTTGGTGGGTGTTAAAGGGACTGCCTCACGTATTGGTGCATTGCAAAAATAAAATAAAATTGTCAAATATTAATGTAATTTTGGTATAGTTTCCTGTATATGCCATTAACAACCAAATTGACATAAACAATAACTTGGGAAACATCGGCACTTTGTAGTAATTTAGCATTTTTACACCCAAAATTCTATAGGGTATTAATACCCTATAGAATTAGCACTACTATCACTTAAATTGTCTGAAATGTGTTTGCATTCGATGAAAACGAGTTGCGAAACGAACCGAATACCTCACAGATGTTTAGGCTTTAGTTTGTTGAAGTTACAGTTGAATCATGTCTGAATTACATAATTCATAGAACATTTTGGAAGGAAACTGTGCGATATTTTCAAACAGAAAAATACTGAGTGCCAAATATCAAGAGTGATTTAAATTGCTTATATGCCATAAATCTTTCATAAAGCAACCACCAGTGACTTTCTATTATATAAATACTTGGTTAGGTTGGAAAATTACATCATACAAAAATTTTAGCCCGATCTGTGAGGCAGCACCTTTAACGTCATTTAACGTCAGTCGATTCTGAAAAACGGCTATTACATATATCTGACATTTAAGCAAGCACAGTATAGTATAACGGATGCTAGAATTTACGATTGTTTTTTATCATTTGTAACAAAATAAACAAAATAACATTCCGACATAACTGTATGACATATGTGCCATTCCCTTTGCCTTTTACTAGTAGTTTTTGTTTATTATGAACTGAATATCTGGTAGAATGTAAACTTTACTATTTGGGCTTTATGTTTGAATTCTTGTATCGGTCATGGTCCGTAATTTTAACCCTGTTGTATTGTCAAAACGATTCTTGAAGAGCATGGTTTTGCGTATATATGGAGAGAACAAGTACTTGATAAGCATACATTTATACTAATTAAACAACGAATATTCGATAATTATCATCAGTCCTGGTATTCGGATATAAATAATTCTCCCCGTCTTTCAACGTATTGTCTATTTAAACATAATTTCATACGCGAGAAATATCTCGATTGCATACATGAAAGAAAATATTTAATATCATTATCACGATTTAGAGTATCTGCTCATCAACTATTCATAGAAACAGGCAGACACAACAATATTCCACGAACACAGCGTCTATGTAAATCATGCAACATGTCAAAAACTGAATCAGAAATTCACTTCTTGCTAGTTTGTCCAAAATATAGAGACTTACGAAAAAAGTATTTTAAACCTTATTTCTGTCACTGGCCAGACCATAATAAATTCATTTCATTGCTGAATTCTACTTCCAAACTATCTATTAATAACTTGTCAAAATTTATTTATTTCGCAAATAAAATCAGAATTTCTGTTTAAGACATTTCACATTTTCATAAAAATTTCATCCTTTTTATCATCCTTTATTTCAAGACCCTTCAGAAAACTATGTTAAAATTTCACCCTGTCACAATGTTTACACATTCCTGCAGACTATTTTCTCTTTCTAGTATATTTGATTATTTGTTTGATTATAAATTGTATTAATGCAATTTTATGTCAATAAACTATATGTTATGTTATGTTATGTTATGTTATGTATTGCAATGTTTCGCATAAGAGTTATATTGATTGACTATAAATTAAAATTAATCTTGGGTTCCTTCTTTAATAATTTGCAGTTTTTTGGACAATCCTCGAATTGTCATCCAAACACGCATCATACGAGTGAGGGATTTAACTAAATTTAATGTATGAATAACTTAAAATAAAACTTCCATCTAAGGTGGTGCGGCATTCGAAGTATTGTTTATTTTGAAACATGTGAGTTATATTAAGGCAATCCTAACATTAAGTGACTGATCATTGTTAGAACTTATAACTGTATCATATACACTGCATTGCAAGACAGGTGGCTAAACATGCACCATGCTAAGTACGTATGTGTCATCGACTCGTGTGTGGGAGTCTGGGATCGAATCTTCTACATTCTCTAATACATTGTACCAGCATACATTCCAACCATTATATCTCTAGAACCAGTTCCCTAGACTACAGTAGATTAACTATTGTTTTCGTAACTTACGTGAACTATCTGATTACATTGTATTTAATCGTAATAATTATTATATCCTTGTGCGTATTTTATTATTTTGCCAGGTAACAGTGAATGTGAAAAATCTGGTCAACTCGTCTTACCGTGCCAACTTGAGTGGAGAGGTCACTGCATTGTTACGGAGAGATGTACTGTAAGTATACATACTCAGTTAAACATATGCCTCTTGTAGTTAATACGAATTTAACTCAGTGGAACCCATGTCTCGGACAGTTAATACTAATTTAACGGGTTATGCATTTCGGACGATGCCCCGTGTAACTTCTGCATCATATTCCTCATTATATAACTAACCGTAATCTGATCTAGTGTCGATCATATTGGATATCCCTGTGGCAACAGTGAATTATAAAAGCAATACACAAAAACAAAAACACTGCATAAAGATAACAACTTATCTGACATGGAAGACAGCTCTCAACAGAAACACCAGAACACGAAATGCACAAAAAGGAACACACACAGAAGACGAATAAATCATTAACGACATTGACGTGCGTAAAATGAACAAGAAAAATGAGACCTCATAGTTACATAGTCTTTCTTTCCTGTGGCGATTGCCGCTTCAGTCAGTCCAACATATCCGGAGGAAAAGGCAGCAGACGATAACTAACCACAAGGACGACCATACATCACAAGGACAACCCAACAAAACACTCAACAGAAACAAGTATGCTTTTCGAAAGAAACGAGGCTGCCTTACGTTTGACACTGAAATTGCAAAGTTAAAAGACAACAATGAACACATTTCACAAAAGGCACAGTGACATATATATTCAGGGAGTAATATATCGTTATGTCATGATTTCTCTCTACTTGGTATTATTTAAATAATATCATAGCATACTTAGTATACGGCTTGAAGCCGAAACATTGATAACATAATATAATTATAACTATAAAACCAAGAAAACAAACAGATGAATATGAGTTACATTTTAAGCCTATGTCCAACTGAGGGATTTCACATCGGCGATGTTCTCCCGATTTCTTCCGATACCAACGGATTCATCACAATACCTTCCGATATCACAAACTGTCTCATGACTTCCCCGAAGCTTCCTCTAGATCACAAGAAACCTGTTCCCGGTGTCCTGATAGCTAATTAATTTAAATCGGGAGTACATCGCCGAGGCAATAAAATGCTCAGTGGGACCTAGACTTTAATGACCTAATTAAACTGCCTTTGTTCCTTTTATATTATTTTTATGTATATCTTTCACACTATCCTCAGACCAAACAACGGTATCATTGGATCAACGTGTAAGTACGGGGAAACCTCGCCATTTATCCGTGAAACAATGATGAACTGTACTGCTGACAGCAAACTCGACAAAAATG
The DNA here is from genome assembly GCA_947247005.1 of Spisula solida. Lineage (NCBI taxonomy): Eukaryota > Metazoa > Mollusca > Bivalvia > Venerida > Mactridae > Spisula > Spisula solida. The sequence continues at coordinate 38,901,537 of OX365958.1, read as the reverse complement.
AGAATTTCAAGGTCAAATTCTACTTCGACATATCAAGGGTGCGACTTATACCAAACCTGAATATGAATAACATGTTGAAGTCCATACAGGTAAAGTTGCATTTGATGTATATGTAGTACTGTTATATATATATATATTGGGTACTATTTTAGTAATGCCCTTACGGAAATATTGAAGTTATTTTCTTCATACTTCTTTGAAAACTTCGAAAAGGAGACACACTGTGGTTTTCTTCATTAACTGAAACATTACGTATGTTGCATAAAGATTCTTTCCACTATTCGAAGTTGTTATAGAAATAATAAAGAAATGATCTTCGTAAGTGCTTTGATGTTTTAATTTGTACGCAAGCGCTATGAGAATTTCAATATAAAAATATGTTTTCATTGTACTTTAAATTGATTTGTTTTCGAAGTTGTTGAGGTTTGTTGATTACTTCCAAGGGCACCGACAAAATTTCTTTTAAATCATGCTTTTTAACAAAATCTAACGTGCAAATTAAATATCCCGATAACGAAATAGCATTGTTTTATACTGTTGTAGTTTGGTGTAACGATGTACATATAGCATGTTGCAATTGCTGGTGAACTACGCGAATTTTTTCAGGATATAATTGTATATGTTTTAGGTAAGCTACGCGGAATATGAATATTGCAGGATATAAGTGTATATGTTATAGGTAAGCTACGCGGAATATGAATATTTCAGGATATAATTGTATATGTTTTAGGTAAGCTACGCGGAATATGAATATTTCAGGATATAATTGTATATATTTTAGGTAAGCTACGCGGATATGAATATTTCAGGATATAATTGTATATATTTTAGGTAAACTACGCGGAATATGAATATTTCAGGATAAGCTACGCGGAATATGAATATTTCAGGATATAATTGTATATATTTTAGGTAAGCTACGCGGAATATGAATATTTCAGGATATAATTGTATATATTTTAGGTAAGCTACGTGGAATATGAATATTTCAGGATGTTATTGTATATATTTTAGGTAAGCTACAAGGCACAGCAGATCAACTACGACATCAATGACATGAACAACAAGTTCGACCGTCAGATTGATGTCAAAATGAAGTTTGATGTTGCGATAGAAGAAGAGTAAGTACTCTTTACAATGTGTTCTGGGTATATTGCATGTCACAGAGTAAACCATTGGGACCCTTTCAAAAAAATCCTAACATCGTTTTCTTAACGTTCTTATTGATGCAAAGTAGCGTTTCTCTACCATATATTTCATACACTTTTGTAAATTCTGACTTTTTAGATGTTTCGTAAAACGGCCTGCCCCGTAGCCCTACTCAGCTATCATTGTATGTTGTCATATGGTTTTGTTATGTGACTTTCAGTAAGGAGATATATGACCAGGTCAGGTACGCGGCAGATATCGGAAGTGCGAGGAAGATTCGATTGGTACATCGTTATTATATCACAAATAATGGACCAAGCTTTCTACCACTCACATTTGTGAACATAACAATACCTGTAAAATGGGGAGACACAACGATAGCAACAATTATCGTAAGTAATTGTAAATAAGTAAACGATACATGCATAAACAATGATATATATTAGAATCATGATTTTCCAAGATCTATATATTGAAAAGATTTATATACTTGGCAACTTTTCTAAGTCCTCACTTATATTTTTGATGATAACTTTGTCAACCTTGTATATATCTCAATGAAATTTGGCTGTACTATGCGTGTGTTATCGCTTTTCAGAAGTGTACATCAACACGTCAATTTCGATATATATATTTATTGACTGAAAACAGTCTTAACAAAACAACTAATGAAGGCAAAAGTCACAAATGCAGATTTGTTGGGATTGCTACATTGCAACAACAAAAGAACGGCATCCTCATACATCAGTGGTTGCTCATGGTGAATGAAAATGAAGAATTGTGGCAAAACATTTTTATTTTCCTTTCTTTAACCGCTGGACTATGGGTCTCGTCAACTAGACAAGTACATGTATAAATTTATACAGATTATTTGTCTAAGTACAAAATGACAAGTTTTGATAGCTGATTAATGTAATAACATTATTACCTGCGAGACTTGAGCGAGCAGGTATATTGGATTGCCTTAAGGAAAAAGTCCATGGAGGGGCACGTGACCTGTTCTCGATGGTTTACGATTTCAAAAAATAAATCCAACAAAAGATGCATTTGGTAAGAATGTCGTGAATCAGACTAATTCCATTATTCCATGCGGATAACATCGGTCTTTGTCGCATTGCAATAGTTTATTTACCGAAGAAATCAGAACTGTCCGAAATTTCAGTGAGCGATAGGCAATATTGAGACCATGGATCTAAACAGCAGGTGACTGCAGCTGCATTGGTTTATGATCTTTGATATTGTTGAACACTGAAAACATGTTTTATGATACATTGTAATACCTTTTAATGAACTGATACGAGGTTTTATTTATAAGCATATACATGTACATATTATTTGGAACAAGGGAGTGTCTTGAAAATTGGTTATACATGAAATTATTTAACAATTTGTTGATGAATTTCGTATGTCAAATATCGTGCATATAGTTTTCCCAATTTGAAAGCTACCGGCCTATCGCGCTTATTTTTCTCTCACAATTTTGAGATTGTCATGCTTAATTTTATACACATTAGCTGTTGAATTATGCAGATAGAAGGTTGAGGATCCTGTCAATTCTCTGTCAAATGAAGTCGGTACATCATTTGCTCGCAGGAACTATTTGACTTGTAATACATTTTGACTTATATAATATTATGTTCACAGAGAGACAAACTGCCGACGATTTGTCAGATACGCGGCACTGAAGCTATAGTACAGACAACTACACAACGTACATCTACGACAGAAGATTTTACTATACCCGATACGGAAGCACGTAAGTCGGGATAACATGTTACAATAAAAACAAGAATATCAGGTGAACCACGTGGGGCCCGCTTCATAGACATACCTTAGCAGAGATCGGACGTTTGTGTATTATTGAGAGCATTCACAATGAACCCATACATTTTGAACCAGTTACAATAGTTATTTATGAAGATTCTAGTTCACATAACTTTCTTGAATATCTAGTTATCTTTACTAGCTTGAAATATCATATGGAAAAGTTAAGTCTTAGCTAAGATAAGTCTATTAGACAGACCCCTGGTTTTCTGAAAAATCACCTAACTCCGCTGATACTTGGGACGAGCGAAAAACGATTAGAATAACTTCACAAAGTGGGTGAAAATTGTTCCTACAAAATTTCAAGACAATTTATAAGATTTACCAGTAAGGGGGGCGGTGAAAGGATTCGACAGGAAAATGAGTATTTAACTGAAACAGCAGAACAAAGGCTTGTCAACAAGAATAAAAGCACGAAAGGTAGAAAAACACACATAAGTAAACATCACAGATTACAAGCGCAGGCCATAAGGAAAAACATGAAATGAACAATAAAGAACTGAAAGTGCGCATAGACAAAAAATCTACTCCAAATAAGTGAAGTTCTTCTATGGACAGGACTAGAACATTAAATACGTATGATTAATTGACTTCCACAATACAGAACAATGGGTTCTCGTTCCATTTACTACTCGATGAAGATGAGATTTTACCAAACATCGATTAAATGCATTGCTTGCGAAATTTAACGATTTACTGCATACTTTTAGTTATATACCTACTACACATTTGTCCGTGTTAGTTAATAGTAAACAAACTTTTGATCCAATTATCCATCCTTCCTTTGGTGTCTTGCGATACCACCATCATTATTTAAAGATACACTATTATGTTATAAAAACAGTCTTTGTACAGCATATTTATATTTTAGAAAGACGACGACGTCGGGACACTGCAGCGGCGACACCGACGGATGAAACAAACATTGGTGAAAGTAAGACGACAAAAACCGAAACAACAAAGAATATAGTAAGACAATATAAATTATATTTGTCAGGCTTGAAATCTACTACATTTGAACCACTTACTAATAGACAACAAGTTTCGTCTATGTTTTAAAAATGTTATCAATTACATGTATAAAGCCTACCAAATTGCATATAAAAATATACTTGAGGTCACTAATGGATAATCTTAATTATATCACTATTTTTAAAATCAATGACAAATGGCAAAGAGAAAGACGTCAAATTGACCAGTTTATCTGTATAAGTAGATTATGTTCAATATTATATTTGGCACATTGTTAACATTAAAAGGAAAACTAGTTTCTCTTCTCTCATATAATCGTGGATATACCTAGGGTACCATCATGGAGAGTGATAAATATAAGCCAAAAGTCAAACAAAGTCAACGTCAAAATATATCAATTGTCGGATATACTTATAACAGTGTAAACATAGCTACGTATAGCTTTTGACCGACAGTCAATAAGTACCATATAACTGAAACAATTTACGAATTCAAAGTAACATGACTAACATCCAATGCGAACAGATTCTAAAACTCCTGAAGATATAACAACAAAGTTACTTTTTTATGATCGACCTAAATAGTATCAAACTTAATAAAAAAAGTCAATATAAATATGTTATCTATGAAGTTTTATCAGACATGCATCAATATTAAATTTCGTCCAATTTGGAATGCACTTCTATAGCATTGGTGATTATCCATTGTTTATCAATGATCATCCGGATAATCACGTGGTGTACATGTAAAATTTCAGACATGCGTGGCGGGGAGTTCTGATTGTGCTATCATCGAATGTAGAATAACTAATTTAGAAAGAAATCAACAAGAGACTGTAGAAATTGCATTGGATTTGTCCGAGAAAGAACTTGCTAAGGAGAAGGTGAGCTAATGTGTGGTTTGTTTATTTGTTTTTGTTGCAAGCCGCGCAATTAAGTATTTTAATGGATGTCTTATTCACTTTATAGTATAAACAAAATGTCCAAAAAGATGTTTTGTCACTGTGCTTTTCTTTTGAGACTTGTTCGCGTATTTGTGATGTGTGGTTGTACTTGTGATGTGTGGTTGTTGTTATGATGTGTAGTTGTCCTTGTGATGTGTGGTTGTTGTTATGATGTGTAGTTGTCCTTGTGATGTGTGGTTGTTGTTATGATGTGTAGTTGTCCTTGTGATGTGTGGTTGTCCTTGTGATGTGTGGTTGTCCTTGTGACGTGTGGTTGTCCTTGTGACGTGTGGTTGTCCTTGTGATGTGTGGTTGTCCTTGTGATGTGTGGTTGTCCTTGTGACCTGTGGTTGTCCTTGTGATGTGTGGTTGTCCTTGTGATGTGTAGTTGTCCTTGTGATGTGTGGTTGTCCTTGTGATGTGTGGTTGTCCTTGTGATGTGTGGTTGTACTTATGATGTGTGGTTGTCCTTGTGATGTGTGGTTGTCCTTGTGATGTGTGGTTGTCCTTGTGATCTTGTGATGTGTGGTTGTCCTTGTGATCTTGTGATGTGTGGTTGTCCTTGTGATGTGTGGTTGTCCTTGTGATGTGTGGTTGTCCTTGTGATTAGTAGTTGGCCTTGTGATGTGCGGTTTTCCTTGTGATGTGTGGTTGTCCTTGTGATATGTGGTTGTACTTGTGACCTATGGTTGTCCTTGTGACCTGTGGTTGTCTTTGTGATGTGTGGTTGTCCTTGTGACGTGTGGTTGACCTTGTGATGTGTGGTTGTCCTTGTGACCTGTGGTTGTCCTTGTGATGTGTGGTTGTCCTTGTGACCTGTGGTTGTCCTTGTGACCTGTGGTTGTACTTTTGGCCTGCGGTTGTCCTTGTGATGTGTGGTTGTCCTTGTGACGTGTGGTTGTCCTTGTGATGTGTGGTTGTCCTTGTTATATGTAGATGTCCTAGTTATGTGAAGTTGTTCCTGTAATGTGTAGTTGCCATTGTGATGTGTAGTAGTCTTTGTGATGTGTAGTTGATCCTGTAATGTCTAGTTGCCCTAGTTGTGATTTCGTATTGCTGTAGTTAACCTACACACTAGCTACGTTTGACTGCCTCATTGGTCATGTTTCTATCAATTCTTGTTTTCATCTTAATATACTTACATGTTTGTGTCTATTGCAGGATGTCCGAGAAATACGTTACATCAGTAATGCAACAGTTACAGATCCTCACATATGGTTTGGAGGTAAATCAGTTCCCTGGGAGAATACGGTGTGGGCAGAGGTAAGGATTTACATAATTTATGTGTGTCTTTCTTCAAGGCATGGCGAAGGTGACTCGATTCATAAAATGTTAGGTCGTCTTTGTGAACCAGTGGAGGAAAGACACTGATCAATGTAGTGTATGAAAGTATAGTTGTCTGTTTGAGTGCCTTTATGGTCTTAGGAATAAGCTTGATTTGCTTAATTGGTTTTCAGTAGTCTTGAAATTGATAATGAAACGTCTGTTTCATAAAATAGTAATTTCTGGTGCTTTCAAGTATTCGTTTGCTATAGAGATGTGATTAAACCAAATACTTGACAACAAATGATGTTTCTAAAGCAATAAAGTAAATGATCTATTTGATTGGTTTCAGAAATCAACATTATTAGTGGTGGAGACAGCATCTGTAGTGAAAGAGGTAGACATATGGATCATCATTGGTGCTGTACTTGGTGCTTTAGCATTACTCGTCATTGTCATCATTGTTTTATATCTGGTTAGTATAATTCATTCTGGTCACCGCGGCTTTATTACCTTGTAATATCTACTTGACAATGATGAAAGAAATTAGCCGATGTTTCACGATTTACATATATTGGGCTATTTGTGTTTGTATGCAAAAAATGTATGTTGCTTGTTACAAGCCACTCCTTCGCCAATTGCAGCAGGCAGTCTGAAAGTGTTGCTCACAAATAGTTCGACTATTAGATTTACTGTATAACCGTAGGCCAGCAATCTTGTTTGTTGTGTCTGTAATTTACATCCTCAATATTTCATTTTTTGTAGTGCGGATTCTTCAACCGGAAGAAGCATTCCGAAGTCCAACAATGGAAGAGACAGAGTTTGTATAACAGAAAAAGCATGCGTCTATCACGATCTGTGAATCAACCTTATAGTGCGGTAGAGGATACAGAACATTGAACAATATCATGTGACTGTTTGTGCATCTATATATATAGACAATATCACATGACTGTTTGTACATCTATAAAAGTAGAGACATTGTATTTCTTATCTAGAATTAAATATTTCCTTTCCATTGAAACTCGGAAGCGCTTTTATAACGCATATATTCTTCCACATTTTGACTTTTGCTGTTTTGTATGGGGAAATTGTACTAGCAGTCTTGAAGATAAACTTATAAAATTTCAGAAAAGAGCAGCTAGAGTAATTCTTGATTGTGATTATTCAACTCCTTCAACTATTCTATGTACAAAACTCAAATGGATGACATTTCATGAACGCGTTATTTATCAGAAATCTATTCAAATGTACAAAACTCTCAAAGGTGATGCACCAGACTATCTTAAATCTGCATTTAAATTTACTGCAGATATTCATTCACGACTGTTACGTTCATCTTCTACATACCAATTATATAGTCAAAAACCCCATTTCCGAGTTATTTCGCCACACTTTTGCTTTCTCTGGTACCTCAATATGGAATTCTATTCCTCATAATATCAAAAATTCTTCTTCTGTTTAAAACTTTATATCTAAGCTGGGTGAAGCCGTCTTATTTTGAAACACCCCATGTTTGTGCTACTTAAGATATTTTATGACTGGCTAGTCATAATCATTACTTCAATATACATGTACATATATATCCATATAATATATATGTCTTCAGAATGGCATACAGTGTGTTTTATGTTTCAAATCCGTGTCATGCTTTTAAAAATGTCATTGTTATAATTTCCATGTTGTTATATGACATACTGGCTCTTATGATGTCCCTATATCTAATTAAGCTTTATAGAGATTAATTATAAATTTAATTAATTAAGTATTTTGATTTATACCTACCTTTTATTGTAGATCCCTTACATATCGATTTCGCACATCCTTTCACTGAAACTCTTTAATGAAATTCCCAATTATATATGAAATTATGATATTGTGGACGTCATATGGGCCAATTGACATTATGCTCTTTTCTTTTATGTACTTGTGTTATTGTTCAACTGTTTTATTGTTGAGGATCTCATGGAAGATTGCCATTTGATATAATTGTCAAATGAGTTTCCTCGTAAAATAAAGTCTGTATTATTATTAATATTATTATTATTATCACATGTTTGTATGTACATCTTTATATAGACAATATCACATAATTGTTGTACATCTTTGTACAGACAATATCACATGACTCTCTGTACATCTCTATGTATACAGTAAACAATCACATGACAGTTTTACATCGATTCCTAAAAATATTTCATGACTGTGTGTACATATATATATATATATATAGACAATATCACATGACTGTATGTACATCTATATATATAGACAATATCACATGACTGTATGTACATCTATATATAGACAATATCACATGACTGTATGTACATCTATATATAGACAATATCACATGACTGTATGTACATCTATATATAGACAATATCACATGACTGTATGTACATATATATTTATATATATATAGACAATATCATATGACTGTGTGTACATCTATATATATAGGCAATGTCACATGACTGTGTGTACATCTATGTATACAGACAATACCACATGACTGTGTGTATATACATATACAGTAAAACCTCGGTAATATGAGCAGCGATTATTCGAGCAACCGGCCTAATTCGAGCAAATTTCATATAAACACAGCTACAATTAGTCATAACAATAATTCATCATTGACTTCGGATATTTCGAGCACCTGGCTTAACTCGAGCATTTGGCTTGTCCCGATGGGTCCTCGAGATAACGAGGTTTTACTGTATATATAGACAATACCACGTGATTGTTTGTACATCTATATATAGACAATATCACATGATTGTTTGTCATTTCCTTTTAGTATTTGGCCTAAAAGTGCTCATATACGTTCATACGCTAGTTAGTTAGTTATAATAAACGTCGTTAATATGTGAATACTCCTTCATACATATACATATGAAGAGCAGTACTAGCTAGAACATATGAATATGAGTCTTATTTTATTTCTATTACATACTCTTTCCTGAAGAGAGACTTATAAAAAGAGTGAATATGTTTTATTCCCTGACTTATGATATGGTATATGACATAACAGTTGTCGACTTATATGTTCTGATAAATATGATGTTTAGTTGACCTTCAAAAAGGGATATTGATCTCTGACTTCGTCATCGGTCAATATCACATTTCGCGGGTCAGCAAAACATCATATTCACCTCAACATAAGTCAATAACAGTATAATATTCGGTGTATATCATCAATGAACCCCACCTTAATTATAGTTGATGTTTTGTTAATTGTTAAGCAAATAATATATGACTTTATATACCATCATGTTGTATTCTCACTCTTTCACCAAGCCTCTGTTTACTAAAACAGTGTCTTATTCTCACCTGTCAATATCACAGTCATGTATAGTCCGTTTAATCAGGTCTGTCACTTGTATACAATTATTGCAAAATCATAACATTGTATTCTCATTGTTTTAAACATTCCAATTGGAGAACAACGCAGTAAAAACCAATACCTTATTCACTAAGCCACATACTATTACACATAATGTCAATTAAAATAATACAGTAATAAGAGAAATGGCAATGTTTATATTCACAATGTTATGAAAACAATTGACCGATCTGATTAGTCTGTTTATATCTTGTGGCTATTTAAAAACTGGTTATATTGTATATAAACAATGTGTATGAGGTATCTTGTAGTGTGTGATAAATACTGTATGTAAACTTTAGCTATAAATATGTTGCTGTTCTGTGTTCGTGTTTAACAGTTTTGGAATAAATGCGTTATCTTTTATGCTGTTTCTTGTGCATTGCATGTTTTTCAAATAACGTCATGCAAACTTGGTGTATCGGTAATATATCATACGTCACGTGTTCAGTAGTTGGCGTGTTTATTACCTGATGACTGTGCATGGTTCTATTATATAGGTCCGTGTCCAACTTGGTACGGTTTCCATGGATTGCGGACGTTTCCGAAAAGTTCTTACATTGTATGTAAGTGAGTCGCCAGAAGTAATCAATCACTGTGACCTTCTTCAAAAAGACAGATTTGATGCAGTTTATGACTGGATGTCTTACACGGATTTATTTGCACCGGTACTGTTCATGTCCTGTATATATATTTATATATATATATATATAGTGATTCCAATGCAATGCAGTACTTTTCATGCTTGTCAAGTAACGCATTGACTTCACCAGTCATGTCCTTTGAGCATGATTGTAAGGCCTTGATGGAGACTTTGTGAAAGCCGAAACGTTGGTTCGAAATAAATTCTGATTAATTTAACCTGCCTACATTTTTAGTTGATAGATAATTGTGAGTAGTATAAAATATAACACAGTATTAGCGGCAGGTTTGTCTTATAAGGGGAGTGAACTCAATCCTCTATTGATGCTACGTTTCATGCATCAGTTTTCTCCCGTTAAAAAAATCTTTCGACACTATAATAATTTTGTAAAACACTGCTAATTGTGTATTTGAAGTCAATAATTATTTTCGATCTTCTGTAGACCAAACACTCATGTACACACCATGGCATTCAGACGTATTGACTAGATACATGTATAATGCACACCATTACGTTTTTAAGCGGCTTGTCAATGGATATAACTCATTATGTGGCTGTTTAAAACAAGTGTAGATTCAAATAAAAATACATTGAAAGTTACAGTAAACTCCCTCAAAACCGGACCCTGTCCGGACCGGTTCGAAAGTCCGGTTTTGTGGGAGGTCCGGTTTTAAGGGAGTTCTGTATCATGTACACTTTGATATGTTATCATAGGGAATATACTGTGTGTTTCATGATACATGTTTACGTTACATGTACAGAGCATCACCATTAAGGGAGCTGCAAACATTTCAATTCTAACATCGATGAGTACTCAAATTGCTCATTTTTTCATTGGCCATCAAAACTATCCAATGACATAGACAGTGCAATCATACAAATCCCGAAATGCAAGTGTGAGCTAATTGGAGACATATTAATTAAATACGATTGAGGTCAGTGTTTGTCGTAATTACAACATTTTGATATATAAAGACAGGTGGTTGTTTAATTCAGGTCATCGCTAACATTGGTTTGAGTGTACAATACATCAAATCATCACCTCACTGATTATGACTTTATGACACAGTATGGTATAAAGAGGTAAACATGTAATTGCGTTCATAATTAAAAGTAACAAAATCGACCAGACACCAGGTAACCGAAAAACTTTGCTTTGTTACATTTAGTCGGTCACCTGGTCATGTGACTTGTGATAATCCGTTAACTGACCACGTGATCTGACGGCCCATTTCTTATATGAGAGTCGCCGGTTGAAATTCCGTACCCGGGGGTGACGTTTTCCAATGCCAATTGAACTGGTGGTTGGTCGATTATATTCTATGACTTACCTGCGTCTTCAGAAGTTGTCACACTGGTCAAAAGAGATTCCGTGTATAAAATAGTACCAATCAAAAAACATTATTCTGTCAGTTCAAGTACCAGAGTCTCTGCAAGTACTGTTCAATGTTGAAACTGTAGATTGTTGACTAAAGGGCATGAATGGATTCTGGCAACAGTTCATAATGATATTTTTTAGTATTGTTTCTTACTAGTTGAAGACAAGAAATGTGTGGGTGCCTCGGTCGAGTCAGCTGCTCACAGTGTATGAAAAATATCATAGTCTAATCGGGAGACTTGTAATAGCACGAAAACAAACAGTTTAACCTGCCATGTTCTATGGCTCACATTGGATGACAGTTAGGGCATTTATACGGAACTTTAGTATAACCAAGTGAGAGATGCGAAATTTAGTAAGTTAACATAGATTTGATAGGCAGAAATTTCACCAGTATGACACAATGACGTGTATCAAGATGTCCGACGTGGTTGTTTATTATGTCATAATTGAAGGAATGTGACATTGTGTGCTGTTAAATGCCAGAATTACTTTGCTTTATTATATATACAATAGAATCCCCAGTTTGATTCACTTACTAGCAGATTAAGTGACCGGGTAACCAGAATAATAGGTTAGTGACGTGGATGAAGTAAAGGTGTATCCGACTCGGATGCGGAAATGATATGATTCGCCTTTGGCCCACCCGATAAATTCCTCAAAGTTGTCATATAAACTTACTCCTCCGCGTCAATAATCTAGGAATATACGTTCTCGTTATACTAACCCGAATACAAGTAAAGTCTTATGACAAAACGGCTACATGTATAACTGTGTACTGGTCCAACATGGGCTACATGTATAACTGTGTACTGGTCCAACATGGGCTATATGTATAACTGTGTACAGGTCCAACATGGGCTACATGTATAACTGTGTACTGGTCCAACATGGACTACATGTATAACTGTGTACTGGTCCAACATGGGCTACAGGTATAACTGTGTACAGGTACAACATGGACTACATGTATAACTGTGTACAGGTCCAACATGGGCTACATGTATAACTGTGTACAGGTCCAACATGGGCTACATGTGTAACTGTGTACAGGTCCAACATGGGCTACATGTATAACTGTGTACAGGTCCAACATGGGCTACATGTATAACTGTGTACAGGTCCAACATGGGCTACATGTATAACTGTGTACAGGTACAACATGGGCTACATGTATAACTGTGTACAGGTCCAACATGGGCTACATGTGTAAATGTGTACTGGTCCAACATGGGCTACATGTGTAACTGTGTACTGGTCCAACATGGGCTACATGTATAACTGTGTACTGGTCCAACATGGGCTACATGTATAACTGTGTACTGGTCCAACATGGGCTACATGTATAACTTTGTACTGGTCCAACATGGGATACATTTATAACTGTGTACAGGTCCAACATGGGCTACCTGTGTAAATGTGTACTGGTCCAACATGGGCTACATGTGTAACTGTGTACTGGTCCAACATGGGCTACATGTATAACTGTGTACTGGTCCAACATGGGCTACATGTATAACTGTGTACTGGTCCAACATGGGCTACATGTATAACTTTGTACTGGTCCAACATGGGATACATTTATAACTGTGTACAGGTCCAACATGGGCTACATGTGTAAATGTGTACTGGTCCAACATGGGCTACATGTGTAACTGTGTACTGGTCCAACATGGGCTACATGTATAACTGTGTACTGGTCCAACATGGGCTACATGTATAACTGTGTACAGGTCCAACATGGGCTACATGTATAACTGTGTACTGGTCCAACATGGGCTACATGTGTAACTGTGTACAGGTCCAACATGGGCTACCTGTGTAACTGTGTACTGGTCCAACATGGGCTACATGTGTAACTGTGTACTGGTCCAACATGGGCTACATGTATAACTATGTACAGGTACAACATGGGCTACATGTGTAACTGTGTACAGGTCCAACATGGACTACATGTATAACTGTGTACAGGTCCAACATGGGCTACATGTGTAACTATGTACTGGTCCAACATGGACTACATGTGTAACTGTGTACTGGTCCAACATGGGCTACATTTATAACTATGTACAGGTACAACATGGGCTACATGTATAACTGTGTACAGGTCCAACATGGGCTACATTTATAACTATGTACAGGTACAATATGGGCTACATGTATAACTATGTACAGGTAGAACATGGGCTACATGTGTAACTGTGTACCGGTCCAACATGGACTACATGTGTAACTGTGTACTGATCCAACATGGACTACATTTATAACTATGTACAGGTACAACATGGGCTACATGTATAACTGTGTACAGGTCCAACATGGGCTACATGTATAACTATGTACTGGTCCAACATGGGCTACATGTATAACTGTGTACTGGTCCAACATGGGCTACATGTGTAACTGTGTTCTGGTCCAACATGGGCTACATGTATAACTGTGTTCTGGTCCAACATGGGCTACATTTATAACTGTGTTCTGGTCCAACATGGGCTACATGTATAACTGTGTACAGGTACAACATGGGCTACATGTGTAACTGTGTACTGGTCCAACATGGGCTACATTTATAACTGTGTTCTGGTCCAACATGGGCTACATGTATAACTGTGTACAGGTACAACATGGGCTACATGTGTAACTGTGTACCGGTCCAACATGGACTACATGTGTAACTGTGTACTGATCCAACATGGACTACATTTATAACTATGTACAGGTACAACATGGGCTACATGTATAACTGTGTACAGGTCCAACATGGGCTACATGTATAACTGTGTACTGGTACAACATGGGCTACATGCATAACTGTGTACTGGTCCAACATGGGCTACATGTATAACTGTGTTCTGGTCCAACATGGGCTACATGTATAACTGTGTTCTGGTCCAACATGGGCTACATTTATAACTATGTACAGGTACAACATGGGCTACATGTATAACTGTGTACTGGTCCAACATGGGCTACATGTATAACTGTGTACTGGTCCAACATGGACTACATGTATAACTGTGTTCTGGTCCAACATGGGCTACATGTATAACTGTGTACTGGTCCAACATGGGCTACATGTATAACTGTGTACTGGTCCAACATGGGCTACATGTATAACTGTGTACTGGTCCAACATGGGCTACATGTATAACTGTGTACTGGTACAACATGGGCTACATGTATAACTGTGTACTGGTCCAACATGGACTACATGTATAACTGTGTACTGGTCCAACATGGACTACATGCGTAACTGTGTACAGGTCCAACATGGACTACCTGTATAACTGTGTACAGGTCCAACATGGGCTACATGTATAACTGTGTACAGGTCCAACATGGGCTACATGTATAACTGTGTACAGGTCCAACATGGGCTACATGTATAACTGTGTACAGGTCCAACATGGGCTACATGTATAACTGTGTACAGGTCCAACATGGGCTACATGTATAACTGTGTACAGGTCCAACATGGGCTACATGTATAACTGTGTACAGGTCCAACATGGGCTGCATGTATAACTGTGTACTGGTCCAACATGGGCTACATGTATAACTGTGTACTGGTCCAACATGGACTACATGTATAACTGTGTACAGGTCCAACATGGACTACATGTATAACTGTGTACTGGTACAACATGGGCTACATGTATAACTGTGTACTGGTCCAACATGGACTACATGTATAACTGTGTACTGGTCCAACATGGACTACATGTGTAACTGTGTACAGGTCCAACATGGACTACATGTGTAACTGTGTACTGGTCCAACATGGACTACATGTGTAACTGTGTACTGGTCCAACATGGACTACATGTGTAACTGTGTACTGGTCCAACATGGGCTACATGTGTAACTGTGTACTGGTCCAACATGGGCTACATTTATAACTGTGTACTGGTCCAACATGGGCTACACGTGTAACTGTGTACTGGTCCAACATGGGCTACATGTATAACTGTGTACTGGTCCAACATGGGCTACACGTGTAACTGTGTACTGGTCCAACATGGGCTACATGTATAACTGTGTACAGGTCCAACATGGACTACATGTGTAACTGTGTACTGGTCCAACATGGACTACATGTGTAACTGTGTACTGGTCCAACATGGGCTACATGTGTAACTGTGTACTGGTCCAACATGGACTACATGTGTAACTGTGTACTGGTCCAACATGGACTACATGTGTAACTGTGTACTGGTCCAACATGGACTACATGTGTAACTGTGTACTGGTCCAACATGGACTACATGTGTAACTGTGTACTGGTCCAACATGGACTACATGTGTAACTGTGTACTGGTCCAACATGGGCTACATGTGTAACTGTGTACTGGTCCAACATGGACTACATGTGTAACTGTGTACTGGTCCAACATGGGCTACATGTGTAACTGTGTACTGGTCCAACATGGACTACATTTATAACTATGTACAGGTACAACATGGGCTACATGTATAACTGTGTACAGGTCCAACATGGGCTACATGTATAACTATGTACTGGTCCAACATGGACTACATGTATAACTGTGTACTGGTCCAACATGGACTACATGTATAACTGTGTACTGGTCCAACATGGACTACATGTATAACTGTGTACTGGTCCAACATGGACTACATGTATAACTGTGTACAGGTCCAACATGGACTACATGTATAACAGTGTACTGGTCCAACATGGACTACATGTATAACTGTGTACTGGTCCAACATGGACTACATGTATAACTGTGTACTGGTCCAACATGGACTACATGTATAACTGTGTACTGGTCCAACATGGGCTACATGTGTAACTGTGTACTGGTCCAACATGGGCTACATGTATAACTGTGTACTGGTCCAACATGGGCTACATGTATAACTGTGTACTGGTCCAACATGGGCTACATGTATAACTGTGTACAGGTCCAACATGGGCTACATGTATAACTGTGTACTGGTCCAACATGGGCTACATGTATAACTGTGTACAGGTCCAACATGGGCTACATGTGTAACTGTGTACTGGTCCAACATGGGCTACATGTGTAACTGTGTACTGGTCCAACATGGGCTACATGTGTAACTGTGTACTGGTCCAACATGGGCTACATGTGTAACTGTGTACTGGTCCAACATGGGCTACATGTATAACTGTGTACTGGTCCAACATGGGCTACATGTATAACTGTGTACTGGTCCAACATGGGCTACATGTATAACTGTGTACTGGTCCAACATGGGCTACATGTATAACTGTGTACTGGTACAACATGGGCTACATGTATAACTATGTACTGGTACAACATGGGCTACATGTGTAACTTTGTACTGGTACAACATGGGCTACATGTATAACTATGTACTGGTACAACATGGGCTACATGTATAACTATGTACTGGTCCAACATGGGCTACATGTATAACAGTGTACCGGTACAACATGGGCTACATGTATAACTATGTACTGGTACAACATGGGCTACATGTATAACTGTGTACTGGTACAACATGGGCTACATGTATAACTATGTACTGGTACAACATGGGCTACATGTGTAACTTTGTACTGGTACAACATGGGCTACATGTATAACTGTGTACTGGTCCAACATGGGCTACATGTATAACTATGTACTGGTACAACATGGGCTACATGTATAACTGTGTACTGGTCCAACATGGGCTACATGTATAACTGTGTACAGGTACAACATGGGCTACATGTATAACTGTGTACAGGTACAACATGGGCTACATGTATAACTGTGTACTGGTCCAACATGGGCTACATGTATAACTGTGTACTGGTCCAACATGGGCTACATGTATAACTGTGTACAGGTACAACATGGGCTACATGTATAACTGTGTACTGGTCCAACATGGGCTACATGTATAACTGTGTACAGGTACAACATGGGCTACATGTATAACTGTGTACAGGTACAACATGGGCTACATGTATAACTGTGTACTGGTCCAACATGGGCTACATGTATAACTGTGTACTGGTCCAACATGGGCTACATGTATAACTGTGTACAGGTACAACATGGGCTACATGTATAACTGTGTACTGGTCCAACATGGGCTACATGTATAACTGTGTACTGGTCCAACATGGACTACATGTATAACTGTGTACTGGTCCAACATGGGCTACATGTATAACAGTGTACATGTCGTATAAACATTAAGCATACATTTTAAAATTGGAATAAACTAAGTTTATTTAATATGCAGCCGTGTTAGTGTACATGTTTACAAAACAATGAAAATAAATATATAATTAAGACGAAATTCCCGCTTCAATAAGTTATATAACTCACATTTTTAAGGAGGAATGAGCTACCAAGTACGCATGCGCGTAAATTCATGATTCGATCCGTAAATGGTAAAATAGGATATTCCTACGATACCCTACACACTGTGTGAATGGGAGGCAAAAGTCATAATATTGCACGGATAATTTGACGTAATCCTGACCTTTATGCATGAATATATTACAAGGTTCTTGCGTTTAATATATAAATTTCCGCGAGCATATTGTGCAATATCAGTCCTTAAGATTTTGCGTTGGTATTACACATCGATCGTCTTCTTGATGCTTCCCACTTATGAAAGCATACAACCGGGATTATAAATATAGACGTTATATTAGCTGTTAAATTATGCTAATGGAAGGTCGAGAGTCAAGTCAAATTCTCCGTACTATAATAATGTACAATGATTATATTTCGTTACTTTAAGGGATGTTGCAAGCATAAAAAGAGGGTGGGGAACGATACAATGTTAAAGCATACGGGAGTACCATAAGTCACGAAAATTGTACACACGCATCTGTTTATAAAAGCTGGGTAAAGCATGATTTAGTTAAACGAAGTACATGTAGCTGTAATTGTAATTTGCAAATTATGTACATTTATGCAAGATTAGTACTTCTTGTGTAGCTTTGAAAAAGATGAAAAAAAAACCCTAATAGGTTTATGTAAATGATGCTCTATTTGAATATTAATTTGTATGCATTTTTTAATTGTTTACGATTGTTAAACATATGTTTTGACATTAAATTAAAAACCACAATGCTTTTCAATATTTTCCAAGCGGGTGGGGTAAATCATTTAAATAAACGAGATGTACAAGATCAATACTGATTGTGTTCACCTGGTAGCAGTGTTTTGTTGTTAATGCCAATATGTAAGACCATTGTAAACATATGATTTAAATTACTAAAGAAGTGGTGTAATACATGTATTTATAATACAAATGTATAGATAAACTTTGAAACGTTGTATAGATATGTGTCATATATGCATAGTATAGATCAATGGATTAAATGAACACGATGATCGGTTATTGGAAAATCTAGAAACCGAGACCCGTGACATGTCATTTTTATTACGTTGATTGTCATTTCAGAAAATGTGACTACTATATGGAGTTGTTTCCATCGCTAAATAAAAAGGCACTCATGCATCCTTAATTATAAAGTAAATCAGATCGTCCCGAAATTTAGTGGACCTCTATTCGATTTAGTAGGAACCTTCTAATTCGATTTAGGTGGAATCTCAGTACTAGAATTCATACTTTCGCGTACAATATTAGTTATTTAGCAGGTACCTACTAAATATTTAGTAGGTACCTACTAAATCGGAGAGGTTCCTACTAATTATTTAGTAGGTACCTGCTATATATTTAGTACCTACTAAATACGAGTTTTGACCCTAACCGTACGCCATAGTCAATGGTACGGCATACTCTAATTGCCCTATATACGCGAGGCAATGGTACGGAATACTGTAATTGCTCCGCATACGAGAGTTAATGTTACGGAATACTGCTTCCGCCAGGGAATACTGAATATACAATACTCTATATAACTGTTAGTCAATGGTAAATAATACTGAGCACTGTGTCTGTCAGTCATGATATTGCCTCATACACGGATTATTGTACAAATGCGTAAATATACCCACAAAAATACCATATAGGCAAATATTGAACAAGTTTGAAATCAGCTGCACTATTTCTACACTTTAGCCTTTCATCATTTGTTGTACTTTGTAAGCCATTCGGCACACTTGTCTATAGCACGCTGACGTATATCAGGGGGCGGGGTCTCAGATTCTCTCTCCTCTACCACAAGCACGTCATTATATCTGCTGTCAAATCCTAGCGGAGTGATTTCAAACACGGGATCATCGTGTGTTATGTTATATTTACCGATACCCGGAAGTCGGTACGAGGAATTCCGAACACTACCTTTATCACGCACACTTCCTGCTTGAATGTCTGGTAGCCTAGAACTTGATCTCTGATCCGTCGTACTTCCAGCAGACGATAGACACGACGCTTTATCGTCATCGTCATCAACTGCTTGTTTTTCTCTCAGATTTTCACCGTCACTGTTAACATCTTCTAAACACTGCGAACCGTTGTCTGGCACTTTAGTTACATCAAAGAAACTTTTAGTTTTTCTTGGCATTCCCCAAGTTTTAACGCACTTGCGTCCACGACTGGGAATGAATTGAACAGTATCCGGTCTGACCATCGTATCCGGTCTGACCATCGTATATGGTGTTGATAGATTCATCTCTTGAATGGTTTCTGTGATTGCGTGTTTAGCTTCCGCTGACATCGGTGTAAACATTTTATCGTTTCTGTTGGCACTTTTACTTCTAGAGTTTAACAAACGTTTCTGATTTCCTCTGTCTAATGTTTTAGATTGTAACTTTGCTGGGCATGACTTGGTTGTTATTTTACTTGTCCGACTTACAGATGTTTTCAAATATTTCCGACTGTACTGATAAGCACTCATGTCTTGTACGTCGCGTCTTAACTCCTTTCTGACGCCGCGTTTTGTTACAACAGCCGGTTCATTTACATCGTCACCTAACCCATGCTTATCTTTATTATCCAAATCTGCAAGCACTATACAATCCTCTATCGAACTGTCGTCATGTACATCCAGGAGTTTATTAGAAGACGAAGGTAACACTACGCCACAATCATGTGTTAAATATCCGTCGTTTTCAATATTTTCACAGTTGTTCGCACCATTGCCGCCCTCCTGTAACTCTATTTCGGTATCCAAATATTGGTTTTGTACCGACTCTATTTTGTTCTCATCCCCACACAAGTCACTAACTTCTATATCAGTATTTGTTACAGTTTCTTGTCGTGTTGATTTTGATCTAATTGGCGGTTTTTGAAATGCTTGATCTTTGTAACGTAACAATGCTTGCGATAAACGGGCGTCATAAACTGACCTTCCTACACAAGAATTGAACCGTCCATAGCCAACGCTTGTGTTTTCTGCGATCTTTTTATGCAGTTTTTGATACTTGTCTTCAAGTGTACGCATCCACTGCGGATAACTACCACCACCCCCGTTCTTCCGGCTCTGTTTTATATGACTCATCATAACACAGGCCGGAGCATTATGGGACGATCGTGTCATATTTTATACCTAACCAGTACCTCACGTGAGTCCCTATCCTAGACTGAATTACCTGCCCTTGTCTCTATTTGATACACATGATAGTGCGCATGGAACCAGACTATCCGACATACCCTAGCGGGTTTATCACGTGACTCATATAACACTGGCTGTACACTGAAAAAAAGAGAAAAAAAGAATTAAAATAGTAATGATAATAATTGCTTTATTTAACGATAAAACACCAATTCTCCCTTGGGGTCATTATAATGTTGTAGATCTAAAGTATTCAATAAAAGATCCGATGAATAATTTTAATTAGTCAATCAATCACATTATGGTATATATACATGTACAGTAAATATCACGATATGGTCTCGAACTTATGTTCCATTTTCACATCCGTCCGTGCTCATTCAGTATTATAATAATCTTTTTCCAAAAAACACTTTCATAAATAATTATAGTCCCCAATGTGTTATCTGCTTACAGCACATACTTATTTACCGGTATATAATTTGTTGTCTGTATTAATGATTCCATGCGAATGACCGCTTAATTCAAGTTTGATACTTGGTGTTTTATAAACTTGTTGGACACCATAGTGAGACGCAACAGTGAATAGACCTTTATTATCAAGTTAAAGAGCCCCATGTTTCAACTTATTGTGAACTCACAACTGTCTCCCGACCTCAGAGTTTATAATTAATTATACAGTATGGAAGATTGAACCAATGTCGATATTGTGGATCAGTTTAAAAGAGTGAAAAGCTAACACTGATAATCTCTTTTATTGACTATTTACAACGCTTACGTCATCATGAAGAGCAATCGGAACGGTCCGTACGGCATTTATCGCTACAGAATTGTACGAGGTGTTCCGAATGCATAAAACGTTATCATCTTTATTATGTATACAATCAACATTTCATATTGTACAAAGCAGAGCGCTAGCTAAATTTACCGCTATATCAAACATGGTATGTTTACTCTTAACCACGAAAAAATTCGGTCCAAGTATAAAGTAGTTTATTAAAAGTTTCAACTATGCCAATATTGACATTATCGAAGCAATAAATAGGTCCGTGTCGTCCAGAATATATACAACTCAGAAAGCCACAAAATTAAAACCCCCACGAATATTAATGATTTCACAATATTTGGTGCCATGGTTAATCCGCTGTAACACAAAAAACACTACAATAAGTACCTCTAATTGAGAGCAGTAAGACAAGAAAAGGGTGATATTTGTCATAATAGACGACAGGTTTTAAAAAGAAGACGTTTCTGCTCTTTAAATAAAGTCGTTATTATTATTATTATCATTATTATTTTAATTTTTATTATCATCATCATCATTATTATTATTATTATTATTATTATTATTATTATTATTATTATTATTATTATTATTATTATTATAAAAATATTGGAGTCCTAATAGGTCTGCGATTTTCTGGATACTGAAATAAACTATATGCTGAAAGAATTACAATTGTAAAAAATTGTAAACCTCTCTGTTACTACATGCCCTCCATACCTGCTAGATGCTGTCTGGTTCAAAGGCGTAATGAGAATCTTATGACACTGTAATTAAGATTAAAATCCCTAAAATATCACTTAAATATCACACTTTATTCCCTTTAACTACTTAACAACGTCTTATACTCTATATATATGTATATTATCATATTTTAACACTCGATTTTTGTTGAATGATGATTATATAAACTGACGATGGAATATGGCGTAATAATTATGATATTGTCACGTACATTTATATACATGTTCTACGTTCCCATGAACGTTCAGTATATCATTTAAGTATTTTATTTATTATGGTTATCAAGTTAGTGTCACGGTTAATAAAATAAATACAAATGTACAACAACAAAATATTGATAGCATTGAGTGCAATCTGCTTGATATTCACGAACAAAGTAAAACCGATCCATGTCTTATATGATAAACTTATAATGAAATCTATGGAACGCCTTAACTGTCGTATAATGACAAACATGATATAATTCGTCGCCTTAGTATTATCTTGCGCTAACTACACAATTTCACTTTTCGAGAAAAAGCGCTTCAAAGATTCAGATATGATAATCTCACTCAACATTGGTCGATTTGCAAGAAATAAAAAATAGTATTATTTGTATTAGAATAAGCTACCTTCACCATGAATTTTAATACCCCATGAGCAACAGTTCATTCTAAAATTGAAAAAGTATTTTAGAGATAGCTCATAAAGTGTAACAATATTTTGATTTTCTTTAGTATTATACTGAGCTATCAGGAGATAGCACTCGAAATAAGAACATTTTAAGCGAAACTGTTTCATTTATTGTTGATCATGTCCATGTCTATTTTGAGCTATCTACAAGGAATGACGTCATTTTAAGAATTGTTGTGTCAAATCACGTGACGAAATGCTTCTTTTTGATTGGTTGTTCAACATTTGTTAGGATTATAGTGCGCTATCTCACGTACATAGCTCAAAATAATCCTTACTTTTGAGTGTGAAATGTTGAGTAAGCGCAAGGTGTGACGCGCAAACTTCGTAACGGATGCTTCCATTTTGAAAACAATGGGCGCATTAGATAGCTCAACATATTATGAATCCAGGGGTGTAATTATCTCAAAAAAAGATTTTTTGTAGATAGCTCAAAATAATCCTAAGCTGACGAATTATTAAAAAGATAAAACTTCCTTAGAAAATATACATGTATTTAGGCTTCGTTTATCATATCGTATAGTGTCACCGCTATTGAAAGGGCCAGCAATTTTTTGCTTATGAGACACCTATCTTTTTGTGTGCACAGTACCTTTCTGTACCCCTTTTCTTATAGTCGTTATACGTAGATAAAATAATATATTTATGTATATATGAGGCGTTCCATAGAAATATATCAATGTGTGTGTCATACTGAGTACAAGTTAGGTACAAGTTAGGTACACTTTGTATAGCTTACGCGTACTGGTAAAATATTAATTGAATTAGTTATGGTATTTTCTATAGACGTGATTGCTTCATAAACACCTGCGCATATAATCCGAGAATTAAAATAAACTTTCAATTACAAATTAGGCTTACATTAAAATAATATGATAGCTTATTTTCAAAATCCAGAAGGTCGTACACCTATGAAGACAACATATTTACATAATAAAATCATGAACATGTATCAATTTGAGATTCAGGCAACTCGACAATTAATAATGTCGATGATTTCTGAACAAAATTTGTGTTGCCTACTAATAATTCATGAAGTCGTTTTAATTTACTTGATATTATGAAAACGTAATGTGAGCCAAACTTGACTCGTGTTTTCTCGAACTAGATGAATAATTGTCTAATTTTATATTAAGCAATTTTCCAATCCGAAACTTCCAGATAAAAAGATTAAACCCAAATGAAATAAAAATTAATGCATTGTTGTAATTCATAAATATACCAAAGCACACAACAGGTTCAATGTGTCGTCAAGATAAACGACAAATGAATATACAATGTAATAAGATTATGGATGTAACATTGCAGGAATCTCAGGTTATGCCAACACAAACTGAAATTGTGGTGCTGCTAACCCTGACTACCCAAATGTTTGCCCCTATCCTAAGCATTTCATTGTTATTTTACAAGAACTGTCCGCGAATCGTTGATTTTCCAGGGCCTAAAATTAACAGCCCTTGTGTGTCATTATGAGTATAGATTAACTAATGTCCTCATGTTTATTTATGCTTATGATTCGTCATAATTGTGTTACCTGCAAGCTTTATGTAAACTCTTCCAAATTGGGAGGATGATTATTACTGTACATTTCCATTAGTTTAATGAATCACGAACTAGTAAAGGGGAAAGGTTCGCACCCGCTAACTATATATATAGATAATGGTTACTGAATGCCAACAAAGAGTCAGGTCTCGATACAATGGCGCGGTTTGTTTCCAAACATATTGTTGTTGTAACTAATAAGCCAGTATACTGAATTGATACAAAGAGTGTTTTAAACATTTGTCCCCTTAAAATTATATCAGTACATGTTTATGAATGTGTCAGAATATCGTGTGTCGTTATATCGAGACCTGACTGTAACAACATACCAGGTACCAGGCAGTAATGGGTAGGAGCTGAAATGTAATTGTGTCAAAATGATAGAATGGTGACTGTGATAAATAAAGGTAGCACAAGAATAAACAAACACTTTATATTATCAGACTGTTTGTATTCAGTATAAAGTCACGTCGACATCATGTCTGTCATATCGAATCTCTCCAACCTTGAGTTTAGAGGTTTTGTAGATAAAGCAACAGTCCCTCGTATGAAGAGAAACCAGTCCGGGAAATAACAGAACACCTCTCAAATGGAGACAAACCAGTCCGGGAACTTACAGACCACCCATCGAGTGAGGATAAACCAGTCTGAGAACTTACATACCACCCCTCGTATAGAGACATACCAGTGCGGAAACTTACAGACCATCCCTCGAGTGAGGATAAACCAGTCTGAGAACTTACATACCACCCCTCGTATAGAGACATACCAGTCCGGAAACTTACAGACCGCCCCTCGTATAGAGACATACCCGTGCGGAAATTTACAGACCGCCCCTCGTATAGAGACATACCAGTCCGGAAACTTACAGACCGCCCCTCGTATAGAGACATACCAGTGCGGAAACTTACCGACCATCCCTCGAGTGAGGAAATACCAGACCGACTGAGAGTAAACTACTAACAGTACTGTAACTATCCGTATATATATGCTGATCACCAAACAATACATCTTATACCAAATAAATGTTAGTATTAAGCTGCTGTACACGAAGCTTATTGCTGTATAGGAGTTGCTCTGGAGACGTAACATTTATTGTAAATCAAAATGAGTACCGGTATGTTGCTTAAGAGATAGTGTTGCTCTATGGAGTTTTGAGGAGGTTGCACTGTATTTACCACATTTTAGATTTTCAAATATAATTAATGACCAGAGATTGCACTGACAACGTCCCATTACGACCTCCACACACCACCACCACTATCACCACAGCCACCACCACTACCACCACAGCCACCAACACTAACACCACAGCCACCACCACTATCACCACAGCCACCACCACTATCACCACAGCCACCACCACTATCACCACAGCCACCACCACTACCACCACAGCCACCACTACTATCACCACGGCCACCACCACTACCACCACGGCCACCACCACTATCACAACAGCCACCACCACTATCACCACAGCCACCACCACAATCACCACAGCCACCACCACTATCACCACAGCCACCACCACTAACACCACAGCCACCACCACTATCACCACAGCCACCACCACTATCACCACAGCCACCACCACTTTCACCACAGCCATCACCAGTATCACCACAGCCACCACCACTATCACCACAGCCACCACCACTATCACCACAGCCACCACCACTATCACCACAGCCACCACCACTACCACCACAGCCACCACCACTATCACCACAGCCACCACCACTATCACCACAGCCACCACCACTATCACCACAGCCACCATCACTATCACCACAGCCACCACCACTATCACCACAGCCACCACCACTATCACCACAACCATCACCACTATCACCACAGCCATCACCACTATCAACACAGCCACCACCACTATCAACACAGCCACCACCAATATCACCACACACAACCACAACTATCACCACAGCCACCACCACTATCACCACAGCCACCACCACTATCACCACACACAACCACCACTATCACCACAGCCACCACCACTATCACCACAGCCACCACCACTATCACCACAGCCACCACCACTATCACCACACACAACCACCACTATCACCACAGCCACCACCACTATCATCACACACAACCACAACTATCACCACAGCCACCACCACTATCACCACAGCCACCACCACTATCACCACACACAACCACCACTATCACCACAGCCACCACCACTATCACCACACACAACCACAACTATCACCACAGCCACCACCACTATCACCACAACCATCACCAATATCACCACAGCCACCACCACTATCACCACACACAACCACCACTATCACCACAGCCACCACCACTATCACCACACACAACCACAACTATCACCACAGCCACCACCACTATCACCACACACAACCACAACTATCACCACAGCCACCACCACTATCACCACAGCCATAACCAATATCACCACAGCCACCACCACTATCACCACAGCCACCACCACTATCACCACAGCCATAACCAATATCACCACAGCCACCACCACTATCACCACAGCCACCACCACTATCACCACAGCCATAACCAATATCACCACAGCCATCACCACTATCACCACAGCCACCACCACTATCACCACAGCCATAACCAATATCACCACAGCCACCACCACTATCACCACAGCCACCACCACTATCACCACTACCACAAACAACGTCACTACCAGCAGCAGAAAATATCAGCACCCGGAGGTGCGAGCAGTAAGTAGTTGTCGATTCTATATGTACAGTGTATATTTATGACATGAACAATAAATTGTTAGAGAGGTCAAGTATTTCATCTTATAATTAAATATTCAATAATATCAACGCCCTTGGCATTAATATCGTCATTGTATGTTTACTATAATTAAAACCCATTCGCGTGTTAAAATAGAATTACGGATTTATGATATATGTAGTTATATAAAATAGTTTGACAAAAGGCGGTTAATCTCTGGATAATCTTTGTTAGGTTCCTTAATGTATTTGATCTTTTGGCCCGAACTGTTATAAGAACAGAACATAATAAACTGTATTTACGATATATCTGATCAATCGATTAAGAGTCATTGACAAGTACCCCCCCCCCCTGTTTATGCAATATTACGTAAATTTGTTTGGCATGATAGTATATTTTCAGCAGACTTAACACCAGAGACTATAAAATATGATTGGATTTGCGTAAATTTGTAATATTCAACTATTATCGATAAAACTTCATAAAATCAAAGAATACAACAAATCTTTGATAAAATTATTGATATTATACCAAGAAAAAAATCTGAACTGAAAGTATAATACCAGTGGTAAAAGTTTAACGACATCAGTATGTCTTATGATCGAACCTACAACCTGCCTTCACAGGGACACGTCAGCAATACGTCACTAGGTAACCTGCCTTCACAGGGACACGTCAGCAATACGTCACTAGGTAACCTGCCTTCACAGGGACACGTCAGCAATACGTCACTAGGTAACCTGCCTTCACAGGAACACGTCAGCAATACGTCACTAGGTAACCTGCCTTCACAGGGACACGTCAGCAATACGTCAATAGGTAACCTGCCTTCACAGGGACACGTCAGCAATACGTCACTAGGTAACCTGCCTTCACAGGGACACGTCAGCAATACGTCACTAGGTAACCTGCCTTCACAGGGACACGTCAGCAATACGTCACTAGGTAACCTGCCTTCACAGGGACACGTCAGCAATACGTCACTAGGTAACCTGCCTTCACAGGGACACGTCAGCAATACGTCACTAGGTAACCTGCCTTCACAGGGACACGTCAGCAATACGTCACTAGGTAACCTGCCTTCACAGGGACACGTCAGCAATACGTCACTAGGTAAACCATTAAACAACACTACTCATCCATAACATGACTTGGCTAACGTTGTTTTACATGTAATTGTATCCACAGTGTATAAACGAGTCAACTTCCGGTTATCGCAACAAGTCATACACGTTGAATTGTATATGTGTCTTCCAATAAGTCATACAGTGATCGGTAATCACAGATGCTTTTGCTCACAATAAGTCATACAAGTTGAATTGTATTGAATCTCAATAAGTCTCACAATGATTTTGTTTATACGCTGTGGTATTTATACATTACGATATCGCATGTTATATTGTATTCCAACAATGAATTAATTTCAGCAAGAAAGCACATTGTTTGGCTAACATTGGTATAAAATCATCGACCCTAGTTCTTTTATTACAATACACCACAATGACTTTCAATAACTTTGATTCCATGATTTATAATGATTCCCACGGATTTACGTGAACTTAGTTTTCAATGAAGTGAATATTGTCAATAATAAATTAATTTTGTTCAATACAGGACATCGCATTAGTAACTGGTCGGTTAATACATTCAATTCAATGTTCGCCGTGTACATGGTATGCTCCATTGAACTTCTATAGATAAATTCATTGCTTATATTTTTCAATAACTTACTTCAATATTGAAAGACATTCATTTATGAACATCCTAGGATTATAGTATCGTCATTGCCGGTAGGTTGCACCGGGTAACTTATAATGTAAATGCACAGATGTATTCATACATTAAACATGTATATGCTGTAAAATCACATGCATGTAAGTTCGTGGGTATTAAATTTCGTAGATTTTGTTAAAAGGCATTTTCGTGGGGTTTTAAATTCGTGGATTTCAAAACATGTTCTGTATTGGAGAGGTCGGTTTATCTTGTGGATTAGATTTCGTGGATAAATGCAACAAAAAATAAACGAAAATTCAATGATTTACAGTATAGCAACGCTGGCTGTACGCGTGTATGTAGTCAAAGTTGTTACAGCTTTGTTGACGTGCCGTTCAAATTATTATAATGCCTTATCAAAACCATTTAAGAAATAATGAATATGTACCTGCTTTATCGTAGAATAAATCACAGTCGAGAGTGTTTTAATGTACGCATCCGTACAAGTGACTGTGCTGTATTATAGATAAAACACAGGTACATATTATTTTTCATTCATTATTTCGATTCTAACATCATTTGACAACACATCAAAACATAGGCACCACAGCACTACTTTCTTCCTTGGAAGCTTATTTGCATTGTGAAGTTATTCAGTCGTAGCTGTGTTCTATCGGTAGTTTAAGTACAGCTTGGTTTCCTCTGTATGCATATAGCTGAAACTACTGGTTGTGTTAGAATTGCGGGTTTGTGATTTTTACTTAAGGTGGATTCCGCCCTTTTCGGTGAAAGAGAAATGTCAGTCAGAATGTAATGATATTTAGTATGACTGAAGTATGATATGTGAACTTTACATATGCGTGGTTTTTAGTCCGAAAAGGTAAGTTTAGCAGCGTTAAAAGTGCCACCTGGCGGGACCTGTTTGGGAAAATTGAAAAGTTTTCTTGTAGGGATTTGAATGCGGCATATTTTGATATATTTCACAACAGAGGAGTAATTAAATAACAATCAACGTCAACTCTAGCGTCATAACAACCAAATATCATAAAATGAAGGTAATCGTTGGTAACAACCATGTAGTATTATAGTGACAATATGGCACTGAATGCCGACACTACATTCAATAATATTATTACTTAGGATTTGCCTTTTCAATTGAAATAACACCAAAGTTAAATTATAAAATATACAAATAAACAGGTTAAATAATATTTTATGTAAACATAGAATTCACAGATATACGTTATAAGTAATGTTTTCTTTAATACTGGGACATGGTCATACATGTACTTATATTTAATTGGTATCAAATTTCGCGGATTTAATAAATAATAAATTTCGTGGGTCGTAAATTCGTAGATTACAAAGCATGGACGGGTTAAACCAGGTTTTGTATTTGGAAGTTTGATATATCTTAGGCATTAGCTTTCGTAGTCGAGTTCAACAAAGAAATTAAAGAACATTCAACTTCCTCGATAAATAACGATTTTACAGTATATAAGTGTATGGTGGTATAAGTCCAGACTAACTTTATTCCTAAATTGCTGTCCGTACCCTTAATTTCTGGTCACCATGATCGTTTATTTACAATAAAATATCAATATGCTACCACAGGTCAATAGTCCATCAAGTG
Organism: Spisula solida; assembly: GCA_947247005.1. Classification (NCBI taxonomy): domain Eukaryota; kingdom Metazoa; phylum Mollusca; class Bivalvia; order Venerida; family Mactridae; genus Spisula; species Spisula solida. The sequence continues at coordinate 38,870,645 of OX365958.1, read as the reverse complement.
ACGGAGTGGCTTGACCAGTTCCAGATCAAACAAATCACAATTTTATTTATACATGTAGTGAGACAAACGGTCAACATCTATATCAGATATCACAGTTGTACAGTGTTATTGGTAAACTAGTAGGCGAAGTTGGTAAAACCTTTCACCATTTACACAATTTGATCGTACACGGATAGTTACGCTAAACATATACGTGATTCAGGTAACCGTACCTATCCTATTGTTTAGCTCCGATGAAAGCATTTTTATTGACTTTGAGCAGGTACGAAAAGGGGCGGAATGAAAAAACTCAGTTTCCATTTTGACACACTGTATTTACAATGCAATAAGATATGGCTAGTGCAAAGATCAAACACATTTTAGATCTTTGGCTAGTGGCAGAGATGCTTATAGTTGCAAAGATTTAGTAAACTGGGACCACTGATGTATGACCTATCTACCCTATTTTTCAGTTCACCAATGTAACCTGAACCCTGGCAGGCATATGTGTGCCTACACCCGTGATTGAACCCGGTTTGCCAGATTAGACGGCAAGTGCGCTAACAATTGCGCTACGGAGGCACACAGCGAAAACAATATAATTTATGGTATTATGTATTGTGCCGTGTAATTGTGGTATGTGATGTTTTTATGTTTTGTGTGCTCGGCTGGTTAAGTCGAGTGCTGCCTTCCCTGTCCGAATTTCTATTATCTTATAACATAGGTACCAAGTATTTGAAATTTGGATGATGACCTATTTATCAATATATATAATAACAGCTTTACACAAAGGCACAGACGTGTTACTGTAAACCAATTTACTTCACGAATACTAACTTTCGCATTTTGCTGAATGCTGATCGTCGGTATATTCGCGACTACAAATTTTCGCGTTTTTAAGTTTCCCGCAATGACAGTATTAACGTTTAACACTTTCGCGACGACTTAATTTCGCGTAAATTTTGCGAAATTCTACCACTCGCGAACTCCGCGAAATTAAATGGCGGGAAATAATTTCTTAAGCTGCGTATTGGGGTAACTACCCAATTCATTTTCTTAAAACCCATTAGAATATAACCTACATTATGAGCCAATGAAAACGTCGAATTTTGGCGGCTAAATGAAAATTTAATCATTCAAATTTTCTCTTAACAGACTTGACGTCATGCGTTGGCGCTAATTGCTATCGGCCAATCAGAATGCAGATTGTTATATTCTAAGTTGTAGTTAGAACATATTAAGTAAATTTTAATGACTAAAAAGGACTCGCTTCGCTTCGCTCGCTCCGCCCTTTTTAATCATTAAAATTTACTTAATATGTTCTAACTATAACATAGATTTTGAGAGGAGGGAGTAAGAAAAAGCAAATAGAAAATGATGTTTAATAGTGAAAAACAGTACATAAAAGACGAATTACCCTATTAGTTTTATTAAATACCCAAAAAAAATTTGTCAAAACCCAAATAAAATTGAAACTTGGGGGTAAAATACCCAAATGGCCTAAAACCTTATAATAATGTTGCTCTGTTCTTGGTTTACAATATATCATACATTCTAACCTTGACAACTAACTCCACTCTTTATATCTCTTTTATCATTTTATACAGTTTAAATATAATTATTTAATGTTTCACATACTTACAACATAAATCACAATGTTCCTATAGGTTGAATACGTGAATGTTATTTGATACGCAAACATATGGGTTATAAATTCACCAACAACTTAAGACCTAAACTTAGACTATAAATTTCAAAATTTCCAAAACAATCAAATTTCAAAATTTCCAAATCGTTCCGTGAACCAATATTTGTTAGAATATAACCTACATTATGAGCCAATGAAAACGCCACATTTTCGCGGTTAAATGAAAATTTAATCATTAAAATTTTCTCTTCACAGACATGACGTCATGCGTTGGCGCTAATTTCTATCGGCCAATCAGAATGCAGAATGTTATATTCGCTCGCTCCGCCCTTTTTAATCATTAAAATTTACTTAATATGTTCTAACTATAACATCGTACCAAAGGAATTGTCGTCTGGCCAATTATTGTTATCCACTACAATTCATGTTATAGTTAGAACATATTAAGTAAATTTTAATGATTAAAAAGGTCGGAGCGAGCGAAGCGAAGCGAGGCCTTTTTAGTCATTAAAATTTACTTAATATGTTCTAACTAACTTAGAATATAACATTCTGCATTCTGATTGGCCGATAGAAATTAGCGCCAACGCATGACGTCAAGTCTGTAAAGAGAAAATTTTAATGATTAAACTTTCATTTAACCGCGAAAATGCGGCGTTTTCATTGGCTCATAATGTAGGTTATATTCTAAGTATTATTAATTTAAAAAAATGCTTACTATAGTATTATTACTTAACTGTTTTAAAAAAGCTAGACAATTTATTATTATTGTATTGAAAACTATATTATTTATTTATATTTTTTATTTTATTTTTATTCATAATTATATTCATTTATTTGTTTATATAATAAAGAATTGTGAACATTATTTTACATTAGCAAGAATATACCAATGTATTAAATACACTGACATGCATGTTCCTAATCAAACAAAAACGATAACACTGGTTTATTTATTTAGTTTATACTAATTTACTTAAGGTCGATTGTGAAGCAAATTTTCCAACTTATATCAATCACTCTCGACACCTCATTCCTGATGTTATCCATCGCCACGATGGTATGAGAGAAGAGAAGCCAGTTTCCCTTTTTATGCTGAGCGTCTAGCAAGGGAATTTCTGGTACCATTTTTATTTCGTCTTTGGTATGACGCGGTCAGGGATCGAACCCGAGACCCCCCGCACTCGAAGCGAACGCTCAACCAATTGGGTATCGATGAGGCGGTAACACTTAATGACAGGGAAAGCAACATGAAGTACGATAGACACAAAACGAACACACGAAAACGAAACACCACAAACCACAAGTACAAGCTACAATGTCAACCCGGCACAAAACGAAGAAGAAAACATAAAAAATAGACGACCTACTGCGACAACTTGCCGCCTCAGTCAGACAAACATATCCGGAATAAGAAACAACACGAACCGGCTTGTACTGGAACCAGAGAGATTTGAGAGTTGGTTTATAATCCAGGATACCCTTACTTGGGACCCGTTTATACTTCAGTTTGATCTTGCCGCAATTCTTGCGTCCTTTAAATGTTTTGTTTTATGGTACTTTCGTGTCTCTACGATTCCACGAAGAAAGTTTTGCGTTCCGCGACGTGTCTGATTTCAATGGCATTATTTAGCCTTGTTAGTTGTAGCCTCACATTATGTAAGTTATTTGTTTGAATATGATGTAATTGATTGCTACCTTCATTTTAAAACCTCTGTCCGATTTCTATAGATATTTGAAAGCAGTTAGAAATCTTGATGAAAATTTATGTCATATGTTTTCGCGATTTGTCTCGCGTACCAGTGAGGTTTTGTATCATTGTGAAAGTCAACTTTTCGCTCACTTTGAGTCTATTGTAACATTAGTTTGGATAGCTTAATAATTTCTTCATCGTTTGCTGATTGTTGTTGTACAATTTATCGTTTTATTAGTCTGATTTAACGGTGAAGAGTGTTTACTATTACTGTGCATTAAGACCGGCACGGTCTTCCGAATAACCGACAAGGACCAACTTGGACTTCTCGGTCTCTCTAATTAGCGACAAGGGCCGAGATAAACACATGGAGGTTTTGGGTTTAGACATTTAAAGCAGATTTGTGTTGGAATTACATTAAATGATTCATATGTCAACTAATTTCATCAGGTTTATGTTTTGTTAAATTCTTGATGATATTTGTGGTAAGTTTTACAGTGTAATCGTATATGTCTAGTCAGTTACTTATTAGTCTTATTTTTGTGTTTCAGTCTTTTACCAAATGTATGGGGAAACAACCACATTAAAGGTTATAACTTCGTGCAGTTTCGTTTTCTTTAAATCGAAGGCAGGACACGGCTAGAACGAATTACAAGGATGATCATACATCAGACGAACAACACACATAGCAACAACCAGTTACTTACAGAAACACTACCATACAGTTTCAAAAATGCACATGGCATGCCTTTTTTTTAAATAAACGAAGCAGCCTTATGCTGGACTTTAGCAACCAGGCACGTACAAAATAAACACAGTTGAAGATGGGTACAGTTTTTAGTTAGGCGTATGTAAGTACACATGCCTGTACATACTGAAAGACAGAAAATATAGACTATTGTTTGGCGAAAACTATTTGAAATGAAATAATATGTATGGCAATTATTACAATAATACATGTACAGTAGTGTGGCATGTATCATCATAGGCTTTCAATGGAAATACAATATTATATCGTAAGAACAATGCTAAACAAATGAAATGAAATATTTTAAAATAATTGGAACTTCAAAAATGTGTCTAGGCTTGGAAGAAAACTGTGATGTCACATAATGAACGATTCATCGTCGCAACGTTTAAATTTTGAAACTGTGAAGAAATGTTCGTCCTTTTATATACAATGTATTGTATTGGCAATATACACACTAGATCTAGTATATGTTTTCGTGAAATAATATATTGAAGTTGAAGTTGACGATCCTGAAATTTTGTGGATGCCTAACTTGAATATTTAACATTTTCAAGTTTTGAGTTTTAAACTAATTAAGTCTATGTATAATACCCAGCTCGTGTACGTGTATATACCAATCTATATTAATACGATTCTGTGTCGGATTACGTACGTTTCAATGTAAAACATTTTAAATACCATTTTAATCCATGCGAGCTGTTTTTCAATATGTTCGATATAAATTCCACTGTATGAAGAGAACGTATCTATATTCTCGTACATTGACCCTCCTGATACCCGACCAGACAATGTCATTAGATACATCCATCAAGTATGGTATAATTAAACATTGAATATTATTCATTAAACATGTTCTATACTTTACCTGGCGTGTAGTCAACGGTACTTCAATGTAAATATGTCTGTCTGTAGTTCATGTTTAATGTAGAATGTTTTATACGTGCGATATGCACGCGATGCAGGTATCTGCATACACCACACGATGCAGACATATATACACCTCACGATGCAGACATATATACACCACGCTACTCAGTGATATAACAGTACCATACAGCTGATATGTTGAATGCAGACACGCAATCAGTGTATAAATGAAATCCCAGTCCAGTCATCAAGTCGCTACACAAATCAACAAGGCATATAGTTTACAGCAGAAAACCAAATTAATTGACCCAGTGTCTTATTATCCATTGTAGTCTAGCTTTCACATTCCAGATATATACAGTGCAGTCGTGGTACTATCATTGATTGCAGACGAGAAATTCTGTCTAACTTTAACACACCGTGTCCTATCCGTCCACAGGGTTCCATTCAATACAATTATCTAATTAAACAAATATGCCGAACTAAAATAGTGTACCCTGTTTCGTCACAAATCAGCAAAACTGGAGAATTCATAATAGAACGCTACCTCATACCTTCCGCGGTATAAAGATTCTGTATCTATACCAGTATAGTTTCCCAAACAAACTCTTCACACAAACTCTTTTACCGTCTATAATGCCGTATATTGAATGCTCTACAAGAAATGTAAACGGTTGTATTCAAACCAATTATTAATAATTCCGTTATGTATTGTTAAGCCCTTGTCTGACATTAAAACTTGTTTTACTTGAACACAGACTCTACTTGACACTCTAACACAGAACTATTGTCTAAATACACCAGTTGTAGAATAATATTTAAATCATGTATTCACTATTTTAATGTCATCCTTTACAAAGCCATGTATTTACCGCCGGTAGAAACCCCATACACTGATATATTCCTCCTGTTCTCTGACGTGCTATATAGTCCAATATACTGCTATATATATATATCAATGTATGACAGTCTATATTTCCCTCTGGTTGAATATATTGTTCAATACTAACTCGTCAATATCGTTATTAAAGTGTCTGTCAGTTCAATTCCGCCATATGTTTAAATCGATTGTGTAATTTCATTGAAGGGTAAAATGAAAGGTGTTTTTGTACTTTTTTTCAATTCCGTTATGTATTTTTAATTTAAAATAATTTAGATTTTTTAAACTTCAGCAAAATTGAAACATTATATATATACAAGCAGCGAGTTAGTCAGGTTTATAAAATGCTCGATATTTGCTAAATGTCTCAATGTTTATGTTTTATCAAGAGCTGATATACATGTACATGTAGTTTGTCCATTGTATGTTTAAAAAGTGTCATATACAACATTTATGCTATCCATAACTCGTCTAAATGTATTGATCCTAATTTGACGTCAACCCTTAATAACTCGTCTAAATGTATTGATCTTAATTTGACGTCAATTCTTAATACCTGGTCTAAATGCACTGATCTTAATTTGGCGACAATTCTTAATAACTCGCCTAATTATTGTTAGATAAAGAACATATCAGTGAAACTGTGCTGCTTTCTCACCAGTTTGGGAGGAAACTGGCTTCTCTCTCATACACTCGTAGCGATTGATTCCATCAGGATTGAGGTGTCTAGACTGATTAAAAGAATTTGTAGGAACTTGTTTTGCAATCGACCTAAACTTAATAAGTACATGTATACACTAGAATAAACTTAAGCCCACCACGTTATTTAGGCGCTGTTACTATTGAGGTGGATTTTAAGCGAGGTTTTACTATGATTATTAAGCTGAGCACATCAGCTCAATTGTATTTTAACTTTTCGGAATGATTAGTCACTGTAATACTTAGAGACGTGCGGAAAACCTTCAATACTTTGACAAGACCTTCGCATGATTTTAATACAAAACTTCTTGTTTTGATCGATTTAAAGTTTGAAAGACAGTCTTTATCTTACACAGAAGGGTAATGTATGTGGTAAAACGAATAGTTGCAACGTTTTGGTACCCGGCGCTATGTCTATATAAACTGAACGCAGGGCACCAGCACATTACAGATCAAACATTTCAGATCTATAGAAAGTGTATATGTATTTATAACAAGTGGTATACTGGGGAAGAAGGCTAATAAATAGTTTAAACAAATATAGAAATATTGACTTAGTCCATACAAGTGTTAGGTTAAATAACGGCTCCTACTGGTGTCCTCAAGTTGGAACACTTTAATATTTATAGCAACTTGTTGAGTTAACAACCATTTATATAGATAAATATAACATACATACATAACATGATATATAATATAATATAGGTTGGTCAGCACTATTTTCTCTGGTCATTCTCTTAATGTAGGATAGCGTTATATCGCTGGCTTAGAATTAGAAGGTCGTAAGTATTAATGGTCGTAAGTACTATTAACGACCTTATAAGACGCATGCATATTTGAAATCTGCATCTCATTGCGCTTCTTATGAGCCTATTTTCATGAAAACGGAAGTGGTCATGTTGGCCAAACGGACGTTTAAAAAGCTTGTTTTTATATAGGTAAAGAGTAGTTTTCAGACAGTTTGTTCTTGTTTTCTCAAAATATTGATTTTGTACTTACGACCTTCCAATTCTAAGTCAGTGATATATCCACGAAAAGAATATTTGTCCGTCCACAGCAAGTATATATCGAAAATACAAAATGACGAAATGAGTAACTTAATGCCAAATAATTTAATTAAAAGTGAAAATCCAATGTATTTCGCCGTTTGACTCATCAGGGGTATATATATTAACATTTTACTTAAACAGTAAACGTTCGCAAAAGTGTGGACTAATGATTGCGCGAAATAACACGCCTACGATACACTTAATGAAGACCGCTTGAAAATAGTACATTTTAACCCAAAATAAATGAATCAATATTTTGAGAGAACAAGAAATCAAAGCACTGAGAGTACTTTTGGGAGGCGATCTGGTTGCTGCTACTAAAGCTTAAACCGACTTTACACGGTTAGTGTTCGTTTTCTTACTGCCGATCTTGTCTTGAATGTCAAAATAGGCATATGTGACAATATAGGCATGTTGGGTATCTAAATAATTGTTAAAAGGTGCATATTAATTTATATGTAATACGTGTATTGAATGCGTATATCAAAAGTGGCTTTAAAATAATACTACGCGCCTATTTATCAGATTCTACAGTACCGTCTTGTAATCACTTCCCTCACAGCGGGAGACAGTCTATAGAAAGCGGCTAGCTAGTACAGCGACACCATATGATTGCATAACAGTACTTTGCAGACCGTATACGATTCATTGATAAAACCATCAGTTGACCGTAGTCTGAAGTTTCTAAAAATAGCTTTACAGCCGGGACATTTGATGAACACGTCATTTTCGTACTATGAAACAAGTTCGGTATCAGCCGGTGTAGTGATTTTTTTGGCCAAAATATCGATTTAACGAACAGTTTCACAATAATTTTTGATCTTAGAATAAACAAATGTTGCTGATTGGCTTAAATCAGTTAAAAATTTGGAGAAACATATGTAGCAGTATTGGGAAAGTTGACAGTTTCTGGAACTACTTGAATGCGGATTCACATAGCAGCCTAAAGGCGGTTAATTTTGTATTAAGAAATGGGCAATGGTAGTAATGAGAGGCTTAATCGCCTCCCAAAAACTGTCTGAAAACTACTCTTCGCTTTTAAACTTCAGTTTGTTCAACATGACCACTTCCCATTTTCATGAAATAGGCTCATAAGAAGCAGCTTGTGATACAGATTTCAAATATGCATGAGTCTTTTAAGGTCGTTAGTAGTACTTACGACCTTCTAATTCTAAGCCAGCGATATACTTATACATAGTGACTTGATTTACTTAAACACTGAACTAAATTGATATGTGTTGTATATAAATGTAAAAAGACATGTGCATGTGTCTTAAAAACCGCTTTATTCATTGCATGGATTAATGGAAAAAGTTTATCTCGGCTGAAGTGTCTTCCGATAGTGCTCCGCTCTAACAGTGGGAACGTTAAGTTCATGAAGAAATGAAAAGAAAGATTGCAAGACAAGAGTCTCACCTCTGGCTTGATATAATATATAAAGTTACACAATATTGAATGGGGGTATATACATGTGATGAACTGTATGACACATAGTACAACAAATACCGTCTGAACTTGATAGACTTACTTGTCAAGTTCTCGCTTAATGAGCAGGCTGTATTCAATATGACAGAAGGTTGTAATATGATTCTACAAACCATAATTATATACATTTGTATATATAGTCCAGTTAGGATATTGTGACTGTGACGTTGCAATTTATGTGTACGCAAAAAATCACAACCATTGTCTAAACAGGTAATTTAAAAGCGAAGTTTAGTATATTAGTTTAGCATTGATATTATAGTTGTTTGTACGGTATAAGCCGTTATAATTGGTTTTACACCATTATAGTGGACTCGACCGCTGCGTCACTGGATTGTTATCCTGACTGGACTATACATGTACATTCAGACTATTCTACAACCTGTTATATACAAATTAAATGCAGTCCTAAAAATGGCACTTCAGACCGACATCAATCTTCAGCTCAAAAAGATGATTAGCAAATCGGACAGGGAAGGTAGCCTTCAACAGAAATAGCAGAGCACGAAACTTAGGACCACTTTTTGAATTTTTTTAAGTTTTGACTTATGACAACTAAAATACATTTTACATTTTATTCAGCGCAATTGAATGCCTCCAGGCCTAAATACAAACAGCGTAGTTACGATAGCAATAAAATTGCAATTCAATTTAGATTTCAACACTGTCATTTTAGAATACATACGCATATACAAGTTGTACATGCAAATTCACACAATGAATGTAAACACAGACATGTCCTCTAAACAATAACAATGTGCATTGGTTTTATGGAAATCATCAGTTTGTCATAAGTTTTCAGACTTAAAATTCTTTATTATTAACTTCTATTTTCCTCCAATATGGAGAGCACAACATATGTACAAAACATAACTTTATTGTAAAAATATATATAAACATGCATGACATTTTTACATAATTATGACACTATAACTACAAGATTCAACGTATATCTTATTGTCCGTCATATTATAAATGTTTATATTTGTGTGGTCGTTCGAAAATAGATTGAATGATATTTAGACAAAGGTTGTCCGAAAAACATCCGGAACAGTTAAACCTACATCCGTGTGGCTTTCACGTACGAGGCTCGTATAGTGTTATAATACGAGATATATCAGGGAACCAATCGGTTAAACACAGTTCTACAATAGACAGCTAACTTAATAATATCAGCACTAATGGTCTTTATTATACGAGTATAAACATTATTCTTGTCCGGAGGCTCCGGACTTGTACTAAGCAAATGTCTCAATTACTCTGCAATTGACTCTGAACTAGTACTGTCTCTATTAACTCGCTATTGTCTCACCCACGCACAACAGGAAGCCAATCGGTGACGTATTGTGTGTTATACTCAGTATAGCAATACCATGTGTCTCTGACGTCACTAAAGGCATCAAATCTAACATTACTATTTTGCTCGGCTCCGAAAACAGAAATAGCCGCAAGTATTTTATTTATTCATCGCTTTCTATGAAACCGTACGCCAGTATAAGGAGTGAAAAATAAGCCATATACACGAAATATAGTACAATGTGTCTCTATCAGCAGCTGTGTCGTTTTCCAGCAACATGCGAAACATATATGAAGTGGTTTGTATGCGACGAACTACAGTCCCAAACCGTTTTGTTTTCCAAGGTGTCACAGAGTGCTGGAAAAAATGGCCCACCTACTGATTGGGATCCTGTCACATGATTTCGTGGAAAGCTTATATTTTCCCCTTAGACTGACGTGTGTTTCATAGAAATCGGTATGTTATTAGAATAACAACTAGTTTGGTTTTCAATACTGACAAATTTCTTCTTTGATATGGTGCCTCTAGTGACGTCAGAGTCACGTGGTATTGCTACACTGGTATTGCAAGCATGATGTAGCTTGCTGTTATACTGTCATGAAATACTTTAATATTTTACAGGGCCGACTTAACCCTTTAAGTCGTATTTATTTCATTTCATCTTGCTTTAGATGTTTTGGTCATCGTTATGCATTATGTTGTAAAACTCATCTGTGAGTATTACCTGCGAGCTTGAGCGAGCAGGTATATTGGATAGCATTAAGTAAAAAGTCCATGGAGTGGCACGTGACCTGTTCTCGATGGTTTACGATTTCAAAAAAAATATCCGAAAAAAGATGCATTTTGTAAGAATGTCGTGAACCAGACTATTCAAACCGGTCGTTACAAGATTTCAAATTTTTCTTTAACGAAAATAGGTCACTTACGCAAAAAGATGGCTGACGTATGTCGGCCCGGGCAAGTCGAAATTCTTAGAAAGAACTACAAAATTATCCTTAAAACCCATCCCTACGATAAAAATATACACGCAACTCGATTTAAAAGAGTATAAAACACGAGTTTATATCGTTTTATCGTTGGATAAATTCTTCGCTAACGTTTCATACTCAACACTTTCGTACGACTTCCCAATGTTCGTCTTGAATATTTTTTTTCGTACTCAACACAATTCGTACCCGGCATTTCGGTCCGTGAATTATTTTTCTGATTTTTTAGGATCAGCTGGTAAAATAAGTGCTGGTTGTTTCCCTTGATAAAATTAACAACATCTACAGTTTCTTTAGGTCTCCAGAGTCATATAAGGCGAATAACCATTCAGTGTTAATGTCTATTCAGAGACTTGAGACTTAAAATTCTAAATGTCTATTGTCGTGGAATTCTCGGAATTGGTTTATGATCTTTGATATTGTTGAACACTGAAAACATGTCTTATGATAATACCTTTAATGGACTGATACGAAGTTTTATTTATAAGAATATAAATATTATATGGAACAAGGGAGTCATACTATGCAATTATGTGTCTTGAAAATTGGTTTGTTATACATGAAATTATTTAACAATTTGTTGATAAATTTCGTATGTCAAATTATCGTGCATATAGTTTTCCCAATTTGAAAGCTACCTGCCTATCGCGCTTATTTTTTTCACAATTTTGAGATTTTCATGCTTAATTTTATACACATCAGCTGTTGAGTTTATATGCAGATAGAAGGTCGAGTATAATGGATCCTGTCAATTCTCTGTAAAATGTTGTCGGTACATCATTTGCTCGCAGGAACTATTTGACTTGTATAGTCTATAGTATTGTTGAGACAAGTTCATTGTGTAATTTGTTCAAGCTTATTTTATTGTCTAATTCTCAAATTCCGGGTTTTTTTGTAATTAAGGGTAACATCGAAATAAAGAATGTTTTTCCGAAGGGAAATGGGGTTTTTGTTTGGGCAAAATTCCGTGCGTTTCTCCTACCGAGGAGTTCAAGCTCACAACCTCTCTCAGTCCGTGGCACAGCTCTTTACCCCTCTGATCACTAGATATTATGCACAAATGTCGAATTGTAATGAAACTAGCATCAAGTTTGTAGCGTTCTTTCAACAGTTGCAATTCAGTAATCTTCAAAGTATAACAATAAGTTGTCTACCAATAGTTTATCTTGTCCGTTCTCGTACATATAATATAATTTATAAGACTGATAATTATGTTAAATCACGGTAATAAACAAAATTTAAAATACCTGTGGTTTAATATATGGAATGTAGATCTAATAGATCAATAAATTTACCCGTATGGAAATACGACTGGGGATATTTTGTTGGTATTCGGGTACTGTACAATCATTATCATTTACAGGGGATTCAATTTCGTGTATTGTGCGGTTCACTTGAACCACGAATTCAAAACCCCGACGGATAGTTATGGTATATTATGGTATATATTTGGCTGATTAGTGTACAGTTCACAATGAGTGTTATAATATGAGTAATAGAACATACATGTACGAGGGTCGTTCATTTAATACCCGGACGATCGCCATAGCGCTTAATTAAAACATGTAATTGTAATAATATTTCGTTTAATAAGACTAACTCACCAACTTGATTTTATTTGACGTGGTATAGTTTTATCTAACAGAACACAAATTATGGAATGGTGTAAATGTATTCCTGTTTGTTTTCATTAATATCAGGCCATTAGTTTTTCAGCAATGTCGATCGTCCGGGTATTAAATGAACGGCCCTCATAGGTAATGACTTGTTACACATAGTGCACTTCTAACGTTACATGTTGGGATAGGTTCAGTCTTAAAGTTATTGAGTAATGATTTAAAAAAAACTAAATGTATTAAATCAAACGATACTATCTGTAGCGTACATTGCATGTTGGTATGTGATTGGGTATTGTTTTAATACTTTGATAACAATGGGTATATAGTGTTCAGTGAAGTGTGACATGGAATGGAAGGGTTGTATGAATAAAGTATCAGACATGCGTACAAGGGTTATCTAAGTTTCCTAAAATCCCCCTGGTAGTTGCGACTCACCACAAGGGTATGTCAGGGGCGTAAGTAAACTACAGTACAACCTCTGTCGACCAACACCATTTGGGAGTTGCAAATATTGGCTTTTGTACACAGGTTGTTGCTCTACAGAGGTTAAATTTATATTTATAGTACATATCAGGTTAGGGAAATGTTGAAGGTGATGTTTTAGAGAGGTTGTTGTTCTACAGAGGGCTGCTCTGGAGAGTTTGTACTGTATGTGTAAAAAAGACTCACCATCGATTTAAGCACAAAAAGGTTGGAACTACAATGTATTTGGCATCATAAAAAACTTAATTAATGATTTTAGAAAGCATGCATGAAGCTGAAGTGTAATACAATTCACAGTATTGTAACACTCACATACACTTTTATTGGGCAACATTGATTCATGAAAAAATTACTTTGCAGCTGTTTCATTTTTTCTTTGTTTCTTTCTGTGCCGCGTGTGCTCTGTTGTTTGTGTTGAGTGCTGCCTTCCCTGTCACCGATTTGTTATTATCATTTTACCTTATGCGTTACACTATCATGCAGGGAGAGAGACGCGTAAAACACTACTAGCTCATGGAGAACTATCTATCCAGTATGGAAGCCAGAGTTCACCTTTTGCAAGTTACCTATATAATTTATAGGAAAGTTCATTTTAGACAATTCGACTGTTCGACAGTCCGTCAGTTCCCAAGTTGGTAACTTCGTCACTTGTACAGTTGGGAGCTTCGTTAGTTCGACTTATCTATAGGCTATACGTATCAAAAACATATAACTGCTACACATCGGGGTCGTTTCATAAACATATCTTAGCTAAGATTTGACTTTTCGTAAGGTATTTGAGCTACCTAAGACAGCTACTACATTCAAGCAATGGTATGTGTACTAAAATTATAATACATAACTAATTTAACTTGTCAAAATGTACTGATTCAATAATATACGGACAAGTCCGATCTTAGCTAAGATATGTCTATGAAACGGGCCCTAGTTACATAAGCAAATCAAAGCACGGAAAGTTCTGATAGCAAAGGGCTTACGTAGATCATAAGATGTCCGTCATGGTAGGGTGACTATTGCCAAAAAAGTCTTCTATTTTAAGAGTAGGTAGGACCTCTCTGTTAACAAGACATGTTATATACCAAAATGTTCGGTATAGTCTGTAGTATCTGGGACTGCCGGCATAAATTGCCAAATGTGGTGGCGTTCCGAGAAATCCAAGATGGCGTCCAAAATGGCCGCCATTTTTGTCATTACTAGCTCTACATAGACAATTGATAATTGCAGGAATATGATACTATTCTATGAAATAACTTTCATTAATTATTATAGACACAACCAATGTCTTTACAAATACACCCTGTTCAGAATCTTCAAAGGTCAATGTCAAGGTCATTTTCCAGTAAAACCACTGAAAAAACAGCAAAAAACACCGTTTTACTTGATATCTGTTTTATTTATTTACTATTCATAAGTTACAGCTATCTAAAACACATATTTTAACATAGTTTTATGTTCCCTTGATCAAATAAAACTGATTTGGAACACTTTGGAGTTAAAATAATGGAGATATACCGCTTCGTAGATCATATATAAAATCCATACCCCACCCACTAATTTTATACAGGGAATCTGAATCAAGTATTTGGAAAGTTTCAGAGAATAAGTATGTCAATATGAATGGTAGTAATGTCATAAATGTAAATTAGTATACAAGCATAGATGTGTATGTCTAAATTTGTTCAGAAAAAATCAAGATGGCGTCCAAAATGGCCGCCATAGTATGAAAAGTACCTTACATATAGCTATAATATATAATATGGTACACTTGCACTTATTTCATCTTTAAGGAGGTACGAGCTGCCTTGTGCGCATGCGCGAAATTTCAAAATCGTATTAGATAAAAACAAACATGAATTTGAGTTTCAATGATTGCATATGAATGTTGATTAATGAAAATAAACAAAATATTATCGCAAAAATTAGATATTTTTAACTTTTTACTTTTGCCTGTATGAAAAAGTGGGTGGGGAACGGCAAAATTGTGCATAATATGGGTTCACAATAAGTCCCTACAATTGTTCAAATGCATATGCTTATATATAATATGTAGTGCATGGTTTAGTTATAAGAGGTAGCCACACTTTGAAATATTTTTAAGAAAAAATTATTTCATTACAATATGCAAATTAGGTTAATTTATGCTAATTTATTCATAATTAGTGCTTTTTTATGCACAGCTCCCAAAAAAGGCTGGTGACCCCTATTTTTTATTTGACTAAACTGGTGTTCTATTTGATACTAAACTTAGGGCCAATTCTAAATCATTTTCGATCGTTAGGTATTTTTTGACGTTCATTTGAAATCGTTTGAAAATCACACTTTTTTGCAAGTGGGTGGGGTAACTATTTATCATGTTCAAATACTGAATTTGTTCACCAGGCAGCTGGAATTGTGACTAATGTCAATAGGAATGACCATTGAACACACACAATATCATGCATTGCTTAAAAGTGGTTTCATACAGTAATAATCTTAAAAAGAACATAATGGTGCCATAAATGCAGGAAATAGATAAAATGACCAAAATACAATGGTAGGTCATTAGAAAGCCATGTATGTCGAAAACGAGCCTGGTGACATATCATTTGTATGATTTCAATGTTGTTCTAGAAGACTGTTCTGTCATTTTAAGATGTTTCAAGGAAAATTCGATCGTTAGATAAAAGGTGCGCGTACCTCCTTAAGTATTTTTAAATGGAAATATTTTACATTTACACATATTTTGCAATTGAATTAGTATTGAATTATTCTATCTTACTGCAGAAATAGTGCGAATAATTAATTACTAGCAATGTTATAATGAGGCGTTTGAGTGTAGAATATATCTTTATCATTTAATAATTTCTCGCAACATGACACACATATGCGATTTATTAGCATGGGTATATAAACAAGAACAATATACATGATTGTGCAGAAAATGTTAAGGAAATGTTGTAACTTTAATTATAACTACTTTTGTTCAATCTGTTTCAATCTGTTTCGAAAGTGGGTGGGGTAAAAATGATTCCGTAAATGCAAAGCGACGGTTATATCATCAATCACGTTTTTTTAACAATTAATATAAAGATACCCCATGTCTATTAATTGCATAAATTGATTTTTCTCTGTACTTTAAAACGGAAAAATATACATGTACAAAATTTAATGTACACGGTTTTGTAATTTGCATACTTATACAGAATTGCCATTCAAGAACAAAACATAGTTTCTAATGCATTATTTCGCTCAATAAGTTCATCATGAGGTTGATACGTGCTGTAAATCATAATGCGCAAAGTACATATTTTAGTAAAATAACACACGACCGTATAAAGGCTCTCAGTTTTCAATAAGGACCTACAGTGCAACAACTGAAGGCCAAACAAAACAATGCATTATGATTTGATAATACCTAGCTACCTTGCAGTTTCTATGTAAGTACGTGTACTATCCTTACGGGACCTCCCCTGTTTTCCGAGATAAGGTGATGTTATAATGTGACAAAATATTCATGTATACCATTGATTTTATATGTGTATATGTTTTCTATGATAATTATGGGACTTGTCGCTATTATTCTTTATGAGTCCTTTATAAATATGGCCGGCTAACATGAATGTTCCCAACACCAGTTGGTGTGTCCCTAATTACACTTACAATGACTGTTTCAAACACTGGTAAGTCCCAAGAAGGGTCTATGATCACAATTCCCAACATATGAGAGTTACCCGTTAACTAATCCCTGCACTGATGACTATAAGTTAATAACTCCAATGCTTGTTGATCCCCGAGTGCCTAGGATGACTGTTCCCAACATTGCCGAGTCCCATAAAACCTAGGTTTACAGTGCCACATATGACCTAGGATGACTTTACCTACACTGGTGAGTCCCTTCAGTATGTAGGATGACAGGTCCAACATTGTCGAGCCCCCCTTAATACCTAGGATTACTGTCCCACTGGGATGATTGCTGCCAACTATGATGAGTCATCCATATGGCAGAGGGCATGGCTGTGCATGTAGCTAACACTGATGAGTCCTTCATATACCATAATACGATTGCTTCCAGCTCTAGTGAGTCCCTGCGAGGGCATTGCATGATTTCTCCCAACACTGAAGAATCCCCATAAGCCTTATGATATGGCTTTCATTGATTATCCCCATGGCGTATAAGTCCCCCAAAGAAGGATCTTTGATGACTGCTTACAACCCTGATGAGTCCTTAATATACCCAAATACGACTGAAAAGTATCCCATTGGGCATAAGACAACTGCTATAAACAGTGGTGAGTCCCTGAGAGAGCATTGTATGATTTCTTCCAGCACTGACGAGTCTCCCATAAGACCTTCATTGACTGTCCCCAGCGCTAATGAGTCCACAGCTGGCCTTGGATGACAGCTCCCTACACCGAAGAGTCACCGATAGGGACTAGGGTGACAGTTGGCAACACTGGTGAGTCTTCCATAGGGCATAGGATGATAACTCACAACACTGGTGGGTCCTCCATAGGGCCTAGGATGATAACTCACAACACTGTCGGGTCCTCCTTAGGGCCTAGGATGATAGCTCACAACACTGGTGGGTCCTCCTTAGGGCCTAGGATGATAACTCACAACACTGGTGGGTCCTCCTTAGGGCCTAAGATGATAGCTTACAACACTGGTGGTCCTCCTTAGGGCCTAGGATGATAGCTCACAACACTGGTGATTCCTCCTTAGGACCTAGGATGATAGCTCACAACACTGATGAGTCTTCAATAGGGCCTAGGATGCCATCTCACAACATTGATGGCTCCCCCTCAGGGCTTAAGATGATAGCTTCTATTACTGATAGATCCCCTTAGGGTCTAGGATGGTAGCTCACAACATTGGCAGGTCCCCTTAGGGCCTAGGATGACAGCTCCCAACATTTGTGGGTCCTACCTAGGGCCTAGGATGACAGCTCACAACATTGGCGGGTCCCCCTTAGGGCCAAGGATGACTGATACTTGCAATGAAGAGTCCACAAAGGGCCTATGATGGCAGTTACCTACAATGGTGAGTCCCCCCATAGTACCTAGGATGTAGTTCCAAACACTAGTGTGTCTTCCATAGGACATAGACTGACTGTTTCCTGATGAGTCCTCCATACTAAGAGCATATGATGACAGTTTCCTACACTGGTGAGTCCCTATAGTACATGGGAAGACAGTTCCCAACACTGATGAATCATCCATAGGGTCTAGGATGATTGAGTTCCCTACAACGAAGAGTCCCGCATAGGGTCCTGGATGAATCCTCCATAGGGTCAAGGGTGGCAGTTCCCTACCTTTGTGGGTCCCCCAAAGTGCATATGATAACAGTTCCATACACACTGGTGGGTCCCCGATAGAGACCTAAGGATAACAATTCCCAATGCTATGGAATCGTCCATAAGCATCATTATATCTATATACTAGTATGAAAGGACCACATTCATTTTTGGTACAAAATGTAGTTATATACGCGGAGATAGCTCAGTGGTGACGCACTGGACTGTCAACCCGAAGGTTGTGGGTTCAATTGTCGGCATTGGAACTTGACATTTCTGCAATTCTGTCAGCAGTAATTGCCCGCTATATTTGAATAACCCTATGGACTGTTAAGTATTTGTTGGAAGGTGCCAGGAAGCTGTGTACATATCGATGCTTTTCACCGGGCACATTAAAGAACTAAGCTGTCTATACGAAATAAGAGCTAGGCGCACTTCTTCAGCGCTGGACATGCCTGTATCTGATGTCTCTCCCTTCAGGGGCTTTCTCTCAGTCTGTCCCTCTGGTCAGAGCATTCTGTATCTGTACTGGTAGAGGCTGCACCTGTGTCCTAGTGGCTGTAACAGTCTATGTGACGGGCCGTTGAACGTACGTTCGCATGAAAAGGGTGATATTTAAATATGGTATACGGTATACATGTATATTTATTATGCAATACATGGTGGCCATCTTGGGCGCCATCTTGGATTTAGACCTGTCCCCTCATACTTTTGAGGACTTTTTATGCCCCTGTATCGATTGATCGGGAGGCATATAGTGATTCACCTGTCCGTTCTTTTGTCCGTTAATTCGTCCGTCCGTACGAATGCACCGGTAGTTGTGGGGTAACAATAGGCTATTTTTAGATTCCATTCATTCCGTCACTTGTGTGGTGCAAAATGCTACTTGTGGGTTACAACCAAACAAAAGAAAGAACAAAATGAAACCCCACAAATACCGTCCCATGAGTACGGTTAACCCAAATGGACCGTTTCTCCTAGCACCATTATGGCTTGCTACAAAGCTTTCATACTTGCATGGATGTTGTATAAAAAGACTCACACATGCCTGTATCACCTAACCCCAGTTTGACTTTCACCTTGAACTAATTTTGGACTTATATTAGACTTATTTATGGACAAGGCTTCCACAGGGGGCATAAGCGTTTATTGAACGCAGTCTTGTTTCTGTTGATCAGCATATGGTTACCTTTCTGTAAAACACAAACAAGTGTCTGTTGCAATTTAGTTTTCCTTAAATGCTAATTTGACAGGACTAATAGGTAAGTTGAACGAGATGTGAAAAATGGCCATTCTAAAGCAAAAAATATACATTTGTGTGCGTATCTTTAAGTATTGCATATTATATATGCAAATTAATATTTCTACTTGAATTAAGTTCCTGGCTTCTCACTGGTCAGTTTGATACCCTACATGATACACTTTGTGACACTTTTTGCATTTTTAAAAAAATCCCCAAATATTATTTTAGACGCGTTATTATGCAAAAGTTAAAAAAATGTCGTCAAAAAGTTTCCCCAAGAGTCATTCTTTGGGACTTTTTTTCTGGTGTTCTGTGACCTTTAAAGAGTAGAAAACCGAAGAGTTTGTTAACATCAGAATTTTTTCTCAAGCTTTCAACTATTCTACTGGCCTAAAGGGACTTTTCATACTAAGGCGGCCATTTTGGACGCCATCTTGGACGCCATCTTGATTTTTTTCTGAACAAATTTAGACATACACATCCATGAATGCATGATAAGTTCGATTTATGACATTACTACCCTTAATAATGACATACTAATTCTCTGAAACTTTCCAAATACTTGATTCGGATTCCCTGTATAAAATTGGTGGGTGGGGTATGAATTTCATATATGATCTACGAAGCGGTATATCTCCATTATTTTATCTCCAAAGTGTTCCAAATTAGTTTTATTTGATCAAGGGAACATACAACTATATTAAAATATGTGTTTAAGATAGCTGTAACTTATGAATATTAAATAAATAAAACAGATATCAAGTAAAACGGTGTTTTTTGCTGTTTTTTCAGTGGTTTTACTGGAAAATGACCTTGACATTGACCTTTGAAGATTCTGAACAGGGTGTATTTGAAAAGTCATGGGTTATGTCTATAATAATGAATGAAAGTTATTTTATAGAATAGTATCATATTCCTGCAATTATCAATTGTTTATGCAGAGCTAGAAATGACAAAAATGGCGGCCATTTTGGACGCCATCTTGGATTTCTCGGAACGCCACCACATTTGGCAAT
Source organism: Spisula solida (assembly GCA_947247005.1). Classification (NCBI taxonomy): domain Eukaryota; kingdom Metazoa; phylum Mollusca; class Bivalvia; order Venerida; family Mactridae; genus Spisula; species Spisula solida. The sequence continues at coordinate 38,849,678 of OX365958.1, read as the reverse complement.
TTATGCCGGCAGCCCCAGATACTACCGACTATACCGAACATTTTGGTATATGACTTGTCTTGTTAACAGAGCGGTCCTACCCCAACTTTTTTTTCCTGAGATTGTCACCCTACCATCAGTCATGTCAGTATATTCAATGATATAGGAGTTGGGTAATTATATAAAGGAAATTGAATTGAATTAGAGGAATGAATTGAATAAAATAAAATGAAGTGAACAGTGTTTTACTAAACGACATGAATCTAATAGTCTGATATCTGGATGGTAAAGTGAACGCGCTCGCACTTTGTTATAATTGTGATAATCATCAAACTTAAACTCATGCTTACGTAGGTTGTCCCAGAATGCCGTATAAAACTGCATTTAAAAATAAGAGAATTGCGGAAAATCCAAAATTCATTAACCGTATTGAACATCATGTACATTTGGTAATACTATACATGCATAAAAATTATTGTAACGTGTTCGGTGTAATACAAATGTACCAAATTTTCAAGGATGTAAATATAAAACTGAACATTTTATGCATTTTCTAATAATTTTGCTCGTATGCAGTTCTGTTTGTGTCTTTCATGCATATTTCTCCCATGTCCGCGATTCGTTATTATCTTGTTGTCAGCACAGGTAAGAGTAAATCAAAAATAATATTTTTTTTTATAAAATTTATAATATCTTAGAAAGGTTTATAACATTTCATTTCATGTTATAACTTTTTAACTAGTTGATCAATTACGATGTGATTTTGCATGGAGGTAGTTCAAACAATGTTTGCCAATTCTTGTTTTTGATACCATGAAAATCTGACCACTTAAGTACAAATGCACCTTTCTAAGATAACATAAATTTTGTAAAAGAAACTTTTTATCAATGATATAGTTACCTGTGGTTGTCAGTGCAGCCATTCAAAGTCACGTATGCAGATGTAGGGTTATATAATTTCTTGTTGAATTTGATGTCGTCCTTGTGAATTGTCTGTTAATAGATTGTATGTTCTTATTGTGCATTTCGTACTTTGATGTTTCTGGTAAACAATGCCTTTACATTCCCTGTCCAATTTGTTATTAATATCTTCTTGTCGTGTGTGAATAACTTTACCTTACAGCAAATACACAATGATTATTTTATTTTGTAATAAAAAAGAATAAATAGGGCTATAGATTGTGGTTAAATGGTGTACAATTATTCACACAAAAAAGTAGATCTATAATTATAGTCTTTGACATATGATTATTTCCCCTGGTGAACAGATGTACGTATATAATAGAATGACACGTTATTTGTTAGCATTTACCTTACATAAATAGTCAGACAAATTAAAAGCAAATATGAATTTATGAAATATACTTCATTAAATATTTAGCTTATGAATGAAAATATACACCGATAATTGCTGGGCTTCTGTGGCGGGGCCTGTGTATTTATATAATTATATAAGCAGTGGACAGATCAATGGTACATGAATGCAGGTTCCACACGGGTATTGTATCATTGAAATAAATTGTAATCTAATTAAACTACATGTATACATCGCTGGCTTAGAATTAGGAGGCCGTAAGTACAAAATCAATGTTTGAGAACTCAAAAAAAATGTTTGAAAACTACTCTATAGATATGGAAAAACAAGGTTTTTAAACTTTAGTTTGGTCAACATGACCACTTTCGATGAAAATAGGCTTTTAAGAAGCGCCATGAGATGCAGATTGCAAATATGCACGAGTCTTAGAAGGTCGTAAGCAGTACTTACGGCCTCCTAATTCTAAGTCAGCGATATCCAATTTCTGTAAAAAATATTCATCAATCATACATTTACCTGTGACTGGTTTTTGTGAGAATATAAGAACAACTTATGTTTCCGTATGAATTATGAACAAAGACAGCATATAAGTATGTGTCCATTTAATTATCTCGGCGATGATGTAAGATGATGTGGAGCACATTAAAAGTACCCCTGGTTCCGTGACTTAGAACTAGAGATGTATGGAACTCGCCACACCACGATAGAACGTCCAGTAATTACACATGCAACGAATCCGCCGTAAGTTCAACGAAGGATTTTGTCTTAATAATTATGTTCCTACAGGTATGTGATTCATTGAACGCTATATACATGTATGTTAACAAAACCATAGATCGATGTGGTGCGCCTAAATTGGTGTATCATACCAAAATGGCTGACAGGGGCAAGCAATGGGAGTGTGAATAGTAAACCCCGTGCATCCGTGCATGTTTCGAACTGAGAGCGGAAAGAAGATCATTTAAAGAATATACATTAAAGTACTCTTTAAACGTGCAAATTGTTTGTGCCAAACAGAGAGTTCAACGAAGGATTTAACATAAAATGACTGCAATGCAGCGGTGATTGTACATCGCTAACAGCAGATTATAGACACGGGGACAGCAACATGTACTGGTAAATACTGATACATTTGTATAAAAATGCTACAGAGATCCATTATCCATTATCTGGACAGAATATGTGTTCAGTACCTAGTTCAGCCTTTTCAGAAATGGCAGGGCATTAGAACATAATTGCTCTGAATAATAAACGAGTTAATAGTGTACTTAATAAAATGACAATAGTCAATTGTCAGCGAAGCGGTTGTTTGTGTGTAATAGTGATGTTTAATCAATGGAAACGATATACTGTAAACTCACATATTTTCGTAGGTATTACATTTCGTGGGTTTTCATAAAAATCTATTGTCGTGGGGTTATAAATTCGTGGATTACAAAACATGGATGGGTAAATTTGGGAGTTCGAAAAATCAGTAACGTTAATACAAAATTTTATAAATCTAGAATTGTAATAATTGTAAGTGTAACAGCCGATCTGTGACTCAATACTAGTAATCAGAGAGTAAAATTTAATGTACAGAATGGACGCATGTCTGAAAATAGACTTTAACTTGTCTATCTTGAATTGCATTTCAATTATAGCATTAATTGCCAGTATTGTATATGACCCGTTCTCCAGGAAAACCGGACTTAGTGACATTGTATTAGTATCTACGTAATAAGGTTAAAAGAAAATCCTCTTAAATGAGTAAAAAGTCATGCTCTTTGATTTAATTTTAAGTTCTTGGATAATATAGAACTATGTCTAAGATTTACTTTTTCTCATGAATCATGTTAAAATATCTTCTGTCGTTGCTATGGTGATCTATTTCTGAAGAGCACCCATTTTGAGAAAACGAGGGGTTAGTGGTTAAAACAGTAGAGCTACGTTTCTCTAAAAGCTAAAATTCACGATTTAGATATATATTATTAAAAAAGGAATATAATTCTAAAATGTGATACAATTTTGAAAAATTTACGTCAAGAACTCACCAAATACGCTTAATGACATTTGCGACGACACTAACAAAGTAGGCGGGAGTGGTTGTTTTTTAAAAGTCTGTAACTTTGTAATTTGATGTTATATTTTGCTCAAGTTTTCAGAAATTGTTCAAAATATTCTTGTCTACCTAACGCTTTATTATCATGGTTTTCATAATTTTGTCACTAAGCCCGGTTTTCCTGGAGAATGGCTTGCTTCCCTTAGATTATAAAGTGTGCATTTTTTGTTTACAATTCATTATTTTGTAAACAAACCAACTGGAGGTTGTAATTCGTTTTCTTCATTCATATGGTGTTTTCCACCTTGTGGGATCAACTAAAGTGCTCAAAATCCATGGCTCTTCAAATAGGTTAACATGTTATTGCTTTTTGAAAATAGCCATATGAGGCTTAATGTGGCTTTAAACATAAACGTAGTAATACTTGCAAGATTTCATTTCATATGTACACTTTATTTAACAAAAATAACAATACATTATATCTAAATAAAAAATCTGATTGTAGCAAAACTTGCTTGAAATGCAAATGATAAATAGATCTAATGAATAAACGATGGAACTGATTAGTATGACTGCGTGGATAACTGTAATTCTCCACATTTTAGACTTGACACGTGTTCTCTACATGACGTCGGTTGAGTTTACGTGATTTTATTTTGGCGTCACATTTCTCCTTCTGTTGGTCAAGTTTTACCAGATACGCTTGTAGACCACGTGGCATGATTTCTGATTCACGGATCAAAGCGCCCTCTATCCTCTTAACTCTGGACTTCTCTTTTTTCCGGGTGACCTTTTCTATCTGCTTTTGTTTTCTGAATCTACAAGACAGAAAACACAATACATATAAGGGAAGTAACAGGTAAAGACATTACCTGCGTAGTTAGCTCCCTTGTACAAGAAAATACTGTATTTATCGAACTACCTCGATATATTAACAAATAGGCATCAAAAGTAAAGTAAGTGAAGTAGATCTAGAACATGAATGGTGTCGTGCCGAGGTAAATATACGTAGCACTGCAGGTTCGATAATATATACTGGAGTATACATGTCGCTGGTTTAGAATGAGAAAATCGTAAGTACAAAACGTCATTTTGAGAAAACAAGAAAGACTGTCTAAAACTACTATTACTTACTAGGCTTTTTCAACTTCGGTTTGGTCAACATGACCTGTTCCTTATAATTTTCATAAAAATAGGCCCACAAGAAGCGCCTTGTGGTGCAGCTTTCAAATATGTATGTGTCTTATAAGGACACTTACGACCTTCTCATTCTAAGCCTGTGATGGTAGTGTAGTTCAGTGATTCCACGACTAACCTTGCATCTTGAATATCTCTGATCACGTGACGAGCTTGTTCACGTGACACACGTTTAGGTTCCCATAGTTCCTTTGTTCTCTCTTTAAGTGGAGTATTGAACATGAATTCACGAGGTGTCTCTTTCCTACCGTAACATATATCATTGAAGTAGGTTGGTGTTAACTGACCGGTGAAAATCTTCTTCACTGAAAACAGGAACAGTTGGTAAGATTTATTCGAGAACTCGAGTCAGGTATCCCATAATCGGATAAAAGAAAATAAAAAATGTACTTATGTGAAAACTTATACAATGTACATTTAGTACTATATATGTACTTGTCAATGTAATGCCTTTTAATACAAATTTGGCGAGACGTAACTAAGTTTTTAGACTTGTTGCTCAACCAATTTGCCATTTGAAACATACTTTGCAATAACATATGTTTAAAGTATGTAATTACGTATACCTTACCTACTTGAGGCGCACCATACGCTAACGGTCGGTGTGAGTATCCATTGAGCCGATTCCTAGCACCGTGACGGAACTTTGGGATGTCTGGTAGCTGAGAACTGAAATATCAACAATACTCAACTAGTAGAAGGATTGTACTGATTGGTAACCTAGCAACACTGGTGACGTCATCACGGTGGCGTGACTGTACTAATTGGTAACCTAGCAATTGGTGACGTCATCATGGTGGTGTGACTGTACTGATTGGTAACCTAGCAACACTGGTGACGTTATCACGGTGGCGTGACTGTACTGATTGGTAACTTAGCAACACTGGTGACGTTATCATGGTGGTGTGACTGTACTGATTGGTAACCTAGCAACACTGGTGACGTTATCACGGTGGCGTGACTGTACTGATTGGTAACCTAGCAACACTGGTGACGTCATCACTGTGGCGTGACTGTACTAATTGGTAACCTAGCAACACTGGTGACATTATCATGGTGGTGTGACTGTACTGATTGGTAACCTAGCAACACTGGTGACTTCATCACGGTGGCGTGACTGTACTGATTGGTAACCTAGCAACACTGGTGACGTTATCATGGTGGTGTGATTGTACTAATTGGTAACCTGGTAACACTGCAGATGACGTCATCAAGGTGACCTGGTTGTACTGAATGGTAACCTAGCGACCATGGTGACGTCATCACGGTGACGTGACATTACTAAATGGTAACCTAGCAACACTAGTGACGACATCACAGTAGCGTGGCTATACTAATTGGTAACGTAGCAATACTAAACCCACCTCTTATGCTACGGTCACATTTGCCCTACGAGCTACTTACGAGCTCCGTACGAGTTGATTTTGGCGAACTCGCCCGGTGTCCGTACGGAGCCCGTACGGATATCGAAAATCGTACGAGCATCGTACGGATTTTCGTGACTCGTAGAGGACTCGGCGACTCGATGAAAATGTTTCACCGAGCTCCCGAGTTGTCTACGAGCTCGTAGATATTGTTCAAGTCTGTATTATCTCGCACGAGGCTCGTGCGGACACAGCACGAGCTACGAAATACTCGTGCGAGTATCGTACGATATCCGTGTGGATATGAAAATTTGCAAGGTTTTGCATCGCATGTGACGCCATTAGGATGTAGATAGTGAACATTATCTCAACTGGTTAACTTCTGACAACGAATTGTTACGAGTATGGTGTATATTGAAATATTGAAAAAATAATTTATGGAAGACAGACAGACTGAGCGAGCATAACAACATTTGTACACAGACTTTTAATATCTTTATTTAGAATGTACATGTAATAACACACTATAACATTCACTGCTATTATGTTGATACTGCAACTGTATCATATATCCAAGTTCCGGCAGAAAGACTCTGCCAACAGCCAAAACACAACATTGATTAATTCATGAAGACAATATCGTATTTTTATATCATCATAATGGTATTCTCATATTATCATTATCGTATTCTCGTATCATCATCTTCGTATTCTTGTTATTATCATCATCGTTCTATCGCATTATCATCATCGTATTCTCGTATTATCATTATCTTATTATTGTATTATCATCATCGCATTCTCGTGAATCATCATCTTATTATTGTATTATCATCATCGTACTCTCGTATTATCATCATCCTTTTATTGTATTATCATCATTGTCTTCTCGTATTACCACCATTCTATTATTGTATTATCATCATCGTATTCTCGTATTATCATCATCATATTATTGTATTATCATCATCGTATTCTTGTATTATCATCATCGTATTCTCGTATCATCTCATTATTGTACTATCGTCATCGTATTCTCGTATTATCATCATCGTATTCTTGTATTATCATCATCCTATTATTGTATTATCATTATCGTAGTTTCGTATTATAATTATCTTATTATTGTATTATCAGTATCGTACTATCATATTATCATCATCGTATTCTCGTATTATCATCATCCTATTATTGTATTATCATTATCGTTGCCTCGTATTATAATTATCTTATTATTGTATTATCATTATCGTATTCTACTATCATCATCATCATACTATCGTATTCTCGTATTATCATCATCGTAATATCCGACCAGCAACCTTTCTCCAAGTAGGTATACACCAGACTTTGATCCATGACAACCGTGGCTGGGTGATTTTGGCGTTGATATAGGAAGCGGTGGATCGAAAGATCGAATCCCGGAGGTAGTAAGGTTTTAACTGATGCAGTCGTTTGGTAAGACGCCAGCTAGTTCACGAATAGTAACTGTAGCCCAAACTCTTCCAGGCTTCCGGTAATACATGTATGAGAATGGATTCGGGTTATTTTGCTAGGGAGGGGTCCGACCAGCTATATCTTATCCAAGTTGGTTCACAGTAGACTCCCACCCAAGACGTACTCCTCTCATTGTATTAGATGACCACAATTTACCACAATTCCATGGTCCAGGCCCACCCCATCTGGATCCACACAGGCTCAGTGTATGATAATTGTTATTTCCGTGATTCTTGTGCACAGAACTTATGAGTACACATTAAACCATTGTCCATTAGGGGTGGGCCGATGCATCGAAATATCGATGCATTGCGATTCCGAGTGTCCCGATAGTATGGATCGATAGTAAAAGTCTCGATACAATAACTATCGCCGATAGTTAGCTCAACTATCGATTGTTACGATAGTTTCCTTTTTATAAATAAAGTTAATTATTGATTTAAAACAACTTCCGTTTTCGCATCAAAACAGCCACAATTGCGATAGTCAAAATTGGACACAATGTCTATGCATCTACATACCGGTATGTATATCCTTGGATTTCTACTGCGTTCTTTAATTCTTTTTGTAAAGATATATATTTGGTGTGGAACACATGAGACACACATATACCCATTGTACTATTCAAAACGTTATGGCGAAATTAGCTGAATTCCAGAGTCTGTCGAGGGACAATTATGCATTATTCCTTGCATATATAAACATGACTTGAAATATCAACCATTCCATAATCATCTTACATCATTTAATAATACATAAAATGGGTGAGGACAGCTTCCTGGCGAGCTTTCTACTTCACAAATCTCTACGAGCTCATAGACAATTCGTAGATCGGTGAAACATTTTCACCGTGCGAGTCCTCTACGAGTTACAAAAATCCGTACGATGATCTTACGAGTTAATGATGTCCGTACGGACTCCGTACGAACTTGCTATAATTCGACTCGCACGGAGCTCGTACGATCAATGTGACCAGGGTCTTAAAATAGTTAATTAAAATTCGCTGAATATATCCATTATTGTCGCACGGACACCGTACGGCCATCGTGCGATCACCGTACGGACACCGTACGAGTTATCTGCGAGCTCTGATTGATCTACGAGCACCGTGCCATGTACGGCCGGGCTCATTGCGAGCCCCGTACGGTGTCCGTATGGATATTACGATGTCCGTACGGATATCGTACGATTGCATCTCTGTAAATCGTACGATATCCGTACGAGCTGTGACCAGACACTACGAATGTAAAAATACCGTTAGGATTTCAAACATTGTGGACTCGTACGAGTTGGTAAATTCGTACGGATATCGTAGCATTAATCTTAATGAGGTCACACTTAAATTATTTTTCTTTCTATGATATCTTTTCCTCGTTTACCAACCTCAATATTGTGACCAACTCAATAATGACACCAGCTCGTTCAATGGTTGCAATGATGGTTTCTTTCAGTAAATAATGAGGTTACTCTATAGATTCTAATACAATATGACCATACCTGAATCCATGTTTACCAGGGCAATGTAACAACATTATACCTTGTGAGTAAACCTGATAGTTTAGCCCCAGATCACTATTCGAGGTCCCGTTACTGACCAGCAAAATTATACAGAGAACAATAATTATATAATTATAATGCTGGTCATGCAAATAGTGTCTTTGGGGAAAATGTCAGATTCCTATGGTTATATGCTCATGTTCGCGCACATGTACTCGACAGATTATAGTGTGATGACAGTTACATTATCGGGTAACGTTCAGTTATTTAGTTCTGGTAAACATCGGCAATGACATTAATGTGGTCGGTCCACGGAACTATGGTGTACGGTTAGGGTCATAACTAATATAAACTGTCTGATACACTTTATAAACTGTCTGAGACGGTTTGGAAACTGTCTGAGACACTTTATAAACTGTCTGAGACACTTTGTAAACTGTCTGAGACACTTTATAAACTGTCTCAGACAGTTTTCATATTTATGAACCTTTCGTGCGTATTCGGTAAACTGTCTGAGACAGTTTTCGTAATTTTGATTGGTTATCAATGGACCAATCGGAGAGCATTTTACAAATCCCATTTACGAGATGTTCAAAATGTTACTATTCGGTATTCAGAACTATTCGCACAATTCTGTCGCGATAAATGCCGTACGGACCGTTCTGTATTCTGGTTCACCTAAAGTCCGCTCCGTACCGGACGAACGAGTTGAGAAAAGCGATCGTGTTTTACCGAAGCTGTATGTCCATTAAATTGAAATAAACTATTAAACTAGAGAATGCAGACGTTCTAGGTTCATGTATATATATATATGACCAAATATGTTGGCATTATTACACTTGCTATTTTGGACATTTTCATGTACAAATTAATTTAATGTAATTTCATAAAACATGTCCCTCCCCCGTTTTCAAGTTTAAACGATTTAGTAAGCTGTTACACTTAAAACACGTCAATAGTACGACAGCGTTTAGTTTGGTCCGTAATCGCGTATGGAGCGGACTTTAGGTATACCCGAATTGGAAAAGCCTCTCTGATTGGTCCATTAAAAACCAATGAAAATTGGTGCATGGACGAAAACTGTCTGAGACAGTTTACCGAATGAGACGCACGAAAGGTATGGTTCATAAATATGAAAACTGTCTGAGACAGTTTATAAAGTGTCTCAGTCAGTTTATAAAGTGTATCAGACAGTTTATAATAGTTATGACCCTAACCGTACATCATACGGAACACATTAAACATTTGCCTAACGACTATCTATGAGTTTATAGTAGCATGATTTATGTAGAAAAGAAAAGTAATTTGTACTCATAAGAAATACATTAATTATTAATTAACGGCCCTTTATCACCGCTTTGTCCGACATCAAGCGTGTCGTATTGTCGACATACTATAGTCATTGTAACCACAAAGATACAGTACATGTATATATAAATAGCCTTACAGTCGAACTTCTGAACCTCACACTTATACAGTACTAAAATCTACAGAGCATAGTCTTTATTTGCCAGTCAGCTTTCTGCTGATATACATGTATGGCAGGTGTATCGCTTAGAATAAGAAGGTCGTAAGTACTACTTATCAGACTCATACTCATTAAAATCTGCATCACAAGACGCTTCTTATGAGCCTATTTTCACAAAAATCGGAAGTGGTCATGTTGACCAAACCACAGACACTTGGGGTCTGGACCACGCCCCCTCCCGCTACGTGCCTGAAAATATTTTTAATATTTATTGTAGAAGAAGTTTATTTCAAATTCAATATTTATTATATATCCAGACCCATTTAGTAATCACACAAACATTTGTTGGATGTATTTGATATTAATACAAAAAGCTACGTAATTCCTCTACTGCTTAAATAACACAAAAATGTGTTATTTAGCTAGAGAGGCATTTACGAATATTTTTTATTTGTCCCGGATAGGTTTAATAATGTTTGTGTGATTAATGTATGGGTCTGGATATACAATGTTGATGATAAAAATATATCCAGGTGCGTAGCTAGGGGGGGGGGGGGTCCAGACCCCAAGTGTCTGTGGACCAAACTGAAGTTTAAAAGCTTGTTTTTTCATAGCATATATATGATAAGTTAAGAGTAATTTTCAGATAGATTGTTCTTGTTTTCTCAAAATATCGAGTTTGTACTTACGACCTTCTCAGTCTAAGCCAGCTATATGAGTGCCTCCAGGCGTATTTGATCCCGGGTCGCCAAGCAAGCGCGCTAACCATTGAGGTACGGAGGCATGTCTAAGGCTACAACAACAACAACTACAACAACAACAAAAATAAAACCATCGTACCAGAAACAATGCCACTGACATGTACACTGGATTAACTGGACACGTTCCGCGCCAGAACACATTGTTGTCATAACAACAACAGTGACGTGTGTCTGGAAAGTCTAATCCAAGCAACATTCATTGAACGACAATTTAGTAGTTTTACATAGTATAGTTTCACATATTGCGGATTATTGACACATATTTAAGGAAAGTCAATTTAAATCCAATGTATGACCAAAGATCATATACGATAATTCCATGGTACGACCGAATGTGTTCCCATTTGTTACATTGCCATGTTGTTGAGACATGTTATGTGCATATAGGCTACATGTATGAAAAAAACTGTAATATATTCGGTAGTGTAGTTCATAACAAGTGTAAAGTTGTAAAACAGTAATTTATCGCAGCTATGAACGTACAATAAATTATCTTGAATACCCTTGTCGCACTTAAAGCTGTCTTGATTATTTTGCTTGCCCGACTGAATTGTTGATAAGATAAAATCTATACTGTAAAGTCAATGTATTTCGAGGGAGTAAATTTTTCATTTATTTCTTTGTTGCACTCAACCGCAAAATCTAATATCCACGATTAATCGACCTCTCAGATATCGAACATGGGTTTACCCTTACAAGTTTGGTAATCCATGAATTTACTTATTACCCATCGAAAATTCATTTTTATCAAAATCTACGAAAGTTTATACCCACGAAAATTATATGTGATTTTACATTAGTAGGTTTTATCAACTTAACGCGCATAAAATATAACATTGAACTGTTTACAGGGGAGACAAATCTAGCATCTCATCGTGACATTATCTTTATTGTATTTAAATGGTTTGAACAAAGGGGCTTCTGTGTGCTTTTATAAGACTTCATACATGGATACATGACTGAAATAAACTACAATGTATTAAACTGTATAATTATGCACAAACGGTCGTTAACATTTATAAATTGTATATAATTATGTAACTTTAAAGGTAGAGATCACCCAATACTAAGTAAATGCATTTTTTCAAAACTGATAGTTCAAATAAATATTATAAGTTTGTTTTAAATGCATGACTGTTAACACTGGATATTCTAAGTGAGATATAAAATAACAGAATTATATATGCCATCACGAAGAAGCAAACTTTAATAGCAATTAACGCTGGTGTCGTCAATCACAAATGCGAAAATAGAATGACAAAGGTATTTCCGTCCTTTGTAACATGTATATTACTCTTGCAGTAGGCTGTAGTGCGAATAAATTAACTACATCCTCAAACCTTATAAGGAACATAATTTAACAGTTTATTTCAAGTTTGTTATGTTATTTTCAATATGCTCGACGTGTACTTGGAACACTAATCAAAGTCGGCGGCAAGCCACGACTGTCTCGTGAAAATTGATACATTCCGCACTAAATGCTTGTTATTACCTGCGAGCCTTGAGCGAGCAGGTATATTGGACAGCTCAAAGTAAAAAGTCCATGGAGGAGCACGTGACCTGTTCTCGATGGTTTATGATTTCAAAAAAAATCCAAAAAAGATGCATTTCGTAAGAATGTCGTGAACCAGACTAATCAAACCGGTCGTTACAAGATTTCAAATTTTTCTTTAACGAAAACATGTTAGTTCTATGGTTATTTTATAAAAATGTGTCAGGATTACGGAATTTCGGGTGTTAACCAACACCTGATCGGTATTTTTTACGCACCCGATAATTTTCTTACGCAAAAAGATGGCTGGCGTATGTCGGCCCGGGCAAGTCGAAATTCTTAGAAAGAACTACAAAATTATCCTTAAAACCCGTCCCTACGATAAAAATGTACACGCAACTCGATTAAAAGAGTATACAACACGAGTTTAGATCGTTTTATCGTCGGATAAATTCTTCGCTAACGTTTCATACTCAACACTTTCGTACCACTTCCCACCGTTCGTCCTGAATAATTCTTTCGTACTCAACACAATTCGTACCCGGCACTTCGCTCCGTAAATTATTTTTCGATTTTTTAGGATCAGCGGGTAAAATTAGTGCTGGTTGTTTCCCTTGATAAGATTAACAACATATACGGTTTCATTTGGTCTCCAGAGTCATATTAGGAGAATAATTTAACCATTCAGTGTTAATGTCTATTCAGAGACTTAAAATTCTAAATGTCTCTTGTCTATTGTCATGGAATTCTCGGAATTGGTTTATGATCTTTGATATTGTTGAACACTGAAAACATGTCTTATGATAATACGTTTTAATGGACTAATACGAGGTTTTATTTATAAGCATATAAATATTATATGGAACAAGGCAGTCATAATATGCAATTATGTGTCTTGAAAATTGGTTTGTTATACATGAAATTCTTTAACAATTTGTTGATAAATTTCGTATGTTAAATTATCGTGCATATAGTTTTCCCAATTTGAAAGCTACCGGCCTACCGCGCTTATTTTTTTTACAATTTTGAGATTTTCATGCTTAATGTTATACACATCAGCTGTTGAATTATGCAGATAGAAGGTCCAGGATCCTGTCAATTCTCTGTCAAATGAAGTCGGTACATCATTTGCTCACAGGAACTATTTGACTTGTAATTATATGGATGCATACAGATCGAGGACTCTATTAATTTATTCGTACTATATAACACGATACCATGCAGAATTTTTAGAACATTGAATACATTTAATTTAATTAATATAAATATTCAGTTTTGCGACATTCAGTGTTAGACAATACGTTGAGTTAGAAACGACTTTCTGATGTCCACGTACCACGTGATCAAAGGTACCACGTGATGACAGGCATGCAGTGTGGTCATATGACATCATCTTGGATTATAAACACAGGTTTGATAATACTATTACATGTACTATATTCATTATTCAAAACATAGCCATGACAAGTACTAGTACATACATCAGGGGGTGCATGGTATACTAGTTCATACATCAGGGTGTGCATGGTATACTAGTATATACATCAGGGGGGTGCATGTTATACTAGTTCATACATCAGGGGGTGCATGGTATACTAGTTCATACATCAGGGGGTGCATGGTATACTAGTATATACATCAGGGGGTGCATGGTATACTAGTTCATACATCAGGGGGTGCATGGTATACTAGTACATACATCAGGGGGTGCATGGTATACTAGTACATACATCAGGGGGTGCATGGTATACTAGTACATACATCAGGGGGTGCATGGTATACTAGTACATACATCAGGGGGTGCATGGTATACTAGTACATACATCAGGGGGTGCATGGTATACTAGTTCATACATCAGGGGGTGCATGTTATACTAGTTCATACATCAGGGAGTGCATGTTATACTAGTACATACATCAGGGAGTGCATGTTATACTAGTACATACATCAGGGGGTGCATGGTATACTAGTACATACATCAGGGGGTGCATGTTATACTAGTTCATACATCAGGGAGTGCATGTTATACTAGTACATACATCAGGGAGTGCATGTTATACTAGTACATACATCAGGGGGTGCAGGGTATACTAGTACATACATCAGGGGGTGCATGTTATACTAGTACATACATCAGGGAGTGCATGTTATACTAATACATACATCAGGGGGTGCATGGTATACTAGTATCTGTCAATCGAGAGTGTATTTCTAGTCAATATGAATAAAAATACTTAGCGTAGTGTTTCTATATCTTACATAAATCGTTAAATTATTTTATGCGCGGGACCAAAAGAGGAGGGGTCGACACAAAGTGGTTATCTTATACATTCACGCTTATTCTCGATTGTCAGGGCTAAGAGTCTGACAAAAATACCCATCTAAGAAAAATAACCGGTTGGACTTTTCCTCCTAGTTTACTTTATATACATACTAACCTAGCCGTTCGTGGAACATCGGGTGAACCTGAGGCAGAAACGGACCCGCTACGTGGCATCTTTCCGCTGCTTGATACAGGCATCTGACCCCTAGGTGAATATTGTACCACGGGGCTACATGGTATACTCAGTGACGGTAGCTTCTCACCGCACCCCCTTTCCATTGCTGATATCACGTGTAATGTGTCTACTTTAAATTCCGAAAATCATCGGCTCTGCCTAGATAAATGTAGTGTGCTTGTCACCAGATAATGCGAGTTAATCAAGCGACATGTATCTTATTTTACCGACGTCGTTGCTAATGATATAATGACGTCGTAACGTCACGAAAGCGTAACTTATAAATGACGTCATAAAAGCTTTACGTACAAAATTTAATGACGTCAGTGACACGTTACGTGCAAAATTTAAGCACGTCGTTACGTTAGATAGTTGAAATTCGAACTTCGAACGTTAACATTTCTTTATTTCAGTGTGCAGTGTGACCATACAACGTGGAACAATGTTTCGTTATTATTGGCTAACACTGCAAGTAAAAATATGTCATCACAAAATAAAAAAAATACATCCGTGAGTTTTTTATTCTTTGATCGATTTTACATTTCAGCGGCTGAATCGGTCTCGGGCGAAAACTGTCACTTTTGCGCAAAAATAGTAAAATGTGTCATGGATAGTACGCATTCTTGAGCGTCGAGGATAGTTTGTTAGACTCGGTCAAAGAATAAAATACAAAGTTTTTTTTGCGTTCTTAGCCAAAAGATACGTCACATACCATGTCCACCCTGTTTAACCACCCTGTTTAATTAATGCACGCTTTCAATCTACACTCGAAACAAGCGACCAGTCTACCGTGCCGTATTCAGCGCGTATAAACCAAATCACTGTACGACTTATTGGGATACTGTACAATTCAACTTGTATGCCTTATTGTGATTGAAACATCCGGCGATATCCTATCGACTGTACGACTTATTGCAAGACTATACAATTCAACGTGTACTCCTTATTGCGATAACCGGATGTTTATACACTGTGGTATTGATGCTATCCATTTTTTAAAAGCGACAGAAACACCAAAACAAACTATGTTCACAATTGTCCTGAAATAAATATAGATCTATAAAGGTTAAATACGTAACATGTACATGTAATTACATTTATATAGCACGAGACACATAAACTCGGCCACGTGGTGTCCTAAATCGTACAAATGATAAAATATCGGCATCACGGAGGCGCATGCATCTTCCAACATGACAGACGCTCAAATAAAGCATCACGTGACAAATCGTTACAATGCTCAACTCTGACACTGATGTTAAATTGTGAAGTAATTTTGCCTGATTAGTTTCTATCTAACGAACATATGCCCTTGGTTTTAACGTGTTTCATTAATAATTCATCCACGTCAGGGGAATGTTGACTGTTTCAAAGTCTTTAAACGGACTTTAATGCACCCATGCCGTTCGGTTATGCATCACATGCATCAATAAAAATGTTTTCCGCCCAGGTTTCACACAATTTCCATGCGGAAGAAACTTTTTCTTTTTCTCCTGATGCATGTTCTTCAATTCTTTTCAAAATAATTGAAACTGTGATATATTCCATATCACGTACAGAAAAGGTGACCTTTAACTTTAAACTATCGTGAATTCTCAACCGTCTGCTCTGGCAGACGATACTTCAGAGTGCACATATTTCGGATATATACAGGTGGTTGAATAGTGACAAGGTGAGTACTAGCACGTCATGTACTTTATTGTCCACATTGTTCTGTCGACATTGGGCAGTTTGATTAAATATAAATTAATATCATAAAGTTAAAAAGTTTCTAAAGGAGAATTTCAAGTGCGTGCCGAGGTACATTTCAATCTAAGCACTATATAAAGGTCCGAGCACCTCTCCAAAAACAGAACCGAAGTTGAAGGATGTCTGTAATGTACCTCTAAGATCAGTTCTTCTATAGGGTATTAATTTGGATGTAAAAATACAAATACCGTTGTTTCGCAAGTTATTTTAAATGTCAGACTGAGTGTGCTTGTTTATGGGATACAGGCATCTATACCAAACTAACGCGAATACTTGACAATTTTATTTTATATTTGCAATACGCCAATATGTAAGGCTGCCCCTTTAATGGATACACTAGTACATGTATATCCAAAAACGTTATGTTTTCAACTGGTACTCGTACTATGATTTCATTCTTCATTATTCTTCATTCTTGCCCATTTAGAATAGTTAGTTTGTTAAAAAATTAATGACAATATATCGGTATTAATTACGAAAAAAACTTTTAACAAAGGTAATTGTTCCTCGAATAAGCGCTGTAGTTAAATTCACATGTTTTTAATAAAATTAAATAATAAAACAATTAAGAGAACTTTAAAACCAACAGCAATTAAGATTATTTGAAGGCCTTTAATCTACCTGTAAAATGTTTATCAAACCTGCTATATTTATCAAGAACACATTTATAGCTATGATTTGCGAAATTCCTAACAGTTTTGCTCGACTAGTTTTTAAGATATTCTTAGATTTTGGGGAAACCCAAAAACTGAGAGAAAAAACATTCACTCATCACAAGGCTCAAACACCCGACCTTCGCTCATCACGGGGCCACTCCCTGCTAATAGAAAAAAAAACAGTTAAACCATTTTCATACCAGAAAAGTCGATCTTCTGCAAATGTTATATGACCGTGGACGAGACGTGGGTTCATTTTGTACCCAATGCGAAAGATACATAACCAACTATGGGCTAGCAAAGACAGAACAATTGTTTGCGATTACGGAACGCATCATGAGCGACAGAAGTATAGCTCATGCATGCCATTTTCTTTTTCAAATCATTCAAATTGATGTTCTAAATGGAAAATGCATACATGCCATATCTAGAATCTTGAGTAGGTAAGAGCCTCCTCCTCTTGTCTGAGCGCTGTCAATTCAAACAGGACATATTAATTTTAGAAGTCATATCCACGAATAGATCCAGGCCCGGGTCCATCAGGGGGGGACAGGGGCCCGTGCCCCCTAGTTGGCCTCGGAGTGACCATCTTATACATCCAAAAATGTTAAAATCCTTAAAATATTAATAATATCGGGCTAGGGATCGATATTTTGTGATAACAGCCTCTGTATATTACATATAACGGAAGCGAGTGCAATACATTGTGCCCCCTATTGTTATGTAACAACGTAATTTTAACAATTTCACGCGAGTTATTAGAAAATAAAAGCTGCAAAAACGATTTTAATTCAAAATTGACAAAAATCATCACAATGAGGGGGGCACATTGTTTACAGTTCATGTGTCTAGCGTTGATTTTGATATCTTTTAAAAGTTAGAGTGCAGGAAATTTCATGAATTATATTAAAATGTTACAAAAAATCAATCTGAACCTGGTGAAACTTTCAGTTATATTTCTTATATTGTTTATTTCATGGGTTATGTATTTTAATTTGTAGCAGTAGACCTACACTTTTAATAATTTAACGTCTATCTCAAAAAATTCAGTTCTTATTTGAAAAAATCTTCAATATTGGGTAAACATTTGTTTAAAATAATTGCATAAAAATTTACCTTGACTGATTATGTAGCGTGAATTTTAATAATTTGACGCCTGATTTGTAAAGTTTAGGGAATTGAAAGAAATTATTTTTAGATAATTGTTAAGCTCATCGAATTTTCTGCTGATGTAGCACTACGATTTTAGTACCTTGACTTCTGATTTTAAAAGCTTAAAGTGCAGGAAATTGCATGATTTTAATTCGAAAAGTGAACAAATCTTCGCCGACAGGGGAAATCCCTCCCGCACCCACCACACCATAACATCCCAATAGCTAGCTGTGCCCCCCCCCCCCCCCCCCCACTCGAAAATGTCTGGATCCGGGCCTGAGATCCAGGGTTAACACAGCATAAAATTAACATTATGAATAACTAAATCCATAAATGATTATGTCATACAACGATACTTGTAGTTATACATTTAAGATTAAAGAGAAATACACGTTGTGAGATGAGTATAAGTATGAGAAAATAGAGAGGTTGCGAAATTCAACATGTAACGTGTACGTCTACGTGAATCCTATTTTTGGGTATTTCGTCATCCAGGTATGTGTAGTTTTTACAAGGAATGGACGTGTGACAGACGAGAATATAATGTTTACTATGTCACACTGTTATGCGAATGCACGGGAAACCTAAAGTTTCATCGCCCGACAATGGTCTCATTGTGTTTAAATAAATACTCATTATCGATTTACGAAGAAGTCTTGTCACAACTGCCATGTGATGTTACACGTACACGTGGTGTTACGCAAGCCAATTTTAATTGCAACGTGTACTTATAAATGTACGGGTTGCTACACGTACAAGTTGTCGTACACGTTTGCAGCGCAACCTCTCTATTGTCATTTAAACAGACCATGTAACGCTGAAAATCGTATATTTCATACAGAAGTCAATGGAACTCGAGCTCAAAACTAGTTACTTTTTTCAAACGCCTAGAGAAACAAGAAGGTCATATTCAATTTTAATAAAAATCTTATTTAAAGAAAGTAAAAGTTGTATAACGTTATTACTTTAATAACAGGATGCCTGTTGTCATATAATGCTTTTTGGTGAGTTTTTATCTAAAGGCTTAAACCAGTTACCGCTCTATATTTCAATATGCGTCCACCAGATGACGGATAAAGTCAATGGGACTCGAGCTCAAAACTAGTTACTTTTTTCAAACGCCTAGAGAAGCAAGAAGGTCATATTCAATTTTAATAAAAATCATATTTAAAGAAAGTAAAAGTTGTATATTACTTTAATAACAGGATGCATGTTGTCATATAATGCTTTTGGTGAGTTTTTATCTAAAGGCTTAAACAAGTTACCGCTCTATATTTCAATATGCGTCCACCAGATGACCGATAACGGCTAATCGAGTGTCTCGATAAGGTGTTAATAAGGGTGACAATTTCGCCACAATAACCTAGCAAACTGGCGTAGATTTCTGGGTATGGTTATAATATTTGGTCTGATTTAAATATAAGGTGTGAACTTTGCAATTTCGCCAACTGGCATGGAGTAATTTTCGTAGCAGTTCTGACGCGTTTGCTCCATTTTCGAAATACAAAAATGCTTAGATGCAATTATATTTGAATATTCCTCATTCATACATGTACTTGCAACCTCTAGAAATTTGTATTTTTTTTCATAATAGAGAGGTTGCAAAACATTCAGGTATATAATAAGCAACGGATGTGTGACATACGATATAAAATAGTGTACTATGTCATGCAGGTATTCGCATGCACGGGAAACTCAAGATTTTATTACTCCATACTTCAATGCTCATTTCGGTCTGAGGGGTTACAAATAGTACTCTATGTTAATGGCTTGTACATGCCTTCCACTACATTGTATAAGAGAGCAGCTTCTGGTGGCGTCGTCTCTCATGTAGTGTGCGGTGGTCTAGGTCCTCCAGCATAGCAGATACACATCCATCTTGTCTGGATGTGTAGTGCTTGACGATGAAGTGGGCAGAAGCTCGCTGGATGCGCTCTAGCCTGTCTATGTCACTTTGCTGGTAGGTATCTCATACGACACCAACATACTTCAGCTTGGATCGGATGATTGTCAATTTTAGAATGAATTTGAGATATCATAAAATATAAAAAAGAGAAAAAATAATTTGAGATATCGGGTCATATATATATGGTGACATTGGCCCGCTTCTATCTGACCTGTAGGCATTCCAATCCAAGTTTGTTCAGCATTTTGGTGACGCTTGCTCTTTCAGAATAATCACTAGACACAGCTCTGTGTTGCACCACTTCCACTCGATTCATGTTGGCTTTCCATATTCAGACGACTCAACATACTGACTCCTATATATAGTATATGAGCCAGTCTCCAGGAAAACCTGCTATATTGACATTATGTAATTACCATTACGTAACAAGGTTTTGTAAAAGCTCTAATATAAGAAAAAATACATATCCATTGATTCTATTTTATGTAGTTTACTCATCTAGTACTATACCTTAGCTTTAAATTTTCCCATGAATTATGTGGAAATCACATACATGTATTACATATTAAACAAATGAAATCTGTGTGCCAGCAGTGGTATAGAATTAATAAAATGGAACAGTCAAGAATTAATTATCGCATATTTGCATATTGTTTGTCTAAAAGTGGAAATAATTGTAAAAACTGGCAGTTCGAGTCTATCAAGAATATGAATAACCTTGGAGTAGAAGAACCATCTAGATTATGTTTTACCATGACTTCGAAATGTTTTTGTGACAAATTTATTGATCTGTACATGCATAATTTTGTAAACGAATGGGGAGCTCAGCTTAATAGTAATACCGGAATAAGTGGTAGCGGTGGTAATAAGTTAAGAACATATAGAATGTTCTTGCAAGATTTTGAAAGAGAGAGAGCTATTTGTCTATGTTAGTGCCGGTAACACATAGGACTGCATTAACCAAATTTAGATGTGGGTGGCACCCTTAAGAATTGAAACTGGACGGTATGAGAATATAACAGTTAATAACAGACTCTGTCAAATTTGCAATACCGATAACATCGAAAATGAATTACATGTACATTTATATTGTTCAGCATATTGCAATATCAGAAATGAATTGTTTAATGCATGTTCTGATATCAATACAACTTTTGCCGGACTGATAGATGAAGAAAAGTTGATCTATATTTTATTCAACAACGATATTGTTAAAGCTAGTGCCAAAGCCTGTTTTATGATTTTAAAATCCAGGGAAAATGTTTTATATAGGTAATTTAATATATTTGTGGTATATAGATATATGTGCTGGACAAATTTTCTTAATATTTGCTTCTTTTATCTCATCCTAAGAGGCTGTTGTTAATCAGTTCATCTACGGTCTGACCGGGGTGATAATTGGTATTTTAAGATGATTTTTAATTTGCGCATTAGTGCTTTATTTACAAAATTCAATGTCTTATTTAAATGAATTCCTAACAACCCTTTAAAACAATGAATTAACAACAGTCTCTTAGTTTTATCTGTGTAAATAATGCTTAAAGTCAGTAATGTGATAATGTTGTTATTATGGTGCTTTTGTGAGTTTTTATGTCTCTTATAATGCAATGTTGAATGGTTATGTACATTTGAACTGTTTTATAATGTGTAAAGTTTTATGAACAGAACAGAACAGAACAGAACAGAACAGAACAGAACAGAACAGAACAGAACAGAACAGAATTTTATGTATGTACATGTACATAAATGAGACGATAATAAAGAATATATATACTTCGTTGCTATGGTGACCAATTTCGGAAAAGTACTCAAAGTGAGAAAAACAAGGAGTTAGTTGTTTAAAACAAAAGAAGCCTTTCTCTGAATGCGAACAATTTCGATTTTGGTAAATATTTTAAAAATTAAAAGATGATGATAAAATGTAAGACCATTTTGAACAATTTATGTCAATAATTGATAAAATGGAGTGATTATGAAATACTCATTTCGTCATTTTTTATGTTTGATATATATGTGCATATATCCAATGTGCTATAGACCCATTGATATACAGACTGGTTTGTGAATTGACGTTGGTCTTATAAGACGTGATGAAATTCCGTCATACGGAACGACCGGATAGTACGTGGACTTAAGATAAACCTACAATAGTTACTTCCCCTATAAAAATATTCGCCATTTGCAAGATGTGCAGGATTTTAGAGCACAAGATATCGATTTATAAAATGTGAAAAAGTGAATGTTATATTTATTCCATGTCCTTAATTAATCGGTATATTGACTTCACGTGAGTTGAGTGTTTGATATTTTAGTTTATTTTATGGTTTTCCCGTATTAAAACATTACTCTCACATTCATAAAATATCACCAAATTGTGCCAAATAAAGTAAATATTGCAATTAATTTTTTAGAAAATAAACTCTACATTAGTGGAGAACTCCTGAAAATTCCCCTTGCAGCTATGGAGACTTTGGTCCTGTCCCGCGTAACGATACACAATGCACAGCAGTTGCGTTAGCGTGCGTACGGGCGTATATTACGCCAGGAAATCGGCCGTGTACGCCGGAAATCAAACTCTCGTTCGTACAGCGTACGTCAATAAAATATGTTATACGCCGATAATCAATACGCAGGACGTCCTGTTGTGTAAACTTCAGGCGGTGAAAGCCGCATCAGACTGATTTCTGATCACGCTAGATCATTGGCCAACCGATAAACGTTCGCTCCGCCCACCGAATCCGATTGTCAGCTAATTTGATTGACGGCCTGATCATGCGTACTGTACATAATAATGTACGCGATCGCTGCCGTAATCAAATTCACCAAAGGTGTGTAAAACGCGTCGCGCTAATAATCTCGTGTAGAGACAGATAATTGTGTAGTTACAAATCGTTACGTAAACACGTATGCTTTAATTGATTTGATTGAATTATCGATACTATTTTATAAATTTGTCGTACGTTGGGTAAGCGTAATTCTAAGTTGTACGCATAATTAAAAAAAGACATGAGTCAAAACGTATGTTCTGCAAATATCGAGTTTAAAAAGAATATTTACCTTGTAATTCATATTCCGCGCGTTTACATAAATCCCAGACACAAAATATCACAACTCTAACATACTTTTGCCAACGTTCGGTCGGCAGTTTCATCAAACGAGCGTGCGGCATCAATGTCTACGTTAAGGACGTTTGATGTGACCGACGCGCTTCCCTTCAAAGGTGCGGTAGTGCCTCGGCGGTCTTTGATCGTGCGACATGCGAATTTATCCCGTAAATTGTATGCGATACACGTGTGTTAAATTTGAGGAATTTATTGATTGACGCAGCGAATTTTTTCTGAATTTGCCGAGCGCGAACATTAAAATCGTGTAAATGACGTGGTGTTCGGAAGCATTAAATGGTGCTGGTATTATTCGAGTTTTAACACATTCTGTGGCATTTAAACAATAGCAATTAAGATATGAGTTTAGGTGCATAAATTACTGCAAATGACCGGGAAAAGAACGACTTATATGACATACAAGTTGCACTATTTCGGATATGTACATATCTTCGGATAAACTCGTGTTTTATTTTAATCAGTCATACAGTTTTGGCTTCTATTATTGTAAGAATTCAAGGGTGTTATTAGTACTTAAATCAAGTAACATTTCTTGAACATCTATTTCTTAACCCTATAATGCCTATATTCTATAGACATACCTCAATTTTCAATAAAATATGTATCATGTTCAGAAATAAATTTTCATTGTTTACCTCATGATAGTGTATATACATCTTGCTGATAATAAGGAAGACCAATTAAAATGTTTATAAACAGGCTACTAGTATATGCCGATGTAGCAAAGGGTTAAAATGGATTGTAAATATGCTTGAACCAGTACACTGAACTGACCATATCATTGAGCAATCATACATGTAGCTGGATTGATCATATATCAAAACAATACACAGAAACACATATTAAGTAAAGGGTTAAATGGGCTCCAAGTACAGATAAAACATTTCATGAATGTAATCTGAATGGTTGGACAATCCTACATTACTGAATGTACACGCAGAGTTGATGTTCGAAACTTGGGACTTCCGTAAAATCATACTGGGACTTCCCAAATCAAAGGTCAGGAAGTCAGGACTTCCTGAAATTTAGCCTTAATGCAGGGCCTGGACCATAATTTGTGATACTACGATGTGTTCAAGCATTTTGGATGCTACGGCTGTGAGGCTAACTGGTCGATAGTTGGATGGTTTTGACCGGTCCCCTTTTTTGAATATAGGAACGATGTTAGCGTTCTTCCAGTCTGGGGGTATTTCTGATGTATCTAACAATTGTTGGAAAATGCTTCGCAATATTGGTGCTATTTCATTGACGGTTTCTTTTAACACAAGGATTGGCATCTTGTCTGGTCCAGTTGCTTTTGCTGGGTTCAGTCTTTGTATGCATTTGATTACTTCGTTTAGAGTCACATGGATCTTAGGCATTGACTTATGAGGTGACTGTCCTTTGTCCGGAATGTAATCCAAGTTTTCCTTAGTAAAAACGCTGCAAAATTGGTTGTTTAACATTTCCGCCTTGTCCTTTGCGCTTTCAGCAATATTTCCGTTACTTTTTAATGTACCAATGCTAACAGTGTCTTGTTTACGTGATTTAATGTACTTCCAGAACGATTTTGATGTTTTATCACTGTCTGGATCAAGTAAGTTGTTCAGATATTTGTAGTAAGAAGTATGAAGCTCATTTCTGACATCTTTTCGGTACTTCTGGAAAGATTCACGGTCCTTAGGATCCTTGGACTTCCTTGACTTGTTATATAATCGTTGCTTTTTTCGTATCATTCTTTTTATTCTCTTGTTCATCCAAGGAATATCAGGTTTTCCTTTCACTCTCTTTTGTGGAATGTGTTTGTCCATTGTTTTAAATAATGTTTGTTTAAACAATTTCCAGTTACTGTCGACTGTATTTTCCAATGGATTTCCATTTTGGTATTGTTCAGCAAAAGATGACATATCTGTTTTTATACTAGTCCAATCTGCTTTTTTGTAATTGTACACATATCTTGCAGGTTTTTTGTTCACAATTGGTTTTATGGTTGTTGTTACTGACAGGATATCATGGTCGCTCAGACCAATGGGAGGGCATATTGTGTGGCTCTGCACCAGTGTCGGATGATCAGTAAATAGCAGGTCAAGTATTCTATTATTTCGTGTTGGGAGCAAGTTTATTTGTTCCAGACTGAATTTCCTGGACACCTCCACTAACTTGTCACAGTGAGCCTTATCTCTGGCGCCAGCGGGTGATGATGCTGTTCCCCAGTCAATATCCCCAAGATTAAAGTCTCCTGCCAGGAACTTTTTCATGTGTTTGTATGGTGATTGTATAGCTATACTGATGCCTGGTGCACAGTATTTGGGCAAATTACAGAAAAACAGGTGTACAAGGCATAATTTTTTTCCCTTTTAGTTTTTTTTCAAACTATTTTCTTTATTTATTGCATCAAAGGGTATTACAGATGTTTCTATGGTTTTCGTTCAATGTCACATCTTCAGAATTTATTATCAGGCCTTAGAACATGCGAAAAATGGCCATTTTTGCATGTAATGCGTTAGCATCACATTTTTACCCTTTAAACAACATGGAACTGTGTTTTGAATATTACTAAATGTACACTTTATATTAACTTCCCTGCACGGACAAATTCATAATCTTTCCAATGAGGTATAAACCATAGATTTTGGTAAATTTATTATTGTTCTACATCATTTTAAGTAAAAAGGTACTCGTGTACACAGGTCCATTTTGAGAGAGTACTTTATTTATTAAAATGTTGGGGAAAAAATAATTAAAGAGTTTATAGCAAGATTGGTTTCATATTTTTATCTGAAAATAATCATTGATTTGAATAAAAAAAACTTCTGGTAAATCAAATGAACAGTAATTTTGAAATTACAAATTTTGTGGTTCAAAATTTGTTTGTCACAGGAAATCTGTAACGTCCGTCCCCCCTCTGTATTTACTAAAAAACAACAAATAAATATCTTTAACTGGCATTAATTTATGCATATAATCAGTCTTATTGTAGAAACAGCAAAAAAAATTGATATTATTAAATCAAATGACATTTTTTTAGTGATGAAAAAAAAATGATGTAACGTCCGTCCCCGTAACGTCAGTCCCCTATTAGACATGGTTACTTAAAATCACTGTATTATGATTAATTTTGATTTTAAATGAAAGTTTATGTCAAAATCATGCATTATAGTATTAGTTTCTTTTAAAATTTAGTGATAGTAAGAATTATTTTTCACAAATGTAATGGTTATTTATACAGGTTTTAGATTTTTTCAATTTTTATTTCACTTTTTTTCTCTTTTAATTATAAAAATAGTTGCTATAAATCAAGTTACAATTTTTTTAATTCTCTTACATTATACTTCCTTATTAGAAAAATGGAACTGCAAACTTCCAAATGGGAATTTATATTAGAAAGATTAAAATTACATTAATATTCTGAGGGGACGGACGTTACAATTTAAGGGGACGGACGTTACAAACTTTGAAAGCTGATAGTAATGTATTGTCAGATACTCACCAGTTTGATTTCAGTCATTATTTCAGATAGATGCATACAATAGATCAATTTCAGTAATATTTCAACACTTTTAAGAAGTTTAATACAAAAACATTATTTCACATCACACCCTAAATATCAAGCAGAACTTTATTTCTTTATTTTAGTCTCATTCACATATATTCAAATACAATTGCATTATATATCACATAAACATTATTATGTGACCATTCTAATACAGAATTATAAGAGACTTATAAATATTCACCGCAATAGTACACAATTCATTAAAATGCAACCATATGACTTGTATACACATATTACTGTAAAACACTTGATTTGACATAAAAATATTAAACTTTATTTTTTTACCTTGATGCTAACACAATTTGCCCAAATAGTGTGCACCAGGCACTGAGTGATTTCTCCAGTTCAGAAAGTGAATCGGGAGTAGATTTTGGTTCTCTATAATATGATCCAACCAGGATGTGTTCTTTTGATGATGTTTCAATTTTGACCCATTTGATTTCACAATTCGAGTTCAAGTCCATACATTCTTCTGATTGTAGGCCAGGTTTTAACATCACTATCACACCGCCACCACGTTTATCAATAATTTCAGTACGGTCTTTCCGAAAGATTTGATATTGGTGCTCCGCCGGAATATTTGCTGGGAGTATTTCAGCACTGAAATCTTCTCGATTTAAGTGAGTTTCCGTTCCTATGATGATGTCAGGAGAACGGCTTGCTATGATGTTATACAATTCAGTTTTCTTATTGCGGATACTCTGAAAGTTAATGACGAGTATGCTCAAGTTATTGTTCTTAGTAGTACTAGTAGTGAATGATGTTGCAGGGATACTGTTATTCTCACTGGTTATGGTATTTCCAGTGATATCTACCTGGTGTGAATGTCCTAGGAATGATGAGGTAGATAAACTGGATTCACTGCCTGCATGTGATGATGCCGCAGCGCTTATTTGAGAGATGTCATTGATGTTATCCAGTGTTGGTCGACTACGTTTTGGTGTTGAGGTGAAACAATTTTTGAAAATGTTATTATTGCTGTCACTGATTGTGCATTGCAAATGTGTCCATATGTGATAGGGGTTCATATGGATTTTCGTTACTAAGATCATTTAGGTCCATACAGTGATATGATGACAAATTCGGGATACCACAGGTAATGCAGATCCACATAACATCTGTTTTATCAAGAGATTTGAACGAGTCTGGGCCAATGTTAGCACATCTAGCGTGATACCAAACATCACAACTATCACATTGAATGGCCTTAGCATTCCAGCGTACATTTCTATTACATATTCCACATGGATATTGCTGTGGGCCGGGGTTAGGTTCTATGTCGCCCGACTGTAGTAACAGAAGGTAATATATGAAGCAAGTTCGAGCACTACTTTTAATATTATAAAAAGCACACTTCCCTTTCAATGATCGTATCGTAATTCCAATGTTCATGACAGATGAGGTTGGTGAGTCATCTTCAACAAACCTGTCAGTGTTGGTCCGTTGTGTGAGTATGATTATGAATAGTAATAGCACTGAGCATGATAGAAGTCCCAAGTTGATCTTATTCTTCCTTGGAGTTGCCATCTGTGAGCTGTAACAGTGCAAGTGAGCGAGGCAATCCTCATTCACAAGCTTTTGTTTACAGTCACTTCCTGCACGTGCCTGGCAACCAAGGTGGGTGGGGTAATCCTTGAAGATTCACAAGATAATAACAAGTTCACCGTAATAAATTTCCAATATTTGTTGGTCTCATTCATGAAAGTTATGCTTATTTAATAAATATGCAACGTTATGTTGATGTTGCAAGCTTAATTATTCCAAAATTTCGAAAAATAATTCAGAGCATGGTTTCGTCAAATTGAATTTATAGTATAAACACTAACCCGGTTCGTCAAAGTGATAATATAGAGTGATTCACACCAGTCATGTAATTACCGTGTATGTTTGTCATAGTGTGATATACATGCATCGAACAACAAATAAAGTGATTATAACTCCAACGCGATAAATTGCAGTACAAAAACAAGCACAATATTGCCTATATTTTTGTTATGGATTAAAATCAAGGACCGTAACGCTTACCAATGAAAGAATTCAAACATTTGGCACAACATATAAAGTTTTCATGCTCCTAAATATTCAGAAAAGACAAATATAGCGGAATTTATATTTACATTTATAGAACAGAATAGAACTTGACTTGTTATAAGTGCTTTTAAATATCGTATTTTTACGGCAATTAATATTTCGTGATAATAATACATAGTAAAAATGCATAGATCTTTATTACTATACGTACATTTGTATTTTAATAACTCTCATGACCATGATTTTCATCTTTATATTGAATAAACAATGTGCATTGCACAATATTCTGTTGTGAAGGCAATTGTGATGTTTAAATGTGATGCATTATTATATTTTGCCACCTGTTACTGTCATATGAAAATTGTATCGTCTTATTTGTATTTTCATCTGTAGCAAAATAAACATTTTTTATTATTCATTGTGTTCCTACAATTTATTAACTCCATATTTAACGTCCCGACTAAATTCATTCAAATAGCAGAACAGAACAGAGCAGACTTACGTTATTTTATTTATATATATTATTTATAATTACATGTACCTTGTGATATGTTTTATTTCCTGTTAAGAAGCAGCTGTTAATCAGTTTAACTACGGTCTGACCGAGTTAATTGTGCATTATTACTCGTTTTCTATTTCAATTTTTATAGTTTTCTTTTTTAACAAAACATTTTGTTTCAAAGATTAACAACTGCTCCTTGATTTTACATAATTATGTAAATAACTTTATGGTAATTATACTTTTATAGTATCCGTTTAAGTAAATGTGTGTAGAGTAACAATTTTATATTAGTGTTACTGTGGTTTTTGTCTCTTATAATTCTTATTAGAATGGCTTTGTGCAATGTTTTACTGTGATTTGATATGTATTTTGTATGTATGCTGTACAAAGATGAGACCTAAATAAATAAATATATACGTTTGCAATATTTGACCTTTCCACTACTTGATTATAACCAACATTGATTAAAAATAGTCAAACAAATAATTAAAATCACGTAATTGGTGTGTTGATTGACAGAATCATCGGTAAACATAGCTCAGTCTTAATTAGTAATGGTTTGTGATAATTAACAAACAAATGAATGTAATTAAAGCATACCTTTATTCCACACCTAGCTTTTCTGTATGATAATGTATAAAATAAAATAAATATTGCGTTCTGACAACATAACGTTTGTAACATTCTATAATATGTTACTATATCTCTTTTTAAGACCCGATGTGCTAGCTTTTAATGTATAAATATTTATATACATATATCGCATTCTGACTAATGATAAAGTTTTTAACATAATATATTTCCCTTTTTTAGATGTGCTACTATTTTCTGTATGATAATTTTATTGTATAATATATATTAATGCATACATATTAAATTTTATAAAAACAATAATAAAACACAAACTATTCTTCAGAAAATGGAGGCAATAAAGTTATATATATATGCCCATCTACACATGAAAAAATAACAGTTATTAAAACACGCCAACAACTGCATCATTATCACACAATTATTACAATGTTAAACAAATTATTTTATTAAATCAATTGTCATTCCCAAACAATACAAATAAATCTTAACAAAAGGTGTTTGCTCACACTTCTATATATATGAACTCAAATCCCTCTATAATTCAATTTGACGAAACCACAACCTGTTTTGTACAGAAAGTTAAGTTTGACGAAATCTTTTAGACAGATAAATACAAATTACAGTTTGGCATGCGCAGAATTACCTGACAAAGATTACGTCATCTAAACCAGCAGCCATCTTGTTTAATGACGACATTTGACCTAATTTAGAACACGTATGACCTTTTTTATTGTTTACATTTGTAAATAAATGTTGTTTCTATCAATAAAGCATCTCTATTCATTCTACGAATAAAATAGTCTCAAATATGGAAGATGAAAGCCTCTTAGGTGCGCAGAATTACCCGACAGCACTGTACTTACCTATTGCCTATGGGCTGCCTCGTTCTTAGTCGAAGGTCCATTTCATCGTCAAAGCCGTTTGTTCTATGAAACCCATTTGGTGAACAGCACAGTTTGAGTCGCGTTCGTTTTATGACAAAACGCACGTTTTTAACAAAATAATCGTTGACACCCTATCAATTGGACCAATTATTCTATCAATGTACCCCAAAAATTAAAGTGATCCCCATTTATTTGAATGGGATAATTACAAAAGAGTTCCGAAACGAATCACGTGAACAATGTTTTCATTTTTCAAGACTGTCGGCTGCGTAAATTGAAATATTTATTTGTGCAAATAGGAGTTAAATGATTTATAGCAACAATGTGTTTGTTTCTTATGTATACATGTAGGTATATCAAAAGGTTTTATTTAATTTTAAGACGTTTTCGACTATGTTTCATCAAATAACGAATACTGTAACAAGAGTTAATATTTGCATGGGACAAGCATCACTGTACATAATGTAATCATACCTTAAATTTGATCTTAACATTTTCAAATTTCAGTTAAGACAATTGAAATAAAGGTATTTAGTTGCACATAAAAAGTTGCATCATACCTTATATTTGATCTTAACATTTTCGAATTTCGGTTAAGACAAATGATATAAGGTAAATCTATGTAGTTGCACATAAAAGCTGCAATATACGACGGTACAAGTAAAATAGAAATTGTGTCACTAACTTTATGTATGTATTTATTCATTGTGTTAATATACATTTATCTTATTATTGTACATAACATGATGCATGTCATGAACATAATTGTACTATTTCACTTTCCTTATAAATCATTGTAATGTATTTATGATATTTATATGTAATTGTAAATCACTGAAAAGTGGAAATAAAGAGTATATATACACAAGGTTTTATTTAATTTTAAGACGTTTTTGACCATGTTTCATCAAATAACGAATTTTTCGAAAACAGCTCTCGCACGCACCTGCGATAAATTAATTATTCAAAATGGCCACCGAAGCTGATCAAACGCGGAAGTAAATAAACTTTAAGCAATGTATGCTAATCAGTAGGTGTCACAATGACTACTTTATGACAAAACATTTGAAAAATATTACATTTATACGTAAATGATTTGAAAAATATTACATTTATACGTAAATGATAGTTTTTGGGCGAATTTTGAACAATTTAACTTGCATTCTATGTGTTAAGCTTAAACAGTTGGTAATGAAGAGGATAATTCCATAACTAAAAGGTCGACATGTCAGTGTAAATAAAAGACCATTTAGTTATGATATCCAGAACTACCTCGTTCTATGATACCAATACCATAACCTCTAGTCTAACTGTATTACTGAGAAGACCACTGTTGTGCCATAAAGGGAGGTAATTGGATATTTATGCACAAAATAAACCTTGTATGTTGTCATTAGAGTAGAATGGCATATATATGTCCAACAAATCACCCTTAGTGGTGAGCTAGCTTTTCACTGACAGGATTTGTTGGTGTCTGTCCATCCAGCATGTTACAGTAGCAAACAATAGGCTGTATAGCGGGAGTTTACATAAAATTAATTTTTCAACGTTTAAACATGAAAAACGTATAAAACAATTATTGCACATTATCTAAACATCTTTGTTTTTAAACTTTAGCAAGAATTATCCTAAAATATGCTTATATTTGAAATATTGCATTTTATTCTACACTGCCGTTCCGTAGCTCGATACCTATGACAAGAAAATGTACGCATTTTTCAAGTTAAACATATTATTTAGGCAAACATATTGTCAGCGAGGTCGTCAAATAGTGTTGTCATTGTGTTCAAGTTATAATAAAGACTTTTTACAAATTCTTATCATTTGGCTAAAATAATCGTGATTTTTGTACCTGGTTGCTCTATACGCTATATGCAGCCTCCACCCTGACGTATATTCGGAATATCTCGTATATTGTCGCTCAATTAATTCTGTAATCCCGGAAAACAGATTTTACCCTGTAATGTCGATATGGTGAATGAGTGCCTCGCGTTCGACTAACTCTGTGTCCGACTGACTGGGACCTAGATTACCAACAACCAGTCCATGACTGGTTCAGTAGCGAAAAGAGCGCTATGAGCGGAAAGAGCCCACAATCACCACACAGCTTATGTACCTGCTAATTTATTCATCGTAATTGGCACAGGGTTTGCAATGTTTTTCCCGGGCTGGGCAATATACTCCCTAAAATTGGCTAAGCGGACAATACTGGGCAATACGAAATAGTTTAAATTTCAACTTTCATCAAAAACATAAAATTATATTTCGTTCATAGCACAAACAATACATGGTAAACATAACACAGTTAGTAGAATTAATACAGCAGGACTTTGTGACAATCATATCATTTTACCATTATAGTTTGAATGATTGTGTATCTGCATCCGGTATTAAAAAAACAACTTGGCACAATTTTGGATTCCAAGTTTGTTCCAGAGATTTAAATTATATCAATTGGTCATGTTTTTAAAATGCAATATTGAATTATTTGGCTTCATGAGCAGAGACAAAGTGCAAAAAGATTTTGTTAAATACATGTGAATGAGAACTTTGATAAAACTGTACACTTTCGTCATTGATTATGTGTTATCGACTAGTTATACAGGTAAATCATGAGATACAATTATAATCCCTTGCTTGAGGTACAAATGTTACAGGTAGCCTAAATAAATTGATAATTCTAACATGTATGATCATCACTGATGCAACTGTAGGTGACAAACAGATTTGAATAGAAGGTGTTAAAATGTTAACAAAAGAGTCATTAAACAATGGTAATTACATGTCATATAAACCTTCAAGTATCAACATATTGCCCAGTATTACTAAGTACTGTAAAAACATTTATTTTCGCGAGGCTAAATTTTTGCGAATTTCTAATAAGAAGTAGTTCGCGAGGGTTAATGTTTGCGAATTTCAAATTTCAGAAAGAAATAAAATTTTACTTTCGCGGAAATATCCCTGGTACATTATTTAGTTTCCACAGCGTGATAATCACTCCGATAATTACGACTACTGTTGTATACTATAACAGTCAAGCGCATTGATTTTTAATTGGCCGAGTGGCTTAACTTGTTGGTTTTTATTAGTACTCCATTAAGCCAAACAAGACATACCTATTGTGTAATGAGAAAACTGTGAAAGTATATTGTATTCTGTCCATTGTTTCCGAGATGATCGGAACAAGCAATAGCCGAAGGTGTTAAACATTGTACCTATAGACAGTGTTTTTATACTGGTACACATTCATTGCAATTGAACTTGACAGAAATATTTTATGGTCACATTTTCTGTTGTATCGTTTTTTTTTTGTTAATATTAATCAAATGAAGTTAATTTATCAGACAAAAGTCAGCGTAGTGTTTTATCAATTCCGAGTAGATAGTAATGGTGTCACTCAATATTGAAGTTTAACATATTAGAAGCTGTTATTACAGTAATAATTTCACGAGCATCAATTTTCGCGAATTTATCGAACTCGCGAATATAGCGAAAATTAAACCCTCGCGAAATATTGTGATTTTACAGTATTGGCAATATCTCGTGTTGTTCTGCTGGTTATGTCATTTGTCAACAGACACCAGTAGTCAAACCAATTTGAAGCGTACTTAATTTATACATAATGCACCAGTCAATTGAAACCATGCAGGGAATTTTACTTCTGTTTTTTCAAACCCTTGCCGCCTAGGGCTCAACAGATGGTAAACCCCCGCATATTGCCCCTGTCGTGCGGAGCATGAACGATTGCGCTGAACATTCAATTTTAAACCAGTGAAATTCTACATTAAATTTGCACTTTTAAAAACATTGAATGAGCTGATAGTCAATATGCCGGGCTATACTCCTGTAAAAACAATGAATACGCTGTTGATTGGTTCACTGTTGCCAGTGAGGTTTCTTATAGGTTTTACATGATTGTAATTGTATGATATTTATTGTAGATCTGTATCAAGTAATGGCCACCAGCGTTGGAAGGAAGAACTTGAACAAAAACGCTATCAGTGCATTTGAGGAATATGGTGTACAGAAACGACTTGCTCCGAAAGTAGAAATTATTGGAGAAAGTGGTCCTCCACATAAACCTGTGTGAGTAGCCATGGTGACACTACATCAACTCTCCACCCATGCCTCAGGGGTTCCACTAGCTTCTGAATCATTTTGATACTTTTGACTAAATTTTACCATTTTGTAGGCAAAAATCCATGCTTTTAAGAGTAAATGACCCTTCAAACCAAAATCATGAGGGTCAAAATTTGGCTTTTGGGAAATTTCAAGGGTCAAAACCCCTTCTCCTGAGTCAAATGGAACCTCTGGGCCTGTCTGCTCCTTTATACATTGTTTCTTTGATTTAAGATTTGCCCATTATTTAGTAATTCCCAAACTTTTAACTCAAGATTTGTAACTCCCAAACTTTGAACTCAAGATTTGTAATTCCCATCATAACATCACTATTATAGCTATTACAATGACAGTGACTCATATGAATAAAACATAGTAGTTAAATAAATTAAATACATATGTTTAATGACACTGAAATAAGAAAATTGTCTTCGCATGCAATCAGCATTCGTACAAATTCAATACTTTTCTCAGCTTTATTATTGTATCAATATGATATTATCAGAAAAATGTGGTGCCTCAGTACCTGAGCTGTTCTATATATGAGCCAGTCTCCAGGAAAACCTGCTATTTTGACAAAAAATATTGATTTTGAGATTTTCCATTGTCTTAAAGGATAATGTTAATGAAGCAAAATGCAAAAGAAATTTTGTAAATATCTTGAGTTTAAATGAAGTTACAGGACTGGTGTTTTTGAGTCCCTATTTGGCGCATTTTTGGGTGACGTCGCAAACGTCATTGAAACATTATTCGGCGTTACAATTTTTGACATAAATTGTTCAAAATGATGTCATGATTTAGAATTATGTTTTAATTTTTAAAATATACATTAAAATCAAAAGTGTTTACATTCAGAGTAAGGCTTATAATGACTGTTTTAAACAACTGGGTCCTCATTTTTCTCAATTGGAATACTTTTAAGGCACTGGTCACCATAGCAATGAAGTATGTGATTTCGATATAATTCATGAGAAATTTTAAAGCTAAGATAAAGTACTATATGGGTAATTACTTCAAGTAGAATCAATGGATATGTATTTTTTCTTACTTTAAAGCTTTTTATAAACCTTGTTACATAATGTCAAAATAGCAGGTTTTCCTGGAGACTGGCTCATATCTTCATAAGCGGTTGAACAGTTTTATATACAATGTACATGTATAAGCTGTTCTTTATTTAAGCTGTTATATATATAATGGGCTTTGTCCCATTGAAAATAAATGATTTAATATAATATTTATTATTTACCGATAATAAATGCTTGGTAAAACTGACATCATAAGCACAATATGTTTTTCAGGTTTGAAGCTGTTGCCAAACTTGGTGAGAAAGATATATGTAATCAACAAGGCCATTCTAAACACGAGGCTAGAATACGTGCTGCCGAGAGAGCGTTACAGATGCTGAGTCTACAGGTATGTCAATGTTTTCAAGTCATATCTAGCGATACAGGCGTATGCTCGTGCGTAACATTAATTTGAAAAGTAAAAAATACAAAAATGGCCAAAATAACATTTTAAGTCCCTAATTTCCACGATCAAAAAGGACACACAACCATAACCATCAATTTCAAGGGTTACCATTTAACTTGTGTTAAACATCACCTCCTGCAAACACTACATGTCTGCAAAGACTACCCAATTCATCCCCATCACACTATTTTCACTCGGGACTTTTTTCACTATACATACAAGGGGCCTATATTTGGCTGCTTCACAATTAGAATTGGTGTCTTGGTTTTTGTAAAATTGACTTCCCATCAAAGCACTTAACAAATCAAACCTATATTACAATGATATATAGAGGATCTTGCATGAGTGCTCATTACATACGAGTTTTATTAAACAAGTGGACAAAATGATATGACACAAGGCTTTGCCGAGTGTCATATTGTTTTTGTCGACGAGTTTAATAAAACTGGTATGTAATGAGCACGAATGTAAGATTCTATTTATCACATAACCTTAGAAAACGCTCCTTATTGTTCAAAAGGATGATGTACGCTTCATATGTTTAAGCCAAAATTCAGCGGTACAATGAGCGCGACGTCATGGCGACGTTGATATTACCCTGACGTCATTGGCAGTTCAATGAATGGATTGGCTAACGTCACGCCAAGCTAATTTAAATATTTATTGCACAGTCTGGGAGTGCCAAACGATATTTACGGCACGGCTTTACGGCACTCCTGGACCGCAGGTTATGTGATAAACCCTTGTACCAAATGACTGCATGATGCATACAGTGTGTGTTTTGTGGTGTCTGTGCTTGTCACTCTCGCTTTCAGCCTCACCACTTGATAGCAGTTCGCTGCGAAAAGGAAGCCCAGTGCGTAAGCCTTCCCTACCAGTTATAGCCTCACATGCAGTAAGACCTTTGTGACCCAGAAATTGGATCCTCCTAGAGGTGGTAGACGGACAACTGGGCACCTTGCGGCCCCAGGCTGTATCACAGGGTCTCGGAGTAAACTAGGCCCCTAGCTAGTAGATACACAGCATGCTAGGCCCACTGGTGAGTGGACACGCCCTGATGCCTGTAAACCTCGTTCCCAGCTATGGGTTAAATAGCTCCACTGCCTTGTGGATAGCTTGGGAAAGCTAAAGGCTATGGGAGAAAACCCAAAATGAAAATCTGGGTAGATGGAACCTGTGAGCAGGGTAAATGCGATCGTCTATGGGAAGGACAACTCAGACAGAAAACCCAGTCCACCAGAATGGAGGTTTGGCGTAGGGCTAACTACCCCACCCTGTAAAAAACAACCCAGTTACAGAAACTACAACAAGAATGTTGGCGGGTGATAGACAGCGATATTAAGAAAGTCGAAGTATTCCACTACATTTGTCTCAGAAAAATAAATCAAATCTTTTGGCCAAATAAGATCAGCTACAAAGACATATATACAAAAAGCAAAAGCAGAAACATTGGAACTGAAATCAAACAAAGACGAATGAGATGGTTAGGACACACAATGAGAATGGCAACAAACAGAATTCCCAAAACTGCACTACACTGGACACCACCTGGAAAAAGAAAAAGAGGCAGACCTAGAACAACATGGCGAAGAGCAGTAACGGCAGAACTGGCGGACATGGGATATTCCTGGGGCCAGGCCCAATACATAGCAAAGGACCGCTGAAGATGGAGAGAGCTTGTTGTAGCCTTATGTCCCATTGGAGATGAAGAGGATAAGTAAGTAGCCCGGGCGAAAATGTACCAGGAATTACCCTGGAATACCATGGTAAATGAAAGCCTGGAGTATTCGGACTCTTTGTCCAGCCTTTTCCAGGGTAAAATGAGGAAAAACATGGAAGAAATATTTCCATGTTAGTCCAGCTTGACTGTGAAACTACCATGGTAAAACCTGGAACTTTTACCAGCATAGCATGGAAAACCCTGGACAATTGTCCAGCATAGCCTGGAAACTCTGTAACATTATCCAGATTAGCCTGGAAAGCCATAGACAATTTACCAGCATAGCCTGAAAAACCCTGGAAAATTATCCAGCATAGCCTGGTAAACCCCGGAAAATTATCCAGCATAGCCTGGAAAACACTGGACAATTGTCCAGCATTGTAACTATTCAAGATACTTTTTGATTTAATGTCAGTTGATAAAAACTTTCTATATGTACAGCTGCATAAAGTAAGAGAAACACTTAAGTTTCTTTTTTACAATAGCAATTTAAGTTTATAGCTATGTTTTATTCTTCTATAGCTTTGGAAAAGATAAATTATTAACTTATTTGCATGTATTTTAAGTGTGTTAAACGCAATTTAATGGTATAATTTTTAAATTACAACCCTTTAATAATAATAAAATATCATTAGATATATATTGTCCATCAAAATTTGCTTTATTAAGTTTGGCTGAGAAATTGTTAACATACTGCATGTATGTAGTCACTACAGACAAGCAGTGATCATAAATTTGGTCTATACTCCTCAAACTGTGTGTGGAGGTTGGTGGTGACCAGTAAATGACCCTATTGATTTGGACCATGGTCTATCATGGTGGACTGAATTTAGGTGCTGCGTTGATCATTGTTGACCCTGGTCTTTACAACTGTCAACCATGGTCAACTATGGTGTCATGATTAAATACAGCTGTTGACCAATCCATGGTCAGACTGGTAACTCTACCTCTACAATGGTGAACCATGGTCGACTATGCTCTCACCTTGATTTTTTCATGGTATTTGATGGCTGACCACGATAAAACATAGTTGACTATCAAAAATCATGGTGACCATGGCCATCCTTTTGCCTGGGATTGGTCGGATTTCAACGAAACTTTGCATGACTTGTCAGAACCAAGTCTTGTTGTAAATGTCATCCACAAACTTTGATCAGATAAATTTTAAGGAGTTATGGCCCTTTGTTTTTTAGACATATAAATTTTGTCCGCTCTTGCAAACTTGTGTCAATTAAGTTTAACCCAACATTTTGGAGTTCAGGAACAATTGGAGAATTTACAGGGACTAATATGGAATGTTATACACATTGCCTCTGACTTAAATTTCATCCATTCTTTTAACTTTAGCAGATTAGAGACTGCTAAAAATAGATGCTTTTTCAAATGTGAATAAATTGTTAATAAATAATTGCTATAAAATCTGCTAAAAAACCTTGCAAGGAACAAAGCACTGCTATAGTAATGGTAGGATAGTAATTACTTGATGTACACACACATGCACACAATGATTACATCAGAGTTAACACACGTCACACATTCTTAAAACTGTATCAGTTTTTGTTGTATCTGGTGAAGCACAAATGATCTATTTTTGTCTATTTCTTTCCTCGTTTTTATTTGTGTTGGAAAATGACTTATTCCCTAGGGAGTGTGATATAGTGTGATCACCTTTTTTCACCAAATCGTGATTTTTAGCTCGACCTTTTGAAGAAAAAAGTCGCTATTGACATAATTGTCTTGACGGGGTTGTGTGCTTTGGTTAAGTTTTTTGTCAGTCATTTGCTCAAAGACTGTCAAAGGTATCCACTGGAAACTTATCTTATTTTATAAGAGCTATTGCATTATCTGACTTAGCTTTTTTACACAAAAATGTCAATTCCTCAAAGACCATCAAAGGTATCCACTTGAAACTCAACATAGTTAAGGGGAGTCCATACAGTTACCCTGTGACATATAATGAGTTATCTGCCCTTGTTTTACATTCTTGTTCTTGTATATTTGTGTACTGGTACTTAAATGGAGTTTAGAATTATTATAAAACATGATTGTGCTAACTGCTTGTTGATTACACAAATAAACCACAGTTTTAACAAATTCTTAGAATTTCTTTTGAAAATTCGGAAAAAATGCTCTTTCCTGAACAGTCACTACCAAGCGATTGTTTTATTAAAAATTAAAAAGAGATATTGACCTGGTCCTATTAATCTTCATGCATGACTATATGACAAGGTTCTCACATTGAATATATCAATTTCCTTCTTCATGCGTGATTATATGACAAGGTTCCCGCATTGAATATATCAATTTCCTTCTTCAAGCATGATTATATGACAAGGTTCTTGCATTGAAAATATCAATTTCCTTGAGCAAATCATGCAATATCGGTCCTTTAGATTAGTGTCTGTATTATACTCTCCACTTTTGAAAACATACAACAGGGTTTATAAATATAGGCAATATATCAGTTGTTGAATTACCGTATGCTAAGGTCGAGGATCAGGTTAAAATCTTCGTAGTATAATTATATACTTTCGTGAGTTCAAAAATAATTGGGTAGAGGTTTTGGAATGAAGGCCATGTTTTGTCTGGGAATAAGTTAAAGTAGGTGTGGTCTTGTCTATTATTAAACATGTATGTAGGTTCCAGTAAAAACTTGCTAATTGGATGGGATAATTTGGTGGGCAGTTTGATGGGGATGACCTTAACCAAAATTTAATTGTGTTATGCAAATTGCCAACAGTATTTCATAGAAGTTAACATGACTGATTACATGTACCGGTATATCAGTAAGCCAGAATGTGTACTGTATAACATGACTGTTTACATGTATATCAGTAAGCCAGGATGTGTGCTGTATAACATGACTGTTTACATGTATACCAGTAAGCCAGGATGTATGCTGTATAACGTGACTGTTTACATGTATATCAGTTAGCCAGGATGTGTGCTGTATAACATGACTGTTTACATGTATATCAGTAAGCCAGGATGTGTGCTGTATAACGTGACTGTTTACATGTATATCAGTAAGCCAGAATGTGTGCAGTATAACATGACTGTTTACATGTATATCAGTAAGCCAGGATGTGTGCTGTATAACGTGACTGTTTACATGTATATCAGTAAGCCAGGATGTGTGCTGTATAACATGACTGTTTACATGTATATCAGTTAGCCAGGATGTGTGCTGTAAAACCTGAGGATGTGTGCTGTATAACATGACTGTTTACATGTACCGGTATATCAGTAAGCCAGGATGTGTGCTGTATAACGTGACTGTTTACATGTATATCA
The DNA here is from genome assembly GCA_947247005.1 of Spisula solida. NCBI lineage: Eukaryota > Metazoa > Mollusca > Bivalvia > Venerida > Mactridae > Spisula > Spisula solida. The sequence continues at coordinate 38,807,834 of OX365958.1, read as the reverse complement.
GTTAGCCAGGATGTGTGCTGTATAACGTGACTGTTTACATGTGTATCAGTTAGCCGGGATGTGTGCTGTATAACGTGACTGTTAACATGTATATCAGTAAGCCAGGATGTGTGCTGTATACTTAAGGGGATTGATTAGTGGTGTTATGGGCCTTGCTAATTTTTATTGGCTATATGTAGGCCTCCAGCTTATACACCATAACCAAAAATACATAGAAGGTAATTGTTGATTTTGGTGTAAGATCAAATTCATCTTTTTAAAATTTTAATTTTCTGTGATCACCAGTGAAGTAAAATTTGATCTTGCACCAAAAAAAAAAAGTTTATTATTTATGCTTCAATTTCTCTTAAAATGGTACAGTTAATGGCTTAATTGAAAAATCACATTGAAATTTGAACAACATGGCATGACAATTACTAGTATAAGGTCATGATGATGTAATGCTGATTTTAAAGCCCAGCGCTGTTGACGATACGTTTCTTTTTTTGTGCTTATAAGTCTCTATAATCCATTGATAGGTTATAATAGAATACTATAATTACATTTTCAAAAACAAAGACAACCTGTACAAAAAAAGGATTTACAAGTACAAACGTACAATGAATACTTCAGTCAACAGCGTTGATACGAAAAATACATAAGTCAGCATCAAGTTATACAAAAAGATTATGAAAAAATGGACAGAGAATAGGTAGCAGTCAACTGAAACAGCTTAGTGAAGAAAATAGAAATAACACAGACCACTGTCATTTGGCACAACGCCCAACACATAGCAGCATGAAAAAAATGAAACTGTAAACTGCCGAAAGTCAAAGTTTCAGCTGTCAAAAAGCTGAATGTCTAAGTTTCAGCAGTCAAAAAGCTGAAAGTACAAGTGGCAGCTGTCAAAAAGCTGAAAGTCCAAGTTTCAGCTGTCAAAAAGCTGAATGTCCAAGTTTCAGCAGTCAAAAAGCTGAAAGTACAAGTTTCAGGTGTAAAAAAGCTGAAAGTCCGTCAAAAAGCTGAAAGTCCAAGTTTCAGCTGTCAAAAAGCTGAAAGTCCAAGTTTCAGCAGTCAAAAAGCTGAAAGTACAAGTGGCAGCTGTCAAAAAGCTGACAGTCCAAGTTTCAGCTGTCAAAAAGCTGAAAGTCCAAGTTTCAGCTGTCAAAAAGCTGAATGTCCAAGTGGCAGCTGTCAAAAAGCTGAAAGTCCAAGTTTCAGCTATCAAAAAGCTGAAAATCCAAGTTTCAGCAGTCAAAATGCTGAAAGTCCAAGTTTCAGCAGTCAAAAAGCTGAAAGTCCAAGTTTCAGCTGTCAAAAAGCTGAATGAAATTCCAAGTCAACCTTGTTATGATAGACACTGTTTTCATTCTATGTCCACATTTCTTACATACAATCTGTTTACAGGATCACAATGGTAGTAGATACGGAGAGAGTCCAAGTCCTGTGGTTGTGGACAGTACTAATGAGGAGTTATCTAACCCTGTACCATACAAAGATCCGGTCTCAGCATTGATGGAGTACTCACAGTATGCTAAACAGGAAGTCACGTTTGATCTAACTTCACAGGAAGGTCCACCACATATGCCAATGTAAGTTATCTGATACCATGGTGATTACGATTGCAGCGTGTATTGTTTGTATAATGATTTATTTATTTGATCAAGTTGGTCTCATTGGCAGTTTATAGTGTTAGATCACTGTATTGTCAATCTGATTAAAATCATATCCTCAAACCCGCTACGCATGAGGTAAGGAAGATCAAGTACTTTTAATAAGTCAGATTGCTGTATTGTTGAAATAAATGTGAAATTGTTGAACTGAAAGTGCGATTCACAGTTTGAACTTAAATCCAGTCAATGAACGGAAGAAACATTTACAATTAGCATGGGCCTGATTGTCTATGGATCTATCAGACTGGTGTGTAGGACTAAGAACAATGAACTTAGTGACTGAAAAATATTTTTGTTCAATATCAATCATTTCAGATGTGAAGAGAATATAGCCAAGGACCTCTCAATCAGTTGTCAAGAGAGTTATCCCCCTTGACCACTGTGCTGTCCTACATAATGACTCACTTTCCTGGAAAGTATTGCATGTTATGACCACAATTTGTGTTTCTAACTTTCACTCGTTAAATGTGAATCATGTTTCTATTGTAGTTTCACTATGGTTGTAAAGCTTGGAGAAAGAAAGTTTAAGTCAGTATCTGGATCAAGCAGTAAAGAAGCGAAGAAACGATCGGCGTGTATAGCATTAAATGCGTTAAAATGTGAAGGATCTCTCAATGCATTGTTCCCAGACACAAAGGTAACACAATCATCTAGAGGCAAGGGTACTATTTTATCAAAACATAGAAATCATAAATTAACGTCAAAATTTAAATTAAAACAACAGTTACTACAAATTATGGTGAAGCAATCTGCAAATATTTACTAGCAATGAACCCTACCTATCCCTAATTTGCAGTTGTAAAAGCAAAACAAGGAATTCAAATTTGAGTGAAAGTTTAAATAATATTTCCATACTTAACTAAGATTGAGGGTTGTTGGATTATATATCTGTAATAATTGATTAGAAACCATTCAGGCCTCCATAAATATGCCGGTCCACTCCTCGTAAGATTTTGGAGTTTCTTCTTTGTCTGTATTGCAGGACAAGTGCTTTTAAAGTTGCTATCAGGTCCAGCTTCTCTAAATCATTTTATCCAAAATAAATGCACAAACTATAAGAAAAGTTTCTAATTTGACGATTGCCAGTCAATATAATTTTAATTTCCTCCGTTTAACTCCTGATTCCTGCGGATTTAAAACCAACGTCCCGGTTACGATTTCATATTGGCCGAGATTGTCGTTAAGCTTCTTCCACTTGAGAACTGGCACCATAACTCAAAAACCAAACACAATTGTGAAGTTTTTATGCTTTAAAATTATAAATAATAGTATTTTGGGTTTATTATGTGAGTTTCAGTACAATTGGAATGATAAAACATAGATATATCATTTTTATCACATAACCTGCGGTAACCTGTGCCGTAAAGCCGTGCCGTAAATATCATTCGGCACTCCCAGACTGTGCAATAAATATTTAAATTACCTTGACGTGACGTTAGCCAATCCATGCATTGATCCGTCAATGACGTCAGGATAAAATCAACGTCGCCAAGACGTCGCGCTCATTGTACCGCTGAATTTTGGCTGAAACAAATGCAGCGTACATCATCCTTTTGAACAATAATGTGCATTTTTTAAGGTTATGTGATAAAAAGAATCTTACATTCGTGCTCATTACATACGAGTTTTATTAAAACTCGTCGACAAAAACAATATGACACTCGGCAAAGCCTCGTGTCATATCATTTTGTCCACTCGTTTAATAAAACTCGTATATAATGAGCACTCATGCAAGATCCTCTATATAATTTTAAAGCATAAAACTTCATATTTGTGTTTGGTTTTTTAGTTATGGGGCCAGTTCTTAACAATAGCGCCAGTTCTTTAGAACTTGCGCCAGTTCTTAAGTGTAAGATACTGGAAATCTCCGGATCGGTTTAGTGCACAATTTAAATATTTTATGACCCCCGGGCCAACGGCCAAATATTAATGCATTTTAATGAATGCAAATATAGTTTTTGGCCTACTTTATGGTGATATTTAACCCTAATGCACCTTTAAAGATATTTGTCGAGCCTGACATAAATATAGGTTTAACAAAGAGGGACCACAGGAACATGTGCAAAGCTATACACCCTACAGTCTATTTATATAGCAGCAAACTGAATAATTACAAGACTATACTATCCTTACTTGCTATTATAGTATGTAACCACATGTCTCAATAGCCAAGTGCCAGAGAGAATTCACTTCTAGCGCATATCGTCGGCTTAGGATTATTTTGAGCTATCTACAAAAAATCATTTTTTGAGATAATTACACCCCTGGATTCCTAATATGTTGAGCTATCTAATGCGCCCATTGTTTTCAAAATGGAAGCATCCATTACGAAGTTTGCGCGTCACATCTTGCGCTAACTCAACATTTCACACACAAAAGTAAGGGTTATTTTGAGCTATGTACGTGAGATAGCGCACTATAATCCTAACAGAATCAACAAATTCTTAAAATGACGTCATTCCTTGTAGATAGCTCAAAATAGACACGAAAATGATCAACAATAAAGGAAACAGTTTCGCTTAAAACGTTCTTATTTCAAGTGCTATCTCCTGATAGCTCAGTATAATACTAAAGAAAATCAAAATATTGTTACACTTTATGAGCTATCTCTAAAATACTTTATCAATTTGAGAGTGAAGTGTTGGTCATGGGGTATTAAAATTGCAAATCAACCAATGTTGAGTGAGATTATGATATCTGAATCTTTGAAGCGCTTTTTCTCGAAAACTGAAATTGTGTAGTTAGCGCAAGATAATACTAAGGCGACGATATGGTTGGGTGTTACCTTGGTTGTGGCCATTTGAAGACAAAATGATATTGGGGTTTCTAGTGCTTGACAATCAACATTAAATACGGGATTCAGGCTTCTCTTATCTCATACCTTTGTGGTGATGGATACCATCAGGAATGAGGTGTCGAGAGTAAATAGGAGAAGTTGTAAAACTTATCTCACAATCAACCCAAAATAACTCAATATAAACTCAACTAAGTAGAGTATTATAATGTTAAGATATTTTTATCTTGACAGTGTACTGGAATGCCTGCTGGAAAACTGAAATCCAAAAGTAGTCTTGGGGTACCTGGCAAGAATCCTGTCAGTGTTTTAAATGAGTATGCACAGAAGAAAAGTCTGAGATTAACGTTTGATTCAAGCCAGTCAGGACCTCCACATAAACCACAGTAAGTTATGTTTGTTATTACATCGCTATAAAATTATCAGCATATAATGTGTTACACATTGTAAAGATGTACAATTATATACACAGTGTAACTTATTGTCTATAATTACAGATTTACAGTGTGGGCGATGCTGGGTGAAGAGATGTTTCCTACAGTAACAGCATCCAACAAGAAGGAGGGTAATGCACAGGCTGCACAGCTGGCACTAGATAAGTTAGAGGAACAAGGAATCTATGTGTGTAATACTCAATCAACAACCCAGGTAGGTCAACAAGGCCATATATTGATAATTACAATCCTGTGTTAAAAGATCACAAGCAAACAAAGACCTATATTACAAAACTTTTCTGAAAAGGCCACCAATTTGATCTCCTAGCAAATCATTTTCAATTGCATTCAACCTTTGAAGAGAGACCACCTATCAGCAAAGGCCACTATGCTGTTTCTATGAACGGTCCTTACTGACTTGTTTTATTGTAAAAAAGTGTTATATTTTGTTTTCTCTTTAGTTAGTGAGTTAGTTTGCTGATTAATCAGTATTTCTCCAGTGAACTTCAAAACCTACACTTTATGAATCATTTACTTGCAACTTCATGACGAGTACCAGTGTATGATTCATTGACAATGCGCTAGTTGTAAATCAAGTACCTTTTATCCATTTTAAATGTAAATTGAAATCACATGGTCTAATGTCGTAATGGATGACCTAGATAGCCTTTGCCAAACAATTTCGCTAAATCAATATGGGGGAGTGATTTGTGCCCTGGCCCCGATCTCCCGAAACATCTCAATCTGAGCTAAATTCTCATCTCAAATATTGCCATGTGTCTTGTAGAAAATGTCCATGTGAGACAGAACTCAAAATTTGCACCAAAAACTGGAAACATTATTCTTAGCACATTACAGTAAAATTAAACAACTTGAACATCAAATATTTTCTCAAATTCTGACTTTGATTTGAGCAAAATCTCAATTTGAGATCAGATTTCTACTTGAGATGCTTTGGGAGATCAGGGCCTGGTGTAGTGGCAATTGTAACCAACATGAGATTGCATGGTGATCTATTTGGATCATTCTATATAAATGATCTGTCATTTGTTGTCATCTTTTTCTTCAAACAACATCTCTTAACCTGCCTGATGAAATTTGATCAAGCTTCACAAAATATACTTTCAAAACATGAACACATACACTCATTCTTAAATCTGTGTAATAAGCTTGTTACCCGAGATCGTGAAAGAAAGGTCATAAGTTTAATTAATTTAAAAGTGATTAACTGTACTGTCATTGTTTAAATTATAGTGGACCCCTCGACTGCGAATTCCTAAATTTGTGAAATAAGCCTGTTAACCCGAAATTAAATTTTTATAGTGAGTGATTTACAGTACTGTTATTGTTTTAATTTTCAGATATATTTACGACCGAATGGTAACCACCACCCCACTAGTCATCATGATAAGGTAGCACAGAGTGCATTACTTAAAGTCAATGAATTACTTCTACAAACACCGCAACAATTGGTGGGAAGGAAAGTTGTAGCAGCCATTGTCATGTTTAATGAAAATGAAAATTTATACCGAGTGGTCAGTGTAGGCTCAGGTAATCTTGTCTGTTAATGCTTGTTTATTTGGTTGTGTTCAACTGTTTTTTTATCTGACAGATTGGCCAATGACCTGTTTTACTTTGGTGGACAGAATGACGTTTCTTTGTTAATATTGTCACAATTAATACTATTTTGCTCTGTGAATATAGTCACATATATTGTTTTATGTTGGTTTGTGAATATGGTCACATGTTTGTTGTTTACAAATATATTATGAAATGTTTTTTTCTTTTCAGGAGTATTACCAATAATTTGTTTTTTCGCTTACTCTTGTAACCATGTATATGTTACTATGTACAAATCATTCTTCATAGAGGCTCACAGGGAAGGCTGGACTTGCCCAACTGTGTTGCCTATTTAAATAAAGTCGTTATTATTATTATATTATTAACTGCAAATTGTAGACAGATTTGGTTTGCAGGAGTTAATTTACTGCATTATTAGTATTGCACATGTTATAGTAAACAAATTACGAAGAATTTAAATTTGATTGTAAATTTACGATTGCTGAAGTGCTGTGTTAAAACATTACCCAAGTGTATTAGGGACATATGTACGTTCTCAATTATCAACACTTGTGTCACAGTTTTGAGCCAAATTTCATGAAACTTGATTAGAATGTTTATCTCTATGCAGTAACGACCATTTGATAGTCCCATTATCTAGGTCAAAATCAGTTGTGAAGGTTGGTCCAGGTTGATTTTCTAGGGCAAGGTCAAATGTCAATGCCAAGGTTAATTGTTATGACAAATTTCATGAAACTTGATTAGAATGTTTATCTCTATGCAGTAACGACCATTTGATAGTCCCATTATCTAGGTCAAAATCAGTTGTGAAGGTTGGTCCAGGTTGATTTTCTAGGGCAAGGTCAAATGTCAATGCCAAGGTTAATTGTTATGACGGTGTCAACATCTTTGTTTCTTGGCCAAACTGAAGAATGAGTGGTCTAATGCTTTCATACTTGGCAGTTCTAGTTGATGATGCCATACATGATGCATTCTTCTATTAGAGTTAACTTTTTATTACTCTGGAGGTCACTGTTTTTTGTCCCATTCTTTATGAAACATGGTCAGCGTGTTTGCATGTAATGAGTTTAAACTTGAGTCTGGTTATTCTGGGGCAAAATTCTTGAAGTCATAGTTTTGGGTAAAAATATTGTGAAATATAATAATAATATTCAATAATTGATTTCTATAAGATGCATATAACATGGCACATCAAGTCAGATAACAAAAATCTTAAAATATAAATGCAACATGTTCAATGAAACACAAAATTACAAATACAAAAATACTTTTTAAGAATTTGCATATTATTAAATCAGAACAGAAGGAAGCCATGTGAAATACACTCACACCAAGGATAACACAAAAAGAGGTGACCTCTTAACTTCAATTTTAAGTTTGATACTGGGTCAGTATATGATATGTTTGCATATATTTCAGGTAATCGATGTATTAAAGGCAGTTATATAACGGATGATGGGACAGTTGTACATGACTCGCATGCTGAAGTGTTGGCCAGAAGAGGATTTAAAAGGTCAGTTTGACCAGTCTGTCATCATTACACATAAACATGTACCAAAAATTATTTTATAATTATCGATTTTCAATACAATGGGAAGTTTTCGAATATTGTATATCATTTATCTAACAATCTGTACATTTTCCACCATGTAAACTAGAACCACACTTTAGTGTTTGCTGGACTTTTTTGACCAATCAGCAGGCTTGATTTTGGTTTTCTAATCCCTGAAGAATGTTCTATTTTTGCAAAACAAAAAATGCGTCTTCACCAAGAAGTGATTTGACGCCACTGCCCATGTGCAAGTAGACGGTGTATGGTTTAAACATGGAATATGATTGGGTGATATCAGTAAAAAGACAAATCCTATTAGGCATGTTTTATTGTGAAACGCTTTCTTCAAGGGTTTATTCACCATATCGACATTACAACTTAAAACCCGTTTTCCGGGATTACGGAATTAATTGAGCGACAATGTGCAAGATATTCCGAATGTACGTCAGGGGGGGAAACGGATATAGTGTATAGAGCAACTAGGTACAAAAATCGCGATTATTTAAGCCAAATGATAAGAATTTGTAAAAAGTCTTACTAGAAAACAATGACAACACAATTTTACGACCTCGCTGATAATATTTTGGCCTAAATGATATGTTTAACTTGAAAAATGCGTATTTTTTATCGACATCGGTATCGAGCCACGGAAGCGGCCGTGTATAATAAAATGCAATATTTCAAATATAAAGCATTTTTTAGGATAATTCTTGCTAAAGTTTAAAAACAAAGATGTTTAATGATAATGTGTAATAATTATTTTATATGTTTTTATGTTTAAATGTTGAAAAAAGAATAATTATATACACTCCCGCTATACCGCTTATTGCTCGCTAACCCCCTGACCGTGAAATTTCGGTTCCGGAAAAACGGGTTTTATTGAGTAATGTCGATATCGAGAATTATGAGAGTTCCTTTAGGTTAAAATCCTTGTTGAAATTGTTTTACAAACTCTAACCTCTACATATTTCTAATAAAAAGTTATTGGTCCGTCTTAAGTTGTATTAAAATCAATTTGTTTAACATATGGGTTTAATAATTTCTGTTCTCTTAAGATATTATTTTCTCAGAACTTTGGATTTATTGATCCCTATGACCCCTACTAGTGTTCACACAGGTGGCGATTACAGGTTTGCCCTCCATCTGTCAGTTCATTCGCTGAAATCTGGGTTCCGCCATAACTCAATAACTGAAATCGTTTCCAAGCTACGTTTATAAAACTTGGCATGTGTGTAGGGGCCAATAAGGAGATTAATATGCACATTTGAATATTTTGTGTTTCTGACAACAATTAGTGAAAATATGTCAAAAATCTTTATGGGTCATGGCTTCAAACCGGTAGGGGACTTTTGTATTGATTGCAATTCTTCAGTGACTTGTCTTGATTATGCTTTATAAACATGTCTTAAACATATTGTGTAGCTCTACTTACTGAATTATTGTACTCAAGGTCTTCAAAGTGATGAAATCTGGATTAAAAAACATTGACCTGAGATTATTTGTTTTGTTTTCATACAGATTTCTGTACTGGCTTTTATCCAATCCTTCATGTTTACCAATATTGGTGAAAGAATCGGATAGAAAGTTAAGATTTAAAGATGGAATCAGTTTTCATCTATATATATCTACAGCACCATGTGGGGATGGTGCTTTATTTACACATAGGTAAGTACTTGTTCTAGTTTGCTGTGTACATGGTTACACATAAAGTTGGGAAGGTATATTAATTTCGTGCTTGATGGAATGTCACAAAGTTCGTCCGGACTTGTTCTCCTTAACCTCTGGTTAGATTTCATTATCTACAGCAAGTGATCTTGAGAGAACTCTCTTGATATATTTGAATCGAGTATTGTGGGCTTATTGTATTTTATAAGGGCACCTCAAATATAACTTGCAAACCATTATACGTATCAACTTCAAACATATCCTCACAATATCAGTACACTATTTAATAGAAAGTTACATCACTCTATCTAGAATTATATTGGATGAATTATGCCCCTCTGTAACTAATTCAAAACTAATTTTAAAGGAAAAAAAGGTGAAAAATGAGGAAAATTTGAAAATAAAGCTGAAAGAGATGAAAAAATTTAAAACTTATTAAAGCTAGAATTGTTGCCCTTTGCTACAGATATGCATATTATCACTGGCAATAAGTACAGCTAGTTTCATTTGAATATCTGTTATACATGTACAGTGAAGTTCAGCTACTAATGTAAAAAGACCAGTCAAAAAGGTGGTAAGTAAAAGCAAATCGGTCTTATTAGCGGACCTTTTTTGTTTTAAATTTAATACTTTGGGACCTTAAACTGGCAAAAATCTGCATGATTTCAAAATAATCAAAGTGGTCTTATTAGCGGAACTTTAATTCTAGCTTTAATGAGTTTAAACTTTTTCCTCTTTTTCAGCTTCAAAAACTTCACATTGGCCATAGTTCAAAAAACGTTCAAGATATTCAAATGAAACATAATTAATTTAACCTCTGCAAGTTAAAAACTGTGTGTCAAGACCACCGGTTAATTGTTTATGGTTGATTCATGTCTAAGACTTGTATGAATACATGTATTTCACTATTTCAGTGATCAACGATCAGAGAACTGTGATTGTGTTGGTAGGGAACATAACCCAACATTTACAAACTCTAAAACACAAGGTCTCCTGCGGGCCAAGCAAGAGAATGGTAGGTTCATATCAGGCATTTGTCTGATTGCATTTAGGTTTTTGAATCCTGAATTTCAGGCTTTGAAACTGGTATATTTAAGGCTTGTGTCTGATTTCTGGGTTTTTTAATCCTGAATTTCGCATATTTGTTCATTTTAAAAAATAAGAGTTTCAATCTTTGAAACTAGTATACATCATGCCTTAGAATGATAAGAAATATAATAGAAAGTCGGACACTTAAACAGCCAAGTGCAGGAAACATACAAACATCATATACTATAATTATACAGCTTGTTAAGTCATCTCTTACAGTATACAGTAACACTATCTGTCAATATGACATTTTGTGCTCTAATCTGTTGATATAAAACTGAATGTTTAAATAGTATGTTTAAACTTTTTCAAACATAAATCAATCTGGTTGTGATAAAAGTTCCTAGTTCAAGTCTAGTTTCAGACACGTGTCCATTTAACTGACTGTACATTTTACCCCCAATCATTGAGTTGCAAGTCGACTGTTAACATGTGATGATAAAATCGGGGTCATTGTCATTGATGTTAAGGGTACTGTTTTATCAAAGCATTCACAGAAATCATAAACTTACGTTCAAATTTAAATTCTGTAGAAATCTTTAACAGCTACAGATTGTGATAAAGGGTTGTTCAATATCAATTATTATTTGATCAACTAACTCCTACAATCCATGTCCACAATGTGTAGGTTTTCAAGAATAATTAAAACTTTAAATTTGAGGTTAAGTTTATGATTTCCATTGATGCTTTGATAAACAGTACTAAGGAGTATTAAATAGCTGATTTTGGAATTGATTGAAATTGTCTGCTTGTATGAGATAGCAGGGAGCAACATGCTCGTGACTGTAGCTTGTGTCTCCAAAGGTATTTTCTTATGGTCATGATTTTAGCATGTTCATGTGATTTTGTTCACCATGGTTTAGTATATGCTGGAGTATTGGAAGAGTGATGGATATTGTCTTGGTGGGATTTAGCACAGGCCCTCAATGCGATTTCATGGTCTGGAAATTTTTTTTATTGGGATTTAGTACTAAACAACTATTTTCATGAATTTCTTATGTTTCTTGTATATTCTATTGACAGGTGAAGGCACTATACCTGTTGAACAAGATTTTGTTGTACAGACATACGATGGTATAAAACAAGGGGGACGACTCCGTATCATGTCGTGTAGTGATAAAATATGTCAGTGGAACGTTCTAGGTATCCAGGGTGCTTTGTTGTCAAATATCATAGAACCAGTCTATCTTCAGTCCATAACTTTAGGTAAGTTCTAGAACCAGTCTGTGACTTTAGGTAAATTCTAGAACTAGTCTGTGACTTAAAGTAAGTCCAAGAACCAGTCTGTGACTTTAGGTAAGTCCTAGAACCAGTCTGTGACTTGAGTTAAGTCCTAGAATCAGTCTTTGACTTGAGTAAGTCCTAGAACCAGTCTGTGACTTTAGGTAAGTCCTAGAACCAGTCTGTGACTTTAGGTAAGTCCCAGAACCAGTATGTGACTTAAACGAAGTCCTAGAACCAGTCTGTGACTTGAGTTAAGTCCAAGAACCAGTCTGTGACTTGAGGTAAGTCCTAGAACCAGTCTGTGACTTAAGGTAAGTCCTAGAACCAGTCTGTGACTTTAGGTTAAGTCATAGAACCAGTCTGTGACTTTAGGTAAGTCCCAGAACCAGTATGTGACTTAAACTAAGTCCTAGAACCAGTCTGTGACTTGAGGTAAGTCCTAAAATATGTCTGTGACTTGAGTTAAGTCCTAAAATCTGTCTGTGACTTGAGTAAAGTCCTAAAATCTGTCTGTGACTTGAGTTAAGTCCTAAGATCTGTCTGTGACTTGAGTTAAGTCCTAAAATCTGTCTGTGACTTGAGTTAAGTCTTAAATCTGTCTGTGACTTGAGTTAAGTCCTAAAATATGTCTGTGACTTGAGTTAAGTCCTAGAATGATTGCAAATGAAACACACTGCTTATTCTCATAATGACTGCAAAATGGTGAACAAATACAATTCTTAGTCAGTATTTCTGCTGATACATGTGTAATGATCAGGCCCTTGAGTTTTAGCTCAAATCAGAGTCATAATTTGAGATAAATTTGAAGTTCGAGCTCTTTAAATTTTACTGTAACAGACTACGAATAAGGTTTCTGTTTTATGCTGCACTATTCAATGAAATTACACATGTTGTGATGTATGTCTATAAATTATTTCAGGCAACCTGTATCATGCAGGTAATCTAGCTCGTGCTCTTTGCTGTCGTCTAGAAAATAGCAAACCTGGATTAAAGTTACCTGTAGGATATCATATCCAACATCCGGATCTTGGTCTTGCTTCCAATCAGGTAATCTATTCATTATGAATCACTGGACCTGTCTTATCATTGGTCAGTTGTTAGACTGAGTATTGAAACAGCCAATCAGGAGCTTGCATTTTAGACTGGGCTTCAAGTGCTTTTCAAAACCTGTAGAAATATTCATAACCACTTATATACACCACAGGAAGACAAAATAAACACATTGTATACTCTAATGTGAGGTTATATAATGTTAGAATGTGGGCAGGGAACATTTAGGAGTTTAATGATTAGCATTTAGGGGTTAGAATTTGGGAGGTTAAAAAACTTTTTACAGATGGCCTTCTACCTTCTGCTTCATTCAACAGGAGATGAACAATTTTACAACTGCTTTATGAGTATACAGGGTGATCAATTAATTCCACACATGGTTTTATCAAATAGCTATGTATGAATGGATGGGTTAAAAAAGTATTTTATGTTTCATTTGTTATTAATATAACATAATTTGCAATGGTGAGCTGGCACTTGGTATTTTGTCTTTGACTCATGCAGCCATGCTCTAGTAGCAATTAATATGATAAACAATCATATATAAAATTGTTACAACTGCTTTAATTTATATCTTTAACATCTTAATGTATTGCATTTTTGTTAAATGGAATTATTCTTAATAACTTATATTTATATAATTGAGTGATATATAATCAAGTGATTATATTTATATAATTGAGTGATATATTTATATAATTGAGTGATATATTTATATAATCGAGTGATTATATTTCATGTGATCGTTGAGATGTTACCATGACAACCAACATCTCATATCACCAACTATTGTGGTTTGTAGAATTATATGTAGTTACATCTTGTAAATTTTCCTCTAATATTTCAGGATTCATCACGAGCCGTGGAGAAAGCTCGTTCATTAAGCATCAACTGGTGTTTCGGAGACTCATCTCCCGAGATAACTGATGGCACAACTGGAAAAACTGTTAAAACGTAAGATTCTCTGTTTCTCTTTGACCTCTTACTGGAAAAACTGTTAAAACGTAAGATTCTCTGTTTCTCTTTGACCTCTTACTGAAAAAACTGTTAAAACGTAAGATTCTCTGTTTCTCTTTGACCTCTTACTGGAAAAAGGACCTGTATCTGTGGTCCAGTTATTAATGCACTCGATTTCTAACACAGTGAGCAGCGTGATTGATTCCTGATTCCATGAAAATTTGTCATTCTTGTCCATTTTCCTCCTCATGTAAAGAAATGCTGGTTCGTTTTCAAAAGGTAAGTTAGTACTGGTTAGGATTCAGTCCAGGAAAACCAGTTAAGTGAATCTGCTGCCGTACATAACAGAAAAGGTGTTAAATAAATAACAAACATCTTGCTGCGAAAAGTTATTTTCAGTGATGACAATATTGGGTTTTATCTAGAGCTGTCATGAAGTGGTATAATATAGATATTTTGAATGTTCAGCCAAAAATGCTCCATTGGTATTCTGATTATTGAGGTATGTATTGATATGCATAGAATGATATATAGTCGAGAACATTTGACCTGTCGCTAATTAACCCTCATGTGTTTTCGTTATTGTACCGTAAGAATGTTTTGATTAGTTAAAATAACATCTCCAATTGGACAATGTGTAAGCACATATATTCAAGGATGACATGTTAAATGTTTTGAGTAATACTAGATTACAATTTTGTATTATGTTTATAATTTCAGAGTTGACCGTGTGGAAGGACCATCTAGGTTATGTAAGAAACGTATGTTAGATTTGTTTAGACAAACCACGGGTAATGGCAAACTGGAACAATTGTTTTATAAACAACTTAAGTTACAGTGTGATGCCTATAATCTGGCTAAGAAAGAATTACGACAAAGATTTCAACAACAGAATTATGGAACTTGGGTCAGCATGCCGCGAGAAGTTGATCGTTTTCAATAATTCTAGATATCTTAGTGTTGTTTACAAACTAATTGCTTGAATGCACAACTTTACACCGAAGCTTTATTTGTTCAATTTTGTAATTTTCGTATTTTTATGAGGTTTAAGGCTGTTTGATCAAGCATTATTAGTTGTTTTTAGAATTTTAATTACATTATAAACATTATTTCATAAATTAGAAATTCTCTCGAAGTCAGAAGTCATTGGTGAATCTTGCAGAGAACAAAACTGAGCCATAAGTCCAAGAAACGTGTTCTAACCCGTCTTTATATAACTTGTAAACAGTTAATAAGTTATATATTGGCGGGCAGGCTAGAACACTTTTCAAGTCAAGTCAAAATTTCAAGTCAAAATTTATTTATTATCGGAAATTTGGTATAACAAAATAAACATAAGTAATGTATAGCTTTTGACCGACAACGATCATGTGAACCGAATGACCTGTTTGGGCAAGAACTCTGGCCTGTTTGGGCGAGAACTCTGGCCTGTTTGGGCGAGAAGTTTGGCCTGTTTGGATGAGAACTCTGGCCTTTTTGGGAGAGAAGTCTGGCCTGTTTGGGCGAGAACTCTAACCTGTTTGGGTGAGAACTTTGGCCTGTATGGGCGAGAACTCTGGCCTGTTTGGGCGAGAACTTTGGCCTGTTTCGGCGAGAACTCTGGTCTGTTTGGGGGAAAACTCTGGCCTGTTTGGGCGAGAACTCTGGCCTGTTTGGGGGAGAACTCTGGCCTGTTTGGACGAGATTGGTTCAAGGATGATATCTTAGTATCTAATGTACAGCTACTGATCCATGCATACAATTATTTAAGCCTAGAGTAATATCTGTCTGTAACTTTGATGATCAACATGAACAGAGAAATAAGTGTAGTATATCAATGTGGCATGTTCATCAATAAAGTGTCATGTAATTCTTCGTGCACACATTCTATTTATACCCCTTTTCTCTAGGTTTTCGGATACACACAATAAGATGTGTTAAAATTATTTATGTCTCTATTATAGGCTATATATTTCAATTTTCTTCCACTTTTACAACATTTTACTGACACACCTCCAGATATACTGCAATCTGATTGGTCCATTATTGACACACCTCCAGGTATACTGCAATCTGATTGGTGCTTTATTGACACACCTCCAGATATACTGCAATCTGATTGGTGTATTATTGACACACCACCAGATATACTGCAATCTAATTGGTCTATTACTGACGCACCTATATATTTCCATTCAATTTTCTTCCACTTTTTTAATAATAATTGTTGAATAACATTAACATGTGTACTTACAAACTCTAAATATCTGCTAGAAATGTTAGCAGTGAAATCAACAACATAAAACTATGTGATTTTTGTCTATCATAAACCTATTAACTTATCATAATAGGGTTTATATAACAGTTTACTATAATATTTCACATTTTTCTGATTTTTTATATGTTTGTACTAGTATATATGTTTCTTATATAAGTCATGTTGAGATTGTAAGGTCAGTATTACTGTGTATTTGTGGAGATATAGTACTAGTGTGGCATCTAAACATGGTTTATATAGTTTTATTAGTCCCCTACCGGTTTTTGACCGGAGGGGACTATAGGTTTGCCCTCCGTCCGTCCGTCAAAAAATCTGGATCCTGACATAACTCAAACAGTTTCCAAGCTAGGTTTATGAAAGGGGGCAATGATAGGGGGCAATGAGGGGATAATGCACGTCCAAAAATATTTAGATTCCGACCAATATTGTGGTTGCTATGGCAACAGAAACATTGAAAATGGCTTAAAACCGGTAGGGGACTTCTGTATTGCTTGCAATTCTTAATTACTTGTTATTTATTAGTACATATCATGATAACATATTCATATTATCATGTTATCTCTTGTAATCTCAAGTTATTTTTGTGTTACGTGACTTGAGAACATCGACTGTACTGTAAAATCACATATTTTCAAAAGGTGAAACTTTGGCGAATTTGTTATTCAAAAGAACTGCTTGATTTTTTTGCTCTTCAGAAAGGAACCTTACCAAAGTCGCAAATAAAGCAAATTTAATGCCTTGCAAAAATGATTTTTTACCGAAGCTTCGGAGTAGAAGTTATGAAGACTAGAGCCTTGAGACTGGTTTACAAACTTGTATATTATATGAACAACTTATATTTTAGTGCTTTTACAGTAAAACACTTTTTTCGCGAGAGTTTTATTTTTTGCTAATATTTGCGAAGATGTTGACATGTGAATTCATTATTCTTGCCAAAATTTTGCAACAGAGAGTCAGGAATTTGATATTGTCAATGATGCAAATTCAAAATTCCTGCATACAAAAATATCTTGAAATTTTCGGAAAAAGTGCGAAATAAAAGTTAAGTGAAAATTAAGTGATTTACAGTATACAATGAGTCCATAAAGAATACAACTAATACAGAATTAAATTCATGAGCTTTTAGACAATTAGTGTTGTCTTCAGATTACATATAAATAAGGTTTTGTTTTAATGCCTTTTTACATCATGACAATTATGACGTAATATTTATAGACATGTTTTAGTATTTATCCCAATGTTTTACAATAAGTGGTTAGATGTTTATGTTTATTCATCCACTATCATAATAACAGATTATGTTTGATTTCTATGTACATCACCTCCATTTTATAGTAATATCTACAGAGTGCAATATACATCCAGAACTTTACTAGGGACCTAATCCACTGAACTGAAACACACACTGAAGGTTATACTTTAAAATCTTAATCATCTTTCATTCATTGAATCTTAACCAATGTGCAAATAATTGTTGTATTTTGCAATTTGAAAATGTTTACATTTTTCAATTGGTTTTTATGCTCCGAAGTTAGGATGACGCCACTGCATGGACAAGGCTCGGAAGGGAATGTTTATTGAAGTCTGAGACTCAGTTTAACAGAATAAGGTCCATGGGTACTGTTTTCTCAAAGCAATTTAGGAAATATTATAGCTTAAACTTTAAATTCCTTTTAAGGCTTTTACAACTACAAAAAGGGGACAGATAAGCATATGGTTTGTAGGAGTACATTAACTGAAACATTATTAATATTAAAAACATCTCTTTTCCTTAATCTTAAATGGTTTCAGAGTTATGGAGAATTTAAATTTGAACGCAAGTTTAAGGTTTCCACAAGTGCTTTGATAAAACAGTCGCCTGTTGTGTATAGATTTCATGCATGTACATGTAGCTTATCTGTATTCTAATGACATACCAGATTATCAACATGTATCAGATCAATACTTGAACATAGAAATCCATACAATGTCAGCGGAATATTTAAACATTATAGAAGCATGTTGTATTTCCATTAGAACCCTCAATGTGTCCCCTTATAACCCCTTGTTTCATATTTGACCTACATTACACTGTCTGAACCTAAAGCATGTTTACTATCTCCACTTATATCCTAACCCCACCGACTGGTTAGTTAGGTTGGTATAACACTAGGTGGTTACCCTGGCAGTCTGGGTTTGATTATAAGTCATGACCTTCACATTTTACTATACCAACAGTCGTCATTCACAGCTGACTTAGTTGTGGAAGTCGGAGTCTCATAAGGTACCTCACAAGTATTGCTTTAGTGGTACAGTAGTATTCATTTCACTTCATACTAATAGTATATAAGTGTATGTTGACACTTTCTGTGCTGAGATCTCCCATGTAGTTACACAAACAATATGTGTGATTTAGATAACATTTATATACTATATTATTATTATATCACCTTGTTCAAAGACTTGTACGACTCTCATGTTTGTTTATAATTATGTAAAGTATATATAGGGCTACCATGGCATCTGTTGTCCTATGTTGTTTACCTGACACTATAGACATGTTGTCGTCAGTATTCTGTTAAATATATCTTTTTTCCTCTGATATTTTTATGCCCCTACATCTACTGATGCAGGAAGCATTTAGTGATTGTCCTGTCCGTCCGTTCGAAAATGTTAACCTAAACTTTCAAGTTGTTGAAACTCAAATATATTTGAAGTTCATCAAGGCATTGCATTCAAACTTGGCATACTTGTTTACCATCATCAACACCTTACATTGTCAAAGCCAACATGACCCTTGATTGACTAAGCTAGTTATTTATATGGACAAGACCTCAACAGGGGCATAAGTGTTTATTGAATGCAGTCTTGTTGAATTATTTTTACAGAATGATCCACAATTTTCACTGTTGTGTCTACTTGACTGTTGGTATTTTTTGTAGGTACACATGTTCAGTGTACATCCTTTATTGAGTGAGACAGACATAATAATGTTGTCATAAAAACATTATTTAGCTTTAAAATTCTCAGTTAATACATGACTGTGTACTAAGCGTTATTCTTGCCAATATTGATATTACTGTGTCCATCAAGGAGTTAACCATGCTGATACTTACCTCATGAAACAAAACTGTCTCCCAGCTCGGCTTATGAAACTTGGTATGTGGATAGAGACTATCAATTAGGAGATAATCACTTATCTCATGAAACAAAACATTCTCCAAGCTCGGCTTATGAAACTTGGTATGTGGATAGGGACCATCAATTAGGAGATAATCACTTATCTCATGAAACAAAACATTCTCCAAGCTCGGCTTATGAAACTTGGTATGTGGATAGAGACCATTAATTAGGAGATAATCACTTATCTCATGAAACAAAACATTCTCCAAGCTCGGCTTATGAAACTTGGTATGTGGATAGGGACCATCAATTAGGAGATAATCACTTATCTCATGAAACAAAACATTCTCCAAGCTCGGCTTATGAAACTTGGTATGTGGATAGAGACCATCAATTAGGAGAATGGACATTGAAATATTTTTTGATTCTAACAAACATTGAGGTTGCATGGAAATGGAAATAGTGAAAATACATCAGAAATGGTCATGGCTTCAGTGTTGGGCATTGTGCTATGTTTGGAATTGTGGTATGTGTTTTTTCTGTGCTCGGCTATATATTCAAGTTACTAGTAAGTGCTGTCTTAACGGTACGGTTGTCTATGATTATCTTATGGCTTCAAACGGGTAGGGGACTTTTTTTATTGCTTGCAATTCTTCAGTTACTTGTAACTTCTAGTTGTTTGATTAGCAAATTTGAGTTTGGTATCAAACTTTGGTTACGTTTTGTGAAACCAGGTTTCGACGGCAAGGTCTCGAAGCATCTCTTGAGCTGAAATTATATTAATATTGACTTACCTTACTGTATGGTAAATAAGATTTACTGGCTAAGTAATGAATTATGCTGAACAAATATTGGTTCTGTGTGTGGTGTACATGTAGCTGAACAAATGATAGCTTCAAGATTTGTCTGTGTTCTGTCCAATATCAGAAATTCGTCATGTTGGGCATTTTTGAGGCAGACCGTTATAAATAATAATGGACTATAATTAGTAAGAATGTCTTCCAGATTTATCTTGAAAAGGGGTGAGGGAAATTTTATTTGTAAAAAACACGTCCAGTGAGTTCTTCAATATTAAACTAGTCCTAAAGTTATGTCTCTTTCCAGAATGTATAGTTTGGGGGAGACATTTTTATTTTGTGCTGAATGTCTGGATGGATGTCACAAAGTTTGTCTGTGCTTCTTAATTCCCCATAACCACTGGTTTGATTTCAATGAAACTTTACTTGACTGCTTGGCACCAAACCTAGTTGTGCATAGTGTAGGGAATTTTACCTCAGATGATTTTTGCCAGAGTTACAGCCCTTTGTGGGAGACATGATTTTGTGTCAGAAATGCTTCTAGTATGTTGTTGTTGTCCTACATGTAGATACTGCCGGCAGTACTTAGTGTGCTAGTCTTGTTCCTTGTATAACTGTGTAGATGGTTTGTATTGTTTCATTATTGTTTTAATTAGGATTAGTTAATTATTGTCTTAGTCATGAATTTTGTATAATGTTAGCTTTATAATGGAAGCTTTAGTTTGTTATTTAGCTTGTTTAAGACACAGGATGATGCTAGTATAGACTCACTGATTGGTCTAAACAAGTCAATAAATGACCACATTGATTATTATTTGGGCAAAAAATGGGGAAAAGTAATAAATTTGGTCTCTTATTGATATATTGTTAGATGAATCGATGTGCCTAGTACCTGTGGTTTTATAATGATTTACTGGTTTTATACTTGAATATATTTACAGCATGCATGTTTAAGATTTTACACTAAATTGACATAATTTTCATACAATCTTTGTACTCCTGGTCTCCATTCATTTGTTATCAGCTGTGACAATGTCGGACATTTCTGATATTTATTTAAATTAGTAGTCAGTATACACTCTTGTCAGATATTAACAACAGTATACACTTGTGTTCTGTGATTCGGGCCCTCAAATCATATTACTGTATTATCAAATTTATGGAAATGATGTTGAAAGTGATGAAGTTCCTTAATATGCCTATTCGTGACCCCAAATGGCTTTTAGAGGGCATCATAGGAAGTGGTAGCCTTAAGGTAGGGCACACGGTTTGGAATCAACAGGTCCTGGGTTTAATTCCCATCTGCACCACTGGTCAATTTCTATGCCAAAGAATAATCCACATTGCTCCAGTTTACCCAGATGTATGAATAGGTACTTGAGAAGGTCAAAAGTCAATGTGCTGTGTCTGTCAGTGGTGCTTACAGTTGACTGGCAACTCAATGATTGTGCAGTAAGATGTACAGTCGGTTGAACAGACACGTTCCTGAAAATAAACTTTGACTGGGTAACTTATTTTAGAAGTTTACATGTTATATATCTGTCATATAAATTTGTTTCTGAAACAGTATCAGTGTCGGATTGTGTCGATAATTTTAGAATCCCAGAACATTTGTTAGAATTCCAACCATAAATGAATGGTTAGTCATTATTAAAATTTGTCATCTGTACAAGTCCAAGCTCCCACCATGAAGTTGCATCTTCAAATGCATCAATACTTCAAAAATCATTTTTATGTAGCAGAAAGTCAAGTTATGTAACGAAAAGTATTGTTTTGTAGCAGAAAGTATGTTATGTAGCAGAAAGTAGCGACTAGTCACATTTTGCTCAGTGACATTTCTTTTCTCAATATGCTTTTAATTTGTTATTTTTTAACTTTTTGCCATTTTATCCAAAGAAAAAACAATCTCAACTTTCATTGTGATATTAAGCTGAAATGTGTTTCCACTTGAATTTTTTACCATTTCCATATACTAAGTATTCAGTGATCGTGTACTAGCATTCAGTGATTGTGTACTAGTATTCGGTGATTGTGTACTAATATTCAGTGATTGTGTACTAGCATTCAGTGATTGTGTACTAGTATTCAGTGAAGGTGTACTAGCATTCAGTGATTGTGTACTAGTATTCAGTGATTGTGTACTAGCATTCAGTGATTGTGTACTAGTATTCGGTGATCGTGTTCTAGAATTCAGTGAACGTGTACTAGCATTCAGTGATTGTGTACTAGTATTCAGTGATTGTGTACTAGTATTAGGTGAATGTGTTCTAGTATTCAGTGAACGTGTACTAGTATTCAGGGAACGTGTACTAGCATTTAGTGATTGTGTACTAGTATTCGGTGATCGTGTTCTAGTATTCAGTGAACGTGTTCTAGTATTCGGTGATCATTCTAGCATTTGTGAACATATACTAGTGTTCAGCAATCGTATACTAGTATTCAGCAACCATATACTAGTATCAGGTGATCGTGTACTAGTATATAGTGATTGTGTATTGGTATTCAGCGATCGTATACTGGTATTCAGTGATCGAGTACTAGTATTCAGTAATCATATGTTATTTTTGCAATGTTGTTGTAGGATGTTTGTCAGTAAATTGTTCATAATCAAATATTCATGTTGTTAGAGATCAAGAAATAATCAAATACTGTATTTATAGAAAATGTTTTACTGTATAATGCTCCCTATGTGTTGATAAAATGTAGTTAAAAATGTTTTGTTATTTTGGAAACCAGCTAGTATACTCCTTACACATCAGCCACAGTCCAGTGGATAGAGTTCTGGGTTTCTAATATGCTGATCTGGGTTCGATCCTAGTCGGCGCAGATCATACCTTTCCATGAAAATTTAACAATGTTGGTTTTCTTCAACACGGGGAGGAGTTGTTGGTTCTTTGTGGAGAGAAAGTTAGGATGCAATCCAGGAAAACTGGTAAGATGAATCAGCAGCCGTTTATTACTAACAATTTGTTGAGACACGGCGTAAAACCAAAATAAAGCAACAAATCTTTCTCAGTAACCTGTCATAAACTTTGCATGAATGATTTGTACCAAGCCTAGTTGACTGTGCATATTGTCAGAGCACATTGGAGTGACTGTGTCAAGCAGTATTTTGGGGTATACAAATATTGGAATTGCCATACTCCTACAGTGACAAGAAATACATGAAGATAAAATGATTTTTGTCTGACTGATTACCTATATTACAATTTACAAGTTTTGCACTGCTGTAAGTGGCTTGTTTGGAGGGAAAAATCTTGTCCTACAGTTGCACATGCAATTACATATGTGAACGCAAGTCACAATCATGACCAGAAAAGACTGTTACTTTACTTAAGAGATTTAATCCAAGGACCCTTACACATAGTAATTATACATACATCAATGTTATCATGTTTAATGTGGAGACAAAATATGAAATTGATAGAAGATATAAGTCAACAGGTTGTACAAAACTTGAGAAGCTATTCAGCTAAAACTTGAGGTGTTTATTTATTATAAGTTATAACCGATTCATAACCCATACAGCAACACACATTGTTTACTCAATAACTCATAAAAACATCTATTTTCCATGCTTTGTCCCATCTCAGACTGTCACACTGGAAAATAATTCCAGGACCCCATGAATGTCTACAGGAGTCACACAAAGAACTGAATGCCTGCCGAGTCTAAAGTCGGCTAAACATGCACCCAATTCTTTGTGCGACTCACATAGATCCTGTGCATCCCGAACAGTTACTTACAAATCAACCTGATGACATCACAGTGTATACCCAAGTCAACTACCAGTTATCACAATAAGTCATACATGTTGAATTATATAGTCTCTTAATAAGTCATACAGTGGTCGGAAGTCAAGGATGCTTTTGCTCGCAATAAACCATACAAGTTGAATTGTATAGTATCCCAATAAGTCATACAGTGATTAAGTTTATATGCAGTGGATATAGGAACAAACCACATCTTATTGGTTAGTGTTCAACCGACCCCTCTCAGGAGGCTGAGGGTTCAATTCTTCTATCTCCTTGCTGAAGTATCAATCACTTGGCAAAAGGGTACTGTTTTATCAAAGCACTTACGAAAATTTTAAAGATATGCTCAAATTTAAATTAGATTAAACATCTGCAAATTGGTGATGAATATGGTTTGTAGGTGTTCATTAACTGATCATTATTAGTATTGCAGATCCATTTACCACACAATATAATTGTAAACAAATAATAAATAATTTAAATTTGATTGTATATTTATGATTTTTGTAATGGCTTTGATAAAACTATCATGGAGAATACCTCCAGTTAAATCAGGCAAAAGTTAAATAATACCTGAACAACCTCAGATACTTACACATATTGCACATAATAATATAGGCAGATAAAGCATAATGGTGTTCAAGTAAAAATGAAATGATGAAATACCTTCACCAATAAATTATTCATTTCTAAGAATTAATTTATTCTAAGAGATGAATATATTAAAGTTACATGACATAGTTGTATGAATCATTTAAACTGAACACAAGCTGACAAAACAAGGAGCAATAATTGATAATCATGTTCTAAACATGTCACAAAATTCAGGCATTAGATTGGTTGTTTTTCTGCAGACATTTAAAATTGACCAATGACAAGACATGATTCACAGACTTGTCTCTACAAACTTCTTTCTACTCCCCAGACTCATTTCAAGTGTCACTAACTCCAAAATAAATATATATTCAGACCTGGTAATTAAGCAATCCAAGAATTTTTCATAGTCTGAAACTCTACTTTCAATACAAACAAAGATGAAAAGTTCAGGATTCAAAAACCTGAAATCCGACACAGGTCTAAAAATACCAGGCCTGACATTTTAGCTCTATTACAAAAGAAATCCTATTATTCCCGAATGGACGAACAACGGGAAGTTGAATGTTACAACATGTTATGCGTGTGATGTAATCCTAGATAACCTGTACCAGTATAAGCACTGCGTGATATATTCACAAATACAGAGGATTGTCACCGATTTATATATTGGCATTAAAGGTACATAGCTCTTTTTACTATCAAAATATTTGAGAAAATCCCACTTAGAATATAACCTACATTTTGAACCCATGACTACGCTGAAACGAAAATGTAATCATTAATATTTTACTCTTAACAGACGTGACTTCATGTCTTGGTGCTATATTCTATCGGCCAATCAAAATGCTTGATGTTACATTCTAAGTTACGTTCTGCCCATTATAATCATTAAAAATTTACTGAATATGTTCTAACTATTACATAAGGCCTTCACACATACACACTCCATTTCACTCCAGCAGCACCAGACATGCCTCTAGAAATCACAGACCTGATCTAAGAACTATGTACCTTCACGTTAGGAATATGATCAGCCTATGCTGTCACTAGATTCCTGGTAATATGCAATACTGCGCCTTCCATTTATAATCTGTATAGATTGCCAGGCAGTCTCCGAGAAAAGTGAATGTTCCTCTTCATCTTATAGAAAATTAAAGGATTTTCTGTCAGTTTGAACCAAAATTTGTCAGTCAGGACTGAAGGACTGACAGTTTTGGCGGAGCATGTTGTGTAGATACAGATATTTAAGGTACTTTAACTGATAAAGAATTTGTAACAATGCCGTCTTTATAAATTACATAATCATGGTTAACTCTGGTCACAACAAGCGACTCATTTCAATGCTTTTATTCTTCCATCAATACTTTCACAGTTCTTCTTGATCATAGAAATATTGTCATCCATTGTTCCTTGCATCTGGAATACAAAGTGACGTGTATGTATTTAAACATGTCAGAGGTTAGACCTCATTAAAAATTAAATTGGTTAGACACCACTAAAAGTAAGAACAGGACAAGGGACAATTAACATCACCAGTGATACTCATTTCCAGATACAATGATACATGTGTAAAAGTAGATTTATGATTTCCACATACAATGGAAACCTATGGAGCTGGTGTACCAAAGGAAATTGGCATGATAAAAAATAATCACTAACTCCCCGAAACAAATTTGTTGCAGAATGCTCCAGTGACATTTAATCTTTAATTTACATGTAAAATCATATCAAGTGACATTCGGGGAACAAAATAAATTAAAGTAAATAAACACCCACGTCAAATTTCCAGAAAAGGGAAGTAACTCCATGCAGCCGGTGCAATGATAACAATTTCCAAGTAAAGTAGGTCAAATTATGTCAACAAGTTAATTTTTCCCGCCAAAAGTCTCACACATCTATTTTTCATCAATGAATGACGTCATTTCTGTCAAAATTGTATTTAGTAAATAAACAAGCGAGCATTGAATACATGCATGAGGAAAATTCCCAATTAAATATGGATTTACTCGTAGTGAAGATATTGTGTAAGTTTTTGTTATAATTTTCGTCAGAAATCCGACCATTTCATAATTCTAAATTTAAGTTACTCGTCAGTTATTGTAAACAATCTGCAGGCAACATCACAAGGAAAAAAATCAATAATTTCGTGAGATAATGTCATACATCGGTATCATAGATACACCGGCTGCATGGGGTTTCACTACACATGTGAAAAAGTAGATTTACAATTTCCAAATACAATGACACATGTCTAAAAGTAGATTTATAATTTTCACATACATGTGAAAAAGTAGATTTATAATTTCATTAATTTTCAAGGAGTTTAAAAGACCTACACTTGACATATAAACACTGATCTCCATAGCAACGAAGACTTACCTGTTTTAGCATGTCTCCGTGTGACTTTAAACTAACATTGATTTCTTGTTGCGTGGTGTCTAGGTAAGCCAAAGCTTGACTGAATTGTAGCGCTGTAGGAACAAACAGACAAGATATTTTGAGTAGGCAAAACTTAAGAATAAATAATATAAAGCTGTGCTTTGTTGTAGAATAAAACACGGGCATGCGTCCAGATGCATAGTAAATTAAATTAACGAGTGCCTTTGTTTTATTTGAATGAAGAATAGCTATATATTTATTATTTTTCAATTCTAACATCCCCAATGCTTTGCAGTTTGTAGTACAACAAGACAGGCTGACATCGCACTACTTCTTTACTAGGAACATTACCTCATTTGCCATAGTATATGACATCAAACTTGACGTCATCAATCAGCTGTGTTTTAACTAAATCTCATGTGCTTTGTTAATAATTATGTAGCCATCCTATTTTACCCTTTCCATGTAATCCATCATCTCACAAACACGAGGCACTCACCATCCCTACCACCTACTTCAAGGCTTGATTGCGTAACATCCATTCAAGCCTGGCTACGCCCCTGCTTTCACAAAGTCAGATGAAATAACCACAAAGTTACCTACCTTGTTCATGTAAATCTTTCAGGGCAGACAACCTATCAACAACTTTTGGTAAGACGTCCGCAGTTGACTCCCATTTTTTTACCATACTATATAATTCAGATACCTATAAAAAGAACATGAACAATTATAGCATAAAACAGGTAATGGAATACAAGATGTGTTACATGAACTGCTCATGTTCCAACACCAACATCATCAACATTATTTGTGATATGTAGGTCTCTGGCACAAACACTATAACATATCGTCGTTAACAATCATTAACGACGTAGCTCCAAATTTTGGAAAAAATTATTTTCGTCTTTTCTGAATCTGTACAATATGGCGCAATATTTGTCTGTACCTCGTACCTTTATGCCAATCAAAAGCACTAAAAATTAGCATGTGGTGAAAGGAAGTAATTTTATTTGTGATCGTCTATGAAAATACTTCTAAACAATAATACCTTCATACCAACAAGTACTGTGTTTCTTCAAAATCATGTAATATTTGTGTTCAATCAAAAAACATTAGGTGTACTATACCAAGGTTATACCAGAGAAACCTTTGGTGTACCATATCCAGGCATTGCTAGAGTCACAAATCCATCGGATGATTGGCATATTTTTGTAAATTTGTGTATTTTTTGGCCAATCTGACCGGAGGACAGGCAGACATCAATCAGTCATAAGAACATCTTACGACGTTGGTCTGAGAAGTTTTAGATGTTGCAGTGACTTATTATAGTGTACAGAATTGCCACTCATCGACTTGAGTTCCCCTCTGGTGTGTACACAATGTCGCGATGCCACGACTACGGTTACATCATCTAGGTTATTTGTGAACGCACGGCAGGTATAACCATGAATTTATATCACCTCCCAGCTTGGTAAGACATCTTGCTCAGAATCAGGCGTGTGGAATTCCTGTATCTGACTAGGGCTTTTTTGCTGACATTAGGTGCCCTATTTAACGTTAACTAAAGCAAATCCCTGAATTACCCACCAAAAAAGATTTAAATAACATAAGCATTGAATAAAACCTAATACTTTAATCATTGACCAGATAAATAAATTAATTTTATAAATGAAATTGAAATTTTGTTGCTTTTTTGTGTTTTCCTGGGCAAGTAGATTTAGTCTTCGGGCAATTGAATTTTTCAGTCCAACTGGCCCATGTGCAAGTGAAAAACTGAATTTCCACACCCCTGAGAATACAAGAAATTAATATAAAATATATCCTACCTTATTTTGTTTTTCATCGTCCTGTTGCAAACTTTTCTTCTCTGCAATTTTATCCAATTTTTGTATAACACTGTGTAACCTAACTTCAACTTGTTCCATGTTTGTAGGTTCCAGCAATGACAACTTGGAATTAACAACAGCAACAGCTCCCTGTAAATATTGTTTATAAACATTTTACCACATAGATACAGTGATCTTCCATGTGAGAACAAATCACAGAACAATGTTCTCTAACATGTGTGATAACAAATGCGTGACGTCAGCAGCTTTTCCGTGCGAAAATGTAACATTAGTTATTTCTGATGTTGTTTTGACTGGGTAACTATGGTAACATGATCAAAAAGAATCTGTCACTCGTTATCTTTGATATCAACATTTCTTAAACTTGTCAAAAAAACAAATTATTAAAGCTATCCAAAGGCTCACTTAATGACTTGTGTTTTCTAGACTCATCTAAGAATTGTTGATCTCCAAATACGACTCAGGACAGTTCCAATATATATATCCATACAAGAAATTAAATTTCAAGGGTTTCTACATTATGGTGTTGCCTGTAATTACAGGGCCAGCCATTTCTAATTTACATGTATGAGAAACTCACAGTCAGAGAACACTCAATTCCTGTTGCCTATTTTTTATATCATTATACATATCCATTATCCACAAATTCTGTATTGTACATGAAGTAACGGGACTTTGAACATACTTTGTCTATGGCATTGTGAATTTTTTTTTAAATTTACATAATGACACGGTAGCTACACACTAATAGATTAGTAATCCTCACCTTACTGGTGATGACTTGTCTATAGTTTGCACATACCGTGAAGTTGTGTATTTTTTTAAAGGTCAATTAAACTGTACAATAACACAGTATGGATCATACAGACAATATATCAGACCCAACGGATAAATGTTGCCTTGGAGCAAGGCTTGGTCAGTACTTGAAAGTCAGATTATTGAAGTTTTACTGTACACTGTATGGCATACATACAATCTAGAGATCAGCTTAAAAATTCAGAACTCACTTCATGCATTAACACATATTGTTGTTATATATTACAGATGTTATCTACTTACTACCAAACTTTTATTGTCTGTATCCGTAGTCAACATTCCCTACAAGCAGAAAACATACTACTGTTACAATTGTACATAGCAAAGGTGTTTTAAAACTGACAGAAACTAGAACTGTCGCCATTTGGCAGACTAATATACCCCCCACTTGGCAAAAATCATTGCAGCTAATTCTTTTCTTTATGCACATCTACACGTTGAGGTTGTTCATCTGTTAAATTAAAGTTTGAAGAAAAAGCTGCAAAAACTGTAGGAGAAGTTGCTTCCACAAGAACTATTCACTATATACACCATATATTGTGCATAAAAGTACAAAGGGCCATAATTTTGTCAAAAATAGTCGCAGTGCAAATTCTTTCCTTTATGCACATCTACATGTTGAGGTTGTTCATCTATTAAAGTTTGGTAGGAAATGCTGCAAAACTGTAGGAAAAGTTATGTCCACAAGAACTATTCACTATATATTGTAAAGTGCATAAAAGTACAAAGGGGCCTAATTCTGTCAAAACACATCACAGCGCAAATTCTTTCCTTTATGCACATCTACATATTGAGGATGTTCATCTGTTAAAGTTTGAAGGAAATGCTGCAAAAACTGTAGGAGGAGTTGCGTCCACAAGAATGCGTCTACAGACAGACAAACCTGACAAGCTGAATCCAGTATACCCCCCTTACAACTCGTTGTGCGGGGGTAAAGCTAGAGCTGTCACCGTTCAGCGAACTATTATACTCCCCGCCAACAAAGGGCCATAATTTTGGCTCGAATCATTGCAGTGTAAATTATTTCCTTCATGCACATCTACATGTTGAAGTTGTTTATCTGTTTAAGTTTGAAGGAAATCCTGTCAAAACTATAGGAGGAGTTGCGACCACAAGAACAGTTCACTATATATAATTACATATTGTATTAAAGTATATGGTCCATTATTCTGGTAAAAATCATCGATAGGCAAATTCTTTCCATTATGCACATCCACCCTTTATGCACATCTACATGTCAAGGTTGGTCATCTGTGAAAGTTTGAAGGAAATCAAACTATAGTATAAAACCTACCAGTTTATCAGGACTTGTGTTTCCCATGGCAGCTTCCAATCTCTCAAGTCGTTCTTCCAAACTAGCAAGCTGTAAGTATACCATCCTCAACATATAAAACAACCATTAGATACAATATATGGGAGACTAAAATGCTCAGACACCTTGACACACCTACGTACTGACTACATATACGGACTACATACTGACAACATACTGAAAACATACTGACTACATACTGAAAACATACTGACAACATACTGTCTACATACTGACTACATACCAGCTACATACTGACTACATACTGCCTACATACTGACTACTTACCAGCTACATACTGACTACATACTGCCTACATACCAGCTACATACTGACTACATACTGTCTACATACTGCCTACATACCAGCTACATACTGACTACATACTGTCTACATACTGCCTACATACCAGCTACATACTGACTACATACTGCCTACATACTGCCTACATACCAGCTACATACTGACTACATACTGCCTACATACCAGCTACATACTGACTACATACTGCCTACATACTGACTACATACTGCCTACATACCAGCTACATACTGCCTATATACTGCCTACATACTGTCTACATACTGCCTACATACCAGCTACA
This sequence comes from Spisula solida, assembly GCA_947247005.1. Taxonomy (NCBI): domain Eukaryota; kingdom Metazoa; phylum Mollusca; class Bivalvia; order Venerida; family Mactridae; genus Spisula; species Spisula solida. The sequence goes on along the minus strand of OX365958.1, from coordinate 38,776,370 downwards.
TACTGACTACATACTGCCTACATACTGCCTACATACCAGCTACATACTGACTACATACTGCCTACATACCAGCTACATACTGACTACATACTGCCTACATACTGACTACATACTGCCTACATACCAGCTACATACTGCCTATATACTGCCTACATACTGCCAACATACTGCCAACATACTGCCAACATACTGCCTATATACTGCCTACATACTGCCTACATACTGACTACATACCAGCTGCATACTGACTACATACTGACTACATACTGACTACTTACCAGCTACATACTGACTACATACTGCCAACATACTGCCTACATACTGCCTACATACTGCCAACATACTGCCTACATACTGCCTACATACTGCCAACATACTGCCAACATACTGCCTACATACTGCCTACATACTGCCTACATACTGACTACATACTGCCAACATACTGCCAACATACTGCCAACATACTGCCTACATACTGACTACATACTGCCTACATACTGACTACATACTGACTTTATACCAGCTACAAAGTAGATATTCACCCTAAACAAATTCTAGAACATTTTTCGATCAGTATTAAATCAACTCATTTCTATTGATATAAGTAAAGCAAAATCCATGTTTCCGGATTAATCTCAAATCATAAATCTGAACGTCTCTAATAAATCTTCACTTACCTTGGCATTTCTACTAAACTGTGCTTGTTCTGGTCTGTAGAACAACTCATAGGTCACGTGATCATCACTAGCTCCGCCCACTTTGGTCCCTTTAGGGGCTGGTTTCTGTGTCGGCTTAAAGGATTCTAACTGGGTCAGTAATCTCCTGTATAATACAAAAGAAACAGACATAAGTCTTAACATATAACACCATCTATATTAATCATGGCAGAAAGTTAAAAATTCTTAAAAACTTGAAATCCTCAAAAAAAGACAATTAACATACCGGTAGGGAAAATAAACAAAAACAAACTTTATGGTACGCTCAAAAACCTGAAGTCCAGGCATATGCCTGAAAACTTTCACCCATATCCTTTCCGCTACCATAGCGTACTTATGCAGACTCGCCGAGATGGCCATTTCGACCTTCCGTAGTACCTAAATGCCCAAATTCGGGAATTTTGCTGTCATGGGTACACAGGCATCCCAGACTACAGGATATTACGGGCCCAGGGTCGTGCACAGGTTTTTGGGCCCGCTAGACCCCTTTAAAGAGGGCTTTGAACGTAGATTTTGCAAAACTGAAATTACTGGTCCTACCCGCCATTGCGGTGCGATTCCCTGTGGAATTGCATTGCGATTCCCTGTGGAATTGCATTAACATTTAGCCCCAAAACGTTTTTATTTTTCCATAGCAGGAATATAAGGCTAGACAAAGGGGTCAGGAACAATGCCCTAAAGGGGCCAAAAAGTAGGCCTGTTAAGCTAAAAAAAAAAAAAAAAAAAAAAAAAAAGAAGATTTTCGCGCAAGGGTCACCGTCACATCGTCATTTCCGGTGACATTTAGTCGAAATATTGACAATTTTTTCTACTTTCGGTTTAGGGTAGGTGTGTAGCATCCGGATGTATCGAGTTTTTATCAGTGCTGCAAGTCAATAGTGTCTCAGGGACGGGGTATAGGGACCAAATGAATTTCTCATAACCCCCCCAAAAAATCGTGGTAGCGGAAAGGATATATAGAAGAATAGTAGCAGACTCAAATGATGAATTTCGAGTATTTACAGAGGTACAAACAAATCATTTTAACCAAAACATGCAATGTACACAACTCTTTTTGAAGGTGAAGTTTCCCGTTAACTATTGTATTGTTGTTGGTTGCTATTTACTTCGGTAAAACCCATGTGGATCAAATATTTAATTTTGTAACACTCTGAGTGTATCAGATAGATATTTACTTTTGTAACACCCTATGTGGATCAAACAGGTCTGTATTTCTGTACCCCCCCCCCCCCTCATGAGGATTGGAATGAAATGTATTTACTTTAGCAACACCCCTTTGTGGATGGAACAGATACTTACTTTTGTGACACCCCCTTGAGGATAGAACTGATATTTACTTTTGCAGCACCCCTTGTGGATGGAACTGATATTTACTTTTGCAACACCCCTTGAGGATGGAACTAATATTTACTTTTGCAACACCCATTGTGGATGAAAGTGATACTTACTTTTGTAATGCCCCCTGCGGATCAGATAGATCTATAGAAGCATCAGGACCGAGTACTTTCTCTAGATGTAAATCAGTGAGTTGATGTTGTAAATATTCTAATTGTTTACTTAATGCTACAGGTGATAACTTCTCCTCTGTAGACTCGGCTTTAACATTATCCTATAATATACAATGATAACATACAGATATATGTGTCAGTTTATACATAATACTATCTATTTAAAGTCAGTTGTGAAGCAAGTTATTACCACTTATATTAATCACTCCTGACACATTCAGGCCTGTGATATCTTCAAGAGCAAAAAAGCTGAAATACCCTACCCTCGACCAACCCGGCTCTTTAATCATATATAATATGGTATGATATATGCACTGATTAAAGAAATATCAAACCTCTTAACGAGGAAGGATAATGAGATAAGGCTTTGACTTATTGTAAGAAACATGCATCCCAACCTATTTTGACTCTCAAGAGGGGTTTTCATAATTTGTAAGTGGGATATTTGGAGTCTCAAGTGGGAGGTTTTTCGCGGCACTAAATTCTGCTACGCGCGCTATACGCCGCTGAGTTTTTTTTTACTTTTTCTCTATTGTATTTATCAAAACAATCAAATCATAACAAAATATAACATTTTAAACCTGAATTTTGTGCATTATGGATTATTATGTTTTGTTAAATGTATCATTTTCTCAATTAAGCCAAAACTATTGATCATTGACTCAAAGATCTAAAATTTTAGGTCTTTGATTGACAAGAAATAAATACAGATATTGCCCCCTCTTCAGGAGATGTCTTCATTCCAAACTAGTTATTGCCAATGTTGGTAATTTCTCAAAGAACATATTCAGTGATGAGTTTAAACAAAAATGAATATTGGCAATTTTGCTTACCAGCTGACTTTAAGAGCACCAGTGACAATATATATATATAATATATTTGTCCGAAATGTTTATCCGAATACTACTCAAGTTTCGAAAATTTGTCAATATCAAAAAAAGTTCATGAGTATAATCACTGACCTGTTTCAGTCATATGTACCTGGTATAGTTTCAACTTTTTAGACCATTATTTGCTACTAAAAGAGATTCAACAATGAATAATTCCCAAATCTTCAATATTGTCATTGTTGTTGTAGTTCTATTACGCTATTGCCGTAGCGAAATGTTCTCTCTGTACTTTGGTAATATTCTCTTTGTGCTCTCTCTTTGTGCTTTCTTGGTACTTCGGTTTCTCTTTACAGTCGGTTGGTGCTTGTTAAGTATTGACTGGTAGCACCGATGAGTTTGTTCCTTGCCTCGTCCGTAATCTCGTCGATCTCTCCAACCAATACGGATAGGGATAAAACCCTGCACGTTAACTGCTGTCCGTACAGTAACCCCTCTACTGTACGCTCTAGGAGATCTCTTTCTACCGCAAATCTTGCACACTCGTATATGTATATATTCTAATTACATAAGGGAAGTAACTCTACTTCTCTTAAATGCAGAACGAAAAATACGGGTTGTACGGATTAAAACTGGACTTTAGCCTGGCCTTACGAGTGATTTGACACTTGACTAACAAATTGATTGTATCAATTGCTTGTTTATTGATATGCCGCTGGCTTGGGGGCAATTAGCACCTTGTTTATTGGGTCTGTATTGAATCATTTGTGGATTATAAAGAGACACTTTGATTGTGTACGCAGCAGGGCTCGACACTAACACTGGTCCGCGACCAGTGCAAACCCAGAAGGACCAGTGAAAATTCTTGAGGACCAGTAACTGTCCTATTTACAAACTGGGCGTTTTTGCCCTGTCAGACCAGTGGCCAAAATAGTTAGTGTCTAGGCCTGCGCAGGTTAGTGTTTATGATGTCCGAGGCTGATTTCACTACACATAACATTGGAAAACTTTTTAATCAGGTTTTTAAAATACCGATCGGGGTAATCGGGAATTGGCTTTGTAATCGGGTCACTCCCGACTCAAACGGGAGCATTGGATAGCATGTGCATACCAAGTTTAGAGTCATTCTAATTTTATAGTAGCAAAGTTATGCTCCAGACATGAAATGCTCCAGACATAAAATGGCGTAAGGTAGAGTTATGGTTCTTGCGTACTACACTAGGACTTATTGCAAGAAACATGCAAACCAAGTTTTGAGTAATTTGAACTTATTGTGACTGAGTTATGCTCCAGACATAAAATGCTCTAATTAAAGCAATCAAAGGGGATTTGTTTTTAAAATGGCGTAAGGTCACAAAGTTATGGTTCTTGCGCACTGCACTTGGACTTATTGCAAGAAACATGCATACCAAGTTTTGAGTTTTTCCAACTTATTGTACCAACAAAACTAACACCCATATGTCGCCTTATCAGGTGACACAAAAATTCTAGTGAGAGACAAACATACATACCTTAATACTATTGACTTCCTCTGTGAGCTCTCGAAGTTCATGTTGCAATCGGGAATATTTCTGTTGTGGGGTTTCAACTTTACCTGTGCCTTCTCCAATCTGTAGAACAAACATAATCATTCATAGTCAACATTGAAACACCAAAGCACTCAAATCAAACAAAAAGCTGGGTTTCAAACATAGCCTATTATTTTGTTGTTACTGAATTTTCAGCAAAACTAAACTAAACTGGGCTTGCCCAACTTTGTTGCGTCTTAAAATAAAGTTGTTATCATTATTATAAATAACTTTAAAGTTTAGAAAACAAACTGGGACCTTACCAGTTCATATTCAGCATTCACATCATACCCCGTTCTTCTAGAAGCGCTAATCTTGTCAGAAAAATCTATAAGACATAATAAGAGATTTATATTACACATACCTAAGGCTTGATATATACAACTTACAACTTTCCACAAGATCATTCAGATTCGGTTTCTAGCCCTATGCTTATAAAACTATTTTCATTGAAAATTGTTGAGAATCCAAATAACAAACAAACCAAAGATTGATATTGCCATGTTTCCACATTGCCATGTATCCTTCTCAGCTGCACATTTTTGGTGGGATACAAAATATTATCAATACTTAGTACACATTCAAATAGATCTACCTGTCATAAATAAATGGTTTCATGTAAAATAAAAGATTTAAAACCCAGATGTGTATTTGGATAGGGTGAACTTGTGTTTAGACATGCATGTGAATTGGCAGTTTTGAGGAAGAAAATTAGTTTTTATTATCGTCTATAAATGAATACCCAAAGTATTCTTTTGCTTCTTTTAGTATAACAGATTTCAACCTTTGACATTATTTAGTTGTTTCGGCCTAATAAATACGGAATACCACTGCAGTGTGTTGGTATGTTAGGCAGTATATCCCCGAGTTGCTTGTATAATGCCATATCTTGCGAAACCGCTATGTCAAGTAAGATGCGGCATTCTAAAAGCAACGAGGGGTAATACGGCCATCGTATCAACACACTGCAGTGGTATTCCTTTTATTATATACCTACAAAGTGTAAAATAAGCGTTTGTACGCGCGAAAACGCGTTAAATGTTTATACGTGATGTCATGACTTCCGGTATATTTACAGCGTGAAAAACGTCAGACATGATGATGCATGATACGGATTCACACATGCATGATACAGAAAATGTAATTTGGCATGTTGTATTCCACTATGCGAATTGGCCTGTATTTGTGGCAATACACGGATAGGTATATAATAAAGCTGTAGATCTACTACACATACATGTATTTACCTATATTCTTTCCTTCTACACCCTTTCCCTTGAACTGTTTGTATGCAGCATCGGTATCAAGCTGGGTCTTCTCTATAGCTTCATTTGGAACTTCTTCCTAAAATGTACAATAATATCTTTAGCAACCTGGATTAATCATCATACTATTCTAAACATAATTCAAATGTCTTTTACACATTTTTATAGTAATATATTTAGCTAAGGTTAATATCATTAATGTTGACTGGTTATCACTAATGAACACATGAAATAAACTATTTGATGAAATAGATATTCATTCACTCATCAAGAAGACCGTATGGATAATGTGCTTTAAAGCCGTTAACAACAACAACTACAACATTCTTCAACATTGAAGAGTGGTGCTCCAAAGAGAAGTGGAGAAATCTACCAATAGACGATAGTCCTTACAACTTGGATTAATCAATCTCGACACCTCTTTCCTGATGGGTTTCAATACCAATAAGGAGTTCATATGTTAACCTAGACTTTCAAAGTACCAACAGGAGATTTGGGATTCAACTAGCTTCTCAATCTGAAGGGTCACTATGATACTTAGATTAAATTTGACCACTTTATAGGCAAAATAGTAGAGATCACCGTATTTATATGTATGCAAAATGCCCACCAGCAATCTGGCAATATGTTGGAAGAATGATTGAACAATAAAAACCTGCCATTCACCAATAGCTAGCTGGTGGTATGAATGCCTTTGTATACAAACTTGATCTCTCCTATACCCATGATTTTAAGAGAAAATGACCCTACAAACCAAAATCTAGAGGGTGTCAATATGGCTGTTTGGAAATTTAGAGGGTCAAAAACCCATTCTCCTGAGCCAAATGGAACCCCTGGATATAATTTTTTTATCACATGACTATCCCTGTAAGCTAGCTAAATAAGATTTCTAGAACTCATTTAATATAAGTTTATAACAATTGACAACTTGTGATAGATCCTCTATATCCAAATAGGGTTCAGGGATTCAATAGAGTCAGTGATTTTTCTTGAACAAAATTAAACAGCCTGTGCCTTTAAAATTGAGAAATTTAGCGCAAATTTGGGAATTATTAAAAAATATTGTTTCGATTAAAATTGTTCATAAATTGCTATTTTCTACTGATAATACTCTAGTTATATGTGACAAGGACTTTTGCAAGTTTGAAAATCCATTGTTTTGACTTTAACAGCTATACCGTAGTTGCTTTGAATCCAGCGAGCACAAAAGGGGGGAAATAATGCTTACTTTTTGGGAAAAAATTGGTGATTTTTTGGGAAAAATGGAGGTTATTTTGCTAGGGGGAGGGGCCTGTATTCGGCCCAAAAAATAGCCAAAAAAAATCACTGAGAGTACATGCCAGATCTCATGCATCATGCGTGAGTCTCGCGCATTTGAGACTCCACTCACACATGATCAGAGGCCAATTAATCATATCTCACCCATTTCTTGGACATACTGATCACAAATATAAGTTTAAATTGCTTCATGAAGCATGCAATGGTATTGTCATAAAAGCAAAATATTAAAGTGAAAATTGCATATAAACTTCATTGATTTAAGTTTTAAGTTTGAGCAATGAAAATCTCCCTCATTTTAATGAAATCTCCTGCATTTCTATCACCAATCTCACGCAAAGGGGTGTGCGAAACATGGCATGTATGATAGACTGAAATATTTTCTTACCATGAGAGATTTGACATGACTTGACATACCTGCTCTGATGTAAATCCTTGCTCTGATTCTGGTAGGTCACTTGTCTCATACACATCTGGGGAATTCAAATCCTGCAATAGAATATAAATACATTTCAATGTTTATAACAACAAACGATACAGATCTATGATGTACAAAAGACAGTCATAGTCTGTCACTCTCTGATAAACACCATTCTCATTCACCAGAGTATTGTTCACCTGTGATATCTTATGTATGAGGATGGATAAACACATTCATTGGAGAAATTTGAGGAACAATATTGATTCGGGCAAGTTACTTCTGCGGTAATTATGTATAGAGTATAAGGAAAACGATTCTGGGAAGAACTGAAGTAGTTTAAAATCCTAGATTCACAGTCAGACTGCCAGAACAATCAAGTCAGATAGGGTGAAATAGGATTATAAGCCTCTGTCAGTTTATGTTCAAAATACAAAATATAGAAATGAAAGATAGCATGAAAAGACATGGACAATATCAATATAGTAAAAGTTAGGAGGAAGGAATGAACTGATAGGTTCCAAGTTGCGAAGAGTATAATTATGCATGCTGACCACTCCAGGTTGTGTAGCACGGTAAGTAAGTACTATAGTCTACCTGTACCATGAAAGTGTTCGCGCCAGTACAGCTAGTCTCATTTAACTGAAATTACTGGATAAATTCTGCATTAATTAGAGGAGTTGAGTAGAAATCTCCCACTTGAAAGTCTGACAAAGTAGGGACCTTGGAACTGATGGTGTTAAAGTGTCTGATTATCTTGGAAGAACGATGTAAATTAGTCACTGTCAGATCTAGATCTTTCCTCAACAAAGCCATCATTGGGCCAGTAAAGCTGTGCAAAAGGTCTTCTATCAACAAGCAAATAATTTTTGATTCGTCCACTAAGTAACGCTTTTTTGAAGCAAAGTATTTCCTAGCATAGCGCTATTGAGCACTTGGTACAGTAGCACTTAAGTTAGCCAATGGGCAGACCTAGACACTAACTATTTTGGCTACTGGTCCGACAGGGCAAAAGCCCCCAATTTGTAAATAGGACAGTTACTGGTCCTCCAGAATTTTCACTGGTCCTTCTGGATTTTCACTGGTCTCGGACCAGTGTTAGTGTCGAGCCCTGATGGGCTCCATGTGTTACTTGTGTAGAGCCTAGAGGAAGAGCCGAAGACTGGATGAGGTTTTGTGACCAGGCTTTGCTTCCGAAGATAGCGACCTTTGTTTGTGACCCTTAAATGAGATGGGCCTGGACCAAACATATCGCAATAGAACCTGATAAACAGATCAGTAAACCTAAAGAGGGCATGCATACATTTCCTAGTGACTCTTAGTGAGCAGTGTAGATGAAATGACAGTTGTCTCACCCTCCAAGGTCCGATATATCATGAACAGAACGGAAGTTCAAACGTTTGGACATAGGGCCATTCCCAACAGCATTCCATGAAATCATGCAACGCTTGTTAAACTTCGACGAAATATAATTTAGAACTGAAAATTTACCCCACCCACCTTGTCACACTACAATTTGACGGAGAAAACATGACTTCAGATGACAATCACCCTCTGTCTGCTGAATGTCAACTTGTTAAACATATTTTCTCTTATACAATCACTCTATTTATATAATTGCAACATCAATATACTTACAATTCCAGGTAACTTGGCATATTTTGGATCTGCCATAATTAATGTGGTACGGTAAAAATATTAACTGTATGATTAGTCATTAATATCGTTGTCGTCTAGAATGTAAAATTCCAGCTGGAGCGCGACAATTATGACAATTATTATTTCTGCAAAACCAGGTAGCTGTATTATCTAGAACAACTACCTGGCAAAACGAACAAAACGAGAGAAAAATGCCAAAACACAGAATTCTTCAAGTTTTCCTTCTTCCCCCATACCACAACCCTGTGCCGTGGAATAGGTTACCTTCCCACATCGCGACCCTGACTGATCTTGAATTATTTAAGCAGTCAGTGGCCATGATCCCAGCAGTCGTTTTTATCTCATCTTTTACTATTTTTAACATTTTAACCATGTCTAGCTGGAAGCTTTCGCTTCCAGTTTTAACTATCCGACGTGCACCCTGCCAATATAAATACTCGGAAGAGGCGTAGGCAGTACCTAAAGATAGATAGATAGATTGTTGTGTTTCTTAGGTTACACTGTTCTGTAAGTCAATACAATTTGACAGAGAGAATGGTGCCGAGTCCCGGAAATTTTGACTTTGGCCGAAATATTGATCCGGGGGGGGGGTATGTAAAGCATCTCCCAGTGAGGGGTTTTTGACAAATTGCTCTTGCTCTAGAGTGGGAATTTAGACTTTGAAAAAGTAAAAATGTCAAAGTCCCCTGGGTCAGCCCGCCGCCCCCCTCTTAGGGGAAAACATTGATAGGTACATTACACGTTTAATGTTCGTCTCCTTACTGTCAATCTTGTCTTGAATGTCAAAATAGATATATGTGACTATATAGGCATGTTGGGTATCTAAATAATTGTAAGAAGGGGCATATTAATTTATATGTAATACATGTATTGAATGCGTATATCAAAAGTGGCTTTAAAATAATACTACGCGCCTATTTATCAGATTCTACAGTACCACCTTGTAATCACTTCCCTCACAGCGTGAGACAGTCTATAGAAAGCGGCTAGTACATGTATATAGCGACACCATATCATTGCATAACAATACTTTGCAGGCGATTTACGATGCATTGATAAAACCATCACGTGACCCTGTTCTGAAGTTTCTAAAGATAGCTATACAGCCGGGACATTTGATGAACACGTCATTTTCATATTATGAAACAAGTCCGATATGGCATCGGCGGAGTGATTATCTGCCAAAATATCGATTTAACGAACTGTTTGACAATAATTGTTGATCTTAGAATAAACAAATGTTGCTGATTGAATTAAATCAGTTTAAACATTTGGAGATACATATGAAGCAGTATTGGGAATGTCGACAGTTTCTGGAACTACATGTACTTGAATGCGGATTCACATAGCAGCCTAAAGGCGGTTCAGGCTGTATTAAGAAATGGACAATGGTAGTATAGAGAGGCTATCGCCTCTCAAAAATTAAATGTATATAAAATGCTGGACAACACGTCAAGCTTGCATGCTTTCTCTATAATTAAATAGATGAGTACTACTGTAGGCCCGTACTTTGTAGACTGATTAATATACAGTGCGGTTTAATAGACCGTAGGGTACTAAGAATGACGAATACTGCAGAATGAACTTATCATTATTAAAAAGGGCCTATGATTAAAAATACATGACGGACGCATTTAAAGCCATTTTATAAACAAGTAGCCTACTCAAAAATCTAAAAAAATTATCTTTGGCCAGTGCCTATACTATTTAGTACTATCTACTTTCAATTATTTCCTGGAATAATCGTTAAAATGTAAGTGAATACAACTGATAGTACACGGAAGAAATTAGGATATACGACAAAATATATGGTTCCGCTGGGGCTAGAACCCAGGACCTTCTGCGTGTAAAGCAGACGTGATAACCACTACACTACGGAACAATGCGATATTACCAAATACAAATACAAAGTTTATTTATTGTTGGAAATTATACAACATTAGCTATGATTAGCAATTATACCGACATTTCATGTACATACAAAAGTAGAAAAACAAATATAAAACCTGCATACACACATGTACGACAAATCATGAAATAACACAGGTAATTTGATTTAAAAATAAGGATAGATTAAGACGCATGGTTAACATATGAGCATAATAAAAATAATACATTTACAAGTATTAAGAATTAATACATTTACAAGTATTAAGAATGAACAATTATTAAGAATTATAGCAAAGGGTTTAGAACAAGATTTATATATTGCAAATTATAAAAATTACATAAAATTTAATATTAGGTCTATAACGCAGATCACAGAAAGCCAGTATCACAGTATTTTCTTCTATTACGGAGTTCACAGTAGTGCTTAGATTTGCATTTATATAATATGTGTGACAAAAATTGCATAGAACGATGCATCACAGAATCAGCAAGCAGTAAGACAGAACACTTGATTAAAGGCAGTTCTAGTAACATGCATTATATTATACATGAAGGCTTACAGATAAATGAAAGCAAAAATAACAAATAACAAGGAAGAAGCTGCATACTTGGGTGAGGTAGAAACAAGCAAATCAAACAAACATGATCAACAAACATAGCATCAGCAGAAAAAAAGCAGACAGAAATTAAACAAACAAAAATAAATAATAAATTAAACAAACAAAATAAATAGATAAGCACACTTATATAAATCAATAACTATGTCATACATGCAGGGCAGGTACAGATCTCTCCGTCCCAGGCGCTAATGATATTTTTGAATTGTTCATAATTGTATACATCTCTAAAATGCTGTGGGAAGCTGTTCCACAGTTTAGCTGCCTGAAAACGGAAAGATCTGATCCCGTATTGTGTTATTTTTACCTTGGGTATTTCAGCTGTGTTTCTGTACCTACATGAATAAGATTGGGTTTTTTACTGTGATTATAAGATCATGTTAGTAAGATGGTCCTTGTTTGTTTAGTTTCTAAGGCCATTGATCGAGTCCTTCTGATGTTTAAGCTAGGCATTTTAGATTTTTCAAGCAGTTTTTCATAGGATTAGGTATAATCGATATATACAATTCTTAAAGTTCGTTCTAGGATTTTCTCTACTTTCTTGGTTTGAACTTCTCCACAGAAATGCCAGGTGAGAGGACAGTAGCTAAAATTTGACATTATAAAAGTGTGATAGATGGTTAGTTTGCTTAGTTTGTTTAAATAGTGTCCTATACGTTTAAGAATATTTAATTGTTTAGATGCTTTCTTGCAGATGTCAGAGATATGAGAATCAAATTTGAGTTTAAAATCCAGAGTGACGCCTAGTAGCTTTACACTTTCCTCACAGTGTATCACATTATTTGTACCAATGTTAAAAGTCAAGTTTTCATTATTAGTTTTTGTACCTACAGCACTTGCCTGAAATTTATCTGGGTTTGCTTTCATTTTATTGTCCGTAAACCAATTAATTACTCGGAGAGATGCTATTTCTTTCTAGGTTTTCTTTAAGATTTGAAATGTCAAAATCTGCAAAAGCTACAGTGTTGTCATCAGCATAGTTGAATAAGTCACTTACTTACTTACTTATTCCTCTTCACTCCGGTCGAAGCATAGGGCCTTCACCACAGCTCTCCATCATGTACGGTCAGTAGCCCGGGCTTTGGCCTCTCCCCACGACATCCTCGTCTTTCTAAGCTCGATATCCAGGGTTCTTCGCCAAGAATTTGTGGGCCTCCCTCTTCTTCTTGTGCCTTGGGGATTACAGTCCAGGGCATGTCTTGCAATATTTGGCTGGGCTCTGCGCAGCGTATGTCCGATCCATCCCCATTTCTTTTGTAGAATAGCTAGAGTCTGTGATCGGTTGCTGTTTTGTTCTTGCCCAAAATTCCTGGTTGGAAATCTTCTCTGGCCACCGTATGTGAAGAATTTGTCTTAAACAGTTGTTTATGAAGACTTGGAGACTCTTGTCAAGGCGTTTGGTTCTTCTCCAGGTCTCAGCTCCATAAAAGAGGACTGTTTTCACGTTGATATTGAAGAGTCTGATTTTGGTTTTCAGGTGGATATTGTTGTTGTTCCACACTTGTCTCAGTGTAGCAAAAGCATGGCGCGCTTTTCCTATTCTGGCCTTGATGTCTTTCTCAGTACCTCCTGTCTTACTGACTATGCTGCCCAGATATGTGAAAGAATCAACATCATCAATAGCTTTTCCTTCTAATTGGATGCCCTGTCTGCTGCATGGGTTGATCCTTAGGCATTTCGTTTTGTTGATATTGTCTTCCAGCCCAGTTGATCTGGCTACTTCTTGCAGTTTTCGTTTTTTTGCTGTATGTGGGCGCAAGTATGGGACAGGAGACCAATGTCATCGGCATAGTTAAGGTCTTCCAGCTGTCTTGTTAGGGTCCACTGTATCCCTCTTGGTCTATCCAATGTTTTCTTCATTACCCAGTCAATGACTATCGAGAAAATCATTGGAGAGAGAAGGCAGCCTTGCCTGACGCCGGTGCGAACTTGGAAAGGTTCCGAGAGGTCCATGTCGTGGATGACCTGGCAGAGGTTGTCGCTGTACAAATTCCGAATTATGTTTACCATCTTGTTGGGGATACCATAGTGTCTGATTATCTTCCATATTGTGTCCCTGTCCACTGTGCCTTCTTGAAGTCTATGAAGTTGACATACAGTGAACAGTTCCATTCTATGGATTGCTCGATGATAATTCTAAGAGTTGTGATCTGGTCTGCGCATGATCTTGCTGCTCTGAATCCTGCTTGTTCATCTCTGAGGAGTCTGTTCACTTCAGTTTTCATCCGCTCCAGTATGATTCTTGTGAGCACCTTGCTGGGCATTGATAAGACCTGTATTCCTCGCCACTTGTTGCAATCACTGAGGTTGCCTTTCTTCGGTAATTTCACAAGGTACCCCATCTGCCACTCTACAGGAATGATGTCTGCAGTGACGTCTGCTTTTGCCTTCATGGCTTCTGGTGGGATTTTGTCAGGTCCTGGAGCTTTCCCGTTCTTGATCTTGTTGATGGCCTGCTTTACTTCCTGTTTGGTAATTGGTCCTACATTTATCGCCAAGTCTGGTCCATCTTCTATGGTTGGTGATTGGGTGACTGGGGTACCATTCAGGAGTTCGTCAAAGTGCTCTTTCCACCTGTTCAGTTGTTCTTCTGGCTTGGACAGGGTAGTGCCATTGCGGTCTTGTACTGGCTTGTTGGAATGGCTTTGACGTCCGGTTAGTTGTCGGGTGATCTGGTACAGTGTTGTCATGTCATTTTGTTGTGCAGCTAATTCTGCTTTTTCAGCCATCCTATTGATCATGTTTCGTTTGTCCCGCCGGCAGCTCTTCTTAACCTCCTGTAGGGTACTGTACAACCCCTGGCTTCTCTGTGTCTGTTCTCTGGTCTTTGCTTGTAGGAGCTTCTGTCTAGCTGTTCTTTTGGTTTCTATCTTTTGAATGGTGCTGTCTGAGATCCAGGTATTGTATGTTCGAGATCGGAAGCCAAGCCTTTCTTCGCAGACTGATGTAAAGGTACTGTCTAGTATTCTTCACGTGGTCCCATGTTTGGCATGGATTCTCTCCCTTTGTGTATTAAAAAGTCAAGTATTCACGGGGTTTAGATTTCGCGCAATCGACCCAAAACGCGAATATAGCGAAAATTAAACCCCCGCGAAATATACCCGCTATACAGTATTCTTCACGTGGTCCCATGTCTGCTCTAAGGAGTCATTTTCTGTGTCTGTCAGAGCTTCAAATCTGTTTCTCAGACTGATGGAGAACTCTTGTTTGTCTAGAGGAGTCTTCAGTTTGGAGGTGTCGAAGCGTGGACTCTTTGTATTCCCTTGCTTTCTGACTCTTGCAATTCGGACCTGCAGCTTTGCTATGAGAAGCTCATGGTCTGATCATATCTCCGCTCTACGATGGGCTCTGACGTCACCGAGGGTTCTTCTCCATCGGCGTGAGATCCCGAGGTGGTCTATCTGATTTTTCACTGACTTGTCTGGTGATGTCCATGTGATTTTGTTAATCTCTTTGTGTGCAAATATGGTGCCGCCTATGACAAGGTCATTCAACCCAAAAAGGTCAGTGAACAACTCTCCATTCTCATTGATGTCTCCCAATCCTTCCTTCCCCGTGATAAGCTTCTTCCCTGTATTGCTGTGTCCTACCTTGGCGTTCATGTCTCCCATCACTAAAGTGATGTCATGCTTTGGTACCGTGTCTATGACACTCTGGAGTTGGGCATAGAATTCTTCTTTGATGACATCTTACGCTTGGTTGTAGGGGGCGTAACATTGGATGATGGTGACTTCCTGGAACTTTGAGTGGAATCTTGCCCTCATGATCCGATCGTTGATTGGCTCCCATTCGAGAAGACTTTTCTGTGCTTCCTAGGTCAGAAGCAGTCCGATTCCATTATGATGGTGGTCTTCCTCATTTGGTGGACCAGAGAATAGTAGAGTGTGGCCTGAGGCTAGCGTAACTCTTCCTGATGTTGTCCATCTGACTTCACTCAGGCCCATGGTGTCTAGTCTGAACTTTTCCATTTCCCTGGCCAGTTGAGCTGCTCGTCCAGTTTCATATAAAGATCGCACATTCCAAAATCCTATCCGTGAGACGTTCTTGGAGGAGAGTAGGTTTGTCCGCAGAATTCTCCGCTTCATACGCTCTCCCCCGGGTCGATACCGTAAATCCTGATGTATTGTTGCTGTGGTTCTAGTTTCTGTAGCGGGTAAGGTTTTTACGTGGTAGGGGTGCTGGCCCTACGCACAACCCTCCTCCTTTCGCATCCGAAAATATATATAAGTCACAGTCCGTTACAAATAAGAAAATATCATTAATGAATATGTTGAAGAGCTCTGGTCCAAGTATAGACCCCCTGGGGAACTCCTTTAACAATATCAAGTGAAGGACTGATTGTTTTTTCTGACTTTACACACTGTTTGCGGTTTGACAAATAGCTTTCTTTAAGTTTAAGAGATAGATCAGAGAGGACATAGGCATTTAATTTCAATAAGAGCAAGTTATGTGGAAGGCAGTCGAAAGCTTTTGACATGTCCATCAATACAGCAGCACAGTATTTATTATTGTCAAGGTGTTTTTTCCAATCTTCAATTACTTTAAGTAGTATATTTTTGCATCCATATCCTGGTCGGAAAGCTGAAAGGAAAGGATATGGGGTAGTTGTTGCTTGTTGTCTTAACCGACTTGTTGGTCGAGGTAAGATTGAGACACTTCCCCTGGTGGCTATATTTTACCATTACATGTTAAATAATGTTTTTCAACTTTGAACTGTTTGATCGCTAAAGTATTGTGCATAATTTATACTCACAGGTGACCATACCGTTATCATTGATAAAGAATAAAAACATATCACTCAGATCTCAGATTTAGGAAATAGATCGCAGTTTTGCGTGATATACCGTTTATTAGATACCGCTATTTTATACAGCTCTATACGTTTACATGGAGCAAAATACAGACAGTGTTAGAATTCAAAATATTGATAATACATGTATTACATATATTCTACACATTAGAAGACGCAAAAGTAACGCTATAAATATAATAATTAAACATAATAATCAATGTCTTTAGTAGACATTACTTTTTTGCATGGTATACACAGGTAAATGTATCATGGCTGAAGATATTTTTACAGGATTTGATATTACAGTTTATATTACATGTAGTTTATACAAATTTTACCAAAAAACATTTATTTTTATTTTGAATGATACAGTTACCTGTGGTCATACATACACGCCTAGCCTACGCTTACCCTGTTTATTCCTAGCTATGGTTGGAAAACTAACAAATACTGGCCATCCCCGGAGTCTGAACATTTCTATCAGAGAGTTAATTGGTGTTCTATATACCTATGGTCGCCGTACTAACACATACTGGCTATCCCCGGAGTCTGAATATTTCGATCCAGATGGTTAGCTGGTGTACCTATGGTCCTAGTCTGGCTACCCGACTAGATAATATATTTTTTTCAATCAATTATCATAATTTTGTTTTCGATTTTAGCTAGATTTTATTTTGGGCTTGATTATCTCCTATGTTTGAGGGTGCAAAGGGAATTAATTCATGAAAAAAGAGTAGACTGAAGAGTTGTCTCCTTTAATTAAACATAGGGAATGTATAGACAGACTACTATGGTTCACGTACTGACATTTCTATCCTGACAAGATGTAGTTTCTATGTACATAATGCATGTAATGCAATACATGTTTTATTTACTCCACACAAAAAGGGTTTGTTAGTCCCCTACCGGTCTTTGTCCGTCAGTCAGTCCGTCCGTCAAACAATTTGGATCCTGACATAACTCAAGCAGTTTCCAAGCTAGGTTTATGAAACTTGGTATGTGGATAGGGGGCAACAAGGGGATTATGCACGTTTAAAAGTATTTTGATTCTGACAAAAATTGTGGTTGACTATGGCAACAGAAACATTGGAAATGGCCTCAAACCGGTAGGGGACTTCTGTATTGCTTGCAATTCTTAATTACTTGTTTCTCTGATTAATAAGTAAATATAATGTTTATTAAAGTGAACCGTGTAAAACCGATTCTAGTTATTTGTGGACCTTTTTGGGGGTTGTTGCGATAGCCACGTGGTCTAACGAGTTCGTTCAGCACAATTTCGAGGCCACGAAGCCGTACAGTCACATGATGTATTCGAATCACATTATAGGTGCAAACTACAAATTTTATTTATAAATATGGGGCCAAAATTGAGTCTATCCGTGGGTACACAAGCCAATTATTGTTGACTCGCTGAGGACGGATGGTTGCACTGATAGACTATTTTAAGACGACGGAAACACGAGCCAAACGTACAAGTTTGCCAATTCACGCTTAGAATACGAACGCCTGTCAAGCTTTCAAGAACGCCTGTCAAGCTTGAACGCAAGTTTTTATATTCTGGTAGGCCTACGTATAGTGCGTTAGCGACTAGGCTGGACCCCCATAAACCTTAAATATCTTAAAAAGTACAATGTCAATTAGAATAAAAATTGGTTTATCTTCATAAATCAACCTTACCAACTCTCATAAATTAAAACAGAATTTTTGGGACACAGAAAAGTGTACTTTGCATTTACTTCCAATGTAAAATTTTAAGTCTAAAACAGGGTAAATACGTATGGGTAATTGAAGTGACTGGAACAGCAAAGGTAAGCAAATTGGTCCAATATAACTGTACATTAAGTAACACACCAGTGACGATTGCAAATATAAAATGAGGCCCATACATCAAAGTGTATGTGTTTTGACTTTATGCTCATCTCAAGACACAACATTTTGTTTATACAAATGATCATTACAACCAGAAGGTGGGCTTCAACTATATACACATTGATGACCAGTCAAATGTAGGTCAAAGTTATCCATATATGTCCCGTTACAGTTATAACAAATACTATAGCATTAGTCTAACTACCTGATCGTAATGGCTTTTTTTACTCCCTGTCCATTTGTTGATTAAAATACAAAATTCAATACATTGGACACAATGGGGAAAAATTAATGAGTCGGTAAAAAATTCTGAAATTTAAACACAGAGTTGGTAAAGGTAATTCAGTGTACCATACCAAATTTCAATCAAATTGCATAATTACTTAAAAAGATATTTAACGTTTATGGGGCCCAGCCTAGTCGCTAACGGACTATACGTATTCTCTTTATGCTATATTTGACTCGACCCAAATGTCGTGAAGATGTACACACAATATATAAAAGAAAGAAACTCATAGGAAGATATATAATTATGTTTATTCAAAGTTATATGATAGCAAACTATTGAAGATTCAATCTATGATCTATAAGGTTCTTAATGTCAATACTAGAATTACAAATACTGTATGCAGGGTATTAACATTCACTTTCTAAATAAACAACACATGCCTAGAGATTGGTAAATATA
Organism: Spisula solida; assembly: GCA_947247005.1. Lineage (NCBI taxonomy): Eukaryota > Metazoa > Mollusca > Bivalvia > Venerida > Mactridae > Spisula > Spisula solida. The sequence goes on along the minus strand of OX365958.1, from coordinate 38,757,275 downwards.
CTACAGTCATGGTCGATAATGTACGTAAAGTTTGTCAGGATACTATTTAGTAATACACCATTTACATGTTGATTTAGAACATACATACGTACAATTTTAATCATGACAGAGCAGTATTGCAGTTATCTCACTGTTCCCCCCAATGCATTATTGCACTCTTCCCTCGTAACCATGATATAATATACCAGTAAAATGTCAGATTTTGATTACTAGTACACATGCACCTTTATTTTTATTATACTAGTATGTCCAATTTTCACTGTTCAAGGCACAATGGTGCTCGCGCGTACAGTATTGTTGTGTCTGATTCTATCACGACTCTGTCAACCCTACTAGTTATACAATGTAAATATGCGTAAACTTTCATTCTACTGTTCACAACCCTAAAGTCACAAATTCAATCCTAACACCGTCCGATGATGTACCCGCGGTCCAGCGTATGATTTAAGTTAATCAGACTGAATGCCGACCAGTCATCGGAGAAGTTTGAACCATTGTGTGACGATCAGAGAAATCGAAAGTCATTGCTACTGTCCACTCAGGCGTGTACACTATGCCTAGTCACGTGATATTAGAACATCGTCCGGTATCCGGATTGTTTGTGACTGAGGTATTACACAGGGTATCATATTATGCTCTACAACTAACAGTATGTCGTTCACCGACATGATATCTACTGTTTACATAAAGCATACAGAAATATTCCGAATGACGTCAAACCGACCGCTGTTCTGTACATATGTTGTTTGTTCCACTTCACTATGTGACTTCGTACCCAGCTTTCACCTAAAATGTAAACATGTATACACATACAACAATTTACAATCAGGTAATATTATTATAGGTCAAGGAAAAGACAGGCAACCAGAACGCCAGAAAACAGGCACCGATCTCCCGAAGGATCTCAATTTGAGCTAAATCTCATCTCACATATTGCCGCGGCATTAAAATTTTGTCAGCAATTGGTACACATAATTATCAATTCAATGCCTCAGAGGATGTCAGGCTATCATCAGGACAGACGGTGGTCATACATGCTATTGATGTGCGATTTTGTTTTTTTAAGCAGTGAAATAAATGGTCGCTTTCTAGTATGTTGTTATTATATTTCAGAATAGTGATTAACTCAACTTGATAGACAATAATTTCCTGATTACAATGGTATATTCGATTCACTGATAGGTCTAATACTTTTTCAGTTAAATGAAAATTACAAAGTATGTACTTAGAACATTCGACTAGTGTATATACAATGTATGTGAAGGGAGAACTTTTATTCGCCGATGTAAAGCAGAGTAAGCGTAAGGTCACAGGGAGGTCATGGACAAACATCGTTAACCAGCAGATATCATGGATACAACAACCTACAAAACGTTAGGACAAGGGGAGGGACGGGGATGTAAGGGAGAACGTACATGTGCATGAGGAAGTGAAGAAAGTATAAGTTGAGCAGATTGTGAAAATAAAACATGGACACCTTGATTAAACAAACACATAGGCGAAATATTCAGTATTTGTTTACGAAACAAGTCATAGGCATGTATATAAACAAGTTGGAGGGGTCATTGTTCGCTCGGGTAATTCTGACAGGTAATCACCATAATTATACCTAAGTAAAAGAAAAATGAACATTTGCATAAAGATATTTGACCTAGAGATAATCTGAGTGCAAGCTTCATATCACAAAAAGGTATGTTAGTTATCTAAGATCGTACAGTTAAATTGTGAGATACTTAGCGTTATTTAAAAGGTGTTCTCATTTTCTCGATTTAGAAACTCGCATTTCCAATCTGAAAATTTTAGTTTACAGTAAAGTATGAGTTTACACTCACCAGCCGTTTCAATGACGTCATCTTTCAGATTTTTCTTGATGTCTGGTAGCATTACTAACAGCGTGTATGGAAAGACAGTGAAGAAGAGCCCGGATCCGATCAACCATAACATACGTCTGTCGCCTTCATCTAAATAATAAGCTCCCACGCCTGCAGCCGCCCCAACAACAACCATAGCGCTCTGGAATATACAATTCAATTAATACAATATGTGCGTTAGTCTAAATAAATCGTATAATATAGCACATTCACGCGTTCGGATGCGTAATAATTAATTAACGCGTAGCACGCATCCGAACAATTGACTGTGCTTTATTCTACAATAAAACACAGGTGCATATTCATTATTTCGATTCTAATATAGCCAATAGTCCGTATTTGACAACATATCATTATCCGGTGCACTAAGGCTTATTTGCAGTTTAAAGTTATTCAGCAGTTGCTGTGTTTAATCGGCAGTTCGCGCACACTTTGATTTCCTCTATGTGCATAAAGCTGAAACCGCTGGTTGTGTTGGAATTATTATATATGCTAAATTTATTTCCACATTTTGCCATGTACATAATAATAACCTTCATACTCTAGAATGACGACAACGATTCGATGAATCATATGTATGCGTATTAGACCCGTCCACTTACCTGAAATTTTTTAGCCCTATGAAATCCTTCTTTCCACGCCTGTCGACAGTTGGCCGTGTCCAGCGTCATCCGTGCTGGATGATCCGCGGCATTGATATACATAGCATTACCAGCGAATAAGCCAGCCATGGCTGTAGCCTCAAGTTTTAACACATCCTTCAAACACAAATCCATGTTTTTGCCTCTAGAATCTTGCCTGTTCCCTCGTTATTTAACAATTAGTATAGCCTAATTCTCGTCTCAATATATAGCTAGATTGCTGTTGTCAGTCGTCCGTTTATTTCGTCAGAATGAGATCAGTTATCGAACTAGAGCATGCCCTCGAAAAAACCACAGGGTATTGACGCATATTAGTTTATGCGTGTGCGACCGCGTTATATCTCATATACGAATATACGAGATATAAGGCGGTCGCACACGCATAAAATAATATGCGTCAATACCCTGTGGAAAAAACGTTACACTTTGTGAACGCGTCTAAATTTAGACTCATGTTAAAGGGAAGTAAGTGCTACCAAAGTTTTGACCTACCAGCTACACAGTTACTTCCCTTGATAGTTAATGCGAGTCGTATTTTAAACTAAATGCGATAATAGCACGGATTATATTTGAGGAGTTTCGCTTGCACAGTTGATTATGCTGCAAACCATGCAAAAAGAGAATTTGACCTGATCCTGACCTTTATGCATGAATATGTTATTTAGCCAATGTGTCATGGCTTTTGTGTTGAATATGTAAATTCCCGCAACAGCGCAAGCAAATGTAGGCCTATAGGATAGAAAACGAGTGGGGCCGTCTATATAGACACGAGCGCAGCATGTTGGGTATGTTTTATTTCGTCTTTCTATCTGACTTAGACAATGTGGTATGCTATACTTCGCACAATTAAAAGCATGTAGCGTTTTTAAAATCAAATACAGAGTAATCGTGCTTATGTATAGCACAGAGAATTTTACCTTTATGCATGAATATATTACAAGGTTCTTGTGTTGAATATATAATTTTCCGCGAGCAAATCGTGACATATCAGATCCTTTAGATTTGTGTTGGTATTACACCTCGAGCGTCTTCGTGATAGTCACTACTTATGAACACATACAGCCGGGATTATATATATAGACGTTATATGTATATAGACAATTGTTCAGCTGTTTTATGCAAATAGAAGTTCGAGAGTCGTGTCAAATTCTATGGAATATATAGGTATGAAAGTGAGATACTATCTCGGCGAACAGCTAAGAATGAGTAATGAGTACAAATTTAAAGTCCCAATAAGGTTTAAATTTTCTGTCTACAAAGATTATCGAAAGATCTAGATATTAAATTAGACCAAAAATGGTACAGAAGGGACCCATATCTGATCTCAGGTCGCTGTTCTTTCTTTGAGAAATAATCAACCGAAAACGCTAATTAGGATTTTGTCCTCCGTACAAAATATATTCAAAAAATTCTCGGTAGTCTCCGAAAGCCACAGAGAAGCTGTTAAACGCCGTATTTGTAAACAAACCGGGCTCGTTATGCCAATCTTCCAGGAAAGACTATTTCACATATATGACAGTTAGCGCGTATTTTAATGGCTGATTTTGTTTATTATTTGTCCCTCATCAAATCAGTAACACAGATTTGTGTTTTCTATATGAAGAAAACACGTCGTTCCGGAACCTTATTGTGGCTTTAAATACGGGTCAGTGGTAGAATACAGGTGATTGGAATGCCTGATTGGAATGAGTTGTGAAGCGTGTGAGAACTGCATAATCGGCCTAAAATGAATTATATCCGGGTCTAACTATTGGTGCGTATACATATGTGGTGGACTTGTAACATACAAATGCCCTGATGTCCTTGCCACAGTGAAATTATAACACAACACAATAACAACTTTTTACGATTTAATTTGTTTCTCAAATTATTTATTTTACAGAATGAAATTTTAATGTAATTTAAAGCCTATTGAAAAGTCCAAATTTATTATATTTCAATTGAACGAATGCCCAAGTTATAGCTTCGAATAATACAGAGGTTCCTTTAATTGTAGTCCAAAAACGTTTCTGACCTTCTTCACTGTCACACTGGGTATTTATACCAGTTGAAGAAGTGCACATGAAAATCATGAATCATGAAGGGCTCCTAACGTTAGGAGCATATATTATGAACGTTAGGAGCACACATGCCACAGCACGAAATACATGCTTCCAGATTTATGTAATGGGGTCAACAGGAGCAAATATATGAAGTAATATTGTAAAAGCGTGTATTATATGAAACATGGAGAATGGACTGATAACTCTGTAGGCTCCTAAAAAGTTTAAATACATAACATCTGACGTAATTATAATTAATAACATACAATGCATGTAAAATTAATATTACATTTAAATCAAACATTCGTGGATTCACGACACTCCACTTGGAGAGAAAACATAAAACAATAATAAACAATGAATATGAACATGTTATCAATTGACAGTGTTCCATAGATTAAAATCTATGATAGTCTCTTTCAATCCTGTATGTAGAAAAGACAGGTATGTCATTTTGGTAAGTACGGGTAATGATTAAGGAGACATTGTAGACTTCTGTGTGAGTCTCTAGATCTGTATAGTCACTTATGATGCCGACGTCATGTTGTTGAAGTGTTGATACTACTCGATCATCAATACCAATATCGGAAGCAGACCTATATCGTAGGTTATCATCAACTGGAATATCACCATCACAAACACTAACATCATCCGAATGAGTATCACTACAACAAACACTAACATCATCCGAATGAATATCACCATCACAAACACTAACATCATCCAAATGAATATCACTACCACAAACACTAACATCATCCAAATGAATATCACCACCACAAACACTAACATCATCCAAATGAATATCACTATCATCACCACAAACATCATCCAAATGAATATCACTACCACAAACACTAACATCATCCGAATGAATATCACCATCACTTACACTAACATCATCCACATGAATATCACCACCACAAACATTAACATCATCCAAATGAATATCACTATCATCACCACAAACATCATCCAAATGAATATCACTACCACAAACACTAACATCATCCGAATGAATATCACCATCACTTACACTAACATCATCCACATGAATATCACCACCACAAACACTAACATCATCCAAATGAATATCACCACCACAAACACTAACATCATCCGAATGAATATCACCATCACAAACACTAACATCATCCACATGAATATCACCACCACAAACACTAACATCATCCAAATGAATATCCCCATCACTAACATCATCCAAATGAATATCACCATCACAAACACTGACATCATCCAAATGAATATCACCATCACTAACATCATCCAAATGAATATCACAATCACTAACATCATCCAAATGAATATCAACATCACTAACATCATCCAAATGAATATCACTATCACTATCGAAATCAAAAGTTTTATCAGAAATATCACTCAAATCATCTGCAGGAATGTTGGTAGTATCACTAAAACTAAATTCATCCGCATAAAGTTCGATAACATCAGACAAAGGCACGTTTTCATCCTCAGGAATCTTAACAATTTCACTCACATGAATATTTTCATCTTCACTAATATCTTCCACAATTGGCTTATATTTAAAGTTCTGATTATTATTTTCATCCTTACACGTGTCACTATCTGGAAGACACATGTCCAGAAATTCGTCAGCACTATTACATGTGTTTATTGTATCTCCCTGAATAGTGTCCAATTCTGCCACTAAGTCAAACACACTGTCATCGTCACTTATACATTCCAATCCTGAAACGACAGCAGAGGTGTTATCTGACACGTGACATGCTGACGCTTGAATTGCCTTTTCTCTAGAGACTGTCTTTGAAATTCTATGAAATTTCTCCAAATGACTCACCAAATTACTTCGACGCACAAACTTTCCTTCGCAACCAATTTCACGACATGACCAATATTTGACAACAAAGTGTTTCTCATTAATATGTCTTGTTAAGTTTCGTTTTGATGTAAAACATTTTCCACAATGATCACAAGTATAAGCCATTTTGCGTCCGTTCCCATCAAATACAGCAAAGCGACTGATATTTACTCGATTACCACGTGCTATTTTGGCGGTAGTCAGTACACTAAGTGTTTGCTCCTAATCCGAACCCACGATTTGTTCGTGTATCACATGTTACTTGCCTCACTATATTACATTGCTCCTACCAATATTAGTACACCGCGACTTATCCACGAATTCCTCGTGCCCGCTTAAACTGACTACAATATGGTTTATTTTTGTCTTTGCTATACTTCCATCGAGAATTCAACGTATTTTTCAAATTGATCACATGTCATTATATTTTAATGCCTCTTTATACGATGTAGTTGTTTTCTCATTTTTCTATTTGCATCGACAGCGGCTTGGCGTAATGGCCGTGATAATTGCGCCGTATCAATGTCCGAACCTTCATTTTCTTTCACATTAACATCACTTTCACTATCATTTGAACACTCTATCGGGTACAACAAACACAGGGGTCGGCCAAGTATATTACCCGATGGTAACTTCACCTTTGCAGATCGTACACTTTTGTCGCGACTTAACACAAGATCGATAACCTTTCCCATTCTCCAGCAGCCTCTGGGTAGATTATCTTTGACAAGAACAATGTCGCCTACTTGTGCCGAAAAATGTGAATTAATCTTTCCTGTTCTTAACAAGACTTGATTTCGCTCACGCAGACTCATAATATATTCTTCTCTCCAAATTTTCCAAAACATGTTCAACATATTTTGGCCCCTCTTCCATAGTTTTAATTATTTGTCACTAGTGCTTTCTTTAGGAACATAATCCTCATCGTGTCGGTTTAATTCCGTTTCAGGAATTCCTATACTTGGGTTTAGTGTCAGGAAATGGCTAGGTGTCAACGTTATGTTTGAATTAATGTCATCACCTACATAAACAAGAGGTCTAGAATTCACAACAGCCTGTGTGAGCAAGTTTCTGCCGATAGCCTTGCGAAATGCTCTTTTCACTATTCCAACCAATCTCTCATAAAACCCACCCATCCAAGGTGCAAGTTCCACAATGAATAACCATTTTATTCCTGTTGTGGAAACATAACTTTGAACGTCGTCACTATGCATAACCTTATTCCAAGTTCGATCTATTAATACGCCTGCCGCTTTAAACTGGGCAGCATTGTCACTTATTACTTGAATCGGGGTACCTCTTTGAGATATGAATCTTCGAAAACACAGCAGAAATTCTTCCGTAGACATATTCAAAATTAGTTCAAGGTGAACAGCACGGGTCACAAGACACGTAAATAGGCAAATCCACACTTTCTGTGTTCTATCCGAATATTTTATGTTCAACGGACCCAGATAGTCTAGTGCAGTATAACTAAATGGCTTCGACTGATTTACTCTCATTTTTGGTAATGAGGGCATTGGTGGCATTTTATAGGGACCACCTTCATTTTTGCGACACACAATACATGCCCTTACGATAGATCGTACTGTCGCACGACCATGGGGGATCCAGTACTTGTAACGTATTCTAGCAAGAGTTTGAGAAACGCCACTATGAAGACATTGTTTGTGTGTCTTCTCTACTAGTAGTCGTGTAAATGTATTCTTCTGAGGAAGCAATATTGGTCGTCTTGCACCTTCACTAAGACATGATAATTCTAATCTCCCTTTGCTCCTTATAACTTCAGAGTTATCCAAGTAGAGTACCAACTGTTTCTGTATATTGGTTGGTTTATTATTCACTATTCCTTCGTACACGTCAGGAAAACTCGTCCGTTGAACATGTAATAACCACATGTTCTCTGCTTCCTGTAAATCAATACTCTTAAGGGAACCACTTTCAGAATTTTGTTTCCTTAACTTCTTGACGAATCTTAATGCTATAGCAGTAACTCGTAACAGCTTCGTTATTGAAGAATATGCTTCAATATCAATCTCAAATGGAGTACACTTGATAATTGAACCAATGGTGTCATCGTTGGTTAACATGTCACATTCAATGTTGTCCTGTAGCTCTTCAATATCAGAGTTGCAATCTGGAGTGTCAACTTGGGTGTGTACACTTGACAAATTTTCAATAGATTGTACCAACCATGTTGGACCATGCCACCATATTTCATTTTTGTACAAATCACACAGTGCCACGCCACGCGTTGCTACGTCAGCTGGATTTTCTTTCGTGTTGATGTACGACATAACAATATCCTTTTGAGTTCTGATTTCATTTACCCTGTTTCTTACAAACACAGGTAACGTTTTGGTTGAACTTATCCAACCTAAGACACACTGTGAATCCGTCAACAAATACCGCTTCTGAATAGGTAACTTCAATTGCTCCGTTACGAATTGGAGACACCTAACACCTATTAACACTGCCATCAATTCTAGTCGAGGAATTGTCATACCTTTAATTGGTGCTAAACGAGTCTTAGCAAACATAAGGTCTACGTATATATCTCTGTCACATTCTTGTCGGAGATATACCGTAGTTGAGTAACAAGTTGATGACGCATCACAGAAGCATAACAGTTGATATTTGACACTTTCGATGGGGTATTTTTGTGAAATACACCTCGGAAAAGGACATTCCTGAAGCTTGCTCAAATCTGAAAACAATTTCATACACAATACGTTGATGTTTTCATCTTCAATTAAATCATCCCAATCAAGATTTCTACTCCACAACTCTTGGAGTAGGAGCTTCCCCCTCAAAACAACAGGCGAAAACATACCTAGAGGGTCAAACACTGACGCTATCACCTTTAATATACTTCGTTTGGTATAAGTGTCTTTGTTGATGAGAATTTTAGGTTGTTTCACTGACAGTGTATCCGTAATGTTATCCCACACGTGCCCTAAAACGTGTATCATTTGTTGATTAGCTCGGTCTTCTACTGAGAAGCACTCATTGACTACGTCACTGTTTGACATCCATTCGCGTAAATTCATTGATGCATTCTTAAACACCGATTTTGCTTCCTTGTACAGTTGTAAAGCTTCTCCTTCACTGTTTGTTCCAGTAATGATATTATCCACATAAATATCATTTTTTAATTTCTGTATCGCATCCCCCTTATATTTATCCAAATGAGTCTCTATGGTTGCTCCGAGAATGAAAGGTGATGACACTACACCAAACGGGACACGACAAAATCTGAACTCTTGGATATTGCTCGGATGTACCAAAAGATTATCAACGTCTTTTAACCACAGAAACCTAGTGGCATCCCTTTGGGTCAGCTGTAATCCAATCTGTAAGAATGCCTTTTCGATATCAGCCACTAAAGCTATTTTGTGCATTCTAAATCTCATGAGAAGGCCACACAAATCTTGTAACATAACTGGTCCTCTGTACAAGCATTCGTTGAGACTTTTGTATTCCGGTTTCGTTTTCGCAGAGGCATCATACACAACCCGAATCTTTGTTATAGCTTTCTGTGGTGTGTTGACTGCATGGTGGGGTATGTAATGTTGAATTCCGTCTTTTATGGTCTGGTCAACTTTTTCAACAATCCCTTTGCTTATTTGATCTTTGATAACAGCGTCATACTTTTTCAAGACATCGGGATCACTTTCATTTTGTTAACACAAGATTTCAAACGACCATATGCTAGGTCTCTGTTTAACGGCAGTTCGGGATTTTCTTCCTTCCATGGCCATGTGACCTGATATCTGTTATTCTCAAATTTTAAGGTTGTTTTAAAACTGTCCATGGCTTTTTCGTCATCAGGAATAATAGGATCGTCCTTCACCCCTATAGCTTCTATATTCCAGAAGTCCTGTAATTCAGGTTTTGAAGAAGCTGATTTATCTACACACTGGAAAACACTATCTGACGTTATATGGTTTCCATGAGTAAGAATCAACATACTAGAAACATCATTATCGATATCACAATCCCGCGTTCGACCCGTTAATATCCAGCCTAGCTTTGAACCAAGAAGATAAAGTCCTGGTTGAACTTCTATCCTTTGGGGTAGGATAACGTCAAGATAATAATCATTACCTATGAGCATTTCGATTCTGGTACATTCAGACTCTCTTGGGATTGAGTCTGCTAGGTCTAAGCTTTTAATCAAATGATTCAAATTTGAGTGTGGCGCTATGTTCACTTTTCGCCTTTGGATATTACCACTGATCACTGGAACAATATTCGTCTCTAACGACATAAAGGTTCCATCATTTAACTTTAAACACATAGTCGTTCTTTTGGTTTTAATCACCGTCGGTTTATCTCTACCAAACGTAACTAACTTTATTTCTTCTTCTTTCTTTCCTTTTAATCCTAATTGGTCAGCGAGCCTTTGAGTAATGTAAGTTCTCTGCGAACCACTATCTAGTAAGATTCGAACTTTTTGAGAATTACCTTGGTTCGTGTTTGATACGACACTAGTTGTGGTCTGCATGAGTACCATTTCATTAGCCGATATCATCGCGTTTTCTTCAAATGCAGTGCAGCTGTTTGCGTCACCGTACATCTCTTCAGACAGGTGCATATGTTCATTTGTCGGATTTTGCTTAAATCTTTTAGAGCACAAACTGCGATGGTGAGAATTTTGCTCACCACAATGGACGCATATCCTGTTTAATTTACACTGGTTTGCTTTATGACCATCATTGAGACACCTGTAACAACTTCCTTGTATTTTCTTTTTTCTTTCTGAGATAGTTGTGTAAACTGGACATTCATCACTCCAGTGACGATCTGTGCAATAACGACAAATGTTGAAATATTTCGATTGCAAACTTGAGTTTGTGTTTGCAAGGAGTGAACTTGCAGTCCCAGACAAATCAGGAACTTGATTTGTCTGTTGACTCCTTTTTCTTACATTCCAAGGTTGTGACTTTTGTTGACTGTCCATTTGTTCATTTGGTTGACCTCGATTCTCCGCCTTCTCACAAGCAAACACATATTCATTAAGCTGATGCCTCAGATTATCTACAGTCCATTCCGTTTTAGTTCCTTTACTGAATTCAAGCTGACGCAACACTTCTTCAGGGAGTTTGGATCTAATAATAGATACAAACAGGCTTTGGTTCACATCTTCGTGTAGCACCTCTAAACTTCTCAAATTCTTCTCTAACACATCCAGGAATAAACGAAGACTTTCCACTTTAGGTGTTGCTGGTAACATACTCATTAATTCCTTGTAATGAAGATCTACCATCTCTTGTTTATTCCCAAACCTTTCTTTTAATATTTTAATTGCTATTCCATAATTTTCATTTGATAGCGCTAACCCAGATACTGCGCTTTTAGCAGCTCCGCTGAGTTTACTCAATAGATATGTGAATTTTTCAACATTCGAGATCTTACTATTTCGGTGCACTGTACATTCAAAAGAATCCCAAAATTCTATCCATTTAAGTTTATTTCCATCATATGAACATAGCTCTAACTTGGGTAATTTTACAGATTTTGACTCAATAATGTGTCGTTTTGCGTCGCGTTCAAAGAAATCTCGTTGATCTTGCATTTGAGAGATAACCATGTTTTGCAGTTTTTCTTGTACTTGGAAAATTTTCTCTGTTTCCGGAAGTACTCCTTTCCGCTCTTCAGCACTATTTAGGGAGTTAATACATTGTTCTAGTTCAATTGTGCAATTCTCGACTTCAAAAATTAATTCACAATCTTCGTCTAACACTTTGCTGGCAAACTCTGGATCACTTTCGCTGATAGCGTCTGCCAGTCGTTTCATTTGCTCGTCAAGTTTCCCACTGTATGTTTTCAGTAAACTAAAACACTTGTGTGCGTCTGCGTAACATACAAGCTTGGCGTCAATTTCGCTTTTTGAACAAGCTACAATACTGTTTGCATTATCTAGTTGTCTAGCAAGGATATTTCGATACCTTGTCCTTACTCCTTTCATTGATGTCACGTTAGCCATTTTTTTTGTGAATTTTCCAACACGACTATTATATCTAATTTGGAATCACTAAATTTCAATCACTATTATTATATCCAATTTCGAATCACTAAATTTCAAACACAATTATTATATCCAATTTCGAATCACTAAATTCAAAAACACTATTATTAAATCCAATTTCGAATCACTAAATTTCAAACACTATTATTACATCCAATTATGAATCACTAAATTCCAAACACTATTATTAAATCCAAGTTCGAATCACTAAATTTCAAACACTATTATTATATCCAATTATGAATCACTAAATTCCAAACACTATTATTAAATCCAATTTTCGTTGTTATTATAATTCCGTACGGTAAGTAATTCCCGGGTTCCGGCGCCATTCAATGTGGTGGACTTGTACCATACAAATGCCCTGATGTCCTTGCCACAGTGAAATTATAACACAACACAATAACAACTTTTTACGATTTAATTTGTTTCTCAAATTATTTATTTTACAGAATGAAATTTTAATGTAATTTAAAGCCTATTGAAAAGTCCAAATTTATTATATTTCAATTGAACGAATGCCCAAGTTATAGCTTCGAATAATACAGAGGTTCCTTTAATTTTAGTCCAAAAACGTTTCTGACCTTCTTCACTGTCACACTGGGTATTTATACCAGTTGAAGAAGTGCACATGAAAATCATGAATCATGAAGGGCTCCTAACGTTAGGAGCATATATTATGAACGTTAGGAGCACACATGCCACAGCACGAAATACATGCTTCAAGATTTATGTAATGGGGTCAACAGGAGCAAATATATGAAGTAATATTGTAAAAGCGTGTATTATAGGAAACATGGAGAATGGTATGATAACTCTGTAGGCTCCTAAAAAGTTTAAATACATAACATCTGACGTAATTATAATTAATAACATACAATGCATGTAAAATTAATATTACATTTAAATCAAACATTCGTGGATTCACGACAACATATACGGTTAACCACAAAAATGTTTTTTCTACATTTTGTTCTGAAATGATACTCAGGAAAAGGCTAATACATGTATGGGATGCCTGATGCAGATACCATCAAATAAAACAGGGTCAGGGGGGATAAACACGTGACCATAATTTGAAACAAGATGGCGGCATAGACGCGAATATTATCGTTTTGGGACTATTATTTCAAGGTGAGTACGGAATTTAAACATCTTACATATCCCATCATATGGTACTCAAAGCGCGCTTTCCATTGGTGTATAATACGCTTGTCTGGTATGTTTACTTTCTAAGAACATTAAGACCAAAGTTTCGAATCGAGAACAAGAAGCCATGGTGTATTTCACGCTATTGATAAATTTTAGTGTTTTTGTGACCAAATCGCACTTTTGTGGAGTATTTAAAGCAACTAATTACTAGAAATAGTTTATAATGTATGTCAGCACAAGTCATTGGCTCATATCTATCATATTAACAAGATTTATCAATTTTGCATGAATTGGTGCATCCCACGCTGAATAAAACGATGGTGCATTTCACGTTATTTTAACATACCCATATAATAATTCACCACAATTTCGCATACATGTAATTTGTTCCTTTTGCAATGTGTTTTTTATTCTGTTAGAACAAAGGTATTAGACTAAGATTGTTTGTTTGTTTGTTATGTGGATATGGCAAATGGATTGCACCGGTATGTTGTACACCAGATCAACAATAAAGTATGTTTTGAAACTCAAGAGTGCCTTAGTATGTTACTGTACTAACAGTGTTAGTACTTGTTCTATACCATTTATATGCAATATAAGCCCGTACCACTATTATACGTTATCTAACTAACAATACCATTTCCTTAGGTATGATTGCTTAGATATGATTGAAGACATGAGAACAGCAAGACTCTACAGCGTGTTTGGAAAGGTCTTAAGAAGCATATCGGGTCTTCGAGATCAAGAGAGACGCCACAGACGCCTCATCCGTGTTGCTTGTGTCCGTGGAAAAGAACCCGGCTCATTTTAAACTATTAAGTTGGTACTGTTAAGAATACAGTCCAGGAAAACTGGTTTGTCAAGTCGTGGTTTGATTAGTCATATATAGTATTTAACTAACGTGAAATTATGTCAAGAACACAAAACTATATGTAGAAGTATCGATAAATAAGCACAGATATTGCGATGTTAATATGCATTTAATTTTTGATAGGTCATCCTACTTAATCTATAACAACGTGTTTGCACAGAGACTGATTTGTGCTAATATGTTATGTTTCATAACAATGTTCCCACGTTTTGTTGCTATATACACGTGCCTTGTGATAAAGGTATCACATTATTTATATGCAATTTGAACAGTGGAGGAAATTGTCCGATTAGGCAATTCGGGGATTCCCCTTAGGCCTACAATTTGTCCGATCCGGAAATTTTGCTCCTAAAATTGCCTGGTCGGTCAATAGAAACGCCCACCGTTTCAAAAATGTAACCTGTACATAAGGATGTTTGACATGGAGATGATCTGATTTAACATTTATCTAAAATCCTACCGTTCATAATTATTTTCCATTGTCTAGATTCCGAGATTATTTTTTTTCACTTCATTTTGGCAATTTAAATTACTCGATCCGGCAATAAAATATATTTTGAATAGTAGAAAGTTGCCAAAAAACGGGCAAGTAAACCCAATGAATTTAGACCAGCAAAATTGGAATTTTTTTAGGAAAGAAATCTCAGAATCTAGACAATTGAAGGGAAATTGGAACGATAGTATCTTAGATATACTCTTTGTGATATGAATCATGTGTTCATATTATCGCTTGGTTAAATATCTTTATGCATAGGTCAGTTCTTCTGAGGCCGTATGTTAAAATTGACTATTTTATTGCCCCGATCAGGCATTTTTCGAGCAGAAATTCCCGATCGGGCAAATAATTAGGGGAATCGCAGAATTACCCGATCGGTCCATTTCCCCCACTGATAAATGAACGTTATTGTTTTTTAATGAATACATCAACAATTTATGCTTAGAGTTGATCACAAACGCAACGGTAAATATGCTCATATTCGAAGGGAGGTAATTTGAAAAAATAGTTTGACGATGTTATAAGTTTTTATTTCCTTTGATCGATAAATTTTATATGTGGTTACGCATATGTGTTGTTTATTGTTAAGTAGTGTTTAATAAACGAAAGCATCGTCAAATTGTATTTGTTTATTTCTCATTATTCCTCGTATGACAAGGTCGTATAATCAATTATCAGTAAACGATCTAAAAGTCTTTGACCGCTGGTGTGCTGCAGCAAGATTTTCGGCGGCGAGGTCTTCGTAACTTCTTTCACGCACCATCCTACAAGAAAAATGTGTTCAAGGGGTTCGATTCATGTATAGTATGCCCATGACAACATTAGCCTTTGTCAGTGTAGGAAAAAAGGGAAATTCGGGGATTCCCTTAACTACTTGCCCGATCGGGAAATTTTGCTCCATAAATTGTCTGATCGTGCAATCGAATCGCCCACTTTTGAAAATCTAACCTGTGCGTATGGATATTTGACATGAAGACAACATGATTGCAGATTTCGTAACACAAAAGGTTTATCTAAAATCCTACCGTTCAGAACTATTTTACATTGTCTATATTCTGAGATTTATGTTCACGTTCCTGATCAGGTAACTAAAGATATTTTGAATAGTATAGAAAGTTGCCAAAGCGAACAAGTTAATACAATGAATTTAGACAGTTTTTAAGGCTATATATCTCTGAATCAAGACATTTCAAAGGAAATTTGAACGGTATGATCTTGGATACAAACAATGTGATATGAAACATTTGTTCAGATTATCGCTTGGTCAAATAATCTGATGCCAAGGTTAGTCTTCTAAGGTATAAATAAATTAACTATTTTTTCATTTTTTTCGATCATAATTGCCAATCGGGCAATTTCCCCCACTGTTTATTTATAAATAAAAATGACAAAATAAACACTGCACGGTACACTTTACGCTAGTTTCAGGTGTAATCTGGAAGTAAATGTCCTTTTTTAAACTGATTATGCACAAAAGCGAACATAATAAGACATCGGAAATGCATTTAATTGTCATTTTTATTTGTACACAAAGGCTAGTGTTATCTCCGGCGCACAAAATGTACATAAGATACGACTAAGAGATGTCAGGATGCATGCTTAATACAATTAATATGGGAAAATAACACTCATTTCTGTAATAAAATACATGTCCGCGTGAAATGCACCATTCTTTGTTTGTGGATTGGACGTGAAATGCACCATCGTTTTATTCGGCGTGGGATGCACCAACACATTCGAAATTGATAAATCTCGTAAATATGATAAATATGAGCCAATGACTTGTGTTGACATACATTGTAAACTATTTCTAGTAAGTAGTTGCTTTAAATACTCCACAAAAGTGCGATTTGGTCACAAAACACTAAAATGTATTAATAGCGTGAAATACACCATGGCTTCTTGTGCTCGACTCGAAACTTTGGTCTTAATGTTCTTAGAAAGTAAACATACCAGACAAGCATATTATACACCGCTGGAAAGCGCGTTTTGATTACCATATGATGGGATATGTAAGATGTTTAAATTCCGTACTCACCTTGAAATAATAGTCCCAAAACGATAATATTCGCGTCTATGCCGCCATCTTGTTTCAAATTATGGTCACGTGTTTATCCCCCCTGAGGGTGTGATGTTTCAACTGCTACATGTATTTCCGTCGAACTGCTAGAGATGTTAGTGACAATCCACGATCTGGATAGCCGCACGATACATGATCAGCAAATGTTCCTCTCCCAAGTTACAATTTCGATTACTTTCTCCAATCCGTTCTCCATGCAACCGTCGTCTAATGCTTGCAACTTTACAGAAGATGACACAAATAGAACTCTAAGAATTAAACTCTTAAGTCGCTTTTATTTTATTGTCTATGTAGTGATAGAAAGCGTCCTCGTTTAGCCGTAATATGCATTCATGGAAACCTACGTATAATTTGCTGTATAATTACTGGAATCATATTTTAAAAAAAAGACGGTTTAAAACGCAGTCTCTGTGATATTTACCACGGCAATACAAGGCGCTGATTGGCTCTCAGCGACTAACCATGGTCTAACGTGCAATATCGGTCCTTTAGACCATAGTTAGCCGCTGTCAGCCAATCAGCGACTCGTATTGCCGTAGTCAATATCACAGAGACTGCGTTGTAAAATCGTCTATTAAAATCGAGAAAAACGCTCATTTAGATCGAGAAAATCGCCCATTCTAATCAAGAAAATCGTGCACAATCAACAGGATTATGTATATACTAAGCATACTAAAAAACGCAGCATATATAAAGTTTATGGTTTCTAGCAGAAATAAATAAAAATACACTCGAATGGAAAATTAACAACAACAATAATCTATATCTCCCATCAATTATGAAAATTACAAACATGCTGTTAATCGACAAGACAGAATGTGTTGTATACAGTCTAAAATAATATAGATTTCTTTTTATATGCAGTCAGAAACCGGTATAACATTGTATAATTATCTTGTATTTATGCGGCCAATTTGAAGTAGGTCTCCATGTACGACGTCTCCATATTATGGAAACGTGTCAAACGGCTAAACGAAGACGCTTTCTATCAATTGATATACAGAGAAACGCAAATATATGCGCGTTTTAAAGTTTTATTTAATCCTTAGAGGTATATTTGTGTCATCGTGGTAATGTTGCAAGCATAAGATGAATGGACTGCATGGAGCATGGAGAACGGATTTGAGAAAGTAATCGAAAAAAATAATTGTTAACCGATTTTGGCAGAGTAGAGACGAATATTTGCTGATTCTGTCCCGTGTGGCTATCCAGATCGTGGATAATCACTGCCAATTCGTGCAGTCCGACGAAAAAATATACATGTAGCAGTTGAAACACCAAACAATCTATTATTTGACGGTATTTGTACCAAGCATCCCATACAATGCCATGTATGTGCCATTTTCTGAGTATAATTTCAGAACGAGATTCAGAATAAAACATTTTGTGGTTAACCGTATATGTATACGTTTCAATAGTTATACCCGGTAATAATTCATTTTATGTCGATTAAAATATCTCACACACTCGACACCTAATTCCAAACAAGATAGCTTAGACATGTCAGTTGGAGAGAGGCGAAAATAGCTTTCCTTTTTTTTGCTTGACGTCTAAAATTAAATATCTTTGGGCATGTTTTATTTCGTCTTTAATATGCTACGACTGACCGATGTGCACTCAAAGCGGACGTTCTACCACTTGCCTGCATTTAAATTTGTCACAAAATATTCATGCTTAGCAGCTCACTTTCATACACAGATATAAATAAACACGTTTATTTCGTATTTGATTTTTAAAATGCTGTGCTAAGTATAACATACCGCATTGTCTAAGTCAGATAGAAAGACTCGTGGGTCCGTCTATACGATTAGACACTCGCTACGATCGTGTCTTTATCGTATACACCCTTGTTACCCTGATAAAACAACATGATTGGATATTCCCAACATGATTGAAAAATGGCCGACATGAAAAATGTGATAAGTGCATTGTTTTTGCAATATTTTCCATATAAACTATCCAGATTGTTTATTTCAATATTACATAATCAACATATGAAGAAAATGTACTATTTGCACTAAACAATTTGCATAAAGGTAATATTTTTCACTATGTAAAGCTTTAAAGAATGTGTGGATTTTGCATTTGAGAATGAGTTTTGTACTTAAAAACGTCGTAAAACTCATTTATTGGACTCTATGTAATGAATATCATTTGGTAAGTATCGGCAGTTGTATAAACTATGATTTGGACGTTTCAATTTTTTAAAATTTTAGATAAATTAACGCTCACCAACAATAATTCAAACATGTTTAGTATTTTTTGGATACTGACCGACGTGATTGTTAAATCTATTAGGATACTGGCCAACATGATTGTGGATAAAAACCAACATTACGAATTGAAATCTTGCCAATGGGATTCTCAAGGTACAAATAATTGTACATTTAAAAGAAGTGTGCTCATGAATTGTGGTAGCAGGTTTATGAGCATACCCGATGTAAGTCATTTCACACCCAGTCTATAGCACATGCTTTTAGGACATTTAATAATCAAAGCACTAACAGTGCTGATGGGAGGCGATCTGGTTGCTGCTACTAAAGCTTAAACGACTTTACTAGTTTTAAAAATGTTCGTTTTCTTACTGCCGATCTTGTCTTGAATGTCAAAATAGGCATATGTGACTATATAGGCATCTAGGGTATCTAAATAATTGTAAAAAGGGGCATATTGATGTATATGTAATACGTGTATTGAATGCGTATATCAAATGTGGCTTTAAAATAATACTGCGCGCCTATTTATCAGATTCTACAGTACCGTCTTGTAATCACTTCCCTCACAGCGTATGATTGCATAACATAACGATATACGATTCCTTGATAAAACCATCACGTGACCCTGGTCTGAAGTTTCTAAAAATAGCTATACGGCTGGGACATTTGATGAACACGTCATTTTCATATTACGAGTGATTATCTGCAAAAATATCGATTCAACGAACAGTTTCACAATAATTGTTGATCGTAGAATAAACAATTGTTGCTCATTGAATTAAATAAGTTTAAAAATTTGAAGAAACATATGTTGCAGTATTGGGAATGTTGACAGTTTCTGGAACTACTTGAATGGGGATTCACATAGCAGCCTAAAGGCAGTCCAGGTTGCATTAAGAAATGGGCAATGGTAGTATAGAGAGGCTTACGCCTACCAGAAATGGGTACAAATGTTCACCACATCAAGACGATGTGTCATGCACAATACCCAGGTCCCTAGCTTAAAGGTCAAGGTCACACTTAGAGGTCAAAGGTTAAAAGGCTCAAATAGGCATGTGATTCGTGTCCGCTCTGTAACTTTGTCATTTCCTATTGGATATTTATAATATTTGGTACAAATGTTCACCACATCAAGGTGATGTGCCATGTGCAAGACCCAGGTCCCTAACTCAAACGGCAAGGTCACACTTAGAGATCAAAAGTTAAATTCTCAAATAGGCATGTGATTCATGTCCGCTTTGTAACTACGTATGCCATTTCTTATTGGATATTTATAACACTTGGTACAAATGTTCACCACATCGAGACGGCGTATTATGCGCAAGACCTAGATCCCTAGCTCAAAGGTAAAGGTCACACTTAGAGATTGAAGGTAAAAAGGCTCAAATAGGCATGTGATTCATGTCAGCTCTGTAACTACGTCATTTCTTATTTTATATTAATATTACTTGCCACAAATGTTCACATTATCAAGACGAGGTGTCATGCCCAAGACACAGGTCCCTAACTCAAAGGTCAAGGTCACACTTAGAGATCAACAGTTAAAATTCTCAAATAGGCATGTGATTCATGTCCGATCTGTAACTATGTCATTTCTTATTTTATATTTATATTACTTGCCACAAATGTTCACATCCTCAAGAAGTGGTGACATGCGCAAAACCCAGGTCCAAATGTCATACTTAGAGATTAAAAGTTAAAAGGCACAAGTATACGCTTCTGGTCTGCTTTGTTTTTTTGTTATTTCGTTCTGGATTTTAAAATTACTTGGTTACATTCGCATTTACACCCTGACTCAAATGTACAGACCCAGCTCTTGTCTGCTGTTCAATGTCACATTTAAGCAATTACAAACTTGTTTCAAATTATTCCATTTGCATAGCTTTATACTTAGGTGTCTGATGACAGCTTTTAGCGGGGGCATCCGTGTCCTGTGGACATATTTCTAGTTAAATACATTTTTCTGCTATATGTTGGTAAAATTCACAATAAGTCAAGACATGTAAATTTAACACATGTATCTAAATGTGCAAAATTCTCCGGGAATAGGAACAGTGAATTAAGGGGACCAGGCTAAACGCTGTGAGCATTTCTTGAATGGTGCCAAATTGCATTTCTAATTTAAAAAAGGGGACATAATTTCAACATATATTTGATAGAGTTGCCTATTCATGCGGAGGTCATGGCGTCATGATGGTGATAAAGTATGCAAAGTATTAAAGATACATGTCTTAGAGGTTAAAATTGTGTACATAAACTGTAAACTTTTGTATTTCTAAGTACATTAGTCCAAAATGGGGCATAACATTCAACAACATGCTTGATAGAGTGCAGATGTTGTGGTTAAGACGGTTGACAAGTATGCAAAGTATCACAGCAATATGAACATGCACTTAGATATTATAGGTTAATACCTTGAACGTAAACTTACAAATTTGCACGAAGTTGAAAAAATGGACATATTTTCCAATAAATACTTCATAGAGTTATCTACTCCTATGTACGTGTTGGGGTCATCCCTTTATTCACTGCAGTGCATCAATGAAAATTCAATGTTGGTCAGTATCCACTTTAAAAGATAAATCATGTTGCTCTTTATCCTCAATCATGTTGGTTTTTATCCATTTTTCACAAATGGGTTACTTTAAATAGTTATCACGTAGAAACGGCAAATGTAAATAACTTACTCTAAACTAAGTCTGATAGTGAAATGAATGAGCTGTATAAACAAAAGATCTGAACCCAAAATAAACAACAATATACATGTTTTATAGACTGTCAAATAAATCCAACACAGATTTTTCTAACTTTTTAACGTATTGTGTATCACATTCACAAACATACGGATAAATAGTTTTAGTTTCATGGAAGGAGTGTACAAGTTTATCTTCATACAGCATCAGAAGGTGGTTAAACCCGTAGATTTTGAAGAATTGGCCGAAAATGCGATGAATATGTAAACATACATCCGCCATTTTTCAATCATGTTGGGAGTATCCAATCATGTTGTTTTATCAGGTTAACAAGGGTGGTATAGACGGTTCCACTCATTTTTTATCCTATACTTAGATTTGTGTTGGTATTACACCTCGAGCGTCTTCGTGATGCTTCTCGCTTATAAAAACATACACTCGGGATTATAAATATAGGCGTGATATCAGATGTTAAATTATGCTAATACAGTGTGGCAATACCACGTGACTTTTGGCTTCAGTTACAAGAAGAAATTTGTGAGCATTGGAAAATAAAAAAAGCCATAAGTATTTTATTTCTTCATCGATTTCTATGAAATATATGCCACGCTAAGGAGAAAATTATATGTTTTTTTCCATGAAATATAAATCTTGTCCAGCTGCTGTGCCGTTTTGTCCATTACCTTGTGAACCGTGGAACGTGTATGTTTTACGGGGTAATGTAAACATTGGTAAAGCTGCTTAAAAAGATTCATACTTAGTAGATTTCTGTAGATGCTGATTGTTACGTAGTCCTTATGAGTTGGTAAAGAACGTAACGCGCGTGTTCGTATAGTGGTTTTATTCACTTTGTTTGTTACACAGTTCATAAACATAGTATAGTACTTCTCAGGTTTAACAGCATAAGTCAACTTTTCATACTTAAAGACCTATATTAGCCCTTCTTTATTTCTGGACCAGAACGTTATAGAAGGAACCGCATGATGTCAGCAGGAGATCACTATCAGTGTTTATCTAGGGTCATAAAACACCAAAACTGGTCAATGTTATTAACTAGAGGCCCTTATCTACTGAATATCCATGATAGTACTGTGCTACTGTATGTACACTAGAAAATATGTGTCATATATAATTATGTGTTTGTTTTAAATTTGTATATTTAGATAATTATATACATTTATTTTTGTTTCTATCTAGTTTGAGTGTATAACAGTTATTTAGCCAAAATGTTTATAAATTTGGCAATTTTATTGTCAGTTTAATATATATAGATAAAATTAGTTTAAATAAATTATTTATGTTTAAACTAGATAAAATTAATATGTAAAATATAAAACTAACATTTGAGCACACTGAAATTACATACAAAATTTAATACAAATAAATAAATGTATCTAATAGTTTATAAATTTATTTTTTGTTTTCAAAGTTCTCAAAAGTATTTTTTTATATTGTATAAATGTATATTCACACTACTTCTCTACACTTCACAAATGCAATGGTAACACTAGGCTAACTATGTGAATTGTGAAATAAGTGTCAGCCCTGTGGTACATCAATTAAAACACATGTGGTAGAATATCATCTATTACTTAAATTAAAATTAGGGGCCAATAATTGCCTACTTACTTTTTACAGTGTTATTTTCTCTATCCGTCCTAGTATGTTTATTGATTAGTTTCATATGTACATTAAATATGCTCTATGTTATGTTTGATCATGAAGTTGTTTGAAATAACTTATATGGGACTTTATTTTATTATACACATGCTTTATAACTTCCTGTCATAAAGGGAACTCTTATTGTTTTATTATCTACTACTAGGGCCTCTAGTCAACTAATTAACAGAGTATGCAATATTATGTAATATTACATAATATGGTGCAATACTGGTAGATATCTTATAAATCAGAGACTACATGCTGAGAAAATTTAGACCAAATATTGTTGGACCAGTGCCATAATATACGTCTTTAAGAAATAAAAATCTGTTCGCGTTTATTGTCGGTGAATAAAACACGGGCAGGAGTTCGGATGCGGAAAAATTAAATCACGAGTGCGTAGCACGAGTGTTTGAATTTTCGGCATCCGAACGAGTGTCCGTGTTTTATTCACCGACAATATACAAGAAAAGAGTTTTTATTTCGATTCTAAATACGATAATATCCCGCACTATTTAACTGCGCGCATTCTATTTTCACCCATTTGACATTGAACATAATTCCACGCTGAAATTGAGTGGCTTATTAGCTGGTACAATTACCTCCCTCGTTAATGAAAACGACCATCGTAATTTTCTGAAGGAAATACCACATTTTAAACATTGAAACAATTTTAATAACACGAGTATATGGTATCTATTTCATAAAATGAAAAATATAAATGAATTGATTATCAGAAGCTTTAATAAAACTTGGTTTCTGAAGTATATTGGAGTTTTCAAAAATAGATGCGTCATAGCTGTAACACTGGATTCTCGTGCAACTCGCCTTGTCATCGTGACTCGTAGAAAATTTTACTATAAAGTTTACGTTCATTCATTCATAAATATGTCACGTGATACTGGGCGTAAATAGAAACAGCCAATTTGATAGGTATGTTTTATGGGGGTAATAATACATTGTTAGGTCTGCTCTATATTTAACAATTGATCCGCAGATCGTGTTAGAATCGTAAATAAAACATAATGTTCAGGCTTATGGCCCAAGCTACTCGCTTGTTGACGGCCCAACCAACTGGTCTCTAACGACTCTACTTCTCAACTCTCTCAAACTGAACAGGTACTGCCTGACTGAACTGAACTGAACTGAACTGCCCACTAACATAGTATCTGTTATATTTTACCAGACAGACATTAAGAAGACACTTCCTCACACTGACAGGTTTAAGCTCAATGCTGTGTGGCTTTAGTACAAATCTATATTTATGTACGATCGATATGAAGGTGCATTGCAATTAATATTATATAATTAGCTATCCCACGAATCATTACACTACAGTGATCAGAAATGATCATGAGGTAAATGGTGTACACAGATTTAATGTCTCCGCATTTGTAATGTTATGTAGGCAACAATGATCTACACGGCCGTATGTAGTGGAACATACTTAACAGAATAAAATATCAAAAATATCTGTTCCCATCCCGGGGATTGAACCCACGACATCTGGCTTGACAACCCAGTGCGTTACCACTGATCTATCGACACACTATGCTATGCTATGCTATGCTATGCTATGCTATGCTATGCTATGCTATGCTATGCTATGCTATACTATACTATATATAGACCATATACTAGTATTTTATATAAGAAATAATTAATAGCCTACGTACCTGTGTTTTATCGCAGAATACAGCATGATCACGAGTTAACTACATTTTCGGTGAATAATATAGCCACATGATACAACGAAGTTAGTCAGTTTAAGATTATACCGTGTCACTGATGTCACACTGGCTCAAAAGTGTACATCGTCAGTTTAATATTTAACAACATTGATGCTAGGAACCGACAACAATGCTAAAAGCGTTCGACTCCTGGTCCGAACTCCTCGGAAAGTTATAAGTTCGAGCCACCTTGTACATGGACTTATCTTACAGTGTACACTTTAGAACCTGTGTCACATCTGACGCACGATATTTTGGTCCTTACGATCTATCACTCCCGAAAACATAATTGAAATAACATACATACCGCAGACACAATTGCAGACCCCAAGACTGATAGCAGACATTGTAAGACATTATCGGACGATGCTCGAACGGTATATGCTACACGTCGCGTGAATATAGGAAAATACTTGTATTGTAAGGGTGAATCGAAAGCAAACTCTACATATCAATCATTTGGTTCATCTTGCTGCGCTAATATTTCGTACGCCAGTCGTAGGATTGTCTTACAACAGTCGCAGGAAGCACAATCGATACCCCTAAAAAGGTGCCTAAAAATGACCATAGGCAGGTGTGCGGCTGCAACAAGTATGATGTGACACACGCTTTACATACACAGAGACACGAGTATTGGTTGTCAAATGACACAGTGGTCAACCATGTCCACACTGATCACATGACAACTGTACAATCAAGTCCGCACAGATCACATGACAGATCACAGACACTTCTCTTCTATGTAAATTAATCATGCAATGACTTTTTGCCATAATTTAGCTAGGGGTTCAATAAAATAATTCACACAATAATCCGGATATAACGGAATTTATTCGAAGCAAACATACATAGACATATATCATCAATCGGATAAGTACATGAACATGTTAGCGTTTCACCGTCCAATCAATGTGATTAAGTCTTACATGAAAAAGAACTCATACTATTCAAAATATATGGCAATCAGTAAATACCAATTAGTACGAGGGGTGCTCCATATATAACGAGAAAATGCTTATAACTTGCTATTACATGTTATTCTATGATATTTTATGTGGTGGTTAATACATATATTAGATCATTCCTTAGGTCCTACTATATTTTTTTTTAAAAGACAGATTATCCTCCTTTAAAATGTATACGTCTTCGTCATTGCGATACCAAGTTGAGAAAGACGCACGATAGACATCCTTTGGAATTTCGTTCAGAACATCCAATATTATCGTGCTTAGTTCTGACGTCGATGTCACGTTGCGCCTACTTTGCGTTAGATCACTAGCCTTTTTTCAAGTCCATTTTTAAGTTATAGTTAGAACATATTAAGTAAACTTTAATGATTAAAAGGGGCGGAGCGAGAAGCGAAGCGAGTCCTTTTTAGTCATTAAAATTTACTTAATATGTTCTAACTAACTTAGAATATAACATTCTGCATTCTGATTGGCCGATAGAAATTAGCGCCAACGCATGACGTCAAGTCTGTTAAGAGAAAATTTTAATGATTAAATTTTCATTTAACCGCGAAAATGTGGCGTTTTCATTGGCTCATAATGTAGGTTATATTCTAATGTGTTATTATGTACACAAATCGAAGCTTTTGAAATGACATGATCACGAAATTATTACTGCATACCATGCACACTTTCATTATTACTTGTTTTCTTCTAAACTAAATACATTAATGATAATCGGTTGTCGTCCGTTATTTTTGCTATCACGGAACGATAACACGTGCGTAATGTAACGAATGGCAAAACAACCTGTGTATGACGTCAGTACGGCGAGTCTTCAGTGACATCAAGTGCAAATTTTCATCACATTGCTATTGCTTACATGAAAACTGTGACGGTTTGAACTTGCGCAAACGGTAAAAAAATCCGCAAATGCCCCGCCTAGACTTATCGAGGGTTACCTTTGCATCCATATATTTTAACATGGTGTTGCTGTAATAATGGGAATTCAGGGAAACATTGCTTATGTATGTTATTACTTCCAGTTAAAGTTTGTGTAAAATCTAAAATATCATAAGAAATTTTCTCGTTATATATGGATCATCCCTCGTATAAGAGAATATTTTGTAGATTCTGGAATCTTATTTTATGTCACTTTAAGTGATCACGAAAATCAGTATTTTCATGAGTGACAAAACTATGGGTGAAAATGTAATCTTCTGTGATCATGAGTGAAATGTCCTTATAATCAAAATCTACACATTTTCTGTTTATTTATGCTTCAATTTCTCTTGACAGGGTAGAGTAATTCATTTGAAAATTAACGCTAAACTTAGAACGTCACGACGTGACAATTATGACCTTATTATGGCATAGCCAACCTTTGGAAGTTACGTATCTTTTTCTGTATTGTAAAGAATCTATCTTCTAAAATAAGGAAATAACATGTTGTATCCCACACCCGTGCATTTGTCTACTGTGCATACATTTCCGTAATGTACAGTGATAATGCAGTGTGCATTACATATGCAAAAGTCGTACAACGCGTCTTTTGACGTTTTTGTTTATTATCATAACGCCAAGGACGTGTGTAGATAACAAGCCCTGTAAAAAGATTTTGTCACTTTTAAATATCTAACCTATATCATTCATCTTATTTTTTTCGGATATGTGATCAATAGAATATCGGGTTGAGTTATTATTGAATTGTAGTAATTCGTTGAGGCTTGCATCAGATCATTACAGAAATTCAGTGATTAACCAAAACAAACTATATTTTCATTGTTTTGAAATAAATAATAATTATTACATGTGTAATATTCATCGATAACTTTCTATAACCAATACAATCAATAAACGCCTTTTAACGAGCCGCAACTGACGTCATCGGTTATGACAATAGTACACACAAATGATGGTTTCAAATAATATATATTTCGTCAATGTATTAGCAAAGGTACATACAGGTGATGTCATCAGTTAGATATATCAACAATAGTTCAGTCATAGAGGTTATGCCATCATATATATATATATATAGTATATCAACAATAGTACATGGTAGTGATGACATCAGAAAGATTTATAAACAACAGTGCATGATAATGCTGACATCAGTTAGATCTATCAGCAATAGTACATGATAGTAATGACATCAGAAAGATTTATAAACAACAGTGCATGATAATGCTGACATCAGTTAGATATATACTAAACGGATTTAAAAACGCGACACTGGGGTATGTTGTTTTATAGCAGACAATTCTAGTTTATGCCGGTAGTTGAATAGTGCAGATTAAAGGTAAATGTATTGGCGTCATTTTGGTACTAAGATGAAAAAAATGAGACGAGTATTATAAAATATATGGTACAATCAATACGTCGATCCAGAAAACAAAAGTGGCATTCTGATCCCATACATGGTTACCTCCCCTTGACCATAACAGCATTTATTTGCAGGTCTATGAGACACCGGTGTATGTTCCTGCAACAATGTTTCCGTGAAATATCGTGAAAGTTGGATATGCCATTCATCATATTCAATTTAGTTTCGAATGTGTATATAGAAATTTGACTAGCCTTACGTAAGCATTCGATCTGTTATGCAGGCTGGTCATCTTCAACGATAAAACCAATGCGCCAAAAAACATGTTATTTTGTTTACTGGACCAATGTCATTTTCGTGCGATAATTTCATTAATACTCGTTGGATTTTATTAAGTCTGGTATCAAAATGACGACCTTGCATTAGCCTTTACGAATATACAAATACATTTGATATGAGAATGTGTTTTCCTAAAATATACCAACATACCCAAGTGTCGCGTTTTTAAATCCGTTAACCATATCAACAATAGTACATGGTACTGATGACAACAGTTAGATATATCAACAATAGTACATTGTAGTGATGACATCAGTTAGATATATCAACAATAGTACATGGTAGTGATGTCATCAGTTAGATATATCAACAATAGTACATGGTAGTGATGCCATCAGTTAGATATATCAACAACAGTACATGGTAGTGATGTCATCAGTTAGATATATCAACAATAGTACATGGTAGTGATGTCATCAGTTAGATATATCAACAATAGTACATGGTAGTGATGTCATCAGTTAGACATATCAACAATAGTACATGGTAGTGATGTCATCAGTTAGACATATCAACAATAGTATATGGTAGTGATGTCATCAGTTAGACATATCAACAATAGTACATGGTAGTGATGACATCAGTAAGATAT
Source organism: Spisula solida (assembly GCA_947247005.1). Classification (NCBI taxonomy): domain Eukaryota; kingdom Metazoa; phylum Mollusca; class Bivalvia; order Venerida; family Mactridae; genus Spisula; species Spisula solida. Next base: position 38,727,725 of record OX365958.1, on the reverse strand, counting down.
ATCAACAACAGTACATGGTAGTGATGTCATCAGTTAGATATATCAACAATAGTACATGGTAGTGATGTCATCAGTTAGATATATCAACAATACGTCCCTTTGGTGCAACAAGGTTGTATCTCAATTTTTCACTTTTTTCAGGAAGAGGAAATAACTTGATTATTTTGTTACAAATTGATAAAATAATTTTGGCTTTTGATATTTAATTCAGTAAAACAATACATTTAAGTTGATACATAAAACAAACAACAAAAATAAACTATAAAAGAGATGTTGATCAATGTTCCAGATACAACCTTGTTGCACCAAATAAATCTGGATTATTATTAAAATGTTTGGCGCAACAAGGTTGTATCTCAACATATTTTAGAAATTCATTTTACAATTTTTTTCAATGTATTTTGTAATGATGTTTATAAACACATTAACAATGTTGATTAAGTTATCATCACATTTGTGACTAAAATATTGCAAAAATCCTTTTTTGCCTGCCTTTTTAAAGAAAAAGGGAGCTACCAGAATTGCCAGAGTCATATTCCAAAATTTTGTTATGTAAAAGACTCATATCTTCTGAAGTATAAAACATATTCATTCGAAACTTATAACATATACTTAATGTCTGTATATCATCACATACATTATACCCCTTAATATATGTAATGTATTTTGATGGAGTTATGGCCCTTTATAAACTTAGATTTGGGTTTAAAAGTCAATTTTTATGCAGAATGCACACAACTTCCGAAGTATTACCTATATCATCTTAATATTTAAAACATTTATCAAGTGTCAAATACTCCACCTAATAAGTGCACTTGCATCCCATAACTTTAGAATGTATTTGGACGGAGTTATCACCCTTTTAACTTAGATTTTTAGGGGTAATTAGTGAAATTTTTATGCAGTAGACATATAAAGTCAAAGTATTAGACATACTCACTTGACACTTCTAACATAGATGTTAAATAACCCAATTATCAAATACTTACATCATGTCACAGTTATGGCACTTTTAACTTAGATATCTGGATTGAAAATTAGAAGCATTTCTGCAGTAGTAGTTAAAACTTAAAATGACCCCATGACAAACACTGAACCACCCTGTCAACCAGTCCCCCATTACAAATACTGACCCACCCTGTCAACTGGTCCCCCATTACAAATACTGAACCACCATGTCAACCAGTCCCCCATTACAAACACTGAACCACTCTGTCAACTGGTCCTCCCCATTACAAACACTGAACCACCCTGTCAACCTATATATCCCCATTAAAAACACCGAACCACCTTACTGTCAACCACAGTTTGACATAACTTATGTTTAAGAAATGATATACTATTATATGAAAAATCTTGGTATAACGGCTGTATTACAATGGTTTAAAATCCTGATGTGTAGGATTTAGCCATGAAGGCTGAAATGTTGAGTGGTTAATACAAAAGCGCCAGAAAGACAAACTGTTGTTAAACAAAAGGTAAAATACGGCTTTTAAATATTTTACTTCAATTCAAACATGATTGGATGATGTTATAAAAATGATGTGACATCACTTCCATCGGTATATGAAACGTTATACAACGCTATTCTTGCTCTTTGTCTATATAAGTTGTAGTCATGTTAGAATAAAGATGAACATATTGCATAAATAATGTATTGACATTTGACTATAATTATATTAAATATAAAAGATTGATGAAATAAAAAACTAGAGTTTGCATTTTAATTCTCTTGCAATAATACAAAATATGTATTTGCATTAATAATCACAATTTGATGGTTCTGTTGCTGTATACCAAAATGCTTTGGATCAGAACTAGTCACTTACGTCATAGTAGCTTAGTAGTGACATCATGTTATACTAGTAATGTGCATTACTGAGATATTTTTCAGCCAGATTTTAGATAACACTAGAATTATCACTGTCGTGAACAGGGCCCCGTGGTAGCATGTTGTAAGAGGGGGGAGGGGAAGAGTGTAGGAGTATGATGGGGTTGCATAATTATCAGCACTATAAGTTTCTGTACTAAGACACAATAACAAAGTCAGATCTCAAACTTTCATGTGTTGATGCCTGAAATAAAGTAATTCACTCCCTTCTAAAATTCAATAAAAACTGTTTGACAAGCGCAGGTTTAATTTTCTACATAGAAACCATGATGAACTTTGACTTTTATTAAGTTTGGAATTATCTTTGACAGACTAAAATTGCACACTGCTGGTACTTGCCCTATCGACCATTTCAATCGCGAGATCGACATCGTGCGTGTTTATCTTGTGGATTTTTTTCAGTTCCTCGATCATACTATTTAAACATATTTTAATTAATATATGAGCCAGTCTCCAGGAAAACCTGCTATTTTGGCAAAATCAAATAATTTCGAGAGTAAACATTTTGAAACAAAATTCTAAATAAATTGTGTTCATATCTTGAATATTAGAGAAGATACCGCTGTATTTATAGAGGCATTGTTTAGGACGTTTTGTATGAGGTCATAAATGTCATTCAAAATTAGCGGATATAACCGTAACAAGTATGTTTGCACACTTATTGATGAAAACTGTAGTTAGTAGATCTAGATCTATCGCGTTGTTGAATATTTATCAATCTTAAATGTTCGCATTTTGTAACACTTCTAGTTTTTCTCAATCGATGTACGTTTCCGAAATTGATTATCATAAAAACGAAGTAATCATTTTCGCATAATCCATGAGAACAGTTTAAGATAAGGTATAAGGACAGTAGAAACAGGATATTCCTATTACGAGTACTGGTCAGAACGTGTGATAGTATTTACTTGAGAGATAAACGATCGTCAATTTTAGTACACAATGTTTACTTACTTTTCTTCTTCATCTACAGACGATGGTGTAGGTTTTGATAATTTGTGTAGTGTCTGCTTGTAGTGAGGAGACAATTTAGTTGATGATATGTCATCTGTGTCATCTCCAGAGCTTGTACTTGACTCATTCTCCCTGAAAACACTTTGTTTGTCAACATCCATGGGTTTCCCCACCTCTGCTTTACTAATAACACATACATCGTTCAAACATTGTATACTTACAATACATGTATGTTATTTCAAGGAAATAAGTATGTTCGTGAATTCATGTTTTAAGAAATTTCAACTCTCTGTGCAAATCAGTTACTTCCCGAAAACATGCTACTTTAGTTTTGACAATAACATTTCATAAAGCAACACGAAATATTTAAATGTGATGTAGATTTAGTACTGATCGGTCATGAAACGTTTCATTGAAATCCGACCATTGGTTGTTGAGAAAAAGCACAGAAATAATTTCTAGTGTAAAACTCCCTTAAAGTTGATAAGACCAACGTGTCCTGACGATATGCACAACAAGACTTGGTACTGATCATTCAAACACAGTTTCCTAAACATCCGACCAATGGTTACAGAGAAATAGCGCAGACAAAATTTATTAGTGTAAAAAAACAAAGGGCCCTATCTACCTTAAAATTTATCCGACCAATGTGTGCCGACAATATGCACCACAAGACTTGGTACTGATCATTCATGCACAGTTTTGTTGAAATTCAACCATTGGTAACAGAGAAATAGCGCGGACAAAATTTATAAGTGTAACAAAACAAAGGGCCATGCCTACCTTAAAATTGATCCAACCAACTTGTGCCCCTAATATGCACAACTAGACTTGGTAGTGATCATTCATCAAAATCCGAACAATGGTTACAGAGAAAAAGCGCTGACAAAGTGTAAAAGACAAAGGGCCATAACTACCTTAAACATTGATTGGACCAACGTGCGCCAATGATATGCACAACTAGACTTGGTACTGATCATTCATACAAAGTTTGATACAATCTGACCAACGGTTACAGAGAAATAGCGCGACCAAAATTATACGTACCAACGGACCAACCAACAGACCAACCAACCTCAAGCATGACTATGTATCTGGCGGTATAATAACGTTGAATTCATCCTATAAAATTATTCTGCATACGTTTATTCAATAAAATCCATGATCTATGAGCCACATGTAAAATCTAAATAAATCAAGGTATATAATCGCTTGATTGAAACTGATGTATATGCTTAGCTCAGCAGTTCAAATATTCTACATATAAGAGGACCACAATAACAGAATAATTCAGATAGGGAGTATTGATACGTACGTCTGAAGCTTCCCGTAAGATTTAAGAAGTTTAGCCTCAAACACATGTTGCCGTCCCAAAGCCTCATTTGATAACTTCTGTATTGTAGACAGGTTGTCTTGCAGACATGGCCAGAATTTGACTGCAATAAAACATTGACACCATGTAATGCACGCTGGCTTTAAAAAACAACTTGTTATACATCATAAAACGTATATCATATGGAAAGGATTAGTAATGGAACGTTTCGTTGACATCCGATCAAATTCTACCAAGAATTATTCGTGACCTAATTAAGGAGAAAATCACAGGGCCGTAACTCCCGTAATATTGAGCTGATCAATGAGCGCCTACGATATGATATGCACAACAGTTACTATGCTTTAATTTAAGTTACTACAAATGAGTGAAAAACTCATTGATGAATGTTCAGCCATTTCACAGAATGGTCATTTCTCTGCTTGTTTGTTTGTCAACAAGGTACCATTTTGTAGGTATTGTCTTGGTCTATTACAAGATATAATTTATTGTATAATGTATCTTCAACAGAAAAAAAGTAATTAGCAAACATGATTTTGCAAGATCTTCGCAATTTGCCGCGTGTCTTTGAGATATTTAAATTACTTGCCAGTCTGATGTATAGGTCTTTGATTGTTATACTATTGCACACGTTTGAATAATCCATTAGATTCACATGTATACGCCCGACAAATAATAAGGCATTGTAACTCCACCACGCTGACTGAAGATCGGGTTTGCATTTATAAATTTATAGTGTGTAGATGACGAACATAATTTGTACTGTTCAGTCCGTATTTTCTCAGTAAAATTGTTCGATGTGACCACCTTCTATCAATGATCTATTCAAGGATCTAAGACTCAAATCGTGACCTGTAGTGTCTACACACTGTTTGTTATTATGTTTTCTGTGCTCGGCTGCTTGGGTTGAGTGCTGCCTTAGCTGAATGGCTCAGCCTCAACAAGTCAAGCCCCTAGCTCCAACAGGCTGAATGCCCACAGCCGAATAACCCATTTTAAACAATGGGTATGTCCAAGCTGAATAACCACGTTTCAACAACAAATGGGCCGAAATACCATGTGTTAGTAGTAGGAAGTCTTAAAAAGTTAGGAATAACAATTAATGGTGAATCCCTGCAGCCACACAAATAATTCATTGATGGTAAAAATAATATAAGTTATTAGTAACTAATAATTTTTTGACTTTTGCTCTTAAGGAAAGCAAATTATGGCCGGGAAACGGACGCCAGACGGATGGACAACGTACACTTCATATGTTGATATTGTATTGTATTGTAATGTCTCTCAATATGACAGTTAGATAGACAGGATAGTCAAGCATAAATACAACAAATGGTTATTGAAAGAACAACTTACGCTGTTTCCTGATAGTGTATTCTAGTGATTGCAAGTTAGATATACTTGGCGACTCCTCATCAACAATTGGCCGACTGTGTTTTCCCAATAAGGCTTTTAGAACATGTTCTAACGCTTCCCGGCCTATGTATTCCTGTCCTACTACAACCTTCCCATCAGCTAATGACATCAATTCCGTGATCATGTGACCAACATCTAACAGAAGTAAAGTAATATTGATGTAAATGTTACCCCTCTGAACTTAATCATCAATAAGACTGAATTTGATTGCATAAAAGGCAGTCCGAAAGGCGGCTATAATCCCCCAATGTATTAATGAAAGTGAAATGTGACCTTGACTGTATGCAACCAGCTTCATTGATACTTGGTTCTGCAGTTCACCACGTGTCTGTAATTCACTGCGGTATACAGTACACCGGATATTGCTAGTAAGAAGACTAATAGTATCCATTTTCGCGACCTTAAAGTGTACACCAAGGTAAGTTCACATACGCTGTTTTGTCTTTCTGAGTGTGTTTAATGAAAATGTTATACAAAACGACCATGAATTACTTAAATGATAATTAAAAGACCAAACTCGTATCGTTACTCACGGAAAAAATAAGTTCGGTCTGTCGAATAAAGATGTTTTTGTTTATATTCTTCGTTAAACAGTACAACTTGAATCGAGCAAAATGACACCCCAGTGACAAAGTTTATGTTGTTAATGTTTAACCAGGAAAGGAATCATAAATAACGGTGCATTTTGAGAATAAATAAAAATGTTAGCGTACAAAGTATTGCTTTAGTGTTGCTCTTGGGTGTACAGAATTTTGCTCGTGTAAATTGAGTAAATGTGAGGGATAACCAGTGCTATTTGGTAAAACTACTTCTATTGTCTAGATCTATATCTGTTGAAAATTGGAAAGTTTAAAAACTACATTAAAGCATGCTGGAATGCACGAATCCTGATGTGGTTCCGAGCATCCCTCGAAAATTGAAATGTAATACTACACATGTACACCTGTTTGACTGGGTTTAAAGTACATCCTTCTATAGGTTCTTAATTAAACCCACTTTGCTGGTCTGACCCCTTCCTTAGAAAAATAATTGGTCGGATCCTCTTGTGAAATTTCTGTAACCAGGCATTACACTGTTCAATACAAATGCTCTGTCACACACATCATTAATCCTAAAGAAGCTTTTACAGTGTAGCAATACCACGTGGCTTTTGACTACAGTTACAAGAAGAAATTTGAAAACATTGGAAAATAAAATAGTCATAAATATTTTATTTCTTCATCGATTTCTATGATATATACACCACGCTAAGGAGACAATTATTTGCTTTCCATGAAATATAAAATCTTTTTCAGCGGCTGTGCCGTTTTGTCCATTACCTTGTGAAACCATGTAACGTGTAGGTTTCACAGGGTAATGGAAAAACCGGTAATACTCCTGAAAAATATCTTATATTTCACGGAAAGCAAATGCTTTTCCCCTTAGCGTGGTGTATATTTTATAGAAATCGATGAAGAAATAAAATACTTATGGCTATATGTGTGTTCCAATGTTTACACATTTCTACTTGTAACTGTAGTCAAAAGCCACGTGGTATTGCTACCCTGTTTTATGACCAGAAAATATAAAAATATTACACAAATCAATAGAGCTGATAAATCACCGTTCATTTAGCAGTATCTTTTTGTATAGTATTTGATATAGAATCTATCTTAGAGCTATTAAACACTACACACTTATGAAGATATATGTAAGGTAATCTATATATTAAGTGAAAAGTTCAGTTCTGTTCTGTTTATAGTTAGTGTTAAGAAAATTACTTATTTTTACTATGATATGGACACTCTAGGTACTGTTAAAAAATACTTACACTCAGCACTCAAATATTCAAATTCACTCTTGTTAGACATTTTTGAGAGTAAAAAGTTGTAATTATGTTCAATTGGTACTCCGTAAACTAGCGGTGAGCTAATTAATGTACAATACTCTGTACAGTAAACAGCAATACTCTGTACACGCACGTATATGTATATGTATTTTGGTGTGTAGCTTTGTTGTACTACGATCAATTATTCTGAAATTTGGACTAAAGACATTAAGGTTAAATACAAATAGAATGCTCAGTTCAAAACAGATATATCGGGGTAATACCCTCATTCCAAACGCATGCAAAGTGCTGCGGTCAATATTTGCTAGTGAGCAGCGGCCCAATACTGGGTAATATAAACACTTCTACGGATACCTGTTATAATATGGCGTACTATAAAGTTATAAAAATATGCGAAGACGTTAAAACATAGATAGGATGATGTAAGCAGTCAGTAGTTTGGAAAATATCGTCACTAAACTTACCCTGATGTACACCAGAATGTCGCGAAAATTGATTACATTACTCACCTTTACTAGCAATATCCGTATACCGCAGTGACATTGGTTATCAGTTATCCCAGGTACTAAAACGTTATGGATGGAGAGTAAGTGTAAGGATCAAACATTTGACTTTGAATTGTGATTTTGAAATAATTGAGCCTGCACCGTTAATGCGGTAGAGTCTAATCCATAGTGAGATAGTTTTCTTTCAAAAGCGTTTTTTGTCTTCAAATTAACTTTATCACATAACCTGCGGTCTAGGAGTGTCGTATAGCCGTGCCGTAAATATCGTTCGGCATTCACAGACTGTGCAATAAATATTTAAATTAGCTTGACGTGACGTTAGGCAATCCATGCATTGATCCGTCAATGACGTCAGGATAATATCAAAGTCGCGCTCATTGCACCGCTGAATTTTGGCTGAAACATATGCAGCGTCAATCATCCTTTTGACCAATAATGTGCAATTTTAAAGGTTATGTAATAAATAGAATTTTACATTCGTACTAATTACATACGAGTTTTATTAAACTCGTCGACAAAAACAATAAGACACTCGGCAAAACCTCGCGTCATATCATTTTGTCCACTCGTTGAATAAAACTTGTATGTCATGAGCACTCATGCAAGATCATCTATTTATTAATATTTGGGGGGGGGGGGGTAAACTTCAATGGTAAATGTAGTACATCATAATACTATGCTTACTGTATCAAACAATTTAGATTTTAAGAATAAAATGCTTTTGATAAAAGTATGCACACTACCACTTTAGATTATATTCCGGTCCTTAAAACATGGGTTCCGCACATCACGTCTATAAGTTTTACTCGTACATGTGATATAAGTTCACACAATTCGGCCAAGGCGTAAACTCGAAATGAAGCGGACGACACAAACTGTCACGATTAAACTAAGGTCCTTAAACTTTGACCTTGAACTGGCAGGTTTAGAATGTGGTTTTTGCAAGCCGTCCTTGACCTTGGGCTAGTAATGGTTGGAGCTTGGGTTCTGCGCGTCGTCTCCATTAGTTTTTCATTTGCTGTAAGTTTCATGAAACTCAGCCCAGGCGTTAACAAGTTATGGAGTTCGACGAGTTGTCACACACGCACACACGCACACACACACCCTCACACACACACACGCACGCGCACACGCACGCTCACACGCACGCGCACACGCACCCACACACACGCGCACACACACGGGACAGATGGACACCATTCCTATAATCCACTCCCACTTCGTAGCGGGGGAATAATAAACTATTCTAACACAACAAGTGGTATCATCTATATACACATCTATAGAAGAAACCACAATGTGCACGAACTGCCAAAAACACAGCTACGGCTGAATCACTTCAAACGGCAAATACGCTTCCGAGGAAGAACGTAGTGCTGGGGTTTATATATTGTATGTTGTCAAATGCGGAATATTGGTTATGTTAGAATCGAAATATTGAATATATACCTGTGTTGATAAAACACAGTCACTTGTTCGTATGCGTACATTAATTACTATGCATTCGAACTCGTGACTGTGGTTTATTATGCGATAAAACACAGGTACATATTATTCACCAATTCTTAAATATTGGTAATCAAATTTTGTTCAAAAGTCAAGCTCTAAATACTTGTCAGAAAAACAAAACTGTATTCGAATAATTATTCTGAGACACGGAAATGTTTTGAACACATCGAAAAGTAAATCTAAAGGTATCTAGCAATAATAAAACTGTAGTGTTCTCGAAAAACATATATTTACCCTGATAAGGGCATATATTTAATTGAAGTTTCTCAAATAAAAACAATCTGACAGAGAGAAATTGTTCATTTTTAGCTAACGCGTGCTCATATCCACTGGACGAACGAAAGAAAAGTATTGATCGCCAAAAATCTATTATCCCCCTATAAAGAAGAAATGCCATTTTCCGTATTTGACAAAATATGTTTTGTTCATGGTTATCACAACTAATCACACAGTTAAATGAAGTAATATAATTTGAATTTAATTAATTGTTATCAACTAAACATCATAGATATTGTATTCATAAAACTATGACTGAAAACGCCACGTTACCCCGTGATTGGAAAATACGAGTTACATCAACGGACATACATTACAATCAAACGACATAAGTGTTCTCCAACCGGCTACCCAACTGAGGTCTTAGCGTATACATGTAAGTCAATTATCCAGTATAGTCTTCCTGGAAATACTACAATTTTCTGTCGTCAGAATTAAAATGTAAAAGCAATCGAGAAAAAAAAAATGGCATCAGGACGGTCAGTGTTAAGCACTGATGTATGAGCATTAGTTGTGGAACGCTACAAGAATAACCAAATTAATAGCAAACAGAGGGGTGAGGGGACGGAAGAAATTATGTACGGGTCGCGATGAAAATCAACTTTTGAGGGTAGTAAAATGACCGGTAACTTATGTCGTTACAAGATATAATCAGCACATTAAATGATGGTAGGGATCGGCCTTTTTGTACACAGACTGTTCAGAGAAAATTACCAAGTCTTGGCTATAAAGGAAGGGCTGTTCAGAAGGGGGTCGATGTGAGGGAGTACAATAGGAAACTGCGGGTAAATTGGTGTAAGGAGGAGAAATATTTGAAATTTGACACACATTGGAATAAATGGATATTTGGGCTGTATACGATCAGTGGATGTGAACATGCACAGGTGTATGTCAACTATAATAAACATACTTGTGCAGGAGCACTTTGGGTTGGTATAACTATTGTAATCTTAGGGCGAGAACCAGACTACAAATATGGTGCGAGCCTTTATGAGAAATTATAACTATTTGAAAAGGTCTGTTTCCATTGACTGAATTTTTCTAAACCAATTGGACTGTCAGTTATAATTGCCCCGCTGTCTGACTGTTACCTGGTTTAGTTATGGTGGTAGAGGCAGAAAGAGACAGAAACTGGAAAACATATTTGGAAGTGCTCAGAGTTTAGGTGGTTCATGTAGTAAATTTGTATCGTAATACTGTCCCGCCGAGGTATTTCATATGGTATAATTGGTGATAATAAACATATGTCTAGGCAAAATATATACGTACGTTGCGAGGGAACATATCGGTTTCCTAACGAAACAAACACTATTTCTGGACTGAACTGGTGCGCAATCGGCATTACAATGTATCTGCAATTTCAAGTAATAAAACGTGACATTAATATAAATTCCTTCAGACATATAAATTATTCTAAGGTAACACATAAACTCGTATAATAGTATCAGTTTCAGAATCTTTATATTTCAGTGCCACATAAAAATTAAGTTATCTCTACAGAAAGCAAATACGAGTTACATATACAGGTATTTCCCCTATTTTAACATTTTGAAAATATTATAAATCACTAAATAAGATTTTATTGAATTTATTACCAACAACTAATAACAGTTACATTCAATTTACATAAAGGTCACATAAACCAGGTGTGAATGGCAAATAATAGCATTATCTTAATATATTAGAGCGACAAGATCGACTTGTAATATAACTCATAACAGTGATGTCCAAGGTACACAGTGTCGTACGCTGGTCGACCGGTTGAACAAGATGGGTTTGTATTAATTGAACACGTACCTAAATGCTACCCTTTGTGAGTGTGCATCGTCGACGATGATATTTACATTAAAACCTTCAGCCTCTCCGGAGCCACATTCATCTGTAGTTCCTCTTTTGCTCAACCGACATACACTACTGTGAATTGATATGTACAAGATGTCTCTGTCATCATATGTTGTTTGTTGTGTGGTTATGTCAGCTTCATAACCCTGTAACACAGTAAAAGAGTACAATGTATTGATTCTTGAAGACACTGACAACTCGATGCATCTATGACTGTAGAGAAAGAGTTTAAACATAAAAAACACCAAAGTAGGAGGCGACCCGGAACTAAATAGGATTTACATTTAGTGTGTATATATTTACATCACTTTGCAACAGTGGTTCTTGTCATGTAAATAAATACTCCAAGTGGTATGAATTATTATACCTTATTCTAACACCACCAGCATTTTACCTACACATAAAGGAAAAGAATAATACCCAAGTCACACGAGAGTCGGAATGGGCCGGAATGCCGTAGGAATAGCGATTAGGGGTACATTCTTGACTGTATGTTCGAAGTGTATTCCGTCTGTATTCCGAGTACATTCTGTCTAATAATAATTTATACTGGCCATTTCGAATGTTTTCAAATCATCTAAATCTAAAATGTATATTAATTCAAATATTCAGATCGCATGCCATCGGAATAGCCGGAATGTCACCAAAATGTATAATTTGAGGTGTATTCCTGCGTAATCGAAGTACATTCTTAACATTTCCGTCATAATCTGTTTGTATTCGTAGTACATTCCATATAGTCCGTCCTATTCTTACCAAAAACGGTGGGGAATCACGTGGTTTTAATGGTAACTTCAACGGAAAAATGGCCGCTAAACATCCTCGACTGAACCCAAACAATCAGGTATTTAACTGCTTTTTACTTTTACCGAATATTTTGATATCATATTCATTATTACAAACTCTAAACTTTTCTCAAACACTTCGAAATGTGTCGACTCAAAGGAAAATGATAACCTCCACGGAAACGGTGCACTCCACGCACCAATTCAATAACAAAGAAAACTTCCACGTATTGTTGTTATAGTTAGAACATATTAAGTAAATTTTAATGATTAAAAAGGGCAAAGCGAGCGAAGCGGAGCGAAGCGAAGCGAGGCCTTTTTAGTCATTAAAATTTACTTAATATGTTCTAACTAACTTAGAATATAACATTCTGCATTCTGAGTGGCCGATAGAAATTAGCGCAAACGCAAGATGTCAAGTCTGTTAAGAGAAAATTTAATGATTAAATTTTCATTTAACCGCGACAATGCGGCGTTTTCATTGGCTCATAATGTAGGTTATATTCTAAAACAAGTTATTCATCGTTGAAAGTTGTTTTTATGATCACGAGATTGTTCCATCTTCATTAAATGTATCTTTTGCAGAAGCGTTTCATACTGCACCAGCAAGGGAAATGTGTATGGCGTGGTTTAAGAAACATCAAACCTTAGCACATCTGACCAAAGACATAGATATAAATCTACTGTCTCTGATCTGACGAAACAACATGTATTTGTATTGGTATAGTGCGGAAACATTGCCAGATAATATAGAACCAAGGTATTAAACATGCACGATAGTGTTTGTTTAGTGTTTGATTGAGAAATAATTCAGTTCGGTTTTCTGTTAACTGAATCTTGGACAGGGTCCATATGACTGCGTAATTGGGGCTAATCGTGAGATTCTTTAATAGTCCTGAATTGAAACATGCATATCTTTGTTATTTAAGTAGTATACATGTATTAATAATATCTGTTGTATATCACTTAAGTAAGACGGACATGGTATATAGGTAGTAGCAATTGGTTTGTTTGGTCCATATGTATGATGCACAGTGTTGGCTTCTATTTATCATTTATTTGGCAATTGGCATACATTTGAAATAAACAAAATTATGTCAAAATTAATACACATTAATACAGATAGGGTGTATTGCACGTATATATTCTTGCAGAAACTTTCCTTTGATTCAATGTGTAGAAAGCGGCTGACTGGCAGAAGGAAAGATGACACTGTATCGACTGATCGTAATGCAGTACAAAAAGGAGCACTCGGTATCCGGTGGGAAAGTGCAAGGTGTAACCTGTCAACTGCAAACAAATGTATTGGATATTCAGTGTTATGAAGGATAGTATGAATGATATGGTATAAATTAAATCATGACAAACGCACACTGTTCTTTGTTTACGTCTTGTTAACGATCAATACAAATAAACACAATACTTATCACAGAATTCAAAACACAATAATTACCCCAGAATTATGCTGAATCACAGATCACAACATTAAACCTTGAGCATATATACCGTACATCACAGTTGCAACTAAATCAAATGTCTAAATATCTTTAAGGAAACTGGGGGTGTTTCTAGTCTCTTGTGAATAACAAAAATATAATGATAACTCGGAATACAGGGAATGCAACACGCGGCAAAAATAGCAGAGCATAAAGAGACGCATTACTAAAGTAACTAGACAAACGAAAAGGAACAAAACAACATAAGTCATACAAAAAAGGACAAACAGACACAATGTAATTAAAAATGTCCGGAGGTTGATTGGTCAGGAGACCAGCAAAAACTGCCCATTACATATGCATACAAAAACTACTGTCTGTTAGGAATGCTACCATAAGAATGAACAATAAACATATAACATAAAGCATAAAACCACTATTTGAGAGGGAGTAGGGTATGCACTAACATGAAAAAAAACATCACGTTGATCATAAACAACATTATTTATGAATACAAACTTGAAGTTGACATACTACAGTGGAAAAGTAGCTATTCTTTACACTATCATAATCATGTTAAATACCTAATGCAACCCTTATTGTTACGATGAACAACACACAGTTATAGAATGGTACTGAATATGTACATGTATAAGCAAATAATTATCAAGGTTTGTACTATGCACATCTGAACCTTTTTTTAAATTTATTTAATCCTTTTTCTGATTACATTTGCTAAAACTTTATTATTATAGAATATATAGTAAATACGTTACCATACACGTTTGTAAACAACAAACATAGATAAGTATTTGCTTATGCATGTATAAGCCCTACTTGCAATAAGAAAACGATATTATTACAGCCAACTGATCCCTAATTAACATTAACATTTACGCCTGTGTCTGGAAAGACCAGACGCATATCGAAAGGCTTTTCAACATTAGAAAAGATGTCCTTTCTCGTTGTTGTGAACATCCAAGTGTCACACTTGAACTCTGGCTCCCTGTCTGGTCACATCACCACAAGTGTAAGGACATTCAGGGCACTTCACAGGTTTTTTTCCATCTCGTAAGTAGAACATCTGCAAAATATAATGTCATGAAATATTAAATTTCTTGCAACAATCCATTCATTGTGATATTCGAACAGTAGGTAGAATTATAATATTTGGAAACCTAACGAATGTAACAAGAACATAATCAAAATTGCAACCAAACCCCACAAGCTTTAAGGTATGATCATGCATTTGCAGCGAATCGACCAAAATGCTTGTTCGGGAGACTTGTCTGTGCATTACAGCATTTAATTTATAACAATCTTCAATAGTATAAGAGATGCTGATGAAAAGGATAACGAATGGACATACTATAAGCACCCTGATTGATGTAAACGCCAGCTCCATCTTCAGTGATGATGCATTTTGAGAATTTGCGAGGAGACCAAATGTATATTGTACCATAAATATATTCACTGCTGGTTACATCCAAATAGTCACTACATAAGACCGAGCATGAGACGCACGCCATATATGTAAGCATTCTTGTAACACAGTGATGTACTGTCAACAAAATGTTATTATATGGTGTTTACTTGGCATTATTTCTGCTCGCACCTGCAAACTCAACTCAAAGCAATATATAGGCTTTAAATCCAACAAGAGCCGTCACAGACGGGGTATGCTCCCCATGGGGCGTTTGTCACAGAAAAAATGCAAAAAAATATGTTATTATTCTTTGCCACTGCACTGTAATAATAAGATTTATTTATCTATGAATTTTCAAATTGATATATCCAAAACTGTTTGAGTTATGGCATGTACAAGAATTAAGTATGAAAAAATACAAAGGGGAGCAACTCTAATATAGGAATAAAGAGTTATGGTTCTTGGGCACTGAACATTCTCTCAATGAGATCTATTCAGCTATGAAGTTTCAAATTGATATCACTTACACTGTTCAAGTTATGACCCGGACAAGAATTAAGTATAAAAAAAATACAAAGGACCATTACTCCAAAAATATACCATCAAGAGTTATGGTTCTTCTGCACTGCACTTCCCCTCCACGAGGTCTATTCACCTATGAGGTTTCAAAATGATATCTTTAATACTGTTCAAGTTATGGCCCGGACAAGAATTAAGTATGAAAAATTACAAAGGGGAATAACTAAAAAAATATGCAATCAAAAGTTATGGTTCTTGTGCACTGTACTTTCTCTTAATGAGGTTTATTCACCTATAAAGTATCAAATTGACATCTCAAATACTTTTCAAATTATGGCCCGGACAAGAATTAAGTATAAAAAATTACAAAGGGGAATTACTAAAAAAATATGCAATCAAGAGTTATGGTTCGTGTGTACTGCACTTCCAATCAATGAGGTTTATTCACCTATGAAGTTTCATATTGATATCTCTAATACTGTTCAAGTTATTGCCCGGACAAAAGTGTGACGGACGGACGGACGTAAACCCCAAATGTTGGAACGGACGGACGGACAGGTGAATCACTATATGCCTCCCGATCTATCGATACGGGGGCATAACAACCACAGGAAAAGCCCCACGGACGGACAGACGGAAGGACGGACAAAGCGGCGACTATATGCTCACCCTTCGGGGAGCATAATAAAGAGACCGATTTGGAATCAAGCGATTTTTCCTACATTCTGATTACATTTTAAATATTCTTACTGCATTCTGACTACTTTCAAAACATTACTTAAAACCACTATACGTACTGTTATGGAACACACCACCTGTGCCAGAAACAGTAGAAGAAGTAATTATACTGTTGCTGCCGTGCTAAATCCCGTGCAAAACGGTCCGATGACAGTATGTACCGTAGTGTGAAAACATACACGTCTACGTTCTCCGCTCTCATTCCAAACGGATTCGAAGTGTACGAGAGGTGCCCCACTAATATTTGAACACTGTTGAATATCCGATATGTTCATGTTAACCAATATAAATGAAATAACTCTTTTGAACCGCGTAAAATAATGTGTCAGGTAACATGTGTACTTTCCTATTTGGGGTTTTTACCATCTAGTAGGTCTATCTACATAGCCTGGTACAATCAGTCATGTCTCTTTTAGAGGGTACCTTACTCTGAAAGATACAGCTGTACAGTAGGCCTACATGGATGTGTGTGGTACTGAGCTACGGAAACCTGTTAGTGCCATGTGAAATGTCAATTGTCCACAACACACTAGATCTACTGTAGGCATGTTATTTTGTACAGCATCGCGCCTGCAATACAAGACGCAACAGCTATGCATGACAATTTTAATAATGACTGTAACTGGGGAGAAGTGTGCAGTCTGACCTGGGCTCAAACACGAATGGTCTACCGACTGAGCTAGCTGACCGCCTACTCAAATTGCTCTCCTATAAGTTATTTAATGTTTATCTTGCGACAACACCATTCGACATTGGAATGCAATATCTCATTGTCCTGCACAGTGAGCAATGTCATGTCGCTAAAATGCTGACATGATAATGATGTATTACTATAATCATAAGACTCTTTTTAATACAGAAATGAAGAAAGAACAAACTGTACGGAGTATATGGTAAATAATGGAAGAAAGAGGAGAACATAGACCTGCTATCTTTTACCGGTAGAATGATGTGTGTGGTGTAATGTTTAACCATGGAAAAGAATTGATCCACTTACATCTTTAAACTCATAACAAGTTTATGGATAAAAAGGTAATAAATATTTTTAGTACAGATATAATATTATGTCTTTTTCTACATTAATATAATTATATACAACTTACAACCTCTCCAGAGTTGCCCTCTGTATGGCAACATTCAAACAATCTCTATACCACCTTAAAATTTCCCCAAGCTGATACCCAAAGACCTAAATATACACAGATTGGACACTTGATTGAAAACGGAGAGAAAATGCAAAATAACATGCAGCGGATTCTGATATTTTGCATTAACACTTTTGTTCGTCATCCTTTTTTAATGACCAATATCTCATTTTGAAGAGCTAAGCTTCTTCTACTGCATGATGTGACCTTTTTTTTAACTCTTATAGAATTCAAAAAAATATTGTTTGAATTCATGAGGTAGATCGGGTATTTTGATAAAATTGGAATTTCCATAAAACTGAGAGTAGGTCTGGCTCTTTGAGGTGTATTGTTTTATTCCTTGACCGATTTCAATAATCAGGTACCATTTTAAAGCAGAATAATAAATCTATTGCATAAACTCATTAGTTTTTTCCTATGTATATTAAAACAGGAGATATAAGGTATTTACAACAAACGAGATTTCGCGAGATTTCAGAAAACTGCCGCGAGATATTGTGAGATTTGGTAGATTTTTCCAATCTTTGTATATTTAGGTCTTTATGATACCTAATAAAAAATTAACCCCTGCATATTTCATAAAACTCTCAAAACATAGAAATCTAGTTAAATTGAGATACATGTAATATTTTGCCATTTCTAGCTGTTTGCTGAGCATTGAATGAATCATTATAAATTTAATACTATTCATATTTAAAATGGTGTACAATTATTTGAATAGTAGCATGTATATTCAAATATAGAGCAGCCTCTGCAGTAATTGTAGGCTATATACATGTAATGTTCAGCATTTTTGGTTTTATTTATCAATGGGCAGAAATTGTGAATTGTTTTAACTTTTATGCATATTTCAGGTAGTATATGACCTGCTGGCGCACTGGAAAGAGTCAACATGGAATCCACATTGAACATTTCGTGCTCTGAAGAAACAAGATGAACATTCAGAGAACACTGGTGCTAGATTAATTTTGTGATCAGGACAGAAAGTCAGGGATTCTAGAAGATATAAAATTAAACATTGCTGTACAAAAGCCTAAAACATTCATGTACCCTCTTACACATATATACAGTGACTGAAACATTTGTTAAGAAAAAACACCTGTCAAGAAAGACCAGCAAAGACAGATATGTTTGATTTTTACAAGCATCTTTTGATTGTAATTTTCACTACTATCTATCTAAAGTGGATTTATTGTTTGGTTCTACATGTTATTTTATAATAGCCTAACATCTTGTGTACATACATAACAATACATTTTTCTAAGTACATGTAGTACACATTAAATACAAAGTTGGAATCTCATTTATTCATTTCAAATTATCTTAGACAGTAAGGTTCCATTGTATACTACTAATTTAATTCCATATGAAGACATTCATGACTAAAGTAGATATTTGTTAAACTATTGTTCTGTTTTATTAAACAATTGCTTATTTTTTTCTTGAAAAAGGTGTTTAAGCGTATCATTCCCGGTTTTGATGTGAACTAACTTCATTTTGTGGAAAATAATCATGATCCTCCTGGATTAATATGCTGACTAAAGCAACTGACTGGTTATGTATCATGGACCGACTGGTTTGATAAGCTGACTAAAGCAACTGACTGATTATGTATCATGGACCGACTGGTTTGATAAGCCGAATAAAGCAACTGACTGGTTATGTATCATGGACTGACTGGTTTGATAAGGCGAATAAAGCAAGTGACTGGTTATTAGTCCCCTACCGGTTTTTGACCGGAGGGGACTATAGGTTTGCCCTCCGTCCGTCCGTCAGTCAGTCCGTCAGTCAGTCAGTCCGTCAGTCAGTCCGTCCGTCAAAAAATCTGGATCCTGACATAACTCAAAGAGTTTTCAAGCTAGGTTTATGAAACTTGATATGTGGATAGGGGGCAATAAGGGGATTATGCACGTCTAAGATTATTTTGATTCTGAAAAAAATTGTGGTTGCTATAGCAACAGAAACATTGAAAATGGCTTAAAACCGGTAGAGGACTTCTGTATTGCTTGCAATTATTAATTACTTGTTTACCATGGACCAACTGGTTTGATAAGCCGAATAAAGCAAGTGGCTGGTTATGTATTATGGGCCGACTGGTTTGATAAGCTGAATAAAGCAACTGACTGATTATGTATCATGGATCGACTGGTTTGATAGGCTGAATAAAGAAACTGACTGGTTATGTATCATGATCCTCCTGGATTAATAAGCTGACTAAAGCAACTGACTGGTTATGTATCATGAACCGACTGGTTCAATATTCTGACTAAAAGCAACTGACTGGTTATGTATAATGACCCAAGTGGGTTGATATGCTGACTAAAACAACTGACTGGTTATGTATCATGAATCCACTTGATCAATATCCTGAAGTGACATTAATATGCCTACTCCAGCAACTGACTGGCTAAGTTTGAAGTTTGAAACTCAAGCAACAAGTGTGGACTCAATTGTGCGCCTGGTTTAGTATGATGAACTGACTGGTTTAATATGCCGACTCGTGCAACTGACTGGCTTAGTATGTGGACTCAATTGTCCGACTGATTTAGTAAGATGAAACTACTCGTTTAATGTGTTAATCCCAGCAACTGAATGTCAAATCAATCAACTGACTGGTTTAGTATGTTTCATATGTAAAATTTCAAACTTCACTCATTGTTAAATGTCATATGTATGTGTTATATATTCCTTGTATATAGGTCTTTGACCTGTTTTGCGCAATAAACTTTGAAGCTTTAAGTCACTGCTTTATTTTGCTGACGCAAGCGATTGACTGATATAGTACCCTGGCTTGAGCGACTGACTGGTTTAGTATGTTGGTTTATTTAACTGGCTGGTTTAATATGCTCTCTCTTAGCACTCAGAGCTCTCCATCATGCAGAGGCAACAATAGATCTACAGACTAAGGCTGTAAGGGTACAGGTATATGAGTCTGTCAAGCATGTCTGACACCATTTAAGCGAATAAGGTAGGAAAAAGTGCACCCGGCGTGAGACTTTAACACACGATCCAGGGCCTACTTATTGATGTAGCTCATCAAACTGAGCTAACCAGCTCCCGGAGTGAGTCAATCTCGACAGTACACCGAGTAAGGGACTTCTACAACACTCACTGGATTACAGTGGGCTGGTCCTTTCTACTGTAAATTCTACACAGTAGATTTAATATTAGGTCACTTCTGGGTTTAACGAGTAACCAAAGAAAAGAAGAATCTAGTAGGGATGGCAATCTATATAGATCTAAAATCACATTTTCAGTTTTTAATGTAACAGTAATCTTTGAAGTTTAAATTTCCATATTCTGAAAATTTAAAGTCGATATCTTGAAAATTCAGTGATTTATGACTATTTTGATGACGCCTAGTAATTCGCATTTCGTTCAAAATGGCACCATTTCTGATGCAAAAAACTGAAACAAATATGCTGTATATTGAACAACTAACCAAGACATCATATTATATTTGATTTGTTCATTTCTTGTCACGAAGGTTTTTAGTTGCACATCAGTGAAAAATTATAGTAACAAATTTTGGTGCCTAGCAACCGCTAAATATTTACAAAATGCAATATTTAGCACATGTGGAAGCCACTGTTATAGTGTGTGAAGGTGCAATTTTTCCGTTCTTAATACCACAATAACCTCTGAAGATAAACTTTTCAAATTTTGATATCAAGTCGCTAGTTTGAAAATTCAGTGATTTATGACGATTTTGTAGATGCCTGTTTTCCTTCAAAATCTTCAAATTTCTGATGCAAATCTTGTAACAACTATTCTATACATTAAGCACATTTAAACGTCTAACTAACACATCATGTCATTCTTGATTTGTTCGTTTGGTGTCACAAATGTTCTTAGTTGCAAAACCATGACCAATATTATTTTGGTTACCTAGCAACCGCTTAATATTTACAAAATACAACATTTAGCACATGTGAATGCCACTGTAATAGTGGGTCAAATAACCACCTTTTTTTATTTTTAGTATCATTGTAATAAGTGAACCTTTAATTTCAAATCATGAAAATTCCATGTTGACATTTTGAATAATTACCAAGTTATGGCAATTTTGCTGTTACTAAGGAACACCGTTTTTTCTCCAAAATAACTATTCTAGGTCTAGAATCATTCAGACAGAACAAGCATGCCCCAACATTAAACAGACAACACATACTATACTTTATGTACCAATGTGTTTTATCATTTAAACATATAATGTTGATTTGACATTTTTAGTGGTTGCCTAGCAACAGTGAGATAAATAAAAATATTGACAAAATTTAACAAAATACTGTGGTAATTAACTAGAGCAGTATGGATTTTGCAAAACTCATCATGTACAAATTAGAGCCATATTAAAACATGTAATTTATGAGAACATACATGCTGAAGCGTGCATTTTTCCTTGACAACATAGAATATTATGCATAGCAACAGCAATACTTTAAAGAAATAGAGTTTCAGGTATTTTTCAGATAGTTTTTAATAAATTATTCTCTAAATAGTTTTGTTATAACATCGTTTTATGTAATATTAATTTATTTATTACAGGATAAGACACCTTTTACAAAAGTTAAGGCCATAACAATAAAATGTGTAGGTATTTTATGCACCATAAGCAAATCCAATGTCAAGGACAGTATGAAACAATTTTTGGATCTATTATGGAAAAATTGAGAAAACAATTTAAATGAATGTTCTAGGGTGTCAGAAAAATGTTCATTATGTTACATATTTTACATTATATTACCTGTGGGTTGGGACATTTTTAGACAAATGCCTTATTACTGTGATGTCCTTTATGACTGCAGAAATGATAATACATTTTGGTCTATAATCTGGTCTGTGATATGCTAGCTGTCTTGATAAAGACTGTGTCTTAGAAACCAGGTTATAAATACATGTACATATTAAATGTTTAAAAGTATATGCTTTTAACTTAAACCAAATCATGAATACAATGTAAGTGCAAACAATTGAAAAAACAACACACCATGTACTGGTATGATAATTATAATCATGTGTTGACTATGTCTATACTAGATAGCCATGGTTCTGAGAAGCAATTTTCATTCATAACTATAAGTTAGGTCAGTGATGGGATGATTTGGCTCAGCCTCACAATGTCATTATGATTAACACCCATCTTCAGATCAAAATTACATCACTAGGAGAACAGTTAATTAATCATGTGTTACACATTCATATTGTATATCATTCTGTGTCGTCTTCAGCCATGGTTGTGTCCATTGACATCTAAGACGTTGTGTGGTGCCCTTAAATGTGAAATTAATGTGTCTGATATTACATAATACAATTTATCCAATGCATGTAAATCATATAAAACTTTTATTCATGATTTATATTATATTGAAATCCATAATTGGTGTACAAAAATCATGTTATTGAAACCAATAATCATGTTAATAAAATTTATATATAAGTTTAATAAAACACAACATGAATCATGAAAAAAAAGCAAAAATACAACATAATGCATACAATATATGGTAGTAGGTAAGACACAATTACAGACTAGTTGAATCAAGAGAGTCACTTATATTAGGCTCACTAGAAGAGGTTCTGCTATGAGTGTTGGCAATATATTGTGACTGACCCTTATGCATGTCATACCAAAGGGAGAAACTGGTATATGAAGCTTCCTTGCTTAATATATCTAGATGCTGCAAGCATATACAAGAATGTGGTACCAATAGACATAATAACATACAGTAACCCAGGTAAGTGTCTTCTTAGTGATGTACCTAGTTGGTTTCACAGGATGTTAATATAGCTTTAATACATAATTCATGTTCACTTTTAAATCAATGATGCATGTAAAATTCAACCACATGTGACATTCACTGAATTTGCTCTATATAAGTACATGTTGTAGATGTCTATAAAGAAGCATACACACAGAACTTATTGAATAAGAAAATGCACAGTTGTTTCCAAATATAGGCCTACAGTACATGTATCTACTAAACCTAGACCACCATGACAATCATGTTATTGAAGGGTTAACCCAAAAGCAATAATGTACATTTGGAGTGTCATTATGAAAATTTATAATCACCACACTCCTCCCACTTATATTTAGGGGGAGCTCAACATCATGTTTATCAATATCAGATTTTCAGTCCGATGATGCTTTGACTTGCTTGAACTTGACAATATTATTTAAAACAGACGATGAACATAGGGTCCTAATTCTTCAAATCTAATATAAGCATGTCAGTACGGTCCATCATTCAGTCCGACATAAATATTAGCTATCTAGGTCTATCGTGCATATGGCATACAATACTGTAGTAGTTAGTACACGTTCATGATTCAATATAAATTTGAATTTACAGCGCCCATTTTGTTTGTAAAAAAACATGAACGAATCACTTCCGGGTTTTACATCAATAAAAACTGGACAAAAACCCAAATTGTTCATCAATCAGGCAAACTAGCGAGTGTTAAATGGATCAGGACTTACCTAGCCTTGTTTGTTGATAATGTTGTAGACATTAAACTGTTTGAAGTGCACTTAAGACGGCAAAATAAACAGTTTTTATTTCCGAAATGTGACAGACGTGAAATATTATCAGGGGAGATGACTGCGGATCGATCGCCAGAAAACCACTTCCGCCACCAAACTATCGGGGTTCTTCTCACTAAACTATCGGTAAAAATCAACATTCTTCTCTCATGTCAACAATTAATTAAAAAACACGTTTTCTTGTCATATGGCGACGTTTAATGTCAATATTCAAGAAATTGTGTGAGTATTTTTATGCCACGTTTTTTTTCGACGTTTACTCAACGACGTCATTTTACGCGTAAGCCCAAAAGTCGCAGACGCGGCTACACATAATCATGTCACACTTCTTTCTATGCCGTTCTCAGAACTTCATTTTCTGACAAAGAAAAGTTTTTAGACCGCACCATCTGTTTTTTTTAACGGAGGCAACTTCGCTGATGCTGTATCCATCTTTCCAGGCTTTTGTCGCCTGTCACATTTGACAGATAATGCGCGAACGTGACGTCATTGAGCCGGTGCGCTGGTGCATGACGGTATTATACAGGTAAGTTAACCAGTGGTTAAAATTTAACCAATTTGGTTAGTTAACCTTTTGGTTAAGAGTGTTTATACAATTGGTTAACCAAATTGGTTAACTAACCAGTTTGGTTAAAGTTAACCAGTGGTTAAGGTTTAACTATTGGTTAAACTAACCAATGTTTATACAATTGGGTGCTGCTGTCTAAATGTCCTCTATTTCAAAGATATGTGTTACATCATTTTCATCAAAATGATGTGTACATTTCAAGGAACACCACGTCACTAGGTGTCAATAAAACGGTCATAAATCTCTTAATTTTGTTGAAATTTTCAGAATTTGAAACTTGAAATATCGAAGGTTGTCGTGCCATAAAAACTAAAAATGTGATTTTCGACCCACTAGCCCAACAATCGCAGTCGCGGCCACATATTCGCATTAATTTAGATCCGTATCTTATTTTATAATTCTACGCTTACTTGAACCTCAATCAGATTTGTTAAAAGTCGTTCATTAATATCAAGTTTTGGAATGTATATGTGTTTTTGGTTTATAGTAAAACTGTTTGACTTATAGTACAAATAGTTCAAGAAGTGGTAATAAAATTATATTCGCGTTTTTGAATGTATAGTGAATATACCTAGACTTATAATATATACATCTAAAGTTCTGTAATGTATACGAAACACATAAGATAGGATAAACTGTGATTTACATTTACAATTGGGAAATCTTATTAACAACATTTGACATTGAAGTAATCATCTGATTAAAGAAACTACGTCGTCTTTATAATTACAAGTACTTTTTTGATTTATTTATGAAAAAGGTGTATTAACGTTAGTATAAAATAATTTCACAATACCAAAGTAACATAACCTGATATGGAAGTTGATCTTATCAATAGGGTTTAAGTTTAACACGCTTAGCGAGCATACATTCTTTCCTTGATAAGGTTATATACATCGAGTGTGAGTTAGAGTGGTTTAGAATACAGAGCAACCTCTCCAGACTGGCCCTCCATATAGCATTAACCTGTCGTCCAAAGCAATATGATCATTTTGTTCCGGAAGTAACCATTTACTCGCCCGCCCCGCACCCGCCCCGCGCCCCGCCCCGCGCCCGCCCCGCGCCACCTAAGCTTCATACCCCACCACAATCACGCTATTCGATACCTTAAGAACACGAATTCTAAGTATATTACACCAAAATAGTAAATGCCGAAGTATTTCAATCATGTTTTCATAAACTTTGGAATATTAACGATAAAGCAGCATTGATAACACCCGATCAATGTTTACACCATTTATTGGTGTTTTCTGTCTTACAAAAGCTCACGTCGATGCCCCTACAAAATTGTTGATTTGGGGTCTAACTCAACCGCAAAAATAAAAAAACATTGAGTGGATATATTAGTCGAAACATTAATATACATGGCTGTATAGAGACATTTCGAGTATAGCGTGTCAGCGTGAAAATATCGGATGTTCAACGGTGTTCAAATATAAGTCGGGCACCTCTCGTATTCGAGTTATATTCGAAGTATATTCAGCGTAGGCATTCCGCCTTTTGTTTGCTGAATCTTTTCTATTAATCTTTTAAAACAGCTTTCTGACAGCTACAACTAGGCATTATCCTTTTGCTGTGGAAACTGGGTCATTCAGCTAGTTATAATTTATTATACTTTTCGACTGCTTGAACTTGGGCGGATCTGCGCTTGTTTAGTTGGGCATTGTGTCTTTATGTGTTTTGTGTTTCCTGTGCTCGGTTGGTTCAATTGGGCTTTGTGTGTTTTTAATGTTTTCTGTGCTCGGCTGGTTAAGTTGAGTGCTACCGTCCCTGTCTGATTTAATATAACTTTACCGTCAAATAACGGTTGAGTGACGTTTGCAACATGGCATATTAAGTAGGCGAGAGTGGTTAGTTTAAAAGGTCTGTAATTTTTTATTCGTATGTTATAAACTAGTACTTGACAACCTTTCTAAGTGTAGATTTTAATTTTTAATATTTCAGTTATTATACAAGATAACTCTCCCAAGTTTCCTGTTCATTGATTGTGTACATTGATCCGTGTAATCCAACTAATTATTTTAATAAAACTCTTCAGTCTGCCAATTTCGCATCCTCGTACATCAGGGTTAGTCAACTTCCCAGACTACCGTGTGATATCACAGGTGAAGAATTAATGCTCTGCTGAACATGAATGCCAATTTTGTAGTGTAGTTGCATTTTGTACTTTTTGCTATTTTAAAAATGTCACAAATTTTATGTCGTAATTATACATGTACATTCAAACTGAGTCAGTCGATTGGGAAATTTTAAAATGTATGCATAGAGTGCCAACAACATAATAGACAAAGGATGATGGAATGGTGCAACCATATGCTTTTATTTTTACATAATGGTGCAAACATTCCACTCTACTAAAACACAACAACTGGACACACATACACACTGATTGCTTGGGAAATAACGTTTGTCCGTTTTTCTTAAACTTCCAATTTTAACCTAATTGAGCACCTTGGCACGTATGTGATCGTTGAGTAAGAACAAACATGTTGTTCTGCGATATTACATGCGCACTGATAAGTACACCAGAGGGCATTGGGTGACTGCTTTCAATACTGTTGAGCCCGTATCACACCCTCATACGACCGCTAACAACATTGATAAGTCCTCCAAAGAGCCTAACGCAGCTGCTTCAAACACTGATGAGTCCCTGAGAGGGAATTGAATGATTTCCCTAGCACTGACGAATCCCCCGTAAGGCCTTCAATGATTGTCCCCATCTGTCAACCGTAGTGAATCCACAGGTGGCCGCCTGGAATGACAGCTCCCTACATGGCTGAGTCCCATTGGGGCCTTTTATGAGTGCTCCCAACACTGGTCATTCCCCCTTAGGGTCTAAGAAGACATACCCCTACACCAAAGAGTCCCCGATAGGGACTAAGTTGACAGTTCCCAACACTGGTGAGTCTTTCATATGGCCTAGAATGACAGTTTCCAACAATGGAGGGTCCTCTATAGGGCCTATGATAACAGTTTCCTACACAGACGAGTCCTCCATAGGGCCTATGATGACAGTGTCCAACAATGGAGGGTCCTCCAAAGGGCCTAGAATGACAGTTTCCAACAATGGAAAGTCCTTCATAGGGCATATGATAACGGTTTCCAACAATGGAGAGTCATCCATAGGGCCTATGATGACAGTTTCCAACAATGGAGATTCCTCTATAGGGCCTATGATAACAGTTTCCCTACACAGATGAGTCCTCCATAGGGCCGATGATGACAGTGTCCAACATTGGAGCGTTTCGAGGAAGAAAAGTTTAGCAACGGCTACTGTGTCTTGTGTGTTGTCAAAAGCCGAGTATCGACTATGTTAGAATAGAAAATATAAATATGTACCTTTTATCAGGAAGAACGTATGATCTTGTTTTGGGCATGGACACACTCGTGATAATACGAATTTAAGAACACGTTCCGTTGTATAAGAAATGTTACATTGCCATATATCATAACATAATACATTGTTCTACAAATGTTTACCGAATGAAATATGAGAATCCTCTTCTTGTGTAATTTTTCTTTCATTTGTTTAGCAGCTATGGAAATACTAGAAACTGGACAAAAGGTACGCCTGTAAATACAATAAGCACGTAAGTCAGTGTACAGAACTCACAACTGATCTGAGTGATACATTTCCCGAAGATTATATTAAGCTGTACTGTCACACTCTGTAAGAGGGTAAGACAATTATATTTGTCTTATACATTTAAACAATATCAAAATGAGATAATAATTTTCACAGAATGTACAATATCTACCCTGAAGAACTTTTGATACTTCCAATAAGTACATATTCTCTAAATAGCAGATTATTTGCTGAAAGATAATAACAAACCGGAGCAAGGACCCAACAGAAACAACACGACATTATATATAACAAATAACACACATGTATAGATAAACCATGGGTTTTGAGCCGTGACTAATTTATGCAGCAAAGTTGATTCACCGTAAAAGGGTATGTATATATAAGCATTACCCTCATAAGTTAAACAAGTAATTTCTGTGAGTAACCGAATACGTGGCCAAATGCATACGGCGATGTCTTAAGAAACTTACTTTTGCAAGTTCGATCCTTGGTATCGTCATTTATATATTTTTTAAATCGCCCGTTCAAGTAATATTTCACAAGAAAGTACATGTAATGCATTTCTTGCAATGTACGAGCTAAGATTTTTGTATGACGTAATTTTCCTACCTAACCAAGTATTTAAATAATAGAACGTCACTGTTGGTTGCTTTATGAAAGATTTATTGCATATAAGCAATTTAAATCACTCTTGATATTTGGCACTCAGTATTTTTCAGTTGATAATATCACAGAGTTTCTTTCCAAAAAGTTATGTGAATTATGTAATTCACACATGATCAAACTATAACTTCAACAAACTAAAGCCGAAACATCTGTGAGGTGTTCGGTTCGTTTCGCAATTCGTTTTCATCGAATGGAAACAAATTTCAGGCAATTTAAGTGATAGTATTGCTAATTCTATAGGGTATTAATATATACGTATACCCTATAGAATTTTGGGTGCAAAAATGCTTAATTACTACAAAATGCCGATGTTTCCCAAGTTATTTTTTATGTCAATGTGGTTGTTTATGGCATATACAGGACACTATATCAAAATTACATGAATATTTGACAATTTTATTTTATTTTTGCAATACACCAATACGTGAGGCAGTCCCTTTAAGTGTCTTTAATCATAGTATATACTGATTTCAACTAATTAAAATACTGGTGAAGATGCTCGTATGATGATGAATATCTAACATGATTCATATTAAAAACCTTTAACAGAAAGTTTGCAAGGAGTATATATAAAATAGTCTATGTGTATTGAACATTGTATTGACAGTTGAACACAAACACTGGCGTTGGATATTGCAATGAAATATTCAAATGCATCATCCGACTCACAGACAGACAAAACTGACGGGTCGTCAACCAACAGACCAAATGAAGTCGAAAATCTTTGACACGAATTTAAGTATTGAATTCAGTAAAAGATAAATTAATACTGGGACCGAAGAAAAAATGAAAACGATAAAACATGTAAAACATTATATGAAGAATGAAAAGTCAAAATAATTATTTAAACAAATAAAATTGCTTTTAAACAATGTCTCCATATTTTTGACGAAAAAGAAATGTGTAGTTGAGAAAAGGTGCAGTTATCAGGCATGCCTTAGGTTGAAAATCAAGCACTCTACCGATTGAGCCAGCGATAGTGACAAGATCAGAACATACAAAAGTATATATCAACGCATTTAAAGGCATCCCAACCAGGTATATTCACACACCATGACTAAATTGTGTAATCTCCCGTCACGGCTCAAAACGCGTGGTCCATCTATAGTAGTGTGTATAGAGTGTGATTACTAATAGAGAAGAAACTTTTTTAGGCAGCCGGATAGCTCAGTCGGTAGAACATTCCCCCTGTAAGCGAAGAGTCCCGGGTTCGAGCCCCGGTCTGGTTGCACATTATTAACACACACAAAAGACAATTCACAGATAGAATCATCACTGTCGTGACCAGGGCCCCGTGGTAGCATGTCTGAAGAAAGGGAGGGGAGGAATTTGTAGAAGTATAGTGGGGTTGCATTATAACAGTGATCTTAGTTGCAATGTTCCGTACTAAGACACAAAAATAAATTCGTTTCTCACAACTTCTTTTATTTTGAAGCCTAAAATAAATTTATGCACTTCCTTCTAAAATAACATCAAATTTGTTTCATGTTTGAAATTACTTTTACTAATCCAATTTGCACACTTATTCAGTTTAACAATGACATTGCCCTGTTCCTACATCATTCTGATTGGTCAATATTGATTGCAAGATGGAAATACACACACTAGAACAACATTAATATGTTTGTTTTGTGTGCAAGAAAGAATCAATCAAAATGTATTAAAATCAATGCATGTAAGTATAGCAGGTTTCATTTCAATATCTATGGCCACTGTTAAAGTTTTTGAAGCCAAAAAGGGGTATACGTTAAAATATTTAAAAGCTAGAATTGTTGGTTTTTTGCTACAGATATCTGTATTCTCACTGTCAATTAGCATAGTAAGTTTCATTTGAATATCTAAAAAGATGAAAAAGTAGGAAAATTGGAATTTACAAAGGGCCATAATTTTTCCTATATAACAGCTACAGTGATGTAACCTGTCATTAAATAGCGTACTGTTGTCAAGCGCTTATGAGTACAGTTTGAAGTCGATACCTTAAACGGTTTGCAAATTATCAAGGACAAACATGAACAATGTGGAATGATGGACGGACAAGCTGATTACTATAGGGCGCCGCATAAAGTTTTTCGGGGCCCTTATTAAGTCTCGATAACCAACATAAAAAAACAAAAAGACAAAATGTTAACCGCTACAAAACCGACAAAATACTGCGACAATTGGCCGCCTCAGTCAGTAAAACATAACTTGAGTAAGAGTCAGCAGACAACAACGAATCACAAGGAAATCCACACAAGGACTATCCCAAAAACAGAAAATAAATGTCAACATTCGTAATGTGTTTCGATGAGCTTTGAATGACTATTTGAGTTTGATAATTATAATTGTTGATGGGTTTTAGCTTTAAATCACATTTAATACCATTTTCTAGCAAGCAGTTAGTTATCTATCGGCGACTGACTTAAGACATTTGCAGTTTCTTACATTTAAGACGTTCTATATAAACGGCATGTACATCTGTCCTATTAAAAACAAAATAGACTTACCATAGCCTATAGCGTACTTCCAATAGATATGGAAGAATAACAAGCCCATTGTTTAGTTCACCTGAACAGACTTTGAACGCCATATCAAGCAAACAACCTGCTTCCTGTAATGTATGGAGGAGTCACACTATGACAATTCCAGATACTTATGTAACGATGATGATTAAAAAGACTTTTTTATAATTATTATTGTTAAAATTTCATATGCATGTGTAATAAATTATGAGGATATAATAAAATACTTAACTACTTACAGGACATTTAAATCCAGTCATTTATTAAAACCGACAGTTAGATAGATTAAGGAATTTTATTTTGTTCTGGTTTGCAACTAGACTTGTCTAACGGTGACGCATAATACCCCCACAGCACCGCCTTGTCACAAACACGCGTTCATGTGTCATAGGGCTATAAGGCTGAGCAATAAATTGAGGCGTAGGTTCGATTATGTCTTTTAATGATTCGGTGATATCATAAAGAATATCCGAGCATAACGTCAATTACAACGAGCCTAAAACATAATAACAAATATCTTAACAAATTGCGCAAAGAATGAGAAGTAAATACGGCAGTTCACAATTCACTCGTATATATCACAAAACATCGTTTTCTAAGGGTATATTTCTGTACATAAGTTTGATAAATGTGACTGTCTGTACATCGACGCCATATGAAAAATGTGGAAAATCGGTATCAATGTTGAAGTTGAAAATAATGTAATACATGTATGTATACTTACAGCTAATAGGACCACTGGTATAAACCATTCATGAGATGTGTTTGTCTTCTGGACAATAGAAATACACCCACAAGGTAATTCACTGAATTTCAGAGGTTCTTTATCTATTTTCGAAGCTGCAAGTAGATCTGGGTCATTCAATGTATTATGCGAACTATCAATTATCTCTAAAACCCGTCAAGATAAATAAAAGAAAGTTCGCATAATAAATATTTAAGTCATTTTCGGTTTGATTAGAAGATTTAAGGACCTTTACGTTGACGAAGTCATCAGCGCCCGACTTCATTTAGGCCACGTGCATGTAGTGTAAACTGTATGTGCGCAGTTGTATAGCATCGCAAATTGAAGGTGTGTCGAAATGATTGAAGGCGATCATTGAAGGTCACATAATTATGTCCATGTTTGAATGAATAATATCGTATGTAAGAAGTTATGTGTTAGTTCGCATTATATATTGAATGAGCCTTGTATGTCTTACTAGAATGAGGATAAAGCCTTGACTTTTGATGACGTTATTTGTTGCGCATGAGCAGTTAGGCTTTGTTGAATTAAATTGACCAATATTGTGATGCCTATACCTCTTTCGATTTGTTTATTCAGGTCATAATCGCCAAACATAACTCAAAAGGGTTACAATTGTGAAACTGCCACTTACTCCTCGATAGCCTAGTGATTGAGCGTCCGCGCGGCACGTTCCGGGTTCGATCTCAGGGGGCGTCATACCAAAGTCGTAATAAAAATGATACAAAATGTTCCTTTGCTAGCCGCTCAGCAGGAAAATAAAACTGTTGTTTTTTCTCATACCCTCATGGTGATGGATAACATCAGGAATGAGGTGTCGAGAATGAAATAATTTTAAACAACTTTGTTCCATAATTGCTAAGAAATAAATTAGTATGTAAATGAATTTACTTGCTGTCATCATTTTGTTCGTTTACAAAAAACATAAACATGTAGAAAGTAATAGCTAGCAGTCTGCCCAAAGATAATATAAAATGTAACATGGAAGGTAGCACTCACCTAAAACAGCTTGGCAAAGAAAACATAAACATATCCATACTACAATTAAATAGCACTATGCACACCACATAAATAAAGTCATATGTTGGCAATTAATGTAAAGTTATCTTAGTACTTGGCTGAAACACTATTGAATAATACTAGCAAAATTGGCAGTTCATATGTGTCGTATGCTTGTAAACCTCAGAGCATACGAGAATACGTAACTTGGATACTCACGTAGAACGTCATTATGCCATGTAAAGATCCACTGGTCAACAGAGTAGCACGACTTGATTTCATGTAGTGTTGCTTTGCGACCCATTAATTGCTGAAATAAAAAAGAAACGGCAATAAAAAAGTAGAAACCTAGGAGCAGTATCCGAAGGGAGACACACGCGTTGTAACCGGCGTCTCTGACTAAATGGTTGATTACACGCGATTCTAGAACATGTAGGATTGACGTACAAACATACTTATAATTATGAACTTATGAAGTTAGCACCTTGCAAAATGATACTTGGATGAGAGGGTTATGTTATTCAACAAAACATGCAATCGTTGACAAATTTCTCAGTTTATTGAGGAAAGTCGTTTCTAATGGTTGCTTATTTAAGGAAGTCTACTACACGTATGTTCACCGTAACTGGTTGTCAAATATTGGGCAGTTGGCGGTAAAACCTGATTGAGGCAAGTTGTACTGTATACTACATGTATATACACAAATGAATAAACGAACGCTATATTTAGTAACATTAAAAATGAACTTACCACACACTCTAAACAATATCTGTTCTCTTTAGTAAAGCTCAATCCATGTATTCGTAATGCATAAAGCACATCATGCTCACTACATTCATCTATAGGACATGCAAAGGCTGAAAATATAGACAAAAATCAGTGTAGGTGGAAAATATGTTTTTATCCTTTCACTAAGTCTTTGACTTTTGTAACATTTAACAATATTCTTACTTCACTCACTTGCTTTTATATACTTTTTACTCTTTTATCAACTCACACTGTGCTGACGCGCACCTGCACATAATACCCACAAGGGGGTGATGCAGTATAAATAGATAGATAGAATAAAACAATTGGAAAGTCACATATCAAATGTATTAATGTACTCGAACATGGGGTATTATGTCGTGGGCACAAGTGCATTATAGCCTGGATTACCTGCCCCTTACACTATGTGATAGAGCCAGGCGCCGACGAACTATGAATGCTCGCATATGGAAGAAAACTTTACATACGTTGAGAATAAAAAAACGATTAAACGTGTTACTAATGTAAACCAAGCAGATATTTGAATTTGTATTGTAGTATTGCACCGAGAATCGTAGAGTTTGAGTTTTTAACACCTTGTGTTGTAAAACAATTTGATGAATAATAAAAGTTGCACCGTTTTAGACGTTGTTACATTTCCATGCACAATTTCGGATATCAATTTGAACACTCCAAACTTCATCCAGACAACTGTGTGGCCAGTATATATGCTGTGCCCACTTAGTAATACTTGTATTATAATAATGTTTATGTACAAATGTGTACTGTCGATTCAAAGATATCTGTCAAAACCGCCAGAATGTTCCATTTCTTAATAGGTAAATGTATGTATTGACCAATCAGAGCTCTTATTTTACTCATACCATTTTTGACCATATCTTTTTGTATTAAAATAAGCGTGGTATATTTCAATAGCGTTTTTAGCGTAGAGCGTTAATGCATGGTATCAGCATATCTCATTGGTGAATCCAAGTAAAGGTTCGAATCCAGTCTGATACACTTTTTCTTTGTTATGCTTTTTATAATATTTTTTCTTGATGTTTTTATATCGACAAATTAATTTTATCATACCTTTCTTTGCGAAAAAAGTAGCTGTCCTGATATAGATAAGCTATTTTTTTTATAATTACTAGTACATTGAATGCAAAAATTGCAGAAATTTCCAGCTTCGTAGGATGAACTCAATCTTAGTGTGCTGGAATACAAATGCGAACAGATCTAGTTTATTCATTGTATGTATGTAATCTTCGATATGAGCAAAAGCATTAATATACAAGTCATAGTTCAAGCAAAATTTAAAAAATCTAGGCATTGTTGGGATTTGAACTTAAAGTAAATTGTATACATTTCCAAAATAAGACTCACAAAACCATAGCTGTTAACCACTCGGCTATAGGACAGTTTTCATCATTTAAACTTACTAATGATGTCAGGATTTAGTCCTGACACACCTGTAATAATCGATCGTGTCGAATGTTTGTTTACGCGGTTGTGACAGATAACTTTGAATCAACAGTATCTTGGTTATTCAAGTATATAAAATTAAAATGACAATTAGTCCTACATATGCCTAGCTCCAATAACTTCAATTAAAAGTAGAAGACGATACACAATTAGACGCTTCTGCTTTTTATCTCTGGACATGAAATCCGACGATGTCGCAATGAATATAAATAGTGTTTAAGTAATTTGTTATCATATAAAAAAACATCCAGTAACATCAGCTTTAGAAATATACTATATATACATTTGTATTAAAAAATAAATAATGGTGAGGAAAAGTAGGCCTACCAACAAATAATTGTAATCAGGGGCGGCTTCAGGCCTCACATAATACATGTAGAGCGAGTGAAGTGAGTAGGAAAAACATGAATTAATTGTTTATATATTAGCAGCATGTCCAGAACTTGTTTTTGTGAGTGATGCGAACTAGACGAAATGCATTCAGTTTTTCGTCCGGAATGAAATAACAATTACGTATGCTACGTTAGATATGCACAACAGTGAACTTGACTTGAAACCCATGTTGGTTGTACAGTTTCATGGAAATTCAGCTAATAGTTGTCAAGGGATAATCCAACTTATTACATCAAGCATGCTAGCTCCCAATATAATTCCCATATACGTGGGGTGATCAAAATGAAATGTGACAAATGTCGCCGCACATCAAAACGTCAGTTTTCGCCGTATGATATGGAAAAGCAACTGACCAATATTTCGTTAAAGGTTCCTCCGACATTTGTCAAATTAACTGGACATGACCTAAAAACATTGAATAACCGTGGATTTCGTTGTAAGTGTGTCTGTTAACATATGACGTGGAAACTAACAGTATCGTCTAGAAAACCACGCCATATTATGGCAAAAGTCACAGCTTGAAAATACAAAATGTAGACAGTTTTATCCCAAACTAGGGGAAAGTATAAACAAACATTTAAAATGACAAAACGGGCATAGGGAGAGAAGTGGGGAGCGGTGGCCTAGAGGTTGGGCGCGCGCTTCGGGATCGAGAGGTCCCGGGTTCAACCCCCGTCTGGACCACTGCTTAATTTATCTGAGCACGAATAACCAACATGCTCCACTCGACCAAGGTGTAAATTGGTACCTGTGAGGGCTGTGTCTGAACATGTTCGATAGTCCTGGGCCACGAAGATCGATATTGGCTGCACACCCACCAGGAGAGAAATAGTCTCCCCAGGGAGACTCGAACGCAGGTTTCCATAGGTAGCCCGATGACCAGGGGAAGTTTAAATGTCAAAGGGTGGCTGAACGGCTGAACTGCTGAAAGCAGCCCTAGAAAATTGGCAACTTAACTTAACTTTTAACCACCATCTACTCCACGTCTTCGTTGACTGGGTCATGTGAGTCGTATGAGAAAGTGCAGGCTTCCAAAAGACCTCTTATACGGCCAACTAGAACAAGGATCTCGTCCACAGGTCGTCCTAGTCTTCGGTACAAAGACACGTGCAAGCGTAATCTGCAGAGCACTCACATCAACTCTGAAGAAGGGGAGTACCTGGCCCAAGATAGGACAAGCTGGAGACGTGGCTTAAAGAAATGAGTGAAAATGTATGAAAATGACAGAAGACAGGATTGTGAGGTAAAAAGGGCTAGGAAACAGGCCACATCACAGAGCACATACTCAGTATTCGTCTGCATCGACTGCCAAAGAGAATAGGTCTTAAATAGGCCTTCACCGACACCGCAGGAGATGCAACCCATCGTCTTCTTAGAAAGACGGAGGCCAACAAGAAGAAGAAGAAGATATACTGGGTTATTAAACAGTTCAAACTAGAAGGGTTTTACACAAAAAGTGGATCTCCCACGAATGGCCTACCTCCTGAACCAAACAAGCATACACGGAAAATTGATTTGAGGAAGCTGAGTCTAATATACGACTAAGTATACAACTGTTTTAATTTTGATCTGAAGAACCAAATACTGTGTTTGAATATGCGTATGTATGCGTCTTTGTCATTCTGGAAACCAACTTCAGGAGCCGGGATTACAACCAATACTTACACTCTGCACTCAAATATTGAAAATGTTATATTATGAGCTATTTTTTGTCAACCTTCAATAAACACCCAAGAAGGCCTGACTATGCACCAGTGACACCGGACCACACAATAAAGAACACCAAGAACTGTCAGCTCAACACCCCTTGGCTCTCAAAAGGGGTGCAAAAAAGTTCTTGAAGAGGTCATGGGGGT
This sequence comes from Spisula solida, assembly GCA_947247005.1. Classification (NCBI taxonomy): domain Eukaryota; kingdom Metazoa; phylum Mollusca; class Bivalvia; order Venerida; family Mactridae; genus Spisula; species Spisula solida. The sequence goes on along the minus strand of OX365958.1, from coordinate 38,690,025 downwards.
CGTTTAGAGGAGGAGATAGAGGTACCCTTTCTGCTGACAGAGGTTATGGTGTTATAAAATGCATTATCTGACGGGCAGCACACAAACTCATTATGTGCGAACTAGAAGTTGGAATCATGCAATATCATCTGAGCAGACCTGAGTCTACTACCTAACTTTTCTACTTAGCACTTACAAATATATTTATTGAGTGAATGAAGGGAGCAAGAAAAATGCATTGATGGTCTAAGCTGTATGCCACACAAACTTGCTCTCTACTTGATATTATTCACTGATATTGTGCGAGCGAAGTGAGCTTGAAAAAAAAATGCATTATACTTGATACCATAAGCTGATGGAGTTACCGTGCGAGCGAAGTGAGCCAGAAAAATCAGGTTTATATGAGGTGTATATCACACAAACTGAGTTACTCGTTCCCTACTTGATGCTATTACTGATAAACTTTATGCTAATTGTGCCAGCGAAGCAAGTCAAAAGAAATGAATATAATAATTATGATATCTCAACAGCATGCCATATATATACTCTCCTTGAAACTATTCACCCTAGACTATAGATTATAATTATAGTCTCTAGATAAACTGATAAAGTATGCATTATTTATCTGAGCTGCATAGTCTGAAACAAAATCTCCAAAACATATTAAAAGACAGTTTTACTGTATCAAAAATAATGCCAAATTTATGAAAAAATAGGAATAATAGGAGGTTTTAGACTTAACTAGGAAAAACTAGGAGACCATATAAAAAACTAGGAAAAAGTAGGAAAACTAGGAAAAACTAGGAACACTAGAAAGCCTGACGTTTCCGCTGTCAAAAACATGAAAGTCCTAGTTTTAGCTGTCAAAACCGTGAAAGTCCTAGTTTTAGCTTTCAAAAAGATAATGAAAAATCGGAAGGGGAGGCAGCACTCAACTTTAAACAGCCGAGCAAAGAAAACATAAAAAAACATCACATACAACATTCACACGGCCCAATGACCAAATTACAACTGAACAAGTAATCGAAAATCCAATTGTCAGCTGTCAAAAAGTCGAAAGTCCAAGTCACAGCTGTTAAAAAGCTGAAATACCTCATTTAAGCTATAAAAAGTGAATTACATAGTTTCAGCTGTGTAAAAAGGCTGAAAGGACTAGTATTAGCCATCAAAAAGTCCTAAAAAGTTACAAGAAATGTTCACAAATAACATCCCTGCAGCCGCACGATAATTTTTGATGGCAGTAAACAAATATAATATAAAGTAATCTGATAGGTGATGAAAGTACGCAAGCAAATGAAAAAAACTAGTAGCAAAACAATACATCGGTACAGTTGCATATTAAGTCATATACCAACCGGATAGGGTACGAATAGCACGAACGAATCGGACAGGGGAGAATAGTAAATGAGAAAATAAACACCAGCCCTATTAACATTTGCCTCTGGTAAAATGACGTATAAGTACTGTGACTTTATGGCATTTTGATAGATCATTTAAGATTGCAAAAACACCACTGTAAACGGCATAGGAGCTTAATATTAAACCTAGAACCATTTTAAGTAATACAATGTACATAACAATACGAAACTAGGGGCATATGAAACACCCAACAGAAACAGCAGGAGGGCAGGAAATGAACAAAAAAACACATGAACATAACAAGGCGCATACAATGTCCAACATAAAAAAACTAGCAACAACAAAATCACGTCACCCCTCTTCAAAAGGCTCCGGGGCAAGAACCATGTGACACGAACATACGAAACGGACGACCCACAGCAGATACAGTGTACGTGCAACTTTGAAAGATACGAAGCAGCCTAATGATAGACAACCAAATTACAGAAAGGCAAACACAAAATGAACAAAGTCGGACAAAAAGGCAGTGGTCAAATGGTTTTGTAAGTTTCTAATTTGGTTATAAAGAGGACAATACATTCATAAAGGAAGTTTGACTAAATCACTTAGCCTTATACAGACACCAACAAATGTCACTGGGGGCTTAAACGTTTTACAGTGCTTTAAACCTCATACTTACCTCACATATAAAGGTATAAGAAAAAGACAGTGTGAGGAAAGTTTCCCGTTATTTAACGCCCCTAACTTAAAGACCTCAGTGACAGTTAATAAAAGAATGTAAATCAAGCAATATTATTAACAACACCCATGAAGTGGCAAAGAAAGTATTAAATGATCCAAACGAAGTACGAGGGGTGTTCGAAAAGAAATGCAATAACATGCATATATTCGTGTTTTCGAGAGGTTTAGTGCTTCAAACATATGTACCCGTTAGACCATTGTCTATACTTGGGTAAACTTTTGTTGAAATCCATGTATCAGTTTGGTCTTAATGTACAGTGTATGTTTAATAAACACTAATATACACTAAGCTAAACAACTGTCGAAAGAACGTATCGTCAAATTGACTGAAATGATGCCTTATATCAAAGAAAGGTCTAAACTAAACCTAAGTGATAACTTTATACATGATGAACTTTTTAAGATAAAGGACATCGTAAGGCGTCTTTTAACATTGTAACACTTTTATTACATATTTCAAAGTAGGTCAATAGCATCTGAAAGACAACAACAACAGTGATCAACTGAAAACAATATCACTCAAACAGAACATTGATAAAAAGTAGCGTATTCGTCTCCAAGCTGCAATATTAAAAGTTGGACTGTTAGCTGCTCGTACATGCTCGAGTATATCCCAAGTTAAGTTCAGTTGGAAGGAAATTCTTTGATGGTAACAACATTTGTACCTATTGTATACCATGCTCATTACGTGGAAATGGAAAATACCATATGAACATTTCTCATGAAAATGCCTCTTCGCACATGTAGTTGGGAGTCCATCAGCACAAAAGTCGCTTATTTTTCATGGTCCATGGCATTTTTTAGTAGAAGTGTTTCAATACCATATTTGAATTGCCCATTGAAATGCCCCCGTCCACTTTAAGCAAACGTGTGCCCTTAAATCAATGAGAAGGTAAGTGACAAGTTAAAATCTCAAAAGCCATTAAATAAGAATCATTTAGGCTTTCAAATAGCAAAAATGACGACATTATAACAAATATATGGTTCATACACGTCGAATGTTTATGAAAAATATTGCTAATTTTAGGCGTTCTCATGAGTATACAAATGCATGAATTTATAAAAAGTTATTTTTTATTCATAGCCCAGTGCATTAGCTTCATTTTGATACCATTTGTAAAAAGTTTAACCGAAAACTGACAGAGATATAATGATATTTCGAGTGAGATATATAAAAAATGCACTCATTTGACCTTTGACCTAATTCTGAGAAAACGAGGCAAAATCACGGATGGCATCCGGCCGTTTCAGATTACACACATATCAAAGATAAAATATAGCATGGATGCCACATTCTACTCTCCGATGCCATGGCTCATCATATTTTCTCCGTATTGACTCCCGACTGCATCAAAATACGTTATCACCAAGACTATTCTGTAGACCTAGTCCTTTGCGAATAATTTTAAGGTACGGTTCCAGGAAATACATATGGTCCGCCATATTACAGTGCACGAGTGTTGTACCTTTGGTGGATGACGAAACATACCTTTTATCTTGTATTTAAGGTTCAAATCGTGTGCAATGTGTAAAGGAGAGTTCATTGAAGGTTTTATGTGAGTTTCATTGTAAATGGTTCGGTCAATAAAACGTTATAGAGTAAATTGCATTTCTTTTCGAACACTCCTCGTAAGTGCAAAATTTAAGAGCACGACAACAAAATATAACAGAATAGCATCAACACCTCCAGTCCGAACTCACCAGTAATACGAGAGGTGTCCAGCTTATATTTAAACACCGTGTCAGGTAACATATGCACTCACTGTTTGGTTTGATTGCAATATAATTTGAACTTAAATCAGCAGTAGATGGTGTGGCATTTGGCTTTTTGAAGGCCAAAAGAAGCACCAAGAAGGTGTTAATAGACCATGGATATACCGTTTCTGTGAAGACTATCAGTAATTGTCGTCACTAGAAGGGTGGTCGACGTTCTGTTGCTCCAATGTGTGAAATGACACGAAATATTAAAACATGCCCAAAAGAGTTGATTCCTTCAAAAATCGTACCCATTGGTTATATGATAACTAGGATAACCTTTGGAACAATGAATCAAGTGATTTTGAAAATGGTGAATGCCAAACTCTGAAAAAAAATCGGTGTTTACCAGCGATTTTACCAAATAATACAAGGGAGACAATCGACTTTAACCTCCGTACATGCTACAACGGAACAGTGGTTTCGATTACTCTTTCACCTCTGATGCGATAATGCTGTTTAACACATGAATACCGTGATCTTCCATGTGAGAACAAATGACGGAACAATATTCTCCAACATATGTGATAACAAATGCGTGACGTCACCGGATTTTCGGCGCGAAACGTAACGTAGTCGGCTTAAATTCGTTTTCTGATGTTGTTTTGACTCGGAAACTATGGTAATGTGATAAAAAGAACCCACCACTCGTAGTCTTTGGGATCAACACTTCTTAAACTCATCTCGAAGGCTCGCTTAATAACCTGTGTTTTCTAGACTCGTTTAAGAAATGTTGATCTCCAAAGACAACTCATGACGGATCCTATATTTACGGTAAAAGAACATATTTCTATTTGAGAAATGTGTACGAGAGTACCACAAAGTTAACATTCGTTAAGCATGCCTCGTGATAAACAAACTAGAGCTCATATTTATTTTACAAAGGGACAACGTATCACACAGTACAATGCTCCTAAGGTTTACAATCGTTTTTGGACAAAATGTTAGCTCCATCTCGTTCCTAACGACAATGCATGGAACATGGTGCTTTGGTCAAGACTATGCTTCATACGCCACCACAACCACGCAATTTGATACCTTAAGAACACAAATTCGAAGTATATTACACCAGAATATTTAATGCCGAAGTCTTTCAATCCTGCAATCATACACTTTGGAATCTTAACAATAAAGCAGCATTGATTACACTCGATCAATGTTTACACTATTACTGAGGTTTTTCGGTCTTACAAAAGCTCAAAACAAAACCCCTACAAACTTGTTCATTTGGGGTTTAACTAACTTGCAAAAATTAAAGAACAATGAGTGTAAATGTTAGTCCACACATTAATATAAATGGCTGCAGGCAGACATTTTGATTATAGCGTGTCAGCACGAACATATCGGATGTTCAACAGTGTTCAAATATAAGTGGGACACCTGTCGTAAGCATGCCGAACTTTGCAAAATCAAAGGATCATATCCTCAACTCCGAAAACGTTATACAGTCTTAATAAACATATCATGAAAGTGGTAATGACCCAAACTCTTTCGAAATGTGTAAAGCATGTCATCATGAAATCAAGGTTGTGTCAGATCCTGACACAGAAGAATCTTTAAATTAATACCAATATCCGTGTTACAGTAACTTTTTAGGAATACTAAGATTATTAACACAGGCATACACACACCAACGTACATTCTGGCAACATGCACACTTATTTTGTAATTCATTTTAACTGTTACATGTATACACTTTACTAACTGTTCGGATTCACATTAGAAAACAGTCTAGTTCAGATGCAGGCTTGAGAAGAAAATAATTGGCTTTTAACCTAACTTGTAACATTCTTTGTAGTTTCATTACGTGATTCATTGTACAAATATTACTAACCTGTAGGCTTATTGTGTTTATCTGCACCCATTCGTGAGAGTGTTAGATCATCGGATGTTGTTTTAGTAGGTGTTTGTTCACTGGACGGGTTTATAGTGAGTGTTGGCACATCAGTCGATGTTCCAGTGAGAGTCAGAACGTCGGGCGATGTTCTGGGATGTGTCGGGACCTCGGGCGATGTTCCAATGAGAGTTGGGACATCGGACGGTGTACCAGTGAGAGTCGGAACGTCGGGCGATGTTCTGGGATGTGTCGGGACATCGGACGGTGTACCAGTGAATGTCGGGACATCGGGCGGTGTTCCCGTATGTGTTCTTTCATCAATCAGTGTTTCATTGAGTGCTGGCACATAAGTCGGTGTTGCATTGAGTGTCGGTACATCGGGCGGTGTTTCAGTGAGTGTTGAAACTTTGGAATGTGTGTCAGTTAGTGTCGGCACTTCGGAGTGTGTTACAGTTGGTGTTACGTCATCGAATGGTGTTTTGGTTGCTGAAAAAGAGGTGATTAGTAGCTATTTAGAGGACATCATTTGGGCTCAAATGTTATGTTTTTTCAGAAAAGGAATGGAAATGTCCTATTTTGTGAAGATTGCATTTAGAGAAACATATTTAACTTGTGTACATACATTGCTGGCTTAGAATAAGAAGGTCGTATGTGTTACTTACGACCTTATAAGACTCGTGTATATTTGAAGTCTGCATCACAAGGCGCTTCTTTGAGCCTAATTTCATGAAAATTCGAACGGGTCATGTCGACCAAACTGAGGTTAAACAGTACTTTTCAGACAGTTTTTGCTTATTTTCTCAACCTATCGACCATACGACATTTTTTTATTGTAAGCCAGCTATATATTTAAAAGACCGGCCGACCGCACATTTCAGTAATGTCTACCTGATCGTAGATTATAAAAAGCCAAGTTGGTATTTTCATGCGATTTATGCTTACCTATTGGGTTATTATCAACGAGACGGAGTTGTTGTTCAAGCTCCGTGATGTCAGTTTTAAGTCTCTCGATATCAATTGTGGAATATAGCTCAACTTTTTCACCGACAGATCTGGACAATGCTTCTGATAAGCTGTTCAGAGCATTGGTAGATGATCCATTCCCGAAGAAATCAAATGCATTCCTCAAACCGTCTGAACCTCTACATTCCAATGTTAGCTTGACTGATTTATTGTACGCATCTTGTTCTAAAACATAAAAAGAACAATCAACTTATAACTATAAGGTGACACTTTAAGCTGTTACATCTTTATATTGTGTGCTGAGATTTTGTCCTTGAACATTAAATCAAATAATACTATCAAAGGTATAAAAGCGAATGACGTAAAACACACATTGTCACAATATGTTGACGACGCAGCAATTATCCTTGACGGCTCTTCTAAATCGCTCAATGAAACCTTAAACATATTGTCAGAGCTCACGTATCACTCTGGACTCAAAGTTAATTACAAAAAGTTGTCTGGATATGTAAAGAAAAATATAGCTCTAACACCATAAAAACAAAATGGAAACTGTCTTGGAATCAAAGTAGTTTGGAGATATTAGGGAAAAATACGTAGATGTTGAAAAAACTAAATTTCAGAAACAAAATACTTAAAGTAAATAAAATATTAGCAAACTGGGTGCGAAGAAACTAAACTCCCATAGGGAGAATCTTAATAATAAAAACTTTAATATAATCTTTTAGTACTATCTCTTTTCAATCATCTGTTTACATCCCTTCCTAATCACCCGTGTGAAACTATTAACACTTTAAATGATACTTTTTCTAAATTTGTTTGACATGGTAAAGCTAGAAGAAAGTTTTGAAACAACATTATTCTCGTTGTTGACTGAGAATGGTAGATATAAATGCATTTATATATTCTTTGAATATAGCTTGGATAAGGAAACTATAACAAACAAATGATAAATGGATAAATGTAGCAAGTACACTATTTAACACTGACAAACTAACCAAACGTAGCATCCAATACCGAATTATAATAGTAAATAAAATAAAAAATACATTTTAAAGCATTAGTCACGTATAACGAACATCAGCTATTAGCTTATCCAATATTTTATAATCCTAAGATATTGGTACATGTAGGTGAAAAAAGTATATTGTATACAACCGGGTTTGAGGGTGAAGTACAAACAAAAGGAAATCTTAAGTTTTGAGGAATTCAACCGAAAATCTAGTCTTCAAACTAACTTCATTAAATTTTATGGCGTAAACAATTCGGTTACAAAATTTTTGTTTAAATACAAAAATTAATATAATACAGTGCTTACTACACCATTCCTTCCGCCGTGATACAAAGACATTATACAATTCAAAAAAGGTCGGCTACATATGTACGGCGTATTGACACAATCTCTATTGGCACCAACGTGCAAATCAAAATGAAATATAAAATAAACATTAACTTTAATGATAAAGACTGGCTTTAGAAATTTTGAAATTACAAGTGATTCCAATATTCAGTGGTTCAAATACAGAATTATGCATAAAATACTCGGAACTACGAGAGTTCATTTTTATTCAGGAAAAACGATACACAGACATTATTATTGTTGAATTATATCGCATTATGGTTATCGTACAACATACTAAATACCTAGTTCCATACCAGTTTGTTAATTCCTATTTTTGGGGATAAAACATTAAAAAATATAAACGAAAAGTGCGAATTTTAGGAATCGGTACACCAAAACGTCATTTATCAATTAATTTGAAATAAAATCACTTTAGTAAGTTAGAAGTAAACTGTTGTTTGATAGATAAAAACATAGCGACATTATAAGGTGCAAAATGGGATATTGTTGGGGTAAAAATGTCATAGTTGTTTCATATCAAATAAAATGATTATTGACGTTGAAGTCCACCGATTTCCAAAACTCACAATTTTTGTTTGTATTTCGTGATGTTTAACCCGAAAATATCTCATTTTGCCCAATATTTGTCTGTTGTCTGTTCTTTCCAGTGGACCATATTGAAAATTTGTATTGCTGTCAAATATGTAATTTACAATAAATAAAGTCGTTATTAAACGACATACTGGATACGACAGGCCAAATCAATGAAACTTTTAAACTAAACAAGCTAAAAAACAAAAACACCTGTAAACAACATGTATCAGAAATGAGCATTCTCAGAGAATCGATACCATAAGAATGGAAAAATCTAGTACCGACAAAAGAGTCTTACCTATCAAAAGTTCGAACAAACTTAAAGCAACAACTTGATGGTTTGAAACATCCTTTCAAAATGATGCAAAACAAAGACTTCTACGTAAAATGTTTTATACAACAAAAACCAGAACTTCCATACATTCATAAATTTTGGGAACGTTCTTAAGAGAAGCCTTGTTTTTATTGGACTCTTTTCTATAATGGATGGAAAGCAACTTGTTTAGAGAACAAGGTAAAACAATTCAAATACATACACTATCATTGCAGCAAATGGAAACCTTATGAAATAGAGAATTTTGCATTCGTCTTCATGTCTTAACTGTCATGCTGTTGAAAACTATGTGCACTTTTCATTGAATGTCCTTGTACAACATTACTGTGGAGACAGTAAAAAAACAAACACAAAATTCGCTATATTTATTGTTTCTGAATATTTAGGAGCATTCAAACTTGATATCTTGTGCCAAATATTTGATTGCTTTCATGGGCAAATGTAACGGTCCTTGATTTTAATCGATAACAAAAATATTGGCAATATTATGTTTGTTTTTGTACTGCAATGTATTGCGTTAAAATTATATGCATATATTGAATTAATAAACAAAACATGTAGCTACAATTGTACAAAATGTCATAAAAACTATTCAAGAAAATAAACATTACGACACTTGACCCTCGAACATAACAGACCATAACTATAAGCCGCAAATAGCCAATCACAGCGCAGTATTGACGTCGTCTAAATCCCGTTTCCAACACTTTTGAGCTGAATAACCTGTGATTTTGATCCTTTGTTGTTTTGAATTATAAGTGCAGAATTTAATCCTACTGCTGGGAGCAAATTGCATAATCTGGTCAGAAATACAATGTACAAGTTTTTCAATGTGCATGAATAACGGTACATTTACAAATTAGTCAGTCACGTGGTCTAAGTCGGATATACGTCTCGTATCACTGGTTATGAGAATAGACGCTCGCTGAAGCTCGCCGTCTAAAGCTCATAACCAGCGATACACATGGTCTATCATATACGTAGATTCAACAAACTAAGACACTAATGTTTTAGAACTTTAGTTAATACGGGCCAAGGATTGTACTGTTTAGAACTCGTTGCAATATGTAACATTATATTATGTGACGAATTAAATCTTTTTTATGAGACATGTTATGTAAAGTGACAATTACCTATTTGTTCCAGCGCTGAGTACAATGTTTCTAAAACAATGCTTATATCCAAATTGACTGGAGTCTGTAGACATTTACCGAGAGCGTGCTCAAGTTCTATCACTCTCTTCTTGTACATGCCATTGACGAGATAATTGCTGATATTCTTCAAAGCAGAAATTGTCGGACACCTGGGGAAAGATGAAGAAAATATTTACCTTAGACAAAAGATTGTAGAATTAGCAAATATACTACTTTCTTCCCTGATTGTTGGGTTTCGTCTGATCCGAGAGCTTGTAGTCAACACAACTCTAAACTCTAGGAAGCTATACAAGGAATATATTTTAAATTTGATGAAATTAAAAGAGAACTTCATAATACATCACTTTAATGTGACTCGTTGTGTTCTTTTATGCGAGTATTGTGCCTTTTGTTTTTTTTGTTGACTTTGTGATGGGCTTTTTTGTGTAGCGTTGTATCTCTTGGATGCTGCTTTCAAAGTCCGATTTGATTATAATGATTGTTGCATATACATTTACCTCAAAGTCACCAAAATAGATCCTTCTTCTACTTTGACAATAACCACACCCTGTTCTTTCATATCCGATGCAAGATTATTGCAAGCAGCCAGTATTTCGTCAACGTTAGCTTGACCTTGTCCATCTGTTGGATTGTATTCACCTGAGACAATTTGTTCTAGTGTATTGAGAAGGGTTGCCTGTGCTCTGTCCTTCACAAACGGTGATAGCGCACTAACAATTATTCTTGCCATTATGACTGTAAAATGATATACACGTATAATATATTAAATATTATTTTTTACGATATTTTGAACGACCAATGAAACAGTGTCGACAAAAATTATTTAACTAAACCATGCCACATGAAAAATTAATAATATAAAATCGGACAGGGAACGCATCACTCATCTGAAACAGCCGAGCACTGAAAACATAAAAAATACAAGGCACACTTACATCATATAATGCACAACACACAACTGAAAAAAAAACAAGAGGGCCCATTTGGCCCGAGGTCGCTCACCTGTGCACATTGATAGAATCATATTAAAACTGAACCTTGATTTCGGTTGCCATACATAGAAACCAAAGGTCCGCATGGATTTCAATTATTTAGCTATTTTAAGAATGGAACAATAATGGAGCATTGTTACCTATTATTGAGTGGATTAGAACCCAGCTTGAACTTTCAGATATTTAGTTGTATAGGTGTACTGGTGGCTATGTTTTTAGACGATTTATGACAAAAACGTCAATTGTGTAACAGGGTCACACAACAACTAAATCGGTTGCCATGGCAACTAGAGTTTTGCATTGATTATAATTATTTTAGCTACTATTAGAAAGGACTACCCGAGGAACAATTTTACCAATTTAAAGTCAAATCAAATCAGTAATGTTATAGCAGAAGATGTTTAAAGCTTTTACTATAGATATAATATATAGGGGAAAACAGCGCCCACCCACTTGTTTTTTAGCAAAGACCATTAAAGGAACATCAATATACATGTATAATGAAATCCAACTAGGAATTTCAGACAAGAATATATCTAATGATTTTTTACCAAAGGTGTATAGGGAAAAACGAACCCCGCCCACTGCCGGCAATGTTTTGACAAACCACGACAAAAACGTCATTTGTGTAAAAGGGCTATTTATGTAAAATCATTTTGAAATCTGGCCAGTGGTTGCCACGGTAACCAGAGTTATTTATATGTTACAATTCGTTTAGCTATTTTTACAAAGGACTACCCAACGAACAATTTTATAATTTTTAAGTCAAATCCAATCAGTGGTTTTAGAGAAGATTTTCAAAGCTTTTACTATAGATATATAGGGAAAACAGCGCCCACCCACTAGCAGCTATGATTTATGAACAATCACAACAGAAACGCCAATTTCCTAAGAGGGACACCAAAGAACTATTTCTGTAAAATTATTTTGAAATCGGGCTAGTCGTTGATTTTTAATTTTTTGTTTTAAAGATTTTACAATATTTTGCCATGGCAACCAGAGTTATTTATAGATAACAATTATTTTATCTAATTTTAGATAGGACCACCCAATGAACATTCTTGCGAAGTTTGGTTGAAATTGGCCAAGTGGTTTAGGAGAAGAATTCGTTTGAATGAACTGTTGACGTACGCACACACGGACGGACTGACTGACGACGGACGACGGACAAAGCGATTACAAAAGCTCACCTTGTCAATACGAAACCACACCACTGAAAGTCTGGTTTCAGCTGTCCAAAACTGTAAAACATACTTAGTAGTTTTAGCTCTTAAAGAATTGACAGACTGTAGGAGACCATCTCACTTTGTTTGTTTCAAGGCGTTGTTTGCCACTCACGGGTTCTTGTGTGTTAATCGTGAAATAGTTTGGCACATAACTAGTTTGTATATAATTCTATAGAAAACAGAACTCCCGATGGAAGAGTTGTAACTGTGTTCAATAATAATGAATTAATAATATCTATGTTGTAAAATCGGTATGTTACCTTGCTGGCTCTTCATTTCAACGTTCGATGCTTCCAGTTCATCAAGTCGTTTACAGCAATCCGTCAATTCTAGATGAAATATAGGTTGTATAAAACAAGACATGAAATACTATCAATGTAAAGTGCTCTTGAAATCGATATAAATATGCACGTGTACAGTACGTATCTGAATACTTTTGGTTGGAATCGATTAAAAAACATTTAATCGATTTATCACAAGGCGTATGGACAACGTAAAATCGACTCTAGAAAATGATAACATGATTCAGTGGTTCTCAGATAACGAACATTAAGCAAATCCTGATAAATTTCAAAACCCATCGATTGGGGAAAATTTCACAAATCGAATTTTTCTTTTACGTTATACGATTTTGATTATTTTATATTCAGTGTTAAAAAAGGTGAAGTAAAACTAATTGGGTGTTACCATAGTCTTCAAGTTGAATGTTAATACTTATGTAATACTCAAATATTAAAAAACAACTCAAGACAGTTACATATTTTAAAACGTTTAAGAAATAAAATGTGCAATTGTTATGCCCCCATAATTGATAAGGGGGTATATTGCTTAGCATATGTCGGATGGTATGTCGGTTTGTCGGTAAACCGACCAAATGGTTCCGTTCAATACTAGTAACAAGGATTAAACTAGTGGCCAAGGGGTGCTTTTTGGTCGGATACCCCTCCCCATGGTAGAACATTTCACCATCTATTTTTTATTGAAGAGGAAGGTATCGGGGTTTGGAAAACGATGGTTGTGAATCTGAGATCAATGTAGGTCATTAAGAATTTAAATCGGCTTTTTATGTGTGTTTTTAGGCAATTTTACGACTTATTTGTTCCATATATAGAACAGAATAGATACCTTTTTATTCAGGAAAAACGATACACAGACATTTTTTTATTATTGTTGAATTATATCACATTGTGGGTGTCTTATAACATACTAGAAATCTAGTTCTATACTAGTTTGTGAAATCCTATTTTAGGGGTAAAAACATTAAAAGATATAAACGAAAGTACGAATTGTAGGAATTGGTACACCACGATACCATTTATCAATTGATTTGAAATAAACTCACCTATGTGGGTTAGTAGTAACTTAAATTTATGATCATGATCAAATGAAATGTTTTGTTATAATGTAATACTTGTCAAGTTGTACGTGAGAACAAAACAGGAAAAGACTAACACAATGTATTAACACTATTCAATTAATACCAATTTATAAATGTAAATTTGTAAATATTATTGTTTAAAAAATGATCACTATAATTATGCTATTGAATCATGTTTTCTGTATTTTGGGCCGGTGGCCTTGTACTATTGAAATAATCTTGTAAAAAAATGTTGTAGTTTAATAAATTAAAAATGTAGCGACAGGATATTGTACAAAATGGGATATTTTTGGGGTAAAAATGTTAAAAAAAAAAAGTGCGAATTTTTGGAATCGGTCAACTACAATGCCATCTTTCATTTTATTTCATAATAAATCACTGTGATCGGTAGGTGGAAATATCCAGTTTAAGACAACGAATTCCTCGTTCCATGCTGCTGAGCACAATTCGCTGAATTCAGAGTAAAACCTCACAAAAATAAGAGAAAAGTGCGAAGTTTTGGAATCGGTGGACTACAGTGTCATTAGTGATTTTTTTTGATAATTAGTCACTAGGATACGTGCATATTAATATGCACTATAAGATACCAAAACTGTTGTACCAGGCTATCGTGCAAAATGAGCTATTTTGCGGTAAGAAATGCAAAATAGAAACGAAAAGTGTAGATTTTTGGTTGCGGCTTAAGCTACAACCTTTTCATCACTTTATATGATAATAATCGGTAGTCTACGATATCCACATTGGCTTAGGCCTACTTGTTTGCAAAAGTCAGCTCGTGTATATCTCGTCGCATAAATGTGACCAAGGTATAAGCGTATGCTGACACAATTGACATGTTTGACAATATAATTCAACGATAGATATTACGTTTTAAAATGCATAAAACATTAGTGTTATAGATCTACTATAGGCCTACTTTGTGTTAGCCAGTTATTATTGTAGCGTGATTATTTTTATATTCTTATTTACACTTTGTAAATTACATATAATGCACGATGAACTTAGCAACATATTTATTTCTGATTAACTGTGTGTTATAAATGCAAAATGTTGATATTTGAGACTATACATGATTAAACATGTATGCATCAATAATCCCGAATTCCGAAAACCTGTGTCCGGAGTTTCCACCTAACCTTCTACTTTCGCTTTAGGCGGATGCGACACCGGGTTATTTCCCTTGAACTGGGCGTTTGCATGACGTTTTGATAAAATATTTTGGTGTTAAAGAATGATTTAATACGTATATTAGGGCGGTTCTTCATTATTACCCATTGCTTGATGATTTCCAAGCTTTAAAACCGGTTTTAAACACATATTAAAAAGCTCCTATTTTCATCTTAGAAATTTCTTAAATAGTAAGATACCTATGTACGTATCTTATAGGCACATTTCTTAGTTGAAAATGGATATTTAAGACAAAAATCGGCTATTTAAGAAGATCTTAAGTTTAAGATATGTTGTGAATAGCTACTAAGAAATAAATTAAACTTAAGACGAATCTTATCATATCTAAGAAATTTATAGGATATTTAAGATATACTTTTATCTAAGAAGCTTTGTGAATACCAGCCCTGGTGTTTTCATGATAATATTATATATTATCTTTATACATGTTTACATACCTGAATATTCCGACTTATATATCAATCGCATTGATCAGGGATTATAACGGTAAAAATAAATGACAGTAAAACATCAATGGAATACCAAATTACCTCTCCGCGTTAAAGTGTCCAAATTCATGTAAGTTCAATATACAATAAGGAATAAACTTGTTTTAACCATGAAATTTGGATTGGGAGTAAGTAGGATGTTATAATGGTTCTACGTAAACTTTTACCAACATCTGATGAGTAGATTTTCAGAAATTAAAATTTTTGACGATTTTTCGCAGCAAACAACCTATAACGATTATGTGGCCACACGGGTTTTGCGACTATTGTTAAGTTAAATGTATTTAATAATATAGTACGAATTGAATGGAGGAAGCGTGCTTAACGTAACAATCTTATGAATGTAGATGCAATTATGTCAAAATTTGATCATTGGGTCAGTACGTTTTAAATATATTTCTCAGCATGAAATACACGCAATACTGAAGGTCTGTTATGATCTCCAAAAACACCGTCACAGGCGCTTTTGATAAGATACATAGAGGATATTTGTTTGTTTTGATTGAATATAGTCCATTCAAAATAAAATTTGACCTAGACAAAAATGCAAAAGATTTTTTTTCAATACTGGACGATAGTATACGTTTATATATACATACCATTAAAACCCGCACCTTGAAATATGAGGGGAAAGTTGTTTAAAACAAGTTTTGATTATCGTTTTTTAACATCAGCGACGATGTCGTAAACGGTTTTCCATACTCGGTATTTTTCGATGACGTCACGGATGACATCATTATAAAATGGAAGGTATAGTTATAAACAATCGATATCCGGGTTAAAAATCGATGTACGAGGGGCGTTCAATATATAATGTCTTTTTGGTCACAAATTAAAAAATTAATTGATAACTGGAAATCTTTTTAATTTCTAGAATCATCAGCCATTCCGCAATATTTTGTGAAAATTTCAATAAAATGTAATTCCACGGACTGTTGTTTCTGGTGTCTTTTTCAAGGGTTAGTAACAACCACTGCATCTTTTTGAGAATTATTGTCCATTAAAATTTTATTTCGGGAAATAATCTTATTCCACAACTATTATACCGTGAATAATGTAAATGCCTTCCATGAAAACATGATTTCCTGTACTGGATTGCCAATTTTGTACAAAATAAGATCATTTGAAAGTCGCGAAAAAAGGTGTCAAAATAAGTTCAGAAAGCATGCTATTTTTCAATACATATTTTTTAATAGATTTATTGGTTGTAATTTGGCAAATTATACATGGACGTACGCCGTTGACCATCGACATTATTTTTAGGTAGAATTTGTAAACAAAATATAATTGATATGAAGTTATTGGTGCTTGAGCCAACAAGCATCATTTGGTATAAATAAGAGTAGTCTCCCTTGTATTTGACCGTCTTACTCGTAGACAAAACATACTTTCATGTTGATTTTTACTTCTGGTGGAAACATAAGGATTTAGTTATCGTTTGGTTTGTTGCAATTAAATGAATACTGACATTTACTTTTCTAAACCACTACTGCAAATATGACACATATTTTGCTTAAAATGACAATGAGGCTAGTATACTCGAGTAGACCCTCTTCTAAGTTCAATAAATTACTTATTTTTTTACGAAAGGCTATGTAATTATTCAGATATAGAATAGAAACATATACCTTTTAGACAGTAATCGTAGAATAACTATAAATATTGTCATAGCAAAATGCGAAAGACATGGACATTATATATTGAACACCCCTCGTATTTTTATCATAAATAAAGCTAAAAGGGTTCATTTGAAGTAAGTATGATGTATTTACACAAGGCATGGCATTATGGGAATGTGTACATGTACACACATAGCAAATTAATTTGAAATTGCATGATTTTGCGGAAAGTAGAGGAATCTAAATATACTTTTGTTTGAGGTATTTTTTTTGGTTGAATGATAAATTTGTCTATATTTATCTATTCAATAGTCACGGTAATATAAAAATAGCGATTAGACGCTTTAAATAACAAAAAATGGAAATTAATAAAGATGACGTGCTGAACCAAAAAAATAAGTACGGAAGCGTGTCCGTGCCATCAATTTAACGAATTTTTCACAAGTGCCGTTATGTTTTGGAAATATCTCTTAAACAAGCGGTAAAAATTGTGTATTTTTTCACGTCCTTCTATTCCTACCATGATATTGTGTATATATGCAAATTGTGAGCAAATTCTATCGATAGGAACACTTAATATGACAAGAAACTGCAGATTGAATATCCGTCTAGAACATGATAGATCTAATAAATGTACTTTATATTTCACAAAGTTTCTCTTCCATTAGGTCTTATTATAAATTTGTTTATACACTGTATACTTATACAGGAACCCAGTATGAATTCAATTAGTGAAAGAATTGGAATAGATCTATAGAATCTACGTAGTTTAAGTTAATTGTTTTTTCATATTACGAATATTTCTTATCAGATAAAATGTTTAAGTTTTAACTAAGTATTATTAAATAAACAATAATCTTCATTTTGTAGGAGTGAAACACATTGAAGAACGATTATAGTTATACATGTACATGTATTTGTTATTCTACTAGTATATACTTATTACGTTTTGCTTGATGATAACCATAATAAAGGGTGTGAGGTCACCATCATGAATATTACCACGGAGATTATCCATGTATAACATCGCAGTAACCTGAATAGATTTATTTAAAGCAAATCGGCATATATACATACCTTTAGCCATTTACATCACTCATAAAAAGGTGAAGTGAAATTCATCTATATATATAATAACACTAACTACAACTTAAGACACAAACGGGTGTTTAATGAATAAATTAAACAAGCTAGTAATTTGCTATTTCATGATATTTGCAAATAAGCTACTCATATTTCCAAAGTAAGCATGATTTTCGGTTTGAATACAAACCATTTAATGAAGTATGTAAACTTGAAATTCCAAAGTCAGATTAACATACATCGTAACATGCTTACTGAATGTAATAGTCCCATTTCTATTTTAGATGGATGAATTATGTGTGATTTGTAAGAAGACACTCTCTGAACAGACAGTTGTAAAGTTGAGGAAGAAGGGGAGGGACAGTGTGAACAGGGCAAGTGAGATCAGATACTAAAACATATGAGGGACAGATGATACATACAGCGTGTTTCTAAACCTATACACACGAACTCAATTTAACATGTAAAACAGATTGAAATAATGTACAGAACACCTGCACATAATACATATTTTCCACTCCTATTTCAGGAAAGCTACAAAGTGTGCCTTTTAAAAGCA
This sequence comes from Spisula solida, assembly GCA_947247005.1. Classification (NCBI taxonomy): domain Eukaryota; kingdom Metazoa; phylum Mollusca; class Bivalvia; order Venerida; family Mactridae; genus Spisula; species Spisula solida. The sequence goes on along the minus strand of OX365958.1, from coordinate 38,671,434 downwards.
CTATACATTGAATGTGCAATAAATTTCCAACTGCATGCCGCATGTACGAGGGGTGTTCAATATAATATAATGTATTTCGGTCACAAAATTCGTTGATTTCTAGATTTCGTTTTATGTTTATGGCACCATCAACCATTCAACTAATTTCCTGAAAATTTCACTAAATTGCAATTACCGGATTGGTGTTTTAGGTTGTTGTCTTTTTCAAGGGTTAGTAATAGACACACAATAAGAGAACAAATGTCCACTAACATTTCATTTCGGGATATAAACTTTTTTGCATATGATTAAAATAATGTGCATGCCTGCCATAAAAACAGGATTTGGTGTCCTTTTAGTACAAAATAAGATAATTTTAAAGTCGCGAATATATGTGTAGAAATGAGACCAACTCGCTAGTTGTTATTTTTTATTAGTTTTATTGGTTAAAATTTGGCATATTACACAAGAAAGTATTCCTTGGACACACGGTATAACCCGACGAATACGCCACCGAGTGACGAATACCCAACAGAGGTAAACACTGATGACAGGTGAGTAGTGATGTTATATTTCTTACCAGCAAATCGCGATTTCGAGATTTCTTTTGGATCTAAGAATTTGTGAATGACTACGAAGGTTGAAGTTTACTATTCAAAGAATCTCGCGTGCTATCTTTGCGGAATAAAGCTGATAGCGCCTGTTTATACACGACATGCCGAAAATAATGTTCAAATCTAACATACATTGGCCGAAATTAAACCGTGTAGGGGTCATCAACATTAATTTCTGGGAAGTATTTGCGAACAAAACATAATTGATACGAAGTCATTGGTGCGTGAACAAACAAGTATCATTTTATATGAACAAGACTGGTCTCCCTTGTTGTCGACCGTCTTACTCGTAGACAACAAATAAATTCATTTTGATTTTAAGCTCTGAGGCACACATACGAATTCAGTATCGTATGTTGCAGTTTAATGAATGATGACGTTTATTTTTCTTAACAACTACAACAAATTCTGCTCAAAATGAAAATAAGGGCAGTATACTCGAGTATACCTTAGTTCAATACATATTACTTAATTTTTGGCGTAAGCCATGCAATTTCCATGCATAGAGAAGAAATATCCACATTTTAAACATTAGTCGTAGAATAATTCTAAATATTGTCTTAGAACAATTCAAAGGACATGAACAATACATTTTGAACGCCCATCGTATATATTGTTAAAGTATTTGCTATATTTAAAACCACGTCGTTCGACAATTATTTTGCAATATGATATCAATGCGTGCACAAAACGTATCCAGTTATATTGTTAACAATGATGTCACAATTCTGTTGGTACAAAGCGACTTAAAACCTCGTAACTCGACATAATAGACAAGGTCGATACGCTGATAGTATTTGAAAATAATTTTGCACAAAATCCAAATGCATACAAAACTTAACAAAAAAAAGTTATAGCCGAACCTGTCTTTGTTTAGTTTGAATGGAACACTCCAGCGCAATTTTTGCAGTATAAACCATATACGGTAGTACATAAATGAATATAAAGCACTGTTTTTTTGTTGGCGACTTAAATACTGAAACAGGATATAATCTACTACCGCGTACACAAAAAGCCAATGAAGATATTTCGCAATTTAGATCTTGACTTGTACCTAAACATAACGTTGCACAAAATATCAATGCATACAAAACTTAACAAAAAATCTAAAACCGAAACCGTCATTGTTTAATTTGAATGTAACTCTCCGGCAGTATAAAGCATATAGTAAATAAATGAATACAAGTCAAATAGTTTCCTGTGGGTGATTACCTGCGGCCTTGTAATTTAGTTGTATCGTTTAGGATGTGGTTTTTGCAGTTTGGATGCAATTCGAATTAATCCGGTGTAAGTTTAAATTAATGTTTCTGCCAAAATAATTCCAATACATGTAAAATCGGACAACACCGATTATCCTCCAATTATTTGGTTGTGTTAAATGTATGTGCCGAACGAATGAACAAATTCAAAAGAATTAGAATTTTTTTATCATGTATCAATACCATGCTTCTGTTAATCTAGCGATGTGTTCTCTACGGGATGTAGTGCATTCATTACCAACTATATTTATTACTGACTGGGAATCTTATGCAGCTGCAGACACCTGCTGTTTAGATTCGTGGTCTCGCGTTCAAAGTGAAATTTCGGAATAGTTCTGCTTTCTTTGGTAAATAAACTGTTGTAATGCGATAAATACCGATGTTATCCGCATGGAATAATGGAATAAGTCTGGTTCACGACATTCTTACGAAATGCTTCTTTTTTGGATATTTTTTTGGAAATCGTAAACCATCGAGAACATGTCACGTGCCCCTCCATGGTCATTTTACTTTTGGCAATCCAATATAACCTGCGGCCGCAGGTTAATAACAACAACGATTGTGCAATATTTGTTAACCTTATACAGCCATTACTCGCTCTGTGGGATTTCTAACATTGCCTGGAATAGCCAATTCATACGGTATGGTGTATCTAACAGTGATCGGAAAATTCATGATTTGCTTCTTGTGGTCTCTAACATCATTAGCTTGGCATTATATTCCATTCATTGTACAGTACAGTACCTAACACCCCTTGTGTCGGCTGTAACCTTTTTGTGGATTACTTAAAACGCCATGCTTAGTGATTACTTAATACTCCTCCTCGATAAACCCCGACCGGGCTCCATTGGGCACCTAGCACTTATTGACACACACATTCCTGTCTATGTAGGGTACCTATCCTAGTGTTGTGGTTGTGGGTACACTCCATGCACCAATGAGTACAACCAATCATCGACTAGATGCCCGGCCATGACGGCGCATGCGTGGAAGTGTACATCTGTCTCTTTGCTGCTAGACTTCTCAAGAAATAGACGTGTTTCGACAACTCCTCTACTTCTTGGTGAGTTACTATCTTTTTAGTTACAACGTAATTATATAGAGATAATTCCTCTATAATGACGCCGCGAGCAAACGCCTGCGCGTAATTATATTTTCACAAAGAGCGTGTGAAGCGAATTGTAGTAGTGAGAATTTGAAGGTAAATACTTGAAATTTCAACATTTGGTAATATTCGCCGATAAATGGACTTGTACTTATTATTGTTATTTGTTTAGTACCCTAAATACATAAATGCGCACCCATATATGATAAAGTGTGCGTTTTTATAAACGGTAACGCCAAAGTTTGACGTGGCATTACGATTGTTTTGCTTTTTTCCATTTCCCGCAAAATTTGAGCGGTGAATGGTTTAATTCTGGTTACGCGAGAATTCACTTTTAATACGTTTAGAAATTTCGTAAGAAAAAAGTGGTTTTGGGTTTTATTTTTCATTTGTTTCCTTCAAATACTTCACAAATACAGTGGAGTGTCACCAATGTAACCAGATAATTAATGACGGGGATTGACAGAGGTGCAGAAGCACAATTGGCGGACCCTGTCATTAAAGCAATTGGTTCGGAAATGGGACCTGGGGATACACTGACAGTCTCGGGTACTGAGCCTGGGGGTGTATGTATGGGTTTAGGATTACACACCCAAACCCCATTTTCTAATATATGGTGCAACCAGGGACTGAACCAAACAATGGGACCAATGGACAATAAAAGTCAGTCTCCCATTAGAAATGCTTTGTCTGATGGGTTCATAGAACCCAAAGAACAAACGTATGGTGGAGATAGGGGGCTACCAGCCCAACATCCCCACGGAAAGGATTCTCCCCGCCAGAAGTTGGATTTTCAGACTAAATTCGTAAATGGTATGAGCTCAATCATAAATGACTTTAAGTCCAGAAGCATATTTAATAATCAATCTGAATTTAAAGGGGGTAATAAAAGGGACACGAGGGACCCAGGTCAACCCAAGGCAAGGGCAAAGGAGGAACAGGTTAAAGATAATGAATCCCTAAATTACCCAACTAGTAGGTACAACTGTTATACGCCAACTCCTGAAGTGGAATGTAGACAAAAACAGGGTACTAACATGGGCAATCAAAGGGATGTTACTCCACAGGGGTCCCCTGAAGGGGACACTTTCCTTATGGACATTTTGCGGGGTACAGCAGAGACCAACAGGTTATTAGCAGGACTAATGAGGGAAGGCTTACCAAGGGGTCATCCACCAGACCGAAGGGCTGCAACTCATAAGTCATGCCAGATCCCTTAAGCCATGTTATATAATGGAACAACAGAATTCAGGACCTCTATAAGGAAATTTTATAGCTTCGCAAGATCCTATGGCTGGGACGGGGAATCAAAAAGGGAGCTGATGATGTTTTGTCTGGAGGGTAAAGCTGGGGATTACTACAGTAATCTGCTTGATAGGCAACCAGACCTTACCTTCCAGCAAATTGAGGACAATTTGTCTAGGAGGTATGGCAGAAAAGACCTAGTAGAGAACTTGATGGCTGAATACCAAATGGCTCGTCAGAAAAATGACGAAGATCTAGATGATTGGGCTGATCGGGTGTACGACTTGGCCAGCCGGGCATTCCCTGAATTCCCAAAGGCCAAAATAGAGCAACTATCAGTCACTAGACTATGCCAAGGGTGTATTGACAAAGAGGCGGGACACACAACTATCACAAATCCAAATCGTCCAACCTCTGTTAATAGTGCCTTGGATGCCATTAGATGGCACCAACTGAACCATCAGGTCATATACGGGCAAAGGTCCAAGTCGGTAAAGGCTGTGGGGGTGGAGGCTTCACCACTTCCTTATGTTGAACAAGAAGGTGGGGGAAGTTGCCTCTGTCATGGCCATAACCAATACCAGAGGACATACCTCTAGAACCATGAACCCTGGGGAACGTCCAGTCTCTCCTGCTGGTTCCATGTCTGACCGGGTTTCAAACCTGGAAAGAAAGATGGAAAAGGTATTGGAAATACTGGGTTGCATTCAGGGATCTATGGATAAATTTTCCTCAGAACAGAAAAGGATTAGGTTTGAAAGATCACCTTCCCCTAATAGAGGTGGATCAATACGCAAACCGGAATGCTATGCATGTCATAGGGAGGGCCATTTCAGAGCGAATTGTCCCTTCTTGAAAACAAGCCAACCTAGATCGGTGGCTTATATGTCAGAAGAGAATACTGCACTTGAGCAATCTCTTCTTGATGGGTTAAACGACCCAGGATCGAAAATGGAGGCCTAACTCCGATCCCAAATGCACGGCCTACCTCAATTTTAGATAAACCGGAGATTGAGTTTGTAGATGCTTGGAACATAGACGCTGCCCCTGTTAATGTTACCGTCTGTCAGTTACGCTCTGCCTCTATGTACCGGGTATGTGCAAAAGTCAATCAACGGGACACTATGGCTATAGTAGATACTGCAGCTGAAGTACCTATTATTTCAGACTCATTGTACCGACAACTTGAACCTAAACCTAAGTTCATAAAAAGCGTGACATTACATACCGCTGGTAAAAACCTAGATATGTACGGGGTTATAGTGGGCCCGGTTTGTTTTCAACTTGGGAATAAAGCGTACAACATGTGTGTGTATGTGGCACCCATAGAAGATGACATGTTATTGGGACTAGATTTCCTTAGGACCTATGGAGTTAGCTTGGACTTACAAAAGTCTAATCTAGAAATAGGCCAGGAAGAAGTGCCAATGACAACTAGGCCCTCCCATAATACACCTGCAGTGTCTAGGGTCAAAGTCGCTAAAAGGATGGTAGTTCCCCCGAACTCCATGGTACATGTACAATGTGAACTGGAACATTATCTACCCCAATTTGTGGTAGAACCATTGTCTAATGGAAAGTATCTGGTGCCACGTACAGTACATGACCCAGGAAATAATCCTAAGGTTTGTGTGCTTAACGTGACAGACACATACTTAACCTTAAAAAGGGGACATGACATAGCTGAAGCTCGGGAGGCATGCACAGTGCAGCCCGTGCCAGCAGAGCTGGATACGGGTGTTTGGGCATGTTCTGTACAAGCTGGTACCTCAAACAATAGTTCGAAGGTTCCCGAACATTTAAGAGAGATGTTCCAAAATTCAATAACAGAATTGGACGAGGTACAGGCAGACCAGTTTGCACACTTACTTAATGAGTTTCAGGATGTTTTTGCCCAAAATGATTATGATTTGGGAAACTTTACCGACATTCAACACCAAATCAACACAGGTAGTGCTCGCCCAATAAAACAAAAAATGCGCCGAACTCCTCTGGGATTTGCACAGGAGGAAGAGGCACATTTGCAAAATATGATACAAGCTGGGGTTATCCAACCCTCAGTTTCAGAATGGGCTGCTAATCCGGTGCTGGTTCGGAAAAGGAACTCTTCCCTTCGGTGGTGTCTTGACTACAGGGCTTTAAATGACGTTACCATCAAGGACGTATACCCCCTACCAGAGGAGTGCCTTGATACTTTGTGTGGTAATCGCTGGTTTTCTAAGTTGGATGCCTACTCAGTATATTGGCAAATCCCAATTGCGGAAGAGGATCAACCGAAAACAGCTTTTCTCACCAAGTATGGCCTATTCGAATTTGTGAAATTGGCTTTTGGCCTTTGTAACGCACCCGCAACTTACTGTATTCCTAGATACTTTGCGGATACAATATTTCGCGTTTTTCATACCGTCGGCATATTCGCGGCTACAAATTTTCGCGGAAGCATAACGACCGCGAATTCCGCGAAACTAAAGTCGCTACGGCATAAAGGTATGTTTGACACATCTTGCAATTTCAATAGGCCTGTTTGTCATCACCATCCGTGTATACACAATCAAATTCAATTGAGTGTGACCTTAGCTGACATGATAACAATTATGATGATCAATTAATCTCGTTATAACAAAGGATTTCATAAAGTGTTTTCACTAGGTGTTATCAACATAAACGGGTAAATAGTTACAATTATAAATTAACTACCAAACATATGTTAAACAAATAAATGTGAAATGATTATTGTAAATACCTGTACAGGAATACAATGACTTTAATCATGACAAAAACAATCATTCGTATGTAGAAGTAAAAAGAATGTGAACACCCCACCCATGTACCCCTGTGCTTGTTTACATTGAGCACATTACACGCTACGTCATAACAGTGTTTATGTCTACACAAGCTAAAATATGCACGATTCTTAGAGGATTGAAATTGATGTTTATATTGAGAAAAATAACGCAATTGTTCTTAGATTTTATAAAGATGGATTTATTGACAGAAGTTTCCACGTTATGTATGCGCAAGTACAATTATCCTTCGTCAAATGATTTTGCGATTTTAGCATGTTTAGTATGAAGAAGCTAGAAATGTTCGCGGATTTGTTGGAGGTAACATTTTCGCGGCTATTAAACTTCGCGAAATGATACCTCCCGCGAAAGTCGCTAACTTTAAATGCGCGAAACCATTTCTAGGAATACAGGGTGATTAATTTGGTTTTGAGGGGCCTCACATGGAATATTGTCCTAGCGTTTCTCGATGACATTATGGTCCTTGGGAAGTTTTTCAGGGATCATTTGCAAAACCTGCGAGAAGTATTTGAACGCCTGAGGCAATACCAACTCAAATTTAAACCCAGAAAATGTGAGTTCTTCAAAGCCAAAATAGAATTTTTAGGTCGCACTGTCTATGGTGATGGTTTGCAAATGGTGGAGGCTTCCGTGGAGGTAATTAAAAATTGGCCCAAACCCCAAAACTCCAAGGATGTAGAACGCTTCCTTGGATTGGCTAATTACCATCATAGCTTCATTAAAGACTTTGCTCACATGGCAGCACCACTGTATCTCTTAACAGGTAAAAACAACTTTGTTTGGGGTGATACAGAAGATAATGCCTTCAATTTGCTCATCACAGCACTCACATCAGCACCTGTCCTCACTATACCTAATGAGAACGATGCATTCATATTGGATACAGACGCCTCAGGAGTAGCGGTGGGGGCAGAGCTGTTGCAACTGCAAAATGGTAAGGAGAGGGCTATAGCCTATGCAAGCTGCTCTCTATCACCCGAGCAAAGGAAGTACTGCACCACAAGACTTGAATTGCTTGCGGTTGTCAAATTTACAAGGCAATTCAGACATTACTTGCTTGGACGGAAATTTGTTGTCAGAACAGACCACAGCAGTCTGACCTGGCTTCTTAACTTTAAGAATCCCCAAGGTCAGATTGCACGATGGTTAGAAGAACTGAGTCAATATGACATGGAAGTTCGGCACAGGGGTGGATCTAAGCACGGTAATGCTGATGCCCTGTCGAGAAAGGCAGATACTGACTGGTGCTCGTATTATAAATTAGGGCAAGGGGTGGAAAACTTACCATGTGGGGTGCAACTACTGTCAAAGGATGCATAAGAATTGGTCAATGTTTGCTCATACTGTAGATGATGTAGTAGCATTGACCAACAAAAGTATCCCATTAGAAGCACTCAATGCATGTTTGGTTTTTACCAATGAATCTGAGAGTGGCAAGGTAGGGGACACCCCTCACAGCCACTTTGAGATTTATGCTTACGATGGTAAGCCTACATTTGGTGAGAGCGTTGCCGTCTTGGCAGTTAACAGTGGCACGCCCGGTCTAACATATTGGGGCTTTGACGTAAAACTACTCATAGATGCTCGGACCCGGAATTGAAATATGTATTGGACTGGTTGAAGACCGAGAAATTACCTTCAGAGGGTATTCTCTTCCGTGCCAGTCCGGGTACGAAACACTACTGGGTCAATAAAGACATGTTGACTCTTAGAAATGGGGTACTATGGCGAATTGATCCCAATGATGAGGACCAACGCTTGGTTATACCTGAATCCTTAAAAATGGAAGTCCTGAGTTTGAATCATGACCTTCCTTCATGTGGTCACCAAGGAATGGAACGCACTAAGGCCAAGCTGAAACAAAAATTTTATTGGTACGGCCTAAGTGAAGATGTTAGAAGGTACATAGCCTCATGTGTTGCGTGTAGTCGGAGTAAAAAACCAAATAGAAAGCACAAGAGCCCCCTGAGGGATTTTCAAGCTGGGTCCCTAATGGAAAGAGTTCACATAGATTTTTTAGGACCGCTTACCCGCACTGAGAGGGGTAATGAGCGTGCTCATGATTGTAGATCAATTTACAAAGTGGGTAGAATGCATCCCATTGCCCTCTCAGACTGCGGAAGTAACGGCACGTGCTCTGATCAATGGATTTTTCAGTAGATTTGGATTCCCATTTGAAATATTCAGTGGTCAGGGTCGAAATTTCCAGAGCAATCTATTCGCAAAAATGTGTGAAATCACACAAATTCACAAAACTAGATCAACCCCATATAGACCTTCTGGCAACGGCCAAGTGGAACGCTTTAACCGAACCCTTATGGATGCCGTCAGGTGTTTTGTGAAAAATTCCCCAGGAACATGGGATCTCTATCTGGCACAGATAGGTGGCGCACTGCGTTCCTGTGTAAACAGGCACACAGGCTTTACACCTAACAAATTAATGCTGGGTAGGGAGGTCTGTCAACCAGCAGACCTTGTTTACCCATTAAATTTGGGATCACCAGGGGAACACAGGACACAGGGCGAATACCTGGCGGAACTTGAAGGGGCTATGATAACAGCCAATCAGATTGCTAGAGACAAACTAAAAGGGACCCAACACATTATGAAAAGGGATTATGACTTAAGGACCCTTGAAAAACAGTATGATACAGGGGACCTGGTCTATGTCCTCAACTTTTGGACATCCAAGGGCAAAAGCAGGAAACTAGCACCAGTGTGGAAGGGACCTGGCATAGTGATTGTCAAGTTGTCAGCTGCACTGTATAAAGTTAAATTCAGATCTTCAATTTTCACAGTCCATCATGATAAACTGAAAAAATGCCTTGATCGTGATTTGCCCAGCTGGTTGGTTAGGTACAGGGATGGTGCACACTCATTAGGTCAGACTGTACCTAAAACAGGTTCAGGTCCGGATGAAGTAGTGTACTGCCACTGTAGGGAACCGTATAGGCAGCAATTCATGATAAGTGTGATTTATGTTCAGAATGGTACCACGGTACTTGTGTCAACATCACACCCTGTGAGGCGTTAGACATAGATGAATACCATTGTTCATTATGTAATCCTCAATAATTTTATATCATTTCAGGTCAAAAATTATGGACTCTGCCACGAACAATATAACCGGTAGTTACTGTGGAGATGGCATTAACTAGGGGTCGATTAATCGAGCCCAAACAGTTAATTGTCAATCTTCTTGGTATGACGTTGGGACTCCCGGATAGGGAGTTCAGACGTCTTACCAAGGAGATGTACCAACTAGCCGTTAAACAGGGGAACTGGAAGTGGGTAGAACAGGCTCAACTCCAGGGAACCTTATTTTTTAGTGAGCAGTGGATTCTTAAAAACTTACCTCACAAGAATCCACGTAGGAATAAGGTTAAAATCCCAAAACAGGTCAACCAGGAATATAAGGCACCCGGGATGTGTAAGGATGTAAGGCTGTCTTGGGATAATAATAATCTCCAGGTAATAAGGGAGAATGCTGCTGTGGGTGGTGTTCTCGACCTCTGTCCCAGTGACGAGGACAAGCTTCTTGCCAGTCCTACTGAGGGAGAGTTTGGTTCTGATATGGATGACGAATCAATGGATGCGAGTGAACCTGCAGTTGTGTCCCCCTCATCATCACCGGATCCAATGGATCAAATGGGCAATTTGGGGGTAAAGATAAAGAAAATAAGAGGCCTAGGAGGAGCACCAGTACGGAAAAATCTCATACCTGTCCTATAAAGGGCTGTGCTTTCCAAGATAGGAATATAAGACCCCATGTTGTTAGACGGCACATGCCCCGAGTATTTCGGCCATTTTGGTGTGGGGTTACGGGAGAGTATAAATTTGCTAATCATCTGATTCACAAACTGGTTAGAGCGTTGAATGCGCTAGGGAGAGCAATTTATGGGAGAAGTAACGTTAAGTTAGTGGACCTAGTACAAATTATTAATTTTTCTGGGGCAACACTTCCTTATTTGGTCTCCTCTCAGTCGAGAGGTTTTTTAGGGCTGTCAGTAAAACTCTGGGTTGGGCCTTACCTTCAGGGAAGTTCTCCCTGCGTCCATTAAACTCCCCAGCATGTGTGTTCCACTGGAGGTGCGTAGCAGTGCTACTTAACAAGCTTCCCCCAGAACAACAAGAGGAGTGGATGCTGAACGGGACGCTGAACGGAGGTGAGGAGAAAGTTGATTCAACCAAGGTGTTTGACAGGTTATTCAATCCCATTACGCCTAACCCCGAGCCAGAGTTAAAGCCTATGGTTAACACCTCCTATAATCTCGCTATAGACAGTCATATGCACGTGGACAGGCTGGGAAGGAAACTATGGGGACAAGCACGGGAGGAAAGAATAGGTGAAATGTTCACCAGTTCTGGCCGACCGGCCCCCCATAACCCAATGGATTTTTACTGCAATGTCGATTTTCCTCCACGTGCGGAGAATTTGCTGTTTGCTTACGAGAAAGATAGTACTATAAAGTTGAATATTGCAGATAGACTGTTGCAACTTGTTTCAAATAAGCACAGTTAGGAGTGATACCAATTGAGTTTCCATAAAACCATTTACTGGAAGTCCCTCTCTGGGTTTGAAGGGAAGTTCATCTTGTTATATCGATCCTCATATGCTGAGCACAAATGTTGAATGTGCAGGGCCTGGAATTACAACAAATCATGTGACATACACTTAGCACTCATATATCGAAATTCACTCTTGAAGTGTGGATCATTCAATGTGACAATTTTTGTGACCAAGAATTTGGGATTATGTTAAGTTGTTACTTAATATTTTTTCCAGTGGCTTATTTTCGAGTACGTATTTTAATGTACATGTTTTGTCAGTATGTTGAGTATATCATTCAGGTTGAATAATTGCATCTACACCTCATAAATAACATATCCTGTCATAGACAATGTTTAAGACGTTATTTTCAACACTCGCATAACATTTTCTACATTTCCCTGATCTAAATTTGCAATAAATAACAAAAAATAGCTCATGATAACACTTTTCAACAACATTTGAGTGCATAGTATTGAGTGCAAGTATTCGTTGTTATTGCAGAGGGTGAAGCCCCCTTTTCGAATATATGTGTGGCATGGTGACCAGAAAACCAATGTACTTTTAACTTTATTTGTGAATGGTTTTAAATTTTTAATTAAGTAAAGAGCGAATTTGTGTTATAGACATTTTTCCTGATCGCTTCCCTCGTACTACAACGTTTTCTGAGTGACTATTATCAAATTGGGAAATAGTAAATGCTACATGCTGGTAAGATATGCACTTTTTTGAAGCCCTGGTAAACGACGCTTGTTTCTAGCTTGCTTCGCACGCACAATGCAGTTATCAAATAATATTATCAAGTAAAGAATTGGTGTGTCTCATGCTGCTCAGATACAGGATAGGCCTACATTCTTTCCAGCTTAAATATATAGGCTTTGCATTTTGCTAGCTCAGTAGATAACTTTATAAGTCACGTAAGCAAACACAGAATGAGTCTTTGGCAGCAATGCATTTTAAGCACGCTTAGCTCGTACAATAACTTTGTCATTATCAAGTAGATAACGAGTCTGTGTGGTAGGCGTACATTGCTCACAAAAACAATGTATTTTTAACAACTCGCTTCGCTCGATGGTATACAGAATAATAATTGAAAATAATATAATTGAAAATATTTATATAGCGCTTATAAAACAAGTCTCTAAAGCGCTGTGCACGCGAAAGTTAATTAGTGTCGTTGGTTAGTGTCGTGAAAATCTAATTAACATCCACTGATATGCCATTTTAAACATGTGCGTTTTTAGTGTCTTTTTGAAAACCAGCAGAGAGTCAATGTTTTTTATTTCTATTTGCAGACTGTTCCACAGGGTGGCTGCACATTTGTCAAAACGCATTTCACCGTAGGTCTTAGTTTTTGTTCTTGGAATGTTTAAAATAATTTGGCTGAGTCTGATCTCAGAGATCTTGTTGGGTGGTACTCAGTTACCAACTCATTCATGTAAACAGGAGCAAGTTCATGTTTGATCTGAAATGTGTATATAATGACTTTGTACTGTACTCTGTATGGCACCGGAAGCCAGTGCAGTGAATGCAGGATCGGTGTAATGTGCTCACGCTTTTTTGTAAGTGTGATCAAACGAGCAGCAGTGTTCTGGATGCGCTGCAGTGTGCCTACTACGTTGCTGTTGGCACCACATAGCAAAACATTCGCATAGTCCAGTCTTGAGGTTACAAGGGAATTCACAAGTGTTTTGCAGACATTAACAGTAATGAATGGCCTAATACGTCCGATGTTACGCAGCTGGAAAAATCAGGATTTGGATATTGCATTAGCTTGTTTGTCCATGCTTAGAGTTTTATCAAAGAAGGCACCCAAATTTTTCACAAATGATTATTCATGAACAATTGTTCCGTCAAATTGTAACTTCAGTCAGAAAAATCCTTGACTTGATGTTTTGGTGCAAAGATGATGAGTTCCGTTTTATCCTGGTTAATGTTTAGCATGTTCAGGCGCATCCAGGAACTGATGTTCGACAGGCAGGCTTCAAGTTCAGGTACTACACTAGTCCAACTGTCTTTTGATTTGATGACTAGGTAGCATTGAGTATCATCCGCATAGCCGTGGTGTAACATATTATGGCTCTTGCATATATCACCTATTTGTTTTGCAAACATACAGTACTTTCTGGGTCCCAGGACCAAGCCCTGTGGGACACCAAAATGAAGAGAGGTTTCATCAGAAACAGCAGACCGAACTGCAACACGTTGAGACCTATCACTCACATAAGAGTGAAACCACAACAGGGCAGAGCCTGATATTCCGTATGCATGTTCCAAGCGTTTTAGGAGGATGGGATGGTCGATGACGTCAAAGGCTGTCGATAAGGCAAGCATTATAAGAACCATACACGAGTTGTTGTCAAGTGCGGCCGCTTTATCTTGATGGACTCGCAGAAGTGTGGAATGTTGTGCACGGTAGGCAGATTGTAGATCATCATGTAATTTATTAATGTCTAGGTGACAGAAGAAAATGAGTTTGTGCGGCGTGCAGCTCAGAAAATCAATGCATTTTACATAATTTTATCAGTGAATACAACAAGTAGACAACACATTTGTGTGATATGTTGCTCAGATAGAAATTCGTTATAGCTCGCATAAAAATCGTAATCAAGATTTATGTGACATTAGGAAATGCTTGTAAAACACGTATGACCCCAAGACCTTTGACCTACTGACCTGGGGTCATCCACTGTGGATGACCGGCCTCCATGAAAAATCTGAGGATCATAGCATTCTTGAGTTACTGAACGAGGAAACCATTTGGTCTACCAACCGACCAACCAACAGACTGACCGACCGACGTCATGGGATCAGATGAGTTTTTTGCGGAATTTCCCGACTTATCAGCGTTTATGGGCTTTTCTGTGACATTCAGGGCCAACTTACAAAAAAATCGACGACATCATTTCGTAGCCTCATGTAGTAGTTTTAATATGATATATTACTCATTGCGTCACATTCGCTATTAAAGGGTCCAAGAGTCTTTTTTTATTGATGTTTGCGACATATCGGCCTTTACATGTGGAAGAATTCTCCTCAAGCGGTTAATCGATAGCGCTCTTTTTTCTATATAGAAATAAGAAGGGACAATATAGGTTTTTCTTAATAACGAAAAAACTAGACAAGCAAACTCCTAGGTGCAAAAAGATCTGTAATCTTTAATGTATTACACATTAGGTGATATTAATTTCATGAATCTTAATAAATATTAAGATCGCCTATTTTGAAGATATTGTATACCACTTTGCTAGTGATTTTTTCCTTCTTTGTCTATATACAATCTGAGCGTATGACCAAACATGGGTATCTTAAACCTGGATTTTAAATAACTTAACTCAAAGTCAACCCTTAGGTGCAAATGGTTCTTTACAGATATTAAAATTACCTTTTAAATGATATATATTTCGTTATTTTAAGATAAAATTAAGATCGCCTATTGAAAGGTTCTTTTTGACTAAAATTTACAATTTTTGTCATTCTTAACAGTTGTTGTTGTTGTAGTAGCTTGGCAGACGATCGCACTATCGCGAGTATATCGGTTATCGCCTGTTTCATACTGTTACTGTTTTAATAACAACAACAACTAGTAATAGACTTTATATAAGTGGTTGGGGTGTATCAATATGAGCAGTTGTAGTTTTACCTGTGATTTTTTGTACAAAATTAAACAATTTTCTTAGCAAAAGGAAATTACATAGTACATGAAGTAAACGAATGGAAATACTTGCATCAAACACAATTGATACTATAAATAATCAACTTTATGATTTTATCAGGAGAAAAATGATGAACGTCTAAAGCGTGAATACAGAACCATCAAAAGTGGTCAAAAAGGTAAAACACAATAATATGAATCAGATCAATTAGGAAACAGTAATTTAAAATCCCAATTTTACTGTTTTATTGAAATTCCTCATAATTATATTTATTATAAATTGTGTATGACAATAACCTAGTATAAATTTCTAAAAGAACAAAACCTGATTTTAATAAATTGTTAAAACATGGCAACATCACACTTAAAAGACTTCAAAAAATATAACAATTGATAATTTTCAGATATTAATATATATAATTTATACATGTATATTTAATTTCTTTTAAACGCAGAATCTCTATAAAGTTAACTAACAGTGTCAGCGACCAATGTAGGATTATTACCCCCATAAAACTGACACGCGCTAAACAAACACCGGATTTAACAATCCCTGGTATCAATATGTAACGCGTGGCTACAGATTGTTGTTTCATCATCATATATCATCGATTTTAATCTCTTTATTTTGTATTTATTTGCCATATAATCATTGTATTATGCTTCATGCAAAACAAATTTCCGTTATATATATTTATATTACAATTAATCAGGTACTGTGGGTTAATTCCTGAAAAAAAACTTAAAAACTGAAACACAATTTAAAATGACTAGTATTTCATCTTGCTAGTGTAAGATAATTTCTTTATTTTTTAGATTTACTATTTGCGCATTATCACAAGTTACATGTATTTGTAAACATGAACGGGTTGATATGATATTTTAAGTGTGCGTAAGTGAAATAGTTACAAATTTTGAAATCTTAGCTCAGTCCCTTAGTGTTATTTGCGTAAATGTTGATGCAATGTAATTCATGTGATGCTAAATATGAGTGTTATTACGTTAAATGTCTCTTATAATTCAATTAAATATTTTGTATAATGATGGAAGGACAGATGAGCATATGTATACGTATCAAAAAGTTTATTAGCACAGAACAACATGTTTATAGTCAAACACAAATTATGCACATGCATATAAACATAACAAGAGGGAAATGGAAATAAATTAATATAGAAATAATTAAAATCGACAGAATACTTTTGCACTACACTGTAAACACTGTTATTTATCTCTGTAATTTGTCATAAGCATTCTATTATGCTTAATGCATAATAAACTTTCGTATTCGTTTTTATAACGCCTGTCTGCACTTAAACCTGTCAACATCAAACACCAATATACATAATCGGTAATCGACAAGGGAAGTAAAGCGTGACAAAAGACACACTGTAGCATTAGCGTCCCTTGATTATTGATTTTTCAACCGATACCCGCTTGAGGAGAATTCTTCAGTATGAGGGGCTTTTCTTAGGCATTCAGGGCAAACTTACAAATAATTCGACGACATCATTTCGTAGACCCATCTAGTAGTTTTAATATGATATATTACTCATTGCGTCACATTCGCTATTAAAGGGTCCAAGGGTCTTTAATATTGGGTCAGATGAGTTTTTTTACGGAATTTCGCGACTTATCAGCCTTTAGGGGCTTTTCATGGGCATTCAGGGCCAACTTACAAATTATTCGACGACATCATTTCATAGCCCTATCTAGAAGTTTTATTATGATATATTACTCATTGCGTCACATTCGCAATTAAAGGGTCCAAGGGTCTTTAATATGGGGTCAGATGAGGTTTTTTACTGAATTTCGCGACTTATCAGCCTTTAGGGGCTTTTCTTTGGCATTCAGGGCCAACTTACAAAAAAATCGACGACATATTTCGTAGACCCATCTAAAAGTTTTATTATGATATATTACTCATTGCGTCACATTCGCTATTAAAGGGTCGAAGGGTCTTTAATATGGGGTCAGATAAGGTTTTTTACGGAATTTCGCGACTTGTCAGCCTTTAGGGGCTTTTCTTTGGCATTCAGGGCCAACTTACAAAAAAATCGACGACATCATTTCGTAGACCCATCTAGTAGTTTTAATATGATATATAACACATTGCGTCACATTCGCTATTAAAGGGCCCAAGGGTCTTTTATATTGGGTCAGATGAGGTTTTTTATTGATTTTTGCGATTTATCAGCCTTTGTGGGCTTTTCTTATGCATTCAGGGCCAACTTACAAATAAATCGATGACATCATTTCGTAGACCCATGTAGTAGTTTTAATATGATATATTACTCATTGTGTCACATTCGCTATTAAAGGGTCCAAAGGATTTAATATGGGGTTGGGGTCAGATGAGGTTTTTTACAGAATTTCGCGACTTATCAGCCTTTAGTGGCTTTTCTTGGGCATTCAGGGCCAACTTACAAATAATTCGATGACATCATTTCATAGCTCCATCTAGAAGCTTTATCATGGTATATTACTCATTGCGTCACATTCGCAATTATAGGGTCCAAGGGTCTTTAATATGGGGTCAGATGAGTTTTATTACGGAATTTCGCGACTTATCAGCCTTTAGGAGCTTTTCATGGGCATTCAGGGCCAACTTACAAGTAAATCGACGACATCGTTTCGTAGCCTCATGTAGTAGTTTTAATATGATATATTTCTCATTGCGTCACATCGCTATTAAAGGGTCCAAAGGATTTAATATGGGGTTGGGGTCAGATGAGTTTTTTTTACAGAATTTCGCGACTTATCAGCTTTTAGGGGCTTTTCTTTGGCATTCAGGGCCAACTTACAAATAAATCGACGACATCATTTCGTAGACCCATCTAGTAGTTTTAATATGATATATTACTCATCGCGTCACATTCGCTATTAAAGGGTCGAAGGGTCTTTAATATGGGGTCAGATGAGGTTTTTTACGGAATTTCGCGACTTGTCAGCCTTTGGGGGCTTTTCTTTGGCATTCAGGGCCAACTTACAAATAAATCGACGACATCATTTCGTAGCCCCATCTAGAAGTTTTATTATGATATATCACTCATTGTGTCACATTCGCTATTAAAGGGTCCAAGGGTCTTTAATATAGGGTCAGATGAGGTTTTTTACGGAATTTCGCGACTTATCAGCCTTTAGGGGCTTTTCATGGGCATTCAGGGCCAACTTACAAATTATTCGACGACATCATTTCATAGCCCCATCTAGAAGTTTTATTATGATATATTACTCATTGCGTCACATTCGCAATTAAAGGGTCGAAGGGTCTTTAATATGGGGTCAGATGAAGGTTTTACTGATTTTTGCGATTTATCAGCCTTTATTAGCTTTTCTTGGGCATTAATGGCCAACTTACAAAGATATCACCGACAACATTTGGTAGCCTTACTTTGTTGCATTGATACGGCATATGACTAATTGTGCCATTTAGCTTTAAAAGGGTCTAATAATCTTTAATGTAGGGTCCAATGAAGTTATTTACGGAGTTTTATGACTTATCAGCACTTATGGGCTTTTTTTGTTGCATCCAAGGCCAACTTACAAATATGTCATTCCGACTGGATCTGTTTGTTGCTCTATAAAGTGACTTCAATGCTTTGTATAATAAGGAAATAAGAAGCAGAAGAAAATTTGCAGCGGACCGCATATTACAAAAATTTGTTATCGAATCGGCAACTGCGAACTGGCAGCCAGCACCCAATTCAAATTTTAATATAGGATCGAATTGGCAACTGCGAACAGATAGCCAGCTGCCAATTCGATGTTCCTAGTGGACACGAATTGGCAACTGGCAACTGGCAGCCAGCAGCCGATTCAAACTTTTCTCAAAAACATACTTTAACTCAGAAAAATCGAACTGGCAACTGGCAGCCAGCAGCCGATTCAAATTTTTATAAAAAAATCGAATTGGCAACTGGCAGTCAGCAGCCGATTCAAATTTTTTTGCGAAAAATATTTTTATAAAGAAAATCGAATTGGTAATTGGCAGCCGATTCAAATTTTTTTCAAAATCATATTTTAACTCAGAAAAATCGAATTGGCAACTGGCAACTGGCAGCCAGCAGCCGATTCATTTTTTTATAAAAAAATATTTAAACTCAGAAAAATCGTATTGGCAACTGGCAACTGGCAGCCAGCAGCCGTATCAATTTTTTTATAAAAAATCGAATTGGCAACTGGCAACAGGCAGCCAGCACCCAATTCAAATTTTTCTCAAAACAACATTTTTACTCAGAAAATCGAATTGGCAACTGGCAACTGTCAGCCAGCATCCGATTCAATTTTTTTCAAAAACATATGTTAACTCAGAAAAATCGATTTGGCAACTGGCAACTGGCAGCCAGCAGCCGATTCAATTTTTTATAAAAAAATCGAATTGGTATCTGGCAGCCAGCAGCCAATTCATTTTTTTGTAAAAATCGAACTGGCAACTGTCAGCCAGCAGCCGATTCAAATTTTTCTTTAAAAAATCGAATTGGCAACTGGTAGCTTGCAGCCAGCAGCCGATTCAAATTTTTCTCAAAAATATTTTTACTCAGAAAATCGAATTGGCAACTGGCAACCAGCAGCCGATTCAATTTTGTTTCATTTTAGTCTTTAAAATTCGAATTGGCAACTTGCAACTGGCAGTTTTACTCAATTTTTTCTACAAAAATCGAATTTTCAACTGGCAGCCATTTTTCTCGAAATTCGTATTTGAAGAAAAAACAATATACGGCGAACAGTTTTTGAGCCTTGAATTTAGTGAAAACAAGCCGAAATACGGAGGGTATCTGTTTCGATTAGATGTTCCCCTGTGCTCATTTCGCCCCACAATAGCTAAAATGGTCAAATCTCAAAAATATGTTCATGTCAACATTACACATTAATATACTACCGGATGTGATTTAATGAAATTTGAAATTGGTATTACAAACATCAAAAAAGCAGCAGAAAAGTTTGAAGCCTTGTCATAAGCGAATAGAAGCCGATTTACGCAGGGTGGTTCTTTCGATCAGAAGTTCACTTGTGTTAAATTCACCCCACAATCACTTAAATGGTCGAATCCAAACAATGTGTGCATATCAATCATTTGACATTAAAAAACTAAGGGATGTTTTTTAATTGAAATTTAATGCGAAAACCGAAACCGAAAAATGCCGAGCATAGCCTTTATGTGCCAGTCAGCTTCATGCTGAAATATGACAGGCATATATGCGTGCCCCACCCGGATTTGAACCGGGTCGCCAGATTAGACGGCAAGCGCGCTAACCATTGAGCTACGGATGCCATATTGGTATTTTAATAAAACATCAAGATTGACATGCGAATAAACATTACTTTTAGAGAAAAAAAGCAGCGGAAAATTTTGAAGCCTTTTGGTAAACGAAAAGAAGCCGATTTACGCAGGGTATCTCGTTTGACCAGAAGTTCCCTTGTGTTCTGTTCACCCCCCCCCCCCCCCCCCCAATCGCTAAAATGGTCGAATCTCAAAAATGTGTACTTTGACATTCAAAAACTATGGGACCTTATTTAATTGAAGTTTGAAATTAGTATTTAAAATATCTAGACCGACATGCGAAGAAACATTACTTTTTAAGAAAAAAATGCAGCGGAAAATTTTAAAGCTTTGACGTAAGCGAAAAAAAGCCGATTTACGCGGAATAAAACTTTCGACTAGAAGTCCCTTCTGTTCAATTCACCCCACAATCGTTAAAATTGGTCGAATTTGCGATTCAAAACTTTGAATCGGCTACTGGCTACTGGCAACTGGCTGCTAACTTCACGCACATACTCCCAATACCTTTTCTTCAATGAAAAATAGGTTTTGAAATGTTCTACCATTTTGAGGGGTTGCACCCATTTTAAGCCCCTTTTTGAGGTTTGGCCACTTATATGTAGTCTAGATCTTCAAACTTTAAATGGAGGTTGGTAAGCCTTATAATGAAAAGGCTGTTGATGTTGAGGTCAGTAGGTCAAAAGTAAAGGTCGCTGTGACCTTTAACATCAATGACTATTTGGCTGCAATGACGGCATACATGTTTTGCAAACATCTCTTGCAATAATTGTTCTTCGACATGGCACTTCTATTGTGCAGTAAATACCAAACAAGATGGAACAAATACAAGAACGTGCACCTCTTTTCATCATACCATGACTTTCTGCATAAATCAGAAATACATTCCCTAAAGTAAGAGAGCTGAGATCTATGACTCTGTACCCAGAAATAACTTAAGTCCAAAAAATCAAATCAAGCTCAAATATCTGACTCAACTGTTGACTTTGTAACCCAAGGCTATTAATTCGTCCCAAACCCATTCGAACCATCCTTTATTAGTTGAAAATGCGTAAATTGCATTCGAAGCGGACACATTTGGCAGCCATGTTTTTGCTTGTAATCTGGTAATAGTTTTGGTTAACCGTTAACCAAGCTAAGGGAGGTTGGTTAATATAAACACGTTTTATGTTCTGGTTAAAGTCAACCAAAGCTTTATACAATTGCTAACCACTGTTTATAACCAGGGTTTAACCATTTTGGTTAGTTTAACCACTTGGTTAAGCTTTAACCAATATTTATACAATTGGGTATTAGAGTCATGATCATGATTTTTTTTTTTGGAAAAAAATGAATTTGATGAAAGTATGACTAAACCATTTAAGCTAAACAACAATCAACGAAAACACAAACATTCTAACTTGTATGATCTATTTTTAGCATAAATCACGTGACCTCTATGATTTGAATTGAAGTTCACTTTCTCACATTCCCGGTCTTTTTCGTATTTTTCCTCGACTGGTACTCTTACAAACTTTAAATGGGGCCCACTTTGTAGTACGAGGGCCACCTCGAAGGTATTAATCAGTGGCCGATGGCATGTTTAATATTCAATTAAAGTGTATAAAAGTAGACATTTTCTGTAAGACATAACCTTCTCCTAGCAAGCCTGTAATATTGCGTAACTACCTATGCGGCTGTAAACCGGTCATGCAATATAGTTTATTTCATATGGATCACAACAGGAGCTTACATATGCCGTAGTTGGGGTGCTATCAGGTTAATACTAAGTCATGAAGTACAAATAGTCAATATGAAACCTAGTACAAATATTAATTTGCGCGATAAAGGTCCACTTAACCCTCTTGTTATATCATATATTTGTGTTAGCACACGTAATATATTTTATTTACTTGAACATTTCCCAGTTATATGTTAGGGTATGTGCTTCGTTGTTGTACCTGTAATGTTGCAGTTGCTTTAAAATGTACCTGAGATGCATAATTATCTCAAAAATGGAACTGACCGAAATCGTCCAGTATTTTGTCTGTAGTCTAACTCAAATAATTTTAATCGCCTCGTCTTCAAACTTGGTGACAATGCTTATGTCATATATCTTGAGTTCGATTGTAGGCCGAATCGGCACATGCCATCTCGGTTTGTAATGGTGAAATCGGCTTTATCTGTATTCTAACTCATACAGTTTTTATCCGATCGTCTACTAACTTGGTGACATTGTGTATGGGCCTATCATTGAGGCCACTATCAACTATAGGCTAAATAGGCCAGGCTTTCTCGGATATGGTCCTTTTATTAAGAAAAATGTGAAATTTACTTTGTTTATGCTCTCACTTTAACAGTTCATCTGACCGTCTGGGTGACAATGTTCTTGGGTATAATATCCAGACCAAGTTCAATTATATTCTAAATCGGCATAGGCCTTTTTGTGTTGAGGCTCTTTAAGTAAAAAATGTGAAATTCACCTTGTTTGTACTCACATTCATTCAGTTTTCATCCGATCATCTTCGAACTTGTCAAAATTGTTAATGGACATAATATCTAGACCGAGTTATATTATAGACCAATTCAGACCAGGTCTTATTGGGTTATGGCCCTTTAATTACCAAAATATGTTAGATTGTCCAAATAGGATATTTTTCATTCACCATGCCCCCAGGCGGGCGTATTTTGTGACATTTTGGCTCGTGTTTGTTCTATTTGTTTCATTTGTTCAAACTAAGATGGAATGTAGGTCAGAGTTACTTTCTTGATTCTATTAAGTCTAAATACGACTTTTCTTGTATACAGCAAATATCTAGTGCTCTAAACACACTTTAAGTGGTCGTACACTTTAGCTTATAATTCTAACTACGTATTTATCGTCATACTATCAATTGTATTAACCAGTATACAAGAATGACTGTAAATCACATATCATTTATTACCGGTATTAGGCCTGTCCCAAACATATGCATATACAAGTGAGAAACAACTGCCGTCAAAAAGTCGTGGAAAAACGTGTGCAGTGAGAACTGGACAATATTACTGTACATCGATGATTTATTTTAGCTTAATTGTATGCGTGCATGTAACGAAAACCTTGTAATGTGGTAAATGTAATTGCACCTTTATTTGAAATTTAATGTATATTACATGTACTTACTTTGTTCAAAGGACTTGAACTTTTCCGCAATTACCTCATGCACCAACTCGTCAGATCCTTCAAAAGACTTGAGTTCGTTTGCTGCAACATTGAAGTCGTTGATAGAAGAGATGTTTTCAACAGTAGCATCGTACTCTTCTTGGTCGGCTTGAACAAGTTGCCTTCTGAGTTGGAATAACACCATATTTAGACGAGTCCAATCTCTCAGAAACTGCCCTTCAGTCAGAGTCGTGACAGCCGAGTGTAACAATTCATTTCTTTTCTCTCGAAGTGCTACAATCGCGACTTTTTCGTCATCCTTTAACTCATTTAGAAGAATATATGACAATAATGAAATGTCCCAGTATTCCAAATCTGTCGGTGCTGATGATACGGGAAATAAGATGTCCATTTGTTTTTTAGTAATTATTTTCTTCTTCTTTGCAATGACAAGATCACATTTTTTGTTTTGCAAATAGGTATCGATTGATTCGTTCTGTGAGTTTATAATTCTCAAAACATGTTTTCTGGAAACGTACGTTCCTCCTTTCACGAGAAGCAATATCAGTTTGAGGTACCTTATATCGTCATTCAGAACCGACGCCATCTTAAGTTATTTTATTGAGCTGAAAACATGTTATCCAGGTCAAAAGGTGTATTTCAATTTGTTTATGTTCGTACTTCCGTTATATTATAGCACTCCGCTCATTTATTAATCACCAGCTATTTAATCACCTTGGTCACCATTCTTGCGCGATTTGGAAACTATCCGGAATATATTAAAACATGTCTTGCTGTCTAATTTAATTGGCGAACATTTTTCGATAAATTTACATATATCCAAATGTGTTGACTAAATATAGATATGCACTACCAGGGGGCATTTCAAACGTATCATTGTATCATACATTTTATGCGACACTCCACTGAACCTCAGCGAACTGGTGTGACAATAACGGAGGACATACACATGACAAGATCTTAATCAGAAGAGCATGCAGTTCCACTTCGAATTCATAATTATTTCCACCTATTGGTCCCATCCCAGAATAAGATCAACCTGTTGTTCTTATTCAACATAGGTTCAACTTGTTTGCTAGAATTCAGAATAAGTTCCAGATTTACAAGGGCCATTCAAACGTCACGTAAACAATTCAATTTACTGGCGTATTTTTAAAATAATTATTCGAAATATTACTCTGCTGTAGCTTCACCTTAGTTTGTCTAAATCCTGAAGTTTTATCGAAATCGGACCGACGTTTAAGCGAGATAGTCGCTGTGCTGATTTAAATGTCCAAAGCGACCACGACGTTTTTGAAGACGTCATTGAATTTTATAACTCCACATATTTTCTATATGCTCTATATAACACACGGTGCAAGCACCCATTCCACATAATCATCTCTGTACTACGGTGGATTATACTTAACGAAATAAGATGAAGTAGTATGCGTCATGGCGTCATGACGTTACGTAGGCAGTATACTGTAATTATAGTGAACATATTGGATAGGTAACATGCTAAAGGTAAAGTCTAGGGCTATGAAACTATATATTTTGCACAATGTAACGGAACATTGCCTTGGCTAAAACTCCCATTTGCCAACATGATTCAAGATCGTTTTGTGTTTATCCTAGTGTACTCACAATATAATCATGACGCGTTATTTCGTGGCTTCACTTGACGTTTCGTTTTCTTACTGTTAGTAAAATGAGTTGCTTGTATTAATACGGTAACCAATATCTGAGTAACGGATTATACAGTGCTATGATTCAGAATGTCCAGCAAACAGCCACTGCTTACAGTGCTTTGATTCAGAATGTCAAGCAAACAGTCACTGCTTACAGTGCTTTGATTCAGAATGTCAAGCAAACAGCCACTGGTAAAAGTGCTTTGATTCAGACTGTCAAGCAAACAGCCACTGCTTACAGTGCTTTGATTCAGAATGTCGAGCAAACAGCCACTGCTTACAGTGCTTTGATTCAGAATGTCAAGCAAACAGCCACTGCTTACAGTGCTATGATTCAGAATGTCAAGCAAACAGTCACTGCTTACAGTGCTTTGATTCAGAATGTCAAGCAAACAGCCACTGGTAACAGTGCTTTGATTTAGAATGCCGAGCAAACAGCCGCTGCTTTCAGTGCTTTGATTCAGAATGTCAAGCAAACAGTCACTGCTTACAGTGCTTTGATTCAGAATGTCAAGCAAACAGCCACTGGTAACAGTGCTTTGATTCAGACTGTCAAGCAAACAGCCGCTGCTTACAGTGCTTTGATTCAGAATGTCAAGCAAACAGTCACTGCTTACAGTGCTTTGATTCAGAATGTCAAGCAAACAGCCACTGCTTACAGTGCTTTGATTCAGAATGTCAAGCAAACAGCCACTGCTTACAGTGCTTTGATTCAGAATGTCAAGCAAACAGTCACTGCTTACAGTGCTTTGATTCAGAATGTCAAGTAAACAGCCACTGGTAACAGTGCTTTGATTCAGAATGTCGAGCAAACAGCCGCTGCTTACTGTGCTTTGATTCAGAATGTCGATCAAACAGCCACTGCTTACAGTGCTTTGAGGGTTGCTTGTTAGCCTGTCATGAGTTTGGTCGATATGCAACCAAAATAGCATTATAATACATGCATCTTGATGACTATGGTCATGGATGTGCTTTCAGTTCAAACCCGGTGTCGCAAGCGGTCTGCACGCCAACACCAGCAACACCGAGTCATCTCTGCATTCGACGTATGAATACCAGGCGTAGGCAATTAGCAATTGCCATTTATACACAACGTTTATACACTATAGATATCTATAATTAACCAAGAGCTTAAATAAAACATGAGTACCCGAATTTGGAGTTTGCTTAAAACAAATCTCTAGCGCCTCTCAACTTTTGTCAATATCATCGTAATCACAACCAAATAGCCCTCTACATCTCGCAAGACCATCAACCCTTCATGTAGTGTTTTATACCAATCCTACAAACTTCGTAAAGTAGGATTTCCTCGAAGTAAACTTTGCCCTTGGAGATTTCACACAGGAATGACCAAGTGGCGTCATCGTATGTGCAATAAAGTTCTGTATTGACCGGATCAGAAGGACTCAAAACTTTCAATTAGAAATGTGTTAAGAAGGGACATATGATCATGGCACATATCTCGTTAAAATAAATGTTTTAAGTAGCGCTTATTCAGTATTTAATAGTTTCACTTGTTAGCTACAATTCAGAATTAGATCTAGTTGCATTATTATTTACCCCAACTCTGAATAATATACTTTAAAAGAAACATGCCTTAACGCACTACTAGTAATATATTCACAGTCAGGCATGTTTGTGTTATATTATTATGTTGAACTGTTCCCTCATTAAACCAATATATAGAACATTACTTGACTCTAAACTAGGAAGTTGGGAACCCATTATTCATATCAATACAGGCTGTTTCTCATATTACATTATACTTCAATACACCTAAAATGACATAAACCTCTTTGTGTTTCGTTAGGTTTTGGTCAATAGTTTGTACATTTACAAGGGTAACTCAAAATTAGATTGTGCATTGAATAGTTTTTATTTTCAGGTCTGGTCTAGTGTAAACATATCATATTGCACACATTATATTTAACACTACGATGTCATTCATTTGTGTCGAAAACTATGCAATAAATTTAAAATCACCGACACTTATGATTTAGCTGGATTTGAAAAGGGGAAATGGAATTTACTAATTGCACTTATCAATGTTTTTCCCCATAGGGGGATATGCGGCGGGGATGCACGGGGAATTAGACATAAAGATATACGGGAATTTCATAAACCCTGTCGTCACATGTAGCGGAAATTAAACGTGGCCCCTCCTTTTTAATGGACTGGGGACACCCCAAGAAATTAGACAGGACTATCTGCACATGGGTGGGAAATTTGCCAACCAATTTAAATAAATGTCTTAATTACCCTATATAATCACGCCCCCCACCCACTGGGGGGAAATATTGTCAAGTGTATATAGGAAACTCAGTGCCACCGATAAGGGTATCGTTCTTGCTATTAATTAAGCCATAGATGAAAATAAACAAAAGAAGGGAAGTTTGAAATTTGAACAGTCTGCCTCCTTGCTGCGGTTCTCATTATTTTGAGAAGTATATTTTGTTCTACTTTCACTGGAGAGGTCATTTATTTTGCTAAACTTCAAAACTGGACATCTTTATATTGTATAATACTTTAAGCACTGTATTTTTCTGTTTGGGCGATGTTTTTTGCTTTTTATTAGCTCACCTGTCACAAAGTGACATAGTGAGCTTTTGTGATCACTCTTCGTCCGTCGTCCGTCCACAATTCGTGTAGACACTGTAGGTCACAGCTTTGGCCTAGTCTTTATGAAACTTGGTCATAATGATCACCTCAAAAAAATCTAGGTCAAGTTCAATATTGGGTCATCTGGGGTAAAAAACTAGGTCACTAGGTCCAATCATAGAAAAACCTTGTGTAGTCAGTAGAGGTAATAATTTCGACCTAGTTCTTATGAAACTTGGTCACAATGATCATCTAAACAAAATATAGGTCAAGTTCGATATTGGGTCAACTGGGGTCAAAAACTAGGTCACAAGGTCAAATCATAGAACAACCTTGTGTAGTGACTAGAGGTCACAATTTTGGTCTAATCTTTATTAAACTTGGTTAAAATGATCATCTCAACAAAATCTAGATCAAGTTTGGTAGTGGGTCATCCGGGATTTAAAACTTGGTCACAATGATCATGTCAACAAAATCTAGGTCAAGTTCGATATTGGGTCATCTGGGGTCAAAACCTAGGTCACAGTGTCAAATCAAAGAAAAACCATGTGTAGTCACTAGGGGTCACAATTTTGACTTAATCTTTATGAAACTAGGTCACAATGATCATCTTAACAAAATCTAGGTCAAGTTCGATAGTGGGTCATCCGGAGTCAAAAACTAGGTCACAAGGTCAAATAAAAGAAAAACCTTGTGTTGTCACAAGGGGTCACAATTTTGATTTAATCTTTATAAAACTTTGTCACAATGATCATCTCAACAAAATCTAGGTCAAGTTTGATATTCGGTCACACAGGGTCAAAAACTAGGTCAAATCATAGAAAAACCTTGTGTAGTCACTAGACGTCACAATTTTGGTCTAATCTTTATGAGACTTAGTCAAAATGATCATCTCAACAAAATCAAGGTCAAGGTCGATATTGGGTCATCCCAGGTCAAAGACTATGTCACAAGGTAAAATCAGAGACAAAACTTGGCTTAAACTTTAATATGCAAGTTGGTCTATGTGATGTAAATTGCAACGTCGCTTTATAAGACAATATGAAAACCTTGTACATGCAATAGAAGCTACCATCAAGGGGTCTGCATTATATAAGGTAGGCCGCATAAATGTTTGCACGTGCCGCTTATTACACAATACTATAATGATTGGCTGCTGGTTTGATTGATGATAAATTATATTTATAATTTTTTAAATAGGATATCTTTGAAGCACAGTTGTTTATAATTTACCATACAGTGTTGAAATGGAGATTATTGGAATTTCTGTCACAGTGTGGACCATTCTGCAGACACTTGTATTAATATGGATTATGTCTGAAATGTAAGTTCATGAACTAGAACACGCATGTTAATTAAATAGCAGTGGCTAGCCGTCCGGCACCGGACGACTAGACAGCGAAATTAGTCGTCCGGCGCCGGACGACTAGACAGCGAAATTAGTCGTCCGGCAGTGGACTCCTAGCAAACGCTACGTGCATTGGCTAGAGAACCGTCATTCTTTTTTTACGCATTATGCATCTACCTTATAATAAAGGTTATAATAAACTACGAATATAGGCAAGACATGTCAATGCCTTATCTGCAACCATTTTGTGACCTCCCGTGTACCTCCGTATTTTGTCCGCCATATTGGAATGGTATAAACTGGCACGAATGAATGCTGAAATCGCACGCCAATTCGATTAATTCGAGTTAAAATATTTTTTTGAGAAAAATTTGAATCGGCTGCTGGCTGCCAGTTGCCAGTTGCCAATTCGAATTTTCTGAGAAAAATTTGAATCGGCTGCTGGTTGCCAGTTGCCAATTCGATTTTTCTGCGTTAAAATATTTTTTGAGAAAATTTTGAATCGGGTGCTGGCTGCCAGTTGCCAGTTGCCAATTCGATTTTTCTGCGTTAAAATATTTATTTAGAAAATTTTGAATCGGCTGCTGGCTGCCAGTTGCCAGTTGCAAATTCGATTTTTCTGCGTTAAAATATTTTTTAAGAAAATTTAGAATTGGCTGCTGGCTGCCAGTTGCCAATTCGATTTTTCTGAGTTAAAATAATTTTTAAGAAAATATTAAAATCGGCTGCTGGCTGCCAGTTGCCAATTCGAATTTTCTGAGTTAAAATATTATTTTGAGAAAAATTTGAATCGGCTGCTGGCTGCCAGTTGCCAGTTGCCAATTCGATTTTTCTGCGTTAAAATATTTTTTAAGAAAATTTGAATCGGCTGCTGGCTGCCAGTTGCCAATTCGATTTTTCTGTGTTAAGATATTTTTTGAGAAAATTTTGAATCGGCTGCTGGCTGCCAGTTGCCAGTTGCCAATTCGATTTTTCTGCGTTAAAATATTTTTTAAGAAAATTTGAATCGGCTGCTGGCTGCCAGTTGCCAATTCGATTTTTCTGCGTTAAAATATTTTTTGAGAAAATTTTGAATCTGCTGCTGGCTGCCAGTTGCCAGTTGCCAATTCGATTTTTCGGCGTTAAAATATTTTTTGAGAAAAAATTGAATCGGCTGCTGGCTGCCAGTTGCCAATTCGATTTTTCTGAGTAAAAATATTTTTCAGAAAATTTGAATCGGCTGCTGCAAGACTTCCAGTTGCCAATTCGATTAATTCGAGTTAAAATATTTTTTTGAGAAAAATTTGAATCGGCTGCTGGCTGCCAGTTGCCAGTTGCCAATTCGAATTTTCTGAGAAAAATTTGAATCGGCTGCTGGTTGCCAGTTGCCAATTCGATTTTTCTGCGTTAAAATTTTTTTGAGAACATTTTGAATCGGGTGCTGGCTGCCAGTTGCCAATTCGATTTTTCTGCGTTAAAATATTTTTTGAGAACCTTTTGAATCGGGTGCTGGCTGCCAGTTGCCAGTTGCCAATTCGATTTTTCTGCGTTAAAATATTTTTTTAGAAAATTTTGAATCGGCTGCTGGCTGCCAGTTGCCAGTTGCCAATTCGATTTTTCTGCGTTAAAATATTTTTTGACAAAAATTTTGAATCGGCTGCTGGCTGCCAGTTGCCAATTCGATTTTTCTGCGTTAAAATATTTTTTTAGAAAATTTTGAATCGGCTGCTGGCTGCCAGTTGCCAGTTGCCAATTCGATTTTTCTGCGTTAAAATATTTTTTGAGAAAATTTAGAATTGGCTGCTGGCTGCCAGTTGCCAATTCGATTTTTCTGAGTTAAAATAATTTTTAAGAAAATATTAAAATCGGCTGCTGGCTGCCAGTTGCCAATTGCCAATTCGATTTTTCTGTGTTAAAATATTTTTTGAGAAAATTTTGAATCGGCTGCTGGCTGCCAGTTGCCAATTCGATTTTTCTGCGTTAAAATATTTTTTTAGAAAATTTTGAATCGGCTGCTTGCTGCCAGTTGCCAATTCGATTTTTCTGCGTTAAAATATTTTTTGACAAAAATTTTGAATCGGCTGCTGGCTGCCAGTTGCCAATTCGATTTTTCTGCGTTAAAATATTTTTTTAGAAAATTTTGAATCGGCTGCTGGCTGCCAGTTGCCAATTCGATTTTTCTGCGTTAAAATATTTTTTGAGAAAATTTAGAATTGGCTGCTGGCTGCCAGTTGCCAATTCGATTTTTCTGAGTTAAAATAATTTTTAAGAAAATATATAAATCGGCTGCTGGCTGCCAGTTGCCAGTTGCCAATTCGATTTTTCTGTGTTAAAATATTTTTTGAGAAAATTTTGAATCGGCTGCTGGCTGCCAGTTGCCAATTCGATTTTTCTGCGTTAAAATATTTTTTAGAAAATTTTGAATCGGCTGCTTGCTGCCAGTTGCCAGTTGCCAATTCGATTTTTCTGCGTTAAAATATTTTTTGAGAAAATTTAGAATTGGCTGCTGGCTGCCAGTTGCCAATTCGATTTTTCTGAGTTAAAATAATTTTTAAGAAAATATTAAAATCGGCTGCTGGCTGCCAGTTGCCAGTTGCCAGTTGCCAATTCGATTTTTCTGCGTTAAAATATTTTTTGAGAAAATTTTGAATTGGCTGCTGGCTGCCAGTTGCCAATTCGATTTTTCTGCGTTAAAATATTTTTTGAGAAAATTTTGAATCTGCTGCTGGCTGCCAGTTGCCAGTTGCCAATTCGATTTTTCTGCGTTAAAATATTTTTTGAGAAAAAATTGAATCGGCTGCTGGCTGCCAGTTGCCAGTTGCCAATTCGATTTTTCTGAGTTAAAATATTTTTTGAGCAAATTTGAATCGGCTGCTAGCTGCCAGTTGCCAATTCGTGTCCACTAGGAGCATCGAATTGGCAGCTGGTTTCCATTTCGCAGTTGCCAAAACGATCCTATATTAAAATTTGAATTGGCTGCTGGCTGCCAGTTAGCAGTTGCCGATTCGATAGAAAAATTCGAATTATCAGCTTGGTTGTGAAGTTAGCTGCCATTTGCCAATTCCCGATTCAAAACTTTGAATCGGCTACTGGCAACTGGCAACTGGCTGCTTACTTCACGCACATTGACTTTTTTATGAATGAATGACGTCAGTTCCATCAAGGTAGAATTTAATAAATAAATCAAAGTGTGCATTGTATACATGCATGACGAAAATTACCGTAAGTTTTTTTGTTTTTTTTGTTATAACTGTCGTCAGAAATCTCACCATTTCATGAAAGTTACTCGTCAGTTAGTGTAAACAATAAGTTTGACAATAACAAGAGATATCGACCTACACGGGGCATCGGTATCATGCAATCGTGAAAGCTCGGCCGTTTCAGTTTGTCTCCGGTGAATATGTAACGCATATCGAATCAGAATGGGATGTTACACCGGATGCGCGGATTCCCTCTGGCTATATACAGAATAATAGGTAATGGCGGTGAATGAAGTAAAAGTTTACCAGGTGTCTCATGAAAAAGACAAGTTCTATGAATTTTACAAGTTTAACGAAGTGCGCATGCGCGAAGGGTTGCGCGTTTTGCGGCATGAAAAATACAAGTTGGACGGTAATGACGGATCGATGTTTACAACTTCCTTGCAGAAAACAAGTACAGTAAGTGTCACACATACTCTTGCTATCTGACTGTCGGGTTTTTACAAAGTATGTAATTATTTAATTTGCGCTATACTGTAGTGAAAAAAACAAGTGTTTTTATGTTGCCACAAATAAATAATAGATCTAGTTCTAAGATTCAAGTAAGAACGTTATCAATGCCATGGGTGGGGGTCCGACCAGCTATTTTCAGGAGCGTAGTTAGCGCAATTTATTCTACTTCATTTATTTGTGTGTCATGGGCGTAAGAGAAGGGGGCCAGGGGGGCCAGTCCCCCAAATGTTAGGACAAGGGGGGGCCAATCAATGTTAGGACAGGGGGGGGAGCCAACATATCGTTTGCTTGCCCCCGGACCCCCCCCCACCCCTACTTACAATACTAGTTTAATTAAGATAAGGTTAATTTCTTGCCCGCTCTTTTGACAAGCAAACAACCTAGTAAATATATCTTGCCATAGTAATCATATCCACAAGCATTCACCATAAGCTATTAACACAATTTTGAAGACGCTCCTACGCCCATGTGTGTGTGCCCGAAATTTTGTGTGCAAAATTTGTGAAATATATGTTGCGTATAAATCTAATCACTGTATTATCATTTCTTGCGATGATACATATACATCAAACTGTATAACTTATTGTGAGCAAAAGCACCTGAAACTTCACTGTATGACTTATCGCAAGGCTATCAATTCAGTGTGTACGACCACGAAGTTTAACATGCGTGGTACGACTTCTTGGGATGGTCATAAGTTGACTCTTTTATACACTGAAATTCTATGCATTTAAATTAAAGACTATAGGTGCTTTATTTGTAGTGTGTATAGGTTATTGGATTTTAATATGCACCAGTCAATTGATACCACGCCCCCTTCCCAACCCGGGGAAGGGCGGGGGTACAGTCCTGTATTTTTACCTTTCCGTTATCCCCTCACTGCCGGTTGAGCGCAGGGCTTCTGTTTAGCGCCAAATGAAGCTGGGTAATATTGCCGGGAGGAATAGGGCGTGGCAATTTGCGAGAATTTTACCATCTGTATGGCCCTTGGTAAAACAAAAGTAAAACTCCCCCTGTTCCCCGGGGTTGGGCGGCTGTGGTTTCAATTGACTGGTGCATAACTAAAATAGCAATCAACTCAATTATGAAGACGGCCAGATTCACCATATTGACATTAATAATAATAATAATACAATAAAACCTGTTTTCCGGATTATGGAATGAATTGTACAACGATGTTCTAGGTGTTCTGATTGACCCGAGGGGGTTGGTTGTACACTGCAATTACTTTTGACAAAAGAAGGAATTTGTAAAAATTCTTATACAGTTTATCACAATTACAATACTATTTCACATCCATTTTCATAAATGATTAATTGCCATTGGTATCAAGATTGTTAAGCGACTGTGTAGAATGAAATACAATATTTCAAATAAAAAGCATTTTTAGGACTATTTTCGCTATTTAAAAACAAAAAAAGTTTAATGATATTGCGCAATAATTTTATAACCGGTATACTTTTTCATATTTTAACATTGAAAAATAGCAGATTTATACAATCCCCCTATGCAGCCTATTGGCCATATCCTTTTCTACCCCCCTGACCGTCAAATCCTGGATACAGGACAAATGGTTTTATCCTATGATGTTGATATCAATTTAAGCTCGGTTTGAAGAGATTTGGCCTGTACGTGAAGGATCCCGGGTTTCGACTCCACAGTCAGGCTGCATATTTTTCTCATCCTGTTATACATTTAGCACTGAAAATCTGCAAGGGTTGGAGCAACTCTCTTGTTTGGGTTGGGTCCGGACAGACTAGCCTCAATATGTAGGATCTAACATGTATAAATAATATGATATACCGGTAGTTAACATTATTGTGAAATTTCCTGGGGGTCAATGCATGGTTCCAGCTATTTTTCTCAGATGGTCTGACACATTTAATTTAGCCATATAGTTCAGTTTTATTCATAATGTAAAGTGGGGAGAGGTTATTGCACTCTAAAATAGCCCAGACTTCCTCAAAAGGGGATAATAATTATATAGTCTGGCAGTATTTGCAATGAACCGGGGAATGTCTTCTATTCCAAATGTTTTCCCATTTACTTATATTCGAGATACTACCATAACAGATTCTGGATGATGACACTTTGGAGAACTCCCACAACGAGGCCCATGTTCACAAATTAATCAGTATAAACAATTTTACAATCAAACTTAAAGCTTAAAGCACCTGTAGCTGTTATATATTTATAAGTCCAATACTGCATGGATTCAAAATATACAGCCTTAAATAATGGTTAATATGAAAATGAGCCCCCTACCAATGATTACAGTCTTAAATGAGGGCATTTTGTAGCTGACTATGAAATCTGGCTCATATAGTTTGTTACTTAGTCTAGTTATGAGATCATAATTATAACAATTTGTGAGATTGTACATTAACTTGCGGTTTACATGGCTGTTAATGATTTCTCAATCATATAGTTTGTACTTAGTCTAGTAATGAGGTCAGATATAGTTGCGATGGTAGAGATTGTACATTTACTTGCAGTTTTCATAGCTGTTAATGATTTCTCAATCATATAGTTTATTACTTAGTGTAATTATGAGGTCAGATATAGTTGCGATGGTAGAGATTGTACATTTACTTGCAGTTTTCATAGCTGTTAATGATATCTCAATAATATAGTTTATTACTTAGTGTAGTTATGAGGTCAGATATATGTGACCGGAGGTTGGGCGGAGGCGTCGACTGTCGCGCTATTTGTGGGGAAACTCGCTTAGTGTGTCTTAGTCGATCACCACCGTAACCTCGTGTTGTTGTATTCCAAACCTCCAGTCGTGCAGTGTTCTCAAATGTTTAGCTTAAGCTAATGTCGTGATGTTTGTTATAGTACATCAGTAATGGTTGATGTACTATGTTGTATTCGCATCTCCAATGTGTATCGAGTAGTTCTCCAATGTTGCAATCTAAATTGCATATGATAATATCAGTATCTCCAATGTTGATTCTTTCAACAATATTATAACCATGTTATAATGTTACAACGACAAGTCCCATTTAAGTTTTCTTCATTTATTTCTTTACATGTATTCAACAGTTCCAATGATAACAACTTCTATTACTTTAAAAACCAGATAAATTAAGTATTAGTAACCAGATGACTATAAGCTAACACCAAATAATTTAAACGTAGATGTTAACTGTTCAATTCATAATTTAAGACTGATTCAATAACGATAATTTAAAACATACAGAAAATTATTTCAACATACCTGATTGGTCAAGTGTTCTTAGCCAATCAAAAGTCTCCATTTATAATATAAAATATTAACATATTAAGTTTTGATAAAGATCATTAAGTGACAATTCTAAAGACTATAAACAATATATTTGACCATTGGCAGTTTCTAGAAACAATACTTGGTCTGCTCTTAGATGCTTATCAGTAGCCATTATGTTGCCATGTGTAATTATGGATCATAATTATTTAAAACCACAGATCTTATCTAATAAGAGTCTGACTTTCAGCTTTAGGCTATAAAGTGCATTTGGTGAAGTTATTAATTAAAGTCAAGATTATTAATTTATTTATTAGAATAGAAATTAATCTATATGATTTTATAAAATATAGCATTGAAGTTTGAAAGCTAAATGCCGGTTCTAAACCTTGTTACATGTCACCCTTCCTTCTAAAAAGATTGTCCTCAATCTGATAGTAACAACAATTAATCAAAATGAAATTAACATATCATCTGTAAAAATACTCATCATCTCTTATACATAAGTCTAGTAAGACAGAACTGCATACACAATTATAACAATAATAATAATAACAACAATACCTGAAATAAACATATCAATTAGACATAATGTAACTTAATATTTCAATTCAATTATTAAAATATTTTCTTTTGCATGGTGTTGACTTCTCAAATGCATATTTCTAAAACTAATGACCCATTTTGGTCAAAATTTACTTATTTAATACATTCTCAGCCACGCACATCGAATATATTGTGCTAATTCCATAAATGTTAGAGTTAAAAACATAGTGTCCCAGCAAGGCTGAAACCGGAAAGTTTTGAAGTTTTCCAAATTTCAACAGTTCATTGTAACCATGTCCTAACATTCTGGATTTTCCCAGTTTGTGATGCTACCAATATATTCAAAGTGGCAATGTAAAATCTATTTAACTTTTTCTTTATCCAAGAACTGAGTAATCAACTCATAACCATTGGCAACTGGTCAAAAGCCAATTAAACAATTCATTTGAAAGTTCAATTGAATCTGAATAGCCAGTTCACAACTATTTGCCACTAGCTGTGACCCAACTAAACAAACCACTTGAAATGATACCAAAATAACTTCATAAAAATTTTTATGCATGATTATGATAAGTCAACCACATTTCACTTGCTATAATACAAACAGTATTATCAAGGCATTATTTCACATACAATAATCATTAAAATAGACAATTTCTTTTCTGGATCCATTACTTATATGCCTTATGTTTGAAGAATTTGCTCTGAAGCATATGGCTTTATGTGAAAATAAAAATTGTACTATCTAAATTGAAATTCACCTGCAATAATTATACATTAAGAAAATGTAAAAGCAGTAAATAAACAGTCAAACAATTATGACTTATGTTTATGAAAAACTGCATACTTAAATGAATGACTAAAATGTGAAAATCCAATGATCAGATAATGTACTTCATTAAAATTCACCTGTATTTAACATACATTAATTACCAATGTACATACAGTCATGCCTATGCCTGGCATTAACAATCTATCTGATTGCATTCTTAAATAAACAAAAAGGTATAGACATATTTAATAATAATAAACATAATATGAGTCTTGTACAATTGTAATAGTTTTGCTTTCTGCAACAACTCTGGCTAAACTGTGCAATATCTATTAATTTCATAATTTCTATTACTGTTGCCTTTTGCAACTTTTCTCTGCCTTTTTCAACTTCTCGGACTAACTGCATGATCAAATCGAGTATTATGCAACCTTGGGGATCACCAGTATCATTACTTATTTTTGTTCAATATACACTCTTTGTATACACACTTTCTTTACACACTTTGTGCAACTTTTCGGACTAACTGACCAAATCTAGTATTATGCAACCTTGGGGGCCAGCAGTATCATTACCATATTCTGTTTTATCTCACTAATCATTCAACATGATTGTACTCATTTTTTGCAACTTTTTTGACAACTGATCAATCTAGTATTATGTGACATTATGGGATCAGCCGTATTATTATTTTATTCCAACTACCACATATATAATATCTAATTTTTGTTTTTATGCTATAACATGCAACTACTTTTGCAACCTTATTATATGAAACATTTCAACTGATGTCTCTGAATGATTTCGTCTCATCATTCGTTTCATTCTCTCTAGTTCTTCATCACCTGTTCGTAATAACATTTCCATATGTTATCAAATATCATATCATTTCATATCACATTGTTCACAGCACAGCACAACACATATATTACTTCTTTGTAGGTCCAGTGTCTATAGAATCTGTTCATCTATCTAAATAAGTACCTTGGAATCACATTTAGTCAATTACTCAGCAAATACAATATATAATGGTATTGTGAAAATCAAAACTCTATGAAACATCTTTACTTCTGCAAAACCACAGTTGCTATCTCATATTTACTAATATCTTTGAAAGTTTACTTTTAATAAAGGTAACAATAGGTAAATTGATTGTTTCATCCATTTAACACAAGTTTGATAAAAAAATACTTGTACATCATCATTACCTCAAATACCAGCGACATATGATTAAGCGAAATAATAATCTAATATACTGCATACAACAATTTAAATCTGAATTCTAGGGTTATGAACAAATATTGAACCACTTTGACAAATTTTGGCACCAATTCTAAACAAGAATTTCCTGACACATTTTATAGGGGCTTGAGTAAGGGGTAACCATTGAGCTACATTTGAATTTACAGGATAAACCCTGAAGTAAGTGGTCTCAGCGGGATTACTTTCATCATTGACGATGACAGCATTGACCTTTTTGGCTTCGAAAACCTGACCAGTGTCACTGATTCCAGTGGTACTGTTCCAATAGCTGTACTCAACATCTTGGAGAGTATCAAACAATTTGTTGAGGAACGGTTGCATGATTTGTTTCCTTTCACTAATTCTAAATGGAACTGATCTATTGTGTGTGACTGTCTTCTTTGGATTGTATATAAGTAACTTCTGATTTTCCATATTGTAAGTTTCTTCATAACCTACCATCCTGGTCTGCATGTTTGTTTCAACTAATGAGTTTACATCTGGGTGCTTGTTAAAGAATTTGTGGTCTTTGAGTGGTTTTCGTCTAGATTTACCCTTCATTGTTTTATTGACGTGGAATTCTCTGATGAACACCTCTGGTATGGATGTTGCATATTCCCATGTACTTTGTTTGTTTGTATCTTTCCACTTGATGCGGTAATATAGTATATCTTTGGTGCGCTGTGCTGACATGATTCTATCTATGTCTTCTACTCTAAAGTTATGCTGACTTGTATCTTGTGAATCTGATGTTGTCTTTTGTGACGATGCTGTTTGTTGTTTGTCAGTGACCTTTTGTTCTTGAATGTTTGGTGTTTGTTTTTCTTGACCGTCATCTGTGTTGATTGACTTCGATGTTTCATGTTGGTCAGTATTTTCTTGCTGTAATTCTGGTTCTGGTTGATTTCGTTCCTGTACCGGGTCTGTATGCTTTGACTTCGAAGTATTTGCCTGTACTTTATTATTGTTCTCTTGTTCCTTTTGCTGCTTGTGGGAATTTGCTTTCTTTGAACTTGATTTTACCTTTGCTTTCATGTTTTTATTGGCTGGCTGCTTACCTCTGTTGCGTGTGTTTGATTGTTTTTCAGACTGTGAATGTTGTTGTTCTACAGGTTGTTCTATGTCCTGAGTCTGCGTGTCAGGTAAAGGTCCTACATTCACTGGCTGTTCTGGATTCTGTGACTGTTCTTCAACTAACGGTTCTGCAATATTTGGTTCTTCGTCATTTTCAAACTCTGCTGGTGGATTTGTTGGTCTGTCATTTGGATCATGGAAGCGTTTTAGTCTGGTTGCGTTTATCATCGCTCTAATTGGTTTGTTGTCACTGCATCGTCTAAGTTTGTAGGTGCTGTGAGGACCATTCATGGCAATGTAGTAAGGACCTATCCATTTCTTGTGTAGCTTTGGGGCCATGCCTTGAGGTACTTTGGTGCAGTATAGCCAAACTCTATCTCCAGGTCTGTAGTCTGGTTCTCGGCTACGCTTGTCATACTGCTCTTTATACTTCTCTTGAGCAAGCTCGATGTTTTTGGCAGCAATCTGTCGAGTAACCTCAAGGTTTTGCAAGACTTGAGATAAATGGACCCTGAAGTCTGCAGATAGAGTGGTTTTTGGAGTGAGAGAGGTGTCAATTGGCAGCCGCATCTCACGACCAACAAGAAGATAGAAGGGAGAAAAGCTAGTAGATTGGGTTGCAGGAGTCATGCGATATGCCATCATGATAGACGGCAGAAGCTCTGGCCAATCATCCTGCTTCCCTTTACAGTAGAGTCGTAAAGATTGAAGAATGACAGAATTCATTCGTTCAACTGAGCCGTTAAGAAGAGGCCGATAGCTGCTAGTATAATAGCGAGTGATCTGAAATAATTCACAGAGGGCTTTAACAAGTTTGGACAAAAATTGCTGGCCACGATCCGAAACAAGAACAGAGGGGGCCCCGTACCTACAAATAACTTCCTTGAACAAGACGGCTGCAACTTCAGTGGCTGTCTGGGTGCGAAGAGGAAATGCTTCACACCATTTGGAATAGCTGTCCACAACCAATAGAACATACTTGTACTTATCTTTGGTTGTGGGAAGGCCTCCTAAAATGTCAATGTGCCATCTTTCGAAGATATCCGCTACAGGCATTGGGTTTAAAGGTGGGGGTTTGCCAT
Source organism: Spisula solida (assembly GCA_947247005.1). NCBI lineage: Eukaryota > Metazoa > Mollusca > Bivalvia > Venerida > Mactridae > Spisula > Spisula solida. Next base: position 38,630,551 of record OX365958.1, on the reverse strand, counting down.
GAATGTCTCTTTTAACTCGTTGACATGATTCACATGTTTGAATGTATTTCCGGCAGTCTTCAAACATCGAGGGCCAGTAATATTTCTGTCTAAGCGCTGCATAGGTTCTTTCAAAACCTTGGTGCATTCCACCAGCTAAACTATCATGGAATGATTTCATTACTTCATCCCTGAGGACTGCTGGAATGCAAGTTTGCAAGATTATCTTCTCGTCCTTTGGTACTCCTTTTGTCCTAGGTGAGTATAAATGTACTAAAATACCTGACGGAAGGATTTCAAACTGATCTGATTGTGCCACTATTAACTTCGCTCTCTTTTGTTCATCTGGTAGTTCACTCTTGATCTTGTAACTGATTATGTTTTTGTAATACTCACACCTGTGCTGTAGTGTTTCTAATTCTGTTTTGTCAAATGAATGTGACTGTTCATTTGCTGTGCTGTCATCTGTACTGTTTTCTCCTGATGTTGTGGGTGTTTGTTGATTTGGTGTTGCTTCAGTGTGTATTGCGGCTGGAGCAACTGATGGTGGTAATGGGTTCTTATCATGACCATAGAATAGTGTAACCGCAGCAAGCTCTTGCTTGTCTGATTGGTTACACATGTCATCTAGGTCAACAGAATTTATTCCCATATCTTTACCGTTTTCGGGGTAAGTACGCCTCGAAAGACCATCAGCATTTCCATTAGCAGATGAAGATTTGTGAACAATCTGGAAATTGTAGGCCTGCAGTTGCAGTGCCCATCTACCGAGACGTCCGTCACATTTCTTTATCTGCTTTAACCACTTAACTGATATGTTATCAGTATACACTGTAAAAGGAGAATTGGCTAGGTATGGTCGATACATATTTACTGCTTCGACCAGTGCCAATCCTTCCTTGTCAGTAATGTGCCATCTGGTTTCATGGCCATGTAACGCTCTGCCACCGTAAGCTATCGGGTGCTCCTTACCACTATCATCTAGCTGGGACAGGACGAAGCCTATTGAAAAGTCTGAACTGTCGGTCGCCAAGATGAAAGGACGGTCAAATTTCGGAAAGGACAGGATAGGGGCAGACATAAGGGCCTTTTTTAGAGTCTTAAACGCTTCTTCACATTGTTGGGACCATACAAACTTACTCTCCTTCTTCAATAGAGCAGTAAGTGGAGATGCTATCTTAGCATAAGATTTAATAAATTTCCTGTAGTAGGATGCCATACCTAGAAATGATTTAACCTGTTTGGCATTTTTGGGACATGGGTATTCATCGATTGCCTTTGTTTTGTTTGGATTCACCTTAATTCCTTCCTTGGATATAACATGCCCAAGGTACTCTACTTCCTTAGTAGCAAACTTACATTTGGAGGGTTGTAAAGTGAGATTTGCAGCTCTAATATTGCTGAATACTTGCTCTAAATGAGACAGGTGCTGGTTGAAATTCCTACTATAAATAAGAATGTCATCAATATACACAAGTGCTATTTTCCAATTCAGATTTTTCAGAACCTTGGTCATCAAATTTTGAAAAGTCAATGGACTGTTCATTAAACCAAATGGTAAACGGTTCCATTGATACACACCTTGATGTGTAACAAAGGCAGACTTATGAGCAGTTTCTTTATCTAAAGGCACCTGCCAAAATCCGGACTTTAGGTCAAGAACAGAGAATATTTCCGCTTTTGCATCAGCAATCGCATCAAAAACATCTGCGATATGTGGTATTGGAAATGACATGGGCTCAGTAATCTTATTCAGCTCACGGTAGTCCACGGCAAAACGCCATTCTCCCGTTTTCTTGCGAACAAGAACAATTGGACTATTCCATGGTGAGTCAGATTCTTCGACAATGCCATCCCTCAACATATCCTCAACTTGTCTCTCTGTTTCTCGTCGCATCTCAGGACTTTGGCGGTATGGATATTTCTTAACTGGTTTATTGTAACCAGTTTCAATGCGATGTGAAGTTAGATGTGTTTGACCTAACTCTGAAAAATCTTTGGCAAAAGCCTTCCTATTTTTCCCAATAAAAATTAACAAAAGTGTCTTTTGATAATCAGACAGATCCGAATTCTCTAAAGTGATGCCTAACTCCTGAGCCTTTGCAATATATTCATCATCTGAAAGACTTTGGTCCGTACTCTCAGAATCTAAACAGTTCACTGATTGTGAAGTTTCATTGTCAGTAACGGGCTGGATAAAATGAACGTTTACTTCAGATACAACAGAAACACAGACATCCTTCTTTAAAAATACAGGAAGAGCCGTAGGATTCATTAACCTATACGTAACTGTTCCATTAGATACCAATGACAAACATTTACCACCAGCAATTTCTTTCTTTGACAAATCATTTGGAGGCTCACAGAGAACTAGATCACCATCATTAAATTTCTTAACTTTTAATGACAAAGCATACTCAGAATGAGGAGGAATAACATGTGAAGTTGTGGTCCTAGCATGAGACGTTTTGCTAAAAGTTTCTGATAAGGAAGCAAGAATAACTGGTTCTGTCTGATCATTCAACATTTTTATACAGTTCTGACTGAAATCTAGACTGATTCCTACTTTCTGCATAAAATCCCGACCAATTATAACTGCTTTATGAAGTCTTGAAAACACATGAAATGTGTGAACAAACGGACACCCATCAATTAGAAAAGCTATTTCAATAGTCCCTAAAACAGGATGGATTTCACCACAAACTCCAGTCACTTTACTTATTTGAGAATATGAAATTTCAGGATCAGCTATTAACTTTTTAACCAAGTGTTCACTAATACATGAAATAGAAGCACCTGAATCAAATAGAGCACTAACTTCTTTGTTGCAAATATGGATGGGGGCTGTACCATATTGGTCTAATTGAGATACAAGGGACACAGAGGGTTTTTCACATTCAGAATGTGTCATTGTAGAACATACTTGTTTAGAGCACTGCCAATTTGTGTTACGTGGAGCCATTTTAAGCTGTTTTCCTCTAAAGCACTCAATAATTTAATTTGTAAAACTGTTATCGCTAAGTATTAAACTAATTACTTGCAAAGAAGTATGTATAACTTCTCGAAAACTTACTGTTATCAATAATTTAATAATTACTTTGTTCTTATTGTAAGCAAAAACTACAATTTTCCATGAAATTTGTCAGAACCTGACTAAATTTTACTCTTGCCTTCAAGATATATACTTAATATCTGATGTATTCAATCAAAATTTTAACACAATCCAAATTTATGTGCAAAAATTTAATGAAAAATTTTGGTATCTGTTAGTAATATATAATTGGATGAAACAAAAATTCACCTATATTGGACTATATTAAAATCTATAGTGATAACAAGTAAATAACAAGTGTATAACAGAAATTATATGTATAACAGAAAACAACGTTTGTAAATAGCAACTGCTGAACCTTGCAACCATAAAGATATTAGCACAAAATAATGATTTCCACTTACCAACTGTTAGTGGATAACTTCAATAGCAACAGTTCATTCTATAGCACTTTTAATATTGGCAGTTCTTGGCTTCCTCTGTTCCACCGGATTTGGTTGTAATATGTACTTTTCACGAAAGGCTGTACCTCATTATACTGGTACATGTTATCGTATGCACCACTCATCAAAATCTTCCCAAACGTTTCAAAGTAGATTTCCTTTTATTATATTCGTTCAGCATCCCTCATTTTTATGGATCTTGTATACCGTTGGATTCTCCGCCATAAACAGCTGTGACCGGAGGTTGGGCGGAGGCGTCGACTGTCGCGCTATTTGTGGGGAAACTCGCTTAGTGTGTCTTAGTCGATCACCACCGTAACCTCGTGTTGTTGTATTCCAAACCTCCAGTCGTGCAGTGTTCTCAAATGTTTAGCTTAAGCTAATGTCGTGATGTTTGTTATAGTACATCAGTAATGGTTGATGTACTATGTTGTATTCGCATCTCCAATGTGTATCGAGTAGTTCTCCAATGTTGCAATCTAAATTGCATATGATAATATCAGTATCTCCAATGTTGATTCTTTCAACAATATTATAACCATGTTATAATGTTACAACGACAAGTCCCATTTAAGTTTTCTTCATTTATTTCTTTACATGTATTCAACAGTTCCAATGATAACAACTTCTATTACTTTAAAAACCAGATAAATTAAGTATTAGTAACCAGATGACTATAAGCTAACACCAAATAATTTAAACGTAGATGTTAACTGTTCAATTCATAATTTAAGACTGATTCAATAACGATAATTTAAAACATACAGAAAATTATTTCAACATACCTGATTGGTCAAGTGTTCTTAGCCAATCAAAAGTCTCCATTTATAATATAAAATATTAACATATTAAGTTTTGATAAAGATCATTAAGTGACAATTCTAAAGACTATAAACAATATATTTGACCATTGGCAGTTTCTAGAAACAATACTTGGTCTGCTCTTAGATGCTTATCAGTAGCCATTATGTTGCCATGTGTAATTATGGATCATAATTATTTAAAACCACAGATCTTATCTAATAAGAGTCTGACTTTCAGCTTTAGGCTATAAAGTGCATTTGGTGAAGTTATTAATTAAAGTCAAGATTATTAATTTATTTATTAGAATAGAAATTAATCTATATGATTTTATAAAATATAGCATTGAAGTTTGAAAGCTAAATGCCGGTTCTAAACCTTGTTACATATAGTTGCGATGGGTGAGATTGTACATTTATTTGCAATTTCCATAGCTGTTAATGATATCTCAATCATATAGTTTATTACTGAGTGTAGTTATGAAGTCATGTAAAGTCACAATTGGTGAGATTGTACATTTACTAACAGTTTTCATAGCTGTTAATGATATCTCAATCATATAGTTCGTTACTTAGTGTAGTTATGAGGTCAGATATAGTCACAATTGGTGAGATTGTACATTGACTTGCAGTTTTCATAGCTGTTAATGATATCTCAATCATATAGTTCGATACTTAGTGTAGTTATGAGGTCAGATATAGTCACAATTGGTGAGATTGTACATTTACTTGCAGTTTTCATAGCTGTTAATGATATCTCAATCATATAGTTTATTAATTAGTGTAGTTATGAGGTCAGATATAGTCACAATTGGTGAGATTGTACATTTACTTGCAGTTTTCATAGCTGTTAATGATATCTCAATCATATAGTTTATTACTTAGTGTAATTATGAGGTCAGATATAGTTGCGATGGGTGAGATTGTACATTTACTTGCAGTTTTCATAGCTGTTAATGATATCTCAATCATATAGTTTGTTACTTAGTGTAGTTATGTGGTCAGATATAGTCACAATTGATGAGATTGTACATTTACTTGCAGTTTTCATAGCTGTTAATGATATCTCGATCATATAGTTTATTACTTGGTCTAGTTATGAAGTCATGTAAAGTCACAATTGGTGAGATGTACATTTACTTGCAGTTTTCATAGCTGTTAATGATATCTCAATCATATAGTTTGTTACTTAGTCTAGTTATGAAGTCATGTAAAGTCACAATTGGTGAGATTGTACATTTACTTGCAGTTTTCATAGCTGTAAATGATATCTCAATCATATAGTTTGTTACTTAGTCTAGTAATGAGGTCAGATATAGTTGCGGTGGGTGACATTGTACATTTACCTTCAGTTTTCATAGCTGTTAATGATATCTCAAAGTATATAGTTTATTACTTAGTGTAGTTATGAGGTCAGATATAGTTGCGATTGGTGAGATTGTACATTAACTTGCAGTTTTCATAGCTGTTGATGATATCTCAGTCATATAGTGGGTTACCTTGTCTAGTTATGAGGTCATATATAGCCACAATTGGTGAGATTGTATGTTAACTTGCAGTTTTCATAGCTGTTAATGATATTTCAGTCATATAATTTGTAACTTACTCTAGTAATGAGGTCATCTATAGTTGTGATTGGTGAGATTGTTAATTTACTTGCAGTTTTCATAGCTGTTAATGATATCTCAGTCATATAGTGGGTTACTTAATCTAGTTATGAAGTCATATATAGCCACAATTGGTGAGATTGTACATTTATAACTCTAGCGCGATAAATTGCAATACAAAAACAAACAGAAAATCGGCTATATTTATCGTTTCTGGATATTTAGGGGCATGTAAACTTTATATGTTGCGCCGAATGTTTGAATGCTTTTATAGGCAAATGTTTCGGTCCTTGATTTTAATCCATAACAAAAATATAGGCAATATTGTGTTTGTTTTTGTACTGCAATTTATCGCGTTGGAGTTATACTTGCAGTTTTCATAACTATTGATGATATCTCAATCATATAGTGGGTTACTTAGTCTAGTTATGAGGTCAAATATAGCCACAATTGGTGAGATTGTATGTTAACTTGTAGTTTTCATAGCTGTTGACTCAGTCATATAGTTTATTACTTAGTCTAGTTATGAGGTCATATATAGTCATAATTGGTGTGATTGTACATTTTATTGCAATTTTCAAAGCTGTTGTTGATATCTGACTCATATAATTTGTTACTTAGTCTAGTTATGGGGTCATATATAATTGCGATTGGTGAGTATGTACATTTACTTGCAGTTTTCACACCCTTGTTACCCTGATAAAACAACATGATTGGATATTCACAACATGATTGAAAAATGGCCGACATGAAAAATGTGGTAAGTGCATTGTTTTTGCAATATTTCCATATAAACTATCTAGATTGTTTATTTCAATATCACATAATCAACATATGAAGAAAATGTACTATTTGCACTAAACAATTTGCATATAGGTAATATTTTTCACTATGTAAAGTCTTAAAGAATGTGTGGATTTTGCATTTGAGAATGAGTTTTGTACTTAAAAACGTTGTAAAACTCATTTATTGGACTCTATGTAATGAATATCATTTGGGAAGTATCGGCAGTTGTATAAACTATGATTTGGACGTTTCAATTTTTTAAAATCTTAGATAAATTAACGCTCACCAACAAAAATTCAAACATGTGTAGTATTTTTTGGATACTGACCGACGTGATTGTTAAATTTATTAGGATACTGGCCAACATGATTGTGGATAAAAGCCAACATTACCAATTGAAATCTTGCCAATGGGATTCTAAAGGTACAAATAATTGTACATTAAAGAAGTGTGCTCATGAATTGTGGTAGCAGGTTTATGAGCATACCCGATGTAAGGCATTTCACACCCAGTCTATACCACATGCTTTTAGGACATTTAATAATCAAATCACTAAGAGTGCTGATGGGAGGCGATCTGGTTGCTGCTACTAAAGCTTAAACGACTTTACACGTTTAATGTTCGTTTTCTTACTGCCGATTTTGTCTTGAATGTCAAAATAGGCATATGTGACTATATAGGTATGTTGGGTATCTCAATAATTGTAAAAAGGGGCATATTGATGTATATGTCATACGTGTATTGAATGCGTATATCAAAAGTGGCTTTAAAATAATACTACGCGCCTATTTATCAGATTCTGCAGTACCGTCTTGTAATCACTTCCATCACAGCGTGATACATCTCTAGAAAGCGGCTAGTATAGCCACACCATATGATTGCATAACATAACGATATACGATTCATTGATAAAACCATCACGTGACCCTGGTCTGAAGTTTCTAAAAAAAGCTATACGGCTGGGCATTTGATGAACACGTCATTTTCATATTACGAACCAAGTTCGATATCTCCCCGGCTGAGTGATTATCTGCAAAAATATCGATTCAACGAACAGTTTCACAATAATTGTTGATCGTAGAATAAACAATTGTTGCTGATTGAATTAAATAAGTTTAAAAATTTGAAGAAACATATGTTGCAGTATTGGGAATGTTGACAGTTTCTGGAACTACTTGAATGCGGATTCACATTATAAGCAGCCTAAAGGCGGTCCAGGTTGCATTAAGAAATGGGCAATGATAGTATAGAGAGGCTTACGCCTTCCAAAAATGGGTACAAATGTTCACCACATCAAGACGATGTGTCATGCACAAAACCCAGGTCCCTAGCTTAAAGGTCAAGGTCACACTTAGAGGTCAAATGTTAAAAGGCTCAAATAGACATGTGATTCATGTCCGCTCTGTAATTTTGTCATCTCCTATTGGATATTTATAATATTTGGTACAAATGTTCACCACATTAAGGTGATGTGTCATGTGCAAGACCCAGGTCCCTAACTTAAAGGGCAAGGTCACACTTAGAGATCGAAAGTTAAAATTCAGAAATAGGCATGTGATTCATGTCCGCTCTGTAACTATGTCATTTCTTATTGGATATTTATAACACTTGGTACAAATGTTAACCACATCGAGACGGCGTGTTATGCGCAAGTCCTAGGTCCCTTGCTGAAAGGTAAAGGTCACACTTAGAGATCGAAGGTAAAAAGGTTCAAATAGGCATGTGATTCATGTCAGCTCTGTAACTATGTCATTTCTTATTTTATATTAATATTACTTGCCACAAATGTTCACATCATCAAGACGAGGTGTCATGCGCAAGACCCAGGTCCCTAACTCAAAGGTCAAGGTCACACTTAGAGATCAAAAGTTAAAATTTTCAAATAGGCATGTGATTCATGTCAGATCTGTAACTATGTCATTTCTTATTTTATATTTATAGTACTTGCCACAAATGTTCACATCATCAAGACGAGGTGACATGCGCAAAACCCAGGTCCCTAACGCAAAGGTCAAGGTCATACTTAGAGATTAAAAGTTAAAAGGCACAAGTATACGCTTCTGGTCTGCTTTGTTTTTTTGTTATTTCGTTCTGGATTTTAAAATTACTTGGTTACATTCGCATTTACACCCTGACTCAAATGTAAAGGTCATACTTACAGACCCAGCTCTTGTCTGCTGTTCAATGTCACATTTAAGCAATTACAAACTTGTTTCAAGTTGTTCCATTTGCATAGCTTTATACTTAGGTGTCTGATGACAGCTTTTAGCGGGGCCATCCGTGTCCTGTGGACATATTTCTAGTTAAATACTTTTTTCTGCTACCTGTTGGTAAAATTCATAATAAGTCAAGACAGGTAAATTTAACACATGTATCTATTTGTGCAAAATTCACCGGGAATAGGAACGGTGAATTGTGGGGACCAGGCTAAACGCTGTGAGCATGTCTTGAATGGTGCCAAATTGCATTTCTAATTTAAAAAAGGGGACATAATTTCAACATATATTTGATAGAGTTGCCTATTCATGTGGAGGTCATGGTGTCATGATGGTGATAAAGTATGCAAAGTATCAAAGATACATGTCTTAGAGGTTAAAATGGTGTACATAAACTGTAAACTTTTGTATTTCTAAGTACATTAGTCCAAATGGGGCATAACATTCAACAACATGCTTGATAGAGTGCAGATGTTGTGGTCAAGACGGTTGACAAGTATGCAAAGTATCACAGCAATATGAACATGCACTTATATATTATAGGTTAATACCTTGAACGTAAACTTACAAATTTGCACAAAGTTGAAAAAAGGGACATATTTACCGATAAATACTTCATAAAGTTATCTACTCCTACGTACGTGTTGGGATCATCCCATTATTCTTCCAATAGTGAAGCTACATATTAAATTCGCACTGCAGTGCATCAATGAAAATTCAATGTTGGTCAGTATCCACTTTAAAAGATAAATCATGTTGATCTTTATCCTCAATCATGTTGGTTTTTATCCATTTTTCACACATGGGTTACTTTAAATAGTTATCACATAGAAACGGCAAATGTAAATAACTTACTCTAAACTAAGTCTGATAGTGAAATGAATGAGCTGTATAAACAAAAGATCTTAACCCAAAATAAACAACAATATATATGTTTTATAGACTGTCAAATAAATCCAACACAGATTTTTCTAACTTTTTAACGTATTGTGTATCACATTCACAAACATACGGATAAATAGTTCTAGTTTCATGAAAGGAATGTACAAGTTTATCTTCATACAGCATCAAAAGGTGGTTAAACCCGTAGATTTTGAAGAATTGGCCGAAAATGCGATGAATATATAAACATACATCCGCCATTTTTCAATCATGTTGTGAATATCCAATCATGTTGTTTTATCAGGGTAACAAGGGTGTTTCATAGCTGTTGATGATATCTCAGTCATATAGTTTGTTAGTTAGTCTAGTTATGATGTCATATGTATGTATGTATAGTTTATTTCCAAATCCAGAAGGTCGTAGACCTATGAGCACAACATATTTACATACTAAGATCATAGTGGCAAATGTACAGTTATCAATACAAAACATATATACATGCATAAATGTACCCTTGCACGCACACACTCACGCACACACACTCACACGAACGCCCACACGCATAAATACTTCTAACACACCATTTTTTACACTGCTAATGAAAATGATGATATATGACTATTGAATAATAAATATGGAACACAATACATGACAACAAAAACAATGCAAATGTTTTGTATAGATAAAGTCAATGTAACTGAATAAGCATTAAGAAAGTGTTTAAAAGAATAGCCTAGTTAATCATTATAGTATGCAGTGTTGCGTTTATTGAATGCGTTATATACAAACAAACCTAAATTCTTTAACAATGTTTTATTGTTTGTGTTTAACAATTCAATAAATTTAAACATGTTTGGTCATACTCTATAATAAGCAGGTATGTATCTGTTACGAAATTCGTTATATAACGGACACTGTAAAACAAAATGCATTTCATCTTCTAAAGAATTACATCTGATACATTTTCTCTCATCAAATGGAACGATATTTGGGTTAGCCCATCTACCAGTTTCAACATACAGTCTATGGGAAGCTACTCTAAGTTTTGACAGATCAATGCGATATTTAGACAAATCAAGGATATCAAGATATTGTTGAAAAGAGAAAGAAACGTTTAAGTATTTATATAAACTAGCTCTACTTGACTCTTGTAGCCTACCATTCCATTTTTGAATAAACTGATCTTTTAGCCTTTGTTTGATTAATGAGAGAAATAATTTATCATTACCCACATTTTGAAATAACCATACATCATGAAAACCTAATGTACATAACAAATCTCTTAACCTAGAGCACCAATTTACATGATTACGTTCCATGTCAGATTTCAACATTAAATATGCTTTCTTTATTAACTTTTCTTCGGATGTGTATAATATTTTAATACAGAATTTTATTATAACAAAATACCTCATGGTTTGATAAGATATTCGACCTAATTCCCCATAAATAAAATCGTTCTGTGTACATTTTTTAAGGCCCAATAATCTCTTACAAAATTGCATATGTACTATCTCGATATTTTTGCCTGCGTTGAATCCCCAGACCTCACTACCATACTTAAAAATTGGAGAGATGAGCTTGTCAAAAAGGTCAAGATTATGTTTTACAGATATGTTTGAAAATTTATACAGATGTTTGTTCATTACAAAAATAGCTTTCATAGCTTGACCACTAAGTGTATTTTGTGCTTCTTCAAAAGACCCACCAGTCGTAAAAACAATACCTAGGTAATTAAATTTATTCACTATTTCAACTTCATGGTTGTTATAATAAAATTTTAAATTATCTGCAATCCTACCACCTTTCTTAAATATAAGAATTTTGGTTTTATTTATGTTTACTACAAGTTTCCATGTTTCGCAATGATTAAATAATTGCTGTTAATGATATCTCAATCATATAGTTTGTTACTTAGTGTAGTTATGAGGTCAGATATAGTCACAATTGGTGAGATTGTACATTTACTTGCAGTTTTCATAGCTGTTAATGATATCTCAATCATATAGTTTATTACTTAGTGTAATTATGAGGTCATATATAGTCACGATTGATGAGATTGGGTATTTACTTGCAGTTTTCATAGCTGTTAATGAAATCAATCTCATAAAGTTTGTTACTTAGTCTAGTTTTAAGAACATAATAGTCGCAATTTGCTGGATTTTCTTCAGTTTTACAAAACCACTGGCCCAGTGTATACATTGTACATGACTGTAAATGATGGAAATTTTGCTGCATTTAACCAAAACTTTTGTTCACAAGGCTAGAGAAGTTGAATAATAATGACATAAATGTTACCATCCCCTTTCCATGAGATAATGCCACTGTTGGGGTTTTAGTTCACAACAATTCTTTGTTTATTTCAGCCAATTTATTGCTATACAAGAAGTTTCTGCAGTTGCAAGTAAACTATAAAGCCTTTCAAGGACCAGAAACTGACATATGAAGTCTTCATTTATGGTATGTATTAAATTATTAATACATTGCCTAAAACCCCACCAGAAGAATTCATGAATAATTCACATTTTGTTGTTCATGAACAGTTCATTACATTTCTGTTCTATATGTCAATGTCTGATTTCCTGTTCACGACTGTCAGTGAACAGTTCATGAACCATAGTTCTTCACAAGTTCATGAACTAAGGTTTAAATGCTGTAATAAGTTCATAAACCACACAGATTGGTCAGCCACTGCTAAATGTTTAAGATTACTTCATGAAGTATTCATGAACAACCCATAAAATAAAGTAAGTGCATTAAAATGAAGCGACGAGTCAAGTGTTCATGAAATCATGAACAATATTTGGTAGGGGAGTGACCATTCGGATTTATCCCTGCCTAATTCACCAATGACCTCTGGCTTCTAGGGGGATCCCAGACAGAAAGTTTGTGTGATACAAATAATCTGTGTCGTTACCCTAGCTCTGTTCGAATAGATTCCTTGTTTCACTAACATACCCGGGACATCGGGATTGGTAGTCCAGAGCACTAACGACTTGGCCACCGTGCTTCCGCTATAAATAATAGTACATGTATGTATAAATATGTTTCAGAATGCAGAAATGTATTTCACTGGATGTGCCCTCCCCCCCCCCCACAAGTAATGCAAGTTCACTGCGTTATGAAATGTCAGTAGATATATAGGCTCATGTAGTATCTGAAAGAAGATGTGTGCAACATGCGAGGGTGCAAACAAAAAAGAGAAGTTGCTGCAGCTTTGTACATTGTTGTGTGTTGTAGATGGTCCTATCTGAATGGTTTTAAAATAAACCAGACTGCTGCATTACTAAAAGACTATGACTGTGTGATGTGTACTGCCATGTATAATCAAGCCACAGTTAAGTGTTAAGTGATACCACTCATACAAGTTCAGTTCTATGTGTAATCACAATGCATTTGGGTCAGTTGTGTTTCTCAAATGTAATGTAATGTTACATTTTGAAAATCAATGGCTCATTATGCATGTAAACTTTTAAAATGGCTAAACTTAAAATGTGTGCACCTTCATAGTTAGTAGTGGTATCAGTTACAACAGCATGTATAGTCTGTTTAAAGGTCAAATACGATGGTTTATTTCTTTCGTTTTTTAACAAATATATGGTTTATATGTTTGAGTTTTGCTATTGCGAAATTTTAGAAACGATTAAAACCCGAATAAGCGGCCGTTAAAAATGACGATATCGCACCGTACGAAAAATATCACCCGGCTTACCTCCCTTTGATTGTGACGTCATCGATGCACAGGTGCTTTTATATGCAGCCATTACAGTATATTGATAAACAAAAGTTATTGAAAATATTAGCGCTTGTAGAAATTATTGTTGCGAACTATGGACGATTCGTTCGAGGAAAGCTTCTATGATGTTGTAAGACCGTATCAATTCGAGCCTGAATGCAGCGAACATTCTGAATGTGAAACATCGTTCTCCGGGTCAGAATCGGAGGTTGATATCTCGGAGGCCGAAGAAGCTTTGCTTCACGTCTCGGAATGGTAATCAATTATATTTATCTGATTTATATCAGTATTTGTGACAATATTTTTATTTAATACAGAGAGATAACTTTATAAATAATGTACATATGTAGACCGATCATATTTATTCCAGGACCGTACGTAGATTTATGTGACCGGCGAATGTTCATGAAATTCTTAAAAAGCTAAAAATAAAATGCCTCTCGTCGTATTCATAGATAATTATCACGAGGCTCCCTCTCGGTCACACGAATTTGAAAGAATCGTCGTAGTTTAGTACGTTTGTGAACCATGGCTTGCAATAATTAATGCTAAATGCTACGATCCTGGATATGACCAGATCATGTATACAGTATACATGTATTTCTAAGCACTGTGTTAGCCATTATTATAAGCCCCCCCCCCCCCACTCACAATGTTCATTTCCTCCACATATGAGTAGTGACAAGTCAATGATACAATGTCGAACAGGTAAATCAGCAATAGCTATGATATAGTCCAGGAAAACTAGTTTGATGAATATGCGTTTCAGTAGATCTATAATTAAACGTTTTTTAAAGTTTATGTCACACTCAGAGTGAGAAAAATGTGCCACCCGACCGAACCTTGGACCCTTTGCTTACCGGCCGAATGCTGTACTGATTGAGCTAGCCGGCTGCCTGCACACTCTCTCGTCCATACTGTGAACTGGTTTAGACCGTTTCATATTCCCCCTCTGAATTGGAAATGCGTTCCGATTTCAGAGAGTTGAAATAAATTAAAGTGCAGGAGCTTTGTAGCAACCTGAATGCTATGCCACGGCCCCACATTGGGGCCAACTGTCAAAGGGTGAGAAAAAATGTGCAACCAGACAGGGTTTCGAACTTGGGACCTTCGCTTACAGGGCGAAGGCTCTACCAACTGAGCTAGCCGGCTGCCTACACACTCCATCACCCATACTGTGATTTTACGTTGATTTTGAAACAAGTTTTCCCGACTTAAATTAACCACTCAACATCCGATTCGTGATGTTATCCATCGCCACAATGGCAAGAGAGGAAAAAAGCCAGTTTCCCTCTAGCAATGGTAATACTGGCATCATTTTTATTTCGTCTTTAGTGTGATGTAGCCTGGGATCGAACCCCGGTTATCCCGGACCTCCCACACTTGAAACGAACTTATAAAATTGTGCTCCTGTGACAAGGCTAAATCCACTAGACTAAAGTATGGCTTTCTACCAACTGAGTAGCCCCGTACCTGCCTAATAACCCACATCACAGGAAAAAAATTAAAATCTCTGATATTGTATGATCTATTTGTATTTCTAGGTGTGAATGTGACCGATGCATTAATATGCCAACTGTACACGAATGTAGATGTTGTCAAAACATGAATGTCGTTGATGGAAAGATTGGAGATCTGAAGTGTATTACTCAGCATGAAGGGTTTATAGTGAATTGCTTGAATATTCATGTTTTGGAGACATCATACTACGAGTATGTTATGGATAAGGGGCCGTTAGAAGAAGGGCAACAAATTCATGAGTATGCTAATTTTATCATTTTGTTTGGTTGGTACATGTTCATTGTTATTCAACTTGTCTTAATCTCTTATTGTTATTACTCATTCCTGATTGATATTTCAACTCAAAGTCTATGATAGTCTATGAAGCGGTTGCTCAATCAATTCAACATCACTGGATCTAGTAATTTTTCTTTTTCCTAGGATGGGTCGCACCGATTTCACTTGTAAGCTTTTTTACTGTCCAAAGGTGGTCCCGCCCTAGGTAATTGCTAAGCGGCATCCATATTTAACGTAATTTCCGTAACTTTGCCTACAACTGTCAGAGGGGCACGGCTTATGTGACATGTGCTGGGACTACTAATACTAGTCAATTTTTGGTCATTGCTAAGCGGCATTCATATAGCCGAGACATCCATAAAATGTAGTTTTAAGCATGAAAGGTGGGATTACGAAGTTCACTGGAAAACCTACATTATATGTATGTCTTGGCTATATGGATGCCACTTAACAATGACCTCCCTATCACCCTAGCCCAACATTTTCTAATGTCACATGCTAACTTATAAACCTACTAATTTGATAAGACTATAACTCAAATACTTAAGTTGTGTGTAGCACAAGGACCATTACTCATAGCTTATACAGAACTAACCTAAACAAATATACCTAGATGAACAACAGTTCAGCTTCTGCACATATTTCTTTGAAGGTCTACATCCCCGATCTCAATTTTTAAATCAGGTTTGATTTTGTTTCAGATTGTACAGATACTTGGCCTACAGACGCTTCACTAGGTGGGTGTATGGACTACTTGTTAAGAAGTGTCGGAAAGTGATTCCTTCCTGTGCTGTCCATGCCATTAGAGAAAGATTTCCATCTGAGGAATATTGTGGTTTTAAATATCCCCAGTAGAATGAATGTTGAAAATAAAACTGAAAGGTTATTGAAGAATCATGTAGTTGTTTCTTTTTTTATCAGGTTCTTATTCACCTTGAGGGGACGGGTAACATGCATGTCAAAGGGGGTCAATATGTGTCATGTGTCGCTAGTTGTTTTACTGTGTACCAATGAAATCGAGGCTAATTATTACAAGGATAAAAATGTTTGTTTCTGGTAGCATGTCCCCAAAACATTAAGCAAAAGCCAGCGCAACAAATATATACAGGCCTAGTATTTTGAGGTCTTGTGTCTTTTTCAGGTTTTTGAATGCAGACTTTCATCTTTATATAGAAAATAAGAGTTTCAGGTTTGGAACCTGGGATTGTTAGGCCCTGAGAATGATCGCTAATTACCAGGCCTGTATATATCAAAGAACTTCAGCATTACAGTATATTTTTAGGGCAGGGCTGGAAACCAGAAACAGACAATTTATGCATATCAAGACTCGATTGGCATGGTAACAAAAGTTGCTCTGTCTCCATTTCAATATTTATGCATCAATTCAAATTTGATATCACATTAATTATTATTCAAAGGCTGCATAAAAATTATTCCATGTTGAGCACTTCACAAGCTTTTTGAGAGACATATTGCTTGTTGATACTTATTCAATTTTTATGTAGCACAAGAATATAATTAAAATAAATATTAGAAATCGGAATACGTTGTAATACAAAAATGATTAAATTTGGTGAAAGATATACTTGAGAGTTTATGGCAAAGTGAAATGCTAAGTATGTTTTATACTATAACATTTTATAATATTTCATTGTTCAATCTTTCACCAACATATAACCATTTTTGAAAAGTGTTTCTATTCAGAAAATGTGAATTATTTTCACTATCAGTTCATAGTAGGCACTATGCTACAAATCAATAGCAATAAATTGAACAAACACAATAGTTTCAGTTTAGGGCTGTTCTGGTACCAGGGGGACAAGAACGACAATACAAATAAGTTACCCCCCGCTTTAGAATTAATATTTAACATCTTCTTATGGCCCCTTTTCTATCGTTCTTATCCACAAGGTACTTCTTTCTGGAACATCCATTATTTTATTTAAATCGTGACATAAACTATGCATTTCACAACAATGGACCAAAGAAAACAAGAAATATCACTGAATGTGATGAATACCCCCAGAAACTGCTTGACACAGTCAGATATGCTCAACTAGACTTGGTACTGATCAGTCATGCAAAGTTTCGATGAAATCCGACAAAGGGTTACAGAGAAATAGCGCGGACAAAATTTGCATGGACCAACCAACAGACCAACCAACCTCAAGCATGACTCCATTATAGCCCCCATATACTATGTATCTGGGGGTATAAAAATACACTTTAACACATAACAAGAGATATTTGTAACACATTTATGTCCCCATGGCAGCCCAATAGTCGGACATGGTAAAGGTCATATTGACCATTACCTACTGACCTCAAAATAAATAGGGGCCATCTAATGTTGATGACCAACCTCTGTGTAAAGATCCAAGGGCGAAGCGTTGAACAGATACCATTTGGTCTACAGACAGACTGACACATGCAAAGCAATATACACCCTCATCAAAGATGGGGGCATAAAAAAGGACAAATGCACTATAAATCTAAAAGGGCAATAACAATAACTCGCAAAATTAATCCTAGAACAAGATTTTTGTATTCCAAGTTTGGTGAAGATCAAAGCAAATATGTGACCGCCAGAGTGTTAACAAGGTTTTCCTATTATTTGACATATTGACCTAGTTTTTGACCCAACTGTGACCTTAAGGTCACCAAGATAAACATTTTGACCAAACTACATGAAGATTAAAGTCAATATGTAGCCACCAGAGTGTTCACAAGGTTGTCATATTATTTGACCTAGTTTTGGACCCCACATGGCCCAACTTCAAACTTGACTTAGATTTCATTGAGATACAACTACCGGCCAAGTTTGATGAAGATCAAAGCAAAATTGAAAGTACTCGAGTGTTAACGGTGAAATGTCTAACGGATGGACGACAGACAAAAAAACAATCACAAAAGCTCACCTTGCCACTTTGTTGCAGGTGAGCAAAAAAGGCAATGATACTCTTTCTCAGTTTAATATGCAGAAGTGTAATTAGAATTTTTACAATTCAATTTGACCTCAGGTATGACTTAGTACCATGGTTTATACAAAATTCTAACACCAAAATTCAAGGACTTTTCAGGGTAGAATTTGTTTTTTCAAGGCCTTTTCCCAAAAATTTACTAAAGTAAAATCGTACAATTTTGATCTGAGCTGGATAAATGAAACTTGTTTCAACAAAATTGCTGCTTAGCACTTCATGTCTCACACTCGCAACAATACATTTACATACTTTTCATTTTCAAGAAAAAAAATTGAAGACTTAATTAAAAGTACTTTTCAAGGTAAAAGCAAATTAAAGGACTTTTCAAGGCCTTTGCGAACCTTGAGTACATATTCGGTTAGAGGCATAATGACAATACCTATATTCAAAGACTCACTTATTTTGCTTCTCAACTCTATACATTGGGAAAATATCCAACTTTTAAAAATGGCAGCTTCAGTTTAAATTTCGGTTTGACCCAAATATTTAACAGTTTGTCAACTTCCATTTAACCAAAAAGGTGAAAATATGGGGATTTTGTGGTTCCATTAATATGCCTTGATATTTCAAAATGTAAGTCGATAATTGAACCGATTAAAATATCAAAGATACATCAATACCACGTCTTCTATCGATGACAGCTGTACATAGTATAGCACCATAATAGTAAAGTTCATATTATTAGAATAGAGGTATGCAATTCACGAAAATCTAATATTATAAATTAACGAATAAATTCAAGACTGTCTGTGGGATGAGACAAAAGCATTGAAACTATATAGAATATTATATACAGTAATGTCCAATGGCTGAGGTAAAAAATAAAACACTTTATTGTCACAACGTAAAGCATGCTCCAAAAAAATCTATTTTAAGTCACTGGCTATTATCATTGAAACGGCTGACATGAGCATCAACAACTTGCTGTTTTGTCATTCTCCTTGGGGTGCTTTGACATAGGGGGAGGGGTCGCTCCCGATCTTCACTCAGAAGGTGTATCCTAGCTGTACTGTATGATGGTCTAAACTCACGCAGCCCCAACACTGTGTCCATCAGATCAGTCACATAACCTGAATAAACAGAAATATGATTATAGTATCACACTAAGATTTATAAAATGGCAGAGTTACAGCAACAGTCTTCTCTTTATATTCTCTGTCAATGAGTACAAGGGATGCCAGTTTTATCCTTAAAACCAGAAACTAAAATTCCTGTACATTATTTTAGGCTTTATAATATTGCTTGATGAATAAGTAACATTCAGATTCATCCAAAATAAATACATTATTATGCACCATTACTGTCTATAATAATAAATTTCAAATTCTGGTAACAATGTCCATTCTTCTTGTGCCATTTATGAGTTTTTACTACATACACAATTGACCACAGAATTTAGGGTTTTAATCAAAGTACTAGTAACAGGGGTCTTACTGGTGCATAATGACCAAATATCATTTTATTGTTAAACCTCGGCTAATAAAATTTCAAATGACTAAAACTAAACATGTTTGTTGAAAATAACATTTTCTGCAGAAAAGTTCATTCTTTCTAGGGCTGAAAATCTGGGTTATTCTGGGAATGTACAACCCATGTAGTCAATTCTCTTTGCAGAGCTGCAATTCTATTACTATATAATTTATGTTAAAGCACAAAGACACAACATAATTTGTTCATTTTAATTTAAGGACAATTTTATCTGTATGCACTTAAATTCAGTTAAAAAATTACCAAAAGTCTGTTCTGTCTTGATTTCCTTGGCAATGGGTTCACCTTTTCTAGCTTTTGGGTAAGACACCGAATATTGTGGTCTGCCATCTTTGGTTACACCTTGTTTTCGGTTGCAGTTCTCATTGAAGTGCAGGGCAGCAAGGAAAAGTCTGCAAAAGAACATTCTGAATTATCACAACTGTAGCCATAAAACGAATTCATGTTAGGAGGCCAAGTGGTTGTCTTTATATTTACAGCATCTGCCTCAGGAATGTAAGTTTGCGCATCCTAGACATTGGCATACAAAAACACAGAATCAATAATAAAAACTGCAATAAAGTAGTACAACAATGTCGATTTTCTTCCTCATGAGGAGAAGCTGCTGGTTCCATGTGGAAAGGGTGTGTTTGTACTGGGTAGGATACAGTCCAGGTAAACTGCTTAAGTGAATTAGCCAACATACGAGAAACAGCCTTCTACTAAAACAAATCAAAAAAACTTCTAAAAGAAAAAGTAAGTACCTTGCTTCCATATTGGCATGGTTGAAGTGTAATGACTTTGGAACAAAACTACAAATCACTTTATGGAAAGCTTCCAATGATGAGGTCTGCTCAGCAGGGGAAAGTTTCTTCACGTCATTGACCAACAGTCTTCCTTTCACGACCTTAGAAAGTTCTGCATGAGGTTTATATCCTGTAAACAAAATAAAAGTTTCTGCAACAAGTGTAACAACATAGAAAAAACAAGACTGCGTTCAATAAACGCTTATGCCCCCTGTGGCAGCCTTGTCCATAAATAAGTCTAAGTCCAAAATTAGGTCAAGGTGAAGGTCAAAATGGGGTTAGGTGATACAGGCGTGTGGAGAGTGTTCATACACAACATCCGTGCAAGTATGAAAGCTTTGTAGCAAGCCATATTTATGCTAGAAGAAACGGTCAATTTGGGTTAACCAGGACGGACGGACGGACAGGTGAATCACTATATGCCTCCCCATCTATCGATAGGGGGGCATAACAACACATACTCCCCAATGGCAGCCTAATAGTCTGGAATGGTAAAGGTCACGGTCACAGGACCTTCGACCTACTGACCTCAAAATCAATAGGGGTCATCTTCTGTTGATGACAAAACTCCATGAAAAGTTTGATGATCCTAGGGCAAAGTGTTTTTGAGTTATTGAACGGAAACCATTTGGTCTACCAACAGACCGACCGACATCAAAGCATCAAAGATGGGGGGGGGATAATGATGGAGTGGGTCTTAATATTCGAAAGATGCGTACAACAACTACAGAATATGATATAATAATAAAGGTCAAAACTAATGTGCTGTAGCTGCTATCATTTCAGAGTGTTACAGTGTACAATGGACCGCTACAATTGATAGCGCTTTGCGGTGCAACAGTCTGCTATCAACAAGTGCTTGCTGGTATCAAATAAATATGCCGCTTTTTAGAAGCAAGCAGTTTCCTAGCATAGTTCTCAGTAGCGCTTGGATTATTCAACAGACCCATGGTGTCTCTTATTTCATATCCATGCAGCATACCATCAGAAAAGAGGTATGGAGATTGATCTTTATAAATATAAGATCAATTAATAAATTTAATATTGACTAAGAAAAGCAGTTCTACCTTTTTTCATCCACTTTCTATCACCAATCTCGCCATGCTCGCATCTTGGAAATCGGTCTCCATGTCCTTCATGTACATCAGTTACATGGTTGAGGATGGATAACCACTTCTGCTGGACAAGCTCCCCATCACCATTACTGCTTGCTGCACACCAGTACAAGTGGTTGCTCACTGATCTTGCCCAAGCATGAACTTTCTCACAGCCCTTCTTCTTCCCAGCCGCTTCCAGCTTCTTGAAGACACCTATAAATTGAAGAAAACAAGTAATTAAGAATTGCAAGCAATACAGAAGTCATAGCAACCACATTTTTTTGTCAGAATCAAATTATTTTTAGACATGCATAATCCCCTTATTGGCACCTATCCACATATCAAGTTTCATAAAATTAGCTTGGAAAGCTTGAGTTATGGCAGGATCCAGATTTGGACATATTTTCACTCTTTCTATCGCCATAGCAACCACAATTTTTGTCAAAATCGAAATATTTTTAGACGTGCATTTTCCCCTTATTGCCCCCTATCCACATACCAAGTTTCATAAACCTAGCTTGGAAACTGTTTGAGTTATGTCAGGATCCCGATTTTTTGACGGACTGACTGACGGACGGGCGGAGGGCAAACCTATAGTCCCTTCCGGTCAAAAACCGGTAGGGGACTAAAAACATATTGGTCAGCTGTATCAGGTTTATTAATACCGGTACCGTCATATACTATTGTATAACAATGCATAAGCAGTCCGGTATAGCAGGACAAGTAAATATTGATTCTGAATAGACTTAGCTTGCTAAACTGAGCCCCCAAATGAGGAAAGCAACATGTCAATTTTATGGTCAGTTGTGCAGACCACAATCCTATCAGATTTTTGATCATTGCATTCTTTGATCATGATTCTCATTGACCAATCAGATTAAGCGCGAATGGAAACCAGGCAATTAGATCCCTTGCCACTAATAAACATAAAATTTACGAACATTAGTTAGTCCATTAAGAATAGTTTCCTGATAAACAGTTAGAAAATGAAAAACAAAAGCATGAAGTGTTAAGAGTTTTACTGCTCGTTAAGGATACACATATTTGTAAATCAGTGAAATGTTTAGACTTGAGCAACTTGACAATTAAAAACGACCAGTATTTCAGATACCGGTATTTGTTTTTATTATGTAAAATGTCAAAAATGCCAAATTTGGTGACCGTGTTAAATGCAAATATCATGAAAATTAATATCTGACCAGGATTTCGTATTTTGACAATGTCAGGTTTAACATTTGTACTGTAAGCATATAATTTCGATTTTGGACACGTTACTGTAAACTAAATCTGCAGTAATTATGCATATAGGGTATAAAATAAAGGAAAAATAATCAAGTTGAGTGATTTGAGAAAAATGTTTCAAATCCTGAATTTTACTTATGGTTAAATAAATAAATTGGTACCTTTTGCTACATGCCAAACGTCAAACCAGTGAATGATATCGGGATGTTGTATTCTCATATACTTCTTAACGGAACTATGGCGATCTGTCACCAAATGGGTAATTTCGACATTCTGTAGGGTGAGGAATGCCAATGAACGTTGTAACCCTTCTAACTCCATGGCATACGAATTCTTCACTTCATTGCTCTACAATAAAGAATACAATTATTCACTAAAAGGTAAAACTTTTTAATAACATATATACCTTGAGCAGAGCATTGACTTGTAAAATGTTTATATTACTAAGTCTACATACTAACAATATAGAGAGCCAGCTTCGAATTTCAAACTTAGGTTTTTTCAAAGCTTTGGTGTTAGTCCTTGCTTGCCGTTTGCCTTTACGTAACTTGCACAAAGGTCACAAATACAAGTCACAACTAATATCTTCTCAAGACTTCAGATTAGGAAGGCAATCCAATAAAGACCAACTATGGACTAAGTTGGGAATTTCTGTTTTCACTAGTTTGATACTTAAAATGTACCTACTATACTGTACACTAATTAAATATGCACTTTGGAATATCATAAGCAGTTATTATAAGACTGGTTATTTGTATGTAGAAAGTTTGAAAGACCTATACCTGAACCAGCTGAATATCTAGTATTCGCCCATTCTCCAAGTTCATCATGCTGTACGAACCAAACTTGGCGGTATGTCCTGGGGAGCAACACCTTGCATCTCCCCCAAGCTTAATCCCCACTCCTCCTGAAACTATCTGTTGAATGTGTTCTTTCTGGCTGGTGTTCCACACTTCACTAATGGCTGGACACAGGTAGTGTTTCTGTATGTTAAAGTAGGCACCCGGTTTGAAAACTGTAATTCCAGCAAATTCAAGAGCTCTCAGAAATTGATATGGGCTACTTCCCGAAAACATAATTGCTGCAGCAAGTTCTAGATGCCCCACTGGTAACGACCCAGAACCAGGCATACTACACCAAGAACTTGCTGCATCACACTTTGCACAGTACATGCTACACGTGAGCTCAGCACCTTTCACATGTTTTTTAATGTTTATCACAGTACTACACAATTCACACTTATGAAGTAGCTTATCAAGTTGCGACTCATACACTATGAACTTCCTATTGCTATTAGAATTAACACAGTCAACCGATTGATCACCCACTGAAATTTCCTCGGAATCACTATCTGGAACCCACGATTCATCAATAATATCATGTCGACCACTTAGTACACTTAACTCACTGATGTCACATGCATCAAAGCTGGTAAGCTCTGGTAATTGGACTGCTTCAGATGGCACATCATTTTCCCAGTCAGTCTGTGTAGACATATCTGTCACGGAAGTATGCGTCTGCGTACTCTTCACATTGCATGCCTGCAAATAAATAGATAAAACTTAAAACAGTTCCCTGGACCATTGAGCTTGGGACCTTGGTCTTGTGCATGACGTACCGTCTTGATGTGGTGAATATTTGTACCAAGGATACGTTCATTTTATACAGGGCTTTAATACACTTGTTACTATATATAGTAACAAAAATGAGCCTATTTGCGGGAATTGCAGATGATTATGATCATCACATGATTGATTATCGCCTATCCGTCAGGTCCGAAATTTTATAATCGGTGCACCTTATGTTATCCATGTAAACATGACGTCACCTTGGAGCCAAAATGACGTTACGTTGCTCATATACAAGATTTCTTTGCCAATTTTATTTACTCTTCAGCGCATTTTATTGTTTACAACCTTAGTGTATATCTACATCAGTAATGTTTACATTATTTGTTCTCCATAGTCTAGATATCATGAATTGAACAATTTGTCAATTGTATTAAAGACTTTAATACACTTTAGAGCCTGGCCGGAAGTTGATAATCTGCCCGAAATGAATAATCACCCTTGGGCTAAAGCGGATTATCGCCTCCCTGTCCGGTTGTGTCATGTATTAAACTCTAAGTAATGTACTTATTAATCAAGTGTTGGATTTACAAAAGATTTTCTTACAAACCTTTTATTTACTGTATGATACTATAATAGATAATCATAAAAACACATAATTATAAATTTATTAGTAATAAGGGAAAATAACAAGTCCTTGACATAATATATGGATGAAATAATCTACCTGGCCTACTTCTAAATACATGTATATCGCATTCAAATCATTTTATGCTGGATAACAGAACTGTGGTTCAAAGATTTTATTGAATATGATGCATGAAAGAGACAGTCAGACTCTACATGTACCTGGCA
This sequence comes from Spisula solida, assembly GCA_947247005.1. Lineage (NCBI taxonomy): Eukaryota > Metazoa > Mollusca > Bivalvia > Venerida > Mactridae > Spisula > Spisula solida. The sequence goes on along the minus strand of OX365958.1, from coordinate 38,605,237 downwards.
TACAAGTTCAAGCTACCTGAATTTTAGTGATTATAAATGCTAAGGTTTGTTTTAATTCCTTTTAAACTCAATTTTAATAATGAAATATATAATGAGTCTATGAGAGATTGATTTGTCACCACTTTGACTTATATCTGTCATAAAAAATTTGGTGTTATAAAGTTCTATAAGTGTCAACATAAATTCGATTATAATCTGATAAGAGCACTTATATAACAATGTATAGTACACTGTACAATGTAACATGACTAACATGGGATTGCTGAGACTGTCACAAGAGCAAAGTGCAATAAAATGGAGTCAAGGAATATATCACACCAGGGGTCATATGTAACATAGTGCCATAAAGTGCTAATTAACTGGGACAGTCATATAACACAGGAAGTGACCTATATATTTTTTTCTTCAAAGAGGTTGACAACAGGCCTTGTTATGTTTATTGATTATTGGGTACCATTTGATTATAGCTTTGAACTATTGACAAACAATTTTTAAAAAAATATGAACCCATTGAATATACACATTATATCATAAAATATAGTGACAAAACAATTGTGTCTAAATAATTTCATTATGAAAAGTTAATTAACATTGCAAATATTTAATCAAGCTAACTGTCTTATCAGCATTTATCCAACCAAAATATTAAAAAGGAAATAGGTATCAAACAAGGCCAAAATTTAAAATAATGTTAGTTTCCCCTTCCTGACAATGGCCTATTAGGGTAAGGTAGGTAGGAAGGTAAAATATTTTTTTTTAATATTTTATGGTCAGTAATATAACGTTTGTATTTGTCCATGTACTTTGAATTCTATTTGTTATACAGTTTTAATTGATATTAACTTTGAATACATTGTTATTTTGAATACTTCATACCCATTTTAAAAATGTGCTCCAAGATTTAAAATTGGTTTCCTCATGCCCCCCTCCCCCCCCCCGGGCCGGCAAAATATTGACTGATGCATTACATGACGATGATCTAATAGTTTGAGCACATTATGTTTTCCACATACCGGGTATTATATATTTTATACAATATATATACAGTTATATGATATTATACATTATCAAAAAAAAGCAAATACATAAATTACATATTTACATACCCATTTTGGTGTTTGACTCTGAACAGAGAAACTTGTACTATATGTCACTTGGCTTTGATCAGCAGCCACAGATGCCAGAGTATTCAGATCACCCATGTCATATAAAGGTGTAGCTATAAGAGGACCCTCTAGATCTAACGTCATAGATTCCACATGATCAGTAGGTTGTTCAGAATGAGATGAACATGATTGTACAATCTGGAAAAGAAAATATAACTGATAGTTTTGTTTGTTTTTTTGTAAAGGCGATAGAAGCGATATCAAAATATTGTTAGCCGATAAATAACCAATTCACATTTATGAAACATCGATCATACACGGGTAAATGAATGGAAACACATCCAAATTCATTTTTCCTACACACTTTACTTGGTTGAAACGAAATAGACAAATTGTCAAAATGCTTCATTTGTTTAAACTCGAACTCAAGCAGCTGATTTCAAAATTTGAATATATATCCCAAGTTTAATAATATACAGCATATTTATATAATAGTTACATTGAATCACAATTGATCATAATGGCTCTGCCCATCTGAACAATTTAGGAATTAAAACCTATTTGATCCTTTTGTGATTACATTGGCATTCCACGAAAGTTTTGACCAATGTGATCACTCCAAAAAGGATCTAATAAATTTAAAACCTAAAAGTTTAGATGTGCTTAGTATTTGAAGCTTTAAATTCTCCTGTAAAAGTCACAGGGTACCTCTATAGGATTGCAGTCTATGAATTTGGGATTTTAAACTACTTGCCCTAAAGGGCTAAAAAGAGTAACCCGGTCGTTTTCCTATATTTATAGATACTGACTCGATGCATAATTACTGCATGAGTTACTTGCCTGAATCAAAAATTACTCAAAAACTGGACTAGGGCTAATTTGCAGACTGCGATTGAATTGCTAACAGTCTGCGAATTTAGGATGTGAAACTTGTAACTAATAATAATAAACAATTTGAAATGATTATTAGGCCTATAATAATTTCTTTTATTATACTCTACAAATGTATATATTATTTCAGAAGTTACTTGTCTAAGTTGAACAAGAACTTACATGTAGTATTAGTCACAGACATCCAGAAAACTTGTACAAAATTTACAGACAGCGCAACATGAACTTTGACACACTGTGAGGATGCAAAGAATGAACAGCAACAATGTTTTTAGTTGGCATCTTTTTGAGTTGGAAGTGGTTACCTAGGGTATGGTGCTTATTTTGTGATCAAGAAGCCCCGGGTTCGATTCCCGTCTGTTTCACTGCTTAATGTTCCTGCGCGAGAGTAACCCTTCATTTTCATTTTACCCTGCTGTATGAAAGGGTCGAACGACGGGGAAGGTGGTAAATGTGCAGTCGGTTGAACAGACACATCTAAAAATATACTTAATTTGGTGATCTAACCTGATACAGTCCATTTCATGTGGTTTTCTGAATAAACAATTCTATTCAGTCAAACCTGTCTATAAAATCACCAACGGGAACAACAAAATAGTGCTTTCTGTTTACAGGTGGTCTTTCTTAACAGATTTTATTCAGTTGAGAATAATTCGATGGTAGATGGGGATAAATTGGTGTATTTTGTGACAGGTTTTGTGGGTGGTCTATAACAGGTTTGTGTGTACATCTTCATGACTATATTTTTATTTTCAATGACACAGTTAAAATGTATGACTGCTGTTGTAACAAGGTAGCTAACCCATTTCTCCGTAACTGTTAATCCTTTATGTACACATCTATCCTACTAATTGAAATACTTTACAGCATGTGGAGGTCTATATGTGCACGGGCGCGGGTTAGTAACCAAACTTGAACAACCTGCGCACGTGTAGTAAGTTACATGAACAACGGTCACCCTCTACCCGGGTTGTTCATGTGGGTTATTTACCTGGGTCAAACAAAGAAACAGTTGTGTAAAGACATGGACACACTCATTCAATTAATGCATGTTTATTTTGTACATGATTGGAATTTGTGTATCATAACATTTATTAGACGACTTACATGCCCAATGAAAGTTTTCTATAACCAATAAGTCACCCTTATTGTTTAGCCAGTTACATAATTTGACACATGTGTGGACAGAAGGCTAAATATTTGACCTACTTTTCTCAGCAGCTGTGTGTAGAGTGCTACTTGCATATATAGTTGTACAAACTGTTTGCAGTGTTGCCTATATATAATATATATGAGCCAGTCTCCAGGAAAACCTGCTATTTTGACAAAAATATTGACTTTTAAGATTTTCCATAATATTACAGGATAATGTTTAATACTAGTAATCAAATTGCAAAAGAAGTTATGTTAATATCTTGAGTTTTAAGGAAGTTACAGCTGTTTTTGTAGAGTCCCTATTCGGAGCTTTTTGTGTGACGTCGCAAACGTCATTCAAACGTTATTCGACGTAACTGAAATAACTATTTCATTATTACACCATTTGATCAATTCTTGACATAAACTGTTCAAAATAGTACCAACTTCAATAAATATGTTTCACTTTTCAAAATATATATCAAAATCGAAGTTGTTTGCATTCAGAGAAAGGCCACTTCTGTTTTAAACAACTAAATCCTCGTTTTTCTCAATCGGAGTACTTTTCTGAAATTGGTCACCATAGCAACGAAGTATGTGTTTTCGACATATTTCATAGGAAAATTTAAAGCTAAGTTATAGTACCATATGGGTCAATTACTTAAAATAGAATCAATAGATATGTATTTTTCCTTATTTTTGAGCTTTATCAAAATCTTGTTACATATAGTAATTACATAATGTCATTATAGCAGGTTTTCCTGGAGACTTGCTCATATATATTTTTACAGGACTCGAGAGTTTAAAACTGACACTTTTCAAGGTAGATTATGCATTTTCAAGGCCTTTTTTTCCAACAATCACCATGGTTAAATTTTTCGAAAATGCAATAATTTCTTGTCATACCCGAAAGTGCTCAATTCATCAAATAACAGTGACATTCCCACTCATACATTTATGTACTTTTAAATTTTGAGAAAAATAGCATTTTCCTAGTTCTTTTACGCAGATAATAAAGTGTGCCATCATGACAACATCAACAAGCTTTTATGGATATTCAAGGCTGTGTGCCTGAATTCAAGGATGTTCGGTTAAATTCAATTACCAATTTGGCATTTTTTCAAGGCACTAAATTCAAAGTACTATTCAAGGTTGAAACCAAATTCAAGGACTTTTCAAGGCCTGTATGAACCTTGCAATATATTTTGAAGGGAGGGAGTAAGAAAAAGCAACTTTAAGACAATCTGAAATACCCCAATCTGAATAAAATCATATCCTCAATTTCAAACCTGTTACGCATGAGGACTGGTGAGGAAGATCAAGTAATTAAATTTAGTCAGATTCAGATTGTGAACTATACCCAAAATGGGAAAAAGTGAAAAACAGCTAACCAAAGATCATTTAATTTATACCCTATTAGTTTGATTAAAAAAAATGGATACCTAAACTCCCTGATTAAATACCCAATTAAAATTGTCAAAACCCAAACAAAATTGAAACTTGGACTAAAACCTTATCTCAATATCTGTAGCTCTTGTAAGAATTGGCAGATTATCATCAGTCTATAACCCTGAATTTTCAGAAAATCGTATGCGTATTACAATTTCCTGAGAATCTATAAATATCTGCTACATTACACAGCAATACATACTGGTCAGTACTGGTGCTTAATGCAACCGTCAAATTAAGCTCAAGTCAATTGAAACCACAGCTCCCCCCAAACCCCGGGGATAGGCGGGGGAACTGTCCAAACAGTCTTGTGTTTATAACTTTCCTATGTCCCTGCACTCACACAGTTTTTGTTTTGTGGCTAAATAGCGGGGCATATAGCCCCGTGATGTATAGGGCAGACAGGGAATTTACCTAGGGCTTAAAAAGTAAAACTCCTCGCTACTATCAATGGTTGGGGGGGTTCAATTGACTGGTGCGTAACTGAACTAGGTCATCCGGCTGGGGCGTTCACTGTGGTCATGCAGGGCTTTTTTCCTTCTATAGCAGGACTGTTTCCAGGTTAAAAAATTGCTTTTCTTCAGGATAATTCTTTAAAGTCATGCAGTTCCCCTTAAATCCAATTTACATCAAGTCTTTTCTTCCCCTTTTGCAAAAATGATGACTAATGTCCCACCAGATTCAAGGAAAAGGCCCCTTCCCATACTCTTGAAAAAAAGCCCTGTCATGTAGCGTGGCATATCATTTGGTGAGGCTGGGTAATTCTGACAACAACAACATTTTTCTTTTTCAACTAAGACATTTTGTCTATTGAAACTAGTCTAGGTCATCCGACTGGGGCGTCCACTTTGGATACGTAGCATGGTTGTTCACTTCGGCATATCTCGACTTGTTAAGACATTTACTCATTGAAACTGAGTTATCCGGCTGGGGCTTTCAGCTTTTTTATTACTGAAACTAGGTCATTCAGCTGAAAACATGCCATTCAGCGTTTTTATATTTTTATTTAATACTTTAGGACTTCTGACAGCTTAAACTAGGTATTTCAGCAATTTTACTGTTGTAACTAGGTCATTCAGCATAGGCATTGTTTACTGAAACTATTCCATTTAGCTTTTTAACAGCTGGGACTAGGGTGGATCATTTTCTTGTTCGGCTGTGTGATAGGTAATGGCAATTTAATTTGCAAACAGGAGAATTTACTATTATTTCCTGAGATTCATGATGGCACGTTTGGCCATTTAAATTGTAATTTCAACCAAGTTTATCATGACAAATTGGCCATCGGGCCACCAATTAATGTCCCACACTGGAATGGGCCTACCACTGAAGTGCACTGACTGACACTGACTCTATAGGCCTATATATAACATAATGTCAAAGTGCTAGGTATCGTTGGGGTTGTATGTTGATGCTCAAGAGAGAGCTCTAGAGAGAGAGAGACTGAGAGAGCCCTGTACTTCAATAGGAAAAAGAACACAAGAAACAGAGCAAGAAAAAAGAATGGCCAGCTAGACCTACCTCGATTTTCCGACGTTTCGATTCGATGCTAGCTGCAGACATCCTGGCTGGCTTAGTTGTCTTGTGAAGGAAAATGGTGGGCATGGCATTGTCTTTCAATCGTGGTAAATTCTGCGATTTAAATCCAATTTTTGTAAGGAAATTCACAGACGTACTACGCTCAATCTCGCTTTCCTCGAAGTGTAGAGAACACAGTCTGTGGTGGCGTTTCGGCTCAAAAAGGCCTCCCTTACTCCCGTTGCCTCGTCCAATTTTCTCTACCCAAACTTTTTTTAACTGTTTATCCGTAGGAAAACGAAAAAAACTCACTTTCTGTCTTCCCGACCGGGAATTGCAACCATAGGCCGCACAAATCACCATTTTCTCGAGTCGAGCTTAAAATCCCGCCCGCATGAATTTAACAACAATATCACGGATATTCCTAAGTTACACGACACTAACAGATGTAAATAAACAAAAAACATAAAAGATTAAAATGATTCACGTCACAAATTTATAACAACACGCTTCACAGAAGGCTAATGCGGTAATGGCCGCAGTACAGACGAAAATCGAGTTGTGCATCGATGACGTCACAAACAAAGGGAGAGAACCCGGTAGGTTTTTAGCGATCTTTATTGATCGGCAAATTAAATCGATTAAAATCATCGGAATTGTCGAACTTGCGAGGTTTATAATTGTAGAATGTGTTTTATATGATAAATATCTACGGAAGTGGATAAAAAGAATTGATTTTATTGATTTCATCGTATTTGACCTTTAATTAGGTCTGTCACTTGAATACAAACATTACAATATCATAACATTGTATTTTTTATTGTTTTAAACATTTCAATTTGAGAAATGGGCAGTGAAAACCAATACCTTATTCTCTAAGCTACATACTAATTTACGTAATGTCTATTAAAATAATAAATTAATAAGAGAGATTGCAATGTCGATGTACACGATGTTTTGTAAACAAGTGACCAACCCAATTAATCGATTTATACATTGTAATACTGAGCTATTATAAGAGATTCAGCCATTGTTTTTAGCTCACCTGTCACAAAGTGACAGAGTGAGCTTTTGTGATCACACTTCGTCCGTCGTCCGTCCGTCCGTCCGTCAACAATTGGGTTGTGTCCTCTCTAGAGGTCACAATTTTGGCCTAATCTTTATGAAACTTGGTCACAATGATCATCTCAACAAAATCTAGGTCAAGTTCGATATTGGGTCATCTGAGGTCAAAAACTAGCTCACTAGGTCAAATTATAGAAAAACCTTGCTTTAAACCTTTCAACATGTAGTATTCATGGTCACTTAACTCTCTGCTGTAACTCTCTACACTCTATACATACAAGTAAACTTTCATCAACCAATGAAAATGTGTATCAGGGTTCACAGCAGTTTTGTAAAGGTCAAATATCAAAATATTCTAGAGGGTGTGAATTGTAATGGTTAAGTGGAAATCAAAGCACTGTAGGGAGCATAGACATTTTCCTGAGGGTCGTGGGTTCAAACCCCACTGGAACCATAATTTTTATTTTTATTTTTTTTGAGTGTTTAGGTATTGTTTTGTCTGTAAAGCATTTATTTGTACATTTTCCTGATGGTCGTGGGTTCAACCCCCACTGGAACCATAATTTTTTTTTTTTTTTTTTTTTTTTTTGAGTGTTTAGGTATTGATTTGTCTTTATAGCATGTATTTGTACATTTTCCTGATGGTCGTGGGTTCAACCCCCACTGGAACCATAATTTTTATTTATTTTTTTTTTTTTTTGAGTGTTTAGGTATTGTTTTGTCTGTAAGGCATTTATTTGTACATTTTCCTGATGGGCGTGGGTTCAATCCCCACTGGAACCATAATTTTTTTTTTTTTTTTTTTTTTTTTTGAGTGTTTAGGTATCGATTTGTCTTTATAGCATGTATTTGTACATTTTCCTGATGGTCGTGGGTTCAACCCCCACTGGAACCATAATTTTTATTTTTATTTTTTTTGAGTGTTTAGGTATTGTTTTGTCTGTAAGGCATTTATTTGTACATTTTCCTGATGGTCGTGGGTTCATCCCCCACTGGAACCATAATTTTTTTTTTTTTTTTTTTTTTTTTTTTTGAGTGTTTAGGTATTGATTTGTCTTTATAGCATGTATTTGTACATTTTCCTGATGGTCGTGGGTTCAACCCCCACTGGAACCATAATTTTTTTTTTTTTTTTTTTTTTTTTTGAGTGTTTAGGTATTGTTTTGTCTGTAAGGCATTTATTTGTACATTTTCCTGATGGTCGTGGGTTCAATCCCCACAGGAACCATAATTTTTTTTTTTTTTTTTTTTGAGTGTTTAGGTATTGTTTTGTCTTTATAGCATGTTTTTGTACAGTTATATTGAGGAAATATTTTGTTTAAATTATAGGTCAGATCATAGAAAAACCCTGTGTAGTCGCCAGAGGTTACAATTTCGACTTAATCTTTATGAAATTTGGTCCTAATAATCATCTCAACACAATCTAGGTTAAGTTTGATATTAATTAAGTCATCTGGGGTCAAACGCTAGGTCACATGGTCAAATCATACAAAAACTTGCAATAGAGGCTGAATTTCCTTAAATTTTATTCAGAAAATGTGTAGGATCACCATAGGGGTGTGCATGCACTAGTACGACAGGTGAGCGACCTAGGGCCCTTTGGGTCCTCTTGTTACATAATCAGGGTATTTTGTTTATTTTGCTCATAAATTATTTTACTGTAACATATCCAGAAAAGCTGTGCTCTGCTGGTTAAGTTGATAGCTGCCTTCCCTGTCTGACTTAATATAATATTGTTGTACTGTGATTTCAAATAAATCTCAACTGCTCTACTGCAGTTAAAAACACAGGTAGCCGTATCATTGAAAAAGATTTAAAAATAAATTATGTTTAAATGAATTTCTGTTATTAGCAATGATACAGTTACCTGTTTTTATCACATTTTTGACGTCGTGGTAGCGTAATAAAGCCATTATTTATTTTTGATAATACACTAGTGTAATAAAGCTTTGACGCGACGTCACTCAAAGTATAGGCGACGTCGTCAAAATTGCGCGTTTATTATAGTAAAAATAAGTAGCTATTTTATGTTTCGGCTGGAAAAAGGCTAACATGTGATAAAAAGAACATTACATTTGTGACTTTCCACATTGAATTTATTAAACTCGTTGAATAAATTCGATAAAATGCTCGGCAGAGCCTCGCATTTTATTATTTTATTCAACTCGTTTAATAAATGCAATATGAAAAGACACTCATGTAATATCCTCTATTTAATCAAACCTGCTACCTCTGTTTGAGATATATCATATATTGTTTTGCATTTGTATTTTCATTAGCTCACCAGTCACACACAATTAGATATAGTGACATTGAACTTCTGAAGATGTGTCCAGTAGGTGTACAAGCTTTTGTGATCAGCCACTGTCCTTCTTTCATACAGCTGTGTTATTTTTAAGTAGGGGCATATAAGTTAAGTTAAGCTACTAGTTCTGGATGACTGCTTCCAGCAAATTAATTGTTCAGCCACCCTTTGTCATTTTACTTCCCCTGGTCATTGGGTTTCCTAAGAAAACCTGAGTTATAGTCTTCCCCAGAGAGACTATTTCTCTCCTGGTTGGTGTGCAACCAACATCGAGATACAGCACCCAGGGATATCAAACATGTACAGACAACACCCTCAGAGGTACTAATTCACACCTGGGTTAGGTGGAGCAGACGGGATCAAACCCAGGACCTCTGGAACCCACAAAATATATAACCTCGGTGCTGTCTGTACTTTCGTCTGTTTGTCTGTCAGAAGGTAACTTGTATGTGTTGAACTCCACTAAAACTGCATATAGAATTTCTTGTGCTTTTATGTTTGCACTGTTTATCCAGATGCATATGATGGACAGCTGGCTCATTAAACCAGTTCCGTGGATTAACTTGGATAAATATGATTATGAATGTCATGTATGTAATTTTAATGATCAAAATTGTCTTTGTTATATTTTACAGCAATAAAAGTGGGAATTTCATATATTTTTTCTATTTTCATTTTTCTTATAGTCATTCAGTCATCGCTTATCAATATGACTGTACAGGGCTATAGCCTATCAATGTGAACCTATACCATACAGGGCTATAGCCTATCAATGTGAACCTATATCGTACAGGGCTATCGCCTATCAATGTGAACTTATACTGTACAGGGCCATCACCTTTCAATGTGAACCTATACCATACAGGGCTATAGCCTATCAATGTGAACCTATACCATACAGGGCTATAGCCTATCAATGTGAACCTATACCGTAAGGGGCTATAGTCTATCAATGTGAACCTATATCGTACAGGGCTATGGCCTATCAATGTGAACCTATACCCTACAGGGCTATAGCCTATCAATATGAAGTTATAACATATGGGGCCATCAACTATCAATGTGAAACTATCGCCCATCTATGTGAACCTATACTGTACAGCGTCATTGCCTATCTATGTGAACCTATACCGTAAGGGGATATCGCCTATCAATGTAAACCTATACCGTACAAGGCTATAGCCTATCAATGTAAACCTATACCGTATTGGGCTATCGCTTATCAATGTGAACCTATACCATAAGGGGCCATCACCTATCAATGTAAACTTATACCGTACATGGCTAGTGCCTATCAATGGGAACCTATACCGTACGTGGCTATAGCCTATCAATGTGAACCTATATCGTACAGGGCTATCGCCTATCAATGTGAACTTATACTGTACAGGGCCATCACCTTTCAAGGTGAACCTATACCATACAGGGCTATAGCCTATCAATGTGAACCTATACCATACAGGGCTATAGCCTATCAATGTGAACCTATACCGTAAGGGGCTATAGTCTATCAATGTGAACCTATATCGTACAGGGCTATGGCCTATCAATGTGAACCTATACCCTACAGGGCTATAGCCTATCAATATGAAGTTATACCATATGGGGCCATCAACTATCAATGTGAAACTATCGCCCATCTATGTGAACCTATACTGTACAGCGTCATTGCCTATCTATGTGAACCTATACCGAAAGGGGATATCGCCTATCAATGTTAACCTATACCGTACAAGGCTATAGCCTATCAATGTAAACCTATACCGTATTGGGCTATCGCTTATCAATGTGAACCTTTACCATAATTAGGGGCCATCACCTATCAATGTAAACTTATACCGTACATGGCTAGTGCCTATCAATGTGAACCTATACCGTACGTGGCTTTCGCCTATCAATGTGAACCTATACCATACGGGGATATCGCCTATCAATGTGAACCTATATCGTACAGGGCTATCGCCTATCAATGTGAACCTATACCGTACAAGGCTATCGCCTATCAATGAGAACCTATACCATACAGGGCTATAGCCTATCAATGTGAACCTATACCATACAGGGCCATCGCCTATCAAGGTGAATCTATACCGTACAGGGTATCGCCTATCAATGTGAACCTATACCGTACTGGGCCATCGCCTATCAATGTGAACCTATACCGTATGGGGCCATCGCCTATCAATGTGAACATATACTGTACAGGGTTAGTGCCTATCAATGTGAACCTATACCGTACGTGGCTTTCGCCTATCAATGTGAACCTATACCATACGGGGATATCGCCTATCAATGTGAACCTATATCGTACAGGGCTATCGCCTATCAATGTGAACCTATACCGTACAAGGCTATCGCCTATCAATGAGAACCTATACCATACAGGGCTATAGCCTATCAATGTGAACCTATACCATACAGGGCCATCGCCTATCAAGGTGAATCTATACCGTACAGGGTATCGCCTATCAATGTGAACCTATACCGTACTGGGCCATCGCCTATCAATGTGAACCTATACCGTATGGGGCCATCGCCTATCAATGTGAACATATACTGTACAGGGTTAGTGCCTATCAATGTGAACCTATACCATACGGGGCCATCACCTATCAATGTGAACCTATACCGTAAGGGGGCTATCGCCTATCAATGTGAACCTATACTGTTGGAGGCTATCGCCTATCAATGTGAACCTATACTGCACAGGGCCATCACCTAGCAATGTGAACCTATACCATACAGGGCTATCGCCTATCAATGTGAACCTATACCGTACGGGCCATCGCCTATCAATGTGAACCTATACTATACGGGGCCATCGCCTATCAATGTGAACCTATACTGTAGGGGGATATCGCCTATCAATGTGAACCTATACCGTACGGGGCTATCGCCTATCAATGTGAACAATACCGTACGGGGCTATCGCCTATCAATGTGAACCTATACTGTAGGGGGATATCGCCTATCAATGTGAACCTATACCGTACAGGGCTATCGCCTATCAATGTGAACCTATACCGTACGGGCCATCGCCTATCAATGTGAACCTTTACTGTACAGGGCTATCGCCTATCAATGTGAACCTATACTGTAGGGGGATATCGCCTATCAATGTGAACCTATACCGTACGGGGCTATCGCCTATCAATGTGAACCTATACCGTACGGGGCTATCGCCTATCAATGTGAACCTAGACTGTAGGGGGCTATCGCCTATAATCAATGTGAACCTATAGCATAGAGTTATCAGGTAGCCCACATTGTTGATCATATTGAAAATTTGTCCAGAACCAAATATGCCATCCACAATAAATGAAGTAGTTATTATTATTATTAGCCCCCCCCCCCCCCCCCCCCCCGAAAATGTGCTGGGCCGGTCATGTAATTTTTGTTCTGAATGCTAAAGATAGTTTAATTTAAAATAAAAAAATTAGATGAAAGCAAAAAATCTTCTGCCAAAACTTCAAATCAATCGAAGTACAAAACGATTGATACAAATTATTAATTCACCATGGTGCATGAACGGACGTATATACATGTATATAAAAAAAAAGGTCCGTTATATATATCCATCAATTAAAAGTCAATACCATGAGAGATCTAATTTTTAATTAAATCTCCGTTATCTAATAAGATCTAGATTCTATATATATAAATTTTAAGGGGGGGGGGAAACAATTCAGCGATTATCGAATTCATACTACACCGGCTCGGCTGCGGAAATTATCGGATTCGGCTACGGCTCAGCCGATAAATTCCTCCGCGTTTTCATATAAACTTTTCATCCACGGCACTAACCTATTATTCTCTATAAATTGAGTAGTCTGAGAAAACTATTCAATCATAAAAATCATCTAAGCTCCCGTATATCTATAAACCTGATTTTGAACATTTTATTTTTGCTTTGAATTTGTCTAGAACATATCCTTTCCGCTACCATAGCGTACTAATGCAGACTGGCCAGAATGGCCATTTCGGCCTTCCGTAGTTTTCGACCTGATCGAATGCCCAATTTCGGGAATTTGCTGTCATGGGTACACATGCATCCTAGACTAAAGGTTATTACGGGTTTTTGGGCCTGCTGGGCCCCTTTAAAGAGGGCTTTGAACGTAGATTTTCCATAACTGAAATTACTGGTCCTACCCGCCATTGCTGGACGATTCACTGTGGAATTGCAATTACATTTAGCGCCAAAATGTTTTTTATTTTTCTATAGAAGGAATATAAGGCTAGACAAAGGGGTCAGGATCAATGCCCTAAAGGGGCCCAAAAGTAGGCCTGTCAAGCTAAAAACAAAAAATGTTTTTTGCGCAAGGGTCACCGTCACATCGTCATTTCTGGTGACCTTTAGTCGAAATGATGTCCTATTTTCAGTTTGGGACAGGACTGTGTGTAGCATCCGGATGTATCGAGTTTTTATCAGTGCTGCAAGTCAATTATGTCTCAGGGACGGGGTATAGGGACCAAAATGATTTCTCATAGCCCCCCAAAAAATCGTGGTAGCGGAAAGGATATTAAGTAATTGTTTAATGATTAAAAAGGGCGGGGCGAGCAAAGCGAAGCGTGTCCTTCAGAACAGTCCTTCGGAATAGGCAAATATAATTATAATACGACATCGGTCAGGGAATACAGCAGCTATTGAAATAGTCGGGCACAGAAAACAGAAATAACAGACCACAATCACATAGCAAAATGCCCTACACAAAACTAACCGAGAAAATGAACTTAACCGCTGAAAGTCTAAGGTTCAGCTGCCAAAATGTCAAAATTCAAAGTCCCACCTATCAAAAAGCTGACTTGAATACCTTATTTCAGCTATCAATAAGCTGAATGACCTAGTTTCAGCTGAAAATGGCTGAAGAAGTCTCGCCTCATCCAAATTGGCTGGGACTTATTCATGTTAGGAAATACTTTATTTTTACATACTGGTTCTGATTAATTGTTCAAATTCAGTGGGAATGAGCTCAGGTTGTTTTAAAACCAATATGAAACACTGCACTCTATGGGCAAAATTTGTATACCCCTGGCTTCTAAATTAATTTGGGGCTAATAGATTTGTCCTTGTCCGTCCGTTCCAGAATGTTGTGTTGTCTGTAACTTGAAATCTACCGTGATTGTTAGTCATTAAACATCTAAGGACTATCAGTCAGCATGTGATGTTGTTCGCCTACATATTTTGATTCAGATTCGAATATTTAAAGCAGAGTTGTGCCCTTTGAATTTAACTTGTATCGCACTTAATAACTTAATTTGAGCTGTTCAGTCTTCAGTTGTTTTTTTCGGAATATTAGTCAACATGTGCAGTTGCCTTCTTTGGATTCGGATTCAATATTTGATATAAGCAGAGTTGTGGCCCTCGAAATGATAGCATTGTGCTTTTGTTGCCCATACCTCTACAAGTATTTGAGATACCGTCGTCGAACTTTGTAGAAATATTGGTCAGCATGTGCAGTTAAGTAATGACCCCTGATAAGGTGAAATGGCTAAATGGTAAGCTAAGTGATCTGTGGGTGGCTTTTGGACATATTTCAGCTAAATAAAAACATTGCGAACAATTTCTGTAAACTATAGGTCAAATAGGTTACGTTACCACACGCTATCAAAGAAAACCACTATGAACTCTCTACATGTCAAGGTTGCGATCTAATCTTTACGAAACCTGGTCAGTAATGTATGTCTCTGTAAAGTCTAGGTCACATTAGGCCATAGCAATATGTGTCTCTGTACAGTAGTCTAGGTCACATTGGGCCATAGCAATATGTGTCTCTATAAAGTCTAGGTCACATTGTGCCATAGCAATATGTGTCTCTATAAAGTCTAGGTCACATTGGGCCATAGCAATATGTGTCTCAATAAAGTCTAGGTCACATTGGGCCATAGCAATATGTGTCTCTATAAAGTCTAGGTCACATTGGGCCATAGCAATATGTGTCTCTGTAAAGTCTATGTCACTTTGGGGCATAGCAATATGTGTCTCTGTAAAGTCTAGGTCACATTGGGTCATAGCAATATATGTCTCTATAAAGTCTAGGTCACATTGGGCCATAGCAATATATGTCTCTATAAAGTTTAGGTCACATTGGGCCATAGCAATATGTGTCTCTGTAAAGTCTAGGTCACATTGGGTCATAGCAATATATGTCTCTATAAAGTCTAGGTCACATTGGGCCATAGCAATATATGTCTCTATATAGTTTAGGTCACATTGGGCCATAGCAATATGTGTCTCTATAAAGTCTAGCTCACATTGGGACATGAAAGTGAGATGTGCAATTTGGACATATAGGGTCAGAAAGTAGGTCACCAGAATATGTAAATGATATGTAGAGGAGATAGTAGAGGTAACATATGGGGTCAATTTCCCGGTCGTAGCGTATACATTTACCGAGTTCGACTAAGTGCAGTTCCAGGTGCGCGCTTTAGGACAAACGGCCCTCTTGTTTATAATCATCTTTAAGGATACAGTATTGCGTTGTTCTGTTTTTAGATTTGATTGGCTACAGTTCCTGGCATGGAGGAAGAAGTATAACCTGAAAGGTCTGTTCCCTTTCCCTGTTGTTGGAACTTTGCCCTACATGTTTATGAAGGTATGTTGACCTTTACTACAGTCTGCTGTACCCATCATACTTGCAGTTTATATGAAGTGCCCCACACTTATTTGTAAGGAGCATGTATCATTGGTTCCGTCCGTATAGATTAAAATCAACATATCGCTATACATAAAATGTATGTCAATTAAAGAAAATACCAATGTATCCATTCAGTGTAAATAAAAATTATGACGACAATAGCAGTGATAATAAAACAGTTAAGATCACATGCCGCGTATATTTATACTCTCCCTCGTAATTGTTGTGAACCATGTGTGGTCAGTGTGGAACTACTCACACACCGAGTCTGTTAACCTGAATGTCTGCAAACTTTCACAGATTAACAACCTCAAGGAAAAGATGCACGTGAAAGATACACGTGTAAGTTGCACGTGAATGATGGACATTTTGCTGCATCCATTTTCTCCAGTATTACATGCATGCCCTGTCATTTATATGCACCCCACTAATGTTTTAGTCAAATTGTATACAATAGTTATTGTACTCTCACTTTTCGCAACATTTCGCGACATTAACATTAACGGGCAAACGTTCAGCGGTGCTATTTTCAGACTACTGATAACTTTGACACACATATCAACGGGTTAGATCTATACATCTTGATAAGGTTTCGAAGTGTATTACAATGTATTAAGTTTGTGGTTGCATTATACAAATTTGTATGATAAAGGTATAGAAGATATAAGGCAAACATACACTTTGTAATAGTATGCGTCAATACTACTGTCGGGCTGAAATAATAGAGGTTGCGATGCGAACGTGTACAACTCATAGGGGTCTGTATCGACTCACTGGTCTATCATTCACTAGATATAGTTATCAGATATCTATATCTAGTGAATAAGAGACCAGTTAGTAGATACAGACCCCTAGGCCGAACTTAAAATATTCTTGGTTTCCCCATCCCGACCCTAGCAGATTTAGAATGGATAGGTAGGTAGGGTAAATAATTTTGTTTTGAACTGTTTCAGTATTATAGTTATTGGTTAAGACATACAAATAACGAAATTTAAAATTTAGAATTAACTTTAACGTGAAAACCAACAATAATGAAAATTAGGTGAAAACCAACAAAATAAGAAAGAAGCCAGTAAACAAAAAAATAAAATTTTCACTTCCAATTTTTAATAAAAAAAAATTATTTCAATACGGGCAATAAAATATTTTGAGTAGGGCCCTTTTTAGTCGGGTAGGTAGGGGATGGGGAAACAAACAATATTTTATTTTAGGTCCTATGGTACAACTACGTATGTGTAGCTACCCGCACATGTGTACGTACGCGTTGCAGTTAAAATTTGCTTGCGAAAGAAAACGTGTGCCTGTAACATCAAATGACACTTAATGTAACATGATTTCTGTGTGAATCGATAATGAATTTTAACATAAACTCAATAAAACCACGGCGAAATACTCAAAAGTTGTATTGACGTACACGTACACGTTAGACGTTGATTTCGCAACCTCTAATGTTGACATGAGTTTAACGTAATACAGTGTTTTAAACCAACATAATACATTACAGGAGGCCAAAAAATACAAAAATGTAGATGACTACGCTGTGGCAAAATGTGGAGCAATACATTGGTATGTATGTACATGTATTACTAAGTAGTATTCTAACATTGTCTGTATTTTACTCCATGTTAAAGTATACTGTTGTGTGATTAAAACAACGGTATATCACGGTCGGCATTTGGTCGTTAAATAATTGCCGATTTTTATCAATGATATTTACGACTTGTTTATTACATGACGTCTTGAATTCTATGACGTTATCGTATTTTCTTTTCGTAGCGTTTTTATTTCATTCTTGAATTAGATAATTATGTATTCTAGCAATAGACTTTAATTGGTAATTACATGTATCAAAATGAAATGCATAGTTCGGTATGAGATAATAATAATAATAAAGACTTTATTTTACGAGGAAACTCATTTGACAATTATAATAAATGGCAATCTTCCATGAGATCCTCAACAATAAACAGTTGAACAATAACACAAGTAACATAAAAGAAAATAGCATAATGGCAATTCGGCCCATATGTCGTCGACAATATCATAATTTTATATATAATTGGGGAATTTCATAAAAGAGTTTCAGTGAACGGATGTGCGAAATCGATATGTATGTGATCTACAATAAAAGGTAGGTAGAAATCGAAATACTTTATCAATTAAATTTACAATTAATCGCTATAATAGTCGGGAGTCCATACGGAGAAAATATGACGGGCCATGGCATCGGAGAGTGGAATGTGGCATCCATGCTAAATGTTATCTTTGATATGTGTGTAATCTGAAACGGCCGGATGCCATCCGTGATTTTGCCTCGTTTTCTCAAAATTAGGTCAAAGGTCAAATGAGTGCATTTTTTATATATCTCACTAAAAATATCATTATATCTCTGTCAGTTTTCGGTCAAAATATATACAAATGGTATCAAAATGAAGCTAATGCACTGGGCTATCAATAAAAATAACTTTTTACAAATTTATGCATTTGTATACTCATGAATATTGATAAGAACACCTAAAATTAGCAATATTTTTTATAAAAATTCAACGTGTATGAACAATATATTTGTTATAATGTCGTCATTTTTGCTATTTGAAAGCTTAAAAGATTCTAATTTAATGGTGAGATACTTCTCTATTGATATGTTAACTGGTCCCTTACCTTCTCATTGATTTAAGGGCACACGTGTTCTTAGAGTGGGTGGGGTTAAAATGACACATGAACTTAAACTAACACAATAGCGTCTAAAGTATAATAAATAAGTAATATAATTATGTTTGCATTGATTTATTGAATGGGTTTACAAGTAACAACTATTATATTGGTTTTGGAATTGACCAATTCATTTCAAATATGTCAAAATTCGTTTAAGGGGGAATGAGCTACCTACACATAGGCCTACACGTGCACTTCAAATAGTAATTTCGAGTTTAGTGTGATAAATAGAAACAAACATAAAATTAGGTTCAAATTATGCTATATGAATATAAAAAGATGATAATAATCATAAAGATATTGCAAATTGTTCATTATACACTTTTACTTGTTCCTTTGAAAGAGCTCAAAATGGGTGGGGAATGGTTCATTTTAAAGCATGAATACTGTTACATAATATTATATTTCCATACAAAATCAGATTTATATTTTCATTCATGTCTTGTTTAAATTAGAATGAATATATAGTTAACACATGCTTTTCATGTAATAACATCTACAGAGTACCGAGAAACGACAGGTACCAATGCCCGTTCGTGGGAGCTTTGATAATTAAACACAAGGTGCATATACCACCTTAAGTGCCAAAGACAATAACGTTCTTGACAATTTTAAACTACGAATTTATATAGAAAACGCCACAAATCATTCATGAAATAATAGTGTATATATGTACAAATAAGACAAGTTACAATGTCGCTGTTTAGTTTGAGATTGGTTATGAACATTTGCTGTGGATATATTTGCACGTGAATTTACAAACACCTTCTCAGTTCGATGCAAGCAGTATGAAGAATTAGTAGATCACGTCTTGATTTCTATATTCATTACGGATGCATCGGCTCGTATCCGTATACAAGTACCTGGTTGGTAGTTTGCTCTTGTGGCGTGTAGTTCGAGCGCATCACTTCACATCACTGGGGGGCAGTCGCATAGAGGTAGGGCGCGCTTCGGGTCATAAGGTCCCGGGTTCAATCCCCGTCTGGACCACTGCTCAATTTCTCTGAGCAAGAATAACCAACATGCTCCACTCAACCAAGGTGTGAATTGGTGCCTATGAGGGCGATGTCTGTACACGTTCGATAGTTCAGGGCGCCCAAGATAGGTGTTGGTTGCACACGCATCAAGAGAGAAATAGTCTCCCCAGGGAAACTCGAACGCAAGATTCCTAGGTAGCCCAATGACCAGCGAAGTTAAAATGTCAAAGGGTGGCTGAACAGCAGGAACTGCTGAAAGCAGCCCTCGAATATTAGTAACTTAACTTCTTTTTTAATGTTTTGGCGGAAGCATTTCAAGCCTTGTTTTATAGAGCTTTAACAAACAGGGGTCACCAACAAGCTTGTTCTACTGTCTGTCTCATCTGAATGTACGTCTCTTCTAATATCCAACAGAAGGTCATATCTTTTCCAGCAGAAAATGGTTTCACATCCCGCCAAAGAGAGGAACCCCACAATGATACGGTGGTCGTTTGGAGACATGTTCTGAAAATTATATGTACATCGGGAGTAAATCATCGAGGCAGTGGGACAGGCGTGTAACTTCAGGACCACATCGGGAGTCATCCGATGTCTACCGATACCCCACCCCAATTCCTCACGATTACCCAAAATTTCTCATGACTTACCCGAAGTTTCCCTTCAGAACTACAATCCCGAGACCGCGAGTGTGTCCCCAAAATATCACTGCCTAGCGTATAAGTATCCATGGTTACTGGTATTCCCGAGTCTCTGGTGCGCTTCTGGGATGCCTTCCCGGGATATTCCCGAGATTACAGCGCGAATGCATCGGGTAAAAATATGCATGCATTGAATTTTCCTGACGTATGTACATGTACTCGCGTTATTACAAGATGTCTCAAGAGTCCCCAAAACGTTCACGGAAGCTTATCCGGGACACCGGATACCTTCACTGAGATACATGGGATCCTAGACGCCTTCTAAGCTCTTAAATCAATCGGGAGTACATCCCCGAGGAAGAAGAATGGACGCATAAAGTCAGGAGCACATTGATAGTTTTTGCAATGCATCCTGATACTCCTTGATTATCATGATTCCTCCTGATGTCACAACTTGTCTGATGACCTCCCCGATACTTCCCTTAGACCACGAGCAACCTATTTACGATGCCTCCCGAATCTCCATCGAGAGTTCATCCCCTAGACAAAGATATACGCAATGGGACATGTATAAGCTTCAAGCGTCTCAATTGATACCTCGTGGCATTAAGAGACCAAGAACAAAACTGAAAACCACAATGCAAAGAACAGTAGAGGCCGAACCTGAGCAAAAAAGGAATCAATAAAGAGAACTGAATGAGGAGTAAGTAATACATCCTTCGCTTGAAGCACACAAAGCATGAAAATGACAGTTGGCATACTTCGCGTCGATTCGTTGTCTTCTGTACATTGTGGTAGCTTTCTCTTACAACAAGCTCGTTCTTTCTTAGCAACGTCTCTGACCTTGTTGGCAAACTAAAGGAAAGTAACTCAGCGAGTATCGACTTTTGTTTTACTCATTAGCAAGATGTAATCGTTTGATTGTGGCATGTGCATACTAGTATCAGGACCAGATATAATTCGACGCATCGGTCGACTTTTTCTACCTTGTTTGTTTCCAAGTAGTGTAGTCTTTATTGATGAGCTTATGATTTGTAAAGTCACAATAGAATCTTTAAAAAAGGTAATTACTCCTATGTGCATTCAATACCGTCTTAATCATCATTACTTACTACACATTGCTACTGAATAAGATATCAACAAAGTGTATTAACTAAGGCTTTATAAACATTATGAAAGTACCTGCAATTGGCTAAGAACAACGTTTTCTTGTTCTCCAATACGACTCGATAATGCAACTAAAAGAACATACGTTTACCCGGTAGTTTGTTAACAAATACCAACTTATTAATTAAGAGGTTAATATACAGTATAACTTCGATGCCTCGAACAGTATTTGCGTCGAACACCCTAGATGCCTCGAACTGGTTCTTCGGTCCCGGCAAAATCCCTTCTTTAATCATATATAGTATGCTAGCATGTTTATATCCGTTCCCACTCGTCTTAAACATGTCTTTATTGTGTGTATGTAGCTTTTTTTGGCATTTTTGAATGAGTAATAACATGATAAAAGAGTTATATAAATATGGTAAAAAGGAAATAATTAGGAGTTATTTATACAATGTCTCCATTGACGAGTGATTGACAATGGCTATCGGACGCCTAGCTATCAGCCAGATGACTGGCGAAAAATTAAATAATTATATTCATTATATAATCTATTTACTATTGTAAAATTCTATTCACCGTACAATAAAGGTTCGGTATTTTTAAATCGGCAAAAACCTTCTCAAAGTTGAGTGTGTCTAACATGTCTATCAATCAAGAAATCTGAAAACTGTAAATGTTTTTGTTAATTACATGACAACTGTACATGTGATGTGCCATGTGTTAGTCTCGAATAGAAGAGAATTCAATGCAACATCGTCAAATTACACATAATTGGTATATTTTAAAAATCTTTGCGATATAATTAAGGCAATAAATCATACGCTGTAATTTCAAGATCGTATATCCTATTACAGTGAAATATCAGTATTTACAGACACAAATCTTAAAGAGTAGTGTAGGGACCGTCATTAAAAAATATCGACTTGATTTAATTTTTCCGCATCCGAACTCCTGACCATGTTTTATTCACCGACAAAATACGCGAACAGATTTTTATTTCTTAAACAATAGATGACTCGAACACTATCTAGGTCGAACACAAGTTTTCGCACCTTTCATTGACTCTTGAAATACATTGCTCGAATGCGGGTAGTCGGCGACATGTGTATAAAGGTTACAAGTTGTTATAATTACTGTAATTAACAATTGTTTGTGTACGACTGCATTTGTATTACCAGTTTTTAAAAGTCTTAACTTTATATAAATCTATATTGTAATTTAACTTATTTTCGTTAATGAAATTCAGAAGCAACAACATATCAGAATAACATTATCCTTTTTTAAATTAAAGTACTCGTACTTGTATATATATCAAAAGTTTTTGTTTCATTTCCATTTATTTATAGGTAGTCAAACTTGACCTCGGTCATAAAAATATTCCGTGCGCTCCTTAACATAAATACACTATACATGTATAACAAGAAACCTTAGTAAGATTTGTCAATTATCATATAAATATTTCCGAGTATTCTTTGGATTTTTGAACATTCGAAGAGTTTGCCGAAGATAATAAATCAGACTCCATGTCAATTTTGTCTAACTATTATATTTTGTTATTATAATGAATACTGTTACAAAAATGATACACATGCAATAGTTATGTAAATCAATTATACAATACACACACACACGATTTGTACGGTTTAACATACTGGCATCAGTTCGAACTTATACACATGATACATATACTTGAGTACCATATATGCCTCGAACAGGTAGATGACTCGAACTATTTTCCCGTGAGGAAGATAGTTCGAGGCATCGAAGTTCTACTGTACCAGGCGACATTTTACGTTGACGACACTACATGTTTTCTTTGATTGGAATTGGTATAATTTGTATAGCGCAGATAATTTGACATGATCCTAACCTTTATACATGAATATATTACAAGGTACTTGCGTTGAATATATAAATTTCCACGAGCAAATCGTGCATTATCGGTTCTTTCGAGGCATCGAAGTTCTACTGTACCAGGCGACATTTTACGTTGACGACACTACATGTTTTCTTTGATTGGAATTGGTATAATTTGTATAGCGCAGATAATTTGACATGATCCTAACCTTTATACATGAATATATTACAAGGTACTTGCGTTGAATATATAAATTTCCACGAGCAAATCGTGCATTATCGGTTCTTTCGAGGCATCGAAGTTCTACTGTACCAGGCGACATTTTACGTTGACGACACTACATGTTTTCTTTCATTGGAATTGGTATAATTTGTATAGCGCAGATAATTTGACATGATCCTAACCTTTATACATGAATATATTACAAGGTAGATTTGTGTTGGTATTACACATCCAGCGTCTTTGTGATATTCCCCGCTTATGAAAGCATACAGCCGGCATTATTTATATAGACAATATATCAGCTGTTAAATAATGCTAATTGAAGGTCGAGAGTCGTATCAAATTCTCTGGATTATAATAACGGTAGAAACTAGTGGTTTGCCGATGATTATAAGAATAAATAATACAGTTCTAAACGTCATGTACAAACATATATTGTGTAATGAGACATATGTATTGCATTTTGTATAATTATTAGAAGACACTGCTTGTTTATCACTCAGATACAGATCCTTATTTGTACGCTTTTTGTCATACATGTGGAGTAGATTATCAATATTCATCAATATGCAAATGAGTTAATTAGCATAATATTTGAGTAAGTCAAAATCAAATTCCACAAATAAATCATATTTGGATATAAGGAACATGTTTAATGGGTGTTTAATGTTGATTTTGACTGTATTGAGATTTTTACGTTCTGGTTTCAATTTACCCCCACCCACCTTTGGCGGTTATTCTCGGTGGAATTAAATTATATTTATCAAAAATATACATTTAACGAAAGCTCTATGTCCTCTCATGATTTTGATACAATTTGGATCTTTAAATAATAGAAATAAGGAAGATATGGCATACATTTGTCAACTATACTAGTAGATTTTTAACAAAAATTTACCCATTTTTAGCTCACCTGTCACAAAGTGACAGAGTGAGCTTTTGTGATCACTCTTCGTCCGTCGTCCGTCCGTCCGTCTGTCCACAATTACTTGTGTAGACACTAGAGGTCACAGTTTTAGCTTAATCATTATGAAACTTGGTCACAATGATCATCTCAACACAATCTAGGTCAAGTTCGATATTGGGTCATTCGGGGTCAAAATCTAGGTCACTAGGTCAAATCATAGAAAAACCTTGTGTAGTTACTAGAGGTCACAATTTAGGCCTAATCTTTATGAAACTTGGTCGAAATGATCATGTTAACAAAATCTAGGCCAAGTTTGATATTGGGTCATCCGGGGTCAAAAACTAGGTCACAAGGTCAAATCATAGAAAAACCTCGTGTAGTCACTAGAGGTCACAATTTTGGCCTAATCTTTATGAAACTTGGTTACAATGATCATCTCAACAAAATCTAGGTCAAGTTTGATATCGGGTCATCCGGGGTAAAAAACTAGGTCACAAAGTCAAATCATAGAAAAACCTTGTGTAGTCACTAGAGGTCACAATTTTGACCTAATATTTATGAAACTTGGTCACAATGATCATGTGAACAAAATCTAGGTCAAGTTCGATATTGGGTTATCCGAGGTCAAAAACTAGGTCACAAGGTCAAATCATATAAAAACCTTGTGTAGTCACTAGAGGTCACAATTTTAACTTAATCTTTATGAAACTTGGTCACTATAATCATGTCAACAAAATCTAGGTCAAGTTGGAAATGGGGTTATCCGGGGTCAAAAACTAGGTTACAAGGTCAAACCATAGAAAAACCTTGTGTAGTCACTAGAGGTCACAATTTTGACATAATCTTTATGAATCTTGGTCACAATGATCATGTCAACAAAATCTAAGTCAAGTTCGATATTGGCTCATCCGGGGTCAAAAACTAGGTCACAAGGTCAAATCATAGAAAAACCTTGTGTAGTCACTAGAGGTCACAATTTTAACTTAATCTTTATGAAACTTAGTCACTATGATCATGTCAATAAAATCTAGGTCAAGCTGGATATAGGGTCATCCGGGGTCAAAAACTAGGTCACAAGGTCAAATCATAGAAAAACCTTGTGTAGTCACTAGAGGTCACAATTTTGGCCTAATCTTTATGGAACTTTGTCACAATGATCTTGTCAACAAAATCTAGGTATAGTTCGATATTGGGTCATCCGGGGTCAAAAACTAGGTCACATGGTCAAATAATAGCAAAACCTTGTGTAGTCACTAGAGGTCACACTTTTGGCCTAATCTTTATGAAACTTGGTCACAATGATCATCTCAACAAAATCTAGGTCAAGTCTGATATTTGGTCATCCCCGGTCAAAAACTAGGTCACAAGGTCAAATTATAGAAAAACCTTGTGTAGTCACTAGAGGTCACAATTTAGCCTAACCTTTATGAAACTTAGTCAAAATAATTATTTTAACGTAATCTAGGTCAAGGTCGATATTGGGTCATCTCGGGTCAAAAACTAGGTCACAAGGTCAAATCGTACAAAAACCTTGTGCAGTCACTACAGGTCACAAATTTGCCCTAATATTTATGAATCTTGGTCACAATGATCATCCCAACAAAATCTAGGTCAAGTTTGATATTGCGTCATCCGGGGTCAAAACTAGGTCACAAGGTCAAATCATAGAAAAAACTTTGTGTAGTCACTAGAGGTCACAATTTTGACCTAATCTTTTTTAAACTTGGTCACAAAGATCATCACAACAAAATTTAGGTCAAGTTCGATATTGTATCATCTGGGGTCAAAAACTAGGTCACTAGGTCAAATCATAGGTCTTGCATGTACTGCTACAACAGGTGAGTGACCTAGGGCCCTTTGGGCCCTCTTGTTAAAAGCATGACACATATTTGAAACATAAAACACACTGCATGCCATTGTGCAGACATATATATATGGATATACATGTATATTGAAGTAATGATTATGACTAGCCAGTCATTAAATATCTTAAGTAGCACAAACATGGGGTGTTTCAAAATAAGACGGCTTCACCCAGCGTAGGTATAAAGGGTTAAACTGTTGAACAGAAGAAGAACGTTTGATATTATGAGGAAATGAATTCCATATTGAGGTACCAGAGAAAGCAAAGTGTGGCGAAATAACTCGGAATTGGGTTTTGGACTATATTATTGGTTTGTAGAAGATGAACGTAACAGTCGTGAATGAATATCTGCAGATAATTAAAATGCATATTTAACATAGTCTGGTGCATCACCTCTGAGAGTTTTGTACATTTGAATAGCTTTCTGATAAATAACGCGTTCATGAAATGTCATCCATTTGATACATGTACAAAAATGCATTAGTTTAAATAAAACAAAAAGTCGAAAGTCCTGGGTGGAGGTTCATACACGAAACAGCTGAAGTTTTCTATAGGCGAGTTCAAATGCAAGCTCTATTGTAGGGTTTGCTATTACAGGAATAATGTTTACTCCCACCAATACAGATCTCAAAAGCTTGGCCCTAGTTGGTAATATCTAAAACAGCTTTTGCCCTGCTCACTGTGCGTACCGTACAGAAACAGGGAATAGGTAAACCCTGCCAGAAGTTGGTGTTACTTACTGGAGTTCGACTCTTCAGTGGTGAAGGCACGAAAACTGTTGAAACCTAATGCGTTCGGGTGGAACCCGAACTCGCGTTGTGAACTCGCCCTATAGCAACACGAAAAATAATGTACCACTCCGGAACCAAATTAGTCCGTACAGGAGTACACACATTACACGTGTTAGAATGCAAATATATCTTAGTTTTGCGTAATATACCGGTGTTCATCGTTTACTACTTGTATATACATTGTTGTTACACCCTGTGTGATTTATTCCTACTTATATGAACTCTAAACTGTTATTTATTCAACGGTATACCAAGTCCCAGCTGCCATAAAGCTGAATGCCCTAGTTTTAGCAATCAAAACTCTGAATGTCCTAGTTTTAGCAATCAAAACTCTGAATGCCCTAGTTTTAGCAATCAAAACTCTGAATGCCCTAGTTTTAGCAATCAAAACTCTGAATGCCCTAGTTTTAGCAATCAAAACTCTGAATGACCTAGTTTTAGCAATCAAAACTCTGAATGCCCTAGTTTTAGCAATCAAAACTCTGAATGACCTAGTTTTAGCAATCAAAACTCTGAATGACCTAGTTTTAGCAATCAAAAATCTAAATGACCTAGTTGTAGCAATCCAAAAGCTGATTGCCCTAGCTGAATGATCTGAAGGCCGGTTAACATCGGTAGATTGATTTTCCCATTTGTAAGTCAAAGGTCCAGGGTACTTGTTTTATCAAAGCATTTAAGGAAATCTTAAACTTGCGTTCAAATTAAACTTCTATATACGTCTAGTTATTTTAACATATATAAATTGTGACAAAGTATTTTGCAAGAGTAATCATTATTCAGTCTTCGAACTTCGGCAAACCATATCTGTCCCCAATGTGTAGGCTTTAAAAATTAATTAATATACTTAACGGATTTAAAAACGCGACACTTGGGTATGTTGTTTTATAGTAGACAATTCAAGTTTATGCCGGTATTAGAATAGTGCAGATTAAAGGTAAATGTATTGGCGTCATTTTGGTACTAAGATAATAAAAATGAGATGATTATTAACAAATATATGGTACAATCAATACGTCGATCCAGAAAGCACAAGTCGCATTCTGACCAAATTGTCTTACAGGCTTACCTCTCCTTGACCATAAAAAACATTATGCAGGTCTACGAGACAACGGTGTATGTTTCCTGCAACAACGTTTCCGTGTCATACAGACACATTTTAAATAAAACTTGGATATGTCACTTATTCTATTCAATTTAATTTATAATTTGTGTATATAGTTAGACTAGCCTTATGTAAACATTCGATCTGTTATGCAGACTGGTCATCTTCAACGATAAGATGACCAGTCTGCATAACAGATCGAACGACTTCTTCTCCTAAACCACCTGACCAATTTCAACCAAACGTCACAGGAATGTTCCTTGGGCGGTCCTTTCTAAAAATAGCTAAAAGAATTGTAATCTATAAATAACTCTGGTTGCCATGGCAACTGATAGGAAAATCTTTTAAAAAATCATAAAAAATCAACCGCTGGACAGATTTCAAAATAATTTTACAGAAATAGTTGTTGTGTGGCCCTCTTACAAAATTGACATTTTTGTCTTGATTCGTCAAAAAACATGGCCGCCAGTGGGTGGGGCGCTGTTTTTCCCTATATATCTATAGTTAAATCTTTAAAAACTTCTCCTCAAAGTACTGGTTTGATTTCATTATACATTTGTTAAATTGTTCCTTGGGTGGTCCTTTCTAAAAATAGCTAAAAGAAATACATTCCATGCAGAACTCTGGTTGCCATGGCAACCAATAGGAAAATCTTAAAAAAATCATAAAAAATCAACCGCTGGCCAGATTTCAAAATAATTTTACAGAAATAGTTGTTGGGTGACCCTCTTATAAAAATGACATTTTTGTCTTGATTTGACAAAAAACATGGCCGCCAGTGGGTGGGGCGCTGTTTTTTCCTATGTATCTATAGTAAAATCTTTAAAAATCTTCTTCTCTAAAAGTACGGGTAGGATTTCACTATTAATTGGTAAAATTTTCCTTGGGTAGTCCTTTCTTAAAATAGCTAAAAGAATTACATTCCATGCATAACTCTGGTTGAATCCTGAAAAGATCATAAAAAATTAACCGCTGGCCAGATTTCAAAATAATTTTACAGCAATAGTTGTTGGGTGACCCTCTTATAAAATAGACATTTTTGTCATGATTCGTCAAAAACATGGCCACCAGTGGGCGGGGCACTGTTTTCCCTATTTATCTATAGTGAAATCTTTACAAATCTTCTTCTCTAAAAGTACTGGTTGGATTTCATGTTAAATGGGTAACAATGCTCCTTGGGTTATCCTTTCTAAAAATGGCTAAAAGAATTATAATCCATGCACAACTCTGGTTGCCATGAAAACTGATTGGAAAAACTTTTTTTAAAAAAAACGCTAAAAATTAGGTACTACTTGATCAATGTTCACAGGTGAGCGACCTAGGGCCCTGTGGGCCCTCTTGTACTAAAATATACCAACATTTTTAAATCTGTTAACCATAATTTAAATTTGAACGTAAATTTACGATTTCAGTAAGTGCTTGCATCAAACATTACGGAATATTTGGTTGCCCTGGTTTTTACATGTTTTACAAACTTCTCTTAACACTTGCTTAACTTGGATTTCAGCGGAATATTTGGACGTCTTAGAGTCATTACTGTTTCTGATCCAGACATATTGAAGAAAATAATGATAAAGGATCATATCCAATTTATTAACAGATTCGTAAGTCAACATGACACTTTTTGCGACAATTTCTTACAAGTTTTATTAGGATGATTTTTAAACTATTCAAACCCATGCTGTACTGTTAAAAAGTTTAGGGTTATATCATATAGTGTTGTAAGGTGTCTGTCCTGTGTACTTTTATCCTGGTTCCCAACATATATGGTTTAACCCTGGTTCCCAGCCCATATGATTTTACCTTGGTGTCTGGCCTGTATGGTTTTCCCTGGTTCCCAGCCCATATGGTTTTATCCTGGTTTCAAGGCCATATAGTAAAGGTTTTAACCTGGTTCCCATCTCATATGGTTTGCCTGGTTCCAATCCCATATGTTTTTCCCTGGTGTCCAGCCTATATGGTTTTACCCTGGTGCCCAGCCGAAATACAACTGGTTGGTTTGTTTACAAAATAATTGTAAACAAAAAATGCACAATTTATAATCTAAGGGGAGCTAAGTATTAGTATTTTGTCATCCATACATTTTACTAATTGTGATTTTTGGCATACTATTTCGACAGATGCATTTAATATATTTAAAAATAGAATCAAATCGCTTTCAGAATTCTGAAAGCAAGGCGTCAATTGGCTAATGGGACAGGTCGCATGAGGTGACCTTCTATAGGTCGTCAGAACCTCATGCGTAGCAGGTTTGAGGATATGATTTTAATCAGATTGATCGAGAAGTGAAAAACTTTGTAACCGATGGTTTTAATTGGCAATTATATTGTTTTATATCAACAGCCAGCTAGTGCAATGTGTTGTTATTTATTTCACAGTCTTTCATGGAGTTCACTCCCCCGCCGCTTGAGAACTTGTTGGTGAATCTCAAGGACACAGATTGGAAACGTGTACGGAGTATCCTAACTCCAACATTCAGCGCTGGAAAATTAAAAAAAGTAAGTTGCACATTCCCCCCTCCGGTGGTTACACATGTAGAGCGGTGATAGCTAAAAATACTATTATTTCACATACGTCACCTGCAGCAGAATTTAAAGTTGCAGTAAAGTAAAAGTCTTTTCAGCAAAATCATCAATATTTAAATATCACTCCCATGGAAATAACCAACTATTTGGTAATTTGGACCGGGCTGTCGTAATAGTCATTTTACGATGTGGATATGAAGTCCTCACTTCAGTCATGAACAGGCCAACACTCCATTCTGTCTGATAAATTTTTATTCATGCAATATTTTATTTGCAAGTGTAATAGGCAATATTTCTATAGTATTCTAAAGTCCAGTTCATAGCAAAACCCTCTTGCGTGTTCCGGTCCTCTTCTCTCAAAAGCCAGTACTTGCAGCACTGCGCAGACTAGGTTATATTCCCTTTCCTCAAAATATTCGTCATAGAAACGTGAAATATTTTGGCATGATTGGACATGACTCCAGAGATGAACTGCTGTACCCGTTTACTTGTTGAAGGTTTAACACATATCATTGTATTATTATTTAGATGACCCCAGAGATGAACCACTGCACTCGTTTACTTGTTGAAGGTTTAACACATATCATTGTATTATTATTTAGATGACCCCAGAGATGAACCACTGCACTCGTTTACTGGTTGAAGGTTTAACCAAGAAAGCTGAGTCAGGAGAAGTTGTTGATAGTAAAAAGTAGGTTTTGTATTACTATAAGATCTTTACTAGCCTTGGGTTAACTCGACCACAAAATCGTACCCTCTTGAGCTATTGTGATCACTCTTCGTCCGGCGTCCGTGCGTCCGTCCGTCCGTCCGTACGTCAACATTTCATTCAAACGACTTCTCCTCCTAAACATCTTGACCAATTTCAACCGGAATGTTCCTTGGGTGGTCCTTTCTAAAAAATAGCTAAAAGAATTGTAATCTATAAATAACTCTGGTTGCCATGGCAACCGATAGGAAAATCTTTAAAAAAATCAACCGCTTGCTAGATTTCAAAATAATTTTACAGAAATAGTTGTTGGGTGACCCTCTTACAAAATTGACATACTGATTTGTCTTGATTCGTCAAATAACATGGCCGCCAGTGGGTGTGGTGCTGTTTTTCCCTATATATCAATAGTAAAATCTTTAAAATATTCTCCTCTAAAAGTACTGGTTGGATTTCATTATAAATTGGTTAAATTGTTCCTTAGGTGGTCCTTTCTTAAAATAGCTAAAAAAATGTATTCCATGCAGAACTCTGGTTGCCATTGCAACCAATAGGAAAATCTTTAAAAACATCATAAAAAATCAACCGCTTGCCTGATTTCAAAATAATTTTACTGAAATAGTTGTTGGGTGACCCTCTTACAAAATGACATATGTGTCTTGGTTTGTCAAAAAACATGGCCGCCAGAGGGTGGGTGCTGTTTTTTCTTATATATCTATAGTAAAATATTAAAAAATCTTCTCCTCTAAAAGTACTGGTTGCATTTCATTATAAATTGGTTAAATTGTTCCTTGGGTAATCCTTTCTTAAACTAGCTAAATGAATTACATTCCATGCAGAACTCTGGTTGCCATGGCAACCCCAATAGGAAAATATTTTTAAAAAATCATAAAAAATTAACCGCTTGCCAGATTTCAAAATAATTTTACAGAAATAGTTGTTGGGTGACCCTCTTACAAAATTGACATATTTGTCCTGATTCGTCATTAACATGGCTGCTAGTGGTTGGGGCGCTGTTTTTCCCTATATATCCATAGTAAAATCTTCTCCTCTAAAAGTACTGGTTGAATTTCATATTAAATGGGTAACAATATTTCTTGGGTTATCCTTTCTAAAAATAGTTAAAAGATTATAACCCATGCAGAACTCTGGTTGCCGTGACAACTGATTGGAAACAACTTTTTAAAAAAAACATGGTTCTACTTGATCAATGTGCACAGGCAAAAAATTATGTAGTAATTTACGACCAACATTGTCATTTTAATCAAAGACTACGTCAAACAGTGAAAACCGGGGTTGGGGGTTATAATTTTGGCCGTATCTTGTTAATTGCATTACAACTTGACAAATAAACTAGCGATTATTTTAGAAAATTATGCATAGAAGCCTATGTCCTATTGACACATTTCTAATGTTTTATTGCTGATTTAATTGCTGTATTTGTTGACAGGCATGCAGGATGTTTTACCATGGACGTGATAGCAGGTACAGCGTTTGGTATACGACCAGATTCATACAATAATCCAGACGATCCTTTCGTTGAATTGGCACAGAAAGTGTTTGGACAGCCTACTTTGTCACCTTTCGTACTCATCGCACGTAAATACATGTATTCTGATTAATAATTGTGTTTTATTTTTCTATGTAAGGAGGCCCAAGCTACCTTGTGCGAAATTTCAAAATCGTAATAGATAAGAACAAACATGAATTTTAGTTCTAATGATCTCGTAGGAATGTTAATTAATGACAAACATCGTAATAAGTTTTTGCATGGCTATATTGTGAAGTTTGGGTGTACAATAAGTCACTACAATTGTTCAAATGCATATGCTAATATAAAATATGTAGTGCATGAATTAGTTATGTGAAGTAGCTACACTTTTAAATGTTTCATTCCAATAATGCAAATTAGGTACATTTATGCAAATTTATTCAAAATTGATACTTGTTGATGAATAGCTCCCACAAAGGCTGGTGACCCCTAATTATTATTTGATTCAACTGTTGTACTATATGATTCACATCTTATATTCAAGTCTGAGTAATTTTCGCTCGTTAGATATCTTTTGACGTTCATTGGAAAATCACACTTTTTTGAAGTTGGTTTATCATGTAAACATTGTAAAATACTTTATTTGTTCACTAGGTAGTCGGAATTGTGACTAATGTCAATAGGAATGAAAATTGAGCACACGAAATACCATGCATAGTTTAAAAGTATTTTGATATTACAAAAATCTTTAAATGAACACGGTGGTGTCATATATGCAAGAAATAGACAAAATGAATAAAATCCAATGGTAGGTCATTAGAAAGCCATGTATCTCGAAAGCGAGCCCGGTAACATACTTTTTTTTATTATTCCAATGGTGTTTTAGATGATTTCACTGTCATTTTAAGATGTTTCGGAGAAAATTCGATCGTTACATACAAGGCGCGCGTACCACCTTAAGACAGATAATAATATAGTAACACTCACAGCTATACTTACACAATATTAGTGTTTGTTAGAAGTTATAAAGAATTCATATTTGTATTGACATACATGTACTTTTTCTGTACTGTATAAACATGTATTGATGATTATCATGTAATAGATGGACCACCATCAATGGTTCAAAAGAGAAAATAAATCGAAATATCAGACTAAGCAGTAACTTTTTTCGTGGAATTAGGGCGGATACATGATTCAGTAACACTATTTAACTAAAATATCCCTAATAGGGATCACACTATTTAACTGTTTTACGTTTTCCACCAAACCACCTTGTGAATACCAGCGCAAAATGTCGAAAAATACATGAAAGAAAAAGAGCACTCACAACAGGTGGCTAGGTCAAGGTCGCTGTACCTTTAGCAAAAATGACTAGATCAATATCTAATAAACGATTGTGTCTAGGATGGAGAGGGGTGATCTATGAATAATAGAACTTGTAATTGTTTTTTTCCAGTGCTGTTTCCAAATGTAATGAAGTTAATCTTGAAATGTTCCAACACAAGTGTGTTCTACCCTCTGGATTCTATTCATTTCTTCTGTGACGTCATCAAGAAGGTTATTCAAGAACGCAAAGAGAAGCAAGATGTATGTAAATTACAATATACTGCAGACAAACCTTCATTAAAGCAACCTTCTTTAAAACCCTGAGACCGTCATTGAGATAAATTTGCATTGAGACAAACCTTTATTGACCTACACCTGCATTGATGCAAACCTTCATTGAGCAAACCTTCAATGCGACAAACCTTCATTGACCTAAATTTTCATTGGAGCAAACCTTCATTGACCTAAACCTTCATTGAGACAAACCTTCACTCATGCAAACCTTCAGTGATACTTACATTCATTGAGATAAACCTTCATTGAGGCAAACCTTCATTGAGACAAACCTTTACTCATGCAAACTTTCAGTGATACTTACATTCATTGAGGCAAACCTTCGATGACATTAACATCCATTGACGCAAAGTTGCATTTATACAAACCTTCATTGAGGTTAAGCTTTATTGAAACAAACCTTCATTAAAGCCACATTAGGCCTTAAACGGCTATTTTCAATCAGCAATAACTTGTTAACCTATTTGAAGAGCCATTGATTTTAGTTAAGAAACACCATATGATAGATGAAAACGAAATACAATATCCCGTTGGTTTGTTTACAAAATAATAAATTGTAAGCAAAAAATGCACAGTTTCTAATCTAAGGGAAGCAACTCTTGTAAAAATTAGTATTTTGTCATCCATACATTTTACTAAGCATACTATTTCGACAGATTCATTTAACATTATGTCGTCAATTATAGGTCATTTGTGAAAAAAATCACAATCCCTTGTAATAAGTCTATTTACTGGATGATCGGAAAAAGGGTATTGGGAGAGATAATGTGGCTTTAAGGTAAAGCATCATTGAAGCAAAACTTCTTTGAGACAAAATCCGTCAGTAACAATTCATTGCTAAACAGGAGTGTTTCTGTACGGTGAGTTGCTTCCATTAGCAAGATCCAATGTATGATTTCATTCTGTTTCCGAAATGACAGAACAATTCTGAGGGTTGTCGGTTTGGGCTCCTGGAGGGTCATCGGTTCTGTTAAACTGCAGTATACAGAACACTGACTTTGCCCGAGCTTTCTAGAAATAAATGTAAACACTGAAACTGAGCATACGTTTTTGTGTAGGCAGTGGAAAAAATGTAGTTGACTATTGTTGTACTGAGTAGTGAAAGTTCCATTATATATTGACCGCTCATTGCATGCTTATATCAACAACATACTGGGTTGTTTCTGTACTAAACTTATGTTGTTTCTATTGATTGTTATTTTGGCAGACTGGACGTACTGATTTGTTACAACTTATGTTAAATGCAGTCCAGGAAGAAGACGGCAAGTGTAAAAGTAAGAGTTTTAATTGTC
The DNA here is from genome assembly GCA_947247005.1 of Spisula solida. Lineage (NCBI taxonomy): Eukaryota > Metazoa > Mollusca > Bivalvia > Venerida > Mactridae > Spisula > Spisula solida. Next base: position 38,569,309 of record OX365958.1, on the reverse strand, counting down.
ACCTTTTGTAGATGTTCGGTAATTTTCCATCAACAAGTAAGAGTTTTCATTGTTACATTCTGTAGATGTTCGGTAATTTTCCATCAACAAGTAAGAGTTTTCATTGTTACATTCTGTAGATGTTCGGTTATTTTCCACCAACAAGTAAGAGTTTTCATTGTAACATTCAGTAAATGCCTAGTAATTTTCCATCAACAAGTAAGAGTTTCCTTTGTAACGTTTTGTAGATGCTCAGGAATTTTCCATCAACAAGTAAGAGTTGAATCATTGTAACATTCAGTAAATGCTCGGTTATTTTCAATCAACAAGTACTTGAACATAAATATGGTAAAAGACGATTCATATGATCATTTTCAAATATAGTGACATTATTTATGTCTATACTATCTCAGCCTAATCTAACTATTGGCTAAATAGCTCATGGCCGTCATGTAAAATGGCCCTAGAACAGGCCTATGTTGTGACAGATCGATATTCTAGTGGTAAAACACGTGCATCATGGTTATGTATATATCTGTACAGGTATACAAATTTGCAAATATGGCCGATGAGCAGTGTGTTGTGTGTTTTACACGGTATGAATCCCGATACATTGCTTTTCAGTATCGTGAGAGACTTGTTCTATTTTCATATGGCTCTGGCGGTACTGAAAACCGATGTAACGCTCAGGATACATGAAATCTGAGTTCCGTCAGTGCGTTACATTGGTTTTCAGTTCTGTCAGAGCCATATGAATTAGAACATTTCTCTCACGGAACTGAGAAGCGGTGTATCGGGAGTAATACCGTATTTTAGTTTAATCATGATGATACTTCCTCATCTTTAGTATAATATAACCATACATTCGTGTCTCCACGCGAGTGTAAAAGAAAATATACAGTACAACTTCACCAGAGCGACCCTCTTTAGACCAACAACATCTCTATAAAGCACCTTCAAAATTTCCCTAAGCCGAAATTTTCTATATATTTAACCCCTGTAGAGCAACAACCTCTAAATAACGATCAATATTTGTAGCTCCCAGATGGTGTTGCTCTACAGAGATTGTACTATATGCTGAAATGGGAGATGTGTAAGACAATATTTTAGCACAATGAGTTATTGTATTTATTGCTGAACATGTTTCAGAGTTAAGTGAAGAAGAGATTTTAGCACAAGTGTTTATTGTATTTATCCAGGGGGATAAACACGTGACCATAATTTGAAACAAGATGGCGGCATAGACGCGAATATTATCGTTTTGGGACTATTATTTCAAGGTGAGTACGGAATTTAAACATCTTACATATCCTATCATATGGTAATCAAAACGCGCTTTCCAGCGGTGTATAATATGCTTGTCTGGTATGTTTACTTTCTAAGAACATTAAGACCAAAGTTTTGAGTCGAGCACAAGAAGCCATGGTGTATTTCACGCTATTAATACATTTTAGTGTTTTGTGACCAAATCGCACTTTTGTGGAATATTTAAAGCAACTCCTTACCAGAAATAGTTTACAATGTATGTCAGCACAAGTCATAGGCTCATATTTATGAGATTTATCAATTTCGAATGTGTTGGTGCATCCCACGCCGAATAAAACGATGGTGCATTTCACGTCCAATCCACAAACAAAGAATGGTGCATTTCACGCGGACATGTATTTTATTACAGAAATGAGTGTTATTTTCCCATATTAATTGTATTAAGCATGCATCCTGACATCTCTTAGTCGTATCTTATGTACATTTTGTGCGCCGGAGATAACACTAGCCTTTGTGTACAAATAAAAATGACAATTAAATGCATTTCCGATGTCTTATTATGTTCGCTTTTGTGCATAATCACTTTAAAAAAGGACATTTACTTCCAGATTACACCTGAAACTAGCGTAAAGTGTACCGTGCAGTGTTTATTTTGTCATTTTTATTTATAAATATAAACAGTGGGGGAAATTGCCCGATTGGCAATTATGATCGAAAAAATTGAAAAAATAGTTAATTTATTTATACCTTAGAAGACTAACCTTGGCATCAGATTATTTGACCAAGCGATAATCTGAACAAATGTTTCATATCACATTGTTTGTATCCAAGATCATACCGTTCAAATTTCCTTTGAAAGGTCTTGATTCAGAGATATATAGCCTTAAAACTGTCTAAATTCATTGTATTAACTTGTCCGCTTTGGCAACTTTCTATACTATTCAAAATATCTTTAGTTACCTGATCAGGAACGTGAACATAAATCTCAGAATATAGACAATGTAAAATAGTTCTGAACGGTAGGATTTTAGATAAACCTTTTGTGTTACGAAATCTGCAATCATATTGTCTTCATGTCAAATATCCATACGCACAGGTTAGATTTTCAAAAGTGGGCGATTCGATTGCACGATCAGACAATTTATGGAGCAAAATTTCCCGATCGGGCAAGTAGTTAAGGGAATCCCCGAATTTCCCTTTTTTCCTACACTGACAAAGGCTAATGTTGTCATGGGCATACTATACATGAATCGAACCCCTTGAACACATTTTTCTTGTAGGATGGTGCGTGAAAGAAGTTACGAAGACCTCGCCGCCGAAAATCTTGCTGCAGCAAACCAGCGGTTAAAGACTTTTAGATCGTTTACTGATAATTGATTATACGACCTTGTCATACGAGGAATAATGAGAAATAAACAAATACAATATGACGATGCTTTCGTTTATTAAACACTACTTAACAATAAACAACACATATGCGTAACCATATATAAAATTTATCGATCAAAGGAAATAAAAACTTATAACATCGTCAAACTATTTTTCAAATTACCTCCCTTCGAATATGAGCATATTTACCGTTGCGTTCGTGATCAACTCTAAGCATAAATTGTTGATGTCTTCATTAAAAAACAATAACGTTCATTTATCAGTGGGGGAAATGGACCGATCGGGTAATTCTGCGATTCCCCTAATTATTTGCCCGATCGGGAATTTCTGCTCGAAAAATGCCTGATCGGGGCAATAAAATAGTCAATTTAAACATACGGCCTCAGAAGAACTGACCTATGCATAAAGATATTTAACCAAGCGATAATATGAACACATGATTCATATCACAAAGAGTATATCTAAGATACTATCGTTCCAATTTCCCTTCAATTGTCTTGATTCTGAGATTTCTTTCCTAAAAAACTACCAATTTTGCTGGTCTAAATTCATTGGGTTTACTTGCCCGTTTTTTGGCAACTTTCTACTATTCAAAATATATTTTATTGCCGGATCGAGTAATTTAAATTGCCAAAATGAAGTGAAAAAAAATAATCTCGGAATCTAGACAATGGAAAATAATTATGAACGGTAGGATTTTAGATAAATGTTAAATCAGATCATCTCCATGTCAAACATCCTTATGTACAGGTTACATTTTTGAAACGATGGGTGTTTCTATTGACCGACCAGGCAATTTTAGGAGCAAAATTTCCGGATCGGACAAATTGTAGGCCTAAGGGGAATCCCCGAATTGCCTAATCGGACAATTTCCTCCACTGTTCAAATTGCATATAAATAATGTGATACCTTTATCATAAGGCACGTGTATATAGCAACAAAACGTGGGAACATTGTTATGAAACATAACATATTAGCACAAATCAGTCTCTGTGCAAACACGTTGTTATAGATTAAGTAGGATGACCTATCAAAAATTAAATGCATATTAACATCGCAATATCTGTGCTTATTTATCGATACTTCTACATATAGTTTTGTGTTCTTGACATAATTTCACGTTAGTTAAATACTATATACGACTAATCAAACCACGACTTGACAAACCAGTTTTCCTGGACTGTATTCTTAACAGTACCAACTTAATAGTTTAAAATGAGCCGGTTTCTTTTCCACGGACACAAGCAACACGGATGAGGCGTCTGTGGCGTCTCTCGTGATCTCGAAGACCCGATATGCTTCTTAAGAGCTTTCCAAACACGCTTAGAGTCTTGCTGTTCTCATGTCTTCAATCATATCTAAGCAATCATACCTAAGGAAATGGTATTGTTAGTTAGATAACGTATAATAGTGGTACGGGCTTATATTGCATATAAATGGTATAGAACAAGTACTAACACTGTTAGTACAGTAACATACTAAGGCACTCTTGAGTTTCAAAACATACTTTATTGTTGATCTGGTGTACAACATACCGGTGCAATCCATTTGCCATATCCACATAACAAACAAACAAACAAACAAACAATCTTAGACTAATACCTTTGTTCTAACAGAATAAAAAACACAGTGCAAAAGGAACAAATTACATGTATGCGAAATTGTGGTGAATTATTATATGGGTATGTTAAAATAACGTGAAATGCACCATCGTTTTATTCAGCGTGGGATGCACCAATTCATGCAAAATTGATAAATCTCGTTAATATGATAAATATGAGCCAATGACTTGTGCTGACATACGTTATAAACTGTTTCTAGTAATTAGTTGCTTTAAATACTCCACAAAAGTGCGATTTGGTCACAAAAACACTAAAATTTATCAATAGCGTGAAATACACCATGGCTTCTTGTTCTCGACTCGAAACTTTGGTCTTAATGTTCGCAGAAAGTAAACATACCAGACAAGCGTATTATACACCAATGGAAAGCGCGTTTTGAGTACCATATGATGGGATATGTAAGATGTTTAAATTCCGTACTCACCTTGAAATAATAGTCCCAAAACGATAATATTCGCGTCTATGAAGCCATCTTGTTTCAAATTATGGTCACGTGTTTATCCCCCCTGCACTGGATACGTTTCAGAGTTAAGTGAAGATGAGATTTTAGCGCAAGTATTTATTGTTTTTTTTGCTGGATACGTTTCAGAGTTAACAGAAGATGAGATTTTAGCGCAAGTATTTATTGTATTTATTGCTGGATACGTTTCAGAGTTAACAGAAGATGAGATTTTAGCGCAAGTATTTATTGTATTTATTGCTGGATACGTTTCAGAGTTAAGTGAAGATGAGATTTTAGCACAAGTATTTATTGTATTTATTGCTGGATACGTTTCAGAGTTAAGTGAAGATGAGATTTTAGCACAAGTATTTATTGTATTTATTGCTGGATACGTTTCAGAGTTAAGTGAAGATGAGATTTTAGCACAAGTATTTATTGTTTTTTTTGCTGGATACGTTTCAGAGTTAACAGAAGATGAGATTTTAGCGCAAGTATTTATTGTATTTATTGCTGGATACGTTTCAGAGTTAACAGAAGATGAGATTTTAGCGCAAGTATTTATTGTATTTATTGCTGGATACGTTTCAGAGTTAAGTGAAGATGAGATTTTAGCACAAGTATTTATTGTATTTATTGCTGGATACGTTTCAGAGTTAAGTGAAGATGTGATTTTAGCACAAGTATTTATTGTATTTATTGCTGGATACGTTTCAGAGTTAACAGAAGATGAGATTTTAGCACAAGGATTTATTGTTTTTATTGCGGGATATGACACCACAGCTTCATTATTGACTTTCTTGACTAATGTACTGGCAGTACACCCTGATATACAGGACAAACTGGTCGATGAAATCAAAGCTAATATAGCTGATGTAAGTATACCTCAAATATAGTACTGCAAGGTATGTATCCAGATACACCGCTTCTCAGTTGGGTAAGAGGATTGTACTATTCTATATGACTCTGACTGAACTGAAAACCGATGTAACGCACATGTCATGTATCCTGAGTTCTGTCACAGCGTTACATCGGTTTCAAGTTCCGTCAGAGCCATATAAGAACTGTACAATTCTCTGACAGGACTGAGAAGCGGTGTATCGGAATACATACCGTGATACTGTATGATGGTTTTATCCTAGCTAGGTATTTCATCCTTTTTACTGTTGAAACTAGATAATTCCGCTAGGGCATTCAGCTTTTGATTGCTGAAGCTAGGTCATTCAGCCTTTTGACGTTAAGACCTAGGCAGTTAGTTACGTGTTTGGGCATTGTGTCGTGTAATTGTGATATGTGATGTTTTTATTTTTTCTGCGATCGGCTAATTAAGTTAAGTGCTGCCTTCCCTATTCGATTCTCTATTATGTTTTTTAATCCTGGGGAACTGGTTAGATCAACAGTATGATGGTTTAATCCATGAAAACTATTAAGATGTTTTAATCCGTGATAACTGGTTAGATCAACTATCAACTGTCCACAATGTAGAGCGCACGATTTAAGGTCGAGAAGTCCCAGGTTCGATCACCTACTTTATTTTTTGCCAACACGTGACATTTGATCGACATTTGTATTGCCGGGATCACTGCTTTCAATGGGTAGATTTTCGAATTGGTTTTTCAAGACTCCTCCCTCATTTAAACAAAACCCTAACAACTCGTCGACTTACACCAAGAAATATTTGCCCCCTGAAACAGTCGTCAGTTTGGTTATGCTCCACTTTACCTGGATGTATGATTGGGTACCTGACATGGTCAAAAGCCTATGTGCTGAAAATCTTTTCAATGCCAGTGATGTGTCAGGGAATCTTGATGATGGTCATTGAAAAAGGAAATGCATGGAAATTCAGGAGAATATTGTTAATAATGTTTAGTTGGTGTTTTTGTTCAAATATTGTTGTAATCTTGCTGAAATTGTGACAGTTTTTGCCAACTACCGGTAGTGTTAGGAAGTCTAAATAACAAAGGTTTGTATTGGACGGTCGTAAGGAGGAGGCCAAAATAAACATGTTTGGTGGTACTGGTCATTGAAAATTCTGGTAATGTTTTAGTAAAACATGTAGCTGCTGGCAACAAAATTGGCTGACTATAACTTAAATAAGTTGTTACTACATGTACATTATGTTGTATAGGATGTGACTGAGATCAAGTATGATATGGTTATGAAGACTACATTTATATTATGTTGTATAGGATGTTGTAGGGATCAAGTATGAAATGGTTATGAAGACTACATTTATATTATGTTGTATAGGATGTGACTGAGATCAAGTATAATATGGTTATGAAGACTACATTTATATTATGTTGTATAGGATGTGACTGAGATCAAAAATAATATGGTTATGAAGACTACATTTATATTATGTTGTATAGGATGTGACTGAGATCAAGTATGATATGGTTATGAAGACTACATTTATATTATGTTGTATAGGATGTGACTGAGATCAAGTATGATATGGTTATGAAGACTACATTTATATTATGTTGTATAGGATGTTGTAGGGATCAAGTATGAAATGGTTATGAAGAATACATTTATATTATGTTGTATAGGATGTGACTGAGATCAAGTATGATATGGTTATGAAGACTACATTGATATTATGTTGTATAGGATGTGACTGAGATCAAGAATGATATGGTTATGAAGACTACATTTATATTATGTTGTATAGGATGTGACTGAGATCAAGTATGATATGGTTATGAAGACTACATTTATATTATGTTGTATAGGATGTGACTGAGATCAAGTATGATATGGTTATGAAGACTACATTTATATTATGTTGTATAGGATGTGACTGAGATCAAGAATGATATGGTTATGAAGACTACATTTATATTATGTTGTATAGGATGGGACTGAGATCAAGTATGATATGGTAATGAAGACTACATTTATATTATGTTGTATAGGATGTGACTGAGATCAAGTATGATATGGTTATGGAGATGCCTTACCTGGAACAAGTGATCAACGAAACCTTGAGAATGTATCCACCAGTTAACAGGTACTGAGTATTGTAAGTCATTAGCATTTTATTGTTGTTAATCATGTACCTATGGTCTTTCGACTTTTTGTAAAAATGTGATTATCTTATAAATGTATACTGATGTGTCGACAGGCCAATCTGCTAAGAACAAAGTTGATCAAACACCTGACAAAAGATCTGGATCTGCGCATAGTTCATATGCCTTTTCCTCTTAATTGTAAATTAATTAGTTAGTGTGTTGTCATACTCACTTAATTCTGGTGAAATCTGGAACATGTTTCATGGTTAAATTATTCTTGTCAGAACGTATGATTGCTTTGTATCATTCTAAGTGACAATGTACACTATTATTTTATGTCATATATGTTGGTAAATACACTGGATATATAAGTGGATAATTTTCCGCTTGTCTTAAAGTCAGCATATTGTGAATTTGAGACATTTGATGTGTGGAAATGATATTGCTGTTTTTCTTCTATTGTACAGTCCATTGTAGGCCAAAGTTTATCACGAGAGGAAATTTTATCGAAATTGAAAATTGACCATTATTTGCTTGTCGCGAACTTGGCATGAATTCATTACAATGTTTGGCAGCTCTGATTTGTCACCATGATAATATGTATGTTTTGTCCACATAGATGAATCATTATGTCGGTTTTTGAAATAAATTACAGTGTAACCTCTCCACAACGCCTCTCTCTAGAGCAACAACATCTCTATAACAACACCTTGTCGATATTAACTATAAATTCAGCTTCTGTACAGTAATAACCTCTTCACAACGGCGAATATTTGCAGATCCCAAAAAAGTGTTGATATTCAGAGGTTGTGCAGTAAAATTATTATTTGTCAAGGGTGTTAATTTTCGTTGATTTCTTTGTTAAACTCGACCATGAAATCTAATGGCCAATATTAATCGATCACCCAAATACATAGCATGGTTTAATCCTTCTATGTTCTGTAATCCACAAATTTACGACCACACGAAGACACAGGGAACAGTTACTGTATCATTGATAAAGAGTAAAAAATGGTTTTTTTTATAAAATTATATTATCCATAACTTCTTTTACTCTTTATCAATGATACAGTTACCTGTGCACCAAGGTGAATATTTTTCAAAATCCACGAAATTTAATACCCACAAAAATGATAATGTTTTACACCAGAATGGACAGATGTTCATCGGAGGTGGACGTACAGATAGACGGTCATTGGTTCCCTGCTAACACAAGTATAGCTTTCTCTATCTGGAGTATGCATCATAATGAGAAGTTCTACCCGGATCCACATACATTCAGACCCGAGAGGTATTCATTTTTGTTATAATTATTATTGTTATTATTATTCCCCGGCATCTACTGATGCGAAGGCATAATATTATAGTGATTGTCATGTCCGTCCGTTCGAAAATGTTAACCAAAACTTTCAACTTGTTCAAACTCAAATATTTTTTAAGTCTATCAAGACATTGCTTTCAAACTTGTCATACGTGTTAACGATCATGAAACGCATTACATTGTCAATGCCATGTAACACTATCCAATTATATTAATACTATTTTTATAGTATTTTATAATTATTATATGGTTAACGGATTTAAAAACGCGACACTTTGGTATGTAACAAACCCCCGTATAAGATATATTTATATATTCGTAAAGGCTAATCAATGCCACCATTTTGATACCAAATTTAATGAAATCCAATGAGTATTAACTAAATTATCGCACGAATAAGACATTGGTCCAGAAAACAAAAGTAACATGGTTATCGGCGCATTTATTTTATCGTTAAAGATGACCAGCCTGTATAACAGATCAAATGTTTACATAAGGCTAGTCTGACTTCAATAAACAAATTCTTAATTAAATTGAATATAATAAATGGCATATCCAACTGTTATTTAAAATGTGTCTACATGACAAGGAAACATTGTTGCAGGAAACATACACCGTTCCTTTATATACCTGCATAATGTTTTTATGGTCAATGGGAGGTCACCATGTAAGCAATTTTGGTCAGAATGCGACTTTTCTTTTCTGGATCGACGTATTGATTGTACTATATATTTGTTAATACTCATCTCATTTTTATCATCTTAGTACCTAAATGACGCCAATACATTTACCTTTAATCTGTACCATTCCAAATCCGACATAAACTTGAATTGTCTGCTTTTTAAATCTGTTTAGTATAGCATATTTAAGAAGCATCTTACTTAATAATATGCAAATACATGTCCATTACAATCACATTAAGGCATGGTTATAACGATTTGAAATGGATAAAAGGATGCAAACAAGCAAAAAAACACGGGTAGAGAATATATAACACCAGACCATTAACATAGGTGAGCGGTACGTAGCGCTTTCAACGGGAGGTAATCCGTGCATTATACGTTTTATTGAATGTGAGGTAATTGAATCAATTGAATAATAGGAAGCACTTTGCGTAGGCAACGGACTCCTGATAAGGACAATGAAAGTGAAGATCAGTATCCATCTACAATAATTATTTCACGAAATAAGTTTAAAAAATATTTACTTTATTATGTAGCTTTAATCTGGCGCCACCACCATGAGCCGATGTGGCCACCACATATGACAACGAAACCACAATCGCTATCACTCCAGATAAATGATGTTAAATCTTGTAAAAAGTTATCATTAGTCAACTACTCAGCTATGGCCGAAAGTTGCTTTAAGGTCAGTCGGTCAGTATATTGTACACTGCTACTAACACAATGAGTGTAACGCGTGTCAGTTATAGTATAATGTATCATAGGGAAGGGAATCTAGCTACTATACCACCCATCCTAGGATGACCACCCACAATGAGGACCATCCACCCACAATGAGGACCATCCACCAACTCAAGTGACCATCCACCAACTCTGATGACCATCCACCAACTCTGTTGACCATCCACCAACTCTGATGACCATCCACAATGAGGACCATCCACCAACTCTGGTGACCATGCACCAACTCTGATGACCATTCATCAACTCTGATGACCATCCACCAACTCTGTTGACCATCCACAAACTCTGGGGACCATCCAACAACTATGATGACCATCCAACAACTCTGATGACCACCCACAATGAGGACCATCCACCAACTCTGGTGACCATCCACCAACTCGAATGACCATCCCCCAACTCTGATGACCATCCAACAACTCTGATGACCACCCACAATGAGGACCATCCACCAACTCTGATGACCATCCACCAACTCTGATGACCACCCACAATGAGGACCATCCACCAACTCTGTTGACCATCCACCAACTCTGGTGACCATCCACCAACTATGTTGACCATCCACCAACTCTGGTGACCATCCACCAACTCTGTTGACCATCCACCAACTCTAGTGACCATCCACCGACTCTGATGACCATCCTCAATGAGGACCATCCACCAACTCTGGTGACCATCCACCAACTCTGGTGACCATCCACCATGATGATCATCCATCAACTAGTGACCATCCACCAACTCTGATGACAATCCACCGACTCTGGTGACCATCCACCATGATGACCATCCGCCAACTCTGATGACCACCCACAATGAGGACCATCCACAAACTCTGATGACCATCCGCCAACTCTGGTGACCATCCATAATGAGGACCATCCACCAACTCTGGTGACCATCCACCAACTCTAGTGACCATCCACCGACTCTGGTGACCATCCACCATGATGACCATCCACCAACTCTGGTGACCATTCACCGACTCTGGTGACCATCCACCAACTCTGATGACCATCCTCAATGAGGACCATCCACCAACTCTGGTGACCATCCACCAACTCTGGTGACCATCCACCAACTCTGATGACCATCCACCGACTCTGGTGACCATCCACCATGATGACCATCCACCAACTCTGATGACCACCCACAATGAGGACCATCCACAAACTCTGATGACCATCCGCCAACTCTGGTGACCATCCACCAACTCTGATGACCATCCACCAACTCTGGTGACCATCCAACAACTCTGATGACCATCCACCAACTATGGTGACCATCCACCAACTCTGATGACCATCCGCCAACTCTGGTGACCATCCACCAACTCTGATGACCATCCAACAACTCTGGTGACCATCCACCAACTCTGATGACCATCCACCAACACTGGTGATCATTCAACTCTGGTGACCATCCACCAACTCTAGTGACCATCCACCAACTCTGATGACAATGCTACTTACAGTTGCGCTACTATATTATAATATACAAAACATACATCGGTTTTTAATTTCAGATTTAGTCCAGAAGAGAAAGCCACACGTGACCCTTTTGTCTTCATGCCGTTTGGTCAGGGACCAAGGAACTGTATTGGTATGAGACTTGCTCTTCTTGAAGTAAAGATAGCTTTGGTAGGAGTATTGAGAAAACTACGTTTTGTGAAATGTGAAGAAACCGAGGTAAATATCACTTCTAAATGAATGAACTCGGGTTTAGAATAAACAATTTATTATTATAGCATATTTTTTTATTATCACATAGATACCGTAATATTCCATGTGAGAACAAATGACAGCAAAAACGTAACGTCGTCGGCTTAAATTCGTTATTTCTGACGTTGCTTTTACACGGTTACTATGGTAATGTGATAAAATGAACCCAACACTCGTTGTTTTTTTAATCACAATTTCTTAAATTTGCCACTGAAAACAAAGCATTAAGCTTGCCAATGCTTGATGAATCCTATATTTCTCACTTGAATGCACGCAGGTAATAGTCCATGAGCCACCAATAGAAGACCCTCCCCCCCCCCTAGGGAATTTTGGTCACTATATTTTTCTGAAAGCATATGGTCCCTGGAGTATTTTCCTGAAGTCTGCACTTTGGCCATTGGGGCGTTAAGATTTTTTGGGGTAAAACGTCAAAAAATATAAACGAAAAGTACAAATTTTCGGAATCGGTTAACTACAATCTTATTTATTATGTTATTTTAAAATAAATCTCTGTAACAGGTAGATATTAACCTGTCCTATCTAGACTGAAAAAATCAGAGTGCTGCTATTGTGCAAAATGGCTTTTTTGGGGTAAAATGCTAAAAATTATAAGAGAAAAGTGCGAATTTTTGGAATCTGTGGACTGCATTGGCATTTATTTATTTTTTTTATAAATAAATACTCTAATTGAAAGATATTATAGTGCAGTTTCATACTGCAAAAAATTAAAGCCATGTTATTACGCAAAGTGTGATATTTTTGGGGTAAAACATCAAAAAATATAAACCGAAAAGTGGGAATATTAGGAATCTGTAGATTACAATAAAACCATTCCTATGATAATTTTTTTGTAACTAAATAATATTAATGTGATAAATTTGTAGTAACATGCAGTTTAAGATTTCAAATATATATTGCCAGATACTTTGGGGGAAAATTACAAAAATAATAAATGGAAAGTGTGATTTTTGGGAATTGGTGTCCTAGTTGTAACTTACGACCATCGGATACGGACATTCCTAGTCCTAATGGGTATTCAAAATTACATTCTAACCATATATAGGCAGTTCTGGTACTGTTGGGTAAATTATTATTAAACAACTAATTACATCCATACCTAGTCCTAATTGGTACATACGAATAACCATTACATGCAATATTGGTTCTATTTAGCACTAAACAACCCTATACAGACATCAGTTGTCCTATCGGGTATTAACTACCACCATGCACAGACAGTCCTAGTCTAATTTGATAGCATAGCCAATACCATTCCTAGTTCTATTTGATATTCAAAACCACCATACTTATACAAATATTGCTGGTCAGGCTGGGTACCCATAACCACTGGTAGGTACATTCATTCCTCGTCTCAATGGGTAGTCACACTTACCATGTTCTAATTGGGTACTCGTAACTGCTTATTGAAGTACATACATGCCCAGTCATAGTGGTGACTTACATATCCATATACAGACATTCCTGGTCCTATTTGGTACTCTAAACCACCATGTACAGGCATTATAGGTGCAATTGGGTACTCATTTCCACCATGTACATATATTGCTGGTCGTAAAGAATACTCATAACCACTAGGTTCAGACATTCTTGTTGGGTACTGCCGATCATCAATAATTATTATTGACAACTCAGGCGCGCCATATGGCTACAGGCTTGGCCTTATTGACCACTCATAACATATGTACTACTCGAAACCTTCATGTACAAAATCAGTTGTCCAATTGGGAACTACCAACTACTAGGTGCGACCATTTGTTGTCCTATTGGGTATAATCACTACCCCCGTGTACAGACTGTGATGTTCTTATTGGATACTCATACATACATTCCTAGTCATAGTGGGTACCCCAACTACCATGTACATGCATGCCTGGTCCTATTGAATACACAAAATCACAATGTACAGACATTTGTGAGTCATGTGACTGGGTTGGGCACTAACAACCACTAGGTGCAGTCACATGTTGTTCTATTTGGTCACTGCTACCACCATCTACAGACAGTCCTGGCCCTATCAGGGATACATAACCACTAGATGCATACATTCATAGTCCTAGTGGGTACTCAAAACCCCTATGTTCATGCATAAGTGGTATAATCGAGTCCTCACAGACACTATACTCAGCCATTATTGGTTCCTGTGGGTACTGACTACCATGCATATACATACATTCCTGGTCGTATAGGGTGCCAATAACCACGATTAACAGACATTCCTGTTTAGGATAGATACTGAACATCATCATGTTAAGACATCTCTCAATCACTAGTTACATACATTATTGGTCTTATTGAGTACAGACAACTATTGGGATCACCCATTCCTTGTCCTATTGACACCATGTAGAGACATTTGTGGTCTTTAAAAGTCAGCAGTGAGCATGCCTAACCCTCAGCTGTGACCATTTTCTTCATCAAATTGGGTAATCACTAACCCCATGTACATGAAGCATGGTCTAATAAGATACTCATATCGACTAGGTACATACATTTCAAGTCCTAGTGGGTACCCACAACTATCATGTACCATGCATTCCTTGCCTACTGGATACTCCAAACCACAATGTACAGACGATTGCAGACGGATTATGTACTAACAACCACAAGGAGTGGTCATTTTTTGTCTGATTGGGTCATGATTACTACGATGTACAGACAGTCCTGACTTTATTAGGTACTCATAACCACTGGATACATACATTCCTAGACTAAGTGGGTACCCGTAACCACCATGTACATGCATAAGAAGTGTGATAAAGTACTTGCAGCTACAATACACAACCGTTATAGGTCCTATTGGGTACCCACTACCATCATTTACTAGTACATGTACATACATTCATGGTATTATTTGGTATGCATAGCCACTATTCCGGATCCTGTTATGTACATACATTACTGGTATTGTTGGGTACAGACAACCATTAGGAGCACCCATTCCTCGTCCTATTGACGACTTAGTGTCTAAGTAGAACATTCCTGGTCTTGTTAGGCAATCATAAACATTGGGTAAATCAGTCCATGTATGTATTCACGACCACCTTGCACATAAACTCCTAGTTTTATTAGGTACTCATAACCATTAGGTACATCCATCCTAGTCCTAATGAGTACCCACAACCACCGTGTTCATGCATACTTGGTTGTATTTGGTACTTATTACCACTAGGTGCATCAATTAGAGGGTACCCAATACCACTAGGTACAGGTATTTATGGTGCTGTAGGGTACTGACACACACCATGAGCAGACAGTACTACTGGATACACACATCCATGTTCTTATAGGATGTGCACTATCATGTGGTATCTCATTTATTGCACTATGTGTACTGGCAACTACAAGGTCGAGAGAATCCTGGTCCTCTTGGATACTCACAACCACCCAGAACAGCCATTCCTGACACAACCATGATGCATAGCCATTGTGTCACAAGGAATAGCTGTACAATAACATTTGAAAAAAAATGAATGTATATTTACCCCACCCACTCTTGTAAAATACATGTAAGTATAATTTAACACAATCCATACAAATGTTACTGATGCCAACTATAACATACATTGCAAACAAAGTGAAAAATGGAAATAGATTTCAAAATCATATTGTGAGTACTTGTAATTAAGTAGAACGGCTGTTTTCAATACTTTAGTCATTTTGGCGGCCATTTTGATGGCCATTTTGATTGCCATTTTCCATAATAGACCCACCTTTTGTGCATTTAAATGTTAAAATACATTTTGGGAATATGCCTTTATTGGTATTTACAGTTGTAATTAAATGACAGTAAGGCACAATGTGTTATAGCATAGTTAAGTGAATACATCGTTACAATTTGTACACCATTTAAAAGCAGGGGAGATAATCTTATTTTTGCTTTTCCTGTTGAACGCCCCAATGTCTGAAGTGCAGACTTTGGGAAAAGTATTGGTAGGTCAAAGCCTTTCATAATTACCAAAAAAAAGATCAATGACACTGTATTCTGCCATTAAAGTGTACCGATTCTCAAAATTTGCACTTTTTCATGTATTTTTTAATGTTTTACCCCAAAAATATCCCATTTGCATAATAACATGGGACTAAAATTTTGTAGACTTAAACTATGAGTTAATATCAACCCAATGAAAGTGTTTAATTACACAATAACTTACTAAATGTGATAGTAATTAACCAATTCCAGAAATTAACACTTTCATTCATATTTTTAACGTTTTACCCCAAAAAATCTTAACGCCCCAATGTCTGAAGTGCAGACTTTGGGAAAAGTATTGGTAGGTCAATGCCTTTCATAATTACCAAAAAAAAAGATCAATGACATTGTATTCTGCCATTAAAGTGTACCGATTCTCAAAATTTGCACTTTTTCATGTATTTTTTAATGTTTTACCCCAAAAATATCCCATTTGCATAATAACACGGGACTAAAATTTTGTAGACTTAAACTATGAGTTAATATCAACCCAATGAAAGTGTTTAATTACACAATAACTTACTAAATGTGATAGTAATTAACCAATTCCAGAAATTAACACTTTCATTCATATTTTTAACGTTTTACCCCAAAAAATCTTAACGCCCCAATGTCTGAAGTGCAGACTTTGGGAAAAGTATTGGTAGGTCAATGCCTTTCATAATTACCAAAAAAAAAGATCAATGACATTGTATTCTGCCATTAAAGTGTACCGATTCTCAAAATTTGCACTTTTTCATGTATTTTTTAATGTTTTACCCCAAAAATATCCCATTTTGCATAATTACACAGGACTAGAATTGTGCAGACTTAAACTATGAGTTAATATCAACCCATGAAAGTGTTTAATTACAAAATAACTTACTAAATGTGATAGTAATTAACCAATTCCAGAAATTCACACTTTCGTTCATATTTTTAACGTTTTACCCCAAAAAATCTTAACGCCCCAACGGCCAAAGTGCAGACTTTGGAAAAATACTCTACTGGTCATACGCTTTCAGAAAAATGTAGTGTCCGAAATTCCCTAGGGGGGGGAGGGTTTACCCCACTGGCCCATGGACTATAAAGGATGATGGCTATTTTCTGTCTACGAACAATGTCATAAGCGTTTTATAATAGTAGAGTATGTTTCGATTATTTTGAGTTGTGTGCACATGCAATTCGCTGCCATGGTTACATGCCTGTGAGCAGTCATGTAATTGGTTGTCACGGTTACATACCTGTGAACAGTCATGTGATTCGTTGTCATGGTTACATACCTGTGAGCAGTCACGTGATTCGTCGTCTCGGTAACAAACCTGTGAGCAGTCACATGATTCGAGGCCATGGTTACATACCTGTGAGCAGTCACGTGATTTGTTGTCTCGGTAACAAACCTGTGAGCAGTCACATGATTCGAGGCCATGGTTACATACCTGTGAGCAGTCACGTGATTTGTTGTCATGGTAACATACCTGTGAGCAGTCACATGACTCGTGGCCATGGTTACATACCTGTCAGCGGTCACATGATTCGTTGTCATGGTTACATATCTGTGAGCAGTCATGTGAGTCATTGTCATTGTAACATATCTGTGAGCAGTCATGTAATTCATCGTCTTGGTAACATATCTGTGAGCAGTCATATGATTCGTTGTCATGGTTACATACCTGTGAGCAGTGACGTGATTCTTTGTCATGGTAACATACCTGTGAGCAGTCACATGATTCGTGGCCATGGATACATATCTGTGAGCAGTCACGTGATTCATCGTCTTGGTTACATATCTGTGAGCAGTCACATGATTCATCGTCTCGGTAACATACCTGTGAGCAGTCATGTAATTTATCGTCTTGGTAACATATCTGTGAGCAGTCACGTGATTCATCGTCTTGGAAACATATCTGTGAGCAGTCACGTGATTCATCGTCATGGTAACATATCTGTGAGCAGTCATGTGATTCATCGTCATGGTAACATACCTGTGACCAGTGATGTGATTCGTTGTCATGGTAACATACCTGTGACCAGTGATGTGATTCGTTGTCATGGTTACATATCTGTTGTAATGTTTTTCATTTTCAGATCAATCCAGAGTTGGATGTAGAAACTTTTGTACGAACAAAGAATCCCATCAAAGTGAAAGTGGAACTGAGATAGTTGTGTCAATTACCAAGACACGTATGACATGACGCGTGTGATTATGTTTCAAATTTCACACAATGTAACTTTCTTCTTATATCTTCAGGGCTTTTTCATGATTGTGTAGGGGAAGGGGCCTATTTTTTGAATTTGGAGGAAAGTCATAATGTTTACAAAAGGGGAAGAAAAAACTTGATTGTATTTAAGGGAATTGCGTGATTTAAAGAATTTTCATGAGGGTAAGCCACCTGTAAACGGCTCCTGGGAAAAAGGGGAAAAAGCCCTGACCTTACATCAGGGACCTTATACAATGTTTCTATATTGGGTCCCAGCTTACATGTATTCGTATATTGCTGTCACTTTTATAGTTAAAAACTGGTATAATACACAATATACAATTTGTTTGTACATTGCACGTGACATTAGGCCAACACAAATTAATATTACAGTTCTGGTAACATGCTGACTAAAATAAGACTGGTAGGCAGGAAAATCATTATTAAAAATATTACTATTTTATTTTCATGTTCTGGAAAATAGACGATCCGCGGTGAAACCCAGCAAAATTCCATAGTGTTATCAATAATTGAGAGTTTATAATGTGCAATAATTAGGGTTACTGTTAGTATCAAGGGTGGTAATCAATATTGATATTATTTAATTGGAGAATAGGGGATAACCAATCATATCGCCTTTTACTGACCAAGAGTTTCATATGGTGATCTGATTGGTTGTCCTAATCCTTAAGTCAAGTAAGATCAATATTGAATGCAACCCCTGAACTACACTATTATTTTGTTATGGCCTTATATATATATAGAAAGGTACCCCTGATGTTTAACAGACAGACAGTTAATACATCCTATCAGTATGGGTGGTCAAGTGGATTACGCTATCGGCTATCAATTGGGAGGCCCCTGAATAGAATCTCGGCCTGGGCACTGAAAAGTTCAGAAACACTTTCCACCAAACTAGAGATGAACTGGTTACACCGCGTATAAACCAAATCGTTGTACGACTTATTGGGATACTATACAATTCAACTTGACTGTATGATGTATTGTGATTGAAACATCCGGTGACTTCCTATCACTGTACGACCTATTGCAAGACTATACAACTAAACGTGTACTCATTATTAACCGGACGTTGACTCGTTTATACACTGTGGGTTAGTAATTATTGTGTGTTGATGCTATACCCTGGGTACTCTTTATCAAAGCACTTATCTACGTCAATACGTTATGCTGTCATAAATTTGACAATTCTATAATGGTGCGCAAAGAAAAAGAAAAGTAAAAATAGGAAAGACAGAAGAATAGACACGGGCAAATATGATTGCAGGTAAAGTTTAAAAGACATGAAGTAATAGAAAGTGTTGCACAGTTACTTTCGGCCATCAGGGCAAGACCAATCCAGCTTCCGTGGCGGTACCAGGATGCTAGACCCCGCTGACATAGCTCCGGCCCTTTATGGAAGTCTTAAACTTGCGTTTGTATTTAAATTCTTCATTGCTCTTTCAAGTCTACAGATTAAGGGACAGATAGGGTTGTAGGCGTTTGTTAACCCAATCTTAATTAATATGGAACAACCATTTTCCTCAAAATGTAGCTGTTAAAGAATCATAAAAAAAATAATTTTGAACGTAAGTTTACGATTTCCTTAAGAGCTTTGATAAAACAGTACCTGGTTACGTTCAAGAAATAATCTGTTGGAAAGAGTTAGGATACAGCACCCGGATTCCGTGTATCACACAACGGTAGCTGTCTCTCACCTCGAAGCTGGAGGCCACTGGCCAATCTGACTGGGGTAAAACGAATGACCAGGAACTAACGACTGTCTCAGTTGATTGCACACAGGATTTGAACTATATGCTTTTATTTATCCTCGCCACCAGAAATGTATATGGGCCATGCCCCCAGAAGAGGTTAGTCACTTTATGGGGGATAGTGCATGATATAGAAGATGTCCCAGTTCCAAAGCATCTCTGGTTGTTTTACGTACCTGGTGTAAAATATTTCAATTGATGCCGGCTGTCTGATAATCTCCAGACTGTCCCGAAAATTTTGGTTTATAACTCTTGCAGTTAATTGTTGGATCCTTCTTACTTCTTAAGTAAGCCACTTAAGAGCACTTTGCTGCTCTACTTTACAGAAAGGGCAAGAAAAGGGGTCAAACATATACACAGAATTATTGCATAGTTCGAAGTGTTCAACATGGTCATCGACCTTCTATTAGCATAATTTATGTAACTGCTGATGCCTTGTCTATATTTATAACCTCGGTTGTATGTTTTCATTAGCGGTGAGTATCACGAAGAAGCTTGATGTGTACTACTAACAGACATTCAAAGGACGGATAACCCTAACTCAAAAACTTTGTAATATAAAACTTAAATATATTAACTTAAGTTAAACAATTGAGCGGTACATATTCCCCAAGAAACGAAGAATAATCCATGTTTTCTTTGTGATTAGTGTAGCTCTTTATCATGATTATAAACAGTGCAAAAATGCTAATCTAGATGTTCCTGTTAAGCTTAGACACTTAAGGCAATTTGAAGACTTTAAGAAAACTCCAAGTTTTCCCTTAAGATGCTTAGTGAATACCACTCCAGGTGAATATCTCCGTACTCTACACGATGTCGCAGAAGAAAAAAGCGTTTCGTTATAGTTGACGCTTAAAACTTTATTTGATTAACGATTAAGAGGCAATAAAATGCTTTTAAAGTCACTTGGCGGGTGAGCTCTCTCTGTTAGAAAATTATTCAAACATTAAATGAATAAATTTTAACAAATGATACAATAGTATTCCTTTTTATTTACCGAAATATTTGGTAACGTTTCATTGCCACTATACAAATATTGACAGTCACTCTAAGAAAACGTAACAAAAGTTAAAAGCAACATTTTGGGAAAAGGTGTATAC
Source organism: Spisula solida (assembly GCA_947247005.1). Taxonomy (NCBI): domain Eukaryota; kingdom Metazoa; phylum Mollusca; class Bivalvia; order Venerida; family Mactridae; genus Spisula; species Spisula solida. Next base: position 38,548,085 of record OX365958.1, on the reverse strand, counting down.
ATAATCATTAATAAGGACCCCTTCATACGAGGGGCTGTTTAACCCCGAAGTAATAATGGTTAACAAGTAAACAATAATTTAACACCCATGGATCCCGCCCTAGTGTCAACATTGACTTCTGAATGACGACAACAATACAACAGGTTGGGATTTCTTTTACCGTGTCTGTCAATTCAAGATGTCGGTGTAGCGGGACACGCGCGCGTCTAACTCGGGTATCGGCACCTTGGAAAGTCTGCTTTAATTATGAATAGATCGATAATTAATGGATACAAATAAGACTAATTACTTAATTAAATATATGGGAAAGAAACGCCTGGTGTCAGAATAGGTTGAATTTAATGGAGACATTATTACATTCCAAGGTCTTAAGTTCTTTGTTGGTTGATCAGGGGGAAAATACGCTGTACGTCAAAACATCGCATGGATTCATTCGACAGAATGCGATAATAAGTAAATAATCGTACAAACGTGTAAATAAAGCAGTTGGTTTGATATTTGTACCTTATGTTTATTTCTCCAATCACAGATAGCGTGAAAGGATACATAATCACCGCCTCCTCGATAGCCTAGTGGATGAGCGTTCGCTTCGAGTGCGGGAGGTCTCGGGTTCGATCCCTGGCCGCGTCATACCAAAGACGAAATAAAAATGGTACCAGAAATTCCCTTGCTAGACGCTCAGGGGATGGATAACATCAGGAATGAGGTGTCGAGAGTGATTAATATAAGTTGGAAAAACTTGTTTCACAATCGACCTTAAATAAATTAGGAATACTAGTAGCTAACTCGTGTCCACGTGGTACTAACACACATGCACGTTAGAAATGAAGAAGAAATGTCCCCGGTATGCCGCTACAAGCTGGCGGCACGTTTCCCGAATGAAGCATTACAGTTCTTATAATCATAGTCAGTTCCCAGACTTATATTTTGTACAGAAACTTCCTTGTGTTAATATGTTCTCAATGATAGTTATACAACCGTGTAACAGATTATTGGATGGCTCAATGTTCAGCTATATTTGTCTACAGAAATACACTTTAAAACACCGTTTGCTACGGAATCATGTTAGTGACATTTTAAATATCGTGAATCGCCCTCCAAGGACGACCACAAGAAGTGCGCGAGGCACGAGAATTAGACGCGATATTTGAAACGAGACATGAGAATTGCGCGAGTCCTGAAACGAATGCTCGAGTTTTTAATCTCCCCCTCGACCCACAACTTTAACAAGTTAATATATATCGTGGAATTCTCGTGTATCGTATCGTACCTCGCAGATGATTATCGTGCCTCGTTTCAAATATCGCCTCTTAATCTCGTTCTCGACTTCCAAGGGCGAGTCACGAGAATTAAACGAGACACGATAATTCAACGAGAGGCACGAGCATCCAACGCGAGACACGATAACACTATCGTGCAAATATCGCGCAATTCTCTTGCCTCGTGTTTCTATTTGGTCCACGAGAATTCAAACGAGACACATTGGAGGGCGATACACGATATTTAAAGTGGCACTAATAAGATTTCGTAGTTTTCTGTGATCATGTGTACATCTAGACCACATCCCCTCCCGCTACGCGCCTGCAAATATTTTTTATGTTAATTTTATTATATATCGAGACCCATTCGCTAATCACACAAAAATTTGTTTGGTGTATTTGATATAAATAAAAACGATATACGTAATTCCTTTATAACTTAAATAACACTATGTTATTTAAGATATAGAGGCATTTACGAATAGTTTAGTTGTCCCAGATACGTTTAATAATGATGTATAATTAGTGTATGGGTTTGGGTATACAATGTAAATGATAAATCTGTGGTTTTACATTCATATAAGACATCAAGCTGACACGGGACCTGCCTGTCCCGTGTACTGTTTTATCAAAGCACGAGAATCTTAAATCTACACTCAAATTCCTTATAATGCTTTTCAACTACGAATAGGGGAAATTATATGGTTTATATGAATCATTGTTAAAATTGCATATCTCTTTACCACAATTAGTCGCAAGTAAAGAATTATAAATAATTTAAATGTGGACGTAAATTTATTATTTCAGTAAGTGCGTTCCCTGTGACTCCCTTGCAAACTGAACACCATGCTAGACTTCAGTATGTCGCGGCCTATGATCGAACCCGCAACCTTCTCGGATCCCTAGACTAACGTTCCGTCCACCAACACACCACAGTAGCCAGTGAAGTAATATCCCAATGTCGGTGTGGACATACCACGTGGTCTGTGACGTAATGGTTGGATAAGAATGCAAAAATATGTCAGAACAAAGTTAAAATACAACCTATTTTATTCTTTGATCGATTTTAACGACATCCTCGACGTTCAAGCCGAGAACTCAAGAGTACTGTCCACGCCACTTAATAATATTAAGTGCAAAGGGTCACAGTTTTTGCCCGACTGAACAGCCTAAATGTTGGATTTATCGAAGTTGAGTCGGTTGTCCCGCGTGGAAAGGATTACTATTATAATCAAATACCATGGCTTCACATATATAGTACATGTACATGTATATAAGATAGCACTAGACAAGGAACATTGTCATATCTCCCCTCTGTGACACGGATTACATGTACACTTACTATATGATTGTTCAAGATAACATATTGTCTTATCTCTGTCTTAAGTCTGTACTATAACTTTATCTTCATTCAAATACTATTAACCATTTATCTTACTATCAATGTATTGCACGGTATGAATCCCGATACACGATCTGACGGAACTGAAACCCGATGTAACGCTCGGACGGAACTCAGATGGCATGTATCATAGAGCGTTACATCGGTTTTGAGTTCCGTCAGAGCCATATGAAAACAGAACAATTCTCGGACGGAACTGAAAAGCGGTGTATCGGGATTCATACCGTGTATTGACTTAACAGTACTCAGACGAGTTGACATTCCAACAGTAAAATACATGTATCCAAGACAATAAAAAAAACTATAAAATACTAAAGCACACCCATAAACACACGCTCAAGTTCGTACAAAAGATTTTTCCAGCACGGCTGCACCCTGTGAAACCTGTATTTTCCAAGGTTTCACAGGGTGCTGAGTAAAACGGCACAGCTACTGTTCAAAAAGATTTTATATTTTATGGAAAGCAAACAATTTTCCCCTTAGCGCGGCGAAGATTTCATACAAATCGAGGAAGAAATAAAATACTTATGGTCATTTGTGTTTTCGAATTTCTTCTTGGACCTGTAGCCAAAAGTGACGTGGTAGTGCTACACTGTATTAAATATAATACATAAAATACCAACACACGGTTAGGTTAAGAGTAAAATTAAGACTAATAAAAGTTATAAGTATTTTGATAAAAGGTTACCCAGTCACATAAATCAAGTACGTTGTTGATTGATTGACAGCAGTGTCCTGAAAGACGGACTAATGATTTGTTTATTTGCTTTTATTTATTCTCGCCACAAGAAAGCCTTATGGGCGAGGCACCCAGAAGAGGTTAGTCACTTTAGTTCTTGGCGGATAGTGCTTGATACAGAAAATGCCCCAATTCCAGAAGCATCCCTGGTTCTTTTACGTGCCGATGTAAACCATCATGCACGTGACCTCCGGGGCTCGCTTAACGTCTCGTCCGAAAGACAGTTAGTATTTTAGTTATGTTGGGTGGGAAACACTGAAAGGCATTTCTATTTTTGATCGTCTGGAGGAGGGATCGAACCCACAACTTTCGGATCCGCAGTAATCAGTAGCTTTAACCACTGATTCACCTGTCCACCTAGGACTAATGACAGTTTTGTTTTAGTGTTTGTTTAACGTTGGAGACATAGAACTCAACACGTATTTACACATTTTATGTGAAGTAAAAACCACCAGACTCGTAGTAGAGAATGATACAAATTCGATAATTTAGTAAAGTTTTAAAATTTATTTTACCGTCTTTTTTGTATACGATTATATATAGTATTAGCAGCAGCACAGAAAAGTAGCAGAATATGTACTGAATACAACATTAGACAGTCAATATGCATATAAACAATTTTGGTACTGAATGATTTAGTATTACTGTTTTAATTGATTGGGTAACAATACATGGTTCACACTAAAACACTGCCGGAATACATGATACAAATGTTTCTCTATCAATTCGAGTATGTCCAAAGTTCCCTTATATGCACACATTAGGCCTGTGTGCATATAAGGGAACTTTGAACATACCCGAGGAAATAGAGAAACATTTGTGAACATACAAAAATTGACTTGGGTTGATAGGCCTAACACGGAATGAAATATATAATTCTATATCCTAAGATGATGAGAACATGAACGCCTGTAGCATATGGATGTGAACGACATCTACACGTACAGTATTATACCGTGTGTCAATTATACAGTCAACTCTTCTCAAACTATGATAAGCAAACGACATTCTGCTGTTTAAGACAATACATGGTCCACTATAAACCTAGGATGTTTGGGAATCCAGCCATCTGCTATCAGGTAACGGAGTACGCTTTGCGCCCCTGTCTACGTTTAGTACAGAGTTACACTTGAACTTCAACAGCTTTTATAGATAACACTATTAATCTTTAATAACAAATTGGTGAAATTGCGGTTTAATTTATTTTATTTGTCTTCACAAACGCTTCAATTGTTTTGATAATCCGGGCGATTATTTGATCAGGGTCATAAGACGCACGACCGGCACGCGACAGATCATACTGTCATCTGATTGGTCGAGACATTGAGAGAAGGTGGGAAGAAATTAAACTGTGGGTTTATTGACAAGTTATATCGATTAAATTGTCATTTGAATTAAATTGGATGTTGGAACATTTAATGACAAAATATCGAAATAATTTGAGAATACTTGAATGTGAGGATTAAACGGAATAAATGGTTTAATGTGAAACATACAATTAACGGCCGATAGCATTAGAATTGATATTAATTAAAATATTAGAACTAATTATTGTCTGAAGTTTTAGCGGAACTAAGGCAGACAGTTCAGGGACATTGTTAGTTAGAAAATTGCGGAAAACTAGATGTAGATTTTAGTTAGAAATGCGGGAAACTAGAAGATAGAAGAAACAGTTAATTAAGTTAAATCGTAAGATGCGATGAAATAAATATACACTGTGTATATAGCTTGGTTGATAATTTTTTAATAAATTTAAAGTTACATGTACACTTCGAAGATGGATACATTTTTATACAGCCTGGATGATGATATATTTGACATTGATTATTACGAAAGTTCTGTGGACTACAGCGACGAACTAGCATCAACTGGATCTAATGAAAGTGATATAGAAAATGTACCGTTAAACGCGTGCAGTTACGTGAAAAGATCCGGGAAAAGTAGCGGAAAGAAAGTTGTTCAGCGGAAAGCGGCGAACATGCGAGAAAGACGTCGGATGAAGTCAATAAATGACGCTTTTGACTGTCTGAGAAAATGTATTCCTGTAACTGAAAGTGTTGACAGAAAACTATCTAAAGTGGACACGTTGAAGCTCGCAATGAGCTATATAAACTATTTAGGCGATATGGTGAAATCAACGAACGATATAAATTCTCCTGGTGGGTTTCATCATAACGACCGCACACAAGACAAAGTGATTCTCAGATGCCAGTTCACAGGTATGTACTGTACTAAGTATTAAAGTTATTTATCTCAATTTCAACAAGTTTTATTCTGGCTTCTAACTTACACTAGTTAGTGTCTACCGTTTTATGATTCAACGATTTCACTATTTTCCCTGAAACCAAAATAGTTGTTTTATGCAAATTAACATTCATACATTTAGTATTATCCAATATAGCGCAGTGATTGAGGGTCTGCTTCGAGTGCAAGCGGACCCAGGTTCGATCCCAGGCCGCGATATAACGAAGTCTTTCAAATGATACTAGTAAATACCTTGGGACTCAGTATTGTTAATTCTAGGTAATTCGGATTTTATACCACATTTTAAGATAAATATTACACAATAGTTTACTATAAACTGACTTGTATCACATAACAACGCAAATGTTGAAAAAAGCAGTCATATTCACCCTTCTTGAAACCGTGATGCATTAATATTTTATACAACAAATTATAGATTATTACCGACCCTAAGGCATCGGCAAAAATGCCGCTGTCTTATAATGCTATTTACTTGGACCCCCGCCGAAAAAATGATTGTATTCGCAAGAGCTAGATGATGCAAAACTCCTCAAGTTTTATCGAGCTTTTCCAAACTTGTCGAACGGGTATGCAGTATGGATAAATATGAAACGTCAGTCTTTCAGATTATTCTGAATGTCTCACATATCCTCAAACTTTTAATTTTTGAGAGGCATACTTGACATCGGTTGGTGTTTTGTTCGGCGCTCTAAATAAATCTAGTAGGCATGCGCGACATAATTCCTACACAGTTATCTAGAATCTACATAATAAAATTTATCACATAACCTGCGGTCCAGGAGTACCGTAAAGCCGTGTCGTAAATATCGTTCGGCACTCACTGCAATAAATATTTAAATTAGCTTGACGTGACGTTAGCCAATCCATGCATTGATCCGTCAATGACGTCAGGATAATATCAACGTCGTCATGACCTCGCTTAGTGTACCGCTGAATTTCGGCTGAAACATATGCAGCGTACATCATCCTTTTGACCAATAGTGAGCGTTTCCTAAGGTTATGTGATAAATAGAATATTGCATTCGTGCTCATTACACACGAGTATTATTAAACTCGTCGACAAAACAATATGAAACTCGGCAAAGTCATATCATTTTGTCCACTCGTTTAATAAAACTCGTATGTAATGAGCACTCATGCAAGATCCTCTATAAAGACAATTTATTGTCTCAAAGTTGTATAATAATTCATGATTTCATTGCTTATCTTTATTAAATCAAACTATTGCTTCCAGAGGCGGCTTCAGGTTTTGGTGTTGGGGGGGGGCGTACCTATTGAAATGTCTCTCTTGGTCGAATGTAGCGAGCTAGATTAAAATGGAATGTTTATTTGAACAGGATTTATTAGACGTTGAAAATGCACATTAATAGCTTTCCACCTAGAACAAAATTCAAATTTGCCAGTCCCCCCCGAAACCGCCCTTGGCTGCAAACATACTAAGTGTGGTAAGGCCCTTCTCATACAGTATAGCACTAGCACTGTGATCAATCAGACTATAACATTTTGCTAAATCATGTTCTAAGAATACATGTATACTAAAAGTCTTATTTATATATTTCCAGGAAATGACGTCGGGCCGTGTGACAGTCCGCTTCTTGGCCATTCTCTAACGTGGAATGATGAAAAGCAGTCGACACCAAAAGACAACAAATTGAGCGCCAAAGTATGGTTCCCGGACTATGCAAACGATGCTGATTTGATGAACATGGCTAATTATACCAACGAATTTTCAAAGATATTTTCCTGACTGGAATGTAATACTTGAGAATAACTGTTTGCTCAATTTTATAGAACGAACTTATTGATCATTTATGCATTTTAAAATTAGTAAGGAGTGCTAACCTGATAGTATTATTAGTGAGTGACGTCATGAAATACATTAAATATTGTGACGTCGGTAATTATATCATTATGTGCAATTCGTTTAATAATAATTGTACTTTAGACCTGTTTAATTTATCGTAATTTGAGTAGAATAAATCGCCGTCGGCGAGTTAGGACATCTCTAAGATACATTTTGTATTTTAATACTGAAATATTTGAGTACAATCTGAAAAATGTTCACGTTTAACTTGTCTCTATGGATACAAACGTGTAAGTTATTATATAGCGAACACAGCATTTTCTACACTTTATGATTCATACGGTTATAAGCTCATATATATTTATCTTATAAAAATACATAATTCAGAATTGTTAAAAAACACAGAAAATAACAACAATACTTTCAGATTGTATTTTCTTCAATAGTTGACTCATTTCTTGATCGGCTGGGAAATTTAAACAGTGGAAGTAAAGAGGTTTTCTGAACAATTCAGTTTATAATACTAAGGACCCTTTATGACCCTTTTACGAACGAGATTATAAAGGAAAGGGCTCTTTGTAGAAAGTGAATGGCCGAGATGATATTTATATTGGATACAATTTTGACACTTTCTATTCAGTTTGTGTGTGCCGTTATGGAGACCCGCTGTGTTAGATATTTCCCCTTTTTCTACTTCGCTATCACAACACGCAACATGTCTAGCTGTACTCGACGATACACAAACATTACCGGAAGGGGTTCCCTTCCCTTGGTGACGTACGAACGTGAGAGTTTTAATGTCTGATACACCACAGTACCACAGTATCAAACATCACGCGATAGTTCCATACATACCGTGTGAGTTATAAATGTGTCTCCTGAATTAACAACATAGTTCACAATCTACCGTGTGAGAAAATGTCGTCCCCAGACGATATGCTGCCGACATGTAGGCCCTATATGCGTGCAGAGTTTGGCTGACTTTCCTGGGAAAACCTCACACTGAGGTGCAGCCTTTAATGCGCAAACATGTTCTAACTTTCCATCGTATCTCTAGTTTCTCTACAGAACGTCAATATCTTGCTAATATCACGTGACTTCACGTGCCATGTAATTTATTATTTATTTCTTATTAATTGTGTAATAGTGTCACGAAACAGTTCAGCCGTGAATATGATAGAAGCGTAAGATAACAGTTTATTAGAGCACTTAGAAGTGTTGAAGTCGAGTATACGTATGCACATTTATGACAATCAACACTGACATCACACAACTGTGTGACGTAGAAACTGACTATAGAATAAAAAACGGACACGGGAAAGACAGCACGCAATTGAAACAGCAGAGGAGGGCAACGAAATGACCATGATGATAATAGATAATAGGACAGGGAAGGCAGCAATTAACTTAAACAGCCGAGCACAGAAAACACACAAAAAACATCACATACCGCAATTACACGGCACAATGACCAACACAAAAAGAGACAGTCAATGCCCAACACAACAACAAAATCATGACATCGCCAACCGAAAGTCTGCATCCTCAGTCAGTCAAATTAAACAGGAGTAAGAGAAAAAAGAATGTAGATTAATCATATTATTACACTTTACAAAATAACATACTCCTATGAGAAGTACGTCGATCAGTGTATGTCGGGTTAAGTCGAAAGTTACAACCATTTGAATTGCGGAACACCGATTCAATGAAAATGTTAATAAAGTTAGATAGTACAACATGACATAATTTATGTGCTCTCTATATCACTTCTCCCCGAACATCTTTCCATCGTGTTCGACACACAAACACACGCAACACATTTACAGCTTCTAACCGTTCACATGTCTACACTATATGCTCGTAAATTGTAGGCACAGTTTATGTTAGACAAACAGTTTTTCTTTTTTTTCTTTTACGACAAACATATTTTTATTCGAATTCTGGTCCAAAATACGAGAGGTGCCCCCACTATATTTGAAAGTCTTTAACATCCGATATTTTCATGCTGACAGGATACAACCATCCGCAATGTCTGTATTCAACTGTGCATTATTATGTGTCAAGCAACATGTGTGCTTGCAGGAGTGTGCTTGCAGTATTCCAAGAAAATAACGAGATAACATTTTATTACAAACTAAATTGAATTATACGTAGGAAAGATTAATTAACAAGCACGTAGAATGATGTTTTCAATAAAATAGATAATTAGAGCGATATTAGGCTTTGAACCAGGTGAGGTGTTTTAAAAGTCCTTGCGTGTAAGAGCAACATAACGCAAAATACCATTCTTGTGATGACAAAATTTAAAAAAAGGTAAAGTTTTTGTTTATTATAGTGTCACCCCAATTGAAAGGGCCAGCCAATTTGACTTATGAGACACCTATATTTCGTGTGCACAGTACCTCCCGAACCCCTTCTCGTATTGCCGGGCGCCTGGCAGAGATGGGCCTACGGTTACCATTCTTTAACTAGCTGGCGGCTCACCAACCGATCGCATCAGTTTTAACCCAGCTTCCGCCAGGATTCGAACCTTCGATCTTCCGCTTCTAAGGCGGACGCCCTAACCACTCGACCACGGTCGCAGTGAATGTATATCTTATACTTAATACATAACTCGAAACGATGCAAAATAGATGTTTCATTTATATTGCATGAAAATATCGGATGCTGAAATAAAAATTCAACTCTCGTACAAATTGAATATCATTGTAGGCCATGTACCTGATCAGACAACTTGAATATCACTGTAGGCCATGTACCTGATCAGACGACTTGAATATCACTGTAGACCATGCACCTGATCAGACGACTTGAATATCACTGTAGGCCATGTACCTGATCAGACGACTAACTTGTTAGCTGAACATGTTCTTCTGAGGTCAAGACGGCTAAAGGGCAAAGAGGTAAAAGGTCATTACGCTGGAGAAAGTCCGAAAGCAACCGAATAAAGACACAAATTAGCGCGTGATTTGTTGTAAACACGTGACGAGGAAGGTAATTGTGTCGGTAAATGGTAAACATCTGCTTTGATCTGTTTATGCGGCGCATAACAAGGTTTGCGTACAAAGACTATCTGACCATGATTGTTTCACGTATAAATTATTCACGTTAAATGTCTTAACACTGTAAATTGACAATTAGAGCAATTTGTAACTTTGCTAATTAATTTAGAAATAAAGGTTGACATGTTTTATGAGTATAAATTCTTGCTTTACTGATACAACTTATAAGATGACAAGTTTTTAAAGCAGGTGTTTCTGGCGTTAATATGTTTGTGCGGTAGCTGGTCAAATCGTGGCCTTCAGATACAAATAAAATGATAATACCACATATTTGGTTTTCAGTAAAAAATCCAACCCTTCACAGTTGTATATATAACATGCATAACTCGATTAATTAGGTTAGTCATTTGTTTACCTAACATTGTGTACAGAAACATTGTCGTTTCTCTTATAAATGTCTTATTCTAATATATATTATGTTATCAGTATGTAGCTAAGTGATCAAGGTTTTGGTTCCATGGCCCTTATTTTCTCCAATTAAAATGTTTGAAACGATAACGTTACAAATGCAATGTTATGGTATTGAAATGTTTGTATACAAGTGACAGATCTGAATAAACGGACTATACGTATGCTTACAAGGTACTTTTTGTGCATTCCTTATTCATAATTTGTTAAATACCATTGGCTTAGATGGTGTCCGTATGAAAATATCGAAAGCCGTGTACACTGGACTACGTGTAAAGTTGAAGGCGTCTGACATAATCAGAACTTCATAAATATATTCAAACTAAGAGCGGGTCGTTTTATGGCATTTGTACTTAATCCACGGATCTGGAGTTTGTAAATTCGAATATTCGTCGGTTAGTTTCTTTGAGTACAATCTACTGATCCAGACAGCGCTAAAGGTGACGGTAACAGAGCTTTGCGCTTACCAAGATTTCATTGAAATCATTAAATAAATACACAGGGGTGGCGCTCACTGACCTGGAGCAACTATTTAAATACAGGTCAGACTGTTAAGGGGACGCGCGCTCTTATGCTCCAAGTACAATTAGTGCAAACGAAATATAAATTAATAGAAAATGTCAAGTTACATTATTAGGAGTTAAACAATTATTGATTACATATCAGATAATAATTCGATACAAAAAACGTACAGTGAAAGATATTCTCTAATAACGTGGTTGAAATAATTGTTATTGATTTTCACTAAGAATGGAGCTTATTAGCAATTCTCAGGTTATTGTTGGGTTTCCATTCATTAGCAAACACTTTACGTTTTAATCGTCCGCTTCAGAAACCAAATCGAATTTCCGCCGAACTAACTCTTTAAATTAAAGCGATCATATAAGTTTGCATTTCTATCGCATTTGTTCAATTATTTCAAAGGACTATTTGCTTATGCGCAAGGCTATTATTATCCTCCGCCGGAAGTTGTTTACACTTGAAGGCGAATAGCCGGCACGTGGCGTATGTAAATATTTAACAAATTTAGAGAATGTTTACTGACGGGTTAGACATGTAAGCCGACCTATGAAGTATTCGCTTTTTATGTCGATAAAAAAGAACGCAGTTAGAGAAATTCACCTTTTTCCAATAGATGCAAAATAAACTAACCGTTGTTTGGTGGGCTAACTCAGTCTTCATTTGGAGAGTAACCGGTGACTCAGTAGACGCTTAAAATGATCATTGCGTCTTTAATCGATGATTCAGTCACACAAAAAATCTTAAGTTTTTTGTATAGCAAATATAATCAATCCCAGCAACACGTCATAGTAAAACGTCGAGAAATTATTGCATTATTTTGCACCTATTGGAAAAAGGTTATACTTTCTTTTACTGCATTCTTTTTCAGTGGAGGAAAATATCCCGGGCGATTCGGTGATTCCCCTAAATACTTGCCGGCTCGGGCAATTTTGCTCCAATCGGGCAATAGAAATGCCCACTTTTGAAAAACTAACCTGTACATAAGGATATTTGACATGGAGATGATATGATTACATATTTCTTTCCACAAAGGTTTATCTAAAATCCTGCCGTTCATAATTGTCTCAGAGATTCTGTAATTCTACATTTGTACCAGGAAATATCAGACATGGTTCTCCACGCATAGTCTCCGCTTTTCAAAATATGTTTTTAGTATTCACCTATAGAAATGATTTCTGGGACAAAACTATATTTTCACATACGTTGCTATGGCAACCGAGAAATTCAATTTTTCGCTATTTTTTACTTTTCGACAAATGAATTTTGCCAATTTTAGGCTTATTTAAGATGAAATCGCGACAACAATTGCCATGATGCACCCTTATATGTCACTATGTTACATAAACTGTTATAGAACTATTTCTCTACAAAACATATGCTTCAAGTGAATTGAGATTTTCATTATACTAATTCTCTTGCTGGGATTGCCTCTCTCAAAATTGTGGTTTACTAGAACAATGAACAAGTATCCTCCCCCTAACTCATTTAAATACATTTTGAAACACCATACTGTTTCATTGTTCTAGTAAACCACGGTTTTGAGAAAGGGAGTCCCAAGAGAATTCCAGTTTCTCCACGTGTGGAGGATATAACAGGGGTAAAATATCAAGTATTGTTGAGGAATATTCCTGTTCCAGTAGGCAGTATTCAAGCCCAGATCACTGAGGTGATATCCCAGCGATTACCCAACCCACTGTGCTTACTGAACAGGAACATCTCGGCGTTTATGAGTAGGCCATAAATACATTAGTTGTAGATCAGTTACACCTGGGTCCCATCAGAACGTCGTCCGATATTATTTGGTCTTATCGAACGGACATAAACCGGCATCGGGCGACGGTCGGAATAATCTTTAGCATATGCATTGCTACTGATCGGTCGCCGATTGTCCATCGTTCGGATGATGTGTGACCTAAGTAATTACTTTTAAGCATTTTTCCAGTGACGCCGTCCATGTTACTCCAGACGGCATTCGAAAGAGCGAGTCTGCGTTTGGAATACTTTGCAATAAAGTGTCTTTCAAGCAGTTTGGAGAAGTATTTCCAAAACTAATTGTTCAATGTTAATATTATACCGCTATTTTGAAATACGTTACTTACCAATCTTATTTGTAAGATAAAACTATATACATGTATGTAGTTATAGCACTCTCTATGAAATATTGGCTGGCCATGTCTAAACTATTCGATTTATATGAATATGTTTTTATTGGGAAAATTCTACGGTCACATTTGCCCTACGAGCTCTTTACGAGCTCCGTACGAGTTGATTTTGGCGAACTCGCACGGCGTCCGTACGGAGCCCGTACGGATATCGAACCTCGTATGAGCATCGTGCGGATTTTCGTGACTCGTAGAGGACTCGGCGACACGTTGAAAATGTTTCACCGAGCTCCCGAGTTGTCTACGAGCTCGTAGATATTTCTCAAGTCAGTATTATCTCGCACGAGGCTCGTGCAGACACCGCACGAACTACGAAATACTCGTGCGAGTATCGTACGATATCCGTACGGATATTGAAATTCGCAAGGTTTTGCATCGCATGGGACGCTATTAGGATGTAGATAGTGAACATTATCTCAACTGCTTAACTTATGACAATGAATTGTTAAGAGTATGGTGTATGGTGTATATTGAAATATTAAAAATTTGGAAGACAGACAACCTGAGAGAGCATAACAACATTTGTACATAGACTTATAATATCTTTATTTCGAATGTACATGTAATAACACATGACATTATTGTACACACTACAACATTCACTGCTATTATGTTGATACATGTATCCAAGTTCCGGTAGAAAGACTGCCAAAAGCAAAAACACAACATTGATTAATTCATGAAAACAATATCGTATTTTTATATCATCATTTAGGTATTCTCGTATCATCATAATTGTATTCTCGTAATACCATCATCGAGCTATCGTGGTATCCTTATCGTATTCTAGTAATAATCATCGTCGTTCTGTCGCATTATCATCATCTTATTATTGTATTATCATCATCGTATTCTCGTAAATCATCATCTTATTATTGTATTATAATCATCGTATTCTCGTATTATCATCATCTTATTATTGTATTATCCTCATCGTATTCTCGTAAATCATCATCTTATTATTGTATTATCCTCATCGTATTCTCGTATTATCATCATCTTATTATTGTATTATCATCATCGTATTCTCGTATTATCATCATCTTATTATTGTATTATCCTCATCGTATTCTCGTATTATCATCATCTTATTATTGTATTATCCTCATCGTATTCTCGTAAATCATCATCTTATTATTGTATTATCCTCATCGTATTCTCGTAAATCATCATCTTATTATTGTATTATCCTCATCGTGTTCACGTATTATCATCATCTTATTATTGTATTATCATCATCGTATTCTCGTATTATCATCATCTTATTATTGTATTAGCATCATTGTATTCTCGTATTATCATCATCTTATTATTGTATTATCATCATCGTATTCTCGTATTATCATCATCTTATTATTGTATTATCATCATCGTATTCTCGTTTTATCATCATCTTATTATTGTATTATCATTATCGTATTCTACTATCATCATCATCATAATATCCTACCAGCAACCTATCTCCAAGTAGGTACGCACCAGACTTTGATACATGACATATTACCGCGACCGTGGCTGGGTGATTTTTGCGTCCGTATAGGAAGCGGCAGATCGAAAGTTCGAACCCCGTAAGAAGTTAGGTTATAACTGATGCAGTCGTTTGGTATGACGCCAGTTAGTTGCACCCGGCAATACATGTATGAGAATGAATTCGGGTTATTTTGCTAGGGAGGGGGTCCGACCAGCTATATTTTATCCAAGTTGGTACCCAGTAGACTCCCACCCAAGACGTATTCCTTTCATTATATTAGATGACCACAATTCACCACAATTCCAGGGTCCAGGCCCACCCCATCTGGATCCGCACACACTCAGTGTATGATAATTGTTATTTCCGTGATTCTCGTGCACAGAACTAAATCATTGTCTATGCATCTACATATGTATATCCTTGGATTTCTACTGCATTTATTTAATTATTTTGGTAAATATATATATTTGGTGTGGTACACATGAGACACATATATACCCATTGTACTATTCAAAACGTTATGACGAAATTAGCTGAAATTCAGAGTATGTCGAGGGACAATTATGCATTTTCCTTGCATATATAAACATGATATGAAATATCAACCGTTCCATAATCATCTTACATAATAATATGAACTAAGGCTCAGCCTATTTTGGCGGACTATAACAGTTGTCCTACATTATTTGTAACATGCTCATCTAGTACTGGATTTTTCTAATGTTGCATAACTTCACAATAAATTGTTCGGTTACGAAGTAACGAACCTGGAGCACGTTACCTAACCAAGCCGTTTCCAAAAGGCGCTACCGAGTGCTTTCCTACGTCTATGCAACGACCCGCTACGAGCGAGCAGTGCTCGCTGATAGCATACCGTTTCTTAACACTTTGCTAGGCAAGTGCAAGAAAGCGCTCGATAGCGGTTTGATACGAAGAATTGGGTACGAAGTAATGAAGGACCTGCTATCGTTTCATTTCATTGTATAACTACGTTGATTATGTGTACAAAATACGACTTTCCTTGTTTAAAACAAGTACTTTCGTGGTTTAAACAGTTAATTCAACTGATATTATAGTCAGCCTGCCACGTTCTGGGATTTTTACCGCTGGGTTTTCAAGATGGCGGTCATAAGTTCATAAAATTGTCCGAGGTGTCACGATTGAGTTAGAACCAGGGGAGGTAATACCACTGTTACTGAGCAACAGAGTTCTTACCTCCCATACTGCCTTGTTAATTTATTATCTTTTTTTAATTTTTCTAGATAGGGGCCTTCTCTAGTTTTTTGAATATCTTTAAACATCATAAAAAAATACATGTAAAAGAAAATTTATGAGCCGCCGAATATCGCATTTTAAACAACTTTTGTTATTCTATTGGCAGCCATTTTTCAGTATCTTTCCTTCAGTGCTGAATTGTAACACAAATTTCCAAACCCATTAGTGAATTCGAACTCTGACTAAATCACGTGACAGGTGTTACCACAAAGCGGATCAATTATCCGCAGGCCGGATGGTACGCTATAATAATACATAAAATGCGTGAGGACAGCTTCCTTGCGAGCTTTCTACTTCAAAAATCTCTACGAGCTCGTAGACAATTCGGAGATCGGTGAAACATTTTCACTGAGCTCCCGAGTTCTCTACGAGTTACAAAAATCCGTACGATACTCTTACGAGTTTACGATGTCCGTACGGACTCCATACGAACTTGATACAATTCGACTCGCACGGAGCTCGTACGATCAATGTGACCAGGGTTTTAAAATAGATAATTAAAATTCGCTGAATATATCCATTATTGTCGCATGGACACCGTGCGGCCATCGTGCGGTCACCGTACGGACACCGTACGGGTTATCTGCGAGCTCTGGTTGATCTACCAGCACCGTGCGATGTACGACCGGGCTCCTTGCGAGCCCCGTACGGTGTCCGTATGGATATTACGATGTCCGTACGGATATCGTACGATTGCATCTCTATAAATCGTACATGGTCCGTACGAGCTGTGACCAGTCGCTACGAATGTAAAAATACGGTTAGGATTTCAAACATTGTGGACTCGAACGAGTTGGTAAATTCGTACGGATATCGTACGAGCTTTGTAACCGTAGCATAATGGCGAGGCCTTTAGAAGATGTTAGTCACTTTAGTTAAGTGTAGGATAGTGCAACGAAAGATGCCCCAATTCCAGAAACATCGTACACGAGACCTCGGTTTTTAAAGTCTCGTCTGAAAGACTGTTAGTTATTATAGTTATGTTTGATGGGAAACACTGAAAATCATTTTTGTTTCAACCCGGCTGGAGGCGGTATCGAACCCACAACCTTCCGATCAGCAGTCGGTAGCTTTTACCACTGGATCACTTGTCCACCATAATGTACAAAACACCTGCGAATGAACGTATGAGTGTTGCTTATGCCTGCTTTCTTACCCGGCTAGGGTCTGTTCTGATGTATATATCTTTACAATAAAAAAAATACTGAGCGAAATTTGAGATACGATTATTCCGTCGTAAAAGTTGACAAGGTTGCTCTCATACCGGGAAATAAACCATAAAATGGCAATAATAGACACATTGTCTGAGATGTGAAGATGTCCTTTATAAGTTATTTATAACGTACAAAACGTTATAAAACAAACTATAGAGAGTTCTACCATTATGACACGTGTGAGACTATGTTGACACGCGCTAGAACAATATACACGTAGCTAAACAATTTATTTTATAGCAGATTTATAGCAGCCTAAGTGAGCGGGTTCGTGTTGATAAAAAGTCTTTAAACTACTTGAAACTTTCCGTTTTATACTCCTCGTTTATCCTACTTTGTCATTTTCAATTGTTACAAGTATCCAGTTTGTAGTATGATGAATTTACTGTACCAGTGTAGCAATACCACGTGGTTTTTGACTACAGTTCCAAGTAGAAATGTGTAAACATTGGAACGCAAATGTAGCCATAAGTATTTTATGTCTTCATCAATTTCTATGAAATATAAGCCACGCTAATGGGAACATTATTTGCTTTCAATGAAGTATAAAGTCTATTTCAGCGGATGTGCCGTTTTGTACATTACACTGTGAAACCGTGGAACTGTGCAATGGAACACTGGAGACATAAAGGGAAATCATGACAGTTTTTAATGCATTCAAAGTCAAATTGAGATAATATCAAAGCTAAATATTATTATGGTAATAAATTTACAGATGTAATGAATTAGCCAAGGTCAATGAAATAAAGACAACGTTGCATGTACATTGTACCAGTATAGTAATTATTATCCAATAATTTAGTTTAAACATACTTTATTAACCAAATTTACAAGGATAACATAAATACAATATAGCATACATGTATATACAGTGCCCACCAAAATTAAGTATACAGTAAATAATTGTTGCATAATTAAACTGGTTAAATTATTTAATATCTGTTTAACAGACAGTCACAATTATACTCGTTTCTGGAACTACAGTTACTAAATGAGTCTAAATAGAGATAGAAATAAAAATGATAATGTTCGGAACTAAAATCAAAGCACTGAAAGTACAATAGTGTGGCGTACTGATGCCATTAAATCCAATATCGAATCAAGGTTGTATCATAATTTTATGTCAGAGTTCTGATAAGCCCACCCTTACCTAACATTTGTGCTGCTCAAGACACCAAGAGAAACAGCAGTTACTTGGAACTTACTTAAGTAACTATGCTGAGAATCAATCAAGGGATATTTACAATTACCATTTTTAACGACTTGGAAAATTCAACCAGTGTCAAGATAAGTGACTGTTTAGTCTCCGTATGACTGAATACAGTGGGAATTAAAACAGTACAAACAAACAAGCAGTACAGGGATATTGTTTTCCTGACCCTTTGAGTGGTACTCTTACATTATTTCTCATAATTACAAAACTTGACATGACCCAGTTTCAAACTTGACCTAGATTTCATGAAATACATTCTGGTCAAGTTTCAAGAAGATTGGATCATAAT
Organism: Spisula solida; assembly: GCA_947247005.1. Classification (NCBI taxonomy): domain Eukaryota; kingdom Metazoa; phylum Mollusca; class Bivalvia; order Venerida; family Mactridae; genus Spisula; species Spisula solida. The sequence goes on along the minus strand of OX365958.1, from coordinate 38,529,000 downwards.
TTTGCCTCTAATGCGTTCACACGCTTTTTTCTAAGATTTAACCTAGTGACCTATTTTTTACCCCACATAACCCAGTTTCAAATTTGACCAATATTTTATACAGACATACATTCTTACCATGATTTATAAAGATTGGTCCATAATTGTGACCTCTCATGTGTTAACAAGCTTTTTCTAAGATCTGACCTAGTGACCTCAGAGGGTGGAATTCCTATGTCCGACTTGGTCTTTTTTGTCCGCGGGAAAGTAGATGTTTCCATCTAGCTTGCCCTTGGGCAAGTGCAAAATTATCCTAAGCATTAAGTGCCTTATTTTACCTTAACTCCTAAATTACTGACCAAAAATGATTTACTTAACAATCTTTGAATTAAATCTAGTACTCCAATCCTTCACATGATAAATAATTGAATGAAACTAAAATTTTGTTTCTTTTTTGTATTTTCCTGGGCAAGTAAATTTAGTTTTCGGGCAAATGGATTTTTCAGTCCAACTTTCTCTTTTGGGACTTTCCACACCCCTGGACCTAGTTTCGAACTTGGCCTAGATTTCATAGAGACAAAAATTCTGACCAAGTTTCATGAAGATTGGGTCATAATTGTAAGGGTATGAGAGAAGAGAAGTCAGTTTCCCTTTTATGCTGAGCGTCTAGCAAGGGAAATTCTGGTACCATTTTTATTTCGTCTTTGGTATGACGCGGCCAGGGATCGAATCAGATACCTCCCGCACTCGAAGCGAATGCTCAACCACTAGGCTATCGAGGAGGTGATTGTTTTCTGTTTGTTAAGTGTTTTTAAGTTTCAAGCGAGCTCATTCTTGATATTGACAATATGGGATAAAACCTGTTTTCCAGGCTCTAGAATTTCACGACCAGGGCCCCTTCAATAGGCAATAGGACAATGCTTTACCGACTGAGTTAGTCGGCCACAGGTCAAAACTAATTTGACCGGATACAAACAGTATACACTGTTGCGGCTCAAGTTAAAAAGCTGCCACGATAGAAATATCGCAGCAATAATGTCATACCGGTATACATTATTATCAAATGCACAATAGATATACCAAAAGCACAATAGGGACATACTATTGTTCAAGTTGTTTGTTTGTTACGAAATGATGCGGGTACGTTACAATTTCAAGGATAAACTCGTCATCGGAGGTTGATTTCATCATGTTACTGTTGTATGCATTAAAGATGACTTTAATTCCTTGCTAAAACAAGTACTTTGACGTGTAATCAGTGATTATCGGCTATTTTAAAGTTGTTTTACTCATCAAAAATCCAAACTGGCAAACGCTTGAAATCACGCGAAAAAATGACTTCCGGTTTGACGCGGTATAGCTAAATACCAAACAGAAACCTTTATTCGCGAAGTTAAGTCAAAATCCGTATTTCTGTTCATCATTTATGATCATGTAATATGTTTTACCTAATTAGGCCTACAATAGTTTTACTCTATTTGGTTTAAAATAAGTTTTATTGCTTTTGTTCGGTATTGCTTTCTGTTCGCGAACAGAAATGTTTCAGTTTTGGAACAGCGTTCAGTTGTTCGGTATTTAGCTATACCCCGCAGTACGGGACCAGAATGATGTCATCGAGCAACGGCGGTGTGATATTATTACAACAGTCTTATTAAAATGGTTTGATAATAATTTGTTAGCCTTAACATAAACGAATGTGACTGACTTTCAAAATACAGAAGGTTATAAAACATAACTTCATACTTAGCCGTATTATAAATGTTGACAACCGAAAACTCGGCCTCGAGCGTAGTTATTTTCTAGCAACACGATATTCCATAAAACAATGGATTTTTGTAATTAGTGAACATAATCTCCTTCATAAAGAATAAATCTACTTAGTGTATTTCAGAGATAGTTTTAGTTATTGGCGGTTTTTACATGCAAACGCTTTGGAACTACTTTACGTAGAACTATTTTAGTTCCCGTCACCAGTGAAAACATGCTGTTTCTATTTATAGCAACAGTGTTTGTATACAACATAATTAGGTCATCGTCTGCAAAGCTCAGCGACGGAGTGATTTACATACGTAACAGTATACGATTGAAAACCATGGGAACTATTTTAGATTCCCGCCACCAGTGAAAACATAATTTGGTAGTAAAAATATAGTCTTTGCGGAATGATTTGCTATAAATATCCTCTAAAAATAAAAGTCTGATATAATTGTTGGTCTTAATATAAGTAAATGTTGGTAATGTAAACAAATTAGGTCCAATGATACGTGTAAACTGTGTTGCATGCTCGTAATATTGTTCAAATCATAGAACTATTTATTTGCCGAGGCCTAATGTGTTAAATTGGTCGTAAGCTGAAAAATGGTAATATCATTGTGTGGCGTAACGCCACACTGTGTGGCGTTTACGCCACACAAAAACCATGTGATTCAAAAGGTGGAATTTTCCATGTTTTTGTGACAAAGTTACCATTCAAGAGGGACAAAGAAACTTTAGATTTTGCACCTAGGGTACCAATTAATGTATGACCTTTCCATTTAATAAACAAAAAATATTCAGTTTCTTCAAATATATTGTTGCTTTACTATTCTGTAAATAGTATCATTACGAGCAAGTAAGTGGGAAAATAACGTCTGTATACTTATTTTCGGTGGGCAGTGTAATTACAAAATGGAGGAAAATGATCTGTCAACAAGCAAGGGTCATTCTGTTTTCAAATGAACGAATGAATGTTACATGAAATATGTGAAAACTTATAATGAAAATTATATTTTCAAACAGCAAAATAAACTTTACTGAAATCTGGTTCCGCCTTAATCACAACATTATGTAGTAACTGCAGTAGATAAAAACAAATAATATGAAAAAACAACAAAATAAAAATATGTTTTTCTCCAAATAGCAGGGTTTCTGGAGACCCGCTCAAGTAAGTGCCTTGTGACAATGCCTTGGTTGTCGAGGTAATCGTTCATTGTAGTATCCGCCTCCTTTGTAGTCATTAACGTTTATATTCTACATCAAGTAAATAAAGAAACGTTACTTTTCTTCAAAGGTAACACAGAAAAATGGGTTTGGTGTGTATTGACACATTCAAGTTGTTTCGGTAGTCTCTTTCAAAACTTTACCTTTTCAGCCAATAATTCTAGGAAGAAATTGCTGAATACGTTATTTCCTGGAAATGCTCTTTGAACAACTTGCATTTAAACACCTTCGACTCAGTGTCACATGTGAATGCAGTTTAAGAACTACATGTATATTAAGCAGAGATACCTGGGAACAATGACTGTTAGTTATACCAGTGTAGCAATACCACATGGTTTTGACTACAGTTTCAAGTAGAAATTTTTAAACATTGGAACACAAATGTAGCCATAAGTATATTTTTCTTCATCGATTTCAATGAAATCTACGCCACGCTAAGGGGAACATTACTTGCTTTCCATGAAATATAAAATCTTTATCAGCGGAAGTGCCGTTTTGTCAATTACCCTGTGAAACCATGGAACGTGTAGGTTTCACAGGGTAATGGAAAAATCGGTAAAGCTGCTGAAAAACATCGTATCTTTCACGGAAAGCAAATAATGTCCCCCTTAGCGTGGCGTATATTTAATAGAAATCGATGAAGAAATAAAATACTTATGGCTATTTTATTTTCCAATGTTTACAAATTTCTTCTTTTAACTGTAGCCAAAAGTCACGTGGTATTGCTACACTGTAGGAAGAAAATGACGCACACTGACCAAAATGACCGGTGTGACAAGTAACCCTACGGAGGAAATGAAGCGTATGTGCGTTTCTTTATATACTCGGTGTATAAATTGATATTGGATAGATACGTTGAATAGTGAGACTGTACGTGCTAAATTCTATTTGATGGCCTGATACTGTCCTCTCTTCACTACCAGTAAACATCCATCCTTAAATACAGAAAAAATATTATTATATATCTAAATGATCATAACAAATCGGACTGGGAAAGACAGCACTACACAGCACTAAACAGAAATTAATTATTATAGGATTACCAAAATCACATAAAAGAACGGTGTACAGTACAGTTCAGTTCAGTTTATTTTATTGATAAAATACCATTTATGTTCGTCGCCTTAAACGGTAGGCGACATATAGATTAATAGAAAAACATGTACAAGGGTAAGCAATATACAAAGAAAACAAAATACATGTAACAACAAAAACCGATTATTCACAATGCTAAATCTACATGAAACGGTGGCACGACAGTCGCCATTATACAACAACAACACCACCACCAATACCACTACTACCGACAGCAACAACAACAAGGTGCCAATAGGGGTTGGTGTAATATTATATACAAAAACGAGGACCTAAACATGAACTATTACCTTAATCAGTGCTGGTAAAGAGGCCCAGAAGTTTGTGTTTGGAAGCAATTCTTTCCCAGATAATTTGTTACGGATCTTGTTATTTACGACACCAGCGATTAAATAAACTGACGCGGTCACGAAAAACCTGCAATATAAAATACGAGAAAAACGCTTTAAAGCCTAGGTCCCACTGAGGAATTCCTCATCGGCGATGTTCTCCCGATATTTCGATACCACCCGATTCATCAGGATTTCTTCCTATATCACAAATTGTCTCATGACTTCCCCGAATCTTCACTTAGAACACGATGGACCTGTAGCCATTGTCCTGATAACTCATTAATGTCCATCGGGAGTATACATCGCCGAGGCAAAAAATGCTCAGTGTGACCTAGGCTTTAGTAAACATACAGTAATTAATTGTTTTCTTACAATCAGATGACCTGAGTTTGCGTATTTGGTGTTTTCCAGCCATTTAATGCTCCACGGGAACAATTTAATCGTATAACGTTGGTTGTTATTTCTCAAGAAATTAATTTTGAACTACATGTAGTCCGAAACTAAAGTATAACCGTTAGATGTGTGATTGTGGTACAAAGGTCATGAGTTTGGGAGACTTGGCCCCGATCTCCATAAACCCCTAAATTAGAAATAATAGCTAAAATTTAGATTTTTCTCAAATAAAGTTTGAGTATAAAACTAATCTCAAGTTAGTGATCTTGAGAAAAGCCTTAAGTATTTGTTTCTTCGTCGATTTCTATGAAACACACGCCAGTCTAAGGGAAACATTATATGCTTTCCAGCAACTAGCTGTTTTCAGCAACTGTGCCTTTTTTCAGCACACTGTGGAACTTTCGAAGTTTCGGATACAATTTCAAGCCGTCTTCTTTTCCAATATTTCGCAAAGGACTCGAAAAGATGGACCAGCTACTGATAGTGATCCTACATTTTGTGGAAAACTTACCTTTTCCCTTAGAATGGCGTATGCTTCGCTAGTTTAGTTCCGATGTTGACAAGATTCGTCATGGATTTGTAGCCTTTAGTGATGCTAATGTCACGTGTATTGCTACACTGTTAATGTATTTCAAGCTAACGGCTTGACAATGTACAAGTAACACTTACGTTATAAGTAATATAGAGCCGACACTCATACCACCAGCAGGCGTGAAACAACATAATGGTGAAACTAAAATAAATCTCTGAAATGGATAAAACATATGAGCCAGTCTCCATGAAAACCTGCTGTTTTGACAAAAATATTGACTTTAAGATTTTCCATAGTATTACAGGATAATGTTAAATAAGCGAATTGCAAAAGAAATTATGTTAATATCTTCAGTTTTAATACTAAATGTTTGCATTCATAGTATTCACTTGATGGTGTGTTTCAAATGGGCATACTACACTGACCACTATGAGGCTAAGGTGAAGGTAATTTCATGGTCAAAGTACAAAAATAGCTGAAAATGTGATATTTAGCATTACATTCATTCATTACTTCCTCACTGAAACATAATATTGTGTATAAATTGGCAGTTAATGGCGGCCATCTTAGCTGCTATCTTGGAAAATGCTCAAGGGTGACAAGGTGTCATACAACATATTCTGAGTGGGGACATCCTCCTGAACATTTTGGTACCAAAACATTTTGTGCGGACTCCAAAGTTAGGTTACCCCCTCTGGCACCTGGATTACAATGAACTTTCACGCCAAGGTCAGAATTTTGTATTCGGTGCATACTTTCAACGAAGTTCAAGATGAACAAGAGTAAATCTTTATTTTCACCCTGACGAGGTAAACGATAAAAAATATTGACAAGTTCGATCTGACCTACATGAATATATGACATACATTGTATAGGAATAACATCTATATAACATGAAATATCTTACGTAAAGTGGAGTAGGGTTAGGAACTTCACCAAACGTGTCAAACGCCGTGTTTTCGTCTTCATTATTACAGACCAGTATAACCTCAGTCTGTCTGTAACAACACAATTACAATCACAGTAGTTATATATCCCGATACACCGCTTCGCAGTTCCGACAGAGAATTGTAGGCCTACTGTTTTCATATGTCTCGGACCGAACGGGAAACCGATGAAACGCTCTGACGGAACTCAGGATACATGACATCTGAGTTCCGTCAGAGCGTTACATCGTTTTTCTGTTCCATCAGAGCCATACTTATGAAAACAGTACAGTTCTCTGTAGAACTGAGAAGCGGTACGCCCGGATTACTACCGTGATAATACATGAGTACAGATATTGCATACTTCATTGTTGGAGCGTAACTTAACCAGTTAATGACTAGTTATACTTAAATCAAAGGGAGACAATCGTTGTTATAAGTTACTCTTATTAGAACGTGCGTATTACCCTCGCAGAGAAGTCCGCCATTTCTGACATGAGAGTCAGACAGCCAATTACTGAGCTGAACTGGATAGAAAAGGCGACTCACTAAACAGCTATACCAAAACAAACAACAGAAAGAACGTCCAGCACACCAGCCTTACAGACGATAAATGTATTAATGCTAATAATAATTATGTTAATTAACATCTCAGGTTACATTACATCTACAAATTATTACATTTAGCGTAAACATTCTTTTCGCGTTGGTGTCATACGTTTGTTGTGTCGTTTGTACGTTGGTGTCATATGGGTGTTCTGTCGTTTGTACGTTGGTGTCATATGGGTGTTCTGTCGTTTGTACGTTGGTGTCATATGGGTGTTCTGTCGTTTGTACGTTGGTGTCATATGGGTGTTCTGTCGCTTGTACGTTGGTGTCATATAGGTGTTCTGTCGTTTTACGTTGGTGTCATATGGGTGTTCTGTCGTTTGTACGTTGGTGTCATACCTTTGTTGTGTCGTTTGTACGTTGGTGTCATACGTTTGTTGTGTCGTTTGTACGTTGGTGTCATATGGGTGTTATGTCGTTTGTACGTTGGTGTCATATGGGTGTTCTGTCGTTTGTACGTTGGTGTCATATGGGTGTTCTGTCGTTTGTACGTTGGTGTCATATGGGTGTTCTGTCGTTTGTACGTTGGTGTCATATGGGTGTTCTGTCGTTTGTACGTTGGTGTCATATGTGTATTCTGTCGTTTGTACGTTGGTGTCATATGGGTGTTCTGTCGTTTGGGTGTTGGTGTCAAATGGTTGTTCTGTTGTTTGGGAGTTGGTATCATATGTGTGTTCTTTCGTTTGGGCGTTGGCGTCATATGGGTGTTCTGTCGTTTGGACATTGGTGTCATATGTGTGTTCTTTCGTTTGGGCGTTGGTGCCATATTGGTGTTCTGTCGTTTGGGTGTTGGTGTCATATGTGTGTTCTGTCGTTTGGCGTTGGTGTCATATGTTCGTTCTGTCGTTTTGGCGTTGGTGCCATATTGGTGTTCTGTCGTTTGGGCGTTGGTGCCATATGTGTATTCTGTCGTTTGGGCGTTGGTGCTATATGTGTGTTCTGTCGTTTGGACGTTGGTGTCATATGTGTGTTCTGTCGTTTGGGCGTTGGTGTCATATTTGGTTCTGTCGTTTGGGCGTTGGTGTCATATGTGTGTTCTGTCGTTTGGGCGTTGGTGTCATATTGGTGTCCTATTGTTCTGGCGTTGGTGTCATATGTGTGTTCTGTCGTTTGGGCGTTCGTGCTATAAGGTCGTTCTATCGTTCTGGCGTTGGTGTCTTATGTGTGTTCTGTCGTTTGGGCGTTGGTGCCATACGGTCGTTCTATCGTTCTGGCGTTGGTGTCATATGTGTGTTCTGTTGTTTGGGCGTTCGTGCTATACGGTCGTTCTATCGTTCTGGCGTTGGTTTCTTATGTGTGTTCTGTCGTTTGGGCGTTGGTGCCATACGGTCGTCCTATCGTTCTGGCGTTGGTGTCTTATGTGTGTTCTGTCGTTTGGGCGTTGGTGCTATACGGTCGTTCTGTCGTTTGGGCGTTAGTGTCATATTGGCGTTTTGTCGTTTAGGCACCGGCGCCAGAAGAGCGTTCTTTCGTTTTTCGTTGTCGTCTGGACATTGGCGCAAAATCATGCAATGTTTTATCATTCTGCATGGCACTTACGCCCACAACAACTGAATTGAGTTGGCATAAATTAGTCACTTTAGTGACGTAACAATACGTTATTCACCTCGCATTGTCTTGTGACGTATATTTTGCAACTACTACCGGTCCGTCCACATCGACCAACCCGGCGTCTCTACCATTTTCTGTGTAAAACGTCACTGAATCCTGTGTACCTGCGTCATAGTACTGATATGTCCCAGCGTTCTCAATATATTGACATGCCTGCAATAAACATAATACAGAAAGCATATTCCTATCCACGAGACCTTAGACATCGGAGGAGGGTCTTAGATCGCTATCCCAGATTGTCACATGTACTGACATTATTTACAAATGAGCGTCAATGTTTCGGTACTTGACAGTCATCAATATAATTATAGTTTCGTCATAATTTGCATGTAGTCGTTCAGTTTCATTATTTAGGGTCCTAAAGTCCCATTATCTCTCCCAAAACTGTTTCCCGATCATCCGATAAATACACTTAATACGAAGAATTAGGATGTTTTTCTTAAATGACCTATAGTTGACGACAGAGTGTCAGCTATATCTGTCGAAATAGTATGCCAAAAAATCACATTTAGTCAAATGTATGGATGACAAAAAACTAATTTTGTAAGAGTTGCTCCCCTTAGACTTTAAATTATGCATTTATTGTTTACATTTCTTTATTTTGTTTACAAACCAACTGAAGGCTTTATTTCATTTTCTACCATCGTATGGTTTTTGCCACCTTTGGGACCCAACTAAAGTTCTCAAAATACACCATTTTGCAGATGGGTTGCCAAGTTAATGCTTTTTAAAAATAGCAACTTAAGGCATAATGGGACTTTAATAAAATTTCGTCAAATTTAGATTTCAAATAATTTCATCGAAAATTAAGTCGTTATTATTATTATCTGTTATTACTAATACGTCTTCTTTTATTATTTTTATTAGTAACATTTTTATTTTGATCATTATGTGGCGCAATTTAACTGGAAGCCATTAAATAATTGTTCTTGTTTTCGTTACCGTACTGTAAAAATGTTTTGTTACAGTTACTTAACGTCTGGGGCTAATTTTAAGTGAGCATAAGTGGAATATTTCCAAATTTCGATTTCTTAGCTCAGTCTCTTTGTGTTATTTGCGTAAATATTGATGCAATGTAATCCATGGGATGCTAAATATGAGTGTTATTACGTTAAATAGAACTACATGTTTATAGTCAAACACAAATTATGGACATGCATATACACAAAACAAGAGGGAAATGGAAATAAATTAATAGAGAAATAATTAATATCGACAGAATACTTTTACATTACACTATAAACACCGTTATTCATCTCTGTTATTTGTTATAAGCATTGTATTATGCTTTATGCAAAATTAAATTTCGTATTCGTGTCCGTTTTTATAACGCCTTTCTGCACTTAAACCTGTCAACATCAAACACCAATATACGGGATCGATAAGGGAAGTAAAGCGTGACAAAATACACACTGTAGTATTAGCGATTGCGTGAAATTAGCAGCCAGTTGCCAGTTGCCAGTAGCCGATTCAAAGTTTTGAATCGGGAATTGGCAAATGGCAGCTAACTTCACAACCTAGCTGACAATTCGAATTTTTCTATCGAATCGGCAACTGCGAACTGGCAGCCAGCAGCCAATTCAAATTTTAATATAGGATCGAATTGGCAACTGCGAACTGGAAGCCAGCTGCCAATTCGATGTTCCTAGTGGACACGAATTGGCAACTGGCAACTGGCAGCTAGCAGCCGATTCAAATTTTTCTCAAAAAATATTTTAACTCAGAAAATTCGAATTGGCAACTGGCAGCCAGCAGCCGATTAAAATATTTTCTTAAAAAATATTTTAACTCAGAAAAATCGAATTGGCAACTGGCAGCCAGCAGTCGATTCAAATTTTTCTCAGAAAATTCTAATTGGCAAGTGGCAACTGCCAGCAAGCAGCCGATTCAAAAAAACATATTTTAACTCAGAAAAATCGAATTGGAAACTTGTAACTGGCAGCCAGCAGCCGATTCAAAATTGTCTCCGAAAAATCGAATTAGCAACTGGCAGCCAGCAACCAGCAGCCGATTCAAAAAATTTTCACAAAAATATTTTTACTCAGAAAAATCAAATTGGCAACTGGCAGCCAGCAGCCGATTCAAATATTTTTCTTAAAAATCGAATTGGCAACTGGCAGCCTGCCGCCGATTCATTTTTTTCTCTGAAAGATCGAATTGGCAGCGGGCAACTGGCAGCCAGCAGCCGATTCAATTACTTTTTATTAAAAATTGTGAACTGCAAACTGGCAGCCAGCAGCCGATTCAAATTTTACTGTAGAATCGAATGGCAACTGCGAACCGGCAGCCAGCAATTGATTCAAATTTTACTGTAGAATCGAATTGGCAACTGCGAACCGGCAGCAAGCAGCCTATTCCAATTTTACTGTAGAATCGAATTGGCAACTGCGAACCGGCAACAAGCAGCCTATTCCAATTTACTGTAGAATTTAATTGGCAACAGTAACTGCGAACTGCAGCCCATTCCAATTTATCTGTAGAATCGAATTGGCAAATGCGAACCTGCAGCCAGCAGCCCATTCCAGTTTTACTGTAAAATCGAATTGACAACTGCGAACTGGCAGCCAACAGCCTATTCATATTTTACTGTAGAATCGAATTGGAAACCGCGAACCGGCGATAAGCAGCCCATTCCAATTTACTTGTTGAATCAATTGGCAACTGCGAACCAATTCGAGTTAAAATATTTTTTTTGAGAAAAATTTGAATCAGCTGCTGACTGCCAGTTGCCAGTTGCCAGTTGCCAATTCGATTTTTCAGAGTAAAAATATATTTGAGAAAATTTGAATCGGCTGCTGGCTGCCAGTTGCCAGTTGCCAATTCGATTTTTTTAAGAAAAAATTGAATCGGCTGCTGGCTGCCAGTTGTCAGTTGCCAATTCGATTTTTCTGAGTTAAAATATTTTTGAGAAAAATTTGAATCGGCTGCTGGCTGCCAGTTGCCAGTTGCCAATTCGATTTTTCTGAGTAAAAATATATTTGAGAACATTTGAATCGGCTGCTGGCTGCCAGTTGCCAGTTGCCAATTCGATTTTTCAGAGTAAAAATATATTTGAGAAAATTTGCTGCCAGTTGCCAGTTGCCAATTCGATTTTTCTGATTTAAAATATATTTTTTGAGAATTTTTTTTAAATCGGCTGCTGGCTGCCAGTTGCCAGTTGCCAATTCGAATTTTCTGAGAAAAATTTGAATCGGCTGCTGGCTGCCAGTTGCCAGTTGCCAGTTGCCAGTTGCCAATTCGATTTTTCTGAGTTAAAATATTTTTTTGAGAAAATTTGAATCGGCTGCTGGCTGCCAGTTGCCGGTTGCCAGTTGCCAATTCGATTTTTCAGAGTAAAAATATATTTGAGAAAATTTGCTGCCAGTTGTCAGTTGCCAATTCGATGTTTTTAAGAAAAAATTGAATCGGCTGCTGGCTGCCAGTTGCCAGTTGCCAATTCGAATTTTCTGAGAAAAATTTGAATCGGCTGCTGGCTGCCAGTTGCCAGTTGCCAGTTGCCAATTCGATTTTTCTGAGTTAAAATATTGTTTTGAGAAAAATTTGATTCGGCTGCTGGCTGCCAGTTTCCAGTTGCCAATTCGATTTTTCTGAGTTAAAATATTTTTTGAGAAAAATTTGAATTGGCTGCTAGCTGCCAGTTGCCAGTTGCCAATTCGTGTCCACTAGGAACATCGAATTGGCAGCTGACTTCCAGTTCGCAGTTGCCAATTCGATCCTATTTTAAAATTTGAGTTGGCTGCTGGCTGCCAGTTCGCAGTTGCCGATTCGATAGAAAAATTCGAATTGTCAGCTAGGTTGTGAAGTTAGCTACCATTTGCCAATTCCCGATTCAAAACTTTGAATCGGCTACTGGCAACTGGCAACTGGCTGCTAACTTCACGCACATGTATTAGCGTCCCTTGATTATTGAGTTTTCAATCGATACCCGCTTGAGGAGAATTCTTCAGTATGCAGGCAGGTGAGCGATTCAGGGCCACCATGGCACTCTTGTTAACAGTTGAGACAAGGGCTGATTCATTTTCTTGGTTGGCAGCGTGTTGGGTACTTCTTCGTTTTAGGATTTCAGAAAAATCGAATTGACAACTGCGAACTGGCAGCCAACAGCCTATTCATATTTTACTGTAGAATCGAATTGGAAACCGCGAACCGGCGATAAGCAGCCCATTCCAATTTACTTGTTGAATCAATTGGCAACTGCGAACCAATTCGAGTTAAAATATTTTTTTTGAGAAAAATTTGAATCAGCTGCTGACTGCCAGTTGCCAGTTGCCAGTTGCTAATTCGATTTTTCAGAGTAAAAATATATTTGAGAAAATTTGAATCGGCTGCTGGCTGCCAGTTGCCAGTTGCCAATTCGATTTTTTAAAGAAAAAATTGAATCGGCTGCTGGCTGCCAGTTGTCAGTTGCCAATTCGATTTTTCTGAGTTAAAATATTTTTGAGAAAAATTTGAATCGGCTGCTGGCTGCCAGTTGCCAGTTGCCAATTCGATTTTTCTGAGTAAAAATATATTTGAGAACATTTGAATCGGCTGCTGGCTGCCAGTTGCCAGTTGCCAATTCGATTTTTCAGAGTAAAAATATATTTGAGAAAATTTGCTGCCAGTTGCCAGTTGCCAATTCGATTTTTCTGATTTAAAATATATTTTTTTGAGAATTTTTTTTTAAATCGGCTGCTGGCTGCCAGTTGCCAGTTGCCAATTCGAATTTTCTGAGAAAAATTGGAATCGGCTGCTGGCTGCCAGTTGCCAGTTGCCAGTTGCCAATTCGATTTTTCTGAGTTAAAATATTGTTTTGAGAAAAATTTGATTCGGCTGCTGGCTGCCAGTTGCCAGTTGCCAATTCGATTTTTCTGAGTTAAAATATTTTTTTGAGAAAATTTGAATCGGCTGCTGGCTGCCAGTTGCCGGTTGCCAGTTGCCAATTCGATTTTTCAGAGTAAAAATATATTTGAGAAAATTTGCTGCCAGTTGTCAGTTGCCAATTCGATGTTTTTAAGAAAAAATTGAATCGGCTGCTGGCTGCCAGTTGCCAGTTGCCAGTTGCCAATTCGAATTTTCTGAGAAAAATTTGAATCGGCTGCTGGCTGCCAGTTGCCAGTTGCCAATTCGATTTTTCTGAGTTAAAATATTGTTTTGAGAAAAATTTGATTCGGCTGCTGGCTGCCAGTTTCCAGTTGCCAATTCGATTTTTCTGAGTTGAAATATTTTTTGAGAAAAATTTGAATTGGCTGCTAGCTGCCAGTTGCCAGTTGCCAATTCGTGTCCACTAGGAACATCGAATTGGCAGCTGACTTCCAGTTCGCAGTTGCCAATTCGATCCTATTTTAAAATTTGAGTTGGCTGCTGGCTGCCAGTTCGCAGTTGCCGATTCGATAGAAAATTCGAATTGTCAGCTAGGTTGTGAAGTTAGCTGCCATTTGCCAATTCCTGATTCAAAACTTTGAATCGGCTACTGGCAACTGGCAACTGGCTGCTAACTTCACGCACATGTATTAGCGTCCCTTGATTATTGATTTTTCAATCGATACCCGCTTGAGGAGAATTCTTCAGTATGCAGGCAGGTGAGCGATTCAGGGCCACCATGGCACTCTTGTTAACAGTTGAGACAAGGGCTGATTCATTTTCTTGGTTGGCAGCGTGTTGGGTACTTCTTCGTTTTAGGATTTCTGACAGCATTATAGTCGTTTTGCTGTGGAAACTGGGTCATTCAGCTAGTAATAATTTATTATACTGTTCGACAGCTTGGACTTGGGCGGATATTTGCTTGTTTAGTTGGGCATTGTGCCTTGTGTGTGTTTTATGTTTCCTGTGCTCAGTGGTTCAGTTGGGCATTTTGCTTTGTGTGTTTTAATGTTTTCTGTATTCGGCTGGTTAAGTTGAGTGCTGCCTTCCCTGTCTAATTGAATATAATCTTTTGATCGATTCAATAAACAACTCTGATAAGCGGACGGAAAAGCACCGACTATTTATGAATACCAACCCAATGTTGCCACATTATTTAAATATAAACGTTTTAAGAGAATGTAACTTACAGCGACATCATGACAATAGTCGGCGAAGGCGAGTGGATTTGTTTCTGTGAATGGATCACATGGATTGTATGAGTACATGTACTGATCTAATGCTGCATAATCTTTGTACCTGGAAAACATATATACATGTATACACTACACATAGTAACACCACGCACAATATTTCAATATAAACCATATGCAATAAAGGATCGTGAAATGAAATATTCGCGTAAAACATGTACGTATACATTACATTATTTTAATTTAACACAAATATGTAAAATTGTAAATACAACTAGATAATGGGCATATCTAACTTACAGAAACCCGCTATTCGTTTAATCGCGAAAGATTGACATCACGATAAAATTGACCTCGCGAAATAAGGACTTCGCGAAATATCTTATTTTACAATAACCTATTCCTTTAACTTAAATACAATATGATCCGTGGCACACGTTACATGAAACAGCCTTTTAAATTTACTTTCAAATCGGGAAATGAAAGAATTAATTGAGAAAACCGTATACACTTGGGGACTTTGAAAACGCACCACTTATTCAAACATGCAAATATATAGTAAACATTATTTATTTGACACAAAAATTGGTATATAGAAAGCCTAATTTATATTTAACCCACTAGCAAAATTTCATTATAAAAGTGAACAAAATCAAAAAGTCACGTGACATCGATGTGTTCAAGTCTCAAATGCCAAATTTACAATTTAGTAGTTTGTGTATAACGATTTGTTCGTGGTACATTCACAACAACGGCAACTAATAAACAACATCACATTTTAAATATGCTGCTGAGGGAATGTTCCACCATACATGGACACATGGTTGGAGAAGCTCGCGAGCAGATATAGAATCGGTACTCACCCGTGGACACGCCTTTGCAAGAGCATGTCATATTTTTCAATGAGTGCAAAATCTGAGGATATAACTGGAGTATCCATCCATTGATATTCTTTTCGTCCATAAAAATGATCATTTTCAGTAATTTATGCGAATGATTATTATCATGCTTTCTTAAGTTAACATCGTTGTCGCCGAAAATAGTGATACAAGAAGGGAATGGCTACAGATTGAAGAACATCTTAGATGTAAGATTGAACAAAAACTGTCGAACTGTACTAAATCAAAATTTCTTTTAGAAAAAATCGAACATATTTGAACTTTCATTTAATCATTTTGCATACCCATGGCGACCAAGTATTTCTCTGACAGTCATGGTTGTAGACCGGAAGCCGTTTTGTCGGCCGCGCATGCGCATTGATTCATGCGTATAAATAGCAGTTATGTGCCTTTTATCCTGCCTTGGGCGGTCAGTGACAGTGTCAGTGTGCATTAAACGCTCATGTGGAAAAATATTTGTAATATTATCACAATGGAATCGTGCGAAAACGGCGTGGTTGCTACTTCCGGTATGTTACATTTCTACACCTCTAGGCACATCATTTTCGGGTGAACGTTACATACCAACTAGTGATTTTGGATGATTGAAACTGTGATTTTTTTGCATGTCAATGTATCGTGTACACATTTCAATCTACACATTTCGGATATTCTCATTCACGCGAGATCCACGAGCGAAAAATGAGATTTGGCCACGTGGTTACCACGTGTAATTTGTGTGTTAAAACACGTGTCACATGGTCTCTACTGGCAAGGTTATTATCTAGGAACATTATTGTATTCGCACAAAGTCAGCTAAATAGTTCAATAATAAAAATAGGGGTCCCTTAAAAGTGGTGCGTTTTTAAAGTCCGTAAGTATACAAGTATATGTGCTGTGTGCAAGATGTCTATAATGGGTTATGATTGGTTGTAAAACGTACATTCATTGGGTAACAAATGATATGTATGTAACTGTACATGCACGAGTATATAAAATACTGTTTTCAAGCAATTAGAATACATATGCATTAGATTATAATAATAATAATAACGTCTTTATTTTCTGTGGATAACATAATTGGCAAACCAATTTTCATTATGGTCCACAATTAATGAATGTTGTTATACAATTGTACATGTAGTAAAGTAAATAGAAATAGATAAACGATACTTTAGATCACCTTGGACCATCTTTTGTTCCAAGATCAGAGATGTCTACAATTCCTTGTTCACATTCACACGAGCATGTTGACTTCCGTTTACATGATTCTGACTGTATCACCGCGAGTAAACTATACACATACAATAAACATACACAGTATGATGATTCTACCCGCATCTTGTATATCCACTGAGATTGTTTGAATGTGGTATAATACACAAATAGTGACCACGCACGTTCGACCGTCTCATACGAAACGCAAACAAAAAAACCACACAAATCGTTAATCAAGTTTCATCAACAAATATTCTACGAACGACTATCACATAAATCCTCACATTATAACCAGTCAATGTGAAGATAACATAATTAATACATGTGATATATATCAGAACATGGGTGCAGAATACGGCTTTAATTTATATTTAAGTTATCATTAAAACCTCGTTATCAATTGTCGTTTGTACATAACTAATTACAGATAACTGGTTTACAAATGTATATGTATCCTCGTATGTCGTGGGGTAGGCTACCAATGTTGATAACTATATTTATGGCAAAGATTTTAACAATCATTTACTAACTTACATGTATAAATACAAATAATTACTTCAGTGTGAATTTGATGTACACTAGCTTGCATTCAAACTCAGTCTCAACGTGTTGTCAATGTATAGTTTCGGATTATTTCGACGACAATGTTGGATTTAATGTTATATGACGGAGTCTGAGTTAGCTTAATTGCCATTTAAAAACTAACCGATCAGTAGTACTCTGATCAGAAGTCAGAAATCTGGTTGTGTCGTAGTGAGCTGTTTTGTGTTAGTACTACCTGATTGAAACGTCTGACCCGACGACTTAAACTATAATGAAACATTGAGACATTCTGTTTAATACAATCATATAGTATTACATCAGTTAATATCGCGATATTTTAGTCCATCAGCCTGTAGTAGCCGCTTAGTATCTAGTGCTTACGTCTATTATACTTACTCTACAAAACATATTATGTGGTTTTAAAACATAACATCCCATGTTGAGATGTGTTCGATAATCGCTGCTAAGTCGTGTATGGTGATACTTCTCGGTGTTATGAGTTGTGTATATGTTGTCACGACTGACGGGCCTCGTGTATGTGTGGGGATAGATGACTGTAAGTGTCAGTTTGATGACGGTAGTATCGTGGATATAACAAGTGTAGGTAGAGACGATAATACACCTAGGTAAGAAATAATATAGCTCACCGGAGATTACTCTAGACTTATCAATAAACAGGAGATGTTTGTACAACACGTATGCCAACATTGCAGCCCAATAGTAAAATATGGTGACCTTTGACCTCATAATCAAAAGGGGTCCTCTACTGTTGTTCACCAACCTCCATGTAAAGTCTAAGTCAAAGCGTTCTCGAGTTATTGAACGGAAACCATTTGAATTGTCAGAAATGGTGAAGGTCACAGTGATATTGACCTTTGACCTACTGACCTCAAAATCAATAGGGGTCATCTACCGTTAATGACCAACCTCTATGTAAAGTCAAAGCGTTCTTGAGTTATTGAGCGGAAACCATTTGAATAGTCAGAAATGGTGAAGACCACACCTTTAATACACTTAACAAATCTTATAAGTGTGCAAGTGTTTTTACCGTATAACTTTGACCTACTGACCTCAAAATCAATAGTGGTGATGATTGTTGATGACCAACCACCAATAAAAGTTTGAAGATCCTAGGGCAAAGCGTTCTTGAGTTATTGAACGGAAACCATTGGGTACGAATGACAGACAGACAGACAGGTGCAAAGCAATATATCCCCTCATCTTTGATGAGGGGCATAATAAACATGGATAATATGAACACTGCACGATCGACTGACCGATTTTTATCATCATATATTGAAAGGGTGTATGCATTAAAAGTGATTATGCACAAGATTGAACAAAATTAATGTGGACACCGAAAATGCATTTATTTCTTGTTTTTATTTATACACAAAGTAAGACTAGTGTTATCGTATTTGTATACGTTAACATTATATTCCGCTACCTCTCCATATAACGATCCTTTTTTTCTCTGAAGGCTCTGTCATACTATAACGTTTAACATGTACAGGGCGATCATTAATATATGGTAACATAAATAACTTTAATAACTTTGTCAGATGTTAAGATAATATATATTCTTATATACCTTGGATTAACATACATAGGAAAACCTGCTATTTTGACAAAACATTTGATTTTTGAGATTTTTTATTATCTAAAAGAGTAATCGATGCAATAATGCAAAAGAATTTTTGTTAATATCATGATTTTTAAGGAAGTTACAGCTGTGTAGTTGAGGCCCTATTCAGACAATTTTTGCGTGACGTCGCAAGCGTCATTCAAACGTTATTCGACGTCGTTGTAACAAGTTCTTTATAAATACTGCATTTGATCAATTCTTGACGTAAACTGGTCAAAATGGTGTCAAGTTTTAGAATGATGTTTTAAGTTTCAAAATATACATCCAAATTGTAAATGTTCACATTTAGAGAAAGACTACTACTGTTTTAAACAAATAACGCCTCGTTTTTCCCAATCAGAGTACTATTCTGAAATCGGTCACTATAGCAACGAAGTAAATGATTTCGACATTATTCATAAGAAATTTCAAAGCTAAGATAATAATAATAATAATAATAATAAAGATTTTATTTTACGAGGAAACTCATTTGACAATTAAATTAAATGGCAATCTTCCATGCGATCCTCAACAATAAACAGTTGAACACGAACACTAGTACATAAAATGAAAAAAGCATAATGGCAATTTGGCCCATATGACGTCCACAATATCATAATTTTATATATATAATAGTAATATATGGATAAATGACTTAAATTTAATCTATTGATATGTCATTTTTTCTTATTTGAAACCTTTTTTAAAAGCTTGGTACATGCAGTAATAACATACTGTCAGTATACCAGGTTTTCCTGGAGACTGGCTCATATGTAAGTTTAATTCTACACATAAATAATATTCAAACGTCTCATACATTTTTCACCACATAAGATCGAAACGTTTCCTTTTATTATGCAAAACCAGCCCCAAAATACGTCGAAAATAACCAATTGAAACCTTGCATGTTACACCACCGATGCTACAAACTTCATACTGTATTAAAGTTTTCAAACAAATATTGTTTCTAGTTTTGGAGTATTCATTCCTTCCTCTAGGCATTCACATTGAAAGAAACCTGAAGGGTTTAAGTCTGGTGAGTGTAGATGCCAAGTAAATGTATGGTCTTCAGCGAAATGATACAGTGACCAAATTTCTTGAAATCACTGAAAATGTATGGCAGCATCAAGGACAGAATGGATGTCACCTTTATATCAGATGCAATTATGAGTCATATCCAAAACAAAACTTGGGCTCATTAGCTTTGTATCAAGGGTCATACCACTTCTCTATCATAAAATCTGACAAAGTTATTAAAGTTATTTATGTTACCATATATTAATGATCACCCTGTATATAACAAAGTATGGTAGACCTACGGTAAGTTTATCCCAAACTGTTCAACGTACGCTTGTCTGGTACCACGTGTGTCTCATTTCCCGACTACGCCATACTTCGTCTAGTAGGACACGTGGTACCAGTCTACAGTACGCTGGCATACGCAATCGGAACCCCTCGGTCACTTTCTCAGAGCTATTGGTACATGCATAATTATGGATTACAAGACTCTGTTAGTTACATTCATACTTTATCCTATATTTGTTAGAAAACATTATACATTACAATGTCAACTCGTTCATGTACAAATGTGCCATCATATGCTAACCTAACCACTGTGTATTTGCAGGTTTAGGGATCTTCCATCTAAAGATGGATATTTGTACTCATACAATCCCTGCAAACCATTCACAGAATTCAGCTGTGGAAAAGCTGCAGTAAGATATGTTTGTACATTTCATACAACAAACTCTAATACAATGTCTTTGTTTAAGAAATAATAAATATGTACTTGTGTCATATCGTAGAATAAAGCACAATTACAATCATCGCATGTCTCCGAACAAGTCACAGCGCTTTATTGTAGATAAAACACTGGTACACATTCATTATTTCGATTCTAACATAACGAATATTCCGCATTTGACACTATTACATCAAGACAATAACTGCAGCACTATTCTCTTCCTCGTCAGGGTATTGCAATGAGTCGCCGTATCTGTGTTCGTGCATATCGTGTTTTGAACGGTGTGTATGAATATAATTATAGCGGAAACCGCTGGTTGCGTTAGAATATTCCATTTGTCACATTTGTATAAGACATTTGAATTAATGAATCGGAATATTATTTTATATCCTGCTGTCCATTGTATCATGACTTAGAGACAAAATTAATATTGGATAAATGAATCATTTCCATCACAACAAAAAGTTGGTAGATTATTATCCAGTAAGACAAATATCACCATAAGAAACATTGCAAAATTTATACATGATTCTATACGTTAAGACAAGAACATCTTAATATGTTATCTGCTTCTTGAAGTAGTGCATATTGAAATTTGTTTGTTTGATTGGATTAAATGTTTTGCAATTACGTGTATGCATTTATTATGTTTATTTTTATGTACAATTATGTGGCCACTTGCAAGTTGTATATATATTTTGGTACTGGCAAATGGTATTGCGTTAATGTCGATTTGCCAATAAATTTGAATTTGGACTTTATAGGACATCAATTCCGCAACTGCACGTTGAAAAGTGCTAGTACATGTATAAAAGTCACAATTAAAACATGGTTTAAACGATTTGAAATCACGTGACAAAAGCACGCATGGCAAAACGGCATTGGTAGAACGTTTTAAAACCATGGATATGTACAGTGAACGCCAAGATCAATTTTCATTAAATAACAACATAACATACATTTTGTACATGTATGTACTCTCTGTGTTTTAAAGGTTTGCCGCAAAAATCGTGTATCTGGTGATACAGAAATGATCGGAGCGTCTGAGATGGCACAATTTACGTACGATGAATTAACTGGTGATACAGTCATAGGATATACAGCCGGTGTACTCGCCAATATGTACGTATAGTGTGGCACAAGTGAACAGAACCCATTCATTTTCGTGAGAAAGTTTTGACATACCAGTACTACAATATCCAACCTAAAGGACGCCAGAAAACCACGGACTTTTCATGAATCCAGGCCCCGATCTCCCGAAGCATCTCAAGTAGAAATCTCAGCTAAAATTGAGATATTGCGCAAATCAGAGTTTGAATTTGAGAAAATTCTGAAGTTCGAGCTCTTTAAATGGCATGTAAGAAACTGAAAAACTGTAAAATCATGATGCATATGTTGGGTTCATCCTCTCATGAAAATTAACATAAAGAGGAATGACAATATTTGAGTTGATATTTAGCTCGGTGCCAGTTAAATGTTGTATTAAGTTATTGTTATACAATATTACCGTACAATACCGATAATATATTATAACTGTAGTATTAATATGACAAGACTCGGAAGAGGTAATCATGCATAGTTTGTGTCAATCTGTCGTCCTAACATGTTTGTGATTGTAACAAGTCAAAACATTCTTATGGTACAATAGCAAAAAACACACGGATGCTATTGAGTCCAGGCCCCATTCTCCCAAAGCATCTCAATCTGAGCTGAGATGAATCTCAAATACTGTCATGTGCCTTTGAGATAATTTCCATGGGAGACAAGACTCTGAAAGTTGGCACCACAAAACAGATACATTGTTCTGAGTTTATTACAGTAAATATTTTGAGCATAAAACTTAAGAATGATCTCATATTTATACTCTTGACTTGAGGAAAATCTCAATTTGAGTTTAGATTTCTACTTGAGATGCTTCGGGAGACTAGTTGGGGCCTGGGCTGCCATGGTATTCACAGAGCTTCTTAGATGAAAGTATACCTTAAATCCGCTATATATTTCTTAGATATGATACAATTTTTCGTAAGTTTAATATATTTCTAAGTAGCTATTCACAACATAATTATCTTAAACTTATTTTCTTATTAAATAGACTATTTTTGTCCTAAAGATTCAATTTCAACTAAGAATTTTGTAGATAGTTAAGCTCCTAGTACATAGGTATCTTACTATATAAGACATTTCTAAGATAAAAAGAGGAGCTTTTATATTATGTGTTTAAAACCAATTATAGAGCTTGAAAATCATCAAGCATGGGTAACAACGAAGAACCGCTCTCATATACGTATTAAAACATTCGACCAAAAAAATTAGCAATTTATCAAAACGTAAGGCAAACGCAGTGTTCAGGGGGAAGTAACCCGGTGTTGCATCCGGCCTAAATATAACCGCACAATACCGATAATATATTATAACTGCTTTATTGATAAATAATACAAGGATAGGATATAAGTTAATTTTTATTAGTTGTACATTCACTGTACAACAATAGTATCGGAGTAACACAAAATAGAATGTAGTTTATAGTGAGCATTATGTTATTCTATAGATCTAACAACAATGTGGTATTCATCTTCAATGTCATTTCTATAACATGAAACACCTTTACGTCCCTCTTAGTGGGTCCTCTATCGATAAACTACTGAAATAAATAGTAAAACATTGCAGCAAAATGATTTGTGATGAGAAATTTAATGTATTATTGAAGATTATTTGGACTCCATCAAAATCACTATCAGTAACATTTCTTTCAAATAGAGTATCACACAATAAGGCCATATTGAATTATTACAACATTTCATATATGTAAATTCAATCTGCGCATACAGATGTATTTCGGGTCCTAGTCACACAAGTGAAGCATTGGATTGGCTGTGTAAATGTTCAACTTTACCAATGACATGGCTGAATTCAAAGACGCCGAGTATCCAAACTCATTTTAATAGATCTAAATAATGATATAATATTATGGAACGAATATTTATATGTTTTAGCCATACATTTGTATACCTGATGTGCGACTCAAGTGTGAAACCAGGACCCCCACAGATGTTCCCGAACGGAACACTAACTGTCAACCAATATGTCAACCTCCTCACAGGGATCGTCCATTAGCATTGATCTGAGCAAAGGGAGGTAACCACTGTGATGAGTTTGCCAATATGTAAGGAGTTACTACCGTCATGCGTTAGTCGGTTTTTAAAAAATATAGTTACTGAAAGGAATCATTTGAAGAATGAATAGTAGGCCTATATTTATTCATTTAAATAATTAACAGGTAGGGCCATGGAATCCAAACACATTGGAAATGTAATTTCACATTGTCGTTTTTATTGAATGCACCATTGTGATTGGTTGGACATATACGCGATAAACGTGCAATGGCATAGGCCTAACTTTTAAACTAGTTGATAAACTATTTACAATGTTGTGTACGAATGTAATTACTTTATGGAGATATCGGAAGCCAATTCTTGTTTTTGGCAGCAGGAAAATACTAATCACTTTAGTACAAATGCACTTTTCTAAGACACTGAACCATGTACTTTCAGGTACTTATGCTATACAGCGCATGTGCATGTCCGGGTCGTTGTGACGCTAATGGTATCATTGGTGACGTCACATTTCCAGTAACCTACGTGATTATCATAGCGTATGTTAATGATCAACATTCTTGGTTAGATCCCGTTCATACTAGGCTACGCTCTTACTACGATGATGCTGATCTGCTATCGACCTGACTAAAAAGTATGAATCAGGACGATATCGCCGTCAAAACTATGAAAATTTATTAAACTCTTCGCCGGAACGTCGTATCGACGCTTGTACTATGATTTCGCTACGACCACAGCGTTTCCGGTACGATGCGTTTACGCTTACGTGTACCACGTTTCCACCGCGATCAATATCGATCATAAACCGTTTTTACTACGATGTCGCAACGATCTGCAAGACCCTACTACGTTGGAAGACAGACCTTAAAGACTATAGCACGACGTTGCGCCGCTCATGCCGACAATACTGCGATCTTGACACGATCATAGTACGCTTTGGTGCGTACACAAATCAATGCATTTTGAGCATTTTTCTTCAACTCATTAATTGTGGACCATATTGAAAATTGGTCTAGAACCAAATATGTCATCCACAAAAAATAAAGTCGTTATTATTAATTTATTAGTATCTATTGCCTGAAAAGGCATTGGGTCCATTGGATGATTCTTTATGATAGCAATGAACAACTTGTTCTACAATGCTGTTATATGTGTGTACGAGGATGGTTCCAACTGTTCGTGAACTTTCCTAATATCTCGGTCATTTAGGTTTTCCACATATTAATTTGATTTATGCCCAACTGGTGCCAAGGACAATCCTATATACGGCATTATTACGCGATTTTACGTCAATAGAAAACACCGTTAAATTGAATGCCGATTGTACCACGATGTCCCGATGTTTCTATGATCATGCCGATCTTAATACGACGTTTCTACATGTACGTTCTTACAACGATTCTTTTTATCCACGATACCGCTATGCTTCTTCCACGTTTACAAAGATCCTCTCCCGATTGATCACGACTGTCCCACGATTTTGACCAATTTTAAATCGTAGTAGAACGCAGTTCAAAACTTTTAATAACTTTTAAAATATAGAAAAAACACCAAATTCGTCGGTGATGTTTTCACGGCTTCAATATTAAAGACTAGCAATTTTAACAAATTATTTCTATGTATGTTTAAATATCTTTAGCAAAGGTCAGAATAAAAGGCTATGTATGTGTTACCAGAGTTATTGCACTTGAGTAGTTGTTGCACTGTAGGCCTGTAGGATCGAGTGAAAATATTTTGCCTGTCTTATTTAGCATAATTTAACAGCTGGTATATATCTATATTTGACATTCCGGTACGGTATGTTTTTATAAGTGAAAGTATTACGAAGACGCTCGAGATGTAATACCAACACAAATCTAAAGGACCGAAATTGCACGATTTGCTCGCGGAAATTGATATTCAACGCAAGGTCCTTGTAATATATTCATGCATAAAGGTCAGGATCAAGTCAAATTCTCTGTGCTATAATACTATAATTATGTATTAAGGTAATGTTATACTAATAATAGTATATACATATAGATCTATATCTATTTCAGTGTGGTCAGTGCCATCTTATTATATTTTATTATTGGATCTGTGGTGATGAAGTATTGTAAGGGAGCTACCGGTGTGGAGATTATACCTCACAGCTGGTTCTGGTGTGGTATCACACGTAATATCAAGGTGAGCTCATCTTATTGTAATTTTTTTTACATTTTTCTAAAAATTATCCAAGTTATAATATTAAAACTGGTCCCAGAAAAAACTTACATCATTTATTACACATGTGCAAATTTTCTTTACGATAGAAGAATGAAGAGATTTGAGATATATACACTGAAACTGTATACTTTCTTCCTGGACACCCTGTACAACTAAAATAAGTTTAGACACTCGGCTTCAATGAAAACACAACACGCTATTTAAAATACTACAATCGCCCAGAACAGGCACCTCGATGTATTCAAATGTTTTGTTTATATTTGGTAATTGTTCACGATTTTTCTGCTGTAACTGTTAACTGAATTTATATATTAAACATTGTATATACTTGCCTTTTTACATTGTTTTCAGAAATGTTGCATAAAGTGTAAACATGGCGGCCACAAAGAACTGAAATAGAACAGATCTCCACTGAGGAATCTACACTGAGGAATCCACACTGATTCTATCTGAACGTGTCCGAAAGTTCTCCATTCACTCACCCTTGTATATACGCTATATTAGGTACTATAATCAAAGCGCTTGAAGCATCAGTATGCTAACTGAATACTTGTAATATTTTACTGGTAATCAAAGCGCTGATGGCATCATATCGTTCATTTAATTTGTTCTTGTGTACAATTTCAATGAAATTTGGCCGAGTCTAACATCTTTGCCGCCGAAAAATATCCATCTTCCTGTATGAGACGTAAATAAAATGTTAACTAAATTACTAGTACTTGTTGGTGAATGTGTAAGTTTGAACTGTCAAACACAAGCAGCAGCTTCACTTATATACATATATTCATTATATTGGAAGCGAAGGTGTGCTGCTTGAATTAATGGCAAATGATGTTAATTCACAGCCAAGCCAAATAAGTCAATATCGTTCCTAGGGACTAAGAAGTACAACGGCTACCTTGCCTTGCTGTGTTGTCAAATGCACAACAATGGTGTGCTTGAATTAATGTTAATTCACAGCCAAGCGATAAGCGCAATATCGCTCCTAGAAGTAAGATGAACAACGGCTAGTCGCTACCGTATCTTGATTGTCAAATGCAGAATATTTGCTATGTTAGAATCAAAATAATAAATGTGTACCTGTATTGTACCTATTATAAATCACGGTCACTTGTAAATCAGAATGTGAATATTATTTCCATCATATACATGTACATCAGTAAGCTATGAGGATGCTAAACATGAATTGGTCAACATTTCTGAGTTGCTAAGCAGAACGGATCAGAGTTGCAGGGTTGCTAAGCAGTACTGATTGGTGTTGTTGGGTTACTAAGCAGTACTGATCTGAGATGCTAAGCAGAACGGATCCGTCTTGCTGGGTTGCTAAGCAGTACTTATTTGTGTTGCTAAGCAGTACTGTTCGGGGTTCCTGTGTTGCTAAGCAGTATTGGTCGGTGTTGCTGGGTTGCTAAGCGGTATTGGTCAGTGTTGCTGGGTTTCTAAGCAGTATTGGCCAGTGTTGCTGGGTTTCTAAGCAGTATTGGTCTGTGTTGCTGGGTTTCTAAGCAGTATTGGTCGGTGTTCCTATGTTGCTAAGCAGTATTGACCAGTGTTGCTGGGTTTCTAAGCAGTATTGGTCGGTGTTCCTAGGTTGCTAAGCAGTATTGGCCAGTGTTGCTGGGTTTCTAAGCAGTATTGGCCAGTGTTGCTGGGTTGCTAAGCAGTATTGGTCTGTGTTGCTGGGTTGCTAAGCAGTATTGGTCAGTTTTGCTGGGTTGCTAAGCAGTATTGGTCTGGGTTGCTAAGCAGTATTGTCGGTGTTCCTAGGTTGCTAAGCTGTATTGGTCGGTGTTGCTGGGTTTCTAAGCAGTATTTGTCGGTGTTGCTGGGTTGCTAAGCAGTATTGGTCGGTGTTCCTATGTTGCTTAGCAGTATTGGTCGGTGTTGCTGGGTTTCTTAACAGTATTGGTCGGCGTTGCTGGGTTTCTAAGCAGTATTGGTCAGTGTTCCTAGGTTGCTAAGCAGTATTGGTCGGTGTTGCTGGGTTTCTAAGCAGTATTGGACAGTGTTGCTGGGTTTCTAAGCAGTATTGGTCTGTGTTGCTGGGTTGCTAAGCAGTATTGGTCGGTGTTCCTAGGTTGCTAAGCAGTATAGATCGGTGTTGCTGGGTTTCTAATCAGTATTGGTCGGTGTTGCTGGGTTTCTAAGCAGTGTTGCTAGGTTTTTAAGCAGTATTGGTCGGTGTTCCTAGGTTGTTAAGCAGTATTGGTCGGTGTTGCTGGGTTTCTAAGCAGTATTGGTCGGTGTTCCTAAGCAGTATTGGTCTGTGTTTCTAGGTTGCTAAGCAGTATTGGTCAGTGTTGCTGGGTTTCTAAGCAGTATTGGTCAGTGTTGCTGGGTTTCTAAGCAGTATTGGCCAGTGTTGCTAAGCAGTATTGGTCAGTGTTGCTGGGTTTCTAAGCAGTATTGGTCAGTGTTGCTGGGTTGCTAAGCAGTATTGGTCAGTGTTGCTGGGTTGCTAAGCAGTATTGGCCAGTGTTGCTAAGCAATACTGATGACGATCTGCCTTGCTAAGCAATACTGATGAAGATCTGTGTTGCTAAGCAGTACTGATGATGATCTGTGTTACTAAGCAATACTGATGACGATCTGTGTTGCTAAGCAATACTGGTGATGATCTGTGTTGCTAAGCCATACTGATGACGATCTGCGTTGCTAAGCAATACTGGTGACGATCTGTGTTGCTAAGCAATACTGGTGACGATCTGTGTTGCTAAGCAATACTGGTGACGATATGTGTTGCTAAGCAATACTGATGACAATCTGTGTTGCTAAGCAGTACTGATCTGTATTACTGGGTTGCTAAGCAGTACTGGTTGGTGTTCCTGGGTTGCTAAGCAGTATCAGGCTATCACTATCAGCAGTCATAATGTTGAACAATGTCTAGAGCACACATCACCAGTGTTCTACCCACTGAGTTAACTGGGCAAGACTCTTATTTTATAATTCCAGCTTATCATTTGTCAGACTACATTAAGATGAGACTCATGCTTGAGCAAGTCTGATGATTCTTAGTTGAATGTGGTTTACTTATAAATGTATCTACATTTTATTTTGCAAAACTCAAACAAACAGCAAACTAAACATAGTTTTAATAATTTCTTCGTAAATGTCAAGCACATGAGTAACAATAAACGTGACAGCTTTCATATAAAACATACTATTTGTTTGTGTAATACTAACATTGGCTCGTTAATTCAAAATATACATATTGACTGTTATTCAATCTCAATTATGCTGTATGTAACGAGCAACTGTCTATGTTAACTGATCAGTATAGTTACCAAATTATACTATAAAATGTTTGTTGTTAACTTGTGGTTCCATCTAAACAATAATCGAGATATTCCAGTTTAACCACTAGATAATCATAATCAACTGTTTGTGGATTCGATTTCAATACTTTACTTTCCTTCACAATAGTATGAATTATATTGAATTAAAATAGCAAACAGTCAAACAAAGTCTCAGTAACATGTGAAAAATAATGTACACATCATAAATTATTCCTACACTTTCTATAATTAAGCTTGACCTTGAATGGCTTTACTCTGCGGGCCGGCTTCTAACACACCTTGGACTAACACTGAATCTTTAGCTAGAGAGAGTGGTGTATTGTCGGACAACTCTGGTTGATTCTTTAAGTTTCCTTCATTGTCCAACCAATAGTCATTGTTCCTGATTGCCAGCTGTGGAAACTGAAATAGTAAACAAGAGATAATTGTAAAACATGTACACCCCCATGGCAGGTCAATAGTCAGAACTGGTAAGGGTCACACTGATCTTAACCTGTAACCTAATGACCTCAAGTTCAATAGGGGTCATCTACTGTTGCTGGCCGACCTCAATGTAAAGTTTGAACTAGAAGATCCTAAGGTAAAGCCTTCTTGAGTTATTGAATGGAAACCATTTGGTCTACCGCCCTAACATATGGGTGTGGGAATCCCTTATAATGAAGTAACAAAATGTATGTATAAAAGGTGTGTTTAATATTTCTATGATCACAATCTTGAGTGTCAGTATCACAGTCTTTTCCTCTTTTGATAGTACCCAAGTACCCTTGCTCATCTGTGATTGAAAATTCTAAGAGTTACAAGGGCAGATAGCACACAAATATAGGTCACACAGTAACCAGTCTTGTCAGTATGGACTCCCCTTGTGATGGTGAATAACTATGTTCAGTTTTAGTGGAAACCTTTTAGAAGTCTTTTAGAAAATGACAATTAACTTAACCAACGCGCTTGCACGCGCAGACAATTCCATTGTGACAATAGCTTGACTTTTTCTTCGAAAAGTCAGGCTAAAAATATAGACGGATCAAAATTTCAAGACAACTGTTGACAAGAAATATAGAAGTATTTTGATGTGTAAAATTATTTGCCATGGGCCAGAGGCCTGGAACGTTATAAAAAGAGATAGTTTCTACAAAAACTTAATTTACTGTAAGCTATAAATGTAATTTATCAGTCTGAGTGCTGAGTGTGGCACTCATATTCCAAAATTACATCTATACCTCATAAATAGCACACAATGGCAAACAATGTGTATCAAATGCTTTTTTCAACACTCACATAACAAATAATAGCTCATTTTATAACATTTTCAATATTTGAGTGCTGAGTGTAAGTTTTGGTTGTAATTCTGGGCCCAGGTATACGAGGGGGTATCAAAAAGTTTGTGCACTCGGCCTGTCATTTGTTTAATTTGTGACTGATTTCCGCAAAAATCACACATACATAGAAGTAACTTATTTCAAATTGTTTTTTAAATTTTCATTGAATATAACATTTTGTTAAGTATGTAACTTAAATAATGCTCCGCGGGGCACTTTAAAAGGATAATTGACTTGACCTTCAACATACACATATAATTCTGTGAATCGTCATCCGATTTGAAAGATTAAACCTCCGATGTGAACATTAACACCGTAGCATCAACCTCATGTATATATCATGGCGCTATAGTTGCATGCATACTGACGTGACTCAATAAAACATGGATTAGTGAAGCGTGATTTTAATCGAATTTCATGATGTCGGCGCACTTTACAAAATGACGTTACGCTCAGGATATCGAAACGCCTTTGCAATTTACTCAATACTCAGATATGCCCCAACACTGGGCTAAAATTAGAACATAAAAAAGAGTATATTAAGTCAGACAGGGAAGGCAGCACTCAACTTAACCAGCCGAGCACAGAAAACATTAAAAACACTCAAAGCACAATGCCCAACTAAACAAGCGCAGATCCGCCCAAGTCCAAGCTGTCGAAAAGTATAATAAATTATAACTAGCTGAATGACCCAGTAGAAAAGATACAGCAACCAAAAGGCGGAATGCCTACGCTGAATGACCTAGTAACAACAGTAAAACTGCTGAACTACATAGTTATAACAGCCTTTAGTCTCAAAAGTTAAATAACAGTATTAAAACGTAGAAGTGAGGCTGTTCATGTGTAAGTGGTATAAGATGTGTAGCGGTTAAAGAGTTAGATGATGCATATCAGTAAGGTAGACTTCTTGAGCAGTGTGAGAAAAAAACTGAATGTTCAAATATTTCATTAACTGTGACAGGCACATATTTGTAGTGTACTCGTAGAGAACAGTTCAACACATTATCTCAGAACTGTCTAAGGTTTGTGAGTGTTTGATCACAAGACTTCAAACAGATGAGCAAACGCTAAGCAAGTCAAACTTTCACGAGCATTTCTTTCAAACTTTTAAAACATTATTGCGATAACAAACACAAGACAGACACAACTGAAGTTAACACAATACAAGGACTTTGTCTAGGCTTAATCATGATTGAAAACTATACACCTTTAGCCTATAGCCTCGATTGGGTGTATTGGGATATTGTTATATTATCCAATTTCAAGAATTAACAATGAGGGTGATAATTCCTGGATACATGTGCGTTATTGTCGACCACACATCACATAGGGCTGGAGTTATTACATGCGAGTTCGAAGCTTTAACAATCAGTGGATCAGAACATGACAAAAGTGTATTAAGTGAGCAAGACCGCACTTCATGAAAGAATAATCCTTGGGCAATCGAAACGTGACAGATGTGTTGACGTTGGATGACAGCGTGGAAAAGTGCGCCGGGTGGCTGTCAGTCTTCTTTTAAAATGTTTTAATATTTTAATAATATTAGCATATATCCAACTTGTTATTGGTTTCTTAGTACAGAATTGATTATATTTTAAGATGATATAATAAATAATTAAATCACATTACGCATATCAAAATGAACGGACCAGTGCACAAACTTTTTGATACCCCCTTGAATACCTGAAACTTGCACTTGTTTTCCCTTGTTATCTGACAGTATGGAAAGTAAACTGTCAATATATTACATCAACCTACCTGTAGACAACATCAACCTACCTGTAGACTACATCAACCTACCTGTAGGCGTATATCCTCAAACGTTTTAGCTTCCTCAACATTCAGGAATAACTCCGGACAATCCATTGGTGGATCCCATTGTGTCATATGCTCAATTTTAAGATTACTACTTATCCTGAAAACAGACAAACATAAATGGATTAATTTAACAAACAATATAGATGTATCTGTCAACTCTGGAGCTTGACTGTATAATCTGGGTGGAAGGCATCTTAAATCATAGCGTGGTCATAGTAGCTTCAGGGATATTTAATGACCTAAAACACACTTAAAGATTTAAAATTGTCAGAATTTAAATTAGTAACATTTCCTTTTAATTGAACCTTAACCAGTGGAATTGTAGCCATCCTGTGCACATGATAGATTTATAACAACTTTGGAGCACGAGAACCTATACAATTATAGAGTCTGAGTTTTCATCCATGTTCGTTAATGCGGCCCTAGTAGATCATTCTCTGCTTGGCTGAAGATTAGAGACAAATGAGGCCTTCATTTGTCGGTCAGCTGTCTGCTGAAATATGGCAGGCATATTAGTGCCTCCAACCGTATTTGAACCGGGGTCGCCAGATTAGACGGCAAGTGTGCTAACCACTGAGCTACGGAGGCACACCTTGGCACTGTACACTATAATGACTAGGCATATAGAGTAACTGTTAACAAGCTTACATGTATCTATAGTATGTATATGTTTCCTCAGACACCTGTCTCCAATCCATGAATCGACTGTCGGCATACTTCCCTATAAGATCCATCCCTTCCAAATCTAATGTTAACTGTAATATATACAAACAGAGCAAGTCAACTCTGAAACATATAGCAAGCATACTGGCTTCAAATCAATCTGATTGTAAACTAGAATGGATATTCACCAAAAACAATATGTCATTGGCTTTTCCCACAAAAAGGTGTTTCTGTACAATAGACTGTAACTCTGGCAATATTCATCCAATCTAAAAAAATTTGACACTATGCACACAAGGCTTGGTACCGAATATTCATGTGAAGTTTCATTGAAATCAGACTAGTGAAATTAAGCACAGACAAACTTTGTAACAAGTCATATCTAACTGGTCACATCCATCTAGACATTCAGCACAAAATCAACATTTCTCCCCCCATTATGTGTACATAGGGGCCTTAGGGCAAGTACCAGTACATGTTTAGGTTCAGGTTCTATATGACCAGCAAGGGAACAACCTGTTTAATATCTTTTCAATTATTTGAGTATTGCTAGATAATCTGAATGCTATAGATGTTTAGCTTAGTTTTGTATATATTTAGCAGACAACAAAGGACAAGGCAAACAAGATGAACAGGAAAGGACAGGAAAGAAGAGAAAAGGACAGGAAGTGACAGGAAAGCACATGAACGAAACTTACCAAGTCAATGTCTTCTAAATTTGTTGAGTCATACTCTAAAGTGTCCAAGTACTTACTACAAATAAAAGAAAATCAATTAAGGAAACTTTGCCACTTGTACATAGAAAACAAGTTGGTTTTGATTAAGAAGAAATATCTACAAAAAGATATAAAACATTTTATGAACACTGTTTTATATCTTTTTGTAGATATTTCTTCTTATTATTATGACAGATGAATAGCCGATGCATAGAAAGGTGTTGGTGAAACCTTTAAAAGAAATAATGTTTTGTACTGTAGTGAAATAGCCCAATGCTTTTCTTTAAACTTAATGATTCTGTTCCAGAAATAACAATGAACAAGAGATGATTGTAAAAACACGTATGCCCCTGTGGCAGCCCAATAGTCAGAAATGGTAAAGGTCACAGTGACCTTGACCTTTGACCTACTTACCTCAAAATCAATAGGGTCATCTACTGTTGACGACGAACCTCAATGTAAAGATTGAAAATCCTAGGGCAAAGCGTTTTTGAGTTATTGAACGAAACCAATTGGTCTACCGACGGACAGACAGACCGGCCTACATGTGCGAAGTAATATACCCCCTCATCAAAGATGGGGGGGGGGGGGGCATAATATAGAAATTACCTCTCTAGAGCAACAACTGCCATAAAACAACCAAACTTGGTGTTTACCGAAATCTATTGCTTAACAGAGGTTATATTATAGTTGATTGAATGAGAGACTTACCTCATGAAGGGTAAATAAAAATGCTTGAACTTATTTCTCAAAGTGTCAAAATATTCTTCTGTTAGTGCTGGACTTCCTTCATACTGTGGCTGAAGAAACATAAATAAGAAACAAGTCAGACATCATCAAACAAGACTTTTTTCAAAGGTAAGGGACGAGGTATTTTATTTCCATTTGGGAAATATAACTCATATCATTTCAGAGGCAGAAAAAACTTGATGTAAATTGGATTTTAGGGGAAAACTGCATGATTTTAAAGAATTTTCCTGAAAAGAAGACACCTGTAAACTGCATCTGCTATAGAAGGAAAAACAGCTCTGACAAACTACACATCACACACTAACACTGACAATCTGGCATTCAATTTGATCTCAGGAGTTGACCTATTTCGACCCCTGTTATTAGTAAAGCAACATTATGACCTACATGATTTTTGTAGTTTGCAGCAATTTTTTTTTATAGTATGGCTAAACTAGAAATGCATCCATGGGAGACAGATGTCCACATTTGCCATTTGGCAATGTCAAGAGCCATAACTCTGCTAATACTGAATGAATCTGAATAAACAAGAGATGTTTGTAAAACATGCATGCCCTCATGGCAGCCCTATAGTCAGAAATAACACAAAATGTTTGTAAACTCATGGTGTCCTTCACCTACTGACCTCAAATTCAATAGGATTCATCTACTGTTTGTGACCAACCAACATGTAAAGTTTGAAGATCCTAGTTGGACAAATTGTTATTGAATGGAAACCATTGATCTACTGACAGACCGACCTACCAACCAACAGACATGTGCAAAGCAATATACCCCCTCATCAAGATGGGGGCATAAAAATACCTAGGTCTACATCTAGTTATGCTGGTTAGGGACATATTTACTGACTGACCGACGGTTATAAGCCCCTTCCAACCTTTGAAATTGGTAGGGTCATAAAAACGGTTTGGCAAACTTGAAGAATCCAAGAGAACAGCAAATCTCTGTCGCCATAACTTTGCTAATACAAGGTGAATCTGAATAAAAATATCAAGGTGTACATCTGTACCCCATAATCTGACACAGACAGTAGCTTGAATACTTTTTTGAGTCACATGTTACGTATGCAACACAGTAACTTACTGACTGACCAACGGTATATGCACCTTCCATCCTTTGAAAGGTATGGGCATAAAGACGTAAAATCCAGCAAAAATGGTTTAACAAAGTTTAGGAATCGGAATCCATGTGATTGTGAACAGTAAAACAGGTTATGAAATGGGAATTTGGTAGGTTATAATGTCAGAGCTACTAAAGATTGACAATTGCTTCAAACATGTTGAACTTAGCACAACTGTTTTATAAATTTGTTTTGTAGTTCTAATCAAACCCACAGAGGCTAAATTATTGACATGTAGGAATTATGTAATGTAACTAACTATAACTTACATTGTTCTTCTTTAGATTCTTAACAATCGTCGAGGATGGTGCATCCAGATATATAGATAGATGGGGTTTCCAGAACCGAAGCAAACAATTCTTTCTGTTGTACATGTACCAATTGATTGCTAAAATACAAAGTAAATGACACCGTATTACATGTAACCAACATAAAAATATATGTAATTTTATAGCAATACTTACTCTAGTTACTCATTTTTAATAATAAGTTTGGTATGTCTGCTCAGTTACCATGTTGGAACAAACCTGTGACTCACTGTTTCAGAGGTGGATCTCTCCTAACCACTTGAGTCTTTCATGAAATTTTCCAAAATTGGGAAAGAAACATGTTTGATATCCAGGCCCTTTCCCAGAATAGTTTAAGCCGCTGGGGCAATGCTAGGATTTGTACTAAAGGTGCTCAACAAAAATGACTAAAGGTTATAGAAGAGAAAACTGCATCAATACAAATGTATCTATAATTTAAAGGCTGGTTTAAGCATGTCCTACATAATACAAGTATTACAAGCCATAATCTCTCAAAATAACACAATACAGGACAAAAATGTTAACATCATACTAGGATTTAAGGCGCTAGGGGAGAGCCAATTCTGGCTTTGAGGCGCTGGGTTTCCACAGGGCCTTAATTCTGCTCCTCGGAAGGGCCTACATACCTGTAATTTCTTTAAAGGGAATATTTACTGGTGATTTAAACTTTTGTGTAATAATTTTATTCGGCATCGTGATTGCATTCGCAACATTTTCCCCGAAATTCCCCTTACATTTACCTGTGTACAACCGATAGTTCACGACCATTGTTATACCTGTACGGAAACTTACGGAAATATCTCCGGAAAAGTCCGATGTTAGAAACGAAGCGTGTGACGTCACAATCGTGCTATTAACAAGATGTCGGACAGCGAAGTTCTCCGACTCAGCTAGTCTGGGAAGATATATACGGTCCCTGAGCTAATGAAACGATAAATTCTTCGGATACAGATTATGATGGCAATGAAAATATTTTGCCGAATCAATTCAAACCTATTATTAATAAGGGAAATCATAATAACGGCGACGAAGAAATCTGCCAGACATTCACACTGTAAATATCGCTGACCGCATTGGCTACACGGACTGGTAATTGACCTTCCTGTTGATTTTGATTGACAGGTGGCGTTAGCCAATCATATTGCAGCATTTCGGCTACGGTTTATTGGTTTTTGTAGGACACGAACTAAAATCAATGGAAATTGTGCAATATTTAATTAAGCATTATTTCATTAATAATGAAGAAATTCTTAATACATTGGCACGTTTAGAAACTAGAGAATTTCAACTTAAATTGGTTGGTAGCGATGCCATGAAAGTAATTTATACACTAAATAAATTTATTAAACCCTGAGGACCTCGGAAGTAAAAGATACATAATTAGGTATATTTTCTTAAATTTAGTCTGAGTTTGAAGCAATATAATTTATATTTTCCAAAAAAATTGACAATCACATGTTGAGACAAAAAGCTTCGTCTTTAATTTGACTCTTTTAAAATATGTCATTTAAAGCCCTAGACACGTGAAAGTATGTTATTGTTTGTTATAAAATAAGAACACATAAATCCCAATTAACGAGAACGTGTGGATTTTTCCATAAAAGCTGGTTTTATAATGTTGAACATAATTATGTTGGTTTGGTCTATGTAATAGTTAAAGAGCTCTTTAGTTGATATCATTGCTGTACTCAATTTCATTCAATCTCTAAAGCATAATTATAAAAATATAGATTTAAAATTATATGTAAGGTCTAAGACAATTGAAAATCATGACGGATCGATGTAAATTTATTTGAAAGTATCTATAGGCATGGAAATACATTAGACATTCTGTGTATATCCGTGCTATAGGCCAGAGTACTGTCAGACATATATAATATTATGTATACATTACTACAAATCGTATATAGCAACACTATCTGACCTTGCGAAAACTGCAATCAAAGTAACTGTTGACACATTGTTAATTGACAGTAAACTAATCAGCAAGACACCACGACCAGTCGTAGATCATAGAACCCCGACTGATTACCGTGGGATACCAACCTAAGCGATATCATCAAAGAATATAACACATTGGAATTTTAACTGACTTATAATCTAGGACTTACATCTTTAGTTCTGGTATAATGGTGCATATAAAATATGTGTAGCTCAAATTATTGTACTTGACCCGACATTTATAACGTTATGTTAGAAAACGATTATGTTTTTTTATTGCTAACGCGTGATTGTACATTGGTAATTAGTTTATTTGTTAACTGCCAATGGCAAACTATGTACGCATATTACACATATTACGGAAGTTGCAATTAAATACAACCTTGTCACTCTGTTGCTAGCAATCAACAAAATGTATGTCACTGCTAAGCGATAGAGCACATGGATAACACCAAAGATTCTTGCATATTCTTTGATAAACACCAATAAAAACCCGAGGTAGAAAATCAGGAGATTGGTCTACTATACTATTATTTTAAAAAAGTTATGCACATTTGAATTTGATTATTAATTAGCACACTAACATACTGACCGGA
Source organism: Spisula solida (assembly GCA_947247005.1). Classification (NCBI taxonomy): domain Eukaryota; kingdom Metazoa; phylum Mollusca; class Bivalvia; order Venerida; family Mactridae; genus Spisula; species Spisula solida. The sequence goes on along the minus strand of OX365958.1, from coordinate 38,490,660 downwards.
TGCAAACGATGAAAGGCTAGTTTATGGAATATTTCTTTACACAGTGTATATATGTAAATATATCCCTTGCTTAGCAATAGAAGATAGTAAGTACTATTTACGACCTTATAAGACTCATACATATTTAAAATCTGCACCACGAGGCGCTTCTTATGAGCCTAATTTCATGAAAATCGGAACTGGTCTCAGACACGGGGTTTTTCTTGTTTTCTCAAAATATTGATTTTGTACTTACAACCTTCAAATTCTAAGCCAGCGATATGTATTAACCCATAAAATCAATTATTTTTTACAATAAAAGATGCTTCTCTCAAGACAGGTACCGGTAGTTAAATTTTCCCGATTTGCACTAAAGTGTGATTGAAATCAACAGAAACATTCTGTTTGAGCACGCGGTTTGAGCGACAGATTAAACTGCGAGTACCGATTGTGACGTCACAGTCAGATTTTACGAAGATATACGAACGCGCTTCCGGAAATTTCCGATATCAGCGGTATCGGAAAATGTGCACTACGCGTATATGATTAGTCGACATAAACATCGTAAATACTCGTAAAATATCGGAATTTTCGTTTCTGATGTTAAAAATAGACATTTATTGACCTAAATGTATAATGGAAACAAAGTCAGTCAATAGTCCCTTTAAAATCCAATATGAATACAATTCTATTTATTTCTATCTATTTGATAAATAAAGGACTAGAAGTAGTAGAACAGTTTTCATTGTTTTTACAGTGAAATCATGGATTGGTATTTCTTAATTTGTTTTGGCTGTAAGTGTTAATTGGGAAGTTTTGGCTTGTAATTGGATGAAAAGTTGAAAACATAGCTCATTATTATAAGCAGCTATAAAATCAGCTGAATAAATATTCTGAGTAAAGTACCTGAAACTACATCAACATTAGTGACAAATCAAGAGTACAAACCTTTTTTTGACATATATCCATATTCTGCCATTGTAAGAGCGTAAACAGCATCACTCCATACACTGTTCTCAAGTACCACCCCTTGACCTGATATGAAAATATGTAATTACTTTATTGATTATATCAGTTTTCAATTCATAATGTTTAGTGCATTTTACTATTTTTAGACTTGATTAGAAACACTTTTGACCAGATTAATAATCTTTGCATATATATTGATAACTTTAATAAATTTGTTTTTAACAATATGGCTTGTCTGATAGTAAAACTAAATAATGTTAAAATATTACCTGGAAACACAGTCGTGTATGTTCTTAATTAATAAATATTTTAACAAGGTTGACACATGTATTAATTATAGCTTTAAACAAGAGGGCCCAAAGGGCCATAGGTCGCTCACCTGTCCTAGTAGTTCATGCACCCCTAATGGTAGCCTCTATTGCATGTACAAGGTTTTCATATTGTCTTATGCTTTATAATTTACATCACATTTTGACCCAATGACATATTGAAGTTTAAGCCAAGTTTTGTCTATGATTTGACCTAATGACCTAGTTTTAGACCCTAGTTGACCCAAAATCGAACTTGACCTAGATTTTGTTGAGATGATCATTGTGACCAACTTTCATAAAGACAAGACGAACATTGAGACCTCTAGTGACTGCACAAGGTTTTTCTCAGATTTGAAATTGTGACCTAGTTTTTTGACTCCGGATGATCCAATATCGAACTTGACCTAGATTTTGTTGAGATGATCATTGTGACCAAGTTTCATAAAGATTAGGCCAAAGTTGTGACCTCTAAAGACTACACAAGGTTTTTCTATGATTTGACCTTGTGACCTAGTTTTTGACCCCGGATGACTCAATATCGAAATTGACCTAGATTTTGTTGAGATGATCATAGTGACCAAGTTTCATAAAGATTAGGCTAAAACTGTGACCACTAGTGTCTACACAAGTAAATTGTGGACGGACGGCCGACGGAGAGTGATCACAAAGTGACAGGTGAGCTAAAAACACAATCCCTACAGGTGCCTTGATCTGAAAGTATGGTTGTATCCCTGCCTAATTGGCCATAACCTCTGGTTTCAAGGAAAGACAGAAAATTTGTGTAATATAAGTAATCAAGACACCCCTCCCAGCTCTTTCCGAAGAGACTCCTTAAGTCCTTGGTTCTTTAACAATCCCGAATAGAGCACCGATACAAGAGAGACTACCTAGATGCCAGGTTTTTCAATCAGTTCATCTCTAGTTGGGTGAGAAACACTGAAAAGCTAACAAGGCACCTCTGGATTGGTATTCGAGAGCGCTAACCACTCGTCCACTGTTCCACACATCTTATAAAATTCTTCATTCAATATTGTTAGAAAATTCTTCTTCTTCATCTTTCGTTTACAGGACAGGAATCCATCAGCTGGATTGTACAGCGAACGCCATTAAGTAAGTAAGTAAGCTGGATTGTACTACGTCCCAGGTGAGGTGTTAGAAAATTCTGAGGGCCATTTTTCTAGAAAATATTTATGCCCAGCAACATACCCAGGGCCAATAAAAAAAATAAAAGCTATGATACCAATTTTCGAGGGCTGCTTTCAGCAGTTCAGCCAACCTTGACATTTCAACTGGTCATTGGGCTACCTAAGGAAACCTGCGTTAGTCTCCCTGTAGAGACTATTTCTCTCCTGGTAGGTGTGCAGCTACCTGACAGTGCTCCAGCTAGGATTTAAAGAGGGCAGGGTGCAACTTTGTGAAAAGGGCACTTTGGGGGAGGGTTCGGGAGGGGGTGTCCCCCGCCCGGCTGAGGAGGGATTGGGGGTCCTCCCCCAAGAAAATTTTGAAGTTTTAGTGTCTGCTTATGGCATCTCCTGTGTTTCCTGACAGAAATTGTGGTGTTTCTCCAGTAAGCAAATATACCTTTTCATTAAAAGGAAAAAAAAAATTGTAAAAACTGAAGCATAGATTTCTAAATGATCACAAAATATTTAAACAGACAAATGCCCTATGCCAAAGTATTGATCTACTTGTAGTATAATCAACACTTAAATAATCAACTCTGATTGTTCTTTCAATTCACTAACATCATAGTAGTTAAATGTTTATTCTTTTGACAGCATTCCTTTACTGTTTAATTGTACGATGTAAAACATAAAAAATACGATTTTCTCATCGAATTTCTCTTGCACAACGGTACGGACGGTGCGCGAGTTTTAGCACTAACCGAAAACGAAAGTAATTTCCATGCGATATTAGTATCATATCACGGAATCACCGATTTAAAGAAGGGAAAAGAATGTATGCCAAAAAAGTTTTTAGATACTTGCGCGTACGGCAATTAATCGACGTGGGTAATACGAAATTTTAAATCCCGGCCCGTGAATCTTCATAGTTTTCTATCTATTTTCTACATCGATCTGTATTTGATATCAAGGTAGTATAGACTTGCGGAAATAAGACTTTTCGCGTAAAAAATTATAATCTAACATATTAAAGAACGAGATTGGAAATTGTCCAACTTTAGAACTTACGCGAGAATTGTCAACGCTGGTGGATCTTCATTATATGAGTGAATCTTGTGAAAATCCACGTCAATAACTTTCCAATGGTCAAAGACTAAGGCGCGATTTAATTCATTAAGATTAATTCATCATAAAAAATATAACGTGTACACTGTGATGCTTTACAGTAGGCCTACGCCCAAGTCTCTACACGCGTGAGTTTTACACACCGTATGACGTCACTATGTAACTCACTGAGTTTACACGTTTCTCTGGTGAATTAACGCCTTATATGGCGATGCGTCGAGGACTTTAATAGTGCTATGTGTTTTTAAATTCTTTTTGGAATCCCGACGTATTTTTTCTTGAGGATTAAACATGCGAGTCAACGAGTTACATTGGTAAATAAAGGTAAGTTAGAGTGATTTAATAGCGCGCGTTTATTTCCCCGCAAGATCCTGAGAAAAATGTGCGTTATTAAAACTTCGAAATTTAAGACTGAATTCATCATTACTGTAACTTACTGTATGTTAAACATTTCTGTTGAAATTGACAGGTGTCCTCTAAGTTTTTACTTGACTTGGTCAAATTCACGGACAATCTCGGATAAATGCCAATTAGCTATTCACACGTTGATTATGCGTGAACGTGAGACACGATCTCATTGGTTGATAGCCGTTGCAGATGACAAGCCCCGCCTCCGATGTTATCAGTTTAATAGTGTTTTATGGATGATTGACGTATCAGATTAATATACAACTTGTCACGTTGTTTATTACTCGTTTGACCCAGTTTTTTACACACATAAGAAATTGAAAAGGGCAGGGCGGATTTGACAACAAAAGGGCACAGCAGGGCGCAGGAAAAGGGCAGCAGGGCGTTGCGCCCTGCTATTAACGTCTAGCTGGGGCACTGTACCATCAAGGTACAGCGCCCAGGAATATCGAACATGCTCATCCTCACAGAAACCAATTCACATCTTGGTCGAGTTGAGCATCTTGCTAATCTTGCTCAGAGAAATTAAGCAGTGGCGCAGACGTAGTCCAAACAGAGACCAAACGTATCATTTCATTACATTACGTTAGGTCTCACCGGGTCCCAAGTAAATGTATGTAGCAGTTTGCGACACGATTCTTTGTCGCTGTTTGGAGACCGAATATGAGCCATAAAAAGCAATACAAAGTAAAGGCACACCACACATGGTTTCATTAATGCCTTTTCTATCATTGAAAACGAATGATTGCAAGAACACTAACCTCATTGATACATAAATTATTCCTGTTTCATTTCACTTCCAAATTTACAGAAATGTCCTTATTTACGCCATTGAAGCCGTCCAACAGAGCCGATGTATTCCGAATGTTGTTGTTCTGACATTTGTACGAATTTCGATTAGACGAAAAATGGCTATAACTAAAACCCCGTATCCGGACTATAAATAGGCCTACATTATAGTCGGTCAAGAACGACTACTCCCTACCGAAAAATTATTTCGTCTAAGACGAATTTGTCAACTGTAGGTAACTTTCCTTTTTAAAACGGAAATGAATCGCGACAGATGTCAGACAAACTTTTAATCTAATATTGGTTGTGTAAAGGTATGTTTAACGCTGTTTTTTGTACTTTATGATTGAAATAAGATTTACTGTGGTCGATTCAATTGTTTAATCCCGAATAAGTCGTTCAATTCGGAAATAAAATTTTGCTAAAGACAGCTAAGTTCTAGGTAACCGCTCCCCAATAGACATTCAATAATAATTAATACATACCTGTATGTAGAACATGACGCAATGCAGCCACATACTGCTCTAACCTTTTGTTAAAGAACCATAACTGAGTTGATGCAAAGTGATGTAAACCTTCTGGGCCTGGGTCAGAATACAACATTGTTAAATCATGTCGTATCATATTCCTGCTAGGTACAATGTCGTTGAGTTTGCGGGTATCAAAGCCATTACATTTGAACAAATTTTCTTCAGTAATGCCTGGTATGTATAACAACTTGAATCGCTCAGCCAGGGTCTTCGCCAACTCACTCTTACCAACACCAGGTGGACCTTCAATCATGATTATTCTCGAGTTATCATTGAGTCTAGAAGTCGTGAAATCCGTCAAATAACTCCACAACCCGAAGCTTTTATTCTTGTAATCAAACGGTTTCACATATTTTGGATTTGTTGTCAGGTGTCGTTGCCCTTCAACAGAAGCGAGCGCTATCACGTTGTTCTGGCGAACAAGCGCAGATCCAGACCTACTAAGCAGGCTGCACAACTTTGCTTGTCGCAACGCCATCTTCCCCTCCGGAGGATGGACTAAATGTCTATTTACAACTTTCTAACGTCCTTCACCACCGGAAGTTACTAACCGAGCTTGGATCTGGTAAAAGAGTTGACTTCCTTTTCAAAATATCGTTGTGGACTATAAATTGTTTGGTTCTATTTTAACAGATAACAATTTATAATAGACCTTATTATAGTAGATGTAATTACTATTCTCAATCAATTTGAATTTTCCACTTATTGCATATCAAACAATCATAAATGAAATAACTTTATTTAGCTAAGAAAGGCAACTCTAGCAATTTATTCATAATGCTAGCGACAGTTACTCCCCTTAGTACACATTTGGTGGTCTGTAGGAAAGATCTAAAAAGATGTGTTTAGATCTTTGTCTGTAGTTTATAAAATACATTGACCAAGTGGACAGTGTTCACTAACAATAAATGTTTAAGTATATAAAAGTGGAAAACTGTCTGTCCATAAAGCTGCCTCAAAGATCGGGCTTAAATTTTTGTATGACGTAATTTTCCTACCTAACCAAGTATTTATATAATAGAAAGTCACTGGTGGTTGCTTTATGAAAGATTTATGGCATATAAGCAATTTAAATCACTCTTGATATTTGGCACTCGGTATGTTTCTGTTTGAAAATATCGCAGAGTTTCCTTCCAAAATGTTCTGTGAATTAAGTAATTCACACATGATCAAACTGTAACTTCAACAAACTAAAGCTGAAACATCTGTGAGGTATTCGGTTCGTTTCCCAATTCGTTTTCATCAAATGGAAACAAATTTCAGGCAATTTAAGTGATAGCAGTGCTAATTCTATAGGGTATTAATACCCTATAGAATTTTGGGTGTAAACATGCCAAATTACTACAAAATGCCGATGTTTCCCTAGTGATTTTTATGTCAATGTGGTTGTTTATGGCATATACAGTATACTATACCAACATTACATGAATATTTGACAATTTAATTTTATTTTTGCAATACACCAATACGTGAGGCAGTCCCTTTAAACCACATCCTCTGAACATAACTAACTGTGAGCATTCAGACTACTGCGCATTGTACTAACTTCTTAGGCCACGAAGTTTAAAATTAACGTGCATGCTTAGGCCTACTGAACAAATACGGTGGATAATTCACTTCAGCCACGAGGTAGAAAACAAGAGCACCACCTACAAGTGCTGGACGCTCGACTTTCTGGTACTTGATAGTACCCTTACTCATCTGCGAGTGAAAATTCTAAGAGTAACAAGGGCAGATAACTCATAAATACAGGTCACAGGGTTACCAGCTTTGTCAGTGACTCCCCTTGTAATGATGAATAAATATGTCGAGTTTCAAGTGGATACCTTTGATAGTCTTTGAGAAATGGAAATTTGTGTGTAAAAATTCAAAATCAGAAAAGGGGAATAACTTTTAATGCTGGATTGATTTATTCCCTCTTGTCAGTAAGTCATCATATACCACAAGTGCAGTGACTTTCACGGTGAAAGCTTTGTGTTTGAGAAAATTCAGGGTATGTGTAAAAGTTGCAACTATTTCTATGTACTAAGTCCAAACAAGGGCAGATAACTCCATAAATATAGGTCATAGTGTTACCAGCCTTGTCGGTATGGACTCCCCTTGAGATGGTTAATAACTACATTGTAGGTTGAGTTTCAAGAAGAAACCTTTGGTAGTCTTTGAGAAAATGACTCTGACAATAAACTTACTGAATCATGTCTGTTTTTGTGCCGTGAAGTTACTATAGGTAATAATACTGGATCATTTCTGTTTTTATGCCGTGAAGTTACTACAGGTAATTACACTGAATCATTTCTGTTTTTATGCGGTGAAGTTACAATATTTTGTGTACAAGTAATAACGCATTATCATGTCTGCTTTCATGTGGTGAAGTTACTACTAGTTATAACACACTGAATCTCTTCTTGTTTCATGTGGTAAATTTACTACAGGGTAAAACACACTGAATCTCTTCTTGTTTCATGTGGTAAAGTTACTATAGGGTAAAACACACTGACTCTCTTCTTGTTTCATGTGGTAAAGTTACTACAGGGTAAAACACACTGACTCTCTTCTTGGTTCATGTGGTAAAGTTACTACAGGGTAAAACACACTGACTCTCTTCTTGTTTCATGTGGTAAAGTTACTACAGGGTAAAACACACTGACTCTCTTCTTGGTTCATGTGGTAAAGTTACTACAGGGTAAAACACACTGACTCTCTTCTTGGTTCATGTGGTAAAGTTACTACAAGTTAATAACACACTAAATCTCTTTTTGGTTCATGTGGTAAAGTTACTACAGGGTAAAACACACTGACTCTCTTCTTGTTTCATGTGGTAAAGTTACTACAGGGTAAAACACACTGACTCTCTTCTTGGTTCATGTGGTAAAGTTACTACAGGGTAAAACACACTGACTCTCTTCTTGGTTCATGTGGTAAAGTTACTATAGGGTAAAACACACTGACTCTCTTCTTGGTTCATGTGGTAAAGTTACTACAGGGTAAAACACACTGACTCTCTTCTTGGTTCATGTGGTAAAGTTACTACAAGTTAATAACACACTAAATCTCTTTTTGGTTCATGTGGTAAAGTTACTACAGGGTAAAACACGCTGACTCTCTTATTGGTTCATGTGGTGAAGTTACTACAAGTTAATAACACACTAAATCTCTGCTGCTTTCCTGTTGTGAATTAAGTTACTACATCTCATAGTATTCTGAATGTGATCTGGTTATATGTGGTGAAGTTATTACGAGACATAACACACTGAACAGGGAAGATTTCAGGAACAAGAGGATCATAGATCCTGGGGCGCTCACCTTCTAAACATGGCCTTTGAACTTGACCTTAAGGTCATCAAGATAAACATATTGACTTTACTTGATGAAGGTTAAAGCAAAACTGAGGCCTCCAGAGTGTTAAAAAGGTTTTGCTATTATTTGACATATTGACCTAGTTTTTTACCCACATGACCCAACTTTTAAAAACTTGACCTTATGGTCATCAAGATAGACATTTTGACCAAAGTTGATCAAGATTAAAGCAAAAATATGGTTTTTCTATTATTTGACCTTTTGACCTAGTTGTTGAACCCACATGACCCAACTTCTAACTTGACCTAGATTTCATTGAGATACAACTACTGACCAAGTTTGGTGAAGATCAAAGCAAAGATGTTACCTCTAGAGTGTTAACAAGGTTTTCCTATTATTTGACCTATTGACCTAGTTTTTGACCCCACATTACCCATATTCGAACTTGACCTATATATCATTGAGATACAACTACTGACCAAGTTTGATGCTAGAGTGTTAACGGCGAAAAAGCTAACGGACGGACAGACGGACGACGGACAATAAAAAATCACAAAAGCTCACCTTGCCACTTTGTGGCAGGTGAGCTAAAAACAAAAAACACAAGATAAGTTTCTTATCAGATTTAAATATTGCCTTGTATTCTGACAAAATGGGAAAAACAACAATTGTCATACATAAGTAATCATCATACATATACATGTATAACTTTCATATCAAGCACACCATATACATGTATGTAAATCTATGCACACATAGAAACATAATAGAGCTACAACATCAGAATTACATCCTTAATATATGTCGTCTACAAGTGTTTGTTATTGTATTAATTGAATATCATGAATATACCTCTCACTGACTATGTCCCTCCCCCTGACAGACTGCACCTCTCCCCTAACAGATTATGCCCCTCCCCTCACAGATTACGCCCCTCCTCCACATTCTGTGCCCCTCCCCTCACAGACTGTTCCCCTGCACTCGAAGACTATACCCCTCCCTTCTCAGACTGTGCTCATAACCTTCCCTCTGACAGAATGCAACCCTCACTCACAAACCTTGCCCGTTCCCTACAAATTATGCCCCTCACCTTACAGATGTGCCCCATCCCTACAAAATATGCCCCTCCCCTCACAGACTGAGCCTATCCCTACAAATTACGCCCCTCACAGACTGTGCTGTTTTTGAATGATTTTTGAATTGATAACAATTTGATCAACAGCATTATCCGATGTTAATGTTTCCAAGGTTCCTGATATAGATTGTTCTAAGGAGCGTTTCTTATGTTGTGACTCAATATATTCCGGTGTACATACATTTACACACTTGTCCGCTTACAGAAACTAAAGTTCCATTTATACAAGTAGTTTTGTGTTACACGGCATATACACATATATTAAATTTCATCAAAAGTATCTCAATGATATATGTACAGTATATAATATATAATCTATATATATATGTATAAAAATGATGAAATGTTATATTGTACAATGAAGACAACTGTACAAATATGGGATAAAACCATCAACAAGAAATGCACTTACTAGAGCCAGTATGATGAACCTGTCAGATACATCAGAGTCTGTCAATAACGTCCGTCAATAACGTCCGTCAATAACGCACATCAGATGGAAAATGGTTTTAGAAAATAATTGGAAGCAACTATGAAGAACAGCAGACATGTAGAATACATGTATATTTGATTCTTTAGAGACATTTGTAAGACAATGTACAAACAGTTATCAGGTAAGGTTGGCAGTCTAACATGTGCCATATTTTATCTCTGAAATAAAGTAGGCCCTTCGTCAGTGGTTAATGCATTTTCACAAAAAGAAAACTATAACAAAATCACTGACACAACTGACAGTAATGTATGAACACCTGATTGTGCCATACAGAGGGATTATAAAACAGACTTACCAACAGATTGACTGATGTACATACAGACAGATTGACAGACAGACATGCAGGCTGTCGGACAGACACACGGAAGGATCAGATAAACCCACGTGTAGTATATGTGTAAGTCAAACAGATGACCAGACAGACAGAATAATAATATAAAGACAAATATAAATAAATAACAAAATAATGGAATTGTTACAAACAGTAAATCACAGATTGGTTCCTACAGCATACATGTATAGCGCAGAATGTTTCGTACAGCATATAGGGCAGAATGGTTCAAAGACAGATTCAGGAAAATTTCAGTTGGGATCACTTGTAACATCCAAGTCCTGTAACTCTGGAACTGATCACATATGACAACCTAGCCAGAATCACATTACTCATTTAATAATAAACATATATTGTAAACTGAATAAAGACTTCTGTATAATCATGTACAGAGTAAATCTCTAGTTGTAATATTAAACAATTAATAATCAATTAAGAATCTTATAAACAATGATTATAAATAAGATGGTCTCTAATTAACTATGCAACATTCTGACTATGCATTGAAATGAGTAGTAGTTTAGTGTATACTACTTTACTTTACGTTGATTGTGAAACAAGTTTTTTCAACTTATATTAATCAATATCGACACCTCATTCCTGATGTTATCCATCTTCTCTCAACTCAGTAGTAATACAAGTTACAAACTGAATTCATGCTTTCAAAATTTTTGGCTCAATATATTCCAGTAAATTGGGCATGTACAAATATATATATTTATTATTTGCTTTCAATGGATTACGGAGATTTTTCAGCGAAAATAACAGTGAAAATAACAGTGAAATTACCACTTTGTTATTTTCACTGTTTTAGAAGCTGGTTCCAGTATCGTTCAGAAAAAGAAACGTAACGTCAACGGCGCTGGGCTTTAAAATGTACGTTACGTCATCATGATGTCACAATTGTCACGTCGTGATGTTCCAATTTCGACGTGATTTTTCAAATTAAGCCAATTACGGTACACTTTTAAGAGAAATTAAAGCGTATAATAAACAGAAAATTTGTTGATTTTTGGTGAAAGATCAATTTTATTTCACTTGTGATCACATAAAATTATATTTTCTGTGATCACTCGATGAAATAAAATACGATCTTTCACCAAAATCACCAAATATCCTCTATATAATATATATGTATATATCCAATCTTGATGATTAGTTGGCGAGTCAGAATGAAAGCATACTACAACTGATAATGAACTGTACATGGCTGATAAAAATGGAGGATAAATATGAGAATTATCTACTATTCTTTGTTAGACCATGTTAAGAAGATTGATGAATGTATATGTAATAATTATGTACTATCAACCACTCCTGATAGTTCAGAGCACTGAGACACATACCAGTTCTGTAAATACTGCAAGTTGTGTACTTACATGAAAATGGGGGGAGTATTAAACTCCACTTTTAAGTTGTAGAAGAATTGTTACCAATATTTAAAACACCAGATAAGAAGATAAATACATATTATTTTATGTCAAATGTTTCAACGAAATATGAAAAATACCAGATGATAAAATAACTGTCAACTTCATTGGCATGAAATTTAGGGATTCATAACCAACAGTGAGGCTATGGTTCCTATATATAGACATTTTTATCATTTCCAAATATGGTACTTTCAAGTAGTTCCAAATAAAGTATCAAGAAACAGCCCAAAATATGGTGATTTACAACAACCCAAAATGTGGTACCCTTAAGGGAACACAAATATCATGCTATCAAGTAGCCCCATATAATAATGATACTATTAATCAATGCTAAATGTGGTTCCCTTAAACCAGCCCGTATTACGGGGAACCTAGTGCCCTGTTGTTAGATGTTGAGAATTGGGCGCGACTTTCAGTAATTGGGTGTGGCTTTCAGGCATTGGGTGTGGTTTTCAGGCATTGGGTGTGGCTTTTAAAAATTGGGCATGGCTTTCAGTAATTGGGCATGGCTTACAGTAATTGGGTGTGGCTTTCAGGCATTGGGTGTGGCTTTTAAAAATTGGGAATGGTTTTCAGTAATTTAGAGTGGCTTTCAGGAATTGGGTGTGGCTTTCAGGAATTTGGCGTGGCTGTCAGTAACTTGTCCAGCCTGTGATCTTAATGAACCTATGATAAATACACAGTACAATAGGGGAATAATTAGGCACGGACAGATAGGCCATGATCTTCTTATAGAACCTGTGTTGATAGTGTGGTACAGATCAGACAGTGAACAGGTTCCTTGCAGTAACTGTGTTGGTACACTCTAACACAGTAACATACTGATATGATTTACATATTGACAAAAATAATATACATTAACATATAAATACTATATAATAACATAAAATGCATGTTATCTATGTACAATGTATTCCACAGTACAAAATATACACATCATTAACATCTGCACAACCAACTGATAATTTAAGGTTAAATGTAGTACAAAAAACATCAAAAACTCTATCACTATCCCCAGCAATGTTTGACTTTTGTGTCATCGTACGATTTGATTAACTTTTTTTCCACCAAATGCACTTTCTGTAAACATTTGGAAATCATAAATAAATTTAAGTTTAAGTTACATTGTTACTACTGACGGTAACTATTCCTGAACACTCGTCAAGGGTTCCTGGACATTGTCTTTACTTTCACAGAAAGTATCATTGTTAAAGGGATAATGTGTTGACATATCAATACACAAGATATATATATGTAAGTGTTTTACACCACAAAAATCACAAAACAGATTTCCCATGGTCGACGGCACTTAAGCACAATTAGTTAAGACAATATGATTTCTCCCGTACAGATTTCTCCCCGTACAGATATGTCCGTTCCTACACCGATCATCCTGCTAATAACATTATCAACAATCACTTTGGTAGAACAACTTCATCGTAACCATTGGAAACGTTCATCGTTATTTCTACCATGAAATGACAAAATGCATTTTCTGTTGAAAACTGTTACGCTTCAGAAGCCTAGAGATAGGTTACTTGTTCAACTATGTGGAGTCCAGTTGTAACATAGTAACGACGACGTGTCGGAACGGCACGTGCAGAAACGTCGGGCGCTGAAACATCACGCGCAGAACAGAATATCACACTTGACACCAGTGGGGAGTATGTTCTCATGTTCGTACATCACTGCTTGTAGACTGGTGAACAGCAGACACGATAAGAGGAGAATGTCTCGCATGCTGAGTCATACATAGAAAATAACGAGGGCAAGAAATGATGTCCCTATATAATATAGAACATGATTTACACAGCAGTGGTAACCACGGCGATACATCTATCATCTTTGTTGATATTCAGGTAATGGTTTTACTATACTTTCTGAAATAAAACAAAACATTGTGCTTTAAAATCAAGTCCGGAATGATACATTATAGAGGGATAATGTAGGCTTCAACCTGTTGCCCAATCCCCCACAATACACACTTATGTCCCGGTGGGAGCCTTGTCCATAATAACTAGCTCAATCAGGGGCCATAATTCTGTTGAAATGTTGGATAGTGTGACATGGCATTGACAATGCAAAGTGTTTATGATAGGAAACAAAATGGGACTGACAAATGAACAGACAGGACCATCACTATATGCCTCTTACATCAGTAGATACCGGGGACATAAAACACATTAAATTTTGTCTAAATTTAAAGATACACTGTATAAATATTAATAAACTTCACAACACTGTCTATAGTTTATATCATGTATCTTATTCCAGTTTACCAGTTGTCGTGATGTTATAAATAGTTTGTATGATACCAATACATGATTCAAATAAGTCATTTCATACAAGGATTTTGTCATTATTCATAGTAACAAATTTGTCAATATACTGAATTGATACAAAGAATGTTTAGAATTTTTTGTCCCCATAGAATCATGTCAGTGTATCCGGTGTCATTATATCGAGACCTGACTGTATCCCGATATATCGTAATACACTGTACAGTAGAATTTCGATGCCTTGAACTGCCTTCATACTGGGCTGAGCTGGTTAAGCCATCTACCTGTTTGAGGCATCTACTGAATACTAGTACAACATCATTTTGGTGAGGCAGAAGAACATATGTGAGGCTTCTAGATTGTTCGAGTCAAAACTGTTTGAGGCATCAAAGTTCTACAGTAAAGTCTAGAATACAGATAATCTAGTGTAGATTATAACAGACATATACCTACCATTATAACATCTAATAATAGCTTCACATACAAACTTGTACTGGTTCTGAAATAAACAATTAATATATAGTTACAAGTATAAACAAGACATGTTTGTGAAACATGTATGCCCCCACGGCAGCCCAATAGTTAGAAATGGTAAAGGTCACAGTGACTTTGACCTACTGACCTCAAAATAAATTAAAACTATTAATTAATACACTTGTTATTATATATAGTAACACAAATAAGCCTATTTGCGGCTGATTATGGCCATCACGTGATTATCGGCTATCCGCCCGGTCCGCAATCTCATAATCATAATTGGACCGGTTGAACGAGCGCACGTTACGTTATCCATGTAAACATGACGTCATGTTGGAGCCAAAATGACGTTACGTTGCTCATATGCCAGATTTCTTTGCCAATTTTATTCACACTAAGTGCATTTTATTGGTTACAATATTAGTGTATATCTACATCAGTAATATTTACGTTATTTGTTCTTCATAGATATTCTGAAATCGAACAATTGTATTAAAGACTTTAATACACTTCAGAGCCAGGCCGGAAGTTAATAATCCGCCCGGTATGAATAATCACCCTCGGGCTGAAGCCCTCGAGGTGATTATTCATTTTCCGGGCGGATTATCGCCTTCCTGCCCCGCTGTGTCGTGTATTAACCTCTAATTACCAACCTAATGTTCTCCAATGAACAAGAAGAGAGAATATAGTATACAAAATATAATTATACATTGAAGGATATGTGTGTATACTTACTGGAGTTTGTATTAACATCGCACGTTGATCTCGCATCTGTCGTACTATAGACAATGGATATACAGGTTGATTAGCTTCTATCAAACACATTGCCGTCTCCATGGTGATAAGTACACCTGTTCTACCTATACCAGCACTGAAACATAATACAAATATACTGATTATAGCTAACATCGTATCTCACAGTGCTGAACTGTCATATCACTTACACTGGTGGGCCTAGTACTTACACTGGTGGGCCTAGTACTTACACTGGTGGGCCTAGTACTTACACTGGTGGGCCTAGTACTTACACTGGTGGGCCTTGTACTTACACTGGTGGACCTAGTACTTACACTGGTGGGCCTAGTACTTACACTGGTGGACCTAGTACTTACACTGGTGGGCCTAGTACTTACACTGGTGGACCTAGTACTTACACTGTTGGGCCTAGTACTTACACTGGTGGACCTAGTACTTACACTGGTGGACCTAGTACTTACACTGGTGGACCTAGTACTTACACTGGTTGGCCTAGTACTTACACTGGTGGACCTTGTACTTACACTGGTGGGCCTAGTACTTACACTGGTGGGCCTAGTACTTACACTGGTGGGCCTAGTACTTACACTGGTTGGCCTAGTACTTACACTGGTGGGCCTAGTACTTACACTGGTGGGCCTAGTACTTACACTGGTGGGCCTAGTACTTACACTGATGGGCCTAGTACTTACACTGGTGGACCTAGTACTTACACTGATGGGCCTAGTACTTACACTGGTGGGCCTAGTACTTACACTGGTGGGCCTAGTACTTACACTGGTTGGCCTAGTACTTACACTGGTGGGCCTAGTACTTACACTGGTGGGCCTAGTACTTACACTGGTGGGCCTAGTACTTACACTGGTGGGCCTAGTACTTACACTGGTGGGCCTAGTACTTACACTGGTGGGCCTAGTACTTACACTGGTGGGCCTAGTACTTACACTGGTGGGCCTAGTACTTACACTGGTGGGCCTAGTACTTACACTGGTGGGCCTAGTACTTACACTGATGGGCCTAGTACTTACACTGGTGGGCCTAGTACTTACACTGGTGGGCCTAGTACTTACACTGGTTGGCCTAGTACTTACACTGGTGGGCCTAGTACTTACACTGGTGGGCCTAGTACTTACACTGGTGGGCCTAGTACTTACACTGGTGGGCCTAGTACTTACACTGGTGGGCCTAGTACTTACACTGGTGGACCTAGTACTTACACTGGTGGACCTAGTACTTACACTGGTGGACCTAGTACTTACACTGGTGAACCTAGTACTTACACTGGTGGACCTAGTACTTACACTGGTGGACCTAGTACTTACACTGGTGGGCCTAGTACTTACACTGGTGGGCCTAGTACTTACACTGGTGGACCTAGTACTTACACTGGTGGGCCTAGTACTTACACTGGTGGGCCTAGTACTTACACTGGTGGGCCTAGTACTTACACTGGTGGGCCTAGTACTTACACTGGTGGGCCTAGTACTTACACTGGTGGACCTAGTACTTACACTGGTGGGCCTAGTACTTACACTGGTGGGCCTAGTACTTACACTGGTGGGCCTAGTACTTACACTGGTGGACCTAGTACTTACACTGGTTGACCTTGCTAGTGGCTAGTACATCTTTCTGCATTTCAAAGTGAAATACTTAAGTCATTGTATACACATAAAGCCGCATTAAACCTAGTACTATTTTCCTTTTTTCCAGTATTTTTCACAAACTAATGTGAGCAGCATATTAAGAACTAGAGGTTGTTTGACACAAAAACATATGTCTCACACAAGGGGCCATAACTCCAGCAAAAATCATCCAACCAAAGATTCCTGACAATATGCATAACTAGACTTGGTAGCAAGCATTCACGTGAAGTTGCCGTGAAATCAGACCAGTGGTTAAGGAGAAGAAGCTTTGTGACATCCATCCATACAGACATCTAGCACAGAATCAATATGTCTCTACCACTATATCGCTGGCTTAGAATGAGAAGGTCGTAAGAAAAAAAGAAAATAACTGTCTGAAATCTACTCTTTACTTATGGAAAAACAAGCTGTTTCAACTTCAGTTCGATCAACATGACCAGTTCCGATTTTCATGAAAATAGGCTCATAAGAAAGGCCTTGGGATTCAGATTTCAAATATGCACGAGTCTTATAAGGTCATAAGTTAAGTACATCCTACGTTCTAATTCTAAGCAAGCAATATGTGATTGAGATATTTTAAAACTTAAACAAACAACAAGAACTACTGTTTTGAAAATCAAAACTTCATCAACTAAAATAATGATATCTTTCGCCATAGATGTTTGATTAGATGATTTTATCAAACTTTTTGTAAAAGAACAAAATTTCTGTCAGCGGTATGACGGCAGTATCTTAACTGAATAATGGATGGGTAATAAGCATTTATGACAATAGGCCTGATTCTCCTGCAAGCATACGCTACTCACCTACAATGGACAATTGAAGGTTCTACAAGACCGACCCGTTTCTGTCGTACTTTTTGAACAAAATGGAGGAAGTCGGCCGGATCGTCGGGCACACCATGATCTGGCCAGGCAATATACTGCATATGTGATATATGCCTTTCTTCTTGAGTCTGTAATATAGAGAACATATATAGTATCATATGCGTCCGGTCTGAATTTGTTTCACATTTAGCTAGGCAACAAAAACATTTTTAGAACCCATCCCTTCAATGATCATACCGGATATTCACATATATTTGAAACTGATCACTGCTTCATCAACTTATGAAGATCATTCGCAAAATCATAACATTTAGGCCAATATCAAAACATTTACGCTGAGATTCATCTCAAAATCAAAACATTTAGACCGAGAACCATCTCACAATCAAAACATTTAGACCGAGACCACTCATAAAATCAAATCATTAAGACCTAGATCAATCTCAAAATCCAACAAGTCATTTCTTATCAATGTCTTGGGTGGCTCGGCACTGCCATCACTTCTGTATGGTTTTGAATTGTCTGTGCATTACAGAATTTATTTAAAACATTCTCTACTTAGTGCCTCCCAGAAAGTTTTCATGGTAGTCATTCACTTGTGTTGGTAAGAATGTAATACTAGTGCCGCATAATACAGGGGTCCTACTTAGGCATAATACCCAATCCTGAAAGTTAGACACAAGTCTGTTTCGAATGCACTTTGCACTCATCCCTACACCAGAACACTTGTTCGGTTGTTAAATTCAGCTTTAAAAACTTCAAATGACCATAACTTTGTTCACTTTATTATTATTCCTCGTGCAGCAATTTCGGAATTGTATGACCCCTGATAATACCAAACAAAAAACCTGTCTAACCTCAACATTTGTTAAATTAAATTCCCTAAATGCAAACGACGACGTCTCTTCCTCTTTGACACAAGTTATCTGTAAATGTCCATGGTCTGATGTTTCGTATAAATTTGGCCAATATTGATGACATTTAATTCTTCCTCTCTCAACCTGAATACAAAATAAATAATATAACAATATCATTGTTTTAAACTTCATTCTTCATTAAAAATATAGTGGACCAGGGTTTGTGGAGGAAATCTATCTAAAACAAACTTTAATTCTTCAATTTCAAAATTTGACACCAGAACATTTGATAAAAGTCTTTAAACTGATAAGAGTCTTTAAACTTTTACTTATGTTGTCATTTATGAAGTATATACTGGTACCTATGTGTACAGGAAAGATCGCTCAGTGAGATACCAGATTACATTTTTCGTATCACACATGTGCGATTTTCTAAATCCATATCATGCATATATGAGTACATATTTCAGATGAGATTCAAACCTGCAGTTGGGAGTGCTAAATATTGATATTGACAAGCATTCAGTCACGAAAGTTTTAAACTTGCCTCCTTTAATTACTGGATGGAAGCAGAAAGTCAAACAAATCGAGAATCAAGAAGCTAGACATACTGTAAAATCATTATTTTCAAGGGAGTTGAAATTTCGTTGATTTCCTTTGTTAAACTCGACCACAAAACTCGACCACGAAAGCTAATCCCCACGATTAAGCAACCTCACAAATACAGAGCATGGGTTTACCATTCCTTATTCTGTAATCAACAAATTTACAACCCCACGAAAATGCATTTTTATCAAAATCCACGTAATTTAATACCTACGAAAATATGTGATTTTACAGTACTGCATAGAGAAGATCTTACCTTGGTTGTTAACATAACGACCAGTGTTGATTGTTGTTCCCAGATCATCTGCCAGAAATCTAAACATGTAGCTGGTAATGGACCCTGGGCAGCGATATAACGATTCAATATTCCTGATACAGGGATTTCCATCTGTAAATATACACCATCATATATACAACATACATTCACATAGTCACACGTAACAACAAGCTCCCGGCAGTTTTTATCGCTTAACACTTTCATTGTGTGGTCTGTATTTGTGAAATCAAGGTTCATGTAGAACTGCACAGACCCAATTCGAGGACTTTTCAAAAAGGTTTGTGAAATTCAATAATCTGTTTACTAAAACTACCACATATGACAGTATTGTTTGTTTGTACGTTTATTCGATGTTCAACACCATTTCTCAACAATTAGTAATACAGTGGTTGGTTCACCTAACCAGCTTTTCTGGACTGTATTCTAACCAGTACTAACCTACCGGTACACTTCCACCAGGATCCAGCAACTTTTCCACATTTTCATGGAAGAATGAGACCTGCCACGACTGACCAATAACATAAATAAGTGCGTTCATTTAAAAGCAGTCTGTCAATGTCCAGCAAGATTTGAGGGCTATAAAGATAGGAAAAGGTCATACTTACATTTACATAATTAGCATTGATATAATCACCACTTGGACTGTTCTTTATCATAACACGCGTTTGATCATCTGAAAGTGTATATAACATCAACATAACTTACATTTCTACCTAAATAACAGTAGATCATGTTGTTTTAATTTAGCTTTTATTTATTTCATATCAGTGAACACAACGACAATCAAGTTTCATGTCTTGCCTATCAAGGTCCAGAAATTAAAAATTTGAGCGTTAGTTTATGATTTCTGTAAGACAGTGCTTTGATAAAACAATACCCTGGTCTGGCTAATCAAGACTCAGGATGTGATTAAACAACGATAACAACTAATCTAGTAAGAAACTCTCTCTACATACAGGTATATACAAGTGTTACTTACATGGAGATATATCTCTGTATATACAAGTGTTACTTACATGGAGATATATCTCTGTATATACAAGTGTTACTTACATGGAGATATATCTCTGTATATACAAGTGTTACTTACATGGAGATATATCTCTGTATATACAAGTGTTACTTACATGGAGATATATCTCTGTATATACAAGTGTTACTTACATGGAGATATATCTCTGTATATACAAGTGTTACTTACATGGAGATATATCTCTGTATATACAAGTGTTACTTACATGGAGATATATCTCTGTATCGGTTCTTTGGTACATTGGCTTCCAGACGAGCTATATTCATTGTCATACCAGGCTTCTTTCTGTATAATTGCTGAAAGTAACAATATCAAGTAATTAAGAATTGCAAGCAATACAGAAGTCCCCTACCGGTTTGAGGCCATTTCAATGTTTCTGTTGCCATAGCAACAACAATCTTTGTCAGAATCAAAATTTTAGACGTGCATAATCCCCCTATTGCGCCCTATCCACATATCAAGTTTCATAAACCTAGCTTGGAAAATGTTTGAGTTATGTCAGGATCCAGATTGTTTGATGGACGGACTGACTGACGGACAGACGGACGGAGGGCAAACCTATAGTCCCCTCCGGTCAAAAACCGGTAGGGGACTAATAATATCATACATTAAATGTTGTGATAGTCATGTCATTAGTCAATAATAAAGAGGCAAAACAAAACAAAAACAAAACAGCATGGTGTTAAGGTAAAGGTACAAAATATGATATGCAAAATGTAACACTGTAATAAATATTAATTGTAATACTGTGAAACATTTAAATGTAACATCAAGTGACCACAGTACATCCACTGCAAATAGGACATTTGAGTTTTGAAAGATAAAACATGAGATGTTTGTAAAACACGTATGCCCCATGGCAGCCCAATAGTCAGAAATAGTAAATGTCACAGTGACCTTGACCTTAAATCTCAAGGTCACAAACCACTAAATAAAATTGTTCTTTAGCTCAATGTAAAGTGACAATTGTTAGCCCCAGATTATATCATGTTAAAGTCTATGGCCAGCTGACAGACCTATATCATTGAAAAGCAGTACAAAATAAGACCAAAAAACAGGGGGTCAAGTTTAATATAGAAAGATTTTGTTCGTCAAAGGCGGTCGACAAATTTTTACAGACGCGCAGACTGATCCAATATGGGTTTTACCCTAGTCTACTTTCGCTTTGTCAAATATGCAAAATCTCAAAATATTCAAAATGAAACATATTCACTCATTCAACTACATGTATATAATACCTTTAAACTCAATAAGATGATTCTAGTTCCATTTTGTCAAGGCATATCACCATTTCCAGGCAAACAGAAGTTTCTGTAAGGACTATTTGAGTGTATCCGATTTTGGTTTGTGTATGCATTTAGTGGTTTATGACCTCAATAGGGGTCATCTACCTTCTGTTGTAGGTCAAGCTCTATGTAAAGTGTGAAGATCATAGGGCAAACCGTTCTTGAATTATTGAACTTTGCAAAGAAAATTTGTGAATTAAGTTAAATAAATCATTTGTTTAAAATCCACAATTCATGAAGTAGAAATTGTGAATGCTGAGTTAATGATTTTCACAAAGTTTAAATGAAAATTTATAAAATTGAGATCATAATACATTTTTTAAGCTTGAATTCATGAAGTAAAACTTGTGAAAGTTCAGGATAATTTGTCATACATGAAACCAAGATTGACTTACTTCAAACTGAGCGAGAGCAGCACCACTTTCTAAACTTTCTTCTAATAATTTAAGTGATAAATCTAAAGCATTTGCTCCAGCGCCTGCATTGGGGGTTGATATTTGGTGAGTTTCTGGATCGTACACAAAGTCAGGTTCATCCGAGTTGTCGTCCCCGGAGTAAGCTGTAATAGCAACATTATAGTGAAACATCAACATAGAATTGACAAGAATTGAATACATAGTACTTTTGTTTATGATTTGACACTTTGTCTGCACAAAATGACTTAGATCTTTATTTAGTGTTGAAATGTTTGTGAAATTAGCTTAAAAGATTCCATGATCATTCAATTGGTGATTTTGACGCATTTTTTCCAATAATTAAAATCTGATAAAAATTAATTCATGTTTATGGCCTTAAATCTTTAAGGTAAGCAAGTAATAGACCAAACTGTATCCAAAGATACTTTCACATTTGATTGTCTCAGCATTAACTACAATAATAGACAGGCATGCATTGAATACCGATTCAAATAGACAGGCATGCATTGAATACCGATTCAAATAGACAGGCATGCATTGAATTCCGATTCAAATAGACAGGAATACATTGAAATCCGATTCAAATAGACAGGCATGCAGTGAATTCCGATTCAATATTATGTTATAATATCAATTTTGTAAAATATTTAAAACTGTAACCGTGGGGACCCTTTGAGTCCAGTATATTTTTGAACGTCCCTCATATACACAAAACACACAAACATAATCCAATATACAACTTTACGGGTTTGTTAAAATACTGAATTACAATATGTACATATATAAAGATCATACACTATACTGGGATAATACTGACACATACCAGACATAACAGTAAATTCTACCACATGTTTGCAGACACCATTGTTGCTACTGACATAATTAATGATCAAAACAATTGAATACTAAATTTGTTTAGTTTATAATAATTATCATTATTATGTTACCAGATACGTACCATACGAAAAACACCGATTAGAAATCTGACCCGTGTTATATCCCTTGCCCCTTCCAGGGTCGTCTCAAAACTAGCAAAAACTTATGAATGCAACCCCTTGCCCTTCCAGGGTCATCTCAAAACTAGCAAACAATGATGAATCTGTAACCCCTTGCCCTTTCCAGGGTCGTCTCAAAACTAGCATAACATGATCAATGCAACCCCTTCCATGGTCGTCTCAAAACTAGCATACAATGATGGATGCAAACAATAATAATAATAATAATAATAATAATAATAATAAAGACTTTATTTAATGAGGCAACACAGTTGGCAAAGCCAGTCTTACCTGTGAGCCTCAATATATATGTACATACAATTTACAACAAATGTGAACAAATATAACATTTACAGAATGATATTTACATTAGATGTAACAGCAGTGCGTTAATTAAGCTACTAAAACATATCAAAAGAAAGCTAGACCAACAATTTATAGTACAGTTCAGTGAGATTGAACTATAAAACAAAGAATAAAATTACATTTATATACATATTAAGTGACACAAGAATTTTACATGTTTAACAATGAAGCAGACACTTATCTCTGTATTATATGATTAACATATAATGATACCATATAATCAGGTTAGTTGTAAATCATGTTTGTTAATTTTGATATAACTATAACAAATTGTAAGCAGTCAACAATGTAACATGATGGTATTAGAGAAGTGAGAGATTATCAGCTGTAAGGATGGACTGAGACAACTGCTAGAATCCCATACAATGTGGATTCCGATGAGTTAAAGGTGCTGCCTCACAGATTTGGCTAAATTTTTTGTATATCGTGATTTTCCAACCTAACCAAGTATTGATGTAATAGAAAGCCACTGACTGTTGCTTTATGAAAGATTTGGTGCAAATAAGCAATTTTAACCACTCTCAATATCGCCCACTGAGTATTTTTTTCTTGAAAAAAAGCGCTAAGTTTCCTTCCAATATGTTTGGTGAATCAAACATCAACAAACTACAGCGTAAACATCAGTGAGGTATTTGGTTCGATTTTCTATTTGTTTTCCTCAATTGCGAACAAATTTCAGGCAATTTAAGTAATAGTAGTGTTAATTCTATAGGGTATTAATACCCTATAGAATTTTTGATGCAAAAATACTAAATAACTACCTAATTCCGAAGCTTCTTAAGTTATTTAAGTTGTCAATGTGGTTGTTTATGGGATATACAGCCAACTATACCAAAATTGCGCGAATATTTGACAATTTTATTTTATTTTTGCAATATGTGAGGCAGTCCCTTTAAAAGTTAACTGACACACAGTTATGTGATATTAAGTTTCCACGGTAACATAGGGGAGATTACTATGTACAGCACATGTCTGTGGTGATATAGAGAGATTATTGTGTACGCCATGTTTCTATGGTGACATAGACGGGAGATTACTGTGTACACCATGTTTCCGTGGTGATAGGGAGTGCACATATGGAGATTATTGTGTACGCCATTTATCTATTGTGACATAGACAGGAGATTACTGTGTACATCATATTTCCATGGTGACATAAAGAGGGGAGATTTCTGTGTACCCTATGTTTCCGTGGTGACATAGAGGAGAGAATACTGTGTACACCATGTTTCTGTGGTGAAATAAGAGGGAGATTACTGTGTACAGCACATGTCCGTGGGGACAGAGATGGGATATTACTGTGTACACTATGTTTCCCAGTGGACAGATTGGGAGAATACTACACACACCAAGTTTCCATGGTGACATAGAGTGGAGATTACTGTATACATATTGGTTATCACAGTGTCATATAAATGACAACAAACCACACCCTGTAGCCCACAGACACACAAATACGTACCATTTGGTCTAACGATCAAATTTAACTCCTTTGATCGTGTCTCCCTGGATTGTCTTATAAATACCACAACCTAGGAAAATGGCACAAAAGACAATAAATAAAACAAAAGTAACAAAAGTCAGGGAAACACGAATATCATGCTCACTTACCATTTGGCCGAACTTTTAATACAAGTTCTCCAGAATGCGTTTCCCGTGACGCTCGTATAAACATGACAACCTGTTTATAAAATATATTGTCTTTCATTAGATAATAATTTCCTTAAATACACCATACATCTACTTTCACATTGTGTAGATAACATTATAATGAACATGACAGAGCTGCATAATGGTGAACATTTTTACAATATACCGGGTAGCGATGTAAATTGGGGAACATTTTTACAATATACTGGGTAGCAATGTAAATTGGGGAACATTTTTACAATATACCGAGTAACAATGTAAATTGGGGAACATTTTTACCCGGAACATTTTCACAATATACCGAGTAGCAATGTAAATTGGGGAACATTTTTACAATATACAGAGTAGCGATGTAAATTGGGGAACATTTTTACAATATACCGAGTAGCAATGTAAATTGGGGAACATTTTTACAATATACCGAGTAACAATGTAAATTGGGGAACATTTTTACCCGGAACATTTTCACAATATACCGAGTAGCAATGTAAATTGGGGAACATTTTTACAATATACAGAGTAGCAATGTAAATTGGGGAACATTTTTACAATATACTGGGTAGCGATGTAAATTGGGGAACATTTTTACAATATACTGGGTAGCAATGTAAATTGGGGAACATTTTCACAATATACCGAGTAGCAATGTAAATTGGGGAACATTTTTACAATATACCGAGTAACAATGTAAATTGGGGAACATTTTTACCCGGAACATTTTCACAATATACCGAGTAGCAATGTAAATTGGGGAACATTTTTACAATATGCAGGGTAGCAATGTAAATTGGGGAACATTTTTACATTATACTGGGTAGCAATGTAAATTGGGGAACATTTTTACAATATTCCGGGTAGCAATGTAAATTGGGGAACATTTTTACAATATACCGGGTAGCGATGTAAATTGGGGAACATTTTTACAATATACCGGGTAGCGATGTAAATTGGGGAGCATTTTACAATATACCGGGTAGCGATGTAAATTGGGGAGCATTTTTACAATATACCGGGTAGCGATGTAAATTGGGGAACATTTTTACAATATACCGGGTAGCGATGTAAATTGGGGAACATTTTTACAATATACCGGGTAGCGATGTAAATTGGGGAACATTTTTACAATATACCGGGTAGCGATGTAAATTGGGGAACATTTTTACAATATACCGGGTAGCGATGTAAATTGGGGAACATTTTTACAATATACCGGGTAGCGATGTAAATTGGGGAACATTTTTACAATATACCGGGTAGCGATGTAAATTGGGGAACATTTTTACAATATACCGGGTAGCGATGTAAATTGGGGAACATTTTTACAATATACCGGGTAGCGATGTAAATTGGGGAACATTTTTACAATATACCGGGTAGCGATGTAAATTGGGGAACATTTTTACAATATACCGGGTAGCGATGTAAATTGGGGAACATTTTTACAATATACCGGGTAGCGATGTAAATTGGGGAACATTTTTACAATATACCGGGTAGCGATGTAAATTGGGGAACATTTTTACAATATACCGGGTAGCGATGTAAATTGGGGAACATTTTTACAATATACCGGGTAGCGATGTAAATTGGGGAACATTTTTACAATATACCGGGTAGCGATGTAAATTGGGGAACATTTTTACAATATACCGGGTAGCGATGTAAATTGGGGAACATTTTTACAATATACCGGGTAGCGATGTAAATTGGGGAACATTTTTACAATATACCGGGTAGCGATGTAAATTGGGGAACATTTTTACAATATACCGGGTAGCGATGTAAATTGGGGAACATTTTTACAATATACCGGGTAGCGATGTAAATTGGGGAACATTTTTACAATATACCGGGTAGCGATGTAAATTGGGGAACATTTTTACAATATACCGGGTAGCGATGTAAATTGGGGAACATTTTTACAATAAACCGGGTAGCGATGGAAATTGGTGAACATTTTTACAATATACCGGGTAGCGATGGAAATTGGTGAACATTTTTACAATATACCGGGTAGCGATGGAAATTGGGGAACATTTTTACAATATACCGGGTAGCGATGGAAATTGGGGAACATTTTTACAATATACCGGGTAGCGATGTAAATTGGGGAACATTTTTACAATATACCGGGTAGCGATGTAAATTGGGGAACATTTTTACAATATACCGGGTAGCGATGTAAATTGGGGAACATTTTTACAATATACCGGGTAGCGATGTAAATTGGGGAACATTTTTACAATATACCGGGTAGCGATGTAAATTGGGGAACATTTTTACAATATACCGGGTAGCGATGTAAATTGGGGAACATTTTTACAATATACCGGGTAGCGATGTAAATTGGTGAACATTTTTACAATATACCGGGTAGCGATGTAAATTGGTGAACATTTTTACAATATACCCGGTAGCGATGTAAATTGGGGAACATTTTTACAATATACCGGGTAGCGATGTAAATTGGGGAACATTTTTACAATATACCGGGTAGCGATGTAAATTGGGGAACATTTTTACAATATACCGGGTAGCAATGTAAATTGGGGAACATTTTTACAATATACTGGGTAGCAATGTAAATTGTCAGATGCATGTCAAAGTAATGGCACTGGAACAGACTTTAAGGATGGACAAGTAATCCATCTAATGGATTGTGTGATGGTTATATGCCTCCCCTTATTGCATAATGAAACAATCATATTGTAAATTCAAGGAATTTCCATGTAATGATAATTCTTGTATTCTTGTGTGTATAGGATTTGAATACTAATAGGGGAGAAACTTGTGTAGGCAGCCAGCTAGCTCAGTAGAGCATTCACCCTGTAAGCGAAGGGTCACGGGTTCGAACCTCGGCCTGGTTGTACATTTCTCTTACCCTGTTACGTTGACACTTTGATACAAGCTGTAGTCTACATATACTTTACCAGATCAACAACTCATCTATGTGGAAGTTGAATGAAAGCCAGATGTACAACACAGAATAAGTGCACCTTTCCATGGGTAAAAAGGTTAACAAATTTTGAATTACAGATATTTAGCGGGCAGGAAAAATAAGTGATTTTCTATTTCTTAATTCAGTTCTTTGTAGGCCAAAATTCTCGCTTGACTAAATGTTAGTGAATTACGCACAGAAGTTTGCTAATATTTCCAACATACATACAGTAAAGCCGGAGATAAATGTGTTCATATTTTAAACAAGACTGCTTTCAATAAACGCTTATGCCCCGGTAAAAGCCTTATCTGTAAACGCTTTGACAATCGTGTACGGTGTTTATGATGGTAAGCAAGTATGCCAAGTTTGAAAGCAATGCCTTAATGGACTTCAAAAATAATTGAGTTCCAACAACTTGAAGATTTTGTTAACATTTTCAAACGGACAGACGAATGGACCCCCAGGACAATCACTATATGCCTCCGCATCAATAGATGCCGGGGCATAAAAACATTAAGCCGGAGCTAAATATAGTAACCAACCTGTTCGTGAGTATGTTGAGAGACATCGCGACCATTGATAAACAGGACTTGATCTCCTTCATTAAGGCGAGGTATAGCATTGTCCGCAGGTGTGTTAGGGGCCACTCGGGATACAATGATTGGCATACCCTGATCAGCCCCACCCTACAAATATATACACACACGTGTATTGTTATAGTAAGTTATAATAAGTCATGATAAAATAAATCCTATACAGTCAGGACTCGTTACAACGACATCCGATATACCGACAATTTCGTTATAACGACACCAATTGGTGGGGACGAATTCTATACAACGTTAATTGTATCCTTTATAACGACATATTCACTTACCGACACCGACAGCAAAACAATGGGAACGAATCGAGTGTTTACACAGTAATTAATACTCGATATACTGACACTATCAAGGGGCTGTTTTTCACACTTGAACTATTTATCGGCTTAACAAAAAGTCGCCGTCTAAGCAAGGAGCCTACTTATGTAATTACACTTGTGAAAATCATCTTAATTGCTCTCATTATAATAGTGGAACCTTTCACAGTCGATCACAGTTTGTGAAATACGGCTCGCGCATTCGTAATCAAGGGAGATAAGCAAAGTCATCGCATATATTCGTATTTTAGAAATCGTACGGGTCAATCGAGATTTCTCGACATGATTTATTAATTCATCAATTCTTAAACTAGATACGGTATAATTAGTAACAATTTGAATCACCAATTTATTCTCTAGAGCGTAATATTTTATAGTTTACTGTAGTAGTATCCGGACATCTTTAAATTCGGACGCACGTTATTTGGAGCTCTCTCAAAACATTGTATTTTATTTTAAATATTATTTGTTGCAATTATGATAATTTCATACTGCTGATTTTGCTGATTATGACAATTTTATGACATAATAAATTATATGTTAATCAATAATTGATTTTTATGAAACAATCTCCCAATCAAAATTCCCGTCACTAGTGAAATTCAGTATAACGACAAATTCGTTATAACGACATTTTGATCGGGAACGAACAGTGTCATTGTATCGAGATCTGACTGTACAAGATTGGAGGGCTGGAGATAAGTTGTTAGCAAGTCAAGTTATAAGTTAATCAGCATAAGCAAATCATTTCATCAAATTAGCAATTATAATGAAATCAGGGGAGGTAACTTGAATGTGAATACTATTCAAACAGTAATGTAAGATTGATCTCCCCTGGAGTTATCATAGTAAAATTGTTACAAGTACTTGGTAAAATGTGGATCAATCTCACATAACCATACAAAATCTGTAAATTTTATCTGAGGAGGGGGAATAGAATAGAAAACACTGTATTTTATAATGGATATGGTACTTTTAAACATCGCCTCAAAACTAGTTATAAAACATTCAAACTGACCTTGACATTAAAGCCAAATCTTCCCTGTTCATCCGGGATCATCCGTATGGTAACCAGACCCTGTCCATCAATGTAACCATTGCCATTAGGCTGTGAAATATAGAAATAACATACATGTATAACCAATACAGTACAGATATAGCTACAGCCTCAAAATATAGAAATAACATTCACATGCATAACCAATACAGTATGGATATAGATATAGTTCGCCGGGGATAACTCTAGCCAATAAACAAACAAAGCAAATTATAAACACTGCACGGTCGACCTGTCGCCAGTTATCAGTGTAGATTTAAAGAGTATATCATTAAAAGTGTATATGCACAAGATTGAACAATAAGGAATATCGAAAATGTATTTAATTTTCATTTTTATTTGTAAACAAAGGCTAGTGTTATCTCCGGCGACCTATACAGCCTCAAAATATAGAAATAACATGACAATATAGTGTATTACAGATAATTTGGCCTGATCCTCGACCTTCTATTTGCCTCATATTTTAGTATTGTTTGAAGGTCTGTAAGAGTCATCTGCTCTGAACATTTAAGTTGAAGACACCCTTTCTAAAATGATAGTGGAACACCATCAAACCATCTTACTGATGTGTCCAGCAACATCTGATTGCACTTAACTTACATGATCAACCAACAGTCAGAAATGATTGCATCATGTTGTATTTTACCTCTGTTTATCTCTGTGACTTGTCTGATTAGTTCTTTGGTTCATTCTTTTTTTATGCCAAGTTTAGCTTTTAATTGCCAGTCAGCTTTCTGCTGAAATATGGCAGGCATAATGAGTGCCTCCACTCATTTTAGAACCCGGGTCACCAGATTAGACGACAAGTGCTCTAACCACTAAGCTACAGAGGCACAGTTTTGAAACTTCTAGTAGCATTAACCCTGCATATCACAATACTTGACTCATCTAGAATTGTCAACTAGGAAACAAGACAACAATACCAGTCAATTTCTAAGAAGTGGCCAATTATAAAACAATATCACAATCTTTAAAAAATTGACCAATGACAAAGCAGCATTCAACAAATTGACCAATGACAAAACAGCATTTTGTGACTGATCTTCAAACTGAAGTTTTATTAACAGTGAGTCAACAGTTTGATTTACTTAAACAATGTTACAGGAAATTTTAGAACAATTAAGGAAATTATGGGAGATGAATCATGGTTTTACATTCCATCATAACTCACATTTTACTTCCTCATACAAGAACTATTTAGGCCTACAAAATAATTTCCTTGTATCCTAGAACATTGAGAATAAAATAGGTTAGATAATTGACCGATGCCAGAGTAGCAGCATAATGACATTATGATGCCCTTCATCAGGAACAACACGCATTATAGGTTTATTGAGATTTTGTGACAACCCTCAATTAATAACTTAATAGACTGAAATTTTGCAACAACCCTCCATTAATAACTTAATAGACTGATGTTTTGAGACAACCCTCATAATAACTTAATAGACGGAAATTTTACAACAACCCTCCATTAATAACTTAATAGACTGAAGTTTTGAGACAACCATCATAATAACTTAATAGACTGATATTTCGTGACAACCCTCAATTAATAACTTAATAGACTGAAATTTCGTGACAACCCTCAAGTATTATAGAGTGATATTTTGTAACAACCCGGGGCTGATAATATATAGAGACAACTGGGAAGATTC
Organism: Spisula solida; assembly: GCA_947247005.1. Classification (NCBI taxonomy): domain Eukaryota; kingdom Metazoa; phylum Mollusca; class Bivalvia; order Venerida; family Mactridae; genus Spisula; species Spisula solida. Next base: position 38,458,696 of record OX365958.1, on the reverse strand, counting down.
TCAAGTAAAAACTCGCACACACCAACATTCATGAGATACTTATACAGTAACACACCAGGTACTTATACAACAATGTAATATATGTTTTCTACTTGACATAGTATAAGTAGGTTAGAAAGTGTCATATACAATATACAGTATATATATAATACATGATCCTCGCATACATGTGAATATACATGTTCCTACATTCCTACATGTACAACTATATCATCAACAGAGCCCAGCATTTCATAATAATCAAAGTGATCAGACCACCTTTTTTGTTCAAAATCGCTTTTAATTTTTCAAAATTGAAATCCACTTTCCGAACTCAAAACTCTCATTTTTTTATCAATTACTCAAATACCTTTTTATTTGACCTCAACTTGCAAAAGAAAACCAAAAGTTCAGGGGCGGGAGTTTCATCCTTTAAACAACAAGTTACAGCTCTCTCTCTCATTCACTGGCCCGGTAACACATCATTTAACCCACTATTTACACACAATTAGCAACATGGTCTGGAGATTACCACTCCCTGACAGACAGACAGCCGACAGACAGCTGAAAGTATTCTATTCATCAAACTGTAACCAGCAGATTTATTTAAGAACTGAGACAGATTTTATGAGAAGATATGAAAATTAGGATAATTATAAGTCATCACAGTACTGTCTCAGTACAGTAATCATTTAAATCAATTATCTCTATAGATTGAACACCAACAATCCGACCAAGGTGTGTTATACTATCATCTTAAGATTTCAATAAAGTTCACAAAAACGCACAGACAGATTCATCATAATTATAACTCAGGTCAATCATTATTATACTAAGTTTCAAATATTTAAAAACTTCTAATTTGCAATAGTGTTTTTATTATATCCAATTCGATGAAATTGTGTTTCAATAGTCTTACATTATTCGGTCCATAAAAACCAATTATGAACAAAAATGTAAACTTTATTAAGACTAGAACTTGAAACATTAAAAGTTCTTTTTCGCTTCCACTTTGTCACAAATTTATGGATTTTAAATATATAAATTGGCATTGGTTTACAGTGGGTAACACGCATGCATATACAGACAAAGTTTTATTGCTTAATCATCATTCAATTTAAAAGAAATGCTAATGAATTTATATTTTTTCAAATTTTCATTGTAAGGTACAAAATTTGGTGAATTAAAAATCCTTGGAATGTTTGAAATAAATAAATACCAATTATAACATACTGGCTGTAATATTATGTTAAAAGTCACAACAATTAACTATCATACTTTGCATTGCAAGGTTTCAACACTTCAACTTTCATAGTTAACATTGCAAGGTTTCTAAGTATCTCTGATAGAGCAGTATTGAAGTATTACCGATGTATCACACACAGTATATTGAGTTACATCAGGTTAACACCCAACCCTCATCCTAGTATACTCCTACATTATAAAGAATTTCAACTATCTCATCTGTTATGCATAACTGACTGGAATCAATCATAGAAACATATACAGAGTATAAAATATTAAACAGAACTACATGTACAGCCATCAGTAACATCAGTCAACCAATGCAGTAAGTTGGCTCAGAGAGTCATGCCTCATAGAATACCTAACAGGTAGAATATCGCTGGCTTAGAATTAGAAGGTAGTAAGTACTACTTAAATGACCTTATATTTGCAAGCTGTACCTCAAGGCGCTTCTTATGAGCCTATTTTCATGAACATTGGAAGTGGTCATTTGTGCTCAGCATTCACTACAATAATATACAGGCATGCAGTGAATTTATAGTTTTCATAATTATACAAAATCCACCTGTTACCATACAGCAGTAGTCCAAACTGCGTGGGGGGGGTGAAAAGGAATGTAATGATATGCAATTTTATTATACAGATATTTCCCACAGGCTCTCAATGCTATTTTCAGGTCTGGCAAAAAATGATACTCTATTATAAGTCTTCATTGTATAATTTTGTGCTAGACCCTAATATCGCACTGAGAGCCTGTGATATTTCCCTTAAGTCCCGACATATACGGATCATGTTTCCCCAGTCCCGACATATACAGATCATATTTCCTGTCTGTGTCACTACCCATCAAATATTTTAACATTAATTTATTTCAACATAATAGAAACAACCTGAGATTGCTGTCAGTGATTTATAAAGAAAATTTGATACATAGAAATATTATACATTTTTCACCTTGCATTATGAAAATTGTATAACAGTTTAGGCATAATGAAATGTGGTGTCGTGTAACAGGGGTATTAACCTTCTTTCCATTCTAACATGTTGGGTCTGGGGTGGTATTCAATATTGATATCACTTAAGGATAAGGACAACCAATCAGATCACACCATATTAAACTCTTGGTCAGTAACAGGCGATAATGATTGGCTATCCTAATTCTCCAATTAAATAAGATTAATACTGAAGTACCACCCCTGGAGTAGGTGCACTACAACAGGAGTGCACTAACATCTGTGTATGGTATTGATAAACTGCACTCAAGTAATTGCACTCCAGACTGCATTATGACAGACTGCAGCAATTATTGTTCAATATTTACAGACCCACTGAAAGTTGTGACAAATATTTACCTGACACAGTGTGTGTCAAATATTCACCTGACACAGCGTGTGTCAAATACCAGATGAAGAAATATTTTATGTGGATTTAAATAATCTTGTATGATTTATTATAACATGCTCAAAAGATAATGTCTTGTTGGTTGGAAGTGAGTCATCCTGTCACTGACACATTTATACATTGTCATCATAAACATGAATAAAATCCTACACCATACACTATGGTATTAAATGATAGAAAAACCTATGCCATACAGTAGTCTAGTATTAATACCTTCAGAAATGATCTTAAAATTCTTATAAAGTACAGAAAATACTCGACCCTATTCATTGATTTAAGTCCATTGTTTACTGAAATATAATGCTGTGATTTAAATATGCTAAAAAATGTTTAATATTCCCTCCCCCCCACAAAGTTGAACATAAAAAATCCCCCCACTTTGCTGAATATTCCCTCACCCCGCAAAGTTGAACATCAATAACTCCCTCACCTTGCTAGCATTGTTTGAATCCTGTGACGACAGTTTCTGCAACCCAACTAATCCAAATACAACATCACTTCCAACACGACATTGTCGCAATACAATTTTCCCATGAAGAGGCTCTGACACAGCCCCTGACTTGGCCTCGGACAAGGCCCCAACATTTGACACAGTTTTAGAGTATCTAGTTTTGTTAGCACCATTTTTTATAACACATTCACTGTCACTATGTGGATATTCAGTTTCTAGATGTCTATGATCAGTTTCTATGTTTTTAACATGAGTTTTACTACGATCGGTAATTCTACTATTTAAAGGTACGACTCCAGTTTGACCGGACAACGATTGAGCAGTAGTGTGTGATTTCACTGTCAATAGCTTACTGTTAGACTTAGCATGTACATGAGCTTGTCTTTTAAGTCCTTTCACATTGGATTGAGCAACATGAGATGCATCAGTAGAACGTTGAGTGTACATGTACTGACTCGGCTGAGAATCCCACGACGAGGATTTGGAATGAAATATTTTTAGTCTAGAAAGTTCCGCATACTTTTCCTCATCTGATCGGTTGTCTCCAAGAGTTCTGGCAGTTACCCCGCCACTTCTTGAAGAATTGGTATCATTTTTTCTCGAGTTATCACTTTCAGTATTAACATCGCTTACTTCATCAAATCCTGGTGAAAATGATTCAATTCTATTCCTTCCATCACTCTGAATGAAACGTTCTCGTACATTTTCACGTTTTTGTTCCACAGAGCCGTAGTTAAATCTTGTAATTGTGTTTTGTTTACGTCGAAGATTTGACGCTGACTTTGAGAGGCCTTGTTGATTGGATTCCAAAGGTTTCCATTCACTGTGTTCACCAGAATCTCTCTTATTTCTGTTGTATATAGTAGCTGACTTTGACCTTACAGGTCCACGATCTCGATATACTGCTGCACTTCTAGATGCTCGCACTAGTTCCGAACTATCAACTTGCTGTGTAACAGCTTTGTTTATTACCGTGTCCTTACCACGGGACTCATAGTTTCTTACAGTAATAGGTTTGGGAATCACTTTATAGCCTAAATCAGTATCACCTCTGTTTGGAATCACCTTATAGCCTACATCAGTATCACCTCTGTTTCTACTACTGGACCAAGTTTCACTTAGTATAGTAGCTGATACAGACTGTCTTGTCATATGTCTACTTCCACCTTGAGCTGAAGTCCCGGATGTAGGAGCATTAGTAGGTTCAGTGGCATTTATTTCATCAGCAAATCTAACATGAAGGTCACCGGTTGACTTAGGTCTTGCTCCAGACTCTAGTTTCTGTTTAACAGAATTTCGTCTAACATGTTCCTTTGTTCTAAGTTTATCAAGTTCCTTTCTTAATAATTCCGACTGATATTTTGGGTCGAAATGACGATACAGAACGTTAGATCTTGGTGGAAGTTCAGATACTGAGTTTCTACCGCTTCGACCACGACCAATCACCTGCTGACCTCTACTGCATCCTGGGTTACTGCTGGTTGCTAAGTTACTCTCAGAGAATCTAGGATCCACTACCTTAGTGCTATCTAAATGTTTACCTTGCCTGTCTGTATAGTTGGTTTGCCTGTTCAGCAGATTAGAGTGTCTGCTCACTGCATGACTGTGAGATTCTCCAGTTTTTTCATGAATATTCTGATACTTTCTCTCATCCAAGGACTGACTGGTGTTTTTCGAAAGTCTATAATTCTTTGGTAAGCTAGGTTTTGGGGGTGGAGTATCATGAACCTCCTCACTAGCACTGTGTATCAGTAGGTTATCAGCACTCCGATGTTTTACAGGCATGTTGTACGTGTCATCCACCTTCTCCATGTGTCGATATGGAAGAACTTCTGCAACTTTTCTCTTTTCATTAGAAGTAATAACATGGCTTTCTCGTCGAACAAACACTTTCATTGAAGTCTTCCGTTCTAAGTCCAGTTTTTCCTGGAACCTTTTTAAGTAACCATGGCCCCCGCTACCTATTGAAGCATCAGAGAAAGATCTTGGTCTCGAAAAATTGTCATCTTCGACAGATTCTCCAGAGTTAGTGGGTTCCATCATTTGATCACTGGATGGAAGGGATGCACGTTCATTGTCTGTTTCGAAAGTTTGACCATTATCAACAATGTTAGTATGTAGTTCATGTTTATCTGGTATAATAGACGGTAGTTCCTCTATACATGCGGTATCTAATGTATTATCAGCCATGTAAACCATACTGGTTAACCAATTCCTGTCATTATATCATTTCTCTTCAAACACGTGGTCATCATATTTCACGATGAATTAAACCGTCAATGTGCTCGTCAACGTACTCGTCAATGTTCTCATACAGGAATCCACACAAATCTGATCTTAAATCACTGTCAATGTCCTTTCACAAGCGCTAATACTTCGATGTATGGAAATACTTCACTGTATGGAATGAAAAGAGTTTCGTAACTAAATATTTACACTAACATATGGACTGTTAAAATAACGCTCATAATGCTTTGTATTTTCTTGTTTTTGAAGAGGTTACGGTTAATTGTTAAAGGCACACCTGTGTTTAAAACTTATAACGGGTGTCTGTCAGATTTTTGGGTTAGCAAGCTAAAAGATCTCCCAACCATTTACTATGATCAATTATCAGATATAAATGGACAGCTGTATTTGTATGAGTAATAACTTCTAAAGCACTGATGTTACAGGAATCTCTCCTATACTTGACCCATATATAGAAATCTCTTATCACAAAAAATAAAAGTGATAATACTTGAAACATGACAAGATAACACTGTGTAGATCATCACTGATGTTACTGGGGCCAGGAAAAAGCCCCTACTCAAATAAACAAATTCAGGCTTTGAGTCAGGGTCCCATGTTTAAGCAGCATTTACTGCAGATATAACACAGTGGAACAACAAAATACTATACCCCCAATTAAATCAATTTTTAAAGAATGTTTTGTTAAATAGAAATGCTGACTGAGCATTGCCTTTTATGCCTGTCAGCTTTCTGCTGAAATATGACAGGCATATGAGTGCAACCACCAGTTTTCAGGAGATTAGTTAACGCACTAACCATTGAGCTACACAGGCACACTATTCTAGGTTATACAGTCTCTACAATGTAGTTGCTGGGTAGGTTTTATGTGAACACCAACAATTGTTGAGGGAATGGCCTAAAGGAAACAGTTAAAACATTTATAGTTTGTCTACTTTACCAGCAAGAATGTGTGAGCATGTCAGGAGAGATATAATAGATTAATTATGAGTATTTATAGAACATCTACTGTAAACTCAGTATGTTTCATTCACGTTTTAGTTTCAGTTAAAATGCCGACGTTCCATTGTTATTTTAAAACTTAAATTAAAAAGATTAACTTCATCTTGTGTTTAAATTTTAATTTTTTTAATGATTTTTATTGAAATAAATGTAGATTTAATATTTAATACAGATGTAAAGTTGTTAAGATGTGTAAGTAAGTTAAAATTTACATCACACAGTTACAACATAGAATTTACAACAAAATGCTATGAAAATGATATGAACATATTTTATAACGTTATGCTACATATACTGCTGGTTTATTAACAGCTGAAATTCTTGCATTATAAATGAACTCTACATGCTGGTCTTAATTTATTTGCAACAAGTATATAACTATATGAATAATGGAACAAATGCAAGTAACAAATTATATGTAAATATGTATCTATTATATGTAATTTAACACATATAAAAGAGTTATGTTTTAAACCACATAAATTTTTTGACCGACTTCTATTAAAGCTCCTAGGTTAAAATCTGACACTAACTGTTTGGTCTTTACGGAGACAAGTATTGTACATATAAATATGGCGTTTTAAGTTTTTTTGCTTTTTGACATTTTCATATGACTGTCTCAAGATCAGAAAGTTAAATAATTTGGTGATGACAAGTTCAAGGAATTTTAAGTTCATGCTAAATGTATCAATGTTTTAGCATATTCATGATGATCAGGGGGTCCTGACTTAATGGCATAACACCCAATCCTGAAAATTAGACGCAAGTCTGTGTCGAGTGCAATTTGCACACATCCCTATACCAGAACACTTAAATTGTTCTATTGTTAAATTCAGCTTTAAAAACTTCAAATGACCACAACTTTGTTAATACTTTGAATTTTTTCAAATTCCAGATTATTCCAGAATTGTAGGGCCCCAGTGAATGATTCTGTTGATCGTAATGGAACTGACATCTGATGTCGGGTGAAATGATGTTGTCATGTCACACCATGATGTCATGTGACATAATTATGTGTCTGGTGAAAATGATGTCATGTGATACTGAACAGACTGTATTCTTCAGTGTTTCATTCACCAAATTTGAAGAATGTCAACTATGTGCTAAACGATATAAACAAAACAATTTATCAAGTTGAAATTGGAGGTTGGGAGATTAAGTCTGCATGAAATAGAGAAGACTTAAGGTAGTTAAATGTATGCATACATGGGTGGGGTACCTGTTAAACTATAAGATAGAAAGTTAAATTCTCTCTGAATGAATTTGATGACAATTAACGCTTGTGAAATACAAACTTCGAGTCGAGCTGTGCATTTAAATCAGTCATTGTAACTAAATATTTATTTTTAACAAGTACGTATATAAATCATTTTACAGCGACAAAACCTGAGCTCAGTAAAATATGCAATGCATGATGTGATTTTATAATGTATATAAACAAGATTACATACACAGATGTCTCAGTGACTGGATGTTACCAACTTTCTATTCTTGTCAAATCTATTCATCATGTATCACACTCGCACAATTTTACGCATATATTAAAATTAATTAACACGTTCCATTGTATACATCTAGAAATGCATTTCAACCTGATGATGGCGCATCATAAATCATGGAATGATTGATTAATTCAATTTTATTAATTATCCTCATTCAAGAGTATAAATTTAATGAGTATAATTCTCACATATAACAAACCAGCAGTATTTATAAGTAAATAAATTTATATGTAAATAATAATATAATTTAATATTAGACTCAACATAATATTATTAAAATACAAAACTACACTTAAAACATTTAGGTAACAAATTATTTTGTTTAAAGACTTTAAATTTCAACAATCCTTTTGTACTTTGATGTTAATTAAAGAATAATTTATGATCTAAAGAATCTGTTTAGTTGGGGCATTATGTTAGTTTGACAATTTCTTGGACGCGACATCAAGTTTGTGCCGGGTAGCTCTTCCTGGCACATTACCATAGGTACAATAAGAATGACACCTTACAATGAAATCATGAGAAAAGTTAGAAAAATATTGCATATATTTGTCTAATTGCCTCTCTGCAAAACATCATTTCGTTTAGCCAACTTTGGAAATTTTATGAAACTTCTTCCGGAACTTAATAAACGCCCCTCGTATATGTCAGCAGAGATGAATTGTAACATAATTATGTTTCATAATGGACTGGGTCCCATAGTTTGTAAGTTCCGCACTTAAAGATGAAAAAAAAGGTTAAACACAACTTAAGGAAGAATTAAAATGGATAAAACCGTGTGGAGTCTCCACTCACAGGAGTCAGAATTTGACTTAAATTAAACGGACAGGGGTCAATTGATCTGAACAAGAAAATACCAGCATTAAAAGTCAGAATATAATTGTAAAACTATTCTGTATTAAATATCAAGTAAACTACAGATGTAAAAATATGCATAGATTCTATATAATATTCTATTTGCAGACTTATACTAATATTTTACCTCAATATTTTAAATAAGTACATATCAAATCTCACATATTAAATGGGAGTTGATTTAAATATTGTAGACAGATTAGTGAAATATGAACCTTCGGTGGTCCTACTTTAACGGTGCACAATACTCCGAGAAGTAGACATTCCTTCCACAGTCGATCTACACACATGTTACGTTTCTCCCTAGATATTATCTTATCTCTCAGGTGTAACGTTATGTCAAATATTTAAACACAATTTCGTTAAAACAAATTTCATAAATCCACTGAATAATTTATAATTTTCATAACCGACGTTAACCTATACACCCTAGCTGTAACATCAATCCTAGTTTTTACATCGTTTATATAGATTGCTAATATTCCAATGACAACTCTTCAAAACAGAGACAACATTGTCATATTAATCTATAATCCAAATACAATATATACAACATCTTTCCATAACAGGAAAACATCGTTTCACTCTCACGTGTGACCGGCTGTATACTATAATCTTATACCCTTCAAATTCATTTCACTTAATGTAGACACACTTGAATTCACCACAATAAAACTCTGAGGTCATGTGGGTCAAGTATCGACCAATCATATCTAGTGTTACATCAAATTATATCATAGTTAGCCAATGAAATCAGATATTACAACAAATTATCAGGCAATGGAATGTAGGGGGCTTTTAAGTTCAGAAACAAGTTAGAAAGCTGTTGAAATGCACATTTTATGGGCTTAAACAAGTCTGGAAACATGACACATTATGAACATGTTTAACATCCAGACAGGTAAAGCATGAACAATTTATACAAATGATGTATATACGTTCAGATATTGGGGATGTTTTTATCAAAGGAGTTTAAAGGATAGATGTAGGCTGTAAGAAAATGTGTACAGGAGTAATTTATAACTCTAAATACACCTGAATTGTTTTGTCCTTGGTCATGGAAAAGATAATAAAAGGTTTCTTCACAAGCAGATACATAATTAAAGGTTATTTTTTCAACAGCGTAGCACTTGAAATTCGTATGGATGTGAATATTAAGCACATACATCACTCGTGCATTTAAAGTTAAAAGTAATTGTTTTAGTCATCAGCCCTCGCCTTCCCCTCTGTCAGATAATCAGAGTGTTTTGTATAGTCATCAGCCCTCTCCTTCCCCTCTGTCAGATAATCAGAGTGTTTTGTATAGTCATCAGCCCTCGCCTTCCCCTCTGTCAGATAATCAGAGTGTTTTGTATAGTCATCAGCCCTCGCCTTCCCCTCTGTCAGATAATCAGAGTGTTTTGTATAGTCATCAGCCCTCGCCTTCCCCTCTGTCAGATAATCAGAGTGTTTTGTATAGTCATCAGCCCTCGCCTTCCCCACTGTCAGATAATCAGAGTGCTTTGTATAGTCATCAGCCCTCGCCTTCCCCTCTGTCAGATAATCAGAGTGTTTTGTATAGTCATCAGCCCTCGCCTTCCCCTCTGTCAGATAATCAGTGTTTTGTATTTGATTGCAGTAACCAAAGTAAGCCCTGATATAGCAAGTGTAAGGAATGTTCAATATTATACTTTGGGAAGGGTAACACGTATTCCAGACTTGACTTAGAATTTCAGAAACCAGACTCAGTGCTACATCATGTAACATGTAGTTATAATTATTAAACAGGAGCCAATCTATTGCTTTGGTACTCAGCCAGACAGTATAAAACAGGAACCAGTCTATGTGTGGTACCCAGCCAGACAGTATAAAACAGGAACCAGTCTATGTTTGGTACCCAGCCAGACAGTATAAAACAGGAGCCAATCTATTGCTTTGGTACCCAGCCAGACAGTATAAAACAGGAACCAGTCTATGTTTCGTACCCAGCCAGACAGTATAAAACAGGAGCCAATCTATTGCTTTGGTACCCAGCCAGACAGTATAAAACAGGAACCAGTCTATGTTTGGTACCCGGTCTGAGGCAGTATAAAACAGGAACCAGTCTATATTTGGTACCCGGCCAGGCAGTATAAAACAGGACCCAGTCTATGTTTGGTACCAGGTCTGAGGCAGTATAAAACAGGACCCGGTCAAGCCAGACAGTATAAAACAGGAGTTAGTCTATGTTTGGTTCCCGACCAGGCAGTATAAAACAGGAGTTAGTCTATGTTTGGTACTCAGCCAGACTGAAGAAAATAGGAACCAGTCTATGTTTGGTACTCAGCCAGGCAGTATAAAACAGGAACCAGTCTATGTTTGGTACCCAGCCAGGCAGTATAAACAGGAACCAGTTAATGTTTGGTACCGTGCCAGGCAGTATAAAACAGAAACCAGTACATGTTTGGTACCCAGCCAGGCAGTATCAAACAGGAACCAGTCTATGTTTGGTACCCAGCCAGACAGTATAAAACGGGAACCAGTCTATGTTTGGTACCCAGCCAGGCAGTATAAAACAGGAACCAGTCTATGTTTGGTACCCAGCCAGGCAGTATAAACAGGAACCAGTTAATGTTTGGTACCGTGCCAGGCAGTATAAAACAGAAACCAGTATGTGTTTGGTACCCAGCCAGGCAGTATCAAACAGGAACCAGTCTATGTTTGGTACCCAGCCAGACAGTATAAAACGGGAACCAGTCTGTGTTTGGTGCCCAGCCAGGCAGTATAAAACAGGTATACACAATTATTACAGTAATATTCCATACAATTCAAACATCATTAATTAGGTAGAAAAGAGAAAAATGTACCCTGAGATTACATCATTACCTTAGACAACAGATAAATATAGAAACAACATTATACCTAACAACAGATATATGTAGAAATAAAGTCGGTGAAATCATACTTAGAAAATTCTGCATTACTCATCCTAGAATCCGACAAACTGTACCGGCTCAGATCAGAGAATCTGACAAACTGGACTCATCCGAGAGAACAAGACAAACTGGACACATTTGGAAGTAGAGTTTTACTGAGAAATCTGAGAATTGTATGTACATTTTTATAATAACTCAGAATACCAGGCATGTTTCTCTATTCAACAGATATAAACCAGAACAAACTACTGACCTGACTGTGTGTGCGATAAAGATATAAATATACACAAGAATTAAAATTCAACTGTTAAATGATGTTTTTATCCCATCAATTCAGAGTAGCCAAATTATTATTATAAAAACAACTGTTTGGTTGGTAGGCTGACAAACACAATATTGCCATTCTAATAGTTAACCATGCAGAATATGTCTGGAATTTCCAGAATGCCAAGCAAGAATATTGATAGTATACATGTATGTTAGTCTATCCACTATGAGAAACATACATGCAACAAACATGTGACCAACTCTATGTATGTAAGTATAAAAATTCATCATTCAATGAAATATTTTACAACAACTTAAATGCCAGCAAATTGACATTGCATAAAAAATAATAACTTTCAAATATGTAAACATGCATACAAACAATGATACCATGGGCAAAAAGAACAACAAAACACTGTTTATTTTAGGCCAATAAACATAATAGCCCCCCCCCCCCCCCCCCTCCCCAATATGAAAAGATAGACAAGACAGGAAAAAGTTGCCAAGTCATTATTTTGTAAAATATAGAGATTAATGCCCTTTATTACAAATGCCACTAATCTAATGCGATATACAATCCCTTTAACAGGTAAGACACCTATAACAAACACGATATACATTTACTTGAATTTCATCTGTATGTCAAGTTTTAATTTTGCAGCATTTTTTTTCATTTCTTTATAACTGTGCCCCCACTTTCACTGAATGTTTTTAAAAGAACAACATGTGTTTTGCATTCAACTTTACAAAATATATTTTTGGTAAGGAGAGGTATTTTTTCACTACAAAATGTCATCATTCATGTTAAAGGGAGCTAATTCACTACTAGTGTTATCATTTTAAAATCAAGGGAGGTAATTCACTACAAATGCCATCATTTTAAGATAAGGGAAGTAATTCACTATAAAAGTGATCATTTAAAATAAAGGGAGGTAATTCACTACAAATGTCATCACTGATGATAAAGGGTGGTAATTTATTACAATTGTCATCATCTTTGATAAAGGGAGGTAATTTACTACAAATATTATCACCCACCTGTGGAGGACCAAGATAATATAACTCTTCCTCGAATACTTCCTCTTCTAGAGTTGTCTCCCCTGTGTTTACAGTTCTCACATCCTCGCAGGAACTATTATCTGTACCAAGTTTTCTCTGAATATGTGACTTAAATGTCGGATTCATACCAACATCTACGTCAGACGAGTTCACGTCAGATCGCGATGCATGTCGATGTCCGAGCCTTCGGAACTGATCCTCGTATGATTTAAGAAGTTCCTGATGGGAAGTCGTCTTTCTAAGTCCAATATTACAGGTTTTTAACCAATCTATACATCCCTTCTCAGAGAAATACAGTAAATTGTCTGACTCGCGATCATTATGTTGATGCCAAGATCTGGCTGTACTATTTCTACTGCTCGACAAACCCGAGTCGGACTGTAAATCGCAGGGCTGTAACTGATTCGACAAACCAGAGTCAGACTGTAAGTCACCGGGCTGTAACTGATGAACTAAAACATCTTCAATCTCTTGGTTATGATCATCTATACCATAATCCGATATGTACGTGGTTGGAACATTATGTACAGTCACCTTCTCTGTAACAAACTGTTTTACACTATAAGCATCAAACCAATCACATGGATCTCTACATTTCACATTCTTTGATATAACCTTGGTAACTTCATTATTAATTCCGTTTCCACAATGTTTGACCTTGACATAACGTTCCCGACCCCAATATCGTGTCTTAATCCGAGATGGAAAGTTTGACTGTTCACTGACTACCACAGCTAGTGTTCTCACCGTTCCTAATCCATCAGAGAATCCAGACTTAAACACATCATAGCCACAGTAATTGGGAATAGTAGCATATACATCAGACATCTTCTATGGTATTCTATGACTTGTTACATGAAATAATGTTTCTACACCAACAACAGTGGTTCACCTAGGTCTCGAGATTATCCTGAGATAATCAACATGTACCAGTAAGCTGAATGATTGAGATGTTAAATTTAGACAACATGGCAAACTGATGGTGAACTAAATATCATCAAGCAATTATGACCCATTGTGAGTCTTCAGTAGATATAGGCTACAGGACTCCCTTCAGCAGTATGCAAGATGAATATGCTTCAAGTCACGACTGACATATTTCAAAACAACAATAAATCACAGCAAACTGCAAACAAATCGTGTAGAAATATTGTATGTAGTAACCAATCAGCATTTACCTGCGTAAAGTAAGACAGTATAGGTTGTGTGTGTGTGGGGGGGGGGGACAACATTCTGGGAATGGTGATATAATAACCAACTCTCCCACACAACAACATACAGGTAACAAACAAAAATATACAACAACATTACACAACTCCTCAATCATTCTACACTTACAAATAACAACAATGTACACACACACACTTCAAATACTAAGACTGTCGCCTTGAAGAATTGGATTGCCTTGGAAGTAGGAGACCATAGGTTCACAGAGACACCTTATCAAGGGAGATCATTCCTGGTGCTTGTCCTAAAATGCTACACTGCACATGAGAGTTTATGATACTCAGAAGCTACACTGCACATGGGAGTTATGATACGGACACTACACTGCACAAGGGAGTTTATGATACTGACACTACACTGCACATGGGAGTTATGATACTGACACTACACTGCACATGGGAGTTTATGATACTGACACTACACTGCACATGGGAGTTATGACACTGACACTACACTGCACATGGGAGTTATGATACTGACACTACACTGCACATGGTAGTTATGACACTGACACTACACTGCACATGGGAGTTATGGCACTGACACTACACTGCACATGGGAGTTATGACACTGACACTACACTGCACATGGTAGTTATGACACTGACACTACACTGCACATGGGAGTTATGACACTGACACTACACTGCACATGGGAGTTATGACACTGACACTACACTGCACATGGGAGTTATGATACTGACACTACACTGCACATGGGAGTTATGATACTGACACTACACTGCACATGGGAGTTATGACACTGACACTACACTGCACATGGGAGTTATGATACTGACACTACACTGCACATGGGAGTTATGACACTGACACTACACTGCACATGGGAGTTATGACACTGACACTACATTGCACATGGGAGTTATGATACTGACACTACACTGCACATGGGAGTTAAGATACTGACACTACATTGCACATGGGAGTTATGATACTGACACTACACTGCACATGGGAGCTATGATACTGACACTACATTGCACATGGAAGGTATGATACTGACACTACACTGCACATGGGAGTTATGATACTGACACTACACTGCACATGGGAGTTATGATACTGACACTACACTGCACATGGTAGTTATGACACTGACATTACATTGCACATGGGAGTTATGATACTGACACTACACTGCACATGGGAGTTATGATACTGACACTACACTGCACATGGGAGTTAAGATACTGACACTACATTGCACATGGTAGTTATGACACTGACACTACACTGCACATGGGAGTTATGATACTGACACTACACTGCACATGGGAGCTATGATACTGACACTACACTGCACATGGGAGCTATGATACTGACACTACACTGCACATGGGAGCTATGATACTGACACTACATTGCACATGGTAGTTATGATACTGACACTACACTGCACATGGGAGTTAAGATACTGACACTACATTGCACATGGTAGTTATGACACTGACACTACACTGCACATGGGAGCTATGATACTGGCACTACATTGCACATGGTAGTTATGACACTTACAGTCATTTGCAAGCTTCTCTCCTAACAGCATAGTGTATGGGTACATGGAGTAAACCATGTATAGAGGACCCCAGATGACTGATTTTACCTTGTGATTTAAACCACAAATTACTGCTATACACAGCAGATGCAGCAAAATTAACAATATATAATTATTATATAAAGGAAATTAGTTACAGAAATAAAATCTTTAACCATTAGTTTGCCATGTGACTTTTACTACATAATAACAAATTTAAATACTTGCTGGGTTACATCAGAACATTACAACTAACTTTTGACAAATTCAGCCCAGCAAGTGCTACCGTAACTTCTGACAATGTCGATAAATAGATCTGATCACTCACACTGACAAATCGGAATAGAATTTTCCTAGAATCCAAAAACACGAAAAAATCCTGCTACCTGACAACGTTACAACAGTCTCCGCCCACATCTGATATGTCACTGACAATCTCTGCCCACATCTGATATGTCACTGACAATCTCCGCCCACATCTGATATGTCACTGATATACCAAGTTATATAGTATAGATCATCCAACCAAAACAATCATTGATTCAAACATTATCTCTTCTTTTACATGTGAACTTGGTATTTGCAGTATTAAACTGTTACTAAAGAATTTACTACTTCTTGTATATCATGTAGTCCTTTGTGACAAACAAGTCATATATTGAAGGAGATTTTTTATATCACTGTATGCCAGTGAGCGCATTATACACAAATGTCTGAAAGTCACACAGTCCCATAGTAAACGAACCTCCAACACAAAAAACTGCCTGTCATATTAACATATTAAACATTTTAAATCCAACTCCAATTATATGAATCCCGACTTCTCCACGCACCTATACATATAATCTTTGTGTTCATTTACTGGCTAATTTTGTACGCAAATACAAGATGGTTAATACCGTCAACGAAATCTATTGACCTCAAAATTAATGTTCACAACTATTTCAATACATATACAGAAAATCTCCCAATACTAGAATACAATACAACGTTCAACACTTAGAAACATGACCGCCAATTTATAATATATTAAATACTTAGTCATTATATATACAATAAAATCAAAGTTTTCTATTACACTCCAAAAACCTCGAGCATATTATTACAATGTATTGGTAGAAATTTTACGTCAAGAGATAAAAACACTTTATATTGAGAAATTTTAATACAGTATCAAATGAATTATTCTCTGACAGCATGGATATAAAAATATCAATTTTCCA
This sequence comes from Spisula solida, assembly GCA_947247005.1. Taxonomy (NCBI): domain Eukaryota; kingdom Metazoa; phylum Mollusca; class Bivalvia; order Venerida; family Mactridae; genus Spisula; species Spisula solida. The sequence continues at coordinate 38,441,789 of OX365958.1, read as the reverse complement.
ATGCATACAAGTCTCATGAGAAAATCGTTTCCGCAAAGAACTTACACAAACAAAGACTATAGTAAAGCAGACGTTTCTTCAAGTCTTTATTTGAGCAAAGTTTTGAACTGTAAATTTGTCATAATCGGCGTGTCATCTCAGGTTAATGTTTGTATTTCACGGAGAATTTTACGTGACCACATGATTGTTTAATACTGCATTTGAAGTATTTAGACTATATGTGAATGTGACCATAGTGTATACAGCAAACGTACCTATAATCAACAGGGTACTGTTTTATCAAAGCACTTTGTAAACTTACGTTCAAATACAAATTCTTAATCATTCTTTAAGACTAACACATTGGAGGACAAATATGGTTTGTAGGTATTCCTTGACTGAATAATAATTAATATTGAACAACCCTTCATCACAATTTGTAGTTGTTTAAGAGCAATAAAGCAATTAAATTTGAACGTAACTTTAAGGTTTCCGTAAGTGCTTTGATAAAACATTACCCAGTAATCATGTGGAGATTATCATAGTAAGGACAACAACATGGCAGCGCATGCATGCAAACCATTATAAAACTTAAGTTCAGTAAACATTGTTCTTGCATTCATTTCTTGATAATTAAATTTATATGGCCTCCCAAACAGTTTTTTTATTCATCTGAATTATCCAGTAAAACATGAACAGGTTGAAAGTTTAAGGTTAGATAATGGTATGTAGTTCTTGTCATTTTACGATCAATCAAATCATTACGGTACTGTATTCAGATCTAACTATACATAGCTTATGTTTATTTTTTGTACCCAATTTCCGACAATAAATAAATTTTGACTGTATTAACAATTTGAATATGTTGCACAAGTACCTCTTGCCTGTCAAATCCTACATAATGTTTTGAGATGGGGACATTATAGGGATCAAGCTACTATAGGACACTAACAATAGTTCAGGTATCATAAGTCTTGCAAACCATCAGGGTACCCATTTTATCCTACATACATGAACATCATAATAAAGTATCCTCAGTATGCACACAATCAGCAGTTATCTAGCTGCAGCGCTCCCACTCCCCTTTCATTGACAATTGTCCAACACTTTGATGACATTGTTTTAAATTTCTTATCCTTTGAAAGTTCATAATTCATGGCTGTAATGAGTTATTTTACAATAAGAGCAAGAAAAACCGCTGTACATGTAGAGCAGGATACATATAAGGGCATTTTGTCTTTTATAAGCAAACTCAATCTTTAATAACTATAATAAAACATAGTTCAAGACACATTAGGCAATCACACTGATTTGGGGTTCATAAATATTTGTACAATATTTTTACTTTGGCATCATGTTACATTAATAACTGTTTCATGTAAAGTTTATATTATATTTCACTTTAACATTGAATCTCAAGTACAATTCAGACCAGATAACTATCCTAAAGTCAGTATTACTGTATCACAGAGTGGTCTCCCTTCATACAACAGTGAACAATTCAGACAAGATTACTCTCATAAAGTCAGTAATATTGTATCACAGAATTGTTTCCCTTCATACAACAGTGAACAATTTAGACCAGACAACTCTCCTAAAGTCAGTAATACTGTATCACAGAGTGGTCTCCCTTCATACAACAGTGAACAATTCAGACCAGACAACTCTCCTAAAGTCAGTAATACTGTATTACAGCGTTGTTTCCCTTCATACAACAGTAAACAATTCAGACCAGATAACTCTTACAGCACTGGTGATGAAACTGTTTGAGTGTTATCTCCCTTTGATTAAATGAAATATCAAACAGTTGCATACATTCCATGGTGAGATATGACCATAACAACTGTACTGCAAATACAGACCAGACAACTCTTACAGAGTCAGTATAAGTATTGCTGTTTTTCTAATAGAGTTGTCACCCTTTGATATCACAATTTTATTTCAGTCCTAAAATCAAACCTGAAAATCATTATCATATATTGACATTCAGACGACTGATAAGAACAGCCAATTCAACCAGTCTTAAAGACCACCTTCGGTTCTCAACCATTCCAAGTGGTCATGTTGATTGACTAGTATGTAACAATAGGAATACTATATACTGAACTATATAAAATATGGTTATCTGGTTGAGATGGCTTTAATTTCATCAAGGTGGTCTTTAAAGAGAGGTTTAATAGTAGTGCAAGTTTAGCAGACTGAAGCAATACAGTGCAACCTCTCCAGAGTCCAGAGCAACAGATAAGATTTTAGTACATTGGGTATTTTACCCCAGAGTTTAAATTTTAATAGGGTAATTACCCCCAATATGCAGCTTATCTGTAGCTCTGGCAGAGTAGCTAGTTCCCATACAATAAATACAATTTTTCATATATTCCCTATAAATAAAATTCAATTTTAACATTTCCAAAGCAATAGTTTGGAATTACGTAATTGCCAAAGTGTGTGGTTTATTAAAACACAGGCATAGGAAATATCCTGGCCTGTTGATGCCTTTAATAGTAGATTCATGTAAGGATTTGAACCGTCCATTTCATACCTGTTCTCTTGTATACATAGTAAATAGGCGAAAAATTTGGGATGTCAAAACTCTGTATTTTGTGATATAATTTCTAAGGCCTCTGCTTAAAAATGTTGCTAATAGAGATGGCGAGGTTGCACTGTATAAATTATTTTATATAGAAATGTCACTTACGATGCAATCAGTATCATTATATGCTGGGAGATTGTATATGTTATTTCCTGTGTTGTGATTCGCGTCGGTAATCGCTGCACCATTACCATTGAAGTTGACTTTTTTCGTCGGGTGGGGCGCTGGATACGTGTCCTTCGTGGCATTGTGCGCGATAAAACCACCATCACTGAAATAGACAAAAATCATTGTTGTTAATTAAGTGATACAGAAGTTCTAAATAACCTGAATGTTAAATTTTACTAAAATACAAGAAAATATTAATATATAACGTGGGTATTCTTCTGTAGGAACTGAGAGACCAATTATCATCAAATCTTGAGAACCTTAAAAGGAGATAATATGATGCATCTAGTCATTTGTTGCAGCTCCACGAGGCACACAACCCTGGCTACTGTTTTATCAAAGCACTAACAGAAAACCTCAAATTTAATTTTTTACTTGAGCTTTCAAACTACACATGAGGGACAGATATAGTCTATTTGTGTTCATTCAATAAATAATAATTAACATTAACAGCCCTTTACCACAATTTGTAGCTGTCAATTTTTTTTAAAGAATTTAATTTTAACATAAACTGAAGTTTAAGATTTCGGTAAGTACTTTGATAAAACAGTACCTAGGTGACACTAACCACATTAATTAATCTGGCATTCCCAACTAATGCACCTTCCTTAAAATATATATATAGGGACACACCCTGTAAGTGCACCTTAATTGTTACATAATCACCACAGTAACATAGTGGTTTGAAATATAAGAATGAGAACCAGAGAGAAATTCTGTTAAATACCCTAGCTGGGAATGTTATCTGTGAAATCACACATGGCATATTTTATCTAACATTTTCTGAATATCATCTTTATATATATCCAAACATCCAGTATCAAGTTAAATCAGGAATACTGTACATTTCAGGAATTTATATTTTATTTAACAGTTTTTAATATCAATTTTTGAGTATAAAGACACGGTGTTATATAGTGGTACATTTTGCATTAGCGCCAAACCATGTCCCCATTAAGCGCCAAAACATGTCCCCATTAAGCCCCAAACCATGTCCCCATTAAGCCCCAAACCATGTCCCCATTAAGCTCCAAAACATGTCCTCATTAAGCTCTAAAACATGTCCTCATTAAGCTCCAAAACATGTCCCCATTAAGCTCCAAAACATGTCCTCATTAAGCTCCAAAACATGTCCTCATTAAGCTCCAAACCATGTCCCCATTAAGCTCCAAAACATGTCCTCATTAAGCTCCAAAACATGTCCCCATTAAGCCCCAAAACATGTCCTCATTAAGCTCCAAAACATGTCCCCATTAAGCCCCGAACCATGTCCCCATTAAGCCCCAAACCATGTCCCCATTAAGCCCCAAACCATGTCCCCATTAAGCCCCAAAACCAGTACTGTCCACATAGCCCCAAGACCTGATGGGACCATAGTCCCAAGACATGACACCATAGCACCAAACCCTGACCCCAATAGCCACAAAACCTGCCTGCAATTTAGTTAGCCCTTATACCTGGCCCAATAGCCCCTTAGATCAGCCTGTATAGCTGTTATAACTAGCCGCATAGCCTGAGGATTGACCAAACAGCCTGCCAAGGCCCTGATTCCACAGACCATCATAACCAGACCCAGACTTCCTGAAGGAGAGAGTCCAGCCCTTTATGCAGTGAGCTAACTCGATCAGAGCAGACTCAAGTTTGATGTACAACTAGTAGACATATTCCCGGGGAAAACAGGATAATAAACAAGCTGGAGAATCATACCTATCAAACCGCTCGTAGTTAGACTTTCTCGACCTCCAGCCGAAACAATTCCAACAATTAAACACTTTCAACGATTTAAAACACAACAACAGAGATGACAACATCGTTCCTATTATCCCGTATAAATAACTCCAATATTGAAAATATGTATTATATAATTATCTTTATGAAAGATGAGTGTATAAAAATGTTATTTTAATTTTAAATGAATATGTCCGAAATTCGTCTCAAAATCCACTCAAATAAAATAAAATAGTTCACCATCCATAAAACAGCAACAATATAGATCTAAGTGTCTATATTACAACAGATATCATCATCCGATCAAGGAATATAAAGTATACTGTCCTATAAACCGACTGAAACGTGTTATATACATTGTTGTTTTCTACTTGACTAACATACGGCCCACACAATATATAAACACTTATATAGAAATCGTGTTAAACTTCCTATATTTAAATATAAACTTCCTCAAAATTGAGAGTTTTCACCAAATATAAACATATATCCATGTAGATGTAAAACATAGACAGACTGCAGGCTCCGTGATGTTAAGTAGTCGGCCACTCCTTATGGTAATATAATAGAGCTTCGTGTATAAGTTTTTCGTTTTTCTTCCCTCAACTAGTACATGAGGATACAGTCTACTCCTATCCAGGGAAAAAATCTCATGAATTAGAAGAAACACACATTACAGCCGGAGAATTTAATGATTTCTTAGAGATAATCATGTCAGGATTCAGAAAATTCTACAAAAATATGAGAGATTTCTCGAAGGAAAACACCCAGCTGTCAGTGAGTTGTTGTTACAGATATCTCATCCAGATTATCCTTCATTTTATTTTTAGATATTTTAATGGATCAATGGGTTAAAGTAAATGACATGATGCTTAAAATTTACAATTTATTATATGTATACCAATCCAAAGTGTATAAACAAGTCAACTTCTGGTTATCGCAATAAGGAGTACACATTGAATTGTATAGTCTTGCAATAAGTTGTACAGTGATAGGAAATCACCGGATGTTTCAATCACAATAAGTCATACAAGTTGAATTGTATAGTATCCAAATAAGTTGTACAGTGATTTGGTTTATATGCCGTGCTATCAGTGCACATAATGTCACAAATAAAGACAAAACCCCTCTAGCGGAGTACTGCATGACAGATTAAATCATCGTATAATGCATGTGGTGATTTTCAATATCTGTATCATACCTGTATGCACTTACCATGCCAAAAATATGCCACTTTAAGTACAATGTCATGATGCTATTGATAAAAACATTGAAACATTAACAAATTTAAGAATTAAAGAATAAAGTGTAACCAGAGTGATTAAAAAAATAGAAAACAACTGATTTGTAAAATATTTGTGATAACAATTAATACAGAGACATACAAAGGGAGACAATTGCTGCACAACTGAATTATACATTTATGAATATCTGAGTTACTGTTCTTTATAATAACAAAAGAATAAAAACAAACGTTTTTACCTTTTTTCCACCATTTATGAATTTATTATTATCAATTTATTAGCAGAAAGTATACATCAGTTTTGTACATGGAACTTGGCATGTAATGGATTCATTTTCCAATTGCATTATGAAAGGATTATACCTAATCAGGATTATAATTTCAACCAAACTTTTATTCTAATAGGGTTAAAATGTCTAGAGATTGACCAGTCTATAATAAATATCTGGGGGAGTACACTGGGTATTGCCGAAACTGACACAGACTGATTTAAGATAGAGTAAAGCCAACTGATTAGACGGGACAATTCTGCTTTCAAACTGCATGAAATAGCACTTTGAGTGTGGGAGGTCCCGGGTTCAACCCCTGGGCACATCATACCAAAGACGAAATAAAATTGGTAACAGAAATTCCCTTGCTTGACACTCAGCATAAAGGGAAACTCGCCAGGCTTCTCTTCTCATACCCTCGTGGCGATGAGACAACATCAGGAATGAGCTGTCGAGAGTGATTAATATAAGTTGGAAAAACTTGTTTCACAATTGACCTTAAATAAATTAGTATAAACTAAACTAATGACTTTTGAAGCTTATATAATATCGCTAATTTCTAGCTGGTTTCTGTTCTACACATTGATATGTCAACCCAAACCAACTCCCCCCCCCCCCCCCCCCCCCCACTCCAGTATCCAGTTCTGAGGGATAGAACATATCAATTGGGATACTCTGTAATAGATTTACAATACAGGTTTCAGCAATTGTTGCACATACAAACCATCATTATTCTGTTAGAGTATTACATATACACCACAAAAAAAAAAAATACACCACAGACATGCACAGCAGTAGTAACAATTCATGGAACTCGAATGTCGTCCTGACATCACAACCCAATGATATTAGAATGAAACAAGTTTGACATTCGTCATTATTTCAATTTCCTTCCTTTAATAATTTTCAGGTCAATGATATAAATTTGAATATATCTCAATATAACAATAAAGGAAGCAGCTATTTTATCTTATATAGGCCGGGTACCATTATCTCCGATAATATACGTTATCTCCCACAATACAAGTTTAATATCTATGAATAATACGCTTTTAATATCTCGATCAGATACAGAGGACAAGCTGCAGTGTGCCGTCAATTAACTGTACAATAGGTGGATAAGTCAAGTATAGATTATCTGTAAATAAAGGCTAAACGTACGATAGATACAGATCTCAACCTATATCTTACTATAATCAATGAAATACAAATACTACAATTACATAGAGCAACTCAAACAATAAAACATAAACAAACATAACTTGTAACATTTTTAAGTAACAAAAAATGAGCCAAGATTTGCTCCTCATGTCCAACAAGTCTTTGTAGAAATAGTAAGCTCCTTTCCCATGAAGGGGCTGTCAGACAACTAAGGGCTCAAGGAAATAAGACCCCAGGAAATATGACTTCAGCTGCAATTTCAGGGGGAATTCTCGTAGAGGGGCTTTAAACTTCATAAAACAGTAAAGTGAGACTTCACTGTGTCTATAAAATACTTCAAAACAAACTTCTAAAATATACAAAATCAATAAGTGGGATCATGATCATCAGTCATTTAAATGTGTATGATTATCAAAATCCAGGACTTTATCTCTTACTGTACCCTGTAAGAGACAATGTAAGTCCCAAATCTTACCCTATCTAGCTTTTATATATTTGATAGAGTAACTAAAACCATATTAAATCTTCGCTTAAATCTACAACTAGGAGGCATTAACACAGATTTTGACCGTCCCGCCAGTTTACATAGGGAACGTTTAAAGTGATGACTGTTGACTATCGGGTCCAACAGTCGATTGACAGATAAATAGAATTAAAATCTAAACAAACTAAAAGCTTTCAAGAATTTGCATATGAAAATATATCAATATTTTTGGCAATTTTCGTTCTCTAAGTGTGTAGTTTAACATTATAATGATATGGTAATGCTATGCCGTTTCATTCCGGGTAAGCTTTTTATTAAAGACCTGTCTTTATTTAATGATAGACACTTTTAAACAACCCCAACGTGTGTACTTAGTGACTACTATAGAACCCTATGACCTTGACCTGCCTACCATAGAACCCTGTGACTTTGACCTGCCTACCATAGAACCCTGTGACTTTTACCCATTATGGCTGACATACATGTTCTACATATTCTACACACAGGCAATATGTTGCACAAAGTTATAAACAAGAGGGCCCAAAGGGCCCTAGGTTGCTCACCTGTCGTAGTTGCACATGCACACCCCAATGGTGACCTAGGTAATCATTAACATTCACTGAGTAAGATTCAAGACAAGAGGGCCCAGAAGGCCCTGGATCGCTCACCTGAGTAATATTCGAGTGATGTTAAGTCGAGAAATGAACTTTTTCTACATAGAAGTTCATTTTTTTTAGTGCAGCTAATCCTGATTCTCGGATTATTCCGGAATAGTAGGATATGCCTCTATGATAATTATGTTTAAGGTTAATGACCTTATCTGTTTATTTAATGACCTCAAAAAACATTATAGGGGTCATCTATTGATGATAACCAACCTCAAAGCAAAGTTTGATGATCTTAGGCCAAACTGTTCTCGAGTTATTGGTCTGAAACCATTTAGTGTACCAGACAGCTGACATGTAGAAAGCAATTTACCCCAAATATCTCAGGCTGACCTTAAAAAATTCTTTGTTTGGAGTTACACAGAAATGTTTAGGCGGGTAGGTAAGTAGGGAATGTTTTTAATTATTTTTTACGAACACTTAATAATCTCATTAAAGTAAAAAATGTCTCCTGAAGGCCAAATATGTTGCTGGGATTTTCGTGAGTAGATAGAGTAACTCCAACCAAAGAATTTATTAAGGTTAGCCTTAGATTGAGGGATATATTTGGTGGAAGAATATAAAACACAACTAACTTGTATGCAAATATATACACTTTATGGGCATGATATTTTGTGAAATAATGGATTGAAATAATCAAATTGATTGTCACTATTTTGAATAAGGTGGTAGTTGTTGACAAATCTGATGTCATATCTGGTGTTTGTACTCAACACTTTGCTACTTCATATTTGCCATCTCTTCAACATAACTGACCATTAACTAGCTGAACACACAATAAACTTCTCCTACTGACTGAACAAATGACCAGATGGTCTACACATGTTTGAATTTAGATACCAGAGTCAGGGTTTAGTATATCTCATTGAAAAGTCATTAATGTCAGCAAGAAAGAAATATCCAACATTATTTCTTATCTAAAGGTGAGGTCAGTGGGAGTCTGCATTGTGGTATAAGAGAAGATTTTCAAAGTTTTCTACAATAACATAGTGACTGGGGTAGGGGGCTATTTTAACCCCATGGGGGTAAAATTTGTACAATCTTGTTAGAGGACCCCAATAATTATGATGTTACATGCAAAATATCAAAGTTGTAGGTCTTGTGGTTTCAGAGGAAAAGATTTTCAAAGATTTCTCTCTATAACTCTATTGCAAAACAAGTGACCCCGGGACCGGTGCAGTTTTGACCCCAGGGGCAAAATTTTAACAATCTTTGTAGTGGATCTCATGATGAAGCTTCATGCAAAATATCAAAGCTGTAGGCCCTGTGGTTTCAGAGAAGAAGATTTTTTAAGTTTTCACTTTTAAAATCTATTTTTAGCTCCTGTGACCTAATTAATAAATTAACCAGAACCATTTGAACAACTTTGAAAGAGGACCACCCAAGGATCATTCCTGTGAAATTTGGTTAAATTCCATCAATTGGTTTAGGAGAAGAAGTCATTTAAAGGAATTGTTGACGGACGACGACGGACGACGACGGACGACGACGGACGCCGGACAGCCACCTATCCTAAAAGCTCACCAGTGAGCACGAGCTAAAAATTCAGCCTCTATTGCAAGTTTTCTTATGACTTGACCATGTGACCTAGATTTTGACCCCTGATGGCCCAATATCAAATTTGACCTAGATTTTGTTAAGATGACCATTATGACCAAGTTTCATAAAAATAAAGTCCAAATTGTGACGTCTAGTGACTACACAAGGTTTTTCTATGATTTCACCTAGTGACCTAGTTTTTGACCCTGGATGACCCAATATCGAACTTGACCCAGATTTTGTTGACATGATCATTGTGACCAATTTTCATAAAGATTAAGTCAAAATTGTGACCTCTAGTGACTACACAATGTTTTTCTAGGATTTGACCTAGTGACCTAGTTTTTGACACAGGATGACCCAACATCGATCTTGACCTAGATTTTGTTGACATGATCATTGTGACCAAGTTTCATAAAGATGAAGTCAAAATTGTGACCTCTTGTGACAACACAAGGTTTTTCTATGATTTGACCTAGTGACCTAGTTTTTGACCCCGGATGACCAAATATCGAACTTGACCTAGATTTTGTTGAGATGATCATTGTGACCAAGTTTCATAAAGATTAAGTCAAAATTGTGACCTCTAGTGTCTACACAAGCCAATTGTTGACGGACGGACGACAGACGACGGACGAAGAGTGATCACAAAAGCTCACTCTGTCACTTTGTGACAGGTGAGCTAAAAAGGGTTCAAATGTATAAAGCAGACATGAACAGGCATACAAGGAGAGACAGACATGGACAGACAGACATGAGCATACATGCATGGACAGACAGACATGAGCATACAGATATGAGCATACAGACATATCCATACAGACAGGAACGGACAGACATGGACAGACAGACATGAACAGGCAGACATGAACATACAGATATGAATAGACAGACATGAACATACAGACATGAACAGACAGAGATAACCAGATATACATGGACATACATACATGGACAATACATAGACAAATCGCTATACATACATACAGACATGTACCGACACGTACAGACATGTAAATACAAACATGGACGGACAGACTTGGAAAGACAGACTTGGATAGACAGACATGTACAGACACATACAGACAGACATGGAAAGACAGACATGGATAAAGAGACATGTACCTACACATACAGACAGGTACAGACCAACATGGATAGACAGACATGTACCGACACATACAAACAGACATGCAAAGACAGACATGTACCGACATATACAGACAGACATGGAAAGACAGACATGGATAAACAGACATGTACCGACACATACAAACATGGACTAACAGACTTGGAAAGACAGACTTGGATAGACAGACATGGATAGACACATACAGACAGACATGGAAAGACAGACATGGATAGCAAACATGTACCGACACATACAGACAGGTACAGACAGACATGGAAAGACAGACATAGATAGACATACATGTACCGACACATACAGACATACATGGAAAGACAGACTTGGATAGACAGACATGTACCGACACATACAGACAGACATGGAAAGACAGACATGTACGGACACATACAGACAGACTTGAAAAGACAGACATGGATAGACAGACATGTACCGACACATACAGACAGACATGGAAAGACAGACATGGATAGACAGACATGTACCGACACATACAGACAGGTACAGACAGACATGGAAAGACAGACATAGATAGACAGACATGTACCGACACATACAGACAGGTACAGACAGACATGGATAGACAGACATGTACCGACACATACAGACAGGTACAGACAGACATGGATAGACATACAGCATATCTAAGAGAGGGTCAACTAATATAACATAATTTTTGACAACTTCACCGAGCTCAAACCTGGGACCTGAGCTTCACACCAAAACCGAACCCCTTAGTTGAGTCACCACCTCAGCTTTATTGTTTGCCAAAACGACTGTTTAACTCTGGCATAGATCAGAAGACAAAGGTCACGTTGTTATAATGACACTAGTTTTATTGTCTTTAAAAATGTCTATACCATATAGAATGTATTTTATCACAAAGGTATATAATTTAAATGCTTTTAAATAATACTTAATCCTTTCTTATGTCCGGCTATTTGCAACACGTTCAGCAAATTTAATATGGCCATAAGAATGGATTAAGACTATCAAAAAGACGGCTTAATGTTATCACATTTCATTTATAGAAATATTTACATTTCAATTCATTATACAATTTCACACAAAGTTGTAACAATTCAAACGAACAGGGAAGACCCTAACATAACAATCGTACAGATGAAAGAAAACGAGAACGGATTGACAGACTTAAGAGCCGCTACTCTCAATTAAAGAGGCAATATAGGACCATTTATTTTACGTGTTTTTCTAAGGAACAAAAGCAATATGCTCGATTACTTAGGAATTTTGAAAAGGAAAAGTTTGTACAATACAATAGTATGAAGAATAAATGATCGTATGAAATTTTGTAACAATATGATAACATTTTGTTTCAGTTCAATCTATCTTGTCACTCCGCAAGATGCCAAATTTTAAGTCCTTAAATCTCTACGGTCATTAGAACATTAGAGCATTTTTTCTTTATATTAGGGAAGTGTGGAGAATTTTATTTATCTCAATTTGATATTTGAGTCAACGAGTAAAATTATAAGGATTTCATTTACCAGACTTTATTAATTTTTTAAATGTTGGCAGAATCAATTAAAAGAATTACAATTAAGGGCTAGACAGGATAACAATCAATATAAGTATTCAATTTTATTTAAGCAACTGGTTATTATAACACTTCATTATTTTTTATATGTCAATAAATTTTGCATAAAAAATCATGTTACACAGCCTAATGTAAACCGGACAAATATTTATGGCCCCTTTTCTACTTGCAGATTATCAATTTTCAATGAAAAGATTCAAATATCAACCTCACCAGATTATCATGACTGTATTATGAGAATAGAACAAGGAAATTAAATATATATATTCGATCTCCACAAAGGCAAATCAAATTTCCTTCATATTTTAATATAATAGTCAATAATGCAACCGTGAATATGAAATATGATAATATAACACATGGACTGGTTTGTTTAGTGGTGTATACAAATATTGATTAACCTCGACTTATTGCAGTAAACAACAGATAGTATTGAACAAGTTTTCAATTTGTTTCGTAACTAAGATATAGAATTACTTCACACAACAAAAATCAATTACTCAAAATTCAATTACCCAAGTAAATTTTCTGGTCTACGTGTAACTTTGTCGTTAAATCATTAAATCATCAACTGTTGAGCAGATCGATTGTAAGAACCACTCTATGCATCAAACACAAATAATACAGAAAATGGCATTCTATGGAGGAAGTGCAACATGGCAGCTTAATTAACTTAATACCTCCCCTGAAACCTAGCTCATGGGTCTAACTCTTAACTTAATTCCCGGGTAGATACTGAAAATAAGGAGCAATTGTCTGTTTCATGTGCCATCAGCACACACTCTAACATCAGAAGTCGGTTTCAAACATAATGTGCTTTTGTCAACATTCAGCTTATGAAATTTCAAAGGACCGTAATACTTTGTCAATTTTAAAAAAAATCAAATAACTTATATTCTGCAGAAAAGTTATTTCTTTCTATCACAATAAATCAAGATTTCTGGATTATTCTGAAATTGCGGGACCCCGAAATAGCTACGATGCAATGTGGGAGTCTACTACAGACGAGACAACGCACAGCCAATTAATAAGGCTCAGCTCACCAAGTTATTTTGTTATTGTTAATTTTTTATTTCTTTAATAACGTTTCATTTAGACATTTATAATGCTAATATCTTACATTTGTGTTCAAATCAAGGTCACTACAGATAATTAAAAAAATTATTGACATTGATAGGTTTACGGACAATGGAATTCGTTTAAAATCATACATATATATAATATATCAGCTCTTTGATGTGATATAGTCAGTAATTTGCACAATTGTACATCCATATCAATATGTAATATTAGACTTTTACAATGCAATACTGGAAACAAGATTTTTACATCAGTTATATATTGATTTGATATTAAATCTCCATTGTTAAAGATCTCCAGCGTGGGGTCCAAGGTCAAATTATGATATTATGTTATGTGGTCTGGTTTTAAAATATTAAAGTGTGCCTTGTTGTTTATAATATCTATATATATATAACTCAAAATATCACTGGTTTGGAATTACAAGAGGTATAAGACTGATACATATTTGAAATCTGCATCACAATATGTATAGGTTATCGATCATATATTAGAATAATAAACGAATTAAGTACAAGTGAGCGAAGCGAACGCCGTACTTAATTCGTTTATTATTCTAATATGTGATCTATAACCGGCTTATAGTTTACCCGCCCACTTTTCGGTGTCATTTCCAATGTTTTTGTTTGCAAACAATAGCATGTCCATTGATGGAGTAATGAGGGTAAAATAAGGCAAGATTGTATGTACGAGGGATGATCAACAAATACGCGGGAAAATGCTTTGAAATCTTTATAACAGTGCCCAATACTTAAAATAATTGGTCATATAAAAGATTGACGTATTACGAATACACAATGTACATAACTATAAAACATTAAACTCAAGGTAATATTTTTTGAAAAAAGCATTGAAACTGTAACGTAACTATGGTTACACTGGCCCAACGTCATCGCGGAGTTGGTACATATAACAGTACACATACCCATTTGTGGCACAATTCATAATGTATAATGCAGTAAAACATTCTCAAAAATAGCTGTACAACTAGATACTCTTCATAGACATATAAACCGAGAATTCTGTATCGCACTCATTTTCTGACAACGACTTTGATGCAAATAGTTCTTAAACGGAATTTGACATTAAACTTGTTTTTGAAATCATGAATGTAATATTATATCATTACGAGTACATAATACATATTCATAACCCATCCTATAGAAAATTACAATTAAATTGAATGCACCAATGATACGTCATCGTTTGCTACTTTCAACGTTGCAAAATATCAACATTTGGGCTGCATAACGTCGAGTGCTGTTGCCATAGGAAATCGCATCCATTCTGACTTTGGTTAATATTGATGATCAGCGGTGAATCAACTTGAAATACATTTATCTTCATGTATTGCATTGATGATCAGCGGTGAATCAACTTGAAATACATTTATCTTCATGTATTGAAAATTTCATCCAATTACAATGACAAATAACGAAATTAGGGCTTTTTTCCTTGTGTTTGTTGATCACCCCTCGCATATAAGCTGGTAATATGCTGATATAGGAATAACAGTACAATTTAGAGAGAAGGCGGGTCTAGTTTCTATATATGGACACAGCCAAATTGTCCTAATAAATGGATTTACTTCATGAACCACTCACTAGATATTGTGCCCATTGCACTAATAAATGGATAAGAGGTCCAAAAATTTGAAATTCCCTGGCTTTTGATTGGACAAAGAAGTAGGGTAAACTATAAGTTTCTCATAAGCCTATTTTCATGAAAATCAGAAATGGTCATATTGACCAATGACCAAACTGAAGTTTAAAAACCTTGTTTTCGAAACGTAAAGAGTAGTTTTCAGACAGTTTTTTCTCGTTTTCTCAAAATATTGATTTGGTACGTACGACCCAACGATATGTTGTACAGTTTAATGTTGCAGTTCACATCTTTCAAACATTGAAGTATGATTTTAATATGCTTTGTATGCATTGTGTAGTTAGTACTTAAATACCTTTAGTTTGAAATGTGTAATTTATTGTGTTTGATTAAACTTTCATATTTCTATATAACCATTTACTTCCATGAATTACACAGTTTATTTCACAATGATATATTATATTGTATGTAAAAGAGGAATCTATAATGTTATAGTAGACCATGCAAATTCAAGAAAGTCACAAAATTTTGGGACACACAATAATCATCCCTGCCTGGATCAAGTACCGTACTCCAACCATTAGGACTGTGGTGTTAATTATTTGAGAAAACAAATATATCATACAAACTATAAGAAAGTAAGAAACATAATTAAAAAGTTGATCTTTTCTTTACATTTCAAATAAAACAACAAAGGAACGACCATTTTAATAAAAAATTTGGTACAAAAAGTCTTTCAACGTGTTCAAAGAGACAAAATTTGAGAAAGTTCTTAACGTTATGGTATTAATGAAATGCATACAATACACAATGATTTCAAAAGAATATCATTTATAGTATACTGTGGAGTAACTCCAAGGTTTAAGGCTGTATGTTTAATTAAGAGCAATTTGATATCACTGTCTTTTATATAAGGACCACTACTTTAGAGTGCTTAGGTCAGTTTTAAATATTTTTCAAGGGCAACAACAGTTTTGAATATTTTTCAAGGATAAGTCCAAAATGCCTAGGTCAGTTTTGAATATTTTTCAAGGACAACTCAAAAATGCCTAGGTCAGTTTTTAATGTTTTCAAGGACAACTCCAAAAAGCCTACGTCAGTTTTGAATATTTTTCAAGGACTGTTGAACTCCAAAATGCCTACCGGTAGGTCAGTTTTGAATATTTTTCAAGGACTGTTGAACTCCAAAATGCCTACCGGTAGGTCAGTTTTGAATATTTTACAAGCTGGCAACAACGCACATTAATTGGCAGCTATTTGAAAAGTATTGAATTCCATGACATAAAGGGTTTAAACCCTAGAGAATCAAAACTTATGGTTTGAATGTAAAACATTAATTGACAATTATCAGCTATCACAAAGAGATTACAAAATGATGGATATGCTTACAATTTATTTTACTCTATTCCATTCTTGTCTGAATCGTATATACTTTAATATGCAAATTGTATTCTTAGTGTGCAACACAATAGTTTCACTCAATTTCCATTTTAAAAGCCGGAGACAAGCTTAACAGGTCTTTTAGAAAGTTCAGTTTGATAATTGCCTGAGTCATTAATATGCAAATACACGGAAAATACTGACTATGCATTATATATGGTGATAATGACGCGTGTCAATAATACCCATCATGGTTGAATTAAGTTCCAACAGTAAATGAGAGTAATTCAAAGCAATAAATAGTAATAAAGGTGTAAATAGTTGAGTTGTAGGCTTTTAAAATACACGTGTACCCAACGGTGTTTAGACCGTACATCGATATATGCTAGTGTCCTTGACAATGGAGACGGTGAGACCTAACTGATGTAGATGACATGTTTTTATTGACTATTACATTTGTAGAGTTTCCTAGATATTATCTTCGGATTAGTGGCAGTAGCCTTGAGGTAGGGCGCGCTTCGGAATCGAGAGGTCCCGGTTTCAATCCCCGTCTGGACCACTGCTTAATTTCTCTGAGCAAGAATAACTCACATGCTCCACTTGACCAAGGTGTGAATTGGTACCTGTGAGGGCCGTGTCCGTGCATGTTCAATATTCCTGGGCGCATCAGATCAATGATGGCTGCATACCCACCAGGAGAGAAAAAGTCTCCCCAGGGAGACTCAAATGCAGGTTTTCTTAGGTAGCCCAATGACCAGGGGAAGTTAAAATGTCAAATGGTGGCTGAACTGCTGAAAGCAGCCCTTGAATATTGGTAACTTAACTTTTTTCTTTTTAACTTAGTTTAAGGGAATCCAGCTGGGACAAAAAATTGGTCCATACTTTTTATTATATAAATACATGTAAGTGGTTACTGTATAAAACACATACTGGATCAAGCAAACTATGTTGATAACAAACAAACATTTCCCTCTTAAATGCTTTTTGAATGTAAGGGTGCCTGATTTTTGGGGATATACATAATTCATGTATATAACAAAACAAACAACAGTTTTTATTGTCAGCCAGAATATGGCATATTACAAGGGAACAATAAGAGATAATATTACACACGTTCTATGACATGTTTGTTTCCCTCTCATAAATCTATTCTTTTGAAAATTCAATAATTGACATATTAAACTTTTACATTAATTTACATATTAAACTTTTACAAGACTTTTAGGCTGTCAGTAAAAAATTGTTGGCTTGTATTAATTAATGGAAACCTTATAGCTCCTTTTAAACATTTGGAACTAGAAGGGGTTTTTACACAATAACGTGTGTCTCCTGGAAAGTACACTTAAACCTCAGTAATAATAATCATCCCACCTGTTAGGCATTGTGCCTTGTATGTGTTTTATGTTTTCTGTGCTCGGTAGGTTCAGTTGGGCATTGTGCTTTGTATGTGTTTTATGTTTTCGGTGCTCGGTAGGTTCAGTTGGGCGTTGCGCCTTGTGTGTTTTAATGTTTTCTGTGCTCGGTAGGTTCAGTTGGGCGTTGTGCCTTGTGTGTTTTAATGTTTTCTGTGCTCGGTAGGTTCAGTTGGGCGTTGTGCCTTGTGTGTTTTAATGTTTTCTGTGCTCGGTAGGTTCAGTTGGGCATTGTGCTTTGTATGTGTTTTATGTTTTCGGTGCTCGGTAGGTTCAGTTGGGCGTTGCGCCTTGTGTGTTTTAATGTTTTCTGTGCTCGGTAGGTTCAGTTGGGCGTTGTGCCTTGTGTGTTTTAATGTTTTCTGTGCTCGGTAGGTTCAGTTGGGCGTTGTGCCTTGTGTGTTTTAATGTTTTCTGTGCTCGGTAGGTTCAGTTGGGCGTTGTGCCTTGTGTGTTTTAATGTTTTCTGAGCTCGGCTCGGCTTGTTAAGTTAAGTGCGATCAGCCTTCCCTGTCTGACTTAATATTATTTTTCGGTACCAGGTTATCATGTGAAAAGATAATATTAAGTCAGACAGGGAAGAAGTAACATGGAAATCTGACCAGTGGTTTAAAGGAGGACAAGCGCAGACGAACTTTGTGACATTCCTTTGATTTGGATTGGCACGTCCAGCACAAAATCACTATGTCTCCCCAACAATGATGTAGGAGACATATAATCATTAGCTTTAAAATTTACCATTCTAGTCAAATTTAATTTTTCTTTTTCATCAGACATGTTAACCAAATGTGCTAGCTGGTATGTGCTGCATAAAGCGTCTTCTAACCTATTCAATTTTAAGGGTATGAAGTAACTGACGCCTCAAAAAATATTTAAGGTTTGCCTCAATATAAAGATCAGGCATTACTGCATCTAACAGTATTATTCTGAGGACAATAAAAACATGAATTCATTAAATATCCATGAAAATATTGATTATTTTGCCAAAATTAACTCAGTTTCAGTAAACATAAACAAAATTATAGAATTGAAAATAATAAATATCTTTAAGTGTTTGTATGAAGGAATTTATATGTGAATAAATACACAGTGTTTTGAAGTAGCGTGTAGAAACCTACCACACATACAATGATAAAACACTTGAAATATCTAATAATGTTGCTATGCAAGTTTTAGCCATCTATCTATGTCAACAATATATACAATTGAATGTTAAGTGATTCAGACCTTCAATATATTCTGTTCTGTCATATACTTTAGTTATGTACAATTTGAGTATCAATCTAATCATATAATGGTAACGTCCGTGCTGTAGATCAAACTTACAATGCAACGAGCACCTCAGACACTGGACATGTATAATATATATTTTTTACTTTACCTCATATAAAAACAGCCAGTAAGAGACCAGTTTAAGCACTGACAACACTATGAAATGTTATGTATAATAAGCACCAGTCCTGGAGACCTAACCAGACATATATGCAGGTAGTTGGATGTTTTGTACATTTTTACTTGTTCACTTTTATGTTCGTCCTAAATGAGACTTTCACTTGTAGTCTGTGATTTTTCTTTTTTGTGTTTTGTGCTCAGAGCATCCCTGTTCAGTTCTGTATAATTCCCTGTCCGAGTTTTAATTTCCTCCCCCCCCCACCTGGATATCAGGAAAATATACACAGAAACACAGAGTAAAGATAATAACAGAGTAATGAAGAGTATATAACATACCTTCCACAGATTAAGCTGGCACCTTTACCCATCAACCATACAACATACAGATACTCCAATCAAACTCACTCCAAACACCTCTCCAATTTTATTTTTTTTAAAAACTCACAATAAAAAATTTTCACCACCCAGCAACATATTATTTCAATCCGGTGAAAACAATGTCACAGGTATATATTTATAAACTTTTTATTTCCCTCAAATTAATGCTATGTTCAACTAACACATCAGATCAAAATCACATCAGATCAAAATCAAGTTATTTTCTAATAAATGTGAATTAAATTAGAGAAACGGAAAAAAAATCAAAATACTTAAGCAACTAATCACATTAGTTTTTTACGAAATGGATTAATTTGTACACATAATCCCTTCAATATCCTCAAAGTGAATGTCGTGGTTATCCAATAATACATTTAAATTTTTAACTTTCACATAAATCAGATTTCAGACAATAAATCCCCTATCGAAGTTATTTTCATCATATTTAAATGTCCACTCTGACCATACATATACAGTCCTACAATACAGACGGTCACAATGTACGATTAGTTTTGTTTTATCTCCAAGGTATAAACTTACGCAAGTATGTACATTCACATATTTTCACCGACCATTGTTTATAGCAAAAACTCAAGACAATTGTGACAAACACTTCAGTGACCCACGTAAGACGTAAGTTTATAGTTTCCACCCTTTACCTATGATAATGCCTATTTCAGTGTCTAAGTTTATTCAAAATCACGGATCCATACTAGGTAAGATCTATAGTGAAAAGTTTACTCGATATATATCTACCCCAATATAATCTACCCACTATAACGGTGGAATGGACTAATCCTGCACATATAGGAACAATGATCAGACTATATGAACAACGTAAATCCCATTTATGCTGGGAACGAGATCAACAACTTAAAACCTTATAACAGGGAGAGATTTGATTAAGAATCGGTTATAAATACTGACAACCGATTATGTGAACAAACGATTTTTATACAGCCTATAATGATAGAACAATAGAAGCTGTTTGACAATTCAATACATCATTTTTACCGTAACGATCTCGCTCAAAGTGCTTTCTATCGTTTTTTATTTGAAATATTGAATTGAAAATGGGTTTTCAATAACTGTATACTTCGCGTTGACATAGAATTATATTCACGATACATCGACAAATAGTTCACGCTCATTCATATAAAACCATCTGAAGCTGTAGTTTGCTTATTTACATAAACAGTTGAATTTAAATACACGACGGCTATATATATATGACCAATATAGAATGTATATAAGCTCCGCGACCGTGATCCACCATCGGAACAATTCACCGGATCGATGAAATGGATTTTACAAACAATAACAAAAATTACCCGTTTTGTATTTCTATTGAAGCCGGGTAACTCGAAGCTTAGTAAATTAACTTCTGTTTATATTCATATTGAATAAAAAATATTCAATAATATATTTGAAATAGAATCATAGAAAAGGATTTAAGTACCGCTCTATATCAGGTGTAATATGAAACTAGTTATCTTTGAAGGCAGCAAACAACAATGTTTTCAGCAATTGTTTTTTTTCATTTCAAAAGTTTTACATTTATTATTTACTAAAGTTTTTTAACCGCATCCGGCTCATGAGACGGGAGGTTGAAGGTAACAAATGGTTATTAATTGGCTGTTGTTAGTATTGGTACTGTGAAGGTAAATCAACATTATAGTCTAAGTTTCATGGAATGGTTATAATGATCTGCCATGACCAGGTAAACAATGAAATACTAGGCGTCTTCAACTAGGCTGTTTCGTGGAGCAGGTTATGGACTGGTTCTTGTCCTAAGCTTACAGTACTTAACTATAACACTACTACTCTAATATTGAGGACGGGAACCTGACTATAGCCTGCTCTGCGAACAGCCCAGTCGAAAAGGCCCGCACTCAGACACTAGCCGGGCCCTCAATTAATACTTCTCTATAATACATAACCCCTTATATCCAATGAGGGACCAATAAATGCATGGAGAAAAATAAACAATATTTAACCATTATGTGAATAATATTTGACCAATATTTACCAAAACGTTAACAGCACATACAGACAACTTGGTACAAATTGTTTATCTCCACAGTAAGAAAAATATTTGTGAAACTTGATCTTAACCTGAACAACAATGATGTAAGTATTGATGTAAGTCATAAACACCTAGAATAATGTACGGGTGACACTAATTGATTCTCTGTGCCAATTTATAATTGAGAACATCATACAACTTTATCTGTTATTACAGAAAGTCAACAGTTGACAGTATATGTACATAATTATAGTGTACGGGTTGGAGAGAGTAGAACATAGGGAAATCATACTGTGTTTATCCCAAATTTTCATAGACATGTCTTAGCTAAGATCAGAACTTTTTCTAATGATTTAGAGCATACTATGTCACCAATGTATTTTCGAGAAGTTCAATTAAATAGTTAGTTTACGATAATTCCAGATCCCATAACTTTGCTTAAATGTTTAGCTGTCTTAGTTTGCTCAAAATAACATACGAAAAAGTTGAATCTTTGCTAAGATATGTCTATGAAACGGGCCCCAGAGAATTTAACCTGAATCCTGACCTTTATGTAGGGGTGCGTACCGGTTTCCGATATAAATGGGTTCGAACGTGTCCGTATCGGTAAAAAATCGATCAACAAAAAAACACATGTAAATTTAATAAAATACCTATTTTCATTTAATTGTTTTCGTCATCTATATGTTTCGTCTCAAAATGGACAGGTCTACGTTGTAGTTTAAGTTCGAGTGAATCTAATTATTAAACAAGAATCAGCTATGTTAACTACTCGTGCAATTTAAAACATGATTGTAAAAAGATTGTTTATCACATCTCAGGCCTGACTTGATTGTGTTAAATACATGTTGTAAGTCTGCAAGTGCATATTTAATGTATTTAAGTGTTTTATTGCCAAAAGAATATATCATATGATATATCGAATATCGATCATTTTGTATCGATACAAATATCGTATCGATCATTCTAACTGATACGCAGCCCTACCTTTATGCATGAATATATTACGAGGTTTTTGCGTTGAATATATAAATTTCTGCGAGCAGATCGTGCAATATCGGTTCTTGATATTTGTGCTGGTATAACACCTCGAGCATCTTTCATGATACTTCCCACTTATGAAAACATACAAACGGAATCGCTTATGAAAACATACAACCGGAATTATAAATACTGACAATAATTATATCAGCTGTTAAATTATGCTAATAGAAGATCAAAGGTCGAGTCAAATTCTCCAAGCTATAGAACATAGGGACATCATATTGTGTTTATCTACTATGGTGTATGTTTAAACTTTCACATTGATCAGAACATCAATACAAGGTATGAGGTATGCGAGGTGTTCGTCTTCTATAGAAATAAAAGTCAATTTTATTTTCATAGTTAATTTGTTCAGCTCTTTCAAAAGCAAATAATCCTTATTTTTACTTTTCAAATTTGATATTTGTGCTTGTAAAAATTGTGACAACACTGCCTTCAATAATAAAGAATTTAACTTTGTAACAAAACAAAATGAGGAAAAAAAGCAAATATATAAATTAAGATTTATAACAGTATTGAGATACTATTACTTTAATACATCAAACTAAATGTCACCTGGACACAAAGTCACAGGACACTAAATGTCACATGGACACAAATTCACAGGACACTAAATGTCACATGGACACAAAGTCACAGGACACTAAATGTCACATGAACACTAAATAGGCTACAGGAAACTTAATGTCACATGGACACAAAGTCACAGGACACTAAATGTCACATGGACACTAAATAGGCTACAGGAAACTAAATGTCAAATGGACACTTAGGCTACATGACATTCAATATCACATGGAGACGAGGCTACAGGACACTAAATATCACAGTGACACAAGGCTACAGAACACTAAATGTCACATGGACACAAAGCCACAGGACACTAAATTTTACACAGACCCTAAATACGCTACAGGAAACTAAATGTCAAAAGGACACCTAGGCTACAGGACATTCAATATCACATGGACACAAGGCTACAGGACACTAAATATCACAGTGACACAAGGCTACAGAACACTAAATGTCACATGGAAACTAAACAGGACACTAAATATCTCATAGACACAAGGCTACAGGACACTAAATATCACACAATACTTCACTTCATACTTAAATCTTACTTTAATTACCAACAAATGAATTATCATCCAGAGAACACTACACACTACAGACAGTGTCAGATCTTACATGTCTAGTTGACTGGATAACTGATCAAAAACAAATTTGCTCGAGCATCAAATGGATCTATACATTAATATATCGAAGAGCAATCGATCGACATATTTTTTGTCAATTAAAGTGGTGACCTTTCCCCTAAAGCGTCAGGTTATCATCAGGATTCACAGATAGTGTACAATGAGTGTGTCAGAGATATGTCAATGATTACTGATCTCTTTATACACCGTACATAATCTAGCCGGAACATCATTTAAGCTTTAACAATCACCACACGACATCATAAGTCTTGTTAAAACTTCTATCATGAAATGTTCCCAGGTGATTCAAGCCATTTTAATGCAAACAAAAATTGAAGCCAAAACACAAACACTTCCAAACATTATGAGTGGAACAACATTCACTAACATGATACTGAGATGATGTTGGGAAAAATCAACACAGATTCCACTAGAAATCTCCCACACACATGCACCGTACATAATTGGATAATAACTATATATAATCACTGATCGGTTTATACTAATTTTTTTTAAGGTCGATTGTGAAACAAGTTTTTCCAACTTATATTCACCACTCTCGACACCTCATTTCTGATATTATCCATCGCCACAAGGGTATGAGAGAAGAGAAGCCAGTTTTTCTTTATGCTGTGCAACTAGCAAGGGAATGTCTGGTACTGTTTTTATTTCGTTTTTGATATGGGACCTGTAACTGCACTCGATCCGGACACTCTACCATTAGGCTATTGACATAATTAGATAATAACTTGATAATACTTTAATATTATTCACATACATTATAGAATTATAAGAGTATCGATCTTTATCAGTGCACGCTCCCTTAAGTTATACCAACCAGTAGCACTCTGTTCCTCAATGACAAACAACTCATACAACGTCTTCACATAAAGGTAATATAAGGCTTAGCATGCAATTATCTTCAATAAGACGGAAATGATAAAATGTAGAGTGACCCACAAAAACCCTACCAACGAAGCAAACTAATCAGGCATAATTTTCTCAAAATTGGTGGAATAAATAAACTATTAACACATCAAACTAAATCACCGATTCATACATAACAGCTAAAATAGACACTTTAAAATTCTTTATAATAATTCTTTATAATAACATTAGTTTTGTACATATTACTAGTTAAGAGTTCAAACTAGGAATAAAGTCCAATAAGCTGCACTGTGGGTAAATGATTGATCAACTAGGAGAATATATTACACACATATTTAAATACAATTAATTGAACGAGATAGAAAGGCAATTTTGCATTAAATGGGAAATTAGAGAAATTAATGAGGCCTGCAAGTTCACCGTAATTGTCAGTTTGAAAGATTAGGTTCACTGTATCTTAATGTAACATATAATACCATTAAATGTGTAATATATAGTAAAACCTCAATAAAATTGAATACCAAATTTTCTAAGGAGCCTTGAAGTCACAGGTCACCTTATAGAGAGGTGGTTTTCCTATCATCCTGGAGTCTGAGTCATGTTCAACAGCCAATCCAGTCATCCCATTCCTAATTATCACAACTCTTTAAGTCCCTTAAATGGTTGAAAGGGGATAACTGAACCTACTGGACTGTGGCTAGGAGTGGGTCAGACAAAATTCTACAGGAATAGAGATGTTAGAAAATAAATACATTTTCGATATAGAACTGATGGATACCATCCGCTGCATGTGCAGTTCCCTGAAAGTAAAATAAGCTGCCACAACGGTACATAACACGCATAATTTGTATCTCTATTATTCTAACACTGTCTGTATTTTGCTCCATGTAAACGTATAGAGCTGTAGCGTCATCTAATAAACAATATATCACGTTAGAATTTCGGCTGTTTAATTTATCTCCCGCGTATAATTCAAGATTTTTATCAATGAAATTTACGTCTTGTTTATTTCATGACGTCATGAATTGTGACGTCGCCGTAAAGCGCAACGTTTTGCGTAGTAGCATTTCTGTTTATTTATTCAATTATATTTATATTCTAGTAATATGTTATTGCATGTATCAATTCATATTCGTAAACGTGAAGTACGTAATTAAAATTTGGCATAAAATAAGCATCAGTTTGGCGACAAATAAAGATAATAGTAAAGCTTAAAAATCCAGTGGCGGACGTTACAATACTTTGAACAGCGGAAGTTGTCTATAGCAACATGAAAAATAACTCATCAACTCTGCAAATAAATTAGTCCGTATAAAATTGCACAAATTACACGTGTAAGTATGAAAATAGATCGCAGTTTTGCGTGATATACCGGTGAATAGATCACAGTTTATCGTTCATACGCATAGTTATTAATCACTCAGGCCTACGGCCTTCGTGATTAATTCCTACGTGTATGAACTGTTTATATTCATTGAAATCCTGAAGACCGTTTACATGGGAGAGCGCTATGTAGCGCTTTCTACGGATAATTCATGCCTGCAATAATATTTAATTGAACGAGAGGTAAATGAATAAAGGCGCTCGGTAGAGCTTTGCTTAAGTAACAGACCCCTGGTGAGAGGGTAAATATATAGAAAGGAAACCTGAATACATTGGACAGATGACATACAGATAGACAGTCAGGAAGACTCCTTCAGGGAGACCAGTCATCTGTCAAAATACGACAACATTTATATTAATCTATATAATATATTAAAGCATTTTTTTTACAAACAGATATAAGGACATCATATTTATGTCACGAAAAATATATAGAATAGGTAATAAATATTCTTAATTATAATCAATTTAATTTTTCATAAAACAACCCTAATTCTATAATGATAAAAACTGTCAGATTTTTATAAGTGTGTATACAATGTCCGACAACTTGAATACAATTCAAGTGACAAATATAAAATATGTAAAGATCATAACACAGTGTCTATTCTATCGGCAAGACAATTATCAATGAACAGAACCACAAAGAATGTTAAATATGGAAAATGTAACAGATCTAGATGTCAATACAAGTGAAAGAAAAGTGTTCGGATATTTCTATAAATCATACTTTGAAACACAATGTATAAAATACTTATAACTTCACATACTAGTGTGAAGTAATTGTCAGTCTAAGTGTAAATGGTCATAGACTTAATATCTGTCGTCACGTCACAAGTTTTGTAACTTAACTTTACTAAAAGGGACCATAAATTTTCCTCCGGTGGCTTGACATTCACAAGAGTTCAGACAGGCGAGCCCTAAAGGGTCATTGGTTCTTCACCTAAAGCGCTCACCTGAGTATACATTATGACTGTAACAGAGCAAAGTTGCCACATAATCATTCATTAGAATTGTAAAATGTGACTCACTGTACTTTGACCCCACATGACCCAATTAAATTGTGAATTTGGTCTAGATTGGTCAGAGACGAACAGTCTGACCAAGTTTCATACAAAATAATCATGCGAAAACTGTGACTGCTAGAGTGCTTTTCTTTGATTAAGACTTCACTCAATTCAGTGGCCTTAAGTTTTAGATTCCAGTTGACCCTGTAGCAAACTACAGTAGGCTTATAGATTGAGAGAAAAACATTGTGACCTGAATTTTCATAAAGATCAGATCAAACAGGGACCTATAAGGCTCATTGACCTAGTTTTAAATCAGGTGACCTAGTCAGGGGCTGTATAAAGCTCCGGAGGACACAGACATGGCGAGTTTATAATTGGACTCAAAATCTAAACAACCCTCTCATAATATTCAGTCAGTAAAAAATATATCGTAACAATTTAACATATAATTATTATGCCCATTAGATATTTTTCGTGTATAAATACAAACTAATAACCTAATTACTGTTAGCTTAGACGTAACCAACATCGATCTCAACGACGACAGGCATGTTGTATAATTACTCATAATTTCACCTCCGTACAATTATCAAAAGTAATCTATAAGAATACAATACGTTAACAAATACTAGAAGTTTTAAACAATGTTCTCATTTTACTCACCAGGCTTTGTTTTGTTTCTATGCAATTATGCTGAAGGTTGAATCGATCGTTTATAATTATGTGTAATTAATATAACAATAAGCTGCCCTAAAGCTTGAAACAAATATCACGGATATATTCACCAAATATCCGATACTCTCTCTCTCCTATGTTGGTTAGGGTAACAGAATAAAAACAAATATAGACAATACACAGTAAGGCCAATCAAAATCTGTATAAACACACTTTATCAATGGAATATCTTTGGCCTTTTGATATTGATATACTTTAAGAGGTATAATGTCTCTCACACACATTCACATTTTTTTAGGCAGCTTCCAAATACATTGTCATAGGTGAACCAGCATCACGGTTCCATTTTTCATACGACCATCAACTCTCGGACATCTTCCAAATACATGGTCAATGGTGAACCAGTTTCACAGTTCAATTTTACCCACGACTAGCAACTCTCAAAACATCACCTCAATACCTGGTCAAAGGTGAACCAGTTTCACAGTTCAATTTTACCCACGACCAGCAACTCTCAAAACATCCTCCCAATACCTGGTCAAAGGTGAACCAGTTTCACTGTTCAATTTTACCCACGACCAGCAACTCTCAAAACATCACCTCAATACCTGGTCAAAGGTGAACCAGTTTCACAGTTCAATTAGACCCACGACCAGCAACTCTCAAAACATCACCTCAATACCTGGTCAAAGGTGAACCAGTTTCACAGTTCAATTTTTACCCATGCCTATCAACTCTAGGACATCCTCCAAATACATGGTCATAGATGAACCAGTTTCACAGATTAAAACCACAATCAGCAACTCAGCGATACATTTGACAGAAAATGAATTTATCAAAGACGATGTATGTACTGGTATTGCGGTGTAGAAAATACAGATTTTTTATTCACTAGAGATAAAATATTTAAAACTTACAAATGGGACAGTGAGATCAACAATACGGAGGAATGAAGATTGTATGTGAATAGATACATGTCTGGTATACATACCACTTATCACATAATTTACAATGTGCATTTAATATAGCCGTTTGTTTAAACAGAACATCGTAAATTACGCATTATCCCACAATGCACTTTGATTTTCTACATACAGGGAGTGAAACCCGGAACGTTTGACGCAGATTTGGACACAAATAATGGCAATGATAAATAATACATCTAGGTACATTTCAAGTGGTCCTTAAAGAACAAACATATATGGATATAATCTTATAATTTAGTAACTATAGCATGGACTGTGTCATTCTTCATTGCTGAAACAGGCCATCCTTAAATAATATTTGTTTGACATTACAGTCAGGTCAATACAACGACTAGGGGTGACTATTGAGTCCAATTTGACTATTGCAATACTATTGCTATTGCTGAAAGTACTATTGCGATACTATTGTATTGCTGGAAACTATTGCGATACTATTGTATTGCTGGAAACTATTGCGATACTATTGCCAAGATTTGAAAACCAGAGATTAACTTGTAAATGCATATGTGCACTGTGTAAGATATCACTTTGTCACAGTTTACAGCATACAACTCGACTATCGTGGAAATGATGTAAAACGAATTTGACAGATATAGATTAATAAAATTAAGGTGATATTGGTCCATTTCGGCTCTTTTGATGCATGTGGTTATTTACAATTAGTTTTTTAACGAAAACGGAAGTTGGTTTAAATTAATAATAAACTTTATTTATAAAAAGGAAACTATCGTATCTATCGATAGTTGAGCTAACTATCAGCGAAAGTAATTGGATCGAGACTTTTACTATTGATTCATACTATTCGGTCACTCTCGGAATCGCAATGCATAGATATTTCGATGCATCAGCCAATCCCAAACAACGACGCTGTTTGTTCCAAAGCAAAATGTCATTATAACGAATATGTCAGTATACAGTGTTTTGAAACATTTGTCCCCATAAAATGATGTCAGTATAATATGAAATTTGACATTTGCCTAACATCTACCCAACATCTATCAGTTTGAGAACAGTCTCAGAATGTTGTCTTTTCATTTGTCAATTATACAAGTGTCCCAATGTCGCAATCAGAATCTTTATTTTATATTTAACTCACCATTTATGATGGTAGGCTCTAACAATTCTTTTTAAAACAGAACATAATGAGACTGTCTGAAGGCTGAACTGGAAAGAGCGTGATAATTAACTGCTCGCTTAGACGAAGGTCGTAAGTACAAAAATGCTATTTTGAGAAAACAAGAAAAAACTGTCTGAAAACTATACTCTTTATTTATGGAAAAACAAGCTTTATCAACTTCAGTTTGGTCAACATGACCTGTTCCGATTTTTATGAAAATAGGCTCATATTAAGAAGCACCTTGTGATGCAGATTTCAAATACTATGGGTCTTATAATGTCGTAAGTAGCACTTACGAGGTTGCAGCACTTACGACCTTCTCATTCTTAGCCAGCGAAACATTGGTAGAAAAAGGGAGAGTTCAGCACTGCATCCAGGGAATGTATAAAATCAAGTAAGCACTTACTCGTCTGATTTCTCTGAATGTAAGGATCCCTGCGATGTTGAACCAATTTTATAATCGTGCGGTAACGTCGCTCTTTGATGATGATGAATTCCATCGTAACGATGAAATGACTGATGATTGGCGTTATTGGTGGTTCCCGAGAATGTTTTAGATTTTGGTATATTTCTATATCCATCTATCGTGTTCTTTTCAAACATGATAGCTTTACTTGTGTTTCCACCTACTGTCCGTCGTGCGTATCTTTTACTCGGAGATCTGAAATATAACATTACAGATTTAACAGTCAAGAAGAACGCCTGCACTATATCTGTAGTAAAATTGTCGGTTCTACATTACAACTTACATCAGGATATATTACACAAACATATAAACATTGGAAGTGACATTCAACATCATGTATTGATAAACACAATTTAACTGGAACTCATTTATCTTCGGTAGCACATTTGTGTGTTTTCACTATGGAACCTAGAGCTACAGATAAGCTGCGTATTGGGGCAATTACCCAATTAATTTTCTTAATAACCCAATAGATTTTGAGAGGAGGGATTAAGAAAAAGCAAATAGAAAATGATGTTATAGTGAGAAATAGTACATAAAAGACCAATTACCCAATTAGTTTTATGAAATACCCAATTAAAATTTGTCAAAACCCAAATAAAATTGAAACTTGGGGGTAAAACACCCAATAGCCTAAAACCTTATCTGTTGCTCTGGAACCATAAGAATGTTAAAGGTCATTCAGCTGAAACCATGGCATTCAGCTTTATAATACTGTTAGTATTGAACTTTTTAGGACTTCGGACGGCTAAAGCTAGGTATTTCAGTCATTTTACTGTTGAAACTAGGTCATTCAGCGTGGACATTGAACTCAGATTGCTGAAACTAGTTCATTCAGCTTTTTGACTTGGGTGGATTATTTTTGCCTTTCGGTTGTGTGTTGGGCATTTTGCCTTAATTGTATGTTTTATGTAATGAGTGCTGCCTTCCCTGTCCAACTTAATATTATCTTTTTTTTAAATATTTAAAATAGCACACCCGATGATTCGATGGACAAGAATGGAATATATTCACTGAGTACCAGTTAAATTGTGTTTGACAATTAACATCTAATTAACATGTATGTGATGTCCAATATCTATCATCCAAGTGACATTCAACATACATGTATAACATTTATGTGATGGCCAACATATAACATCTATTAAGTGATATATTTCAACTAGTGACATTCATTTGGTAAGACTGATGTTCAACAATTGAGTACTATAAAATGCCTTATATCACAATGCTAACAAGTAAATTATAAGCACTAATGTAATGTATCCATAGAGGCTAAATATAATTTTAATAGTTTGATCGTAAAGCCAGATCTACAGTAGTCCTACTGAGGCATAATGCCTAATCCTGAAAACGAGTCGCAAGTCTGTTGCTGGTGCCATTAGCACACATCCCTACACTTTATCTAAGTTTCAAACATTGTTTTGTTGTTAAAATTCAGATTATGGAACTTCAAATTACCATAACTTTGTTAATTCTTTGATTTGTTTATCAAATAACTTTTATTTTGTGCAGAAAAGGTCATTCTTTCTAGTACAATGTACAGCTAATCCGGACATCCGGATTATTCCGGAATTGTAGGATCCCTGTAAAATAATATGGAGATCACTCAATCACAAATGGCATCAAGTGACACTGCAGGACCAACCACTTCAAAAACCAAGCAGCCACTATCAATTTTATGATTTTGATGATCTGACCAACCTCACTCCTTTAATTTTTATTAATACAATCATTTAAACATCAATCGATCTTGTTTGAAATTAAATGAATTACTCCAGTGAGCTTAATTATAATACAAAATACTATATCCAACCCTCTCCAGAGCAAACACATAGTTCAATGACACTCTCTAGTCAGAGCATATGCTGTCCCTCTCCAGTCAGAGCAAGCGTATCCTTTCTAGTCAGAGCAAGCATACCCTCTCCAGTCAGAGCAAGCATACCCTCTCCAGTCAGAGCAAGCATACCCTCTCCAGTCAGAGCAAGCATATCCTTTCTAGTCAGATCAAGCATACCCTCTCCAGTCAGAGCAAGCATACCATTTCTAGTCAGATCAAGCATATCCTCTCCAGTCAGAGCAAGCATATCCTTTCTAGTCAGAGCAAGCATACCCTCTCCAGTCAGAGCAAGCATACCCTTTCTAGTCAGATCAAGCATACCCTCTCCAGTCAGAGCAAGCATACCCTTTCTAGTCAGATCAAGCATACCCTCTCCAGTCAGAGCAAGCATACCCTTTCTAGTCAGATCAAGCATATCCTCTCCAGTCAGAGCAAGCGTATCCTTTCTAGTCAGACCAAGCATACCCTCTCCAGTCAGAGCAAGCATACCCTCTCCAGTCAGAGCAAGCATACCCTCTCTAGTCAGATCAAGCATATCCTCTCCAGTCAGAGCAAGCATACCCTCTCCAGTCAGATCAAGCATACCCTCTCCAGTCAGATCAAGCATACCCTCTCCAGTCAGAGCAAGCGTACCCTCTCCAGTCAGAGTAAGCATACCTTCTCCAGTCAGAGCAAGCATACCCTTCCTAGTCAGATCAAGCATATCCCCTCCAGTCAGAGCAAGCATATCCTTTCTAGTCAGAGCAAGCATATCCTTTCTAGTCAGATCAAGCATATCCTCTCCAGTCAGAGCAAGCGTACCCTCTCTAGTCATATCAAGCATATTCTCTCCAGTCAGAGCAAGCGTACCCTCTCCAGTCAGAGCAAGCATACCCTCTCCAGTCAGAGCAAGCATACCCTTTCTAGTCAGATCAAGCATATCCCCTCCAGTCAGAGCAAGCATATCCTTTCTAGTCAGAGCAAGCATATCCTTTCTAGTCAGATCAAGCGTATCCTCTCCAGTCAGAGCAAGCGTACCCTCTCTAGTCAGATCAAGCATATCCTCTCCAATCAGAGCAAGCGTACCCTCTCCAGTCAGAGCAAGCATACCCTCTCCAGTCAGAGCAAGCGTACCCTCTCCAGTCAGAGCAAGTGTACCCTCTCCAGTCAGAGCAAGCGTACCCTCTCCAGTCAGAGCAAGCATACCCTCTCCTGTCAGAGCAAGCATACCCTCTCCAGTCAGAGCAAGCATATCCTCTCCAGTCAGAGCAAGCATGTCCTCTCCAGTCAGAGCAAGCATATCCTCTCCAGTAAGAGCAAGCATGTCCTCTCCAGACAGAGCAAGCATACCCTCTCCTGTCAGAGCAAGCATACCCTCTCCAGTCAGAGCAAGCACATCCTCTCCAGTCAGAGCAAGCATGTCCTCTCCTGTCAGAGCAAGCATACCCTCTCCAGTCAGAGCAAGCGTACCCTCTCCAGTCAGAGCAAGCGTACCCTCTCCAGTCAGAGCAAGCATACCCTCTCCAGTCAGAGCAAGCATACCCTCTCCTGTCAGAGCAAGCATACCCTCTCCAGTCATAGCAAGCGTACCCTCTCCAGTCAGAGCAAGCGTACCCTTTCCAGTCAGAGCAAGCGTACCCTCTCCAGTCAGAGCAAGCATACCCTCTCCAGTCAGAGCAAGCATATCCTCTCCAGTCAGAGCAAGCATACCCTCTCCAGTCAGAGCAAGCATACCCTCTCCAGTCAGAGCAAGCATATCCTCTCCAGTCAGAGCAAGCATACCCTCTCCAGTCAGAGCAAGCATATCCTCTCCAGTCAGAGCAAGCATACCCTATCCAGTCAGAGCAAGCATATCCTCTCCAGTCAGAGCAAGCATACCCTCTTCAGTCAGAGCAAGCGTATCCTCTCCAGTCAGAGCAAGCGTACCCTCTACAGTCAGAGCAAGCATACCCTCTCCAGTCAGAGCAAGCATACCCTTTCCAGTCAGAGCAAGCGTACCCTCTCCAGTCAGAGCAAGCATACCCTCTCCAGTCAGAGCCAGCATACCCTCTCCAGTCAGAGCAAGCGTATCCTCTCCAGTCAGAGCAAGCATGTCCTCTCCAGTCAGAGCAAGCATATCCTCTCCAGTCAGAGCAAGAGCAAGCATACCCTCTCCAGTCAGAGCAAGCATACCCTCTCCAGTCAGAGCAAGCATACCCTCTCCAGTCAGAGCAAGCATACCCTCTCCAGTCAGAGCAAGCATATCCTCTCCAGTCAGAGCAAGCATGTCCTCTCCAGTCAGAGCAAGCATATCCTCTCCAGTCAGAGCAAGCATACCCTCTACAGTCAGAGCAAGCATACCCTCTCCAGTCAGAGCAAGCATACCCTCCCCAGTCAGAGCAAGCATACCCTCTCCAGTCAGAGCAAGCATACCCTCTCCAGTCAGAGCAAGCATTCCCTCTCCAGTCAGAGCAAACATACCCTCTCCAGTCAGAGCAAACATACCCTCTCCAGTCAGAGCAAACATACCCTCTCCAGTCAGAGCAAGCATACCCTCTACAGTCAGAGCAAGCCCATGCTGTGATGAAATTTGGTGAGATTTCAAACTATGTCCATTAATGGTAAAGTGTTAATTCATTGTCCGGTACAGAGGTTAACTTAAACATGTAGTCAATGTACAACAGGAACACAGAGACCTTAATCAAAGAGGGAGGCCACTGATACAGGGAGGGTAGCTTTATAGATGGGTTGCTATAGAGATGGTTGCTATAGAGATGGTTGCTATGGAGAGGATTGGTATAGACGGTTGCTATAGAAACAGTTGCTATAGAAACGGTTACTATGGAGGGATTAAACTGTTTATAAATATAGAAACTGAAACAGAATGCATGCAACAACCATACATACCGGTAAACAATATAAAACATGTGCAGAACAAACCCAGGCAGTTGATATCAGACACATATTTTGGTGGGTATTAACTTTCATGGATTTTGATAAAACGATTTTTGAGGGATTGAAAATTTGTGGGTTACTAAACATAAAAGGGTAAACCCACGTTCTGTATAATTGGGAGATCGATAAATCATGGACATTAGATTTGGTGGTCAAGTTAAACCACGAAATCAACGAAAATTCAACCCCCTCGAAAAATAATGATTTTACAGTAACTGATTAAACAGGTCTAGTAATTAGAAATAGTAATCATTCTCAAACCTGAAAATCACTGATTCAAAGCCTGAAACTCAATCATTAAAGAAAGAAGAAACCTTCAGGATTCAAACCCTGAAATCAGGCACAAATTTTAGCCTGACAAATACCAGGCCGGTTAAACTATAAATGTGAAAAGACTTAAGAGAATATTTAAACAATGAAATCATACATGTAGTCCTTTACTCAACCCTCTGTATTCACCTTCAACTAGATTCATTTCTCTCTATACAAATACTATAACAATAAACATCTAACAGTGGAATAGTCTCTTCATTATTACACATCTATAGGTATATGGCTATATAATAACAGAAGGAACATGATCTATCTATCATCATGTGGTAAATGTGCAACTCCTAAGGTTTGTCTTGAAACATCCAATGGTTAAATATAATCATTATGTAAGGGAGGCAACTATAGGAATACCCAATACTTCCTATTTAGGTCACAGTCAACTAAATGTACACATTGAACATGTATGTAGGCCACAGTCAACTAAATGTACACACTGAACATGTATGTAGGCCACAGTCAACTAAATATACACATATAGCATGTATGTAGGCCACAGTCAACTAAATGTACATATTGAACATGTATGTAGGCCACAGTCAACTTAATGTACACATTGAACATGTATGTAGGCCACAGTCAACTAAATATACACATTTAGCATGTATGTAGGCCACAGTCAACTAAATGTACACATTGAACATGTATGTAGGCCACAGTCAACTAAATGTACACATTGAGCATGTATGTAGGCCACGGTCAACTCAATGCACACATTGAATATGTATGTAGGCCACAGTCAACTAAATGTACGCATTGAACATGTATGTAGGCTACAGTCAACTAAATGTACGCATTGAACATGTATGTAGGCCATGGCTACCTAAATGCACACATTGAATATGTATGTAGGCCACAGTCAACTAAATGTACACATTGAACATGTATGTAGGCCATGGCTAACTAAATGTACACATTGAACATGTATGTAGGCCACAGTCAACTAAATGTACACATTGAGCATGTATGTAGGTCACAGACAACTAAATGTACATATTAAACATGATGTAGGCCACAGTTAACTTAATATATACACAGAGAGCATGACATATTTAGGTCTCTGAGGCAAATAAATATACAAGTTGTGCTTGATAAATGTAGGTCAAAGACATCTAAATGTACATTAATATCATATAATCTAGGTCAAAACATTTAAATAATTCCTGAATAATCAGACAATACATGCAAATATACACATACATAACAAGAGCATCCTATTACTAACATATGATACATAAAGCCATGATGCACAAATACTGCACAGCACATACACAACAAAAACATACAACAAAACTCATTCCAAGTTTATAATCATTCTGATAATTTGACAGTTGAGATTAATACAAGAAGACATTCTAACCACAATGATTGAAGCCGAACTGGCTGAATGCTGGCATCAACAAAAACACATCCTCGGGTGGCTATAAACTTCAAACATCAAAAGTGACATTGAAAATGTTAGTAAACCTTTAATATTGTTACTAACTTGTTACAAAAGAAATGATCATACAATGCCACAGAAACCCACAAATGCCCGCCACCCAACAAAGTTCCCATACTAATACAAATTAATCTGGTAACCCATCTTTCCATTAGAAAACCAAATGAACAATTAATGATAACCTTAAACATACATCACAAAATGACAGGACCATAATGATAAAACATGACAACTTGTTACATTTGATTAAACCTCGACTTTTCTCCATTTTTGCTTTATTGCTTTAATAATAGTAAAGTCAACAAATTAAGTCACTTTTACAATTGTACATATGCCAACAATTAAAAAATTGCTCGAAAATGTAGTAGTGTTTCACTATATTGGTATTTATAGAAACGTAACATACTGGAAATGTAACGCATATGTCTACTAACTGCACACAGTTTTAATGTTCATTTTTCAAATTATGTATTAAGCGTTGTCTGACCAATGTTTTAGTAGTTTCTGACCAATGTTTTAGTGGTGTATGACCAATATTTTAGTGGAGTCCGACCAATGTTTTAGTGGTGTCTGACCAATGTTTAGTGGTGTCGGACTAATGTTTTAGTGGTGTCTGACCAATATTTCAGTGGTGTCTGACCAGTGTTTAAGTGGCGCTTGATCAATGTTTTAGTGGTGTCTTACCAATATTTAGTGCTGTCTGACCAATGTTTTAGAGTAGTATAGAACAATTGATTAGGTGGTGTCTGACAAATATTTTACTGGTATCTGACCAATTTTTCAGCAGTACCTTACCAAGGTTTTAATGGTGTTTGGCCGATGATACACAGACAATCAACACTGAACTTTATTCATGTGATAAAACAAGTTGGCATGCAGTGTTCTCAGATAGGAAATGTTGAAACAGCAGACTTGTGAAAAGGCTTGATTCAACCATATTGAAAAGATTCAGCTTCTTGAGTTTAACTGTTTAATTCTCATTCTTTCTGCTTTTGAAATATCTCAAATTCCAGATTTCTGACTTTTGAACTGAAAATGAACAGACTTTACCTTGATTTTCAGAACCCTGAAAATGCAATCATGCTGCAGGCTGGTTAGTTATTTACAACGTAGAGAAAGCTGGCAGAAAATAAACCACATACAAGTATAATCAAAGTCATATTTGTACACACGGTCGGACCAGATATATTATGCAAACCAAATGAACAACATAACAGGGGTGCTTAATAGAGCAACTACTATACATGCAGAAAACATTCTATGTACGAAATAATAGAAGGAAAATAAACCAAGGAAGCTAGATGATGGGTGTAGAACATACACGGTATATGCAGACCGTTTATGGCATATAAACATAAGTGGGTGGGGTAAACCAAAAATGTGGCATTTACCACAGATGCAGGAGGAGTTATAGAAATGTACCATACTGGGGCTCACCTGCAGAAAGAGCGCTCGATTTTAGCCCGACGCTTCGATTCTTCAACAGTTTGATACTCGGTTTTACCACTGAAATAATGGTCAGCAAGGGATATAACTCTTGTAATACCATTTAAATATTTGTCAGCAAGGGAAATAACTCTTGTATTTACATTCAAATATTTGTCAGCAAGGTAAGGAACCCTTGCATTTACATTCAAATATTTGTCAGCAAGGGAAAAAAATTATACTTTACCAAATAAATGTCTGTCGTTTACTTCCATAGTTTAGATATAACAAACATACAGAACTAATCAGCTATCAATGGTCATACATGTATATTTGTTTAGATCAACTAGAAGGGCTTTTGATGCAAAAAATGTCTCCCACAAAGGGCAATATTATAACTCTGGCAATA
This sequence comes from Spisula solida, assembly GCA_947247005.1. NCBI lineage: Eukaryota > Metazoa > Mollusca > Bivalvia > Venerida > Mactridae > Spisula > Spisula solida. The sequence continues at coordinate 38,402,862 of OX365958.1, read as the reverse complement.
TTCATCTAAATTAAACTTCCAGACACTAAGCACAACAAGGTTTTGTACCAAGTCCCAGCTGCGGAGTCAAGCATAGCCTTTATTTGCCAATAAGCTATCTGCTGAAACATGGCAGGCATGTGAGTGCCTCTGCCCGGATTTGAACCCGGCTGCCAGATTAGACAGCAAGCATGCTAACCACTGAGCTACGGAGGCACACAGTTGGTTAAGGAAAGAAAGTGCGGACAAACTTTGTGACATCAATCCAACCGGCAGATGTCCAGCACAAAATCAATATGTTTCCCCATTATAATGAGGGAGACATAATTTTGTCACAATCTGAGAACAACTGCAGTACTAGCATATACTATAGCATTCTTATGCACATGGAATCAGTCAGCATAGCAACAATCAACACAGCGTACCTGAATAACAATCTAGTTAAATGCAATCAGTCACTTTTATCATTACCGGCCTACATTCCAGTCATGTTTATCATTACCGGCCAACATTCCAGTCATGTTTATCATAACAGGCCAACATTACAGTCATGTTTATTATAACCAGCCAACATCATAGTCACGTTTATTATAACCAGCCAACATTGCAGTCATGTTTATCATAATCCACCAATATTGCAGTCCATTTATCATAACAGGTCAACATTGCAGTCATGTTTATCATAACCACTCAGCATTGCAGTCATGTTTATCGTAACCTGCCAACATTACAGTCATGTTTATTATAACCCGCCAACATTGCAGCCATGTTAATCATATCCAGTCAACATTACAGTCATGTTATCATAACAGACAAACATTGCAGTCACGTTTATCATAACCCGCCAATATTGCAGTCACATTTATCATAACGAGTCAATATTGCAGTCATGTTTATCATAACCCATCAACATTGCAGTCATGTTTATCATAACCAGCCAACATTATAGTCACATTTAACTTAACAGGTCAACATTGCAGTCACGTTATCATAACCAGCCAACAATATAGTCACGTTTATCATAATCGATCAACATTGCAGTCATGTTTATCAAAACCAGCCAACATTATAGTCACATTTAACATAACCACTCAACATTGCAGTCACATTTATCATAACCAGCCATAACCAGCCAACAGTGCAGTCAGATACGCTGAGACTTGATGTGGATAGTGTTCTGTCTAAGGATCATGTAATTAAGCATAATGGGAAAACATTGTGCCATGGATGTTGAAGATAATGCAGTGGAATGGGTTAACTAAGAATGAAGGTGAAGATTGCCAGGCAACATCAACACACAATGATCAGGTAATGGCCGTACTCATGTAATGATGTAACAGAGATGTGTTCAGGTAAAGGCCGTACACATGTGATGTTGTAACAGAGATGTGTTCAGGTAACGGCCATACTAGTGTAATGATGTAACAGAGATGTTCAGGTAACGGCCGTACTCGTGTAATGATGTAACAGAGATGTTCAGGTGAGGGCCGTACTCGTGTGATGATGTAACAGAGATGTGTTCAGGTAACGGCCGTACTCGTGTGATAAGGCAATAGAGATGTGTTCAGGTAAGGGCCATACTCGTGTGATGTTGTAACAGAGATGTGTTCAGGTAACGGCCGTACTCGGGTGATGTTGTAACAGAGATGTGTTCAGGTAACGGCCGTACTTGTGTAATGATGTAACAGAAATGTTCAGGTAACGGCCGTACTCGTGTGATGATGTAACAGAGATGTGTTCAGGTAACGGCCGTACTCGTGTGATAAGGCAATAGAGATGTGTTCAGGTAACGGCCGTACTCGTGTGATGTTGTAACAGAGATGTGTTCAGGTAACGGCCGTACTTGTGTAATGATGTAACAGAAATGTTCAGGTAACGGCCGTACTCGTGTGATGATGTAACAGAGATGTGTTCAGGTAACGGCCGTACTCGTGTGATGATGTAATAGAGATGTGTTCAGGTAACGGCCATACTCGTGTGATGATGTAACAGAGATGTGTTCAGGTAACGGCCGTACTCGTGTGATAAGGCAATAGAGATTGGACGACCAGATAAAATCTAACAAATGTGACAATGATGAACCAAATAGCAAACTGTTGAAATGATATCTGAAAGACAGGAGTAAAATATACCCAAAACAAGGTAGGGTGGGATAACTACCAAATGAGAGGGATGGATTTAGTAATATGAGGACAAGGGGCAGGTAATCAGCTCAGAGAAAGATACATCAGTACTGTACTGCACTTGTAGTGTCTATTAATTGTTGTAAATCAATGAATACAATGAATACACCAGTTATAGATCAAAAAGGGCCACAACTCCTCCATAAAGCTATCAACATTACAAGATTCAAGTCAATGTGTTAAAACTCAAGTCATTAATGAATGCAACAAACAAGTTCTTATGGACTTTAAACAGAAACATCAAAAAGGACATATGGAGATCATCTCTTTATCCATAGTGACCATTGACACAAACTGTAGTTGATTCAAAATTATGTGAATGTTACTGTACTGTTTCATTTGTGCACTGGGTTATGTGTTGCAAAACATGTTTTAGCTGTTGACCACCTAAAAGTCTGTTAACCTGAGAATTCTGGTGTAAATACACAAACCAGAATTCTGGTGTAAATACACAGAGACTTGTAGGTACCATTAAAATTTTACTCGAAATGAATTTATATTAAAATAATGAACCTGTACATTTGTTTCTGTTCTGCAGAAGTTTTATGTACAAAACCGTTTAAACAAACATAAAAAGACCTTCAAGACATACACAGACATATAACTGACAACAAATGCCTGGAAGAGGGATATATGGAGGAACGCAGGGGTCACATGACTACATGAAATATTGCCCAATTATTGGGTTTCTCATACAAACAAACAAAAAGAATACAAAATCATGAATACAAGTGAAACCGATAAAATATGAATTCCAAGTATCAGCTTTAAATAAAGCATCACTGATCATGACTGATGACAACACATTTCTTAAGCCAAAATACAGAGTCATGAATATTCCAAAATGCGGTCAATAGTAAATTAGAGTAAGCTAGGCATGTATTTGAATCCACTACACTTATACACCGGATGATGGCAATGATGCAAGGATTAACAAGCCATGATTAATTAGCCAAGTTCTACAGAAGAAAAATATTAAGTAACTGTATGTAAAGCAATAGTTTTAAAAGAATCTTACATGAGATGCAAATTAAAACAAACTTTATTAACTTACAAAAAACAAATTCAGACAAATTTCAGGAATGTAGGACTTTTTAATACAAGGGAGAGAACTCTGTTTATGATTTCTTGATAAATATAGATTTTAAGAATTTGTTTAACTACGAAATGCCAGTTTTGAAAACCTAGAAGAACAATATTATATCCAAACTACAATGAGTATTAGCATTAGAGGCTGTTTTTGGTGGTCAAACAAGGTATTAAGTTTGATTTTTTATTCTGGACACAGTAATTTTAAATGATAATTGTGGAAGAGCTAATCAAACATTCATGATGAAATTTTGCAGAATGATTAATTGAAGATAACGCATCTATGGTGCAAAGTTTTGTTGTAACTTGTTTGAACCATATTGTATTGTATTAAATATTACAGTAACTTTAACTGTGTAATAAAAGTAATAATAATACCTAACGCAGCAATAAAGTATTAGAAGAGCAGACTTGGGAAGATTTTCCACAAACAGAAAATACACTAACATTTAAATCTCCATTCTTAAATACTTGTAAATATTCAATTGGATTGCCATTCTTATACAGAGAAAGGACAATTCCGATGTGTCTGGACGCCTGACTAGGGCCAATACCCATGAAACAGTAAAAATCAAGTTTCAAATCTTGTTAAATTTAGTAGTAGATAAATGAACACTTTTGCAATGACCAAGAAAAATCAATAAAAATGGTAAAATGTTTCTTGAACTAACATTTAACAATGATGTCTAAATAATCAACAAAGATAAAAGTGAAATAACCCAACATTGAGAAACAAACAGCGATGAACAGACAATACCACGCCCTAAACATAATATTATATAATATAAACTTTATAACAATTCTCATTAATTAAGTTGGTTAGTGGGAAGTGCAAATATTAGTGAGAAATATAAGCATGTGGTAATTGTTTCCCTATACAGAGGCCATAACTGGTCACAAAGTGAAGTACATTTATCTTGTAAAAGAAGGACATTTTCATAGATTGCTGAATTAATATGTGTTCTTACTTGTAGTTATAATATTGTTAGTTTGTAATATCTATGATAAATTTTAACTATTAATTTGCCTTGTAGACAGCCACGCCACTTGGCTTTTATGAATGCTGTGGACAGTAGCTATCCATTAAATATTGAATAGTGGTATATGAACTAACCCAGTGGGTGGGACTTATGATAGTGCTTATGTTACATGATTGTTTTCCCTACTTATATGGGGGTTGCCTTAGTCATGCATTATGTACAACCACAGTGCTAAGCCCTGATTTCGTATTGGTCAATTGTTCAAACTCCTCGGTGGTCACCATTAACTGTTATCACTTATAGAAAGAAATTTGAACTCTACATGAGAAAACTCTTGATGTAACTGAACATGAACTTCTATCTGAGAGATAGTACTGCAAGGGGGTAGAGTGAGAAGGATTAACATCAACCAGTGAACACAGTATAGTACACAAGTGTATGATTACAGTGAACACAGTATAGTACACAAGCGTATGACAGGTTAACCTCAACCAGTGAACACAGTATAGTACACAAGTGTATGATTACAGTGAACACAGTATAGTACACAAGTGTATGATTACAGTGAACACAGTATAGTACACAAGCGTATGACAGGTTAACCTCAACCAGTGAACACAGTATAGTACACAAGTGTATGATTACAGTGAACACAGTATAGTACACAAGTGTATGATTAACACCTACAGATATTAACTGTACATTAAACTATAGGCTGATAATTTGACTTTCACTCAGACAACATTAAGAAATGTTGAAAATTTTCATTTCTACAGAAACTAAACAAAAGGAATCACTTCTGTTACCATAGAAACCACAAACATTACATCTCTGTGACAGGATTAGACCAGTCACAAAACACCAACATTTCATTGGTTGATTCCCAGATAAGATTTAAAATTGACCAATAGAAAGGCTGTATTTCAAATAATGCATACCTGTATCTGAATCTAGATCCGAGAGAAAACATGCGTCGTGATGGAGGGTTGGGAGTGTGTAGTCGGAAGAACGTGTGATGTTCTACACAAGATTTCCACATATTTTTACATGATCGGTAACTGACCATATTGAAACCTATGAGATTTTCTACAGAATCGTTCTGAAAAGAAACATCAACACATTTATAGAAGGTTGACTCTCATCTTTTACAATTTTATTAACCCTTTCACTGCCATACAGATGTGTATACCCGTCCATATAACATTCCAGCTATTTGCCATAAGGATGTGTACTACTAATCCAGAGGTCCCTGGTTTGAATCTCGGCCGGTGCACAGGAATTTTCGGAAACCCTTTTCAGTGTTTCCAAACCAACTAGAGATGAACTGGTTGGTTACCCAGAGGTAATCTCTCGTGTATTATTGCTATACACCGGGTACGTTAAATAACCAAGAAGTCTGTTAGGAGAGTACTATGGTAAGTCAGGTCTAGGTACAATGACGCTGTTTGTTCCCAAGCAAAATGTTGTTGTAACGAATATGTCAGTATACTGAATTGGTACAAAGAGTGTTTGGAAACATTTGACTCAATAAAATGGTGTCAGTATATGAAATTGTCAGTGTATCAGGTGTCATTATATCAAGACCTGACTGTATCCCATCCAGATTTCTTGTATTCCACCACAATGTGCAAATCAAAACTGGCCATATTTTGTTGTTGTATTTTTTAACATTTTTTGAAAATATTTAACTTTTTTCTTTTAATTTTATACCATTTTTACCTGCCTGCAATACAGAGTTGTATATAATACTTGAGTGAATCAATGGAAATCAACACTTACCTGTTCTCTCCGTAACTGGATAAAAAACTGTTTCCTTTTAAAGGATATTTTTACAATCTTAGACCTGAAAAAGAGTAATTTATGATAAGTACTAAACAAGAGGGAGTACACATCTATCTACAGTACTTCATTGCATTCGCAGCACCTGACACAAAACACTCTGACACATTGCTCTAGCCCCTATCTCCTGAAACATCTCATGTAGAAATCACATCTCAAATTGAGATTTTGCTCAAATCAGAGTCAGAATTTAAGATCAAATTGAAGTTCGAGCTCTCTTAATTTTACTGTAATAAACTAAGAATAATGTTTTCTGTTTTGTGATGCAAATTTTGAGTCCAGTCTCCTATGGAAATTATCTAGAAAACATATTGCAATATTTGAGATGAGATTTATTTAAGATTGAGATTTTTCAGGAGATCGGGGGTCAGATCAATATTTACTAGTAATCCACTTGTTTTTGGTCAAGTGAAGAAATGAAGATGTATTCAGAGAATTCTTGACTGTTTACTGAAGTTGATGGTTTTATTGGTATTTCATGGACCAATTTCACAATACCAAACTTTTCAGAGTTAGTGGCGACCCCGTGTAATTTGTTCCAGCTATAACACAGTAATACAGGGGAGGGAACTCGGTAAGCTCTCAGAATATCTTTAGTCACTGTGTGTAATACAGGGGAGAGAACTATGTAAGCTCTCAGAATATCTTTAGTCACTGTGTGTAATACAGGGGAGAGAACTATGTAAGCTCTCAGAATATTTTTAGTCACTGTGTGTAATACAGGGGAGAGAACTCTGTAAGCTCTCAGAATATCTTTAGTCACTGTGTGTAATACAGGGGACAGAACTCTGTAACCTCTCAGAATATCTTTAGTCACTGTGTGTAATACAGGGGAGAGAACTCTGTAAGCTTTCAGAATATCTTTAGTCACTGTGTGTAATACAGGGGAGAGAACTCGGTAAGCTCTCAGAATATCTTAAGTCACTGTGTAATACAGGGGAGAGAACTCTGTAAGCTCTCACAATATCTTTAGTCACTGTGTGTAATACAGGGGAGAGAACTCTGTAACCTAGAATATCTTAAGTCACTGTGTGTAATACAGGGGAGAGAACTCTGTAACTTAGAATATCTTAAGTCACTGTGTGTAATACAGGGGAGAGAACTCTGTAACCTATAAAATATCTTAAGTCACTGTGTGTAATACAGGGGAGAGAACTCTGTAACCTATAAAATATCTTAAGTCACTGTGTGTATCAGAGATTATTGAAGACCCTGCATGTAAGCAATCAGGATCGAGTACAGTTACAATAAAATTCATCAAATTAATAAAACTCTCGCAAGATATAAGAAATAATTGTAGTTGTTCAATTAATAACAAAACAAAATTACACATTATTGTCAATTAAATTCCACAACATTAAAGGCCTGTATAATGATAATACATACATATCTTATATTTTATACAACAAACGAAATAATAATAATAATGCTACAGTCTGTCGATGATAACTCTAGCCTTTTTTTATAAATAAAAACAAGAAATATCACAGAATGTGATGAATGCCCTCAGAAACTGCTTGACACAGTCAGATATGCCCAACTAGCCTTGGAACTGATAGGTCATGCAAAGTTTCATTGAAATTCGACCATTGGTTGCTGAGAAATAGCACAGACATAATTTCTTATTTGAAACAACAAAGGACTTTAACTCCCTTAAAATTGATAAGATCAACATGTCCTGACCATATGCACAAGTAGACTTGCTACTGATTATTCATGCCAAATTTCTTCGAAATCCGACCATTGCTAACAGATAAATAGCGCTGACAAAATTTATAAGCGTTAAAAAAACAAAGGACTATTACTACCTTAAAATTGATCCAACCAACATGTGCCAACAATATGCACAACTAGACTTGGTACTGATCATTCATACAAAGTTTCCTTAAAATCCGATCGATGGTTACAGAGGAATAGCGCAGACAAAATTTGTAAATGTACAAAAACAAAGGGCCATAACTACCTTAAAATTGATCTGACCAATGTGTGTCGACAATATGCACAACTAGACATGGTACTGATCATTCAAACAAAAGTTTGTTGAAATTTGACTAATGGTCACAGAGAAATAGCGCAGACAAAATTCATAAGTGTAAAAAAACAAAGGGCCATAACTACCTTAAAATTGATCTGACCAACGTGTGTTGACAATATGCACAACTAGACATGGTACTGATTATTCAAACAAAGTTTCGTTGAAATTTGACTAATGGTTACAGAGAAATAGTGCGGACAAAATTCATAAGTGTAAAAAAACAAAGGGCCATAACTACCTTAAAATTAAGCTGACCAATGTATGCCTACGATATGCACAACAAGACTTGGTACTGATCATTCATACAGAGTTTTGTTAAAATCTGACCAATGGTTACAGAGAAATAGCGCGGACAAAATTATACCAACCAACCAACAGACCAACCAACCACAAGCATGACTCCAATATCGCCCCCATATACTATGTATCTGGGGGTATAATGAGTATTAAATGCTTTTTTATTCAACCTTGTGCATATTTACTTTTAATGCATAATTATACTCTTCTAATCTTCACTGATAACAAGCGGTCAGTCGACCATGCAGTGTTTATACTATGCATGTTTCCTGTGATCTTCACAGATCTATACCATAGATCTACTACATTAAACAACAAACACTTTATGACTTATTATATAGTATAATTGTAATAAGCACTTGGGCAAGCTAGCTTACTTTCTATTATCAATACATTCATCATTCTATCAGCAACAGTTCATCTCATAAATATGCATACACATTAATATACCAACATCATCTCATATACATAAAGTACATGTAACAAATTTATAGCACATAACACGCATCTTTTCCCATTTTTATGAACTAAAAATTATACGTCTTGTAAGCTCTAAGTGCCCAAAGCTGAATGACCACATACCTTCAATCACTGCGCACGACAACTCATGCGCTATGGTTACCAACATAACAAGTCCTGATTCGTGCAATCAGAAGATCTTAACCAATCACAGGAAAGCATTTTCCGTCTTATGCGCTTCACTTAACCGACAGAAAATAAAAATTTTATTGATAAGGCTAGAGTTATTAACGGCGAGCTGTAACAGTCATACTTACCATGGGAATGTGTTTATTTTTGTATGATTTTGAAAGACAACCAGACCTACTGACGTAACACCTAGATGTATCTCGAGATTACTCTGATCCTGAAATATATAACAATTTATTACATGACTTTCCTTGTATCCAGGTTAGTATAATAAATATATACAGTTACTGTAAAACCTCCACAGAGCGGCTCCTGTAGTGCAACAACCTCTGTGTAACAATAAATTTTCCTAAGTCATTATTTACTATAAATTTGACCTCTGTAGAACAACAACCTCTAAACAATGACCAATATTTGCAGCTCCCAAAGGGTGTTGCTCTACAAAGGTTGTACTGTATTTTCTTATACTACACTAGCATTCAATGTCGTCATCACAGCATCTGTTTTCTTTCAATGGAAATTTTGTTTTTTTGTGTTATTTATGTCATATGATAAAAAGAGTCTAACACTCGTTGTCAATTGATATTTTTAATATTTTTATATCAATTGATAATTTGTGATAGATTTTCTATACCCTTGATGATATGTCAGCTAACATCATGTTAACTCTATGTTTGTGCTAATAAAAAGTCTTGTTAACTTTCAATATGGTAAACTATTTTAGGTTGAGACAAAATAAGCCTAACAGAAAATGTTGATCGCTCCACAACTTGCATGCCATATTGGCCAGTATAGCCTTGTCACCAGTATAATAGTGGTTATATCTCCCTTGATATACCCAATACAAAAAGGAATCCCTCTCAATATTCAGCTGAACAATAATAATAGAAGTTTTACATTTCATGAATAATATAATTATAAGTGAACAATGAACATGTCTGCTCGTAAATAGATTTGGTTCTGATCTCTCGAAACATCTCAATCTGAGCTAAATCTCATCTCAAATATTGCCATGCGTCTTCTACGTAATTTCCACAGGTGATTGGACTAAAAAAATACAGAAAACCTTTATCTCAAATTCTGACCCTGATTTGAGCAAAATCACAATTTGAGATGAGATTTCTACTTGAGATGCTTCGGAGATATAGGGGCCTGGACATAATAAATAGTTACAATCATCACAACCAAATACCATAACAATGTTTAGTAGACAGACATATTCTACAACCCAGACACATAGATCCACAACACAAAAACACTTTAGGGGACAACTACAAGGCTATCTAGGTATAGTCTACATCTCAATGAAAAAATAACACCAGGGTTGGGTAGACAATATGGTTGATGCTACCTGGTATACAGTATGTGGTCTATGAAGCTGGCATAGGTTTAGACAAAACTTCATGAATGAAAAACTAGACTGGTTGTGACAAAAATTTAATATTCATAGTTATAGACTGGTCTAAATGAATATTTTGAATGTTGGCTTAATACAGACTGGGTACAGGCTGGTTTAGACAAAACCTATCTGAATACAGACTGGGCACAGACTGGTTAAGACAAAATCTATCAGAATACATACTGGGCACAGACTGGTTCAGACAAAATCTATCTAAATACATACTGGGCACAGACTGGTTCAGACTAAATCTATCAGAATACATACTGGGCACAGACTGGTTAAAACATAATCTATCAGAATACAGACTGGGCACAGACTGGTTCAGACTAAATCTATCAGAATACAGACTGAGTTAGACAAAATCTAACTGATTAGAACAATGACTGACACAAACATCATTAAAACAACAATCATCATATATATAAATGTGAGTTAAGATTACAACTTTATGAATTGTTTACATAAGTGTCAATTGTTAACAATTTCCTCTATATGAGTGTCATACAATATGCTTGTTATAAAGGTATGTTACTGCATACCATGAAATGATAGTTGTCATCATCAATAAGAAATATTAGAAAATACTTGAAAATGGCATAATTGCAAAAGGAGAATATAATTTCGTAAGAAATCTCAAAATATAGAAATGTTATATTTGACAAACACCTTAACCCAGCAACATGTAAGTAAGGCCATGGTAGTGCTAACTATATCAAAAGATACTTCTTGAAAAAGAAAGTAACCTTAAAGTTGTTTTGAGGGTAGGTATTTTGTCTGAACAGGTATATATTATAAACTTATTGATCTGAATATGTACATTAATTCCTTCTTATCAATCTATGCAAATCAATGATGTATATTGAGACTTATCCCAGTCTAATGGTATATAAATCTATGATATGAAACCAGTCTCAGAATGCTGCTTTCTGATTAGTTCGTTCAGAGACTGTGTCCAGAATTAGCCAATTAGAGGCAAGAAACAGGTTCCAAAACAATGATTTAGTGATAGGAAACCAGTCTAAGAATACTGACTTGTGATTGGTTAGTTCCGAGACTGTGTCGGGAACCAGCCTATCAGAGGCCAGATATCATAGGCTGGTTCCAAGATAATGATTTAATGTGAGAGAACCAGATACAATAATATAAGTTACAAGCAATCTTTCACTCACTCAAATTAAGTCTGACATGTATATACATTCCAAGCAGTTTCAAGCAGTTAACATACATTGTACTAATTGGCTGAACAGGCAATGCAAGTCTGACAGATTTTGGATAATTGGTTCACCCAGAATTATGATATCTAGCATCTGATTGGCTGGTTGCGGACACAGTCTCAGAACTGACCAATCACATGTAATATTGTAACCAATTACCCTTTACATTTTAACTAATATTAACAAATATATAGTCCAATATTTGTTAGCCTACAAAATATTTTTTCTTTCGACTGATATTGTTAGCAATATAATACTATTTTATTGAACTAAAATTGATGTTTGAAAAGAGCCTACATTCGTAAAATTTGGGCAAATATAACTTGGATAGCATAACCAGGTCAGACACCAATAAGAGTTCTGAAAGACTGTTCACTGTTTATAACATGAAGGTTAAAATACACTAAAATATGGCATTAAAGATTAGGGAGTAACATTGGCGGGAAATCTTGCCTTGGTCAAGCTGGCTGGTAGAACTTTCTGCACACACATTTCCGTTACCTAGGAGATAGTATAATTATTATAAAAAATAAAAAAACATCAACCCTTTTACTCTGGGCCTGCGGTTATATAACCAAATATGTGAACCAGTCTCACACTGCAGCCTTCTCATTGGTCAATTTTAAAACTGAGCTTAAGTGTAACCAATCAGATGCTTCCATTCTGAGACTGGTCTTCAAACTTTTTTCATAACCCAAAAGTCCCTGTTGAGCTTAATCAATAAAATCCCATTTAAAACCAGACCATCAAAATGTTAACGTTTAGATGTTTGCATTCTAAAAATAGAAAATATGAAAATGTACAATGTACATTGTTGAATCACTTACCAGGAGCAACAAAGAAATTAGCTGTCAGGTAAAATAATGAAAGAACTTGTGAAAGAAGTTTCCATGGAAACTCAAGCCATACAATATAAATACATATGAGCCAAGATCTGAGAAAAGGGCAATTAATAACAATTTTTTTCAATTTTTTTGACATCTTCCGTTGGATCTATCTTTCCTTTACACAGTAAAGAAAGACTTTTGTCAAAATTTCCAAATATTGACAAATGGAACCAATGACTTGTACGTTTTTGTTTTGTTTATATTTTGTTATGTTTTCCCCAAAAAGGTACAGATCTTACTTTTTAGTATGAAACTCCATTTAAGTATGTTACAAGACAAGACTGCGTTCAATAAACGCTTATGCCCCCTGTGGAAGCCTTGTCCATAAATAAGTCTAAGTCCAAAATTAGGTCAAGGTGAAGGTCAAAAAGGGTCAGGTGATACAGGTGTGTGGAGAGTGTTCATATACAACATCCATGCAAGTTTGGAAGCTTTGCAGTAAGCCATAATGATGCTAGAAGAAACGGTCAATTTGGGTTAACCAGGACGGACGGACGGACGAACGGACGAACGGACGGACAGACGGACGGACAGGTGCATCACTATATGCCTCCCGATCTATTGATACGGGGGCATAAAAAAGTTATGAGACAGGACCCAACAGTAAGAGTATGTACTGACATACACAAAAAATTATGACATTACTTTAAACTGCATTTTCTCAAATTCATGTCAATGTCATCAAGGGCCCTTTTCTCAGATTGCCGCTCAAATATATTATGTATGTAATTAAATCATTCAATTCTGTGTCAATGTAACTTAAATTTGATTTAAAAACTGAGCATGTGCCCATAGATTATTGTAAACCATATTTTACTAAATCAAGGGAAGCAACTCTGCTCTAACTAATTGATACAAGATACACAAATTCTAGTGATAAGTATTACTCCTATCAAGCATTACCGACTATCATAGTTGGACAATAACTGTTTGATGTGAAAATTGTTTTATATGGCTACAATACAATATGAAAAGTATTTATGAGTCTAAAATTAGATACACAACCCCCCCCCCCCCCCCAAACAAACATTTACATGGCTTTTTTTCGAAAATGCCTTCTGCTTTAAACTAGTTTGTCCAATTTTTGTAGCTTCACAAACCTGATCAGTTTGTACAGACAGAAGGTTGGATGGAAGAAAACATGTTTCCTACATGAGGTGGAAATATAACAACTGGTATATCAATCTTACTCTTGCTTTGTGTAAATCCACTCCATACATCTCAAGTCGTTTCGCTTTATCTAAATAATTATACTCAGCATCTGCAGGGGTCTGTCCTCTAAAATACACAAAATCAAATAGGGGTCATATACAACACATACATACATTGTTAGTTTAATAACTCTTAAACTGTACAATTTGTTCTATTATTACTTACATACAACTAGAGAGGAACTGATTGATAACCCAGATATAGTCCTGTTACATATAACAGTGCTTTATACTAGAAACGTTTACAAACCAAGGAGACTATATGACTGTCAAGCAGAGCATTTATTTTCCAATTAGCTTTCAGCTGAAACATGGCAGGCATATGAGTGCCTCCACCCGGATTTGAGCCCGGGTCTCCAGATCAGATGGCAAGCAAGCTAACCACTGAGCCACAGTGACTGTCTCAATCAAATGTGAACAAATTTACATTGTTTTAAGTCCAAGCAAGGCAGATATACCTGGTACCATTTATAACAACTTTGGTAAGTCACATCCTGGGATCGAAACCGAGACATCTTGCACTTGAAGCAGATGACCAGGCTATTGAGGTAGAACAAACACAAACAACCAACAAACATACTAAAGCATAAACCTAGGAACATCTAGATGAACATACAGCCGAGGTATAATAATAACACATGATTACATTATATGTTAGCTATGTGATCAAAACATTGCGCATAACTAACTCCATAGGCATGTGAGGGTATAAAACTCATAAATCGTCTAATAGAAATGAAGCCTTGACCGAATCTCCAACCGACAGGAATAACACAAATACGGACTCCTTATAACATACCTGTGTTTTTGGGTTCTCAAAATATACCTGTGGTAGGTTTCCCACAGGTACCTATGGTACTTACTAGTTTCCTGCAGGGGTGTCAACCGAGTCAAATTAATAATCCTGAAAATTATATGCGGCCGATCATTTTTGCCAAACAAGAGGTTTTCAACCACATTGATACCATATTAAACTCAGTTTGTATTGAATGAAATCCTTCAGAGAAGATTAAATTGACCATAACTTTCTGGAGTTATTTTCATCAAATAACTTTTATGTTGGTCAGAAATCATAGCTCTTTCAGTAATGATAAATTTCAGATAAATATAGTATATTGATACATCCCTGTTCCTTACACCTACCTATGTGTTTGATGATTTTCGCTACATATTGCTAACACCTACCTATGTGTTTGATGATGTTTCGCTACATGTTGGCTAACATCTACCTATGTGTTTGATATGATTCGCTACATATTGCTAACACCTACCTATGTGTTTGATGATGTTTCGCTACATGTTGGCTAACACCTACCTATGTGTTTGATGATGTTAGGCTACATGTTGCTAACACCTACCTATGTGTTTGATGATTTTCGCTACATATTGCTAACACCTACCTATGTGTTTGATGATGTTTCGCTACATGTTGGCTAACATCTACCTATGTGTTTGATGATGTTTTGCTACATAATGGCTAACACCTACCTATGTGTTTGATGATGTTAGGCTACATGTTGGCTAACACCAACCTATGTGTTTGATGATGTTAGGCTACATGTTGGCTAACACCTACCTATGTGTTTGATGATGTTTTGCTACATGTTGCTAACACCAACCTATGTGTTTAATGATGTTTCGCTACATGTTGCTAACACCTACCTATGTGTTTGATGATGTTAGGCTACATGTTGGCTAACACCTACCTATGTGTTTGATGATGTTAGGCTACATGTTGGCTAACACCTACCTATGTGTTTGATGATGTTTTGCTACATGTTGCTAACACCTACCTATGTGTTTGATGATGTTAGGCTACATGTTGCTAACACCTACCTATGTGTTTGATGATGTTAGGCTACATGTTGCTAACACCTACCTATGTGTTTGATGATGTTTCGCTACATCTTTCTCAAACTCTTCATCTTGACCAGGAATAAATCGGAACTCTGACAAGTAACCATCTCGATGTTCATCTGGATTGAAATCACCAAGTTCAGCTGTAAAACACAAATTACACATTGAACATTAGATTCAACAGATTCTGCAGAATCACACAATACAAACATTTTTTGTCATGCCCCAGAAGGGTTACCCCAGAAGGGTTACCCCATTTATTCTCCCCGTCCAAAGGTTTTATCGGGGTTTCTACAGAATCGCACAATACAAACACATTTGATACTAATTTAGTAACAATGTTTCAACAGAACAGAACACAGAGATAAGTGTGAGGTTTGTGAAGATTGTCAGTGACATACTGCTAAGAGAAATAAGAGTTTGTAGCACATGAAATGGCCCCCTCGTCTTGATGACCAATGACCCAAAAGACAATAGGGGTCATCTGCTGGTTATGACTGACTGAATTCTGTATGAAGTTTGATAATCCTAGGCTGAAGCATTCTAGAGTTTTAATCTGGAAACCATTTTGATGTTGTACAGATCGAAAACAATTCAGACTGACATTAACACAACAATAGTTATACCAACTCATCTTCAATATGAGTATATATTAAGCACAGTGAAAGTACATGATTTGTAATAGTCTGAATATCCTATGGCAAAGCATTTTTGAAATATTGAACGGTACCAATTTGGTCAACCGACCAACCGAAAATATACCCCTCATCAAAGATGGGGGGGGGCATAATAATTGTAAGGACACAAGAGTTAAGTGAGTACTTACATTGCACAGCAAAACTTGCCAATAGTGCCGCCGTCTTTTTAGGACAATATAATCTACCTTCTAATATATCACGTTTTAGTTGAAGGAAGAAATGATATCTGTAATTATAAACATATACATAGTTTTATTGTATTAAACATATACATAGTTTTATTGTATTAAACATATACATAGTTTTATTGTATATGGAACCTCACAGAAAGTGATACATTGCTCATTATTAAATCTAACGTCCCATATATAAAAACTAAGTTAACTTTTATTCATTTTATTTAAATATTGTTTTAAGTTCCATTGATCAACAGTACATTTCTGTCATGTGGAGACTACCTGGTCAGATTATCTTGACACCGGGCAATCCACAGACACGTACCTGGAACTACCCTGGTATGCCGAGTATCAAGCAAGGGAGATCACCCAGAATAATTTCTACTGACTTCGGTATGTTGCAGTTTGGCATCAAACCACAAACTTCCGTTCCATAGGCGGATACTTGAACCACTCTGCCACTGAGGAGGGTCGATTCAAATTCAAATTCTTGTAACCAAACTTGTATAAAATAGTGGCAAACATTGTTAAGTTCACTAACTTGTCTATCAGGCAAGAAACCCAGGTCCCATGTATGATGCTTCTGTAACTGAGGAGTCGTCTGTATCATGCATTATCCCCAGAAACTAAAATAACTAACATTCATTGCGAGACGTCGCCCATAAGACTCTCTCAGTGGCAACAATAAATATAAGCAATTCTAACCAATAGAATTATATATAACAATACAATATATATACCTTGTATATTCTTCAGCTAATTTGCTGGGATCTGTTACATAAAACTTGACACGGAAATAAAATTCATAACCAGGACCTCGACATTGTTTCTTTATCGTTTTCATCGGATCCAACCATCTCTGCAATCAGAAACATTGATACATAATCTATCTATACATGTATGTTTTGGTTCATACTTACTCACTTCACACTTTATACACAAAACATACACTAGACAATTAAGACAGTATTCAGTCTTTTCAAGGATGGAATTTGGAATTTTCAAGGATTTATAGTTAATAAATTAAACAAGGTCAGAAGTTTTAAAGAAATACTATTATTGTTAAATGGAAGAAGACATATGTCTAAGAATAATGGTTTTCATTACTTGTTAATGCTCTAAATGCCTTTATTTCTCCAACATAGCAATAGTGCTAAAATAAAGTATGCTATGATGTTTGCGTTAGTGGCTAAACTAGATTTTTTATGGGGTTAGGGGAAATGTCTAAACTTATTTTATTTTAAAATATCAAAGTCAAAGATTAAAATGAGAAAAACTTACTTGGGCAAGAATTTCTATATAACAAATATAATGCAAAAATTATACTATTCTATTTAAACACACAGGAAAAAATCTGAATAATTACATGAGGGCCCCTTTGGGCCCTAGGTTGCTCACCTGTCGTATTAGTGTATTAATAACCGGAGTAATTATTTTCAATTTCTGGTTAAGATTCAAGTAAATACAGCCTATATTGCATGTACAAGGTTTTCATACTGTCTTTACCAATGACCTAGTTTTTTATCCTAGATGACCCATATTGTAACTTGACTTTGATTCCATCTACACAAAATATTTCAACCAACTTCCACTAAAATACAGCTTATACAGCATACCCAAAGGCTGTTTCTATGATTTTACCAAATGACCTAGTTATTGGCCCCAGATAACCCAATTTGAACTTGCGTTGAGACTGTCATAGTGGCACAGATACTACTGATCGAGAGGTCCCTGGTTCGAATCTCAGACCGGGCACTTGGTCATTTCTGAAACACTTTCCAGTGTTTCCTACTCAACTAGAGATGAACTGGTTGGAAACCCAAAGGTAGTCACGCGTGTATCAGTGCTTTACACCGGGCATGTAACAGAACTTCAGAATAAGCTATGGTTACACACCCAGAATCTTTGTATCACACCTCTTTCTCTAAATTGATTTTAAGACTGCCCTTGACAGCCAATAATACTCGAAAAGAGGCATTAGGCAGTATAAATAGATAGAGATAGATACTAAGATAACTAAATTTCATAAAGACTAGCCAAAAGTGTAACCACTACAGGTAAATATCAAGGGTAGGAACGTTTACATCAACTACAGATAGACATGCCCATTATTTGACTTGTTTGATGTAAATAATTATGGTAAATACCTATATTGGATTATATTGACCTCAATCAGGGGTGGTATTCAATATTGATCTTATTTAATTGGAGAATAAGGATAGCCAATTATATTGCCTGTTACTGACCAAGAGTTTAACATGGTGTGAAATGATTGGTTGTCCTTATCCTTAAGTCAAGTAAGATCAATATCGAATACAACCCCAGGGCCAGAAACGAACTTGACTATGACATGTGCAGTTCATAGTTGAAATGTTGGTTTAGCATTGAATATAAGCCTTTTTTGTTTTATACCATAGTAGTGGATCGCTGCGTCACTATGTTCTAACCTTGATACAAGGTTTATCCATGATTTGACCTAGTTACCTAGATTTTAACCCAAGATGACCCAACATTCAACTTGGCTTGAGTTTGTTGAGATGTTCATTGTGGACAAGTTTCAGAATTGTGCCAATATTGACCAAATAAGGCAAAAATCATGATCTGTAGTGTTTACACTTGTAAGAAAATTGACGGCGGATGGATGAAGAGTGATCACAAAAGCTCATCCTGTCACTTTATGAGAGGTGAGCCAAAAAAACAGAGGAAAGTGATAAGAAATCTGGGATAAATGTGTACTTCCTGTTGTATATTATTGTTTTAGTAGGAGAGGGCTAACATAGGTTTGTTGCCCAAATAGATGAATCTGATGAAATAATATATATATTAAATAAATATAAGTTTATAATACTTAGGGATATTGTGAGATAATAAAATTACAAGAGGTCCCACCAGAATGCCATGGGTTGCTCACATGTCTCATATTTGGATAAATTATGGGAGTTTCATGAATACTGTCTACATACTAAAATAGCCAGTTTCTTGCACTAACAAACGCCATAAATCTGGCAACCCATAGGGGGATATAGCCGGGTAAAGAAAGGAACCATGCTTGAATAGTGATACAAGCCAATTTCTATCCTGTCATGAAAGATAGCCGGTTCAAGAAAGGAACAAATAGCTGGTTCATGAAAGGAACAAATAGCCGGTTCATGAATGGAACCAATAGTCGGTTCATGAAAGGAACCAATAGCCGGTTCAAGAAAGGAACCAATAGCCGGTTCAAGAAAGGAACCAATAGCCGGTTCAAGAAAGGAACCAATTGGTGGTTCAAGAAAGGAACCAATAGCCGGTTCAAGAAAGAAACCAATAGCTGGTTCAAGAAAGGAACCAATAGCCGGTTCAAGAAAGGAACCAATAGCCGGTTCAAGAAAGGAACCAATAGCCGGTTCAAGAAAGGAACCAAGCTCTTAGTTGATACAAATAGTGTGCAAATTTGGTTAAAATCAAATAATAAATGAAACCCCTGTCATGCAGACAAGACAGTTGTTGACGGACACACTGATGAAGAGGCGATCACAAAAGCTCAGCTAGTCACTTTGTGGCGGGTGAGCTAATGTGTATGTATATATACATATATATTAAATGTTGTCAAGTATGATCTAATATACATGTACAGTATATTTACAATGTGATACAAATATAATAATATATTATATATTACTGGTGTAATACTCATAGTATGTATGTAAATGATTTCAAATCCGGACAAATGTGATACAGACTGAGACAAAAGATTGTGTACGTATAAAATAGCGTGTTATATATGGACATGATCACTACATTAAATTAATGCTCACATTGAAGTTGAATACATGATTCTACAAAAACACATGACTTACGAAGGGGTTAAAATTCATTGCATTACTTAGCACTTCAAATATGACTCGTAAATTAAGCAGAGCTTTATTTTTTGTTAAGCTGAGGTGAGCTCTCAAGCAGTGCTAATTATTTTAGTCAATTTCTTCAAAACTTCACACAATTGTTGAAACAAGAAGCTTTTAATGCTATAAAAATGATAAAATACTGCTCATCGAATTTTCTAATTATGATAAAAAATATGCTAAATAATAAATAAATAATATCAACATTAAACTTTCAAAGTAATCAACCTTCAGGTGTCTAAGAATGCAGATGTGTGATTGGTCAATTTTAAGGTGTGTCATAATGCAGCCAGTCTATTGGTTTTAAAATCAGACAATAAGAGACTTGAATAAGTTAGACTGACCTAAAAAATTAAATTTTCAACCTCAGACTCGATGAAGTATTTAAATGTCTAAATTTATGAAAACTTACTGTAAAATCACATTTTTTTGTGGGTAATAAATTTAGTGGGGTTGTAAATATGTGGATAACCGAACATGGAATGGTAAAACCATGTTATGTATTTGGGAGATTGATAAATCATGGGCATCAGATTTTGTGGTTGAATTTAACAACGAAATAAACAAAAAATCGACTCCATTTAAAAGTAATTATTTTACAGTATAGTGATTATTCGTATATATGTATATCATGATAGGAACTAGTCAAATCCTGTGTTAGTACTGAATAAAGGAAAGGAGAGCAAAGTTCTATAAAAAAAGATAAAAGTGAGTTTATTTTCACGCACTGACCTCCATTGGTATTGGTAGAATGTTTTCATAAGTTTCATCAACCTATAGACAGTAAAATTGCATCAAATGTTTTAAAAGAATTGACAAAATCTAGCCTACATTGACTAACAAACTAAACAAAAAATATTTTATACAACAAACTAAACAAAAAATATTTTATCAACAAATCACTCATCTTAGGAAATGATTGATACTTAATTGAAACAGGGCAACTGTAGTTAGGTTTATTATTCCTTAACATAAAATTCCTCGTTTTAATTGATCCCCCACTTAGTTGCCATGGTTATTTTTCTACATGTAGTCTGATAAGACATTTAATTTTTTTAAAAATACCATAGACTGTGTGCCCCCCGACTGGTACTCAATTCCAAAACCAAGTAAAACAAAGCTTTAAAGCTTGGCTTGGTTGTCAATAATAACAATACTTTCAGTGCTTTGATTTATAGCACAGTATATTTGAATACCTACCGTTTTATCCCTCAGCATAGTGTCTGGGTCAGGAGAGAGGTCAATAAACTGTAAACCGAAATAATCTTTTTCTATCAATTCAAGATGGTCAAATACTTTCTCTAATAAGTGCTGTGCCTTGGCTCGTTTCTGAAATAATTAACAGTCAATACACTTGTATACAGAATATCGGAGAAACCTCTCCAACATGTGTGTTTTTATGGTGAGGTAATACTTTCAGTATTTAGTATACTTTACATATTGGACAGAATGGTCAATGTTATATTTGTATCAATTTAAAATAATTTATATAATAATTATTCTTGAACTAGACAGGTTTATGACACAAAACATATAACCTCTAATGCACCTACATTTGTATCAATGTTTTCCCCCAGGGGGGGGCGGCGGGCATACACGGGACTTTTGACAGAAGGCTGTTCCCGATAGATGGGAATTTGACAGACAGAACGGTGCCGAGTCCCGGGAAATTTTGACTTTGGAAGAAATTTTGATCCTGGGGGGTATGTAAAGCATCTCCCAGTGAGGGAATTTTGACAAATTGCCCTTGCTCTAGGGTGGGAATTCAGACTTTGAAAAAGTAAAAATGTCAAATTCCCCTGGGTCAGCCCAACAACCCCCCCCCCTGGGGGAAAACATTGATAGGTGCATAACAAAAGGACATAACTCCAGCCAAAATTATACTATAACATATTCCTGACAATATGTGCAACTAGGCTTTGTACCAAATATTCATGTGAAGTAGGGCTGCATACCGGTTTCTGATATATTGAATATCGGTATTTTGCATTTGTTCGATCAATCGATGGTGGCTGTATCGGTAAAAAAATCGATCAACAAAAATACACATGTAAATCAACAAAATCCCCATTTTTAGTCTAGTTTTTCTTGGTCTATTAATTTTGTTTCGTCTCAAAATGGACAGTTCGGCGACACAGCTTATGTCCAAATGAATCTAATTTTCAAACTAGAATCTGCTATGCAATAAAACATGTGTACAAAATGTAAATAGGTTGTTTATCACATCTTCAGTCTGACTTGTGTTCTGCAAGTTAAATATATGTTGTAAGTCTGCAAGTGCCTATTTATAGTATTTAGATGTTTTATTGTCAAAAGAAAATATCAAATGATATATCGAATATTGAGCATTTGTATCAATACAAATATCTTATCTATCATTTTAACTGATATGCAGCCCTAATTTGAAGTAGTCCTTGATCACAAAGAAGGTTTGGTACTGGCTACACAATGTTTCGGCGCAGCTCTTAGTCATTAAACTAGTTTTGTGCAGGATTGCACTCTTCAGTAACATAGACTAACCTTGTTTGGTCTGTCTGGTATCCTTGATCACCCCTGATATCATAAGGCAGTACCATTTATACAGCAAGGACTTTCAAAACTTGTATAAACCTTTTTTTCACTTTACAATCCCAAAACTTAGTTTGAAAACCAGTCTCAGAATGCAGCCCTTTCATTGGTCAATATTTATTGTAAGCACAAAATTAACCAATTAGAGACTAGCATTTGCGGAAACATATTGTACTTACATCTACTTCAAATGTTTCATGACTATCATCGAGGAAATGAACGATACATGGGATGACTTTGGGCTGACGATCTTGCGGGTAATGGGCCATTTCTGACGCCCGTACATTATAGCTGCCTGAATTCACCAATCTCATGGACATTGCCTGATGCAATTCTGAAAATATAAATCACAACTATAGTTATACAAAGGTAAACTTGCTAATAAGGTCCGTGTGGGGGTCTGCAAATATAAAAAAATTATCTTAATTAGTTAACTAAATTGACTCATTCATGGCACCACTAGGACATGCAGGTCTATACAGGGTACCCGGTAAAACATGAGAAATTCCAGTCAGGTATACTAGTATATATGCCAGTCTATACAGGTACATGACATACATTATAAATATTCCCACAGTATTTGAGTATATTTCTGGCATTGAGTCAACCATATACCTGTAGAATGGCAGATATAGTAGATACATAGCTGTAACATCTTACTATCAAATAAAACATTCAATTCATCATGTAACACACAAATGTGACAATGAAGATTTCAAACTGCACTTCCCTCACCAATGTATCAATATATAGAGGATATTTGTTTGTTTTGATTGAGTATGGTCTATATCTCATTGTGTCTACGCGCTCTTGAAAATATTAAAATTTTATCACTACAAGATGAGATATTAACTATATTCAATCAAAACAAACAAATATTCTATTTATTTAATGCTTTTATGGTGTCAAAACTGGTATCCCTGATTCTCGTATCGTCGTGCTTTCTCGTATTTTCGGCAAGCATCAAAACTTCGTTTCTGAGTTATGATTTTGAATTATTTTGATAGTTTTAACATATTTTAGTTGATTTCCTCAAAAAATAAATCAGATTCAGGCAAAAGACGAAAATGTTCGAAAAAAAACTAAACAAGAGGGCCCAAAGGGCCCTAGGTCGCTCACCTGTCGAACTTGACCTAGATTTTGTAGAGATGATCATTGTGACCAAGTTTCATACAGATAAGGCCAATATTGTGACCTCTAGTGACTACACAAGGTTTTTATATGATTTGACTTAATGACCTAGTTTTTGACCCCAGATAAACGAATATCAAACTTGGCCTAGATTTTGTTGAGATGATCATTGTGACCAAGTTTCATAAAGATAAGGTCGACATTGTGACCTCTAGTGACTACACAGGTTTTTCTTGTGACCTAGTTTTTAACCCCTTATGACCCAATATCGAACTTGACCTAGATTTTGTCGAGATGATCATTGTCACAAAGTTTCATAAAGATTAAGTCAATGTTGTGACCTCTAGTGACTACACAAGGTTTTTCTATGATTTGACCTTGTGACCTAGTTTTTAATCCCGGATGACCCAATATCGAACTTGGCCTAGATTTTGTCGAGATGATCATTGTGACCAAGTTTCATAAAGATTAAGTCAAAATTGTGACCTCTAGTGACTACACAAGGTTTTTCTATGATTTGACCTTGTGACCTAGTTTTTGACCCCGGATGACCCAATATCGAACTTGACCTAGATTTTGTCGAGATGATCATTGTGACCAAGTTTCATAAAGATTAAGTCAAAATTGTGACCTCTAGTGACTACACAAGGTTTTTCTATGATTTGACCTAGTGACCTAGTTTTTGACCCCAGATGACCCAGTATTGAACTTGGCCTAGATTTTGTTGAGATGATCATTGTGACCAAGTTTCATAAAGATTAAGTCAAAAGTGTGACCTCTAGTGACTACACAAGGTTTTTCTATGATTTGACCTAGTGACCTAGTTTTTGACCCCAGATGACCCAGTATCGAACTTTACCTAGATTTTGTTAAGATGATCATTGTGACCAAATTTCATAAAGATTAAGTCAAAATTGTGACCTCTAGTGACTACATAAGGTTTTTCTATGATTTGACCTAGTGACCTAGTTTTTGACCCCGGATGACCCAATATCGAACTTGGCCTAGATTTTGTTGAGATGATCATTGTGACCAAGTTTCATAAAGATTAGGCTAAAATTGTGACCTCTAGTGTCTACACAACCCAATTGTTGACGGACGGACGGACGACGGACGGACGACGGACGGACGACGGACGGACGACGGACGGACGACGGACGACGGACAAAGAGTGATCACAAAAGCTCACTCTGTCACTTTGTGACAGGTGAGCTAAAAATGGCGAACATTTCAAAAAAGGGAAACAACCCATATTATTCTTGCTCAAACTTTTTTTTGAATGGTTTTCAACCACAAATGAGAATTTACACGTGTGGTTGAAGGACAATATTACAAATTGGGCCCAATATAAAGTTTGTAAGAGTACCAGTCGAGGCACAATACGAAAATAACGACTATACGAGAAAGTTCACTTGAACTCAGATTATGGAGGTCACGTGATGTGATGCTAAAAATAGACCATACAAGTTATTTTTTTCGTGTTTTTGTTGATTGCATGTTTTGCTTAAGTGGTTAAGTCATATTTTCCTCTAATTAAAAAATTCAAAAAGTTTTTTAAAATGCTTTTAAAATCATTTTTGTGCTTAGATGCCCGAAAATAGGGAGCAACAGGATACTATTTATGCCAAATTACCACTGTGGTTAGGCTACGTATGAATATGTTATTCCATTCATATTTTTCACTTCAAAATCCGCCATCTTGGATTATGGTGAATAGGTGAAAACGACTTTTTTTGAGAATTTTGCATTAAATCTTAACTAAGAATAAAAACCCCCACATGACATGTTTCCATTCAGTAACAAGAGGGCCCAAAGGGCCCTAGGTCGCTCACCTTTCGAATTTAACCTAGATTTTGTTAAGATGATCATTGTGACCAAGTTTTATACAGATTAGGCAAATATTGTGACCTCTAGTGACTACAAAAGGTTTTTATATGATTTGACCTAATGACCTAGTTTTTGACCCCAGATAAACCAATATCGGACTTGACCTAGATTTTGTTGAGATGATCATTGTGACCAAGTTTCGTAAAGATCAGGCCAAAACTGTGACCTCTAGTGACTACACAAGGTTTTTCTATTATTTGACCTTGTGACCTAGTTTTTGACCCCAGATGACCCAATATCGAACTTGATCTAGATTTTTTTGAGATGATCATTGTGACCGAGTTTCATAAAGATTAGACAAAAATTGTGACCTCTAGTGACTACGCAAGGTATTTCTATGATTTGACCTTGTGACCTAGTTTTTGACCCCAGATGACCCATTATCGAACTCGACCTCGATTTTGTTGTTATGATCATTGTGACTAAGTTTCGTAAAGATCAGGCCAAAACTGGGACCTCTAGTGACTACACAAGGTTTTTCTATGATTTGATCTTGTGACCTAGTTTTTAACCCCGGATGACCCAATATCAAACTTGACCTAGATTTGGTTGTGTAGATCATTGTGACCAAGTTTCGTAAAGATTATGCTAAAACTGTGACCTCTAGTGACTACACAAGGTTTTTCTATTATTTGACCTTGTGACCTAGTTTTTGACCCCAGATGACCCATTATCGAACTTGACCTAGATTTTATTGCGATGATCATTGTGACCAAGTCTCATAAAGATTAGACCAAAATTGTGACCTCTAGTGACTACACAAGGTTTATCTATGATTTGACCTTGTGACCTAGTTTTTGACCCCAGATGACCCAATATCGAACTTGACCTAGATTTTGTTGAGATGATCATTGTGACCAAGTTTCATAAAGACTAGGTCAAAATTGTGACCTCTAGTGACTACACAAGGTTTTTCTAAGATTTGACCTTGTGACCTAGTTTTTGACCCCTGATGACCCAATATCGAACTTGACCTAGATTCTGTTGAGATGATCATTGTGACCAAGTTTCATAAATATTAGACCAAAATTGTGACCTCTAGTGACTACACAAGGTTTATCTATGATTTGACCTTGTGACCTAGTTTATGACCCCGGATGACCCAATATCGAACTTGACCTAGATTTTATAGAGATGATCATTGTGATCAAGTTTCATAAAGATTAAGTCAAAATTGTGACCTCTAATGTGTTCACAAGGTTTTTCTATGATTTGACCTAGTGACCTAGTTTTTGACCCCAGATGACCCAATATCGAACTTGAGACCTAGATTTTATAGAGATGATCATTGTGATCAAGTTTCATAAAGATTAAGTCAAAATTGTGACCTCTAATGTGTTCACAAGGTTTTTCTATGATTTGACCTAGTGACCTAGTTTTTGACCCCAGATGACCCAATATCGAACTTGGCCTAGATTTTGTTGAGATGATCATTGTGACCAAGTTTCATAAAGATTAGGCTAAATTTGTGACCTCTAGTGTGTTCACAAGCAATTGTGGACGGACGGACGGACGGACGGACGACGGACGACGGACGAAGAGCGATCACAAAAGCTCACCTTGTCACTTTGTGACAGGTGAGCTAATAAAAAAGTTACAGACAATTTAGTGTTGAGATTTTGCTAAATTAAAGTAGTCCCTGTGAGGGGGTGGAGCTTATATCAGTCACATTGTAGGTGATAACCAGTGACTGATATAGGTTTTATTTCACTGATGGAACTCCATATCTCATCAGTTAGCATTAAATAAAAATACTTTTCATGTGTTCTACTGAGGCATAGTGCCCAATCCTGAAAATAAGATGCAATATACATACTTTCCCGGGAGGGAGACGGTGTGAAGCAGTTACCCAGGAGGGGGAAGGGTGTGTTAAAGCAGTCAGACCCTGGATTTATTTATGCTCCACACCATACTTCTATTTCCACTATGCCATTACAATTTGTTGTATATATATTATTTAGGCACACAAATATCATCGGCTGATCTTTTTAGGAGATCAAGGGGTTAAGTATATATTAGTGTTCATCCTTACTGTTCTATAGAAATTAGAAACGTCCACGGCAGCGAAGCAACTGGAGACGTGTCTAATTTCTATAGAACAGTTAGGATGAATACTAACATACTTAGTGTGCAGGTTTATTTGTCTGCTGTACTATGTTACATAGAACGGTACTAAGTTACATAGTACGTTCTATGAACCAAGCTTTACATAGTAAACCATCTTGTTAGTTCTACAGGATTAAGAACTCTCGAAAAATTTAAAATACAGAAATTTCATTGGCTGACAAATAAACCTGCACACTAAGTATCTTTGGGGGTCAAAATTCTTTACGGCCCCGACACCATGCAGTTTGTCAACATTGCCAGAGTATGGCATTCAGATCTCCTGATCATACAACAATAATTATCAGCCAACCAGAGCCTATACATAAATTGCTTTATATAAAAGTGACACAACAATATGACTAAATCAGAAAGCCAAGTAAGAAATTAACACTCAAAATTGAGTTCCAATGTTAGACAAGATCCAGATAGGTATAGAGTTAAATGTTATTGATGAGTTTAAATTCTACCAGTCAGAGTCTAGCTTACAGGCAATCACCATGGCAGGCATGAACAGACACACCTTAGATGTGATTCTATAAACTAATTGTGAGCCTCACATAAACAACACAATTAATTATAGTTCTAACAACAGATACACATCAAGACTTAAATATATACAAACTTCAAACATGCTTGAGTAGGTAGGGTAGGGGAAACAAACTATAATTTATTTTTAGCCTGATAGCGCGCAACCGTTATCATGGTAACAATTGAACAGAAAAAAACATGATATCACATGTGAGGAGGGAAGCATAAATCCATGGGTTTTTTTAAATGTATCAATTCATTTTAGTTTTAAACTGTTTGATTGTAATATAAGTTGTTATGACTTATATTAATCACTGTAGACACCTCATTCCTGATGGCATCCATCAAAACAAAGGGTTTGAGAGATGAAATGCTATATTTCCCTGTTTTAAATGCTGAGAAGTATAAATCAATGAAGACTCTCAGTGTGTTAGATTGAAGGTAATTAAGGCAAGTATTTTGAGACAAAGTATTGAGAATATTGTACTCTCATAGAGCACTGGGAATGTGGCAGATATTGATTCACTATAACTCTGTGAACATATTACCAACGCCAGGATGGGGGAGTGTGTACCAGCATGGGGGAGTGTGTACCAATGTTAGACTCTTACTCTAGACTATCTGGTACAGTGCAGCAATACCACATGTATGACCTTCGCAACACTACAGGCTACAAACCCAAGACGAAATTTGCAACTGTTACCATGTGTACAAAAGTATCAAAAGGACCCTCGAGATTTAGTCCCTAGTGCGACCCCTGGCAGTATGACCCCTGGCATAGCAACACCTGGCAGTTCGACCCCTGGCGTAGCAACACCTGGCGTAGCAACACCTGGCAGTACGACCCCTGGCAGTTGACCCCTGACAGTGTGACCCTGGCATAATTTCACAACAAAATTACACAACACCAACAACTATGAGACTCTCAACACACCTGTTTCCTGTACAAGCTGCTTTCCATTATCTGTCTTTTTTAACAAGCAAGGGCTCGAGCTAGAAGATTTCGATAAGATCGGACTAGCTGCTTTGGTTATTGTAGTTATCTCCCTTGTTTCATGCGTATCACTAATACATGGGTTTTGTCTAGTTATCTCCCTTGCTTCACTTATACATGGACTTTGTCTAGTTACCTCCCTTATTTCTTGCGTATCACCGATACATGATGGGCTTTGTCTTGTTACCTCCCTTATTTCTTGCGTATCACTGATACATGGACTTTGTCTTGTTATCTCCCTTATTTCTGGAGAATCACCGATACATGGACTTTGTCTTGTTATCTCCCTTATTTCTGGAGAATCACCGATACATGGGCTGTGTCGAACACCAACGGTTGCCATAGTTACCTCTCATAAAATATCCACATTTTTTAAAAACACAGGTCACTGGCTCCTCACAACATTGTGTCAACAAATTACTGGCTCTTCAGTAACAATGATCATCTAATTGTCCAACAAATACACCATTTTAACATTTCTGTCCATAGTAGACTACTAGAACATACTGCGATCCTAATGTTCCTAGAATGTAATCACCATAGAGAGACAAGTACACATTCAACTTGGTCTGCCAGTCAATAACATACTTCAGTTGTCCAACGAAAGCAATGGCAATGCAGCAAAGAAAAGCAAGAAATGATCAAATTGTCATTTTAGCCGAATCAATGTATCATCCAAAATCAAGTCACTTTTTAACTAAAATATTTCCGAACGTTAAAAATCCATAAATTCCAGGCACATAAAAACGAAACACAACAACTACTACACATCAGTCAATTATAGTTACTGTAATAACACTGAAGTTACAGTCGTTAAAACTAACAGTTCAGTTCAAATTAAGGCTCAATCCTTTCATAGATTTTTAACCTTCCCAAGAGTTCTGTTTGGAAGAAATTCGTAATGAGGAATATAGAGCCTGAAGCATAAAATTCAACCCAACCCAGCTTCACCCTAAATCACTAAATCCAGCAAGATACCTAAACATTTATAATACACATTCTGCTTATATGATTAAAATAGAAATTAATTAGAAGTTAATGAGGTTGGCATGAAGATCGAGGTAGCATGTAGCACATTATAATGTGTCTACCTGTATAATACACCTTACACCATGTCTTACAATACCTCAGATAGATTCTGGCACCATATGGACATGTTGAAAACATTATAATCAAAGAACTTGAGAGAGCTTGTATAATCACTATGACCTAATTCAACTAATTTTCCCACATGTCTTAAAACCAGGAAGAAATCACCATAGAACTCATATATTACTACATGTTTTAAACCTAATTACATAAACTGCATTAGGCAGATATACAGTATGATGCATAACTGATCTTAAACTAGGAATATGATTTTGATTATTTTTAATTATGTGAAGAACAGTGAAGAACATAATTATGTGTTCACCCTATTTGCGCTAATTTTGTATACATGTAATCATTTTCTAGGCAATAGTTTCCTATTCATGTTCAGGTAACAATGAGAAGTTGACAGCTGGGAGTCAATTAAACCATAGACACAAACTGTCATCCAGGAGTAAATCAAACCGTAGACACATACTGACAGTCGGGAGTTAATTAAACCATGGACCCAAATTGACAGCCGGGAGTAAATCAAACCGTAGACACATACTGATAGTCGGGAGTCAATTAAACCATGGACACAAACTGACAGCCAGGAGTAAATTAAACCATGGACTCATACTAACACTCTGGAGTCAATTTAACCATGGACACATACTGACAGTCGGGAGTCAATTAAACCGTAGACATACTGACAGTCGGGAGTCAAACCATAGACACATATTGACAGTCAGGAGTCAATTAAACTATAGACACATACTGACAGTCGGGAGTCAATTTAACTATGGACACATAGTGGCAGTTGGGAGTCAATTAAACCATGGACACATACTGACAGTCGGGAGTCTATTAAACCATAGACAGGGTCTGTATAGACTCTGCACCAGTCACTTCCGCATAAAATCACACAGTCATATTTTCTTTGTGATAGAAAGTCTGCCAGGTTGACATCCAGGCCATGCTGAGAAAATTGTATGGAATAATCTCATTTTCAACTACCACTATTTCCTTAACTGTCATAGAAAAGAAATGGTAATTAATACGTAATGATCTTGTAATGATCCATTGTTCAGATCAACAAGATGTAGAAATGATGAGATAGGATGGTGTAATAACAAAGTTATGTACACTCCTTTATAACTAAATTGCAGTTTTTGTTACCGTGACAACAATGAATCACTAAGTACAATAAGTATTTTATATCTAAAATGTCTCATGAAATTTGAATGCATAATGAAGTTACAGTATATCAACCTATTTATTGATGTAGTAATGTACTAAATGTATGTACCTACAAAACCTAGTACATGTATATACCTACATGAAGTTAGATCGTCAGTGTTTCTTACAAATATTATGCTAAATTGTCATGTAACAGCAGTCTGCGTAATTAGCACTTGAAAGGTAACTTTGTCGCAAAAAGATGGAAAAATTCAGCCTATTGGATCACATGGTTGTATTAATTTAGAACATTTTCATCATAATGTTAATTGTCTCTATTAAACGGATTGAGAATCAGTCAACTGAATTGACTGAGTTGACCTATGACGCCAGGAATAGGACACAGATAACCCCACTTGCTATTTGACCATGCCAAGGATCCCATACTAGACCCCTAGACATCCCCTCAAGCCCGCAGATGACGCCAGGAATAGGACACAGACGGATTGAGAATCAGTCAACTGAATTGACTGAGTTGACCTATGACGCCAGGAATAGGACACAGATAACCCCACTTGCTATTTGACCATGCCAAGGATCCCATACTAGACCCCTAGACATCCCATCAAGCCCCCAGATCCCTGGAGTGTAAAATGACCTGTACCATATTATACCTAAACTGTATGACTATGAAACAGGTATTTGAAGCTGAGCTGACAATGTTAATAAACCTGGATTATAGCTCTAATCAGTCAAAATGTCAGAGAATGTATGAACAAAAAATCGATTATCAACAAATTATTTATCAAGTTAACAACATCAGTAATGTAAAATTAGGCCATATAAATATGGTTCCATGTTTAACATCCTCGGAATGAAAAGCCTACCTGGTTAAAATCAATATATAAAATTATGTAAAAAAAACTCCCTGAATTATAACACAGTGGTTCCATTCAACTTGGGAGTAGGGGTTTGACTCGGGAGTAGGGATTTTGACCCTTGAAATTTCCAAAAAGCCATATTTTGACCCTCAAGATTTTGGTTTAAAAGGTCATTCTTTCTCTTGAAATCATGGGTATTTTGCTTATATAATGGTAAAATTTAGTCAAAAGTGTCAAAATGATTCTTCAGATTGAGAAGCTAATGGAGACCCTGATACCTGAATGACGATCACACATATTGTCAGAAGGTCACTCGGTCACTCAATGATCATGATGTCTTTTGTTTGAGCAAAGGAAGATGTTTTAAATGTGGCTCAATGTAAAATTTATATAAGTCCCACAAGACTTGTTTACAAATCCAATTCCTATCTAAATTTACCATAGAACTACCTCGTTACTAATGCATATGTACCTCTTAAGTCTTTTCTTCAATAATCTTGTCTATGTACATGTAACACATAATAACGCATATAAACTATGGAAATAAATGTAAATGGACTTTAAACCATAAAAAATCCCTCTGCACTCTGTCAGTAGGTTAAAAAACACAGAATTTGGTACGGCCTTACATGACTTCTATAACAGGAAGATAACTGTATAATGAGTTCTGCAGGGTGACCACCAGATGCTCTGAACTTTGCATGCTGAGGTCACCCGGACACAGGATATAATTGTATAGTAATAACTCAATTAGTAGACAATATAGCAAATAGTGGACCATCTGTTAATCTTGTAATGTTAGAAATACAACAAAATCAATAATACCCAATCAAAGTTGGTTTGACCAGGAACTGGGACATTTATGTACTGTCAGAGGTCAGGCTGGAATTGGGTCATTTATGTACTGTCAGAGGTCAGACTGGAATTGGGTCATTTATGTACTGTCAGAGGTCAGGCTGGAATATGGGTCATTTATGTACTGTCAGAGGTCAGACTGGAATTGGGTCATTTATGTACTGTCAGAGGTCAGGCTGGAATTGGGTCATTTATGTACTGTCAGAGGTCAGGCCGGAATATGGGTAATTTATGTACTGTCAGAGATAGCCAATTGGCAAATATTTAAAGAAATCATTAGACCTTCGAGCTTCAGTTGTCCTAAATCTCACTGCAGTCAACCACAGCTGACCTCATGGTATTGGATGGTTAACATGTTGTAAACCAAAGACTGGACATTCAAATCAAGAGCCAAAAAATCAAAATAAGTCACATATATAAGCACATAGAGAAACCAAGAAATTTATAAATGTTCAAGCATTAATTAGTTAAGACACTTTAAAAAAGGTTTCGACTTAGACCTGAACCATTTTTTAGCAGGGATCATACCATATTCATACACATGTGCAAGTAACTAAATAGGGTGAATCAGAAACAAACAGTTTTTTACATCAGTAATCCAGCACAGATACAGTATAAGAGAATACTGCTGCTAGCAACTTGTCACATAAAATCTAGAATTATACAGTCAGATAGATAGCACATCAAACAACAAGGCATCCAGCTTTCTGAGACAAAATACAATATCTGCAAAATACTCCAATGAAATCTGGTAAATGAATCCCACCATCTATGTACCAGATCCAGCAATCCAACAGGAAGTATGCACAGCATAGGAATCACCTAACACAATAATTCCTAGAACAAACCTAACACAATAATTCCTAAAACAAACCTAACACAACAATTCCTAGAACAAACCTAACACAACCATTCCTAGAACAAACTATAAGTGATGCTGCTATACACAGTTAACACATTCTATGATTATTGACAAAATGCTTCCCCAGATTAAACCTTGACCCATAGGCCTGGCAAATTTTCCAATAACAATTTGTTACACCGACACACATTCTGAGAGAGAGGAAGGGACAGAGAGAGAGAGAGAGAGAGAGAACAGTAATATCGGATCAAGTCTGGCTATATCTGGAGTTGAACAGTATTGGAAGTTTTAAATTCTATGAGGCATAAATGTTCAATACTGTGATTTGGCACTGACACATGGCGTGTAGTAAGTGTCATCACACACACACACACACACACACACACACACACGTATACAGTCACTGATTCCTGCATATACACTCACACTCATAGTTTGGCTGGTGTTGAGAGATTAGTGATTTTAGAGAGGTCAACCTGGTTTAAGAGAGGTCACACTGGTGTTGCGGGATCAATGGTTTTAGAGAGGTCACACTGGTGTTGAGAGATTGGTGGTTTTAGAGAGGTCACACTGGTGTTGAGAGATTGGTGGATTTAGAGAGGTCACACTGGTGTTGAGAGATTGGTGGATTTAGAGAGGTCACACTGATGTTGAGAGATTGTTGTTTTAGAGAGGTCACACTGATGTTGAGAGATTGTTGTTTTAGAGAGGTCACACTGATGTTGAGAGATTGGTGGATTTAGAGAGGTCACACTGATGTTGAGAGATTGTTGTTTTAGAGAGGTCACACTGATGTTGAGAGATTGGTGGATTTAGAGAGGTCACACTGGTGTTGAGAGATTGGTGGATTTAGAGAGGTCACACTATCAAGTACTGTTCATATGTATGCAGGTTTGAACACCGTTTCTCAACATTATTTTTCAGTTTTTCACAGCAGACGCTTCACCTACCCCTTTTCCTGGACTGTATTCTGTATCCGAGCCAGAGTTCTTAGCTTTACCTTTTACTGAATCTGACAGTAACTTCTCCATATGTAGAGGAAAAACAACAGTGCTATCAAATTTTCATGGAAGGGTAAACAATGCCAGTGAAGAGAGGTATTAAAACTGTTTGACAAGAAGACCGACAGGCGTGTAGCTACCTG
The DNA here is from genome assembly GCA_947247005.1 of Spisula solida. Classification (NCBI taxonomy): domain Eukaryota; kingdom Metazoa; phylum Mollusca; class Bivalvia; order Venerida; family Mactridae; genus Spisula; species Spisula solida. The sequence goes on along the minus strand of OX365958.1, from coordinate 38,367,280 downwards.
TACGCAGAATACGCATCTGCGTACACATACTTCTCAAAAAGTGAAAAAATAAATGATCGAAAAATGCAATAAAAACTGATGCCTAAGCCCTAAGGGGGTAATCCTTTAGTATTTTCAGCACTTCTTAGAAATGCTTTTAAAAAGCTCTAAAAAACTAGTTTTATCAGTAAAAATATTGTCAATGATGATGCAAAAAACACGCCAGAACACACCTGAGGCGTTTTAGAGAACAAAATTTTTCACGGGGAGCACGCCCCCAGACCACCCTAGCCTTATTGCGTACACATTGAAATATCTCTAGCTACGCCCCTGACCGACCATGTGCTACATGTATGTGCAGGTTTCCATGTTGCATGTCAGATGCATTATATTCTGACTGCCACACATAAGAACTACACATTCAGTATAACTATATATAATTATATGACGCAGGGGTCCTACTAAGGCATATATATAATACTCAATCCTGAAATGTCTCCGTTGCAAGTCTGTTTCAGGTGCATTTAAGCGCACATCCCTACAGCAGAACTCTGTTTCAAACATTGTTCCATTATTAAAATTCACCTTCAGAAACTTTAAATGACCATAACTTTGTCAAAACTTTGAATTTTTTCATCAATTAACTTTTATTTTCTGCAAAAAATGTGTTTCTTATAATGCAGCAAATCCGGATTTCTGGATTATTCCGGGATTGTAGGACCCTAATTGATGAAAGGAGAACGTACCTGAGAATTTGAGATCGGAGATTCTGAAATCTGCCATACCAACAATACTCGAATCTTGTTCCACGTTCTCCTGCCATTCACTCAGCTGAGAATTCAACTGAGTGGATAACTCAGATAGAAACTTCTTCATTTTTCACATGTAACTCATGCCACACACATGTACAATATTCATACAATATATCCACTACCGGAACATGTGTCCATGCATGTATATACTTCCAGCAACACTAAACTCCAGGTACAGAATACAATACTCATATAGGTATACAATTGTACCAGTTTGACCTCATCTATTGTTTTTCCACCGAAATACTACCTATCATTTATAATATTGCTCAAGAAAAATTATGACAATTTGAGTGCGACACCTCAAATTTCAGTATGGTTTTTGTGTAGAGCCCATAAAGTCCAGTTTAAAAATCATCACATTCGGGTATTATAGAAATGACTCCTACAATAATTATACAATCTTAGCACATTTGTCAGTCTTTGTTCCAGTTATTGACTACCAGTCAATGTATAATGACAGGTATATTCATTTATCAATCATCGGTACATGTATCTGTCTAAATTCACCATTATAACAACTTCCATCTTCTGTCAATTCAATGGTCCAAAAGGAACTTAACATTTACCACAGTGTATAAACAAGTCAACTCCCGGTTATCGAAATCATAAAGGAGTCCACATTGAATTATAGAGTCTCGCATTAAAACGTACAGTGATAGGAAATCATCGGATGTTTCAATCACTATAAGTCATACAAGTTGAAATGTATAGTATCCCAATAAGTCATACAGTGATTTAGTTTATACAAGGTGTTAGCTGTACTTTTCCGGGTTATTCATTTCACCATTAGGTGTGGATCTCAAATTCCTCTTGAAACTCCTCAAGGTTGCACTGAGACATTTTTTTTGGACAAAATTTATCATCAATATATCAATATTCCTAAAATGTGACCCAACAATCTTTTTCCTAAAAAACAGTCACAATTCCTAGAAAAGCCCATTAATTAATTAATTAGGATATCACTTAATCATTTCATTTACGAAAACACTCTGATAGTACTATTGAGTCATGTCCTCGAAAAATCCTGCACAGTCAATTATTGAGGCGAAAACTGTAAATTTTTCCATAGAATCCAACTTGAACATATCACCATCAATCCAGAAGTACAAACACATACGCATACATACATTATAACTCCAGCACTAACAATAAAACATCCATGGATCTCTCTTACTCTAACATCTGAGGATCTCTCATACACGTATATACACACAATGTTTTTTTCTAATCACTCTCACTCACCTAGCTACAATAAGTCAAAGATACTCTACAATAACATGTGAACAAACAATTTACCACATTTTTATATACAATCTGGGTACCTGCACAATTCCTTTCCAATCATCGAGTACAGTCAACTCTGCTTATATAGAAACCTCTATCCTGGTATTAAAAGTCTTATTGTGCTGGAGAACATGTGGCTGATGTCAGTAAGTTCCTTAACATACAGGGACAGTGAGGGTGTTTTACATGTTCAGTCATCCAGAAATTTGCTGGTCCGACGACCAAGTCCAGAAAATGGCCTTGTTAAACAACTTTGACGATGTGCAACTGCGGTCGAATGTATAAAGAAACATGAAAAATGGATTAAATATCATAGTTGGTTAGTTAAATTGAACAAAAATTGTGTGTTAAGCCACATTTATTCAGAGTTCCAAAACAAAAAGTTTTTTGATCGTTTGTTTAGGTCCGGCAGTTTGTAAGACCATGCTGGACAGAATATTCGACCATTTTTGTCAAATTTCTGGATGTCTGCATGTTAAAGGGTTACGATTCTTAAGGATTTTATTCAATATGTATGATATTGTTTAAATGTTATAATGGACCTTAATGAATATTTTAGACTTAAGTTGTCTCCCTTTGATATAACATTTAGAATCTAGTTATCTCCCATTGATATAAAATTTTAGAATCTAGTTGTCTCCCTTTGATATATAACATTTAGACTCTAGTTGACTCCCTTTGAATCTTTAATGTAACAATTAGAATCTATTTGTCCCCCTTTGATATAACATTCAGACTCGAGTGGTCTCCCATTGATACCTTTGATATAACATTTATAGTCTAGTTGTCTCCCTTTGATATATCATGTAGATTCTAGTTGTCTCCTTTTAATATAACATTTAGACTCTAGTTATCTCCCTTTGATATTACATCTAGACACAAGTCATCTCCCTTTGATAAAACATTTATGATCTAGTTGTCTCCCTTTGATATAACATTTAGAGTCTAGTTGTCTCCCTTCAATATAACATTTAGACTCTAGTTATCTCCCTTTGATATTGCATTTAAACACTAGTTATCTCCCTTTAATATAACAATAAGAATCTAGTTTTCTCCCTTCGATATAACATTAAGAAACTAGTTGTCTCCCTTTGATATAACATTTAAGAACCTATTTTTCTCCCTTTGATATAACATTTAAAATCTAGTTGTCTCCCTTTGATAAAACATTTATAATCTAGTTGTCTTCCTTTGATAGAACATTTATAGGAATCCAGTTGTAACCCTTTGATATAACATTTTAGAATCTACTTGTCTCCCTTTGATATAACATTCAGAATCTAGTTGTCTTCCTTTGATAAAACATTTAGAATCTAGTTGTCTTCCTTTGATATATGTTACATTCACAGTGCTCCAGCTAGGATTTGAAAGGGCTGGGTGCGGGAGTGGTGGTGTCCCCCGCCCGCCTGAATGGGGCAATTGGAGGTCCTCCCCCAAAAAAATCTTGAAGTTTTAGAGTCTGCTTATGGCTTCTCCTGTGTTTTCTGACATAAATTGTGGTGTTTCTCCAGTAAGCAAATAAACCTTTCATAAAAAGGTAAAAAGGAGTTTGTACAAAATGAAGTATTGATTTCTAAATTATCACAATTCATGTCATTTAAACATACCAATGCACTTTGCCAAACTATAGAATTTCAGACTCTAGTTGTCTCCCTTTGTTATAACATTCATACTCCAGTTGTCTCCCTTTGATATAACATATATATAGCACCTAGATGTCTCCCTTTGATATAACATAAATAGAATCTAGTTGTCTCCCTTTGATATAACATACATATAGCACCTAGTTGTCTCCCTTTGATATAATATATAGAACCTAGTTGCCTCCCTTTGATATAAGATAAATAGAATCTAGTTGTCTCCCTTTGATATAATATATAGAACCTAATTGTCTCCCTTTGATATAACATAAATAGAATCTAGTTGTCTCCCTTTGATATAACATAAATAGAATCTAGTTGTCTCCCTTTGAAAGTTTAATATAAACAACTGTGATAATGTTGTTGCCTGACTCCAGAATGATGCCACACGGAACCAGAAAACCAATTCCTGCTGACTGGTGAGAACAATGTACACATTGTGGTATTCTTTGTCATATTTTGTTAACTCCCATAATGGTATATTATATACATAGTAATTTCAACATATGAGAAAGACATTGTTGGCACAAACTGTGAGGAGGGAGTTACAAAGTTTATCATCCAGCCAACACACAGTACAATCTATAAATTACTGGCTGCAATATGCAGATAACACTGAAAATATACTTCCAATGATATCAACATTCAGGCCAAACAATTATTTATGTTTCTGCAAGTATGTCATTATAAACCACTGTGCATGTGTTTTATAGCTGGATGCCAGTAGGAACGAGGAAGTATGCAGAGCTACTGTGTATGTAACGTGTAGGGTCAGAACGTGCCAACATCCATTAAAAGGGCATCAGAGGTCTTCGGCACTCCGTAATATTAACAACTGAAATCACTTACATGCTGAACATCACTAGAGTGACTTGTACGACTTCAGGTGTCAGGTGAATTACAGAATTTATAATCTAAATAAATTTAACATTTAGTGATCAGCATAATAATAAGATCTCTCTGGTGATAACCCCAGTCAAAATGAAATAATGGAATTAAAACTTAAAAAGCTTTCAGCTATATAAACGAATATGTCCCCCCCCCCCCCAACACTGGTGCATTATGGATGCATTCTTGGTATAGCTGTCATTATTATCATGTATGTTGATATCTTGTCTACTCATTATAAATATTAACAACATTTCTAGCAGATAGAACACAGAAAGCACTGAGTCTATAGATTACTATAGTCATGATAGTGGAGCTGTTTTACCTGATAAGCCCGGTGAGCAGAAACAATTAACAATACCTCAACACACCTTTTAAACAGTCCCCCCACTTCTAACATACTCACCAAGGCCAAATAGAAACTATGTGAGGTTCACATTTCATGATGGAAAATGATAGTGATTGTAATTGTTGAAAAATGCTGTTATTAAGAACAAATTTATGCAGATAACTAGCTGAAACTTATTCTGTAAAAGAGACTCTTGACTTGAGTATGTGTAGTTTGGGTAACATCAAGCAAAACAATTGTTTCTGTAGGTCAATGGGACAGTTTCTGTAGGTCAATGGGACAGTTTCTGTAGGTCAATGGAACAGAAAGTTATTTTGCTTAAAATAATATATGTTTTTGGAAATTACTTGTTTATTTAAACATTGCAAGATTTTACAAGTTTTAAACTTTGATATATACTTAATCAAACCTGTATTCTTACAGGCAAAAACTTTCTTTCAAACCTATTGAAATTAAAGGCATTTAAAGAAATAAACAGTTAGCATTTGCCGCAAAGCTCAAACTCTAAATTTTGTTTTCAACATAAAATGATATCATTACAAAATGAAGTTATACTGGAATATTTAGGGTAGGGTAATTTGGTACTGGAACCAGGCAACAACTTTACATTAATCTTAGCCTGAGAATATTCATGAATGGAGGTTTATGGCCAACTTCAAATACACCCAGGTAGAACACTGGTATGAGATCAGTAGAAATTACTACAAAAATGTACTAAGACTTGGAAACAAAAGGATGTTAAATGTAGATCTATAGTATACAGTCAATTTTTATACCAAGTTTTTATAGGAACATGTTTTTTTCTTATTCTGCAAGCTTTTACCTAGTCGACCCACTAGAACTTAGAAGTAACCTTTTGACACTAGGACTTTCTATAAAGACACATTTTACCCTTTATGATTCTTATAAATAAAATTATAATTAAATAGAGAATATTTGTTGATTTTTGTGCAAGATCGAATTTTATTTCACGAGTGATCACAGAAAAGCAATATTTTCACGAGCGGTGCAGCCACGAGTGAAAATTAAATTTTCTGTGATCATGAGTGTAATAAAATTGCTATTACACCAAAAATCAACAAGTTTTCTGTTTATTATATGCTTCAATTTCTCTTAAAATGTCATCATGTGCCGTAATTGGAAATAATCACGTCGAAATCAAAATGTCACGACGTGAGAATTATGACATCATGATGATGTAACACATATTTAAAAGCCCGGCGCCATTGACGTTACATTTCTTTTTCTGCATGATACTGGAACCAGCTTCTATAACAAAATGGTAATTCCACTGTTATTTTCACTGAAAAAACTCCATAATCCATTGAAAGCAAATAATAAACTATAATGTGATAATTTTGCTTTAAATTATAAATACCAAGTTACATGTATCATATAAATTAAATTAATAATTCATGTTGAATTATTATTATTGTAAAATCTTGTCAAAAATTATGAAATGACTATATTAATTGAGATAGGTTTACTATAAAGAGTGGCCTTATTACACGTAACTGGAACAATGATTTTACCATGAATTTATGTACATAATTTTAAATTATACATGTATGTAATTTTAGAGAAAAGGTCACAGGAAAATCATTCTAAGCTAAACTCAAACGGGAGCTACAATTTCTAAAATCTATACCCAAAGTAAACAGTCTCGAACCGTCAACGGCTGAATAATTGAATCATGACTGATGGGTCTGTTAGGTTCCTATTGGTTCATCTTAATTCTTTATGCACAAATCAACATTATCAATGTATGGTCGATACTTGCCTTCTGATATTATATATCGGAATCATAGGGTGAGTTTGGATGGAAACTCTGTGGTAGGGTATGCTACATGTATTACAGGAATGATGTTTACTCCCACCAATACAGGTCTCTAAATTTATCAACCAATCAAAGCTTGGCCCTGGTAATATATAAAGCAGCTTTAGCCGCGCTTGTTTGGCGTACCGTACAGAAACGTGGAATAAGTAAACCCTGCCAGGAGTTGGTAATACTGGAGATCGACTCTTCAGTGGCAGGCCTCAATAAATCTACACGTTCACTCGTCCTGCAAAATTTTTTCCTTCTTTATTTATATAGCAGGACTAGTAAGAGTTTTGGGGTTTCTTCTTTGTCTTAGTATATTGCAGGACGAGTGCTTTTAAAAATATTTGTTGAGGCCTGAGTGGTGAAAGCACAAAAAGTGTAGCAACCAACTTACCAAGTGTGTTCGTCTTCGAATGGAACCTGAGTCTTAACCTAGATAAAACTCGCATTCCATCCATCAATATGCCTCTGACTGAATCAATGACAGCTCTATACTGTGACGATCCATCGCCCAGAAAATCAAGACAATAACCAGGTAATATAAAGTTCTGACAATCATATAACAAGGGAGATAATAAGAATATGGTGCTACAGACTGATTGACAAGAGTTCTTCCAGATCTATATAGCATGGAGAATTAAATATGATCCTGACCTTTATGCATGAATATATTACAAGGATCTTGTATTGAATATATGAATTTCCACGAGCAAATCATGCAATATCGGTCCTTTAGATTTTTGTTGGTATTACACCTAAAGCATCTTCGTGACGCTTCCCGCATATGAAAACATACAACCTACATGGATATTATAAATATAGACAATATATCAGCTGTTAAATTATGCTAATAGAAGGTTGAGAGTCGTGTCAAATTCTCTGGACTATACAAAGTTTTGAATAATGATACTTTTTTCTAATTCTATTTACAATACTACTAGTTCCTCAATTAACTGTGAGCTACTTGTTTCATGGTGTTTCATGGTGTTTCATGGTGATTCTCAATGGCCAATTTTTTATATAATTTTTTGCAGGATTTTACAATTTTATTGATTATAAAATGACCCATAATTAACAGGGGTGTAGTGTAGCCAGACTGGAATTGATGCTTCGCACATAAGCCATGAGGTATACTTGTAGGGCCTAGGGGATAAATGAATCTACTTTACTGTATATAAATTGTATTGACTGTAAAGGTTTCAATGACAAAATGGGGTCCTTACTTGTGGTATTGTACTGGGGTAGACTAGGGAGGGGGTTCCCCTCCAGTAGTAGATTTTTTTCAAGTTTTGAAATGAAAATGGTGCAATATCATGCTGCGAATTGGATTTAGAGGACTTACACCATTAGCTTAAATTGACTTTAATGACATGTTTAGCCATATTTATAGTTTTGCTTTTCAAATTAATGTCAGGCACATGAGTTTGTCCGCAACGCTGGCTACGCCCCATATTTTAGTCCAAGAAAACCTGGATACAATTGATAAATTGATAAACTGTAGGAGGAATTGCGTCCACAAGAACTGTTCACTATATATTGTATAGTGCATAAAAGTACAAAGGGCCATAATTCTGTCAAAAATTGTTGCAGCGCAAATTCTTTCCTTTATGCACATCTACATGTTGAGGTTGTTCATCTGTGAAAGTTTGAAGGAAATGCTGCAAAAACTGTAGGAGGAGTTGCGTCCACCAGAATGTGTCTACGGACGGACGGACGGACAGACAAGCTGAATCCAGTATACCCCCCCTTACAACTCGTTGTGCGGGGGGGGGGGGGGGGGGGGGGTATAAAAAAGCCGTTATTGTTTTTACTATTCGGCCAAAACCTTACACTTGCGCCTAAAAATAGGGTAGGTTCTAGGTCAGTAGGAAAATGATATAATTTTTTAAACTAACTTTTTTGATTTGATGCACTGGTAAATCAATGAAACTGCGGTGACTTCGAGCAATATCATGTATATAATATGCCATAAAACACGTTTAGGATAGGAGTGTAATAGAGTAAGCACAGGTACCAGAACAAATAGGGTTTATTTTGACCTTATCAAAAAATAAAAATAAACAGTATTCTTATTGATGACAGTTATACTAGTATACAAATATCAGTCCAGTATGTAACTGACAGGGGTTTCACTAGCTTTTGAATCTGAAGGGTCAATATGATACTTTCAGATGGAAACCCCTGCATCCTTTAAGTTACAAAGATCTGTTTAATAATGAAATGCTGGTATGCAGCCAGGAAATGTCCTGTTTGGACGGGGAGCCATCGTCTCATAGTGAACTTGGATGCTGTAATTTAGAGTTTGTATCAGACTACCAGGACCTAGTATTTTTATACAAATTAGGCCTCAACAAATATTTTTAAAAGCACTCGTTCTGCAATATAGACAAAAATCTTGCTTGTCCTGCCATATAAAATATATAATAAATTAAGAAGGAAAAATCTAGCAGGACCAGCGGACAGGTAGATTTATCGAGTCCTGCAAATATTATGTTCGATAAATTCCAAGTCATAGAAAACCAATTAAATGCTATAAGTAATCATAATTGTTGTGAAATGCAATTATATAATATATTTGTACCAGTATGTGCGAGCAGAGTCTAGTCAGGACCCCCCTTTGGAAAAACAGAGCTGTCCCTCATTGGGAAAATAGGTGGATGGACCCCCTGAAAAAAAGCTGGTCAGACCCCATCCCTAAAATACACATACATTTGTAGCTGTTCTGAAATATTCACATGTATAAATCTTGCCACTCAGTAATTAGTTGATGTCGTGTTGATATCAACATGTTGCAAATTGCAACAAAAGTGGCTTTTAATTGAATATGTATCACTTTGTAAAACAATTAAAGTTCAATTATTAATCAATTAACAACTAAACAAGTGTATTATTATATTTTAGTGACTAAGTGTTCATACATGCATGGATCATATTGACAGACAAATATCTGTGTCTACTGTCTACATATTTAATAGAAATTTAAGCAACAAAAGATCTTATATTTGTGTACATTAGTATTTATAAAACATACAGGGATAGTACGAGTTAAAAATGTCCGAGTCGGTGGTTGGCCTACATATCCAATGTTTCCTGTACGTGTACATACAGTATGTCTCCGGTTCTAGTTTGTACTCGTATGAATAACACGGACTTCAGACAATGAGTAGAATTAAAGCCGCCGACCTTAAGCTACGGTCATTCATACATCATTTCGGTACAAAGCGATGTGTAAAATTTGGACCACACAGGTGTGTTTAGATTTTTTAAATATCTGCGTTAATAAAACACTCACCGTCCAATGCCAGAAGCGGGGGTGATTCAACTTTCCCGATAAGTCATTGGTATTCCACTATTTGTAGCAGTCGTTTAGAATTATCCCCAAACAATCCACTATTTTTATCGCGAATTTCTCGCAGGAAGTACACTCGGATTCAATATGGCGGATTCACAACAAAGTCACGTGATCGCTGGTTGAGTGTCATTGTTTCCCACAGGTGCTTGTCATACCTGGTCAGGTAAAATCGAACGACATAAATGGTTGGACTACATAACACACGCTAGCAGTCAGTATCGATGGAACACATTCGAATATGACTTTTAAACAAATCAATGAAATAAATTAAACATAAACTAGTAACGGTTAGAAATACACGATTGTAACGTGACACATTTATTGTTCGTAATCAGGAGTGATTTAGTGCCTTTGTATGTCGGTGGGATTAAATCATCAAACAGCTATTAGTGTACAGTACATGTCCCTGTGAGATGTAATTATGAGTCACCGCAGAAATATCCTACACTGTGGCAGTCGTCCGTCCCATCGTTTGTCCTCAATTTGGGGGAAAATACATTGACTCGAATTTATTGACCTAATGTTAGTTTTTTTTAATTAGATTACATTTAAAAGTTCGGGGTAATTTGTGAGCGCATGGCAGGGCAGCGAAAAATGGAATTTCTTGTTATAAAAGTTCATACTACTATCACACAAAACATACGCAACAAGAACAAAAGGCCTGTCAGAAAATGTTTGCTTCTGAAAAAAAACAACCATGCATTTTAATACTGGCCTTCTTTTTTGACATTTTGTACTTGCGAAGTTGATTCTTTATCTGGGACTTGTCCCTGTCTTTATGAAGTAATTTATTTTTCTGGACATGCTAATTTCGTGCTCAATATGTAGGATTAGTTTATCAAAAATATCCTACCTTTATACGACGTCATCATATTAATTATAACAGGCATATTTTTAGCATGAAACTTAATTATAGCTGATTAAAAGTTCTAGCAAAGATCATACAAAAATATAATACATAATTCCATGGTTTTAGGCATTACCATAATTTGTTGATTATTCGTATAGGGACGGAACACGTTGTTGTCGAGTTATTTCCAACTGTAAATTGTAAAAAATACACGACTGAAAGTTTTTTTTCATGTTCAACCTGAGACTAGTGATGTCATATTTAGTTTCTGGTTCAACAATAAAGTTAATTTCTTTGTACCGTGAGTCCAGATTTCTCAAGCATTTCCTTTAGATATAAACATAAGTCATTCAAAAAATACGCAAATGAGTTGAAGTCCCGAGGAATTGAAATCATAGAATAGCGCTATGTTGAGTTTTTCGTACCCTGGTACATGGGCGTAGGAGCGTCTTCAACATTGGGAGGGGGGGCGATTTTTTTTAGATATGGGGGTCATATTAAGTGTTAATAGCTAATGGTGAATGTTAGTGTATATCATCACTAAGGTAAAGTATAGAATGTATCTACTAAGCTGTTTGCTTGTAAAACTACTAGGTAAAAAAAATAACCTTATAATAAACTAGCAGGGGTCCGGTGGCATGCTCCCCCTGGATGTTTTTTTAAAACAATGGATCAATCTGGTGCATTCTGAGATATTTATTTGGTATTTTACAAGATATGTTTTGTTACAAGATCAAGCAAAATAAAGTTCTTGTTTTGTAAATATTTTTACTAATTATTGCTCAGATGCCCGACTTCTGAGAGTTAAGGGGTTTAGTAAGGAATAATTTAACATAGAAAGCAACATATATAGGAGCTAGGGCAATCTTTCTCTTACAATGTCTCTATATTTTGTGTAGCTCTTTCAACAGCTACATGATAACATATTTCATAGATTAAAATCATTTTGCGAGCGAAGCGAGCACGAAAATTCACATCTTATATTTTTAACCAGGAATAAAAGGCAAATTACCTTTCACAATTTTAGACGGAAAATCATTAATATGGTCTGAATTATTGGGGGGGGGGGGCAAACGATATGTTGGCCCCCTAGTCCTAACATTGGGGGCCTGGTCCCCCTTCTCCTACGCCCATGTGGTAGCCTATGTCACACTTAAACAATGGTGTCCGTAACTTTAAGAATAATTTTAATTGCACCATAGAAAACTTTATTAAGGAAGGAGTTTAAGTCAGGGACCATAATTTTAGGGTCCCTGTTTAAGTTTAATAGTTTATTTCAGTCTCATCCATATATGGTATTACATGTACATGACAATTTATATTTTATAACACAGATAAAACATGCATAATTATGGGCATTCTATATCGAAGTATAAGAGACTCAAAATTATGTAAAATCACACAAATATCGTGATTTAAATGAACTCACAATTGTTTCTCATACATATGAGCCAGTCTCCAGGAAAACCTGCTATATTGACAGTATGTAATTACTGCATGTAACAAGGTTTTGAAAAGCTTTCAAATAAGAAAAATGACATATCTATAGATTCAATTTTAAGTAATTTATCCATATATAACTATATCTTAGCTTTAAAATGTCTTGTGCATTATGTCGAAATCATTTACCTTGTTTCGATGGTGACCAATATCAGACAAATACTCTGATTGAGAAAAACGACGAGTTAGTTGATTAAAACAGTAGTAGCCTTTCTCTAAATGTGAACATTAACAATTTGGATGTATATTTTGAAACTAATAACATCATTCTAAAACTTGATACCATTTTGACCAGCTTATGTAAAGAATTGATCAAATGCAGTATTTATAAAGTACTTGTTACAACGCCGTATATAATAACGCTTGAATGACGTTTGCGACGTCACACAAAAAGGGTCTAAATAGTACCTCAACAAAACAGCTGTAACTTCCTTAAAAATCAAGATACTAACAAAATTTCTTTTGTATTTTGCTTCATTAAGATTACTCTTTTAAATAATAAAAAATCTCAAAATCATTTTTTTTGTAAAAATAGCAGGTTTTCCTGGCGAATGGCTCATAATGTAATTGACACACATACACTCGGTTATTAAGGTAAAGCTGAAAAATACTTTGTTATCGATTGAATTAAGAGATAGTAACTGTAACATGTATTTACCAAACTTGTCTATGTACACTCGTATACTAGTAACTTACTCCACTAACAGTCACTCGGACGAGGTCCCTTGTATGATGCACTAGGAACGTAAATTACCGTGCAGTGATGCTTACGTGCAGAGGCATCTTCTATATCATGTACTATCACCCAAAACCTAAAATTACTAACCTCCTCCAGGGGGAGGGGGCATCGTTCATATGGGTCTCCCGGTGGCGGGGACATAACTAAAAGCAGATAAACCAAAAAACTAGACATATCTTCAACAGTTTTCCTAGTGAAATAATAGAAAAGCAGCTATAGTATACATTGTTCTGGTTATGTTAACCGTCCTCGTATTCTATCATTCTGTCTAGCACTGATACCGATCCAGAAACTTGCTTACAAAGTCGGGACTACGGACAGAACTGCCTGATACTTAATTGTCAGTAACAATGTGCATGATTCTTTGTCCAGCTGCTAGATTAGCGACATGGAAGTGGTTTTCTGCTCGCTCAACTTCTTAGACTGAAATGGTTTTTGCTCGCTCAACGTCTTAGACGGTTCAAAGTGGTTTTCTGCTCTCTCAACTTCTTAGACTGAAATGGTTTCTGCTCGCTCAACTTCTTAGACGGTTCAAAGTGGTTTTCTGCTCTCTCAACTTCTTAGACTATTCAAAGTGGTTTTCTGCTCGCTCAACTTCTTAGATTGTTCAAAGTGGTTTTCTGCTCTCAACTTCTTATACTGTTCAAAGTGGTTTTCTGGTCACTCAACGTCTTAGACTAAAGTGGTTTCTGCTCGCTCAACTTCTTGACTGTTCATAGTGGTTTTCTGCTCACTCAACTTCTTAGACTGTTCAAAGTGGTTTTCTGCTCTCTCAACTTCTTAGACTGTTCAAAGTGGTTTTCTGCTCTCTCAACTTCTTAGACTGTTCAAAGTAGTTTTCTGCTCGCTCAACTTCTTAGACTGTTCAAAGTGGTTTCTGCTCGCTCAACTTCTTAGACTGTTCAAAGTGGTTTTCTGCTCTCTCAACATCTTAGACTGTTCAAAGTGGTTTTCTGCTCTCTCAACTTCTTAGACTGTTCAAAGTAGTTTTCTGCTCGCTCAACTTCTTAGACTGTTCAAAGTGGTTTTCTGCTCTCTCAACTTCTTAGACTGTTCAAAGTAGTTTTCTGCTCGCTCAACTTCTTAGACTGTTCAAAGTGGTTTTCTGCTCGCTCAACGTCTTAGACTGTTCAAAGTGGTTTTCTGCTCGCTCAACTTCTTAGACTGTTCAAAATGGTTTTCTGCTCACTCAACTTCTTAGACTGTTCAAAGTGGTTTTCTGCTCGCTCAACTTCTTAGACTTAAGTGGTCTTTTGCTCGCTCAATGTCTTAGACTGTTCAAAATGGTTTTCTGCTCGGTCACCTTCTTAGACTGTTCAAAGTGGTTTTCTGCTCTCTCAACTTCTTAGACTGTTCAAAGTGGTTTTCTGCTCGCTCAACGTCTTAGACTGTTCAAAGTGGTTTTCTGCTCTCTCAACTTCTTAGACTGTTCAAAGTGGTTTTCTGCTCTCTCAACTTCTTAGACTGTTCAAAGTGGTTTTCTGCTCTCTCAACTTCTTAGACTATTCAAAGTGGTTTTCTGCTCTCTCAACTTCTTAGACTGTTCAAAGTGGTTTTCTGCTCACTCAACTTCTTAGATTGTTCAAAGTGGTTTTCTGCTCTCATCTTCTTAGACTGTTCACTCAACGTCTTAGACTGAAGTGGTTTCTGCTCGCTCAACTTCTTGACTGTTCATAGTGGTTTTCTGCTCTCTCAACTTCTTAGACTGTTCAAAGTGGTTTTCTGCTCGCTCAACGTCTTAGACTGTTCAAAGTGGTTTTCTGCTCTCTCAACTTCTTAGACTGTTCAAAGTGGTTTTCTGCTCTCTCAACTTCTTAGACTGTTCAAAGTGGTTTTCTGCTCTCTCAACTTCTTAGACTATTCAAAGTGGTTTTCTGCTCTCTCAACTTCTTAGACTGTTCAAAGTGGTTTTCTGCTCTCTCAACTTCTTAGACTGTTCAAAGTAGTTTTCTGCTCGCTCAACTTCTTAGACTGTTCAAAGTGGTTTTCTGCTCGCTCAACTTCTTAGACTGTTCAAAGTGGTTTTCTGCTCTCTCAACTTCTTAGACTGTTTAAAGTAGTTTTCTGCTCGCTCAACTTCTTAGACTGTTCAAAGTGGTTTCTGCTCGCTCAACTTCTTAGACTGTTCAAAGTGGTTTTCTGCTCTCTCAACGTCTTAGACTGTTCAAAGTGGTTTTCTGCTCTCTCAACTTCTTAGACTGTTCAAAGTGGTTTTCTGCTCTCTCAACTTCTTAGACTGTTCAAAGTGGTTTTCTGCTCACTCAACTTCTTAGACTGTTCAAAGTGGTTTTCTGCTCTCTCAACTTCTTAGACTATTCAAAGTAGTTTTCTGCTCGCTCAACTTTTTAGACTTAAGTCGTCTTCTGCTCGTTCAATGTCTTAGACTGTTCAAAATGGTTTTCTGCTCGCTCAACTTCTTAGACTGTTCAAAGTGGTTTTCTGCTCTCTCAACTTCTTAGATTGTTCAAAGTGGTTTTCTGCTCGCTCAACTTCTTAGACTGTTCAAAGTGGTTTTCTGCTCGCTCAACTTCTTAAACTATTCAAAGTAGTTTTCTGCTCGCTCAACTTCTTAGACTGTTCAAAATGGTTTTCTGCTCTCTCAACTTCTTAGACTGTTCAAAGTGGTTTTCTGCTCTCTCAACTTCTTAGACTGTTCAAAGTGGTTTCTGCTCTCAACTTCTTAGACTGTTCAAAGTGGTTTTCTGCTCGCTCAACGTCTTAGACTGTTCAAAGTGGTTTTCTGCTCTCTCAACTTCTTAGACTATTCAAAGTGGTTTTCTGCTCTCTCAACTTCTTAGACTGTTCAAAGTGGTTTCTGCTCTCTCAACTTCTTAGACTGTTCAAAGTGGGTTTCTGCTCTCTCAACTTCTTAGACTGTTCAAAGTGGTTTTCTGCTCTCTCAACTTCTTAGACTGAAGTGGTCTTCTGCTCGCTCAATGCCTTAGACTGTTCAAAGTGGTTTTCCACTCGCTCAACTTCCTAGACTGAAGTGGTTTTTGCTCTCTCAACTTCTTAGACTGATCAAAGTGGGTTTCTGCTCTCTCAACGTCTTAGACTGTCAAAGTGGTTTTCTGCTCGCCAAAATTCTTAGACTGTTCAACGTGGTTTTCTGCTCGCCTAACTTCTTAGACTGCTCAAAGTGGTTTTATGCTCGCTCAATTTCTTAGACTGTTCAAAGAGGTCTTCTGCTCGCTAAACGTCTAAGACTGTTCTAAGTAGTCTTCTGCTCGCTCAAACGCTTAGACTGTCCAAAGTGGTTTTCCGCTCGCCCAACTTCTTAGACTGAAGTGGTTTTCTGCTCGCTAAACGTCTTTAGGTAGTTTTCTATCCGTTATACACAGCCACAGCGTGTTTGTTGTCCCCAAGCGTTAAACTGACCATAGTCCGGTAACGGTCAAGTGCATGACATCGTATCCTAACAAGGTTATGCATGCTTAAACAGACTGACGATCTTTCGATCCTTTTTCGTCGTTGCAGCAAGGTGTTGACCAAGCACTACTTACATCGAACACAAATAAATTTACATGTACATACAAAACGCGGCTGTAGTGGAAGATCTTCAGACTATGACTCAAGTTGTGTCGCTTTTCTGGCTTCAATGGGTGATTGTCAAGATTATGAAACATTAAATATCATGGCAGTCATACCCCGTAGATCATATCATGCATGGCGACAGACAGACTATGCTAAAGGCACAATTATAATTGTGATACAAACTTACCATACTTATTACGTGTGTGCCATTGCGAGCTCCAGTGCGATGGGCCACACTTTCTTGCCAAATATTTGGAGTGAACATCATCCTTATACTCACAAATCAGGGAGATGCACACTTCTTGAGTATAATGGTGTACACTTTCAACAGTAACGAAATGGATCCGTCAGCATCATCGTCAGCTTTCGACCAACTGGAAGGGTGTTACAGAACCTGATGTCATTTTCTTAATGCGAGGTGTTAGATGTTCGAGTATTTCGTAAACATTGATCCTATATTTGAGTTCCTGTGTCAATGTACAATTGATTAGGGAGTATGTTATTGGATCACCAAGAGCTATATTTGATATTGTGCTTCATTATAAAACATTTTTAAAGCACGATTTGTGGATAAGAACACGGAAACACTTTTGTTTCTTAAATCACCACATCAAGTTTGTTTGAAAGTAAAAAAGTAAATACTTCCACTGTAGGAGCAGCATTGACGACACTCAACTGGTCGTGGTTTGTCCCGGTCCGTTTATGATGAAGAATAATACGGACGCCCTGGATGGACATTTGAACTTACTTAGTACTTGTCATTTCTTATTCATTATTCCTGTTTTGTACGATTTGTTATTACTTACATTCATCCATTTTTCTAATTGGTCACTTTTCAAACCTCAAATAACTGTGACCAATAACCAATTCATTAAAAGTACTCAAAATCACGTGCCAACGTATGCATGGTCGGTCTTCAATCGTGAAAGCTCGGTCATTTACGCTTGTCTCCGGTAAATACATTGCAATGCATAAAGGCCGAGGTGATCAGAATGGGTAGATCTTGTGATCAAATTTGCATTATCGCCACGTGCAGCATAAAAAATTGGTTATTAAGTCAATTACATAAAACGCATGTGTACAACATATCATAAAACATATCATTACAATTAAAAGTATTTGGGGTTTGAAAAGTGGCCTATTAGAAAAGTGCTGACAACTACAGTTCTTCGCCGATCTTACCACGGGCTTACAACGATTCAATTTAGCCACAATTCCGCTACGATAATTTCGAACTTGAGTTTGACCTTGTTCAAAATAAGTGTACCTTGGCCGTGTAGCTCCCCAACCTATGGGATTCCACCTCGACCCTTAGGCTTATCAGGTTTATGAAGTCCCGCTCCCGATATCACCAGTGCCTTACGACAGGTCACAATTTTGGTCAATAATTAGACCGTAGTAAGAGCAGTACGTAAAACCCCTTTCACAATTGTAGGAATTTCTTCGTTGCACGACGCCTGCGAATCTACGTCGAAATGTACCGACTTGCGTCTGGAAAGGGTTATTTTGTGGATCGGTCACAATTGAACTGAACTACATGTATGCATAATCAATATAATAATAAGAATGCATTTTGTAGTCCGCTGGTGTCAAACGCGGCATATTGTAGGCTTTGTTTGTTTCGAAATATTTCGGATGTCCACATGTTATAAAAGAGAGAACAGCTGATACCTAATTCAAATCATGGCTTTCTTGTGCATAAAATGTTGGAAATATTTATGAATTAATAAAACGTGTATAGAGTCTTTAGATATACTGGTATATTTTTACTAAGTATACATTTAATGTAACTTATTATGGAATAAAAACATACATTGTTGACATTTTTATAACCTGCTAAATGATTAAAGTATGTTGTTCATATGCATGTATGAGAACATTCGGGCAACTTTGAGATCGTAGTTTGTAGCTGAATGCATTTGTCATATGTATGTACAATGCAACCTCTCCAGAGCAGCCATCCACTGAGCTACAACCTCTCTTAAGCAACATAAACATGTTGTTCGAGAAGAAACAATTTAACATATATACACATTTACCTCTCCAGTGCAGCAACCTCTGTAATGTTATGTTTCCCAATGTGTGTCGCTCTAGAGAGGTTATATTGTTTTCAAAGTACACATTTTTCTCTAAGAATATGCTTTTATCTTAGAATTGCACTATATATAGGGTATGAATTTAAAAAAAAGGACATAATGTTTACGAGCGTCGTACGACGGTCGTGCGATTAACTCACGGCTGTCGAAGAATAGTGAATATCCAAAAGACTGTCATGCGACCATTGCACAACCATCGTACGTCCATCGCACGTCCATCGCACGATAGTGGTGTATTCTAAGTACCTTGTTTGACCTTATAATCACAAACAAATCGTGCGTCCATCGCACGCCCGTCGTGCGACGACGTAGGGCATCGCACGACGGACCCGTCGACAGTCACCCGTCGTAGAAAATTTTGAACCTGTCCAAAACTCTACGACGAGGGTCCACGATTATGTTTTCCGCCGCACGGCGGTCGCACGACAATTGTGAATAGTTGGGAGTCCATCAGCACAAAAGTCGCTTATTTTTCATGGTCCATGGCATTTTTTAGTAGAAGTGTTTCAATACCATATTTGAATTGCCCAATACCAGTTGTATATGGTTTTGGCGGATGCCAAGCGCAAAACCCTCTGTGAAGGTCATAAATGAGGTCAAAGGTCAATTAAGTACATATAGCATACATCAACTTGAAATTGCACCATATCTTGACCAATTCTACAGGTAGAATGGTCAAAATGGTATCAAAATGAAGCTAATGAATTGGTTCTGCATTTGCAATGATTTTATGCAAATCATCACATTTGCATACTCATGAATATTAATGAGGAAGTCAAAAATTGGTAAATCTTCGTTAAAAATCTACTAGCATAGTTGACAAATGTATGCTATATCTTCCTTATTTATATTATTTAAAGATCCAAATTGTACCAAAATCATGAGAAGACATAGGGCTTTCGTTAAATGTATATTTTTATAGATAATTATAATTTAATTCCACCGAGAATAACCGCAAAAGGTGGGTGGGGGTAAATTTAAACCAGAACGTAAAAATCTCAATACAGTCAGAATCAACATTAAACGCTTATTAAGCATATTCCTTATATCCAAATATGATTTATTTGTGGAAATTGATTTTGACATACTTGAATATTATGCTAATTAACTCATTTGCATATTTATGAATATTGATAATGTAACAAAGAAACAAAGAAAACATGTAGTGCCGTCAACGTAAAATGTCGCCTGGTATATTAACCTCTTAATAAATAAGTCGGTATTTGTTAACAAACTACCAAGTATACGTATGTTCTTTTAGTTGCATGTATAGAGTCGTATTGGAGAACAAGAAAACGTTATTCTTGGCCAATTGCAGTTCATTTCTTTCGTACCCTGCATTGTCCGTACTTTCATAATATTTATAAAGCCTTAGTTAATACAGTTTGTTGCTATTTTAATCAGTAGCAATGTGTAGTAAGTTATGAATGCACATACGCGTAATTTCCTTTTTGAACGTTTCTATTGTGACTTTACAAATCATAAGCTTATCAATAAAGACTACACAACTTAGATTCAAACGCGGTAGAAAAAGTTGTCCGATGCGTCGAATTATATCTGGTCCTGATACTGGTATGCCCATGCCACAATCAAACGATTACATCTTGCTAATGAGTAAAACCAAAGTCGATACTCGCCAAGTTACTTTTCTTAAATTTGCGAACAAGGTTAGATACATTACTAAGATAGAACGAGCTTGTTGTAAGAGAAAGCTACCACAATGTACAGAAGACAACGAAAAGATGCGAAGCATGCCAAGTGTCATCAAAAGATGCGAGGGTAATTTTTATGCGTTGGGTGCTTCAAGCGAAGGATGTCTTATTTATTTATCATTCAGTTCTCTTCATTGATTCCGTTTTTCCTCAGGTTCGGCCTCTACTATTCTTCGCCTTGCGGTTTTCAGTCTTGTTCTTGGTCTCTTAATGCCACGAGGTATCAATTGAGACGCTTGAAGCATATACATTTCCCACTGCGTATGTCTTTGTCTATGGGATGAACTCCCAATAGAGATTCGGGAGACATCGTAAACAGGTTGCCGCGAGTCGTGGTCTAGGGGAAGTATTGGGGAGGTCATCAGACAAGTTGTTACATTAGAAGGAATCCTGATGATCAAGAAGTACCGGGATGCATTGTAAAAACTCTCGATGTGCTCCAGACGTTATGCGTTCGGGGATGTACTTCCGATAGATTTAAGAGCTTAGCAGGCGTCTATGATCCCATTTATCTCAGAGAAGGCATCCGGTTTCTCGGGTAAGCTTCATGAACGTTTTGGGGAATCTTGAGACATCTTGTGAATATTCGAGTACATGTACATACGTCAGGGAAATTCAATGCATGCATATTTTTACCCGATGTATTCGCGCTGTCATGTCGGGAATAACCCGGGAAGGCATCCCTGAAGCGGACCAGAGACTCAGGAATACCAGTAACCATGTAAACTTATGCGCTAGGCATCCCAGTGATAATTTGGGGACACCTTCGCGGTCTCGGGATTGCAATTCTAAAGGGAAACTTCGGGAAAGTCATGAGACATTTTGGGTCATCGCGAGTAATCGGGGTGGGGTATCGGTAGACATCGGATGACTCCCGATGTGGTCCTGATGTGGTCATGATTTACTCCCGATGGAAATAAGGGACTTCGGGAGGTGTTGGGCTCAGGTTCTGCAAGAAGATCAATGTTATCGAAAGACATAAACGAATGTGTAATTCCTTATCGCTGATAATTTCGCATCGTGTACCTTGGCATAGCCCCGACATATGTTCTGGGGAATCGTCCCAGTTACCAGAAGCCTACGTCTGATAATAGTCGAATGAGACAGGTAGAATTTGTCAAGATAAAATATGTTAAAAATATTTGGGCCAAAATATTTTTCAGATTTGTCGTAGGTAGCCGTTGTGGAAACTTGACAGCTCATGAGTATCTTCATGTTAATTAAATTTGCTTGATAGATTCGCAGATCCGCAACTTAGGTGTTTGGTTGTACTGTTCAGATTTTCCAAATTTGACGTAATCTATATAATGCTGATCAAAAAATGTTCGCTATGTTTATCTATTAAGTGTAATAATGCTGTCAACCTGATCAATGTCTAAGTCTTCAGCAAAGGTTTGAAGTATGACCTGTGTCTCTTTGGTGTTGATTTGTAGTCAAACCTAGTTTGCATACTTGCTAAAGAAGAGTATGAAGGGTATTAAAATAATTATCGAATGGCATAATATAGATGTATATAGAATCACCATCTGGGACATTCAAATATTCAAGTCTGTATGAAAGTTGTGCCATCAAAGAAAACCAAACTACTGTGTACAGTACATATAATTCTCAGAACATGCCCCCAAACGACTATCGTATCATTGTGGGGTTCCACTCTTTGACGGGATGTGAAACTATTCTTCTGCTTGAAAAGAAATGATCTTCTGTTGGATATTAGAAGAGACGTACATTCAGATGAGACAGATAGTTGTACAAACATGTTAATGACTCCTTTTTGTTAAAGCTCTATAAAACAAGGCTTGAAATACTTCCGCCACGAAGTTAAAAAAGAAGGGGGCTGCTTTCAGCAGTTCAGCTGTTCAGCCATTCTTTGACATTTTAACTCATTGGACTATCTAAGGAACCCTGCGTTCGAGTTTCCCTGGGGAGACTACTTCTCTCCTGGTGAGTGTGCAGCCAACATCTATCTGCGGCGCCCAGAATTATCGAACGTGTACAGACATCGCTCCAACAGGCACCAATTCACACCTTGGTTGAGTGGAGCATATGGGTTATTCTTGCTCAGAGGAATTTGAGCAGTGGTCGAGACGGGGATTGAACCCGTGACATTTCGACCCGAAGAGCGCCTCTCTACCTCAAGGTCTCTGCTCCCCCAGTGATGCGAAGTGATGCGCTCGAACTGCACACCGCAAGAGCAAACTACCAACCAGGCACTTGTATACGGATACAAGCCGATGCATCCATAATGAATACAGAAATCAAGACGTGATCAACTAATTCTTTATACTGCTTGCATCGAACTGAGAAGGTGTTTGTTAATTCACGTGCAAATATATCCACAGCAAATGTTCACAATCAATCTCAAACTAAACAGCGACATTGTAACTTGTCTTATTTGTACATATATACACTGTTATTTCATGCATGATTTGTGGCGTTTTCTGTATAGATTCATAGTTTAAAATTGGCAAGAACGTTATTGTCTTAAGCACTTAAGGGGGTGTATGCACCTTGTGTTTAATGATCAAAGCTCCCACGGACGGGCATTGAATCCTGCTGTTTCTCAGTATTATGTAGATGTTATAACATGAAAAGCATGCTTTTTCTCTATATTCATTCTAATTTAAACAAGACATGAATTAAAATATCAATCTGGTGCTGTATGGAAATATATTATTATGTTACAGTATTCATGCTTTAAAATGAACCATTCCCCACCTTTTTTGAGCTTATACAAAGGAACGAGTAAAAGTGTATGAACAATTTGCAATATCATTTTGATTATCATCATCTTTTTATATTCCTATAGCATAATTTGAACCTAATTTTATGTTTGTTCTTATTTACCATACTAAACTCGAAATTACTATTTGCAGCTCACGTGTATGCCTACGTGCAGGTAGGTCTTTCCTCCTTAAACGAATGTTGACATATTCTAAATGAATTGGTACATTTCAAAACCAATATAATAGTTGTTACTTGTAATCCCATTTACATCAATGCAAACATAATAGTACTTATTTATAATACTTTTGACGCTCTTATGTTAGTTTGGGTTCATGTGTCATTTTCCCCCACCCACTTTAAGCAAACGTGTGCCCTTAAATCAATGAGAAGGTAAGTGACAAGTTAACATATCAAAAGCTTAGTATCTCACCATTAAATAAGAATCATTTAGGCTTTCAAATAGCAAATATGACGACATTATAACTAATATATGGTTCATACACGTCGAATTTTTATGAAAAATATTGCTAATTTTAGGCGTTCTCATCAATATTCATGAGTATACAAATGCATGAATTTATAAAAAGTTATTTTTATTAATAGCCCATTGCATTAGCTTCATTTTGATACCATTTGTAAAAAGTTTGACCGAAAACTGACAGAGATATAATGATATTTCGAGTGAGATATATTAAAAATGCACTCATTTGACCTTTGACCTAATTCTGAGAAAACGAGGCAAAATCACGGATGGCATCCGGCCGTTTCAGATTACACACATATCAAAGATAACATATAGCATGGATGCCACATTCTACTCTCCGATGCCATGGCTCGTCATATTTTCTCCGTATGGACTCCCGACTAGAAAGGGTTTTAAGTGGGAACGGGGTATTAATGTGCACTGGCATGTAACAGCACCGGAGATAAATTCCCGGCGGCAGACAGGAACAAACACGTTGGTGGGAAAAGCCGTGGGTGTTTGATTTCTTATTAGGAATAGATAAATTATGTTTGGCCGTCTAAATTGAAATACGACAGTGTATTAAAATAACTCAAAATGTGCGATAGTTGGCGTGAATTATTTTACGGTAATTAGCGAAATAGGGCGTCTCGTCTCCACTCTGCAGCATGGTGGTACTAAGTCTTGATAACACATTCTCCTGTTACTTTCCTTGTAAAGCAGTGGAGGTTACCAGTTGGGGATGTAGCCGTTGGGCTGGTAAAAGTCCGTAGAAGTAGTCGTAAGGCGACCTTCATTTTAATGATTACTTATAAATATACTTTCACATTTTTTGATCACATGAATATTTCATTAACTCCTTAATGCACGAGTGTTGTGTTGAGTTTTTAAAAGAAGTACATGTATTATTAAGATTTTATTTTCGTCATTGAAGTATTCAAATGTAGGCATCAGTCAAAATGCTCTTTGATGGTTTTTACTACCCATATTTTGACAATTTTTCATTTTAAACGGTATAGTATGCTTTCACTATTATGTACGGGTTGCGCAGTGGTGGATTGGGTGGGTAATGCATTTGACTACAGATCGAGAAATCCCTGGTTTGAATTCCGGCCGAGGTACATTTCAGAAACGCTTTAAATGCTTCCCACCGAATTAGATACATGTACTAACGAACTGGTATGTAACACAGATGTTGTCCCGTTTGTATTGATGCTAAACACCGACGACGTTAAAAAACCAAATATAGCATCCATATTCCCTGAATCACACGACTGACTATCCTCGAAATCATTGGCCAATCAGGCAGGGAAAAACAATAACGACTGTCGCAGTCCAACGGAAACAAACAAAGACAACATTAATACGTCTGTACGTCTGGGTCATATTGACCTATTTCAAACTATGTAATTTGTTGGACCAAAAACTGAATAAAATTCTTCTTCTTTCCTTTGTATGTTATAAAAGGCCCTATTGAACACATGTCATTTGTTACATAACATGTATGTTAGATAAATGCACATACATATACTTCTGTATATAATTGTGGTGTAATTTGTCTAAATTGTCAACATTCTCCTTGAATCGACGTTCAGCTACTGTAACATGTATTTAGATTCGGTATGAGGAAAGTAAACTTGTCTTTTAGAGAAAAGGACATTGAATAAGTAACAAACATCATGGGAAACGAACCAATATATTTAGAGAGTAAAACAGATGAATAATTGATACTAGGTGTATGCAGGGAGGAAATGGACGGTGAAAGGTATAGGTGTATGCAGGTAGGAAATGGACGGTGAAAGGTATAGGTGTATGCAGGTAGGAAATGGACGGTGAAAGGTATAGGTGTAAGCAGGTAGGAAATGGACGGTGAAAGGTATAGGTGTACGCAGGTAGGAAATGGACGGTGAAAGGTATAGGTGTATGCAGGTAGGAAATGGACGGTGAAAGGTATAGGTGTATGCAGGGAGGAAATGGACGGTGGAAGGTATAGGTGTATGCAGGGAGGAAATGGACGGTGAAAGGTATAGGTGTATGCAGGTAGGAAATGGACGGTGAAAGGTATAGGTGTATGCAGAGAGGAAATGGACGGTGAAAGGTATAGGTGTATGCAGAGAGGAAATGGACGGTGAAAGGTATAGGTGTATGCAGGTAGGAAATGGACGGTGAAAGGTATAGGTGTATGCAGGGGGAAATGGACGGTGAAAGGTATAGGTGTATGCAGGGAGGAAATGGACGATGAAAGGTATAGGTGTATGCAGGTAGGAAATGGACGGTGAAAGGTATAGGTGTATACAGGGAGGAAATGGACGGTGAAAGGTATAGGTGTATGCAGGTAGGAAATGGACGGTGAAAGGTATAGGTGTACGCAGGTAGGAAATGGACGGTGAAAGGTATAGGTGTACGCAGGTAGGAAATGGACGGTGAAAGGTATAGGTGTACGCAGGTAGGAAATGGACGGTGAAAGGTATAGGTGTATGCAGGGAGGAAATGGACGGTGGAAGGTATAGGTGTATGCAGGGAGGAAATGGACGGTGAAAGGTATAGGTGTATGCAGGTAGGAAATGGACGGTGAAAGGTATAGGTGTATGCAGAGAGGAAATGGACGGTGAAAGGTATAGGTGTATGCAGAGAGGAAATGGACGGTGAAAGGTATAGGTGTATGCAGGTAGGAAATGGACGGTGAAAGGTATAGGTGTATGCAGGGGGAAATGGACGGTGAAAGGTATAGGTGTATGCAGGGAGGAAATGGGCGATGAAAGGTATAGGTGTATGCAGGTAGGAAATGGACGGTGAAAGGTATAGGTGTATACAGGGAGGAAATGGACGGTGGAAGGTATAGGTGTATGCAGGTAGGAAATGGACGGTGAAAGGTATAGGTGTATGCAGGGAGGAAATGGACGGTGAAAGGTATAGGTGTATGCAGGGAGGAAATGGACGGTGAAAGGTATAGGTGTATGCAGGTAGGAAATGGACGGTGAAAGGTTTAGGTGTATGCAGGTAGGAAATGGACGGTGAAAGGTATAGGTGTATGCAGGGAGGAAATGGGCGATGAAAGGTATAGGTGTATGCAGGTAGGAAATGGACGGTGAAAGGTATAGGTGTATGCAGGGAGGAAATTGACGGTGAAAGGTATAGGTGTATGCAGGTAGGAAATGGACGGTGAAAGGTATAGGTGTATGCAGGTAGGAAATGGACGGTGAAAGATATAGGTGTATGCAGGTAGGAAATGGACGGCGAAAGGTATACATGTAGGTGTAGAAATGACGAAGGATGCCGATGACTTCTCAAGCGTATGTTGTATATTTATTATGTGATGATATATTGCTACTTGAACCAGTTTATACACTAACGCATGTTCTTGATCAGAGAGGATTTTCTCGCCAAAATGAAGGACTCTTTTTTGTTTTTTGTTTAAACATACTTTTTGACAACAACTAAGACCCACTCATAGTTTAACTCTTTACTCATCGACGTTTCGGCCTGAGCCATTTTCAAAACACACAAACAAAAGTTCTTCTCTACATTATATAATAAGCATTGTGGTCAGCCATTTTTAAAATAATGGCACCAAACAGGAAATGACATCATAAAACAGTAAGTACGCCTGTTTGCAAAGACAAGTTTACAAACAAACAACTAAGACGTTAAATCTTCCACACCTTTATACCGTCCGAGATAACTCTGTCGTATTAAAATCTACATCACTGATTGGATTCCCTCCCTTTATAAACATCATTCCCAATCTTTCATATGAAGTATGACATTTTGTTGGTCGTGTCAGATACATTACAATTTTTCTCAAGTTTTGACTTAAGATGCGCAAGTGCGCATGCGCCGATGAAAGTGTTAAGGAGCACGGATCCATATGCGAGACAACAGGATATATGATATTTCCGTCTGTATTATACAATAAACATGAAATAATATAATTGAAAAAAATGTAATAAATATTTTGAACCACCATTATACAATGAATTACTTTCTGTTGAAGTAGGCTTTTATATGAGGGATAATCAACGAATACACGGAGGAATGCTTATATGATCATAGTTATGAGACCAATACTGCTGGAATTATAGATGTAGGTGTATCACAAATACACTACAATAAAAATTTTAATCCAAGAAAATATTTGATCAAAAGCATAGAACTCGTAACGTCACTATGGCTACACTGACCCAACATTAGCATGACGTCATTACGTACGCCATAGCGACCATACTCATAGATATAAATTTATTCATCAAATTATACAGAAATCCGTGAACGTCACGGAACTTTCACGGATTATATACAAAACTTCTCGGACAATATTTGGGATATCTTGGATATTATGGTGTCACACCGGTAAAATTTTCTACTATCATTTCTATGCAAAATGACCCAATTTCATGTCTCTCCCTGAGTCTCACTGATTTCCCAAATGATTTCCTGTGGCCTTTTCCATAGAATACATACACTGTCCTCATAAATGAGTCACAGAAAATGCCAGGTTGAGTGTGTTGTTTTCCTGCTATTTCAAGTCTCCCAGGTAGACTATGCTATTTTCCAATACACAACAGCTGATTCGGCCGAAGCACCCACACATTTCCAGCCCTCAGTCAGGGTGTAGTAATCTAGAAAAAGATAAATTAAAGGCTGTTAGCTGTTGACAGAAAGTCCATATTTGAAATATATATAGGAATTTTGGTCAACAATTCACAGTTACCACAGTCAAACAGTACAAGAACAGAACAGAATTAAAGTTTTCATAGGAACTATTTTAGCATACTACGACCCGGAAGTACTTTCACCGGTGTGACACCAATATGATGAACTTGTATGAGTTTGAGCTGGCTCCTATGTGTTCAGCAGACAACATAATGTCTTACAACAAATTTCCACTCTTTTAAATCTTACTCAGTATGACCTGTTTCTAGAAAAATCAGTTTTGCTAATGCAACCAGTCACCAGTATTAAGACCTGATATTATGTCTTTCCGAGCCATTCTACCTGCCACAGCTAAACATTAATTACTTGGTAGGTACCCAATGGATTTTGTTGAAATAAACTTTACAACACATACTAATGTTTCTTGTTTCTTTCAATACATAAAAACTATCACAGCAGACTTCAGAAACTAGTTTAAAGGGGAGATAACTCTGGAAAAGGTGCATTTTTTCATAAAAAGACGCCCTTCAGCCTATCATTTACTCTCTTATGTCTACATTTTAAAGCAAAATGTGATTTTTATCAACCATAATTCTTTAAAAGACAATCTGGAACACCTCTAATCACCATTTAATCACATCAAATACCTGCCAGTGTACTGTAAACAGATTAAGCTAGCAGGCGGACTGTGCAAACAGACTAAGCAAGTAGAATGGCTAATCTCTACTAAATGGCTATTACGCAGCCCACAACATGGACTATAACCTGACGCGACAAGCAGACACAAATTACCTTGCGACTAGAAAGGAGAAAAAGTGCAAAGCACCCAGTTATCCAGCACCATGATTCCAATCGCCACAATAAAGGACAGACAAGCAGCACAAAAAGTCCTGGCCAGAGACGCGAAAACTGCGTCGCAATGCTGTGATTGGTGATCGAACTTGCTCGAACAGGCAAAGGTCACATCACTAAAATGATAAAAAAGTTACCGGCTATTTGGGCAGCCACCATTGAATGCTATGCGGTAGACTGCAGTTTCTGTCCTGGAGATTCACTTGTCTCTTCTGGTGTGGGAAATGGGTGCTGGTGGGACAAATCTGATGTCCTGAGTCTGGCCAAGTTCAAGTACCTGCAAATGAATGAACAAGATAAGAAGCTAATGAATGGTGTATTGCAGATGAGACTGAGTGAAGCAGCATTTTACAGTGTCAGCTCCAGAACAACAACACAGGGGTGTGAGTCTTTCAACAGGGCTACTGTGACTTCAATGAGCAAACACGTAAGCTTTGCACGAACATTCAAGGGTCGCTTGTCAGCGCAAGTACTTTGCTCAACAACAGTGTCAATGCAGCCGTGAAAAACAAGCTCAGGTATGTATCCAGTACAGCGCTTTCTGTATGGGCACAGGGACGTCTATAACAAATCGCTACCAAGGCAAACCACAACAAAAAGTACAAGACTACACCAAAATACAGAAATAGACGACGGGCCCGGAGAGCCAGGATGGAGTATGACCACAGACAGTTACGCGGTTCTGGGTTTGCGAAAACTGACTATGAGATGGGTGTTTTGGATGCCAACATACATACCTATGCCTGCAAATAAATTGATTGATCAGGCATAACTGAGTGGCTCCCAGACACAAACATACTTACCGGTTCACCAAAGACAGGGTCGACAACCACTCTGTCCAGTACAAAGCAGTGCTGCTGACGATGGCTTGATGCTAGCCGAAACAGAGTGAAATTTCCTGTCTATGATGAGTGCTGCATTCCCTGACAAATTTGTTATTACCTTTTAGTAGCCAACTAACAGCCATATAAATAAATGGATGAGTGTGATGGATGAGTAAAAATAATTCTAATAGACTCATAAATCAAAATAATCCTACTGGGTCTACCCAGACAAGCTCATTAAACATGGAGGCTGTGTCTTGCCCTGGGTATTCACATGACCAGTGCAGGACCCCATATAAAAACAAATATTTCTATTACTATTTGTGTATTTATCTTCAAAGTAATGATGTTCCCCATTTACACATAACTTATTATTGCACAAATGACATGCCGGCACATTCCAAGCGACATAAAGTCTGTGACAGAAACCATAAGGGCAACACGGTGTGCGGTCTTGGTTCGAAACCCGGCTCTGAAAGGGTCTCTTGGGTCCCGGAATATGAACTGGCCATAACCCCAGACACTATACCCAGTCCAAATGACACATGCCCCATTCTCATGCAATACAGAGTCACTCTGTAGCTTGTCTGAGCATTTTTATAACAAATCTCCACTGCTATTATGATTGTTAAAATGTAAAAAAAATGATTTTAAGTAAAAATACAAAATAAAACTAATATTTTCTGCAATCTTTAAGCACAACAAACCTTGCAGACGACAATTTACAACAGTAAGTAGATTCAAATGCATTGTTGGTGCAAAATCTATACATCAAACTAGGCCAAAAGGTCAAATTTCAATGTTTTTATTTTTAAATTAAAATAAAATTTAAATTTGAATTACCTGTCCACTTTCTTCTAGATATACAAGTTTGTCAGAGTATTTGGAACTTGCACACACAATTTGAAGCCAATAAGTCAATAAATAAGTTCGCAACAGAAGATCTCCTACTTTCACTTTCGCATCATATATGATGAACTTGTATGAGTTTGAGCTGGCTCCTATGTGTTCAGCAGACAACATAATGTCTTACAACAAATTTCCACTCTTTTAAATCTTACTCAGTATGACCTGTTTCTAGAAAAATCAGTTTTGCTAATGCAACCAGTCACCAGTATTAAGACCTGATATTATGTCTTTCCGAGCCATTCTACCTGCCACAGCTAAACATTAATTACTTGGTAGGTACCCAATGGATTTTGTTGAAATAAACTTTACAACACATACTAATGTTTCTTGTTTCTTTCAATACATAAAAACTATCACAGCAGACTTCAGAAACTAGTTTAAAGGGGAGATAACTCTGGAAAAGGTGCATTTTTTCATAAAAAGACGCCCTTCAGCCTATCATTTACTCTCTTATGTCTACATTTTAAAGCAAAATGTGATTTTTATCAACCATAATTCTTTAAAAGACAATCTGGAACACCTCTAATCACCATTTAATCACATCAAATACCTGCCAGTGTACTGTAAACAGATTAAGCTAGCAGGCGGACTGTGCAAACAGACTAAGCAAGTAGAATGGCTAATCTCTACTAAATGGCTATTACGCAGCCCACAACATGGACTATAACCTGACGCGACAAGCAGACACAAATTACCTTGCGACTAGAAAGGAGAAAAAGTGCAAAGCACCCAGTTATCCAGCACCATGATTCCAATCGCCACAATAAAGGACAGACAAGCAGCACAAAAAGTCCTGGCCAGAGACGCGAAAACTGCGTCGCAATGCTGTGATTGGTGATCGAACTTGCTCGAACAGGCAAAGGTCACATCACTAAAATGATAAAAAAGTTACCGGCTATTTGGGCAGCCACCATTGAATGCTATGCGGTAGACTGCAGTTTCTGTCCTGGAGATTCACTTGTCTCTTCTGGTGTGGGAAATGGGTGCTGGTGGGACAAATCTGATGTCCTGAGTCTGGCCAAGTTCAAGTACCTGCAAATGAATGAACAAGATAAGAAGCTAATGAATGGTGTATTGCAGATGAGACTGAGTGAAGCAGCATTTTACAGTGTCAGCTCCAGAACAACAACACAGGGGTGTGAGTCTTTCAACAGGGCTACTGTGACTTCAATGAGCAAACACGTAAGCTTTGCACGAACATTCAAGGGTCGCTTGTCAGCGCAAGTACTTTGCTCAACAACAGTGTCAATGCAGCCGTGAAAAACAAGCTCAGGTATGTATCCAGTACAGCGCTTTCTGTATGGGCACAGGGACGTCTATAACAAATCGCTACCAAGGCAAACCACAACAAAAAGTACAAGACTACACCAAAATACAGAAATAGACGACGGGCCCGGAGAGCCAGGATGGAGTATGACCACAGACAGTTACGCGGTTCTGGGTTTGCGAAAACTGACTATGAGATGGGTGTTTTGGATGCCAACATACATACCTATGCCTGCAAATAAATTGATTGATCAGGCATAACTGAGTGGCTCCCAGACACAAACATACTTACCGGTTCACCAAAGACAGGGTCGACAACCACTCTGTCCAGTACAAAGCAGTGCTGCTGACGATGGCTTGATGCTAGCCGAAACAGAGTGAAATTTCCTGTCTATGATGAGTGCTGCATTCCCTGACAAATTTGTTATTACCTTTTAGTAGCCAACTAACAGCCATATAAATAAATGGATGAGTGTGATGGATGAGTAAAAATAATTCTAATAGACTCATAAATCAAAATAATCCTACTGGGTCTACCCAGACAAGCTCATTAAACATGGAGGCTGTGTCTTGCCCTGGGTATTCACATGACCAGTGCAGGACCCCATATAAAAACAAATATTTCTATTACTATTTGTGTATTTATCTTCAAAGTAATGATGTTCCCCATTTACACATAACTTATTATTGCACAAATGACATGCCGGCACATTCCAAGCGACATAAAGTCTGTGACAGAAACCATAAGGGCAACACGGTGTGCGGTCTTGGTTCGAAACCCGGCTCTGAAAGGGTCTCTTGGGTCCCGGAATATGAACTGGCCATAACCCCAGACACTATACCCAGTCCAAATGACACATGCCCCATTCTCATGCAATACAGAGTCACTCTGTAGCTTGTCTGAGCATTTTTATAACAAATCTCCACTGCTATTATGATTGTTAAAATGTAAAAAAAATGATTTTAAGTAAAAATACAAAATAAAACTAATATTTTCTGCAATCTTTAAGCACAACAAACCTTGCAGACGACAATTTACAACAGTAAGTAGATTCAAATGCATTGTTGGTGCAAAATCTATACATCAAACTAGGCCAAAAGGTCAAATTTCAATGTTTTTATTTTTAAATTAAAATAAAATTTAAATTTGAATTACCTGTCCACTTTCTTCTAGATATACAAGTTTGTCAGAGTATTTGGAACTTGCACACACAATTTGAAGCCAATAAGTCAATAAATAAGTTCGCAACAGAAGATCTCCTACTTTCACTTTCGCATCATATATGATGAACTTGTATGAGTTTGAGCTGGCTCCTATGTGTTCAGCAGACAACATAATGTCTTACAACAAATTTCCACTCTTTTAAATCTTACTCAGTATGACCTGTTTCTAGAAAAATCAGTTTTGCTAATGCAACCAGTCACCAGTATTAAGACCTGATATTATGTCTTTCCGAGCCATTCTACCTGCCACAGCTAAACATTAATTACTTGGTAGGTACCCAATGGATTTTGTTGAAATAAACTTTACAACACATACTAATGTTTCTTGTTTCTTTCAATACATAAAAACTATCACAGCAGACTTCAGAAACTAGTTTAAAGGGGAGATAACTCTGGAAAAGGTGCATTTTTTCATAAAAAGACGCCCTTCAGCCTATCATTTACTCTCTTATGTCTACATTTTAAAGCAAAATGTGATTTTTATCAACCATAATTCTTTAAAAGACAATCTGGAACACCTCTAATCACCATTTAATCACATCAAATACCTGCCAGTGTACTGTAAACAGATTAAGCTAGCAGGCGGACTGTGCAAACAGACTAAGCAAGTAGAATGGCTAATCTCTACTAAATGACTATTACGCAGCCCACAACATGGACTATAACCTGACGCGACAAGCAGACACAAATTACCTTGCGACTAGAAAGGAGAAAAAGTGCAAAGCACCCAGTTATCCAGCACCATGATTCCAATCGCCACAATAAAGGACAGACAAGCAGCACAAAAAGTCCTGGCCAGAGACGCGAAAACTGCGTCGCAATGCTGTGATTGGTGATCGAACTTGCTCGAACAGGCAAAGGTCACATCACTAAAATGATAAAAAAGTTACCGGCTATTTGGGCAGCCACCATTGAATGCTATGCGGTAGACTGCAGTTTCTGTCCTGGAGATTCACTTGTCTCTTCTGGTGTGGGAAATGGGTGCTGGTGGGACAAATCTGATGTCCTGAGTCTGGCCAAGTTCAAGTACCTGCAAATGAATGAACAAGATAAGAAGCTAATGAATGGTGTATTGCAGATGAGACTGAGTGAAGCAGCATTTTACAGTGTCAGCTCCAGAACAACAACACAGGGGTGTGAGTCTTTCAACAGGGCTACTGTGGCTTCAATGAGCAAACACGTAAGCTTTGCACGAACATTCAAGGGTCGCTTGTCAGCGCAAGTACTTTGCTCAACAACAGTGTCAATGCAGCCGTGAAAAACAAGCTCAGGTATGTATCCAGTACAGCGCTTTCTGTATGGGCACAGGGACGTCTATAACAAATCGCTACCAAGGCAAACCACAACAAAAAGTACAAGACTACACCAAAATACAGAAATAGACGACGGGCCCGGAGAGCCAGGATGGAGTATGACCACAGACAGTTACGCGGTTCTGGGTTTGCGAAAACTGACTATGAGATGGGTGTTTTGGATGCCAACATACATACCTATGCCTGCAAATAAATTGATTGATCAGGCATAACTGAGTGGCTCCCAGACACAAACATACTTACCGGTTCACCAAAGACAGGGTCGACAACCACTCTGTCCAGTACAAAGCAGTGCTGCTGACGATGGCTTGATGCTAGCCGAAACAGAGTGAAATTTCCTGTCTATGATGAGTGCTGCATTCCCTGACAAATTTGTTATTACCTTTTAGTAGCCAACTAACAGCCATATAAATAAATGGATGAGTGTGATGGATGAGTAAAAATAATTCTAATAGACTCATAAATCAAAATAATCCTACTGGGTCTACCCAGACAAGCTCATTAAACATGGAGGCTGTGTCTTGCCCTGGGTATTCACATGACCAGTGCAGGACCCCATATAAAAACAAATATTTCTATTACTATTTGTGTATTTATCTTCAAAGTAATGATGTTCCCCATTTACACATAACTTATTATTGCACAAATGACATGCCGGCACATTCCAAGCGACATAAAGTCTGTGACAGAAACCATAAGGGCAACACGGTGTGCGGTCTTGGTTCGAAACCCGGCTCTGAAAGGGTCTCTTGGGTCCCGGAATATGAACTGGCCATAACCCCAGACACTATACCCAGTCCAAATGACACATGCCCCATTCTCATGCAATACAGAGTCACTCTGTAGCTTGTCTGAGCATTTTTATAACAAATCTCCACTGCTATTATGATTGTTAAAATGTAAAAAAAATGATTTTAAGTAAAAATACAAAATAAAACTAATATTTTCTGCAATCTTTAAGCACAACAAACCTTGCAGACGACAATTTACAACAGTAAGTAGACTCAAATGCATTGTTGGTGCAAAATCTATACATCAAACTAGGCCAAAAGGTCAAATTTCAATGTTTTTATTTTTAAATTAAAATAAAATTTAAATTTGAATTACCTGTCCACTTTCTTCTAGATATACAAGTTTGTCAGAGTATTTGGAACTTGCACACACAATTTGAAGCCAATAAGTCAATAAATAAGTTCGCAACAGAAGATCTCCTACTTTCACTTTCGCATCATATATGATGAACTTGTATGAGTTTGAGCTGGCTCCTATGTGTTCAGCAGACAACATAATGTCTTACAACAAATTTCCACTCTTTTAAATCTTACTCAGTATGACCTGTTTCTAGAAAAATCAGTTTTGCTAATGCAACCAGTCACCAGTATTAAGACCTGATATTATGTCTTTCCGAGCCATTCTACCTGCCACAGCTAAACATTAATTACTTGGTAGGTACCCAATGGATTTTGTTGAAATAAACTTTACAACACATACTAATGTTTCTTGTTTCTTTCAATACATAAAAACTATCACAGCAGACTTCAGAAACTAGTTTAAAGGGGAGATAACTCTGGAAAAGGTGCATTTTTTCATAAAAAGACGCCCTTCAGCCTATCATTTACTCTCTTATGTCTACATTTTAAAGCAAAATGTGATTTTTATCAACCATAATTCTTTAAAAGACAATCTGGAACACCTCTAATCACCATTTAATCACATCAAATACCTGCCAGTGTACTGTAAACAGATTAAGCTAGCAGGCGGACTGTGCAAACAGACTAAGCAAGTAGAATGGCTAATCTCTACTAAATGACTATTACGCAGCCCACAACATGGACTATAACCTGACGCGACAAGCAGACACAAATTACCTTGCGACTAGAAAGGAGAAAAAGTGCAAAGCACCCAGTTATCCAGCACCATGATTCCAATCGCCACAATAAAGGACAGACAAGCAGCACAAAAAGTCCAGGCCAGAGACGCGAAAACTGCGTCGCAATGCTGTGATTGGTGATCGAACTTGCTCGAACAGGCAAAGGTCACATCACTAAAATGATAAAAAAGTTACCGGCTATTTGGGCAGCCACCATTGAATGCTATGCGGTAGACTGCAGTTTCTGTCCTGGAGATTCACTTGTCTCTTCTGGTGTGGGAAATGGGTGCTGGTGGGACAAATCTGATGTCCTGAGTCTGGCCAAGTTCAAGTACCTGCAAATGAATGAACAAGATAAGAAGCTAATGAATGGTGTATTGCAGATGAGACTGAGTGAAGCAGCATTTTACAGTGTCAGCTCCAGAACAACAACACAGGGGTGTGAGTCTTTCAACAGGGCTACTGTGGCTTCAATGAGCAAACACGTAAGCTTTGCACGAACATTCAAGGGTCGCTTGTCAGCGCAAGTACTTTGCTCAACAACAGTGTCAATGCAGCCGTGAAAAACAAGCTCAGGTATGTATCCAGTACAGCGCTTTCTGTATGGGCACAGGGACGTCTATAACAAATCGCTACCAAGGCAAACCACAACAAAAAGTACAAGACTACACCAAAATACAGAAATAAACGACGGGCCCGGAGAGCCAGGATGGAGTATGACCACAGACAGTTACGCGGTTCTGGGTTTGCGAAAACTGACTATGAGATGGGTGTTTTGGATGCCAACATACATACCTATGCCTGCAAATAAATTGATTGATCAGGCATAACTGAGTGGCTCCCAGACACAAACATACTTACCGGTTCACCAAAGACAGGGTCGACAACCACTCTGTCCAGTACAAAGCAGTGCTGCTGACGATGGCTTGATGCTAGCCGAAACAGAGTGAAATTTCCTGTCTATGATGAGTGCTGCATTCCCTGACAAATTTGTTATTACCTTTTAGTAGCCAACTAACAGCCATATAAATAAATGGATGAGTGTGATGGATGAGTAAAAATAATTCTAATAGACTCATAAATCAAAATAATCCTACTGGGTCTACCCAGACAAGCTCATTAAACATGGAGGCTGTGTCTTGCCCTGGGTATTCACATGACCAGTGCAGGACCCCATATAAAAACAAATATTTCTATTACTATTTGTGTATTTATCTTCAAAGTAATGATGTTCCCCATTTACACATAACTTATTATTGCACAAATGACATGCCGGCACATTCCAAGCGACATAAAGTCTGTGACAGAAACCATAAGGGCAACACGGTGTGCGGTCTTGGTTCGAAACCCGGCTCTGAAAGGGTCTCTTGGGTCCCGGAATATGAACTGGCCATAACCCCAGACACTATACCCAGTCCAAATGACACATGCCCCATTCTCATGCAATACAGAGTCACTCTGTAGCTTGTCTGAGCATTTTTATAACAAATCTCCACTGCTATTATGATTGTTAAAATGTAAAAAAAATGATTTTAAGTAAAAATACAAAATAAAACTAATATTTTCTGCAATCTTTAAGCACAACAAACCTTGCAGACGACAATTTACAACAGTAAGTAGACTCAAATGCATTGTTGGTGCAAAATCTATACATCAAACTAGGCCAAAAGGTCAAATTTCAATGTTTTTATTTTTAAATTAAAATAAAATTTAAATTTGAATTACCTGTCCACTTTCTTCTAGATATACAAGTTTGTCAGAGTATTTGGAACTTGCACACACAATTTGAAGCCAATAAGTCAATAAATAAGTTCGCAACAGAAGATCTCCTACTTTCACTTTCGCATCATATATGATGAACTTGTATGAGTTTGAGCTGGCTCCTATGTGTTCAGCAGACAACATAATGTCTTACAACAAATTTCCACTCTTTTAAATCTTACTCAGTATGACCTGTTTCTAGAAAAATCAGTTTTGCTAATGCAACCAGTCACCAGTATTAAGACCTGATATTATGTCTTTCCGAGCCATTCTACCTGCCACAGCTAAACATTAATTACTTGGTAGGTACCCAATGGATTTTGTTGAAATAAACTTTACAACACATACTAATGTTTCTTGTTTCTTTCAATACATAAAAACTATCACAGCAGACTTCAGAAACTAGTTTAAAGGGGAGATAACTCTGGAAAAGGTGCATTTTTTCATAAAAAGACGCCCTTCAGCCTATCATTTACTCTCTTATGTCTACATTTTAAAGCAAAATGTGATTTTTATCAACCATAATTCTTTAAAAGACAATCTGGAACACCTCTAATCACCATTTAATCACATCAAATACCTGCCAGTGTACTGTAAACAGATTAAGCTAGCAGGCGGACTGTGCAAACAGACTAAGCAAGTAGAATGGCTAATCTCTACTAAATGACTATTACGCAGCCCACAACATGGACTATAACCTGACGCGACAAGCAGACACAAATTACCTTGCGACTAGAAAGGAGAAAAAGTGCAAAGCACCCAGTTATCCAGCACCATGATTCCAATCGCCACAATAAAGGACAGACAAGCAGCACAAAAAGTCCTGGCCAGAGACGCGAAAACTGCGTCGCAATGCTGTGATTGGTGATCGAACTTGCTCGAACAGGCAAAGGTCACATCACTAAAATGATAAAAAAGTTACCGGCTATTTGGGCAGCCACCATTGAATGCTATGCGGTAGACTGCAGTTTCTGTCCTGGAGATTCACTTGTCTCTTCTGGTGTGGGAAATGGGTGCTGGTGGGACAAATCTGATGTCCTGAGTCTGGCCAAGTTCAAGTACCTGCAAATGAATGAACAAGATAAGAAGCTAATGAATGGTGTATTGCAGATGAGACTGAGTGAAGCAGCATTTTACAGTGTCAGCTCCAGAACAACAACACAGGGGTGTGAGTCTTTCAACAGGGCTACTGTGGCTTCAATGAGCAAACACGTAAGCTTTGCACGAACATTCAAGGGTCGCTTGTCAGCGCAAGTACTTTGCTCAACAACAGTGTCAATGCAGCCGTGAAAAACAAGCTCAGGTATGTATCCAGTACAGCGCTTTCTGTATGGGCACAGGGACGTCTATAACAAATCGCTACCAAGGCAAACCACAACAAAAAGTACAAGACTACACCAAAATACAGAAATAGACGACGGGCCCGGAGAGCCAGGATGGAGTATGACCACAGACAGTTACGCGGTTCTGGGTTTGCGAAAACTGACTATGAGATGGGTGTTTTGGATGCCAACATACATACCTATGCCTGCAAATAAATTGATTGATCAGGCATAACTGAGTGGCTCCCAGACACAAACATACTTACCGGTTCACCAAAGACAGGGTCGACAACCACTCTGTCCAGTACAAAGCAGTGCTGCTGACGATGGCTTGATGCTAGCCGAAACAGAGTGAAATTTCCTGTCTATGATGAGTGCTGCATTCCCTGACAAATTTGTTATTACCTTTTAGTAGCCAACTAACAGCCATATAAATAAATGGATGAGTGTGATGGATGAGTAAAAATAATTCTAATAGACTCATAAATCAAAATAATCCTACTGGGTCTACCCAGACAAGCTCATTAAACATGGAGGCTGTGTCTTGCCCTGGGTATTCACATGACCAGTGCAGGACCCCATATAAAAACAAATATTTCTATTACTATTTGTGTATTTATCTTCAAAGTAATGATGTTCCCCATTTACACATAACTTATTATTGCACAAATGACATGCCGGCACATTCCAAGCGACATAAAGTCTGTGACAGAAACCATAAGGGCAACACGGTGTGCGGTCTTGGTTCGAAACCCGGCTCTGAAAGGGTCTCTTGGGTCCCGGAATATGAACTGGCCATAACCCCAGACACTATACCCAGTCCAAATGACACATGCCCCATTCTCATGCAATACAGAGTCACTCTGTAGCTTGTCTGAGCATTTTTATAACAAATCTCCACTGCTATTATGATTGTTAAAATGTAAAAAAAATGATTTTAAGTAAAAATACAAAATAAAACTAATATTTTCTGCAATCTTTAAGCACAACAAACCTTGCAGACGACAATTTACAACAGTAAGTAGACTCAAATGCATTGTTGGTGCAAAATCTATACATCAAACTAGGCCAAAAGGTCAAATTTCAATGTTTTTATTTTTAAATTAAAATAAAATTTAAATTTGAATTACCTGTCCACTTTCTTCTAGATATACAAGTTTGTCAGAGTATTTGGAACTTGCACACACAATTTGAAGCCAATAAGTCAATAAATAAGTTCGCAACAGAAGATCTCCTACTTTCACTTTCGCATCATATATGATGAACTTGTATGAGTTTGAGCTGGCTCCTATGTGTTCAGCAGACAACATAATGTCTTACAACAAATTTCCACTCTTTTAAATCTTACTCAGTATGACCTGTTTCTAGAAAAATCAGTTTTGCTAATGCAACCAGTCACCAGTATTAAGACCTGATATTATGTCTTTCCGAGCCATTCTACCTGCCACAGCTAAACATTAATTACTTGGTAGGTACCCAATGGATTTTGTTGAAATAAACTTTACAACACATACTAATGTTTCTTGTTTCTTTCAATACATAAAAACTATCACAGCAGACTTCAGAAACTAGTTTAAAGGGGAGATAACTCTGGAAAAGGTGCATTTTTTCATAAAAAGACGCCCTTCAGCCTATCATTTACTCTCTTATGTCTACATTTTAAAGCAAAATGTGATTTTTATCAACCATAATTCTTTAAAAGACAATCTGGAACACCTCTAATCACCATTTAATCACATCAAATACCTGCCAGTGTACTGTAAACAGATTAAGCTAGCAGGCGGACTGTGCAAACAGACTAAGCAAGTAGAATGGCTAATCTCTACTAAATGACTATTACGCAGCCCACAACATGGACTATAACCTGACGCGACAAGCAGACACAAATTACCTTGCGACTAGAAAGGAGAAAAAGTGCAAAGCACCCAGTTATCCAGCACCATGATTCCAATCGCCACAATAAAGGACAGACAAGCAGCACAAAAAGTCCTGGCCAGAGACGCGAAAACTGCGTCGCAATGCTGTGATTGGTGATCGAACTTGCTCGAACAGGCAAAGGTCACATCACTAAAATGATAAATAAGTTACCGGCTATTTGGGCAGCCACCATTGAATGCTATGCGGTAGACTGCAGTTTCTGTCCTGGAGATTCACTTGTCTCTTCTGGTGTGGGAAATGGGTGCTGGTGGGACAAATCTGATGTCCTGAGTCTGGCCAAGTTCAAGTACCTGCAAATGAATGAACAAGATAAGAAGCTAATGAATGGTGTATTGCAGATGAGACTGAGTGAAGCAGCATTTTACAGTGTCAGCTCCAGAACAACAACACAGGGGTGTGAGTCTTTCAACAGGGCTACTGTGGCTTCAATGAGCAAACACGTAAGCTTTGCACGAACATTCAAGGGTCGCTTGTCAGCGCAAGTACTTTGCTCAACAACAGTGTCAATGCAGCCGTGAAAAACAAGCTCAGGTATGTATCCAGTACAGCGCTTTCTGTATGGGCACAGGGACGTCTATAACAAATCGCTACCAAGGCAAACCACAACAAAAAGTACAAGACTACACCAAAATACAGAAATAAACGACGGGCCCGGAGAGCCAGGATGGAGTATGACCACAGACAGTTACGCGGTTCTGGGTTTGCGAAAACTGACTATGAGATGGGTGTTTTGGATGCCAACATACATACCTATGCCTGCAAATAAATTGATTGATCAGGCATAACTGAGTGGCTCCCAGACACAAACATACTTACCGGTTCACCAAAGACAGGGTCGACAACCACTCTGTCCAGTACAAAGCAGTGCTGCTGACGATGGCTTGATGCTAGCCGAAACAGAGTGAAATTTCCTGTCTATGATGAGTGCTGCATTCCCTGACAAATTTGTTATTACCTTTTAGTAGCCAACTAACAGCCATATAAATAAATGGATGAGTGTGATGGATGAGTAAAAATAATTCTAATAGACTCATAAATCAAAATAATCCTACTGGGTCTACCCAGACAAGCTCATTAAACATGGAGGCTGTGTCTTGCCCTGGGTATTCACATGACCAGTGCAGGACCCCATATAAAAACAAATATTTCTATTACTATTTGTGTATTTATCTTCAAAGTAATGATGTTCCCCATTTACACATAACTTATTATTGCACAAATGACATGCCGGCACATTCCAAGCGACATAAAGTCTGTGACAGAAACCATAAGGGCAACACGGTGTGCGGTCTTGGTTCGAAACCCGGCTCTGAAAGGGTCTCTTGGGTCCCGGAATATGAACTGGCCATAACCCCAGACACTATACCCAGTCCAAATGACACATGCCCCATTCTCATGCAATACAGAGTCACTCTGTAGCTTGTCTGAGCATTTTTATAACAAATCTCCACTGCTATTATGATTGTTAAAATGTAAAAAAAATGATTTTAAGTAAAAATACAAAATAAAACTAATATTTTCTGCAATCTTTAAGCACAACAAACCTTGCAGACGACAATTTACAACAGTAAGTAGACTCAAATGCATTGTTGGTGCAAAATCTATACATCAAACTAGGCCAAAAGGTCAAATTTCAATGTTTTTATTTTTAAATTAAAATAAAATTTAAATTTGAATTACCTGTCCACTTTCTTCTAGATATACAAGTTTGTCAGAGTATTTGGAACTTGCACACACAATTTGAAGCCAATAAGTCAATAAATAAGTTCGCAACAGAAGATCTCCTACTTTCACTTTCGCATCATATATGATGAACTTGTATGAGTTTGAGCTGGCTCCTATGTGTTCAGCAGACAACATAATGTCTTACAACAAATTTCCACTCTTTTAAATCTTACTCAGTATGACCTGTTTCTAGAAAAATCAGTTTTGCTAATGCAACCAGTCACCAGTATTAAGACCTGATATTATGTCTTTCCGAGCCATTCTACCTGCCACAGCTAAACATTAATTACTTGGTAGGTACCCAATGGATTTTGTTGAAATAAACTTTACAACACATACTAATGTTTCTTGTTTCTTTCAATACATAAAAACTATCACAGCAGACTTCAGAAACTAGTTTAAAGGGGAGATAACTCTGGAAAAGGTGCATTTTTTCATAAAAAGACGCCCTTCAGCCTATCATTTACTCTCTTATGTCTACATTTTAAAGCAAAATGTGATTTTTATCAACCATAATTCTTTAAAAGACAATCTGGAACACCTCTAATCACCATTTAATCACATCAAATACCTGCCAGTGTACTGTAAACAGATTAAGCTAGCAGGCGGACTGTGCAAACAGACTAAGCAAGTAGAATGGCTAATCTCTACTAAATGACTATTACGCAGCCCACAACATGGACTATAACCTGACGCGACAAGCAGACACAAATTACCTTGCGACTAGAAAGGAGAAAAAGTGCAAAGCACCCAGTTATCCAGCACCATGATTCCAATCGCCACAATAAAGGACAGACAAGCAGCACAAAAAGTCCTGGCCAGAGACGCGAAAACTGCGTCGCAATGCTGTGATTGGTGATCGAACTTGCTCGAACAGGCAAAGGTCACATCACTAAAATGATAAAAAAAGTTACCGGCTATTTGGGCAGCCACCATTGAATGCTATGCGGTAGACTGCAGTTTCTGTCCTGGAGATTCACTTGTCTCTTCTGGTGTGGGAAATGGGTGCTGGTGGGACAAATCTGATGTCCTGAGTCTGGCCAAGTTCAAGTACCTGCAAATGAATGAACAAGATAAGAAGCTAATGAATGGTGTATTGCAGATGAGACTGAGTGAAGCAGCATTTTACAGTGTCAGCTCCAGAACAACAACACAGGGGTGTGAGTCTTTCAACAGGGCTACTGTGGCTTCAATGAGCAAACACGTAAGCTTTGCACGAACATTCAAGGGTCGCTTGTCAGCGCAAGTACTTTGCTCAACAACAGTGTCAATGCAGCCGTGAAAAACAAGCTCAGGTATGTATCCAGTACAGCGCTTTCTGTATGGGCACAGGGACGTCTATAACAAATCGCTACCAAGGCAAACCACAACAAAAAGTACAAGACTACACCAAAATACAGAAATAAACGACGGGCCCGGAGAGCCAGGATGGAGTATGACCACAGACAGTTACGCGGTTCTGGGTTTGCGAAAACTGACTATGAGATGGGTGTTTTGGATGCCAACATACATACCTATGCCTGCAAATAAATTGATTGATC
Organism: Spisula solida; assembly: GCA_947247005.1. Taxonomy (NCBI): domain Eukaryota; kingdom Metazoa; phylum Mollusca; class Bivalvia; order Venerida; family Mactridae; genus Spisula; species Spisula solida. The sequence continues at coordinate 38,322,332 of OX365958.1, read as the reverse complement.
AGGCATAACTGAGTGGCTCCCAGACACAAACATACTTACCGGTTCACCAAAGACAGGGTCGACAACCACTCTGTCCAGTACAAAGCAGTGCTGCTGACGATGGCTTGATGCTAGCCGAAACAGAGTGAAATTTCCTGTCTATGATGAGTGCTGCATTCCCTGACAAATTTGTTATTACCTTTTAGTAGCCAACTAACAGCCATATAAATAAATGGATGAGTGTGATGGATGAGTAAAAATAATTCTAATAGACTCATAAATCAAAATAATCCTACTGGGTCTACCCAGACAAGCTCATTAAACATGGAGGCTGTGTCTTGCCCTGGGTATTCACATGACCAGTGCAGGACCCCATATAAAAACAAATATTTCTATTACTATTTGTGTATTTATCTTCAAAGTAATGATGTTCCCCATTTACACATAACTTATTATTGCACAAATGACATGCCGGCACATTCCAAGCGACATAAAGTCTGTGACAGAAACCATAAGGGCAACACGGTGTGCGGTCTTGGTTCGAAACCCGGCTCTGAAAGGGTCTCTTGGGTCCCGGAATATGAACTGGCCATAACCCCAGACACTATACCCAGTCCAAATGACACATGCCCCATTCTCATGCAATACAGAGTCACTCTGTAGCTTGTCTGAGCATTTTTATAACAAATCTCCACTGCTATTATGATTGTTAAAATGTAAAAAAAATGATTTTAAGTAAAAATACAAAATAAAACTAATATTTTCTGCAATCTTTAAGCACAACAAACCTTGCAGACGACAATTTACAACAGTAAGTAGACTCAAATGCATTGTTGGTGCAAAATCTATACATCAAACTAGGCCAAAAGGTCAAATTTCAATGTTTTTATTTTTAAATTAAAATAAAATTTAAATTTGAATTACCTGTCCACTTTCTTCTAGATATACAAGTTTGTCAGAGTATTTGGAACTTGCACACACAATTTGAAGCCAATAAGTCAATAAATAAGTTCGCAACAGAAGATCTCCTACTTTCACTTTCGCATCATATATGATGAACTTGTATGAGTTTGAGCTGGCTCCTATGTGTTCAGCAGACAACATAATGTCTTACAACAAATTTCCACTCTTTTAAATCTTACTCAGTATGACCTGTTTCTAGAAAAATCAGTTTTGCTAATGCAACCAGTCACCAGTATTAAGACCTGATATTATGTCTTTCCGAGCCATTCTACCTGCCACAGCTAAACATTAATTACTTGGTAGGTACCCAATGGATTTTGTTGAAATAAACTTTACAACACATACTAATGTTTCTTGTTTCTTTCAATACATAAAAACTATCACAGCAGACTTCAGAAACTAGTTTAAAGGGGAGATAACTCTGGAAAAGGTGCATTTTTTCATAAAAAGACGCCCTTCAGCCTATCATTTACTCTCTTATGTCTACATTTTAAAGCAAAATGTGATTTTTATCAACCATAATTCTTTAAAAGACAATCTGGAACACCTCTAATCACCATTTAATCACATCAAATACCTGCCAGTGTACTGTAAACAGATTAAGCTAGCAGGCGGACTGTGCAAACAGACTAAGCAAGTAGAATGGCTAATCTCTACTAAATGACTATTACGCAGCCCACAACATGGACTATAACCTGACGCGACAAGCAGACACAAATTACCTTGCGACTAGAAAGGAGAAAAAGTGCAAAGCACCCAGTTATCCAGCACCATGATTCCAATCGCCACAATAAAGGACAGACAAGCAGCACAAAAAGTCCTGGCCAGAGACGCGAAAACTGCGTCGCAATGCTGTGATTGGTGATCGAACTTGCTCGAACAGGCAAAGGTCACATCACTAAAATGATAAAAAAAGTTACCGGCTATTTGGGCAGCCACCATTGAATGCTATGCGGTAGACTGCAGTTTCTGTCCTGGAGATTCACTTGTCTCTTCTGGTGTGGGAAATGGGTGCTGGTGGGACAAATCTGATGTCCTGAGTCTGGCCAAGTTCAAGTACCTGCAAATGAATGAACAAGATAAGAAGCTAATGAATGGTGTATTGCAGATGAGACTGAGTGAAGCAGCATTTTACAGTGTCAGCTCCAGAACAACAACACAGGGGTGTGAGTCTTTCAACAGGGCTACTGTGGCTTCAATGAGCAAACACGTAAGCTTTGCACGAACATTCAAGGGTCGCTTGTCAGCGCAAGTACTTTGCTCAACAACAGTGTCAATGCAGCCGTGAAAAACAAGCTCAGGTATGTATCCAGTACAGCGCTTTCTGTATGGGCACAGGGACGTCTATAACAAATCGCTACCAAGGCAAACCACAACAAAAAGTACAAGACTACACCAAAATACAGAAATAAACGACGGGCCCGGAGAGCCAGGATGGAGTATGACCACAGACAGTTACGCGGTTCTGGGTTTGCGAAAACTGACTATGAGATGGGTGTTTTGGATGCCAACATACATACCTATGCCTGCAAATAAATTGATTGATCAGGCATAACTGAGTGGCTCCCAGACACAAACATACTTACCGGTTCACCAAAGACAGGGTCGACAACCACTCTGTCCAGTACAAAGCAGTGCTGCTGACGATGGCTTGATGCTAGCCGAAACAGAGTGAAATTTCCTGTCTATGATGAGTGCTGCATTCCCTGACAAATTTGTTATTACCTTTTAGTAGCCAACTAACAGCCATATAAATAAATGGATGAGTGTGATGGATGAGTAAAAATAATTCTAATAGACTCATAAATCAAAATAATCCTACTGGGTCTACCCAGACAAGCTCATTAAACATGGAGGCTGTGTCTTGCCCTGGGTATTCACATGACCAGTGCAGGACCCCATATAAAAACAAATATTTCTATTACTATTTGTGTATTTATCTTCAAAGTAATGATGTTCCCCATTTACACATAACTTATTATTGCACAAATGACATGCCGGCACATTCCAAGCGACATAAAGTCTGTGACAGAAACCATAAGGGCAACACGGTGTGCGGTCTTGGTTCGAAACCCGGCTCTGAAAGGGTCTCTTGGGTCCCGGAATATGAACTGGCCATAACCCCAGACACTATACCCAGTCCAAATGACACATGCCCCATTCTCATGCAATACAGAGTCACTCTGTAGCTTGTCTGAGCATTTTTATAACAAATCTCCACTGCTATTATGATTGTTAAAATGTAAAAAAAATGATTTTAAGTAAAAATACAAAATAAAACTAATATTTTCTGCAATCTTTAAGCACAACAAACCTTGCAGACGACAATTTACAACAGTAAGTAGACTCAAATGCATTGTTGGTGCAAAATCTATACATCAAACTAGGCCAAAAGGTCAAATTTCAATGTTTTTATTTTTAAATTAAAATAAAATTTAAATTTGAATTACCTGTCCACTTTCTTCTAGATATACAAGTTTGTCAGAGTATTTGGAACTTGCACACACAATTTGAAGCCAATAAGTCAATAAATAAGTTCGCAACAGAAGATCTCCTACTTTCACTTTCGCATCATATATGATGAACTTGTATGAGTTTGAGCTGGCTCCTATGTGTTCAGCAGACAACATAATGTCTTACAACAAATTTCCACTCTTTTAAATCTTACTCAGTATGACCTGTTTCTAGAAAAATCAGTTTTGCTAATGCAACCAGTCACCAGTATTAAGACCTGATATTATGTCTTTCCGAGCCATTCTACCTGCCACAGCTAAACATTAATTACTTGGTAGGTACCCAATGGATTTTGTTGAAATAAACTTTACAACACATACTAATGTTTCTTGTTTCTTTCAATACATAAAAACTATCACAGCAGACTTCAGAAACTAGTTTAAAGGGGAGATAACTCTGGAAAAGGTGCATTTTTTCATAAAAAGACGCCCTTCAGCCTATCATTTACTCTCTTATGTCTACATTTTAAAGCAAAATGTGATTTTTATCAACCATAATTCTTTAAAAGACAATCTGGAACACCTCTAATCACCATTTAATCACATCAAATACCTGCCAGTGTACTGTAAACAGATTAAGCTAGCAGGCGGACTGTGCAAACAGACTAAGCAAGTAGAATGGCTAATCTCTACTAAATGACTATTACGCAGCCCACAACATGGACTATAACCTGACGCGACAAGCAGACACAAATTACCTTGCGACTAGAAAGGAGAAAAAGTGCAAAGCACCCAGTTATCCAGCACCATGATTCCAATCGCCACAATAAAGGACAGACAAGCAGCACAAAAAGTCCTGGCCAGAGACGCGAAAACTGCGTCGCAATGCTGTGATTGGTGATCGAACTTGCTCGAACAGGCAAAGGTCACATCACTAAAATGATAAAAAAAGTTACCGGCTATTTGGGCAGCCACCATTGAATGCTATGCGGTAGACTGCAGTTTCTGTCCTGGAGATTCACTTGTCTCTTCTGGTGTGGGAAATGGGTGCTGGTGGGACAAATCTGATGTCCTGAGTCTGGCCAAGTTCAAGTACCTGCAAATGAATGAACAAGATAAGAAGCTAATGAATGGTGTATTGCAGATGAGACTGAGTGAAGCAGCATTTTACAGTGTCAGCTCCAGAACAACAACACAGGGGTGTGAGTCTTTCAACAGGGCTACTGTGGCTTCAATGAGCAAACACGTAAGCTTTGCACGAACATTCAAGGGTCGCTTGTCAGCGCAAGTACTTTGCTCAACAACAGTGTCAATGCAGCCGTGAAAAACAAGCTCAGGTATGTATCCAGTACAGCGCTTTCTGTATGGGCACAGGGACGTCTATAACAAATCGCTACCAAGGCAAACCACAACAAAAAGTACAAGACTACACCAAAATACAGAAATAAACGACGGGCCCGGAGAGCCAGGATGGAGTATGACCACAGACAGTTACGCGGTTCTGGGTTTGCGAAAACTGACTATGAGATGGGTGTTTTGGATGCCAACATACATACCTATGCCTGCAAATAAATTGATTGATCAGGCATAACTGAGTGGCTCCCAGACACAAACATACTTACCGGTTCACCAAAGACAGGGTCGACAACCACTCTGTCCAGTACAAAGCAGTGCTGCTGACGATGGCTTGATGCTAGCCGAAACAGAGTGAAATTTCCTGTCTATGATGAGTGCTGCATTCCCTGACAAATTTGTTATTACCTTTTAGTAGCCAACTAACAGCCATATAAATAAATGGATGAGTGTGATGGATGAGTAAAAATAATTCTAATAGACTCATAAATCAAAATAATCCTACTGGGTCTACCCAGACAAGCTCATTAAACATGGAGGCTGTGTCTTGCCCTGGGTATTCACATGACCAGTGCAGGACCCCATATAAAAACAAATATTTCTATTACTATTTGTGTATTTATCTTCAAAGTAATGATGTTCCCCATTTACACATAACTTATTATTGCACAAATGACATGCCGGCACATTCCAAGCGACATAAAGTCTGTGACAGAAACCATAAGGGCAACACGGTGTGCGGTCTTGGTTCGAAACCCGGCTCTGAAAGGGTCTCTTGGGTCCCGGAATATGAACTGGCCATAACCCCAGACACTATACCCAGTCCAAATGACACATGCCCCATTCTCATGCAATACAGAGTCACTCTGTAGCTTGTCTGAGCATTTTTATAACAAATCTCCACTGCTATTATGATTGTTAAAATGTAAAAAAAATGATTTTAAGTAAAAATACAAAATAAAACTAATATTTTCTGCAATCTTTAAGCACAACAAACCTTGCAGACGACAATTTACAACAGTAAGTAGACTCAAATGCATTGTTGGTGCAAAATCTATACATCAAACTAGGCCAAAAGGTCAAATTTCAATGTTTTTATTTTTAAATTAAAATAAAATTTAAATTTGAATTACCTGTCCACTTTCTTCTAGATATACAAGTTTGTCAGAGTATTTGGAACTTGCACACACAATTTGAAGCCAATAAGTCAATAAATAAGTTCGCAACAGAAGATCTCCTACTTTCACTTTCGCATCATATATGATGAACTTGTATGAGTTTGAGCTGGCTCCTATGTGTTCAGCAGACAACATAATGTCTTACAACAAATTTCCACTCTTTTAAATCTTACTCAGTATGACCTGTTTCTAGAAAAATCAGTTTTGCTAATGCAACCAGTCACCAGTATTAAGACCTGATATTATGTCTTTCCGAGCCATTCTACCTGCCACAGCTAAACATTAATTACTTGGTAGGTACCCAATGGATTTTGTTGAAATAAACTTTACAACACATACTAATGTTTCTTGTTTCTTTCAATACATAAAAACTATCACAGCAGACTTCAGAAACTAGTTTAAAGGGGAGATAACTCTGGAAAAGGTGCATTTTTTCATAAAAAGACGCCCTTCAGCCTATCATTTACTCTCTTATGTCTACATTTTAAAGCAAAATGTGATTTTTATCAACCATAATTCTTTAAAAGACAATCTGGAACACCTCTAATCACCATTTAATCACATCAAATACCTGCCAGTGTACTGTAAACAGATTAAGCTAGCAGGCGGACTGTGCAAACAGACTAAGCAAGTAGAATGGCTAATCTCTACTAAATGACTATTACGCAGCCCACAACATGGACTATAACCTGACGCGACAAGCAGACACAAATTACCTTGCGACTAGAAAGGAGAAAAAGTGCAAAGCACCCAGTTATCCAGCACCATGATTCCAATCGCCACAATAAAGGACAGACAAGCAGCACAAAAAGTCCTGGCCAGAGACGCGAAAACTGCGTCGCAATGCTGTGATTGGTGATCGAACTTGCTCGAACAGGCAAAGGTCACATCACTAAAATGATAAAAAAAGTTACCGGCTATTTGGGCAGCCACCATTGAATGCTATGCGGTAGACTGCAGTTTCTGTCCTGGAGATTCACTTGTCTCTTCTGGTGTGGGAAATGGGTGCTGGTGGGACAAATCTGATGTCCTGAGTCTGGCCAAGTTCAAGTACCTGCAAATGAATGAACAAGATAAGAAGCTAATGAATGGTGTATTGCAGATGAGACTGAGTGAAGCAGCATTTTACAGTGTCAGCTCCAGAACAACAACACAGGGGTGTGAGTCTTTCAACAGGGCTACTGTGGCTTCAATGAGCAAACACGTAAGCTTTGCACGAACATTCAAGGGTCGCTTGTCAGCGCAAGTACTTTGCTCAACAACAGTGTCAATGCAGCCGTGAAAAACAAGCTCAGGTATGTATCCAGTACAGCGCTTTCTGTATGGGCACAGGGACGTCTATAACAAATCGCTACCAAGGCAAACCACAACAAAAAGTACAAGACTACACCAAAATACAGAAATAAACGACGGGCCCGGAGAGCCAGGATGGAGTATGACCACAGACAGTTACGCGGTTCTGGGTTTGCGAAAACTGACTATGAGATGGGTGTTTTGGATGCCAACATACATACCTATGCCTGCAAATAAATTGATTGATCAGGCATAACTGAGTGGCTCCCAGACACAAACATACTTACCGGTTCACCAAAGACAGGGTCGACAACCACTCTGTCCAGTACAAAGCAGTGCTGCTGACGATGGCTTGATGCTAGCCGAAACAGAGTGAAATTTCCTGTCTATGATGAGTGCTGCATTCCCTGACAAATTTGTTATTACCTTTTAGTAGCCAACTAACAGCCATATAAATAAATGGATGAGTGTGATGGATGAGTAAAAATAATTCTAATAGACTCATAAATCAAAATAATCCTACTGGGTCTACCCAGACAAGCTCATTAAACATGGAGGCTGTGTCTTGCCCTGGGTATTCACATGACCAGTGCAGGACCCCATATAAAAACAAATATTTCTATTACTATTTGTGTATTTATCTTCAAAGTAATGATGTTCCCCATTTACACATAACTTATTATTGCACAAATGACATGCCGGCACATTCCAAGCGACATAAAGTCTGTGACAGAAACCATAAGGGCAACACGGTGTGCGGTCTTGGTTCGAAACCCGGCTCTGAAAGGGTCTCTTGGGTCCCGGAATATGAACTGGCCATAACCCCAGACACTATACCCAGTCCAAATGACACATGCCCCATTCTCATGCAATACAGAGTCACTCTGTAGCTTGTCTGAGCATTTTTATAACAAATCTCCACTGCTATTATGATTGTTAAAATGTAAAAAAAATGATTTTAAGTAAAAATACAAAATAAAACTAATATTTTCTGCAATCTTTAAGCACAACAAACCTTGCAGACGACAATTTACAACAGTAAGTAGACTCAAATGCATTGTTGGTGCAAAATCTATACATCAAACTAGGCCAAAAGGTCAAATTTCAATGTTTTTATTTTTAAATTAAAATAAAATTTAAATTTGAATTACCTGTCCACTTTCTTCTAGATATACAAGTTTGTCAGAGTATTTGGAACTTGCACACACAATTTGAAGCCAATAAGTCAATAAATAAGTTCGCAACAGAAGATCTCCTACTTTCACTTTCGCATCATATATGATGAACTTGTATGAGTTTGAGCTGGCTCCTATGTGTTCAGCAGACAACATAATGTCTTACAACAAATTTCCACTCTTTTAAATCTTACTCAGTATGACCTGTTTCTAGAAAAATCAGTTTTGCTAATGCAACCAGTCACCAGTATTAAGACCTGATATTATGTCTTTCCGAGCCATTCTACCTGCCACAGCTAAACATTAATTACTTGGTAGGTACCCAATGGATTTGATTCGGCCGAAGCACCCACACATTTCCAGCCCTCAGTCAGGGTGTAGTAATCTAGAAAAAGATAAATTAAAGGCTGTTAGCTGTTGACAGAAAGTCCATATTTGAAATATATATAGGAATTTTGGTCAACAATTCACAGTTACCACAGTCAAACAGTACAAGAACAGAACAGAATTAAAGTTTTCATAGGAACTATTTTAGCATACTACGACCCGGAAGTACTTTCACCGGTGTGACACCTTATCATAAAATCATACAGAATTCTACATGTAACATCCGTGAAAGTCACCGGAAACTACTAGATAATCAAGTTCCGATAGTTCTGTGAAAATCCGTGTTTTGTCAAGGGCGACATACTCATTCGTAACATAATTCTATGCCATGTTACAGTCATTGATTCTAAAAAAATATAAGAAAAGAACCGCATGACGTCAAGTCTTTAATACTGCAAATCTGTGTAGTGGTGTTCGACACGATGTTTCTTACTCGAGCATTTTCATAAATTTTTCAGACGAGCAATTTAGGCTCCATTTTACATCTTGTTTTTTATCTGCTCTACTGAACATAAAAATCCAGTCTCTCACCATAAATTAAATACTTTCAGGAGGAAAACAATTGCACTGAGAAGGGACTCGGGGCCCACGACCCTCAATATTATGCACTAGTCAATTGACACCACATCCCCCAACCCGGGGAATGATGGTGATTTTCCTTTTTCAAACCCCGTGTAATCCCCCAGGGTCATACAGATGGTAAAACCATCGCAAATTTCCAGGCCCTATTCCTCGTGGATATTTCCCTGCATTTACACCCCGGTAGTGCGGGGACGAACATCAGAAAGGTAAAAAACACGGGACAGTTTCATGCTATCCCTGCCCTTGCCGGGGTTTGGGGGGGGGGGGGTGGTTTCAATTGACTGTTGCATTATACTAGTCCATAACTCTGGTAACTGAACTAGCAGGCGCCTGTTGTAATGAAGTTAGTCTCTGCAGTCACTACACTCTTTCCCCTTTATTTCGTCCGAGTCTGTCAATATATTATATATAGTACGATATTGCCCCAGAGTGGGATCTGTACCAAACAGGAAGAAGAAGAAGCACTTCTTGCATCAATGAAGTAAATAACAGACTGGATAAAAGCACCTGATGTGGGACTGAAATTCCACAGCTTGTGGTATTACTAGTCTGCAGCACTACCAATATGAGATAGGCAGCCCCTGTCATGAGTCAGTCTTCACAGTCAATGAAACATTACATGTAAAAATATGCTTTTCAATTAATGAATCAATATGATAAATTAAATTGTTACATCTTACAAATCTAACTGATGTATGTTTAAATATTTGCAGGAAAGCATTGGTTCAACTTCAAACAGTTTTAAGATTGTATGCTAGACTGAAGGCTGAAGAAACTGAATCCTGGTGGAAGTGAACAGGTATTTACCTGTGCACAGCATTCCAATAATACAATTGATTTACAATATATATATTCTTGTAATAATTATAGTATACTTCAGACAAAATCTAGGCATGGCTTATTGACATAGGTATTTGTCGATGACTGGGCGATACCTGCCTGACAACTGACTGACATCGTGATCATATGATGATTGGCTGATATTTGTCCAGCGTTCATGACCCTTAGTCTAGGATGCAAGCAGCAATGCCTCACTGGACGTGTACAATGTACGAGTATATGCTTTGTGTGCAAATCCGATACATGGCCAGCGTATAGGTGATTTAAGACCCAGGTATTAGCTGGTTAGCCATACAGCTATCACTTAAGTTAGATTATTTGACAATTGTTTGCTTCAGTAATGACAATTAATTTTGAAAATTCAATATCAAAACATGAATTTGTATTATGGTGCTGTCAATCACTTGTACATTACATTGTACATACATTTATGTCTTGTTATGATTATATTATTACAGTTTGTGAAAAAGACTGATGCCGCATATTATCCAGATAGTAGTGGTGGGACCAGATGCCACATATAACTCGGGTGGAAGTGGAGAACTTGACATCACATATTAATTTGATGGAACCCGATGTCGAATACTATCCAAATTGCAGCAATGGAACTGGATGTCACATATATACTGTATAACTCACCTTGCTATGGCAGACCTATCAGTATCTGAGAATCATTGAATATCAAGTTTCAACAGGTTCATACTGAGATTATGGTTGGATCGAGAAAATCAGAAAAAAGTCCAATTTAGCTGAATGAATTGAACTTTTCTCACATTTTTAAATGGAAATCCCAGTAATAGTGTTAATAGTGTTTACAGTTTCACTTGCAATTACCTATACTTTGAGTCTTGACAGTCTTCATGTGTAAAAAAGTATAGTATATATATTTATTTACAAACTCGGCACATACGTGCCTTTGTTAATATAACACAAAACAGCACAAAGACATTCAATACATACATACTCTCATACATGCAAGAACATTCATATAAATATATATTAAACAAAACATTCATGGAGACAAACATGATTAAATGGTGGTCGGTAAATACAATTAAATACCGTGGTTGGTTATAAAGACTTTAAAAGAAGAAATTTTAGTTATCTAATTTAGATTTTTCAACTGGTTATTTCTGATAGAAAAGGCTTCTCTTAAAAAAGTAGCAATTTTATATAAATGTTTTTTTTTATTCTTTGAGGACATTATATTAATAAACTTGTTCAAAGTGGGCCATGGTGTATTTCCTAGATATTTATTTCGAATATTACTGTATAGAGGACAACACATTACAAAGTGGAATTCTGATTCAACCTGATTAGGCGGACACAATTTACATATACGATTTTCTCTTGGAATATTGTTTGCTCTACCCGTTTCTATATTAAGGGAATGTGAAGATAGTCTAATAGATGTCATATGTTTTCGCAAATTATCATTATCAATTATTCGAATGTAATCAGAACACTCAAAAACGCTCTTAACTTTTTTGAAATATTCTAGTCTTGACATATCGTGTACAGTTGATTGCCATTCCTGAATAAATTGATCACGAAGTCGTCTTTTAAGCAAAGGGAGATAATTCATATTTATGTCAAATTTTTCAAAGATATTTGTACATCCTAATTCATCAAAGATTATTTTCGTTTTATTAGCCCAACAGTTCGTATTATTTGTTTGGCGTTGTTCATCAAAAACCTGTCGAATAAAAGATTCAATATCTGACATAATTTTAAACAAGAATGTTAATGACCTCTCTTTAGCTAAAACGTATAAGGGATATCTACCCAGTCTGAGTTTCATATGTATTTAAGATTCGGTTAATGTTATGTTTAGAACCTAATGGGAACACAGTTGTTGTTGTATAAATTATGCTTAATACCCATTACATCATGGTTACATACATAATATATTTATACCATTTCACTGAAGTAATGCAACAAGACATATGAAAGTCGCCTGTAAATTTGACAGTTAAAAACAGTCCCTTTTGATGATGGTATCTATATAAGATGTTGAATGTGATTTATTTTGAGCTAAAATAATTAACTGGAAACTATTGTTATGCTCCCCCAAGGGTGAGCATAAAGTCGCATGTCTGTCCGTCTGTCAGACTTTTGTCCGGCTCATAACTTGAACAGTATTAGAGATATCAATTTGAAACTTCATAGCTATAGGTGTATAGATCACATTAAGGGGAAGTGTAGTGCACACACACTAACATTCATTGCATCATTGTGTATTTTTTTAGTTCTCCCCTTTGCAATTTTTTATACTTAATTCTTGTCCAGGCCATAACTCATACAGTGTTAGAAACAATTTGAAACTTCATAGGCGAATAGATCTCATTGAGGGGAAGTGCAGTGCCCAAGAACAATAACTCTTTATTGTATATTTTTGGAGTTATGGACCTTTGAACTTACTTCTTGTCCAGGCCATAATGCATACTGTATAAGATGTATCGCTTTGAAACTTTATAGGTTGATAGATCTCATTGAGGAGAAGTGCAGTGTCGAAGAACCATAACTTTGTTACTTATTTTTTTTAATTATCTCCCTTTTTCAAAGAAATAAACACTTTTCCTGCCAATCACTTAAACAGTATTGATAGCATTTGATTCAAACTTCACATAATGATAAGAGTCAATCAAGGGAAAGTACAGTGTCAAAGAACTATAACCCCACCTTACTTAGTTTTTGAATTATCTTCCTTTTTTCTACAATATAATGCTTGTCTGGCCCATAACTTTAATAGTATTGATGACATTTGTTTGAAACTTCACAAAATGGTAGTGACCTTCAAGGGGAAGTGCAGTGTCAAAGAACAATAATTTTTCATTTTTACCTGTATCTGTGTATCTGTTTAATGTTATTTCCCATATTGGGACAAACACTTACCACAGGGAGCATAATTCGGGTTTACCAATTCCTTGTGAACATGGGTCTTCTAGGGTAAATGAAAATGTCACTAGGTCAAATCATAAAAAGCCTTGTGTATGCTAAAAAGGCTGTATTTTTCACTAGATCTTCGTGAGATTTAGGCATGTTTGTCTATATGAACTAGGTCGAGTTTGAATATATATGGATCATCTGGGGGGAGGGGTAAAAACTATGGTTAAAACTATGTGACAACCTTGTACTTGCAATTGGGGCTGCATTGTCTTGAATCTTAGTCAAATCTTGGGGCCTTCATGTTCTATTTTTGGTAGTATTGACCCTGACCCTAGTGACAAAAGAACCAATCACAACATGTGTCTTGATATAACATATATTCTTTATGTATTATAACAATACATCAAGCTAAATAAAAATGATCGAAAATGGAATAAACAGTGTGATTTTTTCTGTTTCCATAGCAACCACAATTTTTGTTGCATTCAAACAATAACACAATGTGCATACTAAACGCATGCTTTTTCCCTATTCATATACCATATATCACACATCTAGCTGTGACCATTTTTGAATTATGTTAAAACAAGTAATTTCACTATTTCCGTTTCCATGGCAACCGAACTTTGTGTACAAATACAAACTATTCGAAAGTACATACTCTACATGTTAACTCCTATCCAAGTACAAAGTTTCATTAATTTAGCTTGGAAACATTTTTATTTTTGGCAGGATCCAGATTATTTGATATAGAGGCATAAAATCGCTCTTTTATTTTTAGGGGGGGGGTAGAGTTATAAAATGGGAAAATTTCCAATTTTAGAAAGTAAAAGCTTTTTTTTGCTTTTATGTTGTGGGTTATGTGCTCAGAAGAAAATTTAAGGAAGATTGAAAGGGACTGCCTCACGTTTTGGTGTATTGCAAAAATAAAATTAAATTGTCAAATATTCATGTAATTTTGGTATAGTTTCCTGTATATGCCATAAACAACCACATTGACATAAAAAATAACTTGGGAAACATCGGCATTTTGTAGTAATTTAGCATTTTTACACCTAAAATTCTATAGGGTATTAATACCCTATAGAATTAGCACTACTATCACTTAAATTGCCTGGAAGTTGTTTGCATTCAATGAAAACGATTTGCGAAATGAACTAACAGATGTTTCGGCTTTAGTTTGTTGAAGTTACAGTTTGATCATGTGTGAATTACATAATTCACAGAACATTTTGGAAGGAAACTCTGCGATATTTTCAAACAGAAAAATACTAAGTACCAAATATCAAGAGTGATTTAAATTGCTTATATGCCATAAATCTTTCATAAAGCAACCACCAGTGACTTTCTATTATATAAATACTTGGTTAGGTAGGAAAATTACGTCATACAAAAATTTGAGCCCAATCTGTGAGGCAGCACCTTTAAAGACTGTAGACAAATTTATTGATCTCAATACACGTTTTGTAAGAGGCTATCAAAATCATATCATGAAAATCATAAGTCCAGAAAACAAAAACTTTAAATTCAGATTAAAAAATTAGTCGTGGAAATAATCGGATTAACTTAATCCAACACTTAAAATCATAGAATTAATTACCGAAAAAATGATATATTACATTATAAACGTATTCAATGTTCTGAACTCAATTATTATTAAAAATATCATTAGAATAAATGTTTATTAATGTTTGATGAGAGCAAATTACTCGAGTAGTTACAGCAATTATTGTAGTCAGGAGACACTGGTAGAGTATGATGGACATATAGAGTTCAATACTTTCACATACATTATTGGACATTGTTTGATGGAACAATACATAAATCACATGACTTTAAGTCCTTTCGAAATTCAGGAAATCATTATTGAACCAATGTTCTAATGGGACACAGACGTAGGGATATGCACTCGAAGCCATATCAATGTCAGCAAACATCAGTGCCTAGTGTGTGTTTGTACAGATCGTTGTCAGTTTGTCAAAGATTGTTCTGACACGCGTATAATGTAATTGGAAGTTGTATAGAGCAGAGCAAAGGGCTTCACTGGAGGTAAGTGTATCAAACATAATTATACTTTGGGTATCTTGATTGCTTAGGCTATTTACATTAACTGACGGCGTCACGCGTAATATCACGCGCTAATTTATAGACTGTAGAAATGTAATTACAAACGTCAGTTCCTGCAAATATATTCGAAGTTAAAGTTGCACTTTCTCATTTCATTGTGTTTGGTTCATACTAAAATAAATATATTTTGAGATTGGACTCTGAACTAGCTTTTGTTTTTCGGTTGGAATTTCAATTTATTATATAACTAACACTGTATTGTCACGAATACAGGCCAAATCGCACAGTGGAATACAACACGACCGATTGCATTTTCCGTATCATACATGTCTGGTTTTCCAAATCCGTATCATGCCTGTCTGACGTGTCATATGCCAAACATATGACGGTCTCGTGAGATACGGCATTACACAGGCAACTCGAGGTAATACGGACCAACGGATCAACACACTGTAGTGATATTCCGTATTTATTTGATGCCTAACCACAGTGGTAATTTGGCATTAATAGTACCAGTTTTGACACCAGATAAGCATTAAATAAATAGAATATGTGTTTGTTTTGATTGAATATGGTTAATATCTCATCTTGTAGTGATAAAATATTAATATTTTCACTTGCGCTACGCGCTCTTGAAAATATTGAATTTTATCACTACACGACGAGATATAGAGGATATTTGTTTGTTTTGATTGAATATGGCTTATATCTCGTCGTGTAGTGATAAAATTCAATATTTTCAAGAGTGCGTAGCACGAGTGAAAATATTAAAAATTTATCACTACAAGATGAGATATTAACCATATTCAATCAAAACAAACAAATATTCTATTTATTTAATGCTTATCTGGTGTCAAAACTGGTACTATTAATGCCAAATTACCACTGTGGTTAGGCTGCGTATGAATATATTATTCCATTCATATTCTTCAATTCAAAATCCACCATCTAGGGTTATGGTGAATATGTGAAAACGACATTTTTGAGAATTTTGCATCAAAACATATACCAACTTGTAGGAAATGTTCTAACTAAGAGTATGAACCCCCACATGACATGTTTCCGTTCAGTAATAAAAAAGTTACAGACAGTTTAGTGTTGAGTTTTTTGGTATAATTAAAGTAGTCCCTGTGAGGGGGCGGAGCTTATATCAGTGTCATTGTAGGTGATAACCAGTGACTGATATAGGTTTTATTTCACTGATAGAACTCCATATCTCAACAGTTAGCATTAAATAAATAAGCCATATTCAATCAAAACAAACAAATATCCTCTGTATATCAGATATACTTACAGGTAACTGTATCATTGACAAAGAGTAAAAAATCTTTTATGAAATTTATGTTATCTTAGAAAGGCGGATTTGTACTAAAGTGGTCAGATTTCTATTGTATCAAAAACCAAATTTGGCTTTTGATATCTTCATAAAGTAATTTATCACATAACCTGCGGTCCAGGAGTGCCGTAATTGTAACCAGGCTGTGTGTGGTTTGTTGTGTTTTTTGGCTCTCGCTTTTTATTACTTTCAGCGCGTTTATAGGCCGTATTTCGATTCTAAAATTATAGCCGCTGAAAGGTATTGTTTCGGTGTTTCCAAATTCGTATTTATATTAACCCATAATTGTGTTACATCTCTGTTCTTGCTGTGAACAATTCTTGATATATTTACTCCCAAATCATAACACGGCCGCCATTAATTACACATCGTTTCACAGGTGACTAGTCACATACCTGTCTATAATTTATGTAAGTGCAATGTTGAAACACAGATAGTTAATCGGATTAAAAATTGCTGTATTTGATTTCCTTTCCGAGCATTGATTTTCGTTGACCTTATACCTTTATCAAAGCACTGAAAGTGCCTTTTCATTTAAATTATAATACAAATACAAATATCACAAACTAGTTCTGTTTAAGCTCAGTACCCCGTCTCCGTTATTATATACAAATATTGTGTAAGATTAATTGAGCTCGCACAGTTGCTTAAATATTAACCATTGCACTTAGTAGAGCCAGAAGACATACAAACACTGTTGTAACTTGTTCTATTGTTATACTAATCATGTCTTGTATTTAGTACATGCTTTTGTGTGGTTTTTGTTAGTACATGTACTAGTCAAATCTGATTAGACTGATTATTGTTATCTACTCTTCATGATCCAAATGTCATTGGCATAGTTGTTCAGAACACTCTTTTACACTGTTTGTTGCTTCATTTGTAAGCATATAATTTTGTGTTTTTTTTTCTCGATTTGATATTCGTCTAACTTTATTGTTCAGTAGCTGTCTTCCTTTTTGTTTTGTCTACCGACAATCTCTAATAATTGTTACATCCACTACTTCTTGACTACAAGTTGAAATTCCCATTATCACCTTTTTGGTAATTCACTATAATTATATTTGACCAGTCATTACCTACATTTTGTGATTGCTCACTATCTACTCCCTTTCTCCCTTTCTCATATTTACCTGTTCTTATTCATTGACTGGATATTATTGTCACTAGTATATAATTATTACCACATATCTTTATTTACAACCACTACTTGTTCTTTGTCACACGACCTGAGTATTACTTGAGTACCAGTACATACTACTTTAGTCAACACCCTAGTCATTAATATTAATTTTAAAAATAAAATAAAAATAAATATATATATACATTGTGTATCAGTATTTGCGCTCTTCCATAAGTATTTTTCAGCAATAACTCACAAATGGATCCATCGATGATGTCAACACCTTCCACCCCTGTACCTGGTCGATCGACTCAAATAAAAAGACTCCGTTCGACTCTAAGCTCTGACTCCTCCATCGATGGAGAACTCTCTTACCTAGATCTCGTTACCGGACGGGTCCATCCAGCCACAAAAGAAGCTGATAACGTTACAATTACAACGACTCAGTATGACGCATTGATGGCCAAAGTAGTACGATTAGAAAAGGGACTGGGAAAACTTGATAAACTTGATAAGCTTGATAAACTTGATGAAATGGAAATAAGTTTTAAAACTATGACTGTGAAAATGCATGATCTTGAAACACGGCTGAATCTTACAGAAACAACTACTCGTGAACTCCAACATTCTGTGTCATTTACCAGTGATCAGTACGACAGTGTTTCTGAACAACAAGTGATCAATCAAACAAAACTCAAAACACATGATGATGTAATCGATAATATGAACAGGGAAAATGACGAACTTCGCCGATCAATGAATGAACTTAAGGACTTAAACGCTGAACTAAAAGCCGAACTAGTTGACATGAAATGCAGAAACATGAGAGACAACTTGATATTTTTAAACGTTGAAGAAGAAATGCAGGAGAAGAATTGCAAACGGTTTGAAAATACAGAATATGTCCTTCACAAGTTCTTGAATAACAAATTGAAGATTAATGATGTCTGCTTTGAACGAGTTCATCGAATACCAAATAGACCGGATGCACAAAATAGACACAATGGTCCACGGCCAATTGTCGCAAAATTTACATATTTCAAAGACAGAGAACTGGTTCGTCGCTCTAGTTATTTACTGGCTCGAACAAGCTACGGCATCAATGAACAATTCCCTGCAGAAATAGAACAGAAAAGAAAAGAGTTATATCCCCTTCTGAGGTACTTCAAGAAGCAGAAGAAACGAGCGGTCTTGGTGAAAGATAGGCTCTTCGTCGATGGTTCGGAGGTCAGAGCTGGAGACGTTAACCTTCCAGACGAGCGGAATTGCCATGGTGGCTCTATAAACATTGACAAATTGACATTCTGTTCTTTGAATGTGTGTGGAATTAGTGCTAAGTTAAATATCCCCGAGTTTCTGTATTTTGTTTCACAATTTGACATATTTTCTTGTCTCGAAACTCATCTAGATGACATTGATATAGTTGATAT
Organism: Spisula solida; assembly: GCA_947247005.1. NCBI lineage: Eukaryota > Metazoa > Mollusca > Bivalvia > Venerida > Mactridae > Spisula > Spisula solida. The sequence goes on along the minus strand of OX365958.1, from coordinate 38,303,284 downwards.
TGAAAATTTCGATGTTTTTACAAAAAATAGAAAACGGAATGTTTTAAAAAAATCGGGAGGTATTGCTACATTTGTTAAATCTTCAATATCGGAACATTTCTCAATAATAGACACAAACTGTGAATATGTTCAATGGTTCAAAATTTCAAAAGTTTTGTTTTATACAGACGAAGATATTGTATTTGGGACTGTCTACGTCCCTCCAGAAAATAGTAAATATTTTTCACAAATTTTATATGATGATTTTTATTCTGAACTAGGCCTTTTCAATACTGAAAATAAATATGTTATTCTAATGGGTGATTTTAATGCAAGAACGGGACTTTTAAATGATATAACTGAGGTTGATAATACTATGCTCGATGCTTTAGATATAAGTAATGATCTACTTAACGATACTAATTTAGCACAGGAAATTAAGCATAATGGAATGCTATTCACACGAAGTTCCCAAGATACTACCGTAAATCGTTTTGGAAGAGATCTAACTAGTTTTTGCAAAACTAATGAAATGGTTATATTAAACGGATGGGCATTTAATCACAAAAACCAGGGAAAATACACTTGTAGTAACACATCTGTTATTGACTATGTAATATCATCTACAAATGCCATCCATCTATTCAGTTGTTTTGATACTCTAGATTTTTGTCCTCTCCTTTCTGATGTACATTGTCCAATTTCGTTTGAACTAAAAAAAGGCATCATTACACAAACAGACCCTCGACCTCCGTCAAACGATGAACATATCAAACGTTGGTCAAATGATCATTGCCAACAATTCATTGACAATATAGACACTGTTAACATCGAAAGTATAATCCAACAGTTAGAAAGCGAAAATATGGATAAAAATGCCATCAATAGCATCGTTTCTAGCATAGAGCAGGTTATCCTTAATTCTGCTAAGAATACCTTTGGTAATTATAACGATAACAATCATGCTAAGACAAGAATACCTAAAAATAACAAGAAATGGTTTGATAACGAGTGCAAATCCGCTAGATCCGACTTTCATAAACCTAAACGAAAATATAGTAAATGTAAAATGATGTAAATAGAAACGATATGATAAATGCAAGTAAACAATACAAACGCGTAATACGCAAGTCAGTCGTAAATTACAAACGTCAATTTAAAAAGAAAATAAGAAATATGAGAACTAAGTCACCTCGCGATTATTGGAATTATATAAATAGCATTAACTCAAAGTCTAAACATGTTAGTGCTGACCTCTAGAGACACTCCATGATTTCTTTAAAGATCTAAACACCAATAATGTACGTGATGATGAGAATGTTGAACCTACATTTCCTGATGTAGACTTAGAAAATAATTTGAATAGCGAAATAACTGTCCCAGAAATTAATAAAGCAATAAATAAACTCAAAAACTTTAAAGCGTCCGGCCTAGACAGGATCTCAAATGAATATTTGAAACATTCTGGAAATGTAATGATGCCACTTTATCACAAATTGTTCAACAAGATACTCAAAACTGGAATTATGCCGGATGCATGGCTTGTTGGTTCCATCGTCCCAATTTACAAAAATAAAGGAGATACTGACAAACGTGAAAATTACCGACCGATAACTCTATTAAGTTGTATGGGTAAATTATTTACTGCGATTTTAAATGATAGACTAAACTATTTTTTAGAAACAAATAATTTGCTAAATCCCAACCAAGCTGGATTTAGAAAAAATCATTCTACTGTTGATAATATATTCGTCCTTCATATCTTATCTGAATATTGTAAACATAAAAAAGAAAAAGCTATTATGTGCGTTTATTGATTTCCAGAAAGCTTTTGACTCCATCTGGCGTGTAGGTCTTTGGGCAAAGCTACTGAAATATAATATAACCGGCAACTTTTTAAACATTATTAGAAATATGTATAACGATATCAAATCTTGTATTGTTGTAAATGGACAAAATCAACCTTCTTTCAATGTAGCAGAGGGTTAAGACAAGGGGAAAATCTTTCCCCAATACTTTTTTCACTATTTCTAAACGACCTAGAGCACTATATGTTAAATCAAAATCTAAGTAATTTAGAAATTGTTGACAACGATATAGATATTTTTCTAAAAATTGTGGTTTTACTATATGCTGATGATACAGTTATTTTTGCAAACACAGAAGAAGAACTTGTGTCCCTGTTAAATACATTTCATGAGTACTGCACAACATGGAAACTAGATATTAACTATGAAAAATCAAAGATACTAGTTTTTGGCGATAAACAAGGTAGGAGAAGAAACATTAGTGTAAATAACAATGTCATAGAAACTTTAGATAATTTTAAAAACCTGGGGATATTTTTCTCAAAAAATAGACAGTTTGCTGTAACTAAGAAATATGCTGTTGAACAAGCAAAAAAGGCACTTTTTTGTTTATATAGGAAAATACGAAACTTAGATTTACCGATAGATTGTCAACTAAAACTTTTTGATAATACTGTTGTACCTATACTAACATATGGTTGTGAAGTCTGGGGTTTTGGTAATTTATCAATGATCGAAAAAGTTCATACAGATTTTCTAAAACATATTTTACATGTTAAAAAAAGTACTCCCCATACAATGTTATATGGTGATTTAGGACGTTTCCCCGTTATTAACGCTATTAAAAAGAGAATCATCGGTTTTTGGTATAATTTAATTATCTCCGAAAACAAGATATCGTCTTCTTTATATAAAATTGCTTTTTCCGACTCTATCAAAAATAATAAATCATATCAATGGTTAAATAATGTGAAATCAATTTTAGACGAATGTGGATTAAGCTATGTATGGCTAAATCAGAACTACCAATACTCTCGAAACTTATTACTCCATAATATCGAAAAATCTTTGAGTAACCAATTTGCTCAAAATTGGAATAGTGATGTAAATGAATCAAATAAATGTCTTAATTATAGAATTTATAAGACAGATCACAAGCTCGAGAATTATTTTGATATACTTCCAGATTTTCACTTAAAATCTTTTATAAGTTATCGCACGTGTAATAACTACTTGCCTATTGAAACAGGTCGTTGGTCAAATACTGAACGCCAAAATAGAAAATGTAATTTATGTGATTTAAACGAAATTGGTGACGAATTTCACTACCTCTTTAACTGTACATACTTTAATAATGATAGAACAAAACTAATTCCACATGTTAACTCTAGAAATAAGAATTGTTTAACTTACTGTATAATTATGTCCGAAAATGATAGATCAAAACTAATTATTATTTGCAAATTCATATCTAAAGTGCTTAAAATATGTAAGCACCCACCTGGCATACAAAATACCCCCTAATACATGTAGTATGCTATCAGTCATCGAAATACTTGCCATTCACTGTTATTTACATGTCAATATTATCGCTCATTCTTGTTCAACCCCCACACAGCCTGGTATATTGTTTGTATATGTATATTTCTACATTGTTCCTCATATCACATATATGTACATGTGCTGAGTGTATCAATAAACTTGTAAACTTGTAAACTCGTAAAGCCGTGTCGTAAATATCGTTCGGCACTCCCAGACTGTGCAATAAATATTTAAATTAGCTTGACGTGACGTTAGCCAATCCATGCATTGATCCGTCAATGACGTCAGGATAATACCAACGTCGTCATGACGTTGCGTTCGTTGTACGGCTGAATTTTGGCTGAAACATATGCAGCGTACATAATCATTTTGAACAATGATAAGCGTTTTCTAAGGTTATGTGATAAATAGAATCTAACATTCGTGCTTATTACATACGAGCTTTATTAAACTCGTCGACAAAAACAATATGACACTCGGCAAAGCCTCGTGTCATATCATTTTGTCCACTCGTTTAATAAAACTCGTATGTAATGAGCACTCATGCAAGATCCTCTATTACAGTCATAGACAGCATCGTTAGAAATACCTACATGCAAATCCCATTGAAATTGAACAACTGAAAATGTATACCACGGTGTCCAGTCAATCACTGAGGTGCATTCAATCAAAAAGACTATGCTATTCTAAACAAGAAAAAAGAAAGTGATTTCACGCCCTATGGGTTCATTTTCATATTTAAGGAGGTTCGCGCACCTTTGATCTAACGATCGAATTTTCCTTGAAACATCTTAAAATGACAAAACAATCTTCTAGAACAACATTGAAATCATAAAAATGATATGTCACCACGCTCGTTTTCGACATACGTAGCTTTCTAATGACCTACCATTGTATTTTGTTCATTTTTTCTATTTCCTGCATTTATGGCACCTTTATGCTCTTTTTAATATGTTTACTATATGAAACCACTTTTAAGCAATGCATGATATTTTATGTGTTTAATGGTCATTCCTATTGACATTAGTCACAATTCCGGCTGCCTGGTGAACAAAATCAGTATTTGAACATGATAAATAGTTACCCCACCCACTTGCAAAAAAGTGTGATTTTCAAATGAACGTCAAAAATATTTAAAGATCGAAAATAATTTAGAATTGGCCATACGTTGAGTATCAAATAGAACACCAGTTTAGTCAAATTAGCCTTTTTTGGGAGCTATTTATCAAAAGTACTAATTATGAATAAATTTGCATGAAATTAACCTAATTTGCATATTGTAATGAAATAAAATTTTATTTAAAATATTTCAAAGTGTGGCTACTTCATATAACTAAACCATGCACTACCTAATCCTACACCTATATCTGATAGAAAATGTTTAATTTGTCATACATTAGAAGATGCATACCATTTGGTGCTTGAGTGCAGTTTATAAAGTGATATTAAAAAACAATACATCTCCTACTATTATAGACATAGACCAAATGTACAGAAATCTATAGAACTTTTATCGAATGAAACAGACAAGATAGTTAGAAAATTAAGTATTTACATATATAAAGCATTTTTAATACGCAATAATAATAACTACAGATAAAGTATGTTTTTTCAATTTGTATAATGATGTTATGAGCTTAAAATTGTACATGTTGTGTTGTAACATGTGTATTTGTACGTATGTACATGGTGTATGTGTTCGCATGGATGGGTATGTGTGTGTTTGTGTGTGAGAGTGAGTGTGAGTGTTTTGCGTGTATGTGTGGTGAGTTCTGTGCGTGTATGTGTGGTGAGTTCTGTGCGTGTATGTGTGGTGAGTTCTGTGCGTGTATGTGTGGTGAGTTCTGTGCGTGTATGTATGGTGAGTTCTGTGCGTGTATGTGTGGTGAGTTCTGTGCGTGTGTGTGTGGTGAGTTCTGTGCGTGTGTGTGTGGTGTGTATTGTGTGTGTACATGTGAGTATACTTTAATATTTGCATTGTACATTGTATATATGTTACAAGTGTGTATACTTTAATATTTGCAATGTATATATATGTTATGTATATCCACATGGGTCTGTGACCTTCTAGAAATTCAAATAAATTATCTATCTATATATAAATACATACATTTGAACAATTGTAGGGACGTTTTGTGAACCCATATAATTAATAATTTTGCCTTTCCCACCCACCTGTCATACATGCAAAAAATAAAGTTAAAAATATCTATTTTGTGCAATAGTATTATGTTTATTTTCATTAATCACCATTCATATGCGATCATTGAACTAAAATTCATGTTTGTTCTTATCTAATACGATTTTGAAATTTCGCGCATGCGCACGAGGTAGCTCAGAACTCCTTAAGGACGGATTTTTAAAATCTTGATATCAAATTAAAGACGAAGCTCTCTAGGTTCTGCTTGTGTAATCAATATTAATGAAATGTTTATTAAAAACAATATGCACCTCCGTGACTGTGTCGTCAATTTCACGTATTATGAACTTTCTAAGATGTTATAAATTTAAAAATAATAGTTTTGTTTGTTTACTCTTTATCAATGATACAGTTACCTGTGGATATACTCGGTATTAACCTAAGGACTGAGGATTATAGGTGGTATGGAATTAATTACTTCAATTAGTGAATTCCACTTTATACTTTAAATGATTGAAATAAGCAAAGGTCAGTTAGACCTCGCTGTATGTTATGAATAAAAGGAAACCTGTTATGATCTACTTACAGTAATGTTGGATATGGTCACGAGAATTATTGTGCAGGTGTACAATATAATAACCACACAATTTGCGCGTCTTGCTCATACTGTTATATCGAAGGTGGCTGATTTATGCCATGTCGTATGTTCGCCTTTTCGCCATAATAAAGCGAAAATGCGAAAATGCAAAAATGTAACAATGCGAACAAGTCGATTGTGTCGTGTTTTCGCATTGTAACATTTTTGCCGCGAAAAAGCAAAGATACACTTTACAGATTTAAGGCAAAAACACAACACATTTTTCAGTGTCACCAGTGGTGTCGTATTGTCGACAATGCGAAAATGCAACAATACAAAGAAACGACACAGTCGACTTTTTCGCATTGTTACATTTTCGCATTTTCGGTTTGTTGTGGCGAAAAAGCGATACTACGACATGACATAAATCAGCCACCATAGATATCGGTCCTAGATGCCATACACGTGTTCTGTCGTTACACCGTACGAGGGATGTTCAAGTAATCCGTGTACTTTGTTTGTCTTGTAAATGTATCATTCGTATTAGTTTCAAATTTTCACTAACATTCAATCATCATGTTATGAGCATGTACGCAAAAGTTTATTAAAATATGTTACGAAACAAATTTCAGTTTAAATTTGATAAGCACGTGGTTTACGCGTGATGCATACAATGACGTCATTATGAACGTCATACCGCATAACAGTTTCCTCCTTCTCGAACTATTCCTTGCTGCGAGTAATACACTTACGATTGCGATGTACCCACTTCTGGTATAGTATACTTCAACAAACAATTCACTGTCTAATGAACCATTAAATTATTATGAAGCATCCATAATTTTTTAAACACATGATTTGAACATTTCCATTCTTGAACTGATGTTATCTGTGACGTGCTCAATGACTTCTTCTAACTGATCGTTGACCATTTTAAATCTTATCCCTCTCCGTACTGAAACGTATATGTCATTTAATAACTTCCCCTTGTATCATCTTATAAGTCGGGATAGGCGTATTTTGAATTTTAGAACGAAACTTTAAATGAAACCTGTTTCCAGACATTGAGCAGACGCCATTTTAACGCTATAGAACTTCGACTTTTTTCTTGTTATCGGATGTTGTTTCTACTGTTAGCAATATTCAAATGCATTCACATGTATTCACGAGTTCGAGAAGGAGGAAACTGTAATGCGGTATGACGTTCATAATGACGTCATTGTATGCATCACGCGTAAACCACGTGCTAATCAAATTTAAACTGAAATTTATTTCGTAACATATTTTAATAAAATTTTGCGTACATGCTCTTAACATGACTTTGTTAGGCAACTTTCCCGCACTTATGTACGACGTGCGCCGGTAAATTGTTAATATAGTTACTAAAATGCAGATAATGTTGACTATGGACATTCATTTTTAATGATTAAATTTGCTTTCCAGTCATACATAAAATGTCAACTTATACTTAAAGGGTATATGTTAAGATAAACAGTTATTTTTGAACACATCACGTACCGGTCCCGTGTTCAAAAGGGATTAACTTTTATGATCAGGATCAATGTCAAATAGATGTCCTTAACATTCAGGAATTATATTAATTTTAAGCCTGATCTTTTTATACAGGTGGATAGGTAATGATATGAACTTCAATTTCAAGACATTAAACAAGGTCTTTAACTTCAATTATAAATATGTTAAGATCATTAGATTTAATCCTGGTTTTAAAAATTGATCTTTGGTTTTCAGGATCAGTTTATCCTTTGTGAAATCGGAACCTGGCGTTTAGGTTCTCTCGCCACAACGACAGAAGGACACTAACAGAATTCAGCCATCATAGGTTTCAGATATTTTGGTTGAAGAGAGTTATGGTCAGACAGATTATTTGATATTCTATTCTTTCTTTCAGGTGGTTTCCCTCCGGATTTATATTGGCTAACGATAAAACATCAAATCAAATTACATTAATCGTTGTTACAAAGAATAGCTTCATAGACAAGACAACATGCCTACCAGGAATTTATATATCGTGGCAGTTAGTGCATTACTGTTCAGCATTGGTCACTGTCAGTCTATATACAATGTCAGCGACCTGATTGATGATTTACTTACCAACTATAAGACAGTGTTACGTCCGAAAATAAACCAGTCCGAGGCCGTTCAGGTTAACTTCAGTGTGGAACTCTTATCGATAATCGATTTCGATGAAGTACATGGAAGCCTGTATTTGAATGCTATATTGACACTGGAATGGTTCGATGAACGACTAACATGGGATCCGACAAGTTATAACGGAGTTTACAGTTTATTTATAGAAAGTAACAAGGTATGGACACCAATGGTTGTACATGTAAACACTATTGAGAAAACTGAGAAGATCGGGTCCGGCGACTCCTGGCAGCTGATTCGCTTCATGAGTGATGGTAAAGCATTCTACTACCCGGGTGGTCTGTTTTCGTCCTCATGCAATGCCGACGTCACGTATTATCCTTTCGATAGTCATACATGTTCGGTTGATTTTGTGGCTTGGGGATTCGGAACTACAGAGATTCAGTTGTTTCCAAATAAAAATGAAGTTCTTCAAACGTATTTCTCTCCGAATGGTATATGGGAGTTAACGGGATCCTCCGTATATGCAGAGTATGACGGTATTCAGATTACAGCAGATCTTACATTGCAAAGAAAACCTTTGTTTGTTATATGTAATGTTATACTTCCAATCATCTTGCTGACATTTTTAAACACAATCGTGTTTCTTATCCCAATAGACAGTGGTGAGCGAATATCATATAGCATTACAATGTTACTAGCGATAGCAGTGTTTCTAACTCTTGTTGGCGACAATTTACCTAAGACGTCTAATCCAATGTCAGTTTTCAGCTACTATTTATTACTGATATTAACACTAAGCGTGTTCTGTGGAGCCATGAACATTATAAGCCTTAGATGCTATTTTACCGACGATCAAGAAAATATAAATAATCACTGGAGAAATTTGATAAAGATGTCGAGATTCAAATGTTCAAACAAGTGTAGAAAGGTGTCCATACATTCTGAAGGCAAAGAGAATAACGAGAAACGTGAAAGCATCCAACATATTGAAATTCCACATATGGTTCTTCCGACTGAAGTTAAACAACCTCGATCAACGTTTGTTACTGGAGACAGAAATAGTGACATAGACAATGTTTCTTGGAAAGATGTCAGCTGTGCCTTGGACAGAGTCTGTTTTGTGATTTCTCTAGCTTTAACCATTTTGATAACGACTATCTTTATTATTGTTATAGTATCACGTGCCTGATAGATAATACACTTTGTGAACATTTTCTGTGCCAACGGAGCTAAATCTCATCTTAAATAAGGATAGCCAATCATATCGCCTGTTACTGACCAAAAGTTTAATATGGTGTGATCTGTCAATATTAAGATGTGCGTTTTTGCACAAAAACATGCATGTCATTGGTTCCATTGGAAGGTTAGAACATTGTGAATATTTGGAATTTTGACAAAAATCTTTTTTATTGTGTTCAGGAATAATAGATTCGACAAAATGCGAAAAAAACACAATTCCAAAAGGTTGTCATAAGGGCCATTTTCTCAGATTTTGGCTCAATCGAACAAGTTTCAACAACATAAACTCAGTTTTTGGTAATCGCGTTGGCTAAAGTATCCGTAATTAGATTCATTGTGATAAAATTGCAGCTAAAATTGTACTATGGTGCAAAAAGATTATATTAAGTCAGACAGGGAAGACAGCACTCAACTTAACCAGCCGAGCACAGAAAACATTAAACACACACAAAGCACAATGCCCAACTAATCAGGCGCAGATCCGCCCAAGTCCAAGCTGCCGAAAAATAAAATAAATTATAACTAGCTGAATGACCCAGTTTCAAAACTTACATGTCATTGGTTCCATTGGAAGGTTAGAACTTTGTGAATATTTGGAATTCTGACAAAAATCTTTTTTATTGTGTACAGGAAAGATAGATTCGACAGAAAATGCCAAAAAACAGAATTCCTAAAAATTGTCATAAGGGGCCTTTTCTCAGATTTTGGCTCAATCGAACAAGTTACAACAACACAAACCCAGTTTTTGGTAATCGCGTTGGCTAAAGTATCCGTAATTAAATTCATTGTGATAAAATTGCAGCTAAAATTGTACTATGGTGCAAAACGATTATATTAAGTCAGACAGGGAAGGCAGCACTCAACTTAACCAGCCGAGCACAGAAAACATTAAACACACACAAAGCACAATACCCAACTTAAACAACCGAGCACAGGAAACATAAAACACATAAAGACACAATGCTCAGCTAAACAATGCACAAGTCCAAGCTGTCGGAAAGTATAATAAATTATAACTAGCTGAATGACCCAGTTTCCACAATGCCTAGTTTTAGCTGTCAGAAATCTTAAAACGAAGAAGTGCCCAACACACTACCGACCAAAAATTAAACATCCCTTGTCCCACTGTTTAAAAGTTGAATAGAAAAGATTCAGCAAACAAAAGGCAGAATGCCTACGCTGAATGGCCTAGTTACAACAGTAAAACTGCTGAACTACATAGTTTTAGCAGCCTTTAGTCTCAAAAGTTAAGTAACAGTATCAAAACGTTGAAAGGCCCGATTTCAGCAACAAAAAATCTGAAAGCCATAGCCGCGTGACCTAGTTTCAATAAGTTTCAATGACGGAATTGAACAAATCGAGATATGACGTAATGAACAAGTCATTAAGGATTGCAAGCAATACAGAAGACCCATACCGATTTAAACCTATTTTCAATGTGGCTGTTACCATTGCAACCACAATTCCCGTCAGAACCAAAACTGACGGACTGATGGCAAACCAATAGCCCCATACGGTCAAAAACCGGTAGGGGACTTACAACAACATTAAATGATATCAGGGGACATAAAACTACATCCATGACTCCACAGCTGTACATTAACTCATGAACGAACCAGGTAGGATGCGAATCGCGGGGACGAAATAGTAAGAGGACAACCAACAAATACGAATAAATAACTCCTAGCTCCATATAACTTTTGATCCCGTCAAAAAATTGAATACTGAGAAATTATGACATATTATTGATTATTTAAAATTGAAAAAAAACTCCACTGTAAACGGAATTGTCGTTAAAATCCAGATACAAACCAATATTATAATAATTAAACAAAATACGAAACTACCGGAAGTAGCACCGCCTTACAGAAACCGCGGGACACGCGAGGAAAAAGGCACATACAATATACAACTTCATTCGAAAAGGCGCGGAACATGCCCAACATAAAAACTAGCACAGGAACATGTAATACAAAACCGGGCATCCAATCCCGAAAGTATGCTGCTTAAGTCAGTCAAACTAAAACTGAACAAGAGCCAGGTCGTAAGAAATTAACAACCGGACAACACACACACCACAAGGACAATCCACAACATACACTGAGTATATGCCATCCAAAGTCACAAAGAAACGGCGGTAGCACCTAGCAACCCACACAAGAGTCTCATAGAACGAATCATCCATGTGAGTTTATAACGTATTCGTACCCCTACCTTTCGGTACTGTGTGTTTTTGGACATACTCTTCAAAACAGGTTGTTTCCAGCAAGCCTATCATATACCCACCCCGCATTGAATGAAATAATGTTGATTTGAAATTCGTGCATAATTCATTAAGGGAGGTAACTAGTTACACTGTTTTCCCCGAGACAGTTTACTAATTCAAAAATTCATTCGAAATATAAACCTAAATGCTCGAAATACGTCGTATTAGATATAAGTTGAAAATATGTATGGACCTTTTGCATACTTATGTCTTTTACCACCATTATACTTGTATATATGTTTGTGGAATGATAGGCTAATAGCCTTTTTCTGAATAAAAGCTATTATGAAGCCTTTGAAGAGAGTGGGAGATAGAGATTGTTTTAATTGAATGTTGTTCATTAGTTAACTAAAATAATTATGGTTAGGACAACATTAAATTCGATTTAACTGATCTTTTGTTATTCACATTTTGTTTGAAGTATGTAGACAGACCGTGTGATGGCGCAACAATGGATACACATTGATGTCGAATCGATTTTATCTTTTAAATAGGTATAATTAAGGCAAAGTGTTTTGTTGTTCAACCATTATCATTTCAAAAATATTTACGCTATGTGAACCGTTTAATTAATACAGATAGCTAGTTCATGAAATGCTTTCTATAGTGCTATTGGATAAGTAATACTTGGCCATGGCAAATGAATAGCTAATAGACGATAAAGTAAATATTGATACAATGTTTTGTGTTTGAACGATAAAAGCACTATACCCATAATACATTCGTTTTTTTTGTCGTTTATATAATGTGCTATTACTGATTAGCCCTCGTGATATACCAAATAACAATGACATATGACCGATTGTTAAACTACTTGTTAAAGATTTGTATATTCTATACACGCGTAAATGTTTCATTGATAAAGAATTACTTTTTTACAAAAAATGATTTATGAGAGAATCCCCATAAACGATCCCATGCAAAAACACAAGATTGTCGTTGTTATAGTTTTGCATTGGATAATGCCTAATTTTGTTTGTTAAAACGGAAGTATATGGTGATTAGGTAGACGGACTTTCACTTCCGATTTCCGGTAGCAGGAATTTGCTACTGAAAAATTGATAACCATCCTCGATTCTATCTTTTTTGAAAAGTGAAATCTAAATAACAACCATCGTAAAAGACGAGTGCAAAACTATGGTTAACGGATTTAAAAACGCGAAACTTGGATATGTTAGTATATTTCAGGAAAACAAATTTCCATGTAAAATAAATTTGTATATTCGTAACGGCTAATTCAATTTCGTCATTTTGATACCAAATTTAATGACATCCTACGAGTATTTCCCAAATTATCGCACGAATAAGAACAAAAGTAACATGTTTATCGGTGCATTGAATTTAGCGTTCAATATGACCAGCCTGTAAAACAGATCGAATGTATACGTAAGGATAGTAACTTCTATATCCAAATTCTAAACTGAATTGAATATAATAAATTGTATAACCAACATTTATTTAAAATGTATCTATATAACACGGAAACATTGGTTCAGGAAACATAAATACTATATATGGCAATTGGTTACTAAGGATGACTGAACATATGGTATGATTTCACTGACTTTGTTCTACGAAAACTGCATGGAATTGATTTCTATAAAATTATCACTTATTGATACATGTATAACAAAAGCATGTCACAACATAATTAATATTTAATGCAGTCCATCGCAGTGTTAAAATCAACAATTCCCTCGTCGAACGTTCCTCACAGCAACACATCGTTGTTTCATAGACCTGCATTATGATTTATGGTCAAAGGGAGGTAACTCTGTAAGAAAGTACATTTTAAGGGAAAAGGTCAGCAAATAAAAACCTAAATTGCGCTTTATTCTTATCATTGTTTTCTTTATTTCTGTCTCCATGATAAGTGCATACATTTGAACCCGAACTTAATCAGCAAAAGGGGTACATAGCTGCATTAGCAACCTGACAAACGCCCGATGAACACCCGACAAAAATATGTGACATTAGAATTTGCTGCTGCCATCATTTGTTTATTCTGTTTGTAAAAATTGTATTCAGATTGTAATAAAATTAAATGCCGAAACGAAACCCTAGGCATTTTATATGTTGGACGATGTCTGCAAAATGACGATATTGAGATGTTAGGTACTGAAATAAATAGATGTCGAACTCCAAGAACGACAATTCCGTGACTCAACATGACGTGTTCCAATACCAGCATAAACTTGAATTGTCTGCTATAAAACAACATACCACAGTGTCGCGTTTTTAAATCCGTGTAGTATACATTGTAAACGTATTCAATGTTCTGAACTCCATTATGATGAAACATATCATTACAAAAAAATGTTAACTAATGTTTTATGAGAGCAAATAATTCGAGTAGTTACAGCAATTATTGTATTCAGGAGACACTGGTAGAGGTCGGGATGTTCTAATGGATTGTCCATTGATTTATGGACAGGGTGATTTCATCTGGGAATTATTTACATTATTTACGATGAAAATGAGAGCTCATTCTTCAAACTATTTTTAATGGTTTTAGATAGCTGATGTTATTGCTGGACATATTATAGAGTTCAATACTTTCACTTACATTATTGGACATTGTTTGATGGAACAATACATAAATCACGTGACTTAAATTCCTATCGAAATGCAGGAAATCAGTATCGAACCAACATTCTAATGGGACACAGACGTATGGATATACGCCCGTAGATATATCGTTAACAGCAAACATCAGTGCCTAGTATGTGTTTGTACAGATCGTGGTCAGTTTGTCAAAGATTGTTCTGACGGGCGTATAATGTAATTGGAAGTTGTATAGAGCAAAGAGCTTCACTGGAGGTAAGCGTATTAAAAATAATATCCATTGAGTATCCTGATTGCTTAGACTATTTACATTAATTGATGCGTAATTTCACACGCTAATTTGTAGACTGTAGAAATATTATTACAAGCGTATGTTCCTGCAAATATGTTCAAAGTTAAAGTTGCACTTTCTCTTTTCAATGTACTAGCTTATAATCACTTTGAGTTGTGATTTATACTAAAATAACTATATTTTGAGATTGGACTCTGAACTAACTGGAATTTCAATTTATCAGATATGGTCGGTCTTAACATAAGGACTGGGGATTATAGGAGGTATGGATTTAATATATCAATTTATCACATAGCTTGGGGCGGTCCATGGGGTGCCGTAAAGCCGTGCCGTAAATATCGGTCGGCACTCCCAGAATGTGCAATAAATACTTAAATGAGCTTGACGTGACGTTAGCCAATCCATGCATTGATCCGTCAATGACAGCAGGGTAATGTCAACGTCGCCATGACGTCTCGCTAATTGTACCGCTGAATTTTGGCTGAAATATATGCAGTGTTCATCATCCTTTTGAACAATAATGCGCGTTTTCTAAGGGTATGTGATAAATAGAATCTTACATTCGTGTTCATTACATACGAGTTTTATTAAACTCGTCGACAAAGACAAAATGAAAATCGGGACCTGGTGTTAGGGTTCTCTCGTCACAACGACAGAAGGAAATTTACAGAATTCAGCCACCGTAGATTCCAGATGTAGATATTTTGGTTGAAGAGAGTTAGGGTCAGACAGCTTATTTTATATTCTATTCATTCTTTCAGGTGGTTTCTCTCCGGATTTATATCGGCTGTCGATAAAACATTCTGTCGAGTTACATCAATCGTTGTTACATAGAATAGCTTCATATACAAGATAACATGCCTACCAGGTGTTTATGTATCATGACTGTAAGTGCATTGCTGTTCAGCATTGGTCACTGTCAGTCTATATACAATGTTAGCGACCTGATTGATGATTTACTTACCAACTATAAGACAGTGTTACGTCCGAAAATAAACCAGTCCGAGGCCGTTCAGGTTAACTTCAGTATGGAACTCTTATCGATAATCGATTTCGATGAAGTACATGGAAGCCTGTATTTGAATGCTATATTGTCACTGGAATGGTTCGATGAACGACTGACATGGGATCCGACAACTTATAACGGAGTTTACAGTTTATTTATAGAAAGTAACAAGGTATGGACACCAATGGTTGTACATTTAAACACTATTGAGAAAACTGAGAAGATCGGGTCCGGCGACTCCTGGCAGCTGATTCGCTTCATGAGTGATGGAAAGGCATTCTTCTACCCGGGTGGTCTATTAACGTCCTCATGCAATGCCGACGTCACGTATTATCCTTTCGATAGCCATACGTGTTCGGTTGATTTTGTGGCTTGGGGATTCGGAACTACAGAGATCCAGTTGTTTCCAAATAAAAATAAAGTTCGTCAAACGTATTTCTCTCCAAATGGTATATGGGAGTTAACGGGGTCCACTGCATATGCAGAGTATGACAGTATTCAGATTACAGCAGATCTTACATTGCAAAGAAAACCTATGTTTGTTATATGCAATGTTATACTTCCAATCGTCTTGCTGACATTTTTAAACACAATCGTGTTTCTTATCCCAATAGACAGTGGTGAGCGAATATCATATAGCATTACAATGTTACTAGCGATAGCAGTGTTTCTAACTCTTGTTGGCGACAACTTACCTAAGACGTCTAATCCAATGTCAGTTTTCAGTTACTATTTATTACTGATATTAACACTAAGCGTGTTCTGTGGAGCCATAAACATTATAAGCCTTAGATGCTACTTTACCGGCGATCAAGAAAATATAAATACTCACTGGAGAAATTTGATAAAGATGTCGAGATTCAAATTTTCAAACAAGTGTAGAAAGGTGTCTATACATTCTGAAGACAAAGAGAGTAACGAGATTAGTGAAAGCATCCAACATATTGAAAGTCCAAATATGGTTCTTCCGACTGAAGTTAAACAACCTCGATCAACGTTTGTTACTGGAGACAGAAATAGTTACATAGACACCGTTTCTTGGAAAGATGTCAGCTGTGCCTTGGATAGAGTCTGTTTTGTGGTTTCTCTAGCTTTAACCATTTTGATAACGACTGTCTTTATTATTGTTATAGTATTACGTGTCTGAGAGAACATACACTTTGTCAACAGTTTTCTGTGTAACATCTGTTGGAAAAGCAATAACTGGAGCTAAATGTCACCTCAAATAAGGATAGCCAATCATATCGCCTGTTACTGACCAAGAGTTTAATATGGTGTGATCTGATTGGTTGTCTTTATCCTTATGTCAAGTAAGATCAATATTGAATACCCGCCCGGAGCTAAATCTCATCTCAAATATTGTCCATTTCGTTCAATGTATACGTGCTTAAAGATATACAAAATGTACAATGATCATCGAACAAGTTACAACAACACAAACCCAGTTTTTGGTATTCGCGTTGGCTAAAATATCCGTAATTAGATTCATTGTGATGCAATTGCAGCTAAAATTGTACTATGATGCAAACTATTGTAGCGCACAGGCCATCCAAAGTCACATAGAAACGACGGCAGCGCCTAGCAACCCACACAAGAGTCTCAAAGAACGAATCGTCCATGTGTGTTTATAACGGCCCCTATTCGGACCCCTACCTTTCGGTACTGTGTGTTTTTGGAAAGACTCTTCAAAACAGGTTGTTTCCAGCAAGCCTATCATATGCACACCCCGCAATGAAGAAAATACTGTGGATTTGAATTTCGTGCATAATTATTTAAAGGAGGTAACACGACAGTGTTATACCGTTTTTCCCAAAGACAATGTACGAGGGTGTTCGATATGTATAGTCACTCGGGTCACAAATAAGAAAATTCGTTGATATCTTTAAATATTTTTACATTTCTGGAACCATCAAGATATCCGCAATATTTCGTAAAAAATCAATAAAATTTAATTACCGGACTGTTGTTTCTGTTGTCTTTTCAAATTGACACTGCAATTTTTTGCGAATAACTGTCGATTAAAACTTCCTTTCGTGAAAATAATCTTATTCCACAACTATCATACCGTAAATAATGTAAATGCCTTCCATAAAAACACGATTTGCTGTACTTGATTTCTATTTTTGAACAAAATAAGAGCATTTCAAAGTCGCGAAAATAGGTGTCAAAATAGGTCCAAAAATATTGCTATTTTTTAATGAAACTTTTCAATTAGTTTTATTGGTTGGAATTTGACATATCATACATGGATGGAAGCCGTAGACCATCAACTTTGATTACGTGGAAGAATTTGGGATAAAAATACAATTGATATGAAGTTATTGGTGCGTGAACCAACAAGCATCATTTGGTATAAATAAGAGTGATCTCCCTTGTTTTAACCGTCTTACTAGTTGACAACAAATAATTTCATTTTGATTTAAAGTTCTGATGGAAATATTAAGATTCGGTTATCGTATCGTTTGTTGCGGAAAACTGGCATTTACTTTTCTAAACAACTACTGCAAAGATGACACAAATTTAGCTTAAATGAACATAAGGCAAATGTACTCGTGTATACCCTCTTCTAACTTCAATAAATTACTTAATTGTTGACGAAAGGCTATGTAATTTTCCAGATATAGAATAGAAACATACCCCTTTTAGACATTAATCGTAGAATCTTTCTATACATTGTCATAGAAAAATGCAAAGGACGGTGGAAATACATATCGAACACCACTCGTACTAATTAAATAAATCATCCAAAATATAAACCTAATTGCTCGAAAAATATTATAAAAGGTGTTGCCTCACGCATTGGTGTATTGCAAAATAAAATTGTCAAATGTAAAATAATTTTGGTATAGTTGCCTGCAACCACACTGACATCTAAACTAACTTGCAGAACATCGGCATTGTGTAGTATTTTTACATCCAAATTTCTATAGGGTATTATCGCATGTGATACTATATATAGTAACAAAATCGCGCTGAATTTGAACTGATATGTGTGTCTAGTGTGCCAAATATCGATATCTGGCCCTCTTCCGGTGTGCCAAAACTCCGTATCGAGGCTATATCCGGTCATTTTGGAAGCGACACGCGTACGTTGCGTTCACAAACATGTGACGTCACGTCAGCGCGCTGGAATACAAAAAGAAGATTCTGACCGTTTCGCAGTTCAAAACACTCTGGAAAAGTTAGATCTGAGCTTATTTTGTTGTTTCGTGTTTAGAAAAAATCAGTGGAGTTAAACACATGCGATAAAAAGATTATTAAACAGGGCTGCTCTGCATTAAATCGATATTGGCATTAATCGATAAGCCCTCGAGCCAATACCTAACCTAGTATGCCGAATATCGACTAAATGCCCGTCGTCCCTGTGTAAAAATCTATACTTAATACCATACTATCACTTAAATTGCCTGATTCGAATAAAACGAATTGCAAAACGAACCGAATACATGTACCTCATTGATGTTTAGCTACAGTTTGTTGATGTTGCAGTTCGATCTCGTGTGAATTACACAATTCACAAAGCATGTTGGAAGGAAACTCCGCGCTATTTTTAAAAGAAAAAATACTGTGTGCGCAATATCTAGAGTGGTATATTTTTTTTATGTGCACCAAATCTTTCATACAGCAACCGCCAGTGGCTTTCAACTTGGTAATATGGAAAATTACATCATACGAAGTTTTAGACCTATCTGTGAGGCAGCACCTTCAATTAAGCCTTTGGAGAGAGTGGGCATTTTAATTTAATGTCAATCATTAGTTATTGAAACCGATTACGATTTGGACAAAATTAAATTCGATTTAACTGATTTTTTGTTATTCATATTTTGTTTGAAGTAGTTTAAGTATGTAGACAGACCGTATGATGGCGAAACAATGGATACACTTTGATGTCAAATCGATTTTATCTTGTAAATAATTATAATCAAGGCAAAGTGTTTTGTTGTTCAAAAAATTATCATTGTCAATATAAGTTATGTGAGTTTTAATTAATAAAGATAGCTAGTGCATAAAATGTTTTCTATAGAGCTATTAGATGAATAATACTTGGGCATGGTACATGAATAGTCAACAATACTGAATAAATATCGATACAATGTTTTGTGAGCACCATTACCATAATACGTTCATTAGTGCATAACCTCGTCATATGCCATATGTCTTTTTTCAGTTTGATTAATTTGTGTTTGTTCTTCAATACAGTTACCTTTGATTATATCAAGGTTCTGAAAGAGATGGCTGTATTCACAGCTGACGTTCCAGTTCACAATGATCGAATTGTGTTTTAACTGATGTCCATAAATCTTTCAATCAGCTATCAACTTACGCATATATACCATTAAAGTATTTTCACCGATCTAGTTCCATTAGGGATATTTTTATGTAAACACAATGCTATAAAACAATAGTATCGGAGAGCGGAGAGACAAAAAACGATACTTGTTTTTAAAAGCCATGATATTACTATTTATCGCCCATGACGTAAACAATGGTAGGTGCTTTCTTTCTTACAGGCAAACACAATCTCAAATAGTAGTGAACTTGTGTGCCAAAAAAATTCGTATCAGACCTCAAAATTTAAATACATGTGACTCATGTTTGCTTAAGAAATAGACAAATATGGGTATAAGTCGTGTCTTGCTTGGGGTTAGATATCTTGTTACAAAACATTGTCATATGACGTACATGTTATCGTATATTGATGAAACTGTCTGGTGCAGAATGGTCTCGTGCTTCCCATTGCATTCAGAAGTCATTCTTAAAGAGCGAATACAAAGGTGTACTTATTTTGTCATTTTTATCGACAACTAACCAAAATGCACTGAATTGTACATAAACATATTGAACGAGCTTCGTTTCGTGACAAACTTGTATCAAAAGGGGATCCAATGACACAAACAAAGTCAAGATGTGTATGTCATCCAGGAGGACAGATAACATACGTATTATATAGGACGTACAGATGTTTAGTTCTCATCAATAGAATATAAAAGGAACCGCATACGCAGTATTTTGTTCCATTTCTGAATCATGAAGACAATTGTTGGTAAGACATTTTGGTTTGTCTATATTAAATCACTGCAGTTTAATTATGCTAGTTATCACAATAAGAGATCACGTCCGGTTAAAGCTGGGTCGGTGAAACATTGTCGTGGCGACATTTTACACCATTAACATTGTATTGACATGACAAGGCAGCCCCAACATTGCCCGTGCAACATGTGCGACAGCTGCATCAGCCTTACTTGCAATGTCTACGAGCTGTCTGGATGTCTGCCAGTTTGTCTGCGGCCCGATTGTAATAAATTCTAATTTTCGAGAGCACGAAATTATGCGACCCACTGTCCGGCAACTTAATGTTTGCTTTCGGACACCCGAATACTAATAACTCTCGTTCACATTAGGCGTGTGGCTGTATAACACATGTTTGTGGACACTGTTTGACCTGCTTTGTGGGAAGAATGTTTGCGGTGTTTGCGGTAGCTGCGATATTAACCGTCCTAAGAGATCTTAACGTCGCAAGATGATCGCAAATATCTGAGATTTTCACACGATTGTCTAATATCGCAAAAACATAATAATAAATCGGACCGAACACAAAGATGAACACATCAAAGTCAACAAAGCCAACACTAAAGGCCACCACATACACAACCCATAAAGTGCTAACACCTATTTTCAATGGGGGTCTGTAGTTTAAGCTGAAGGGACAGCAAGTAGAAGAGACAGTGGTGTCTTTATTTGTGATGCAATGAACCCAAGAATGATACTATAGCTCTTTTCGAATAAATATATTGGTTGTTTAACGTACATGGACACTGTTTTATCAAAGCATTTTATAAATATTAAACTTACACTCAAATTTATATTACATGTATTTCTCTTTTATTAATTGTATGGTAAAGGGATGTACAATATGATTAATTTTTTAGTTAATGAACTCGTAATCTTTAAAAAGATAAAAAAGAACCATCAAGTACACAAAGCACTCACATGCCTTTAATTTCATGGGTTAAATTAATAATTAACATTTAAGTTGGTTGGTCAAAATTATCACCGCCTTACTTGTCAAAACACAATTCTACATGCTATATATTTGCAAAATCACTATTTTCGATACAGTTCATGAAAGTTGTCAAAAGTGAAAGTCTTAGAAATTTTCAGTTTGAGTTTTATAAGTATTGGAAAGTTTTGTCAGTTCCAGAAAGTTTTAGGTAGAAGTTTGTAATTGTTAAAGCGAAGGACTAACTATTATAATGCAAGGAAGATCACATTTCAATCAAACGAACTTTGTTAATATGCTCGACAATGAAAGGTAGACAAACGAACTTGTGTTTGAATGCTGACTTTTATGTGAGAGCTCAAAGGAGGTTATGCTACACTATCTTACATTAACGAATGTTGATCTCGTATGAAAAATAGTTATATTATAAAAAACATTTGTGTTTTCAGGTCTATGTTTCGTGTTGGTTGCATTTATATTCACCAGAGCCTGTAAGTAACTTTAAATCAATTATTCGGAACCTGAATAATCAATCCGTTTCTACTGTACATGTATTAGTTGGACATTATATCGACTTTTACTTAGATAAGAACAACATATATGGTGGTGCCAATTCCAATAAAGATAATAGAGAAACATTTTCCCCCAAAAATATAATATATGTGTAATTGGACCCAGTGTGTGTGGTTTGTAAGCCTGTGATATAGGTTTGATTCTTGGTCGCGGCAGGACATACCCATCCTTGAAATGTGACATTTATGTAGATTTACTCCACATCTGAGAAATTACTGTTTTTGTGGAAGGGTATGTCAGTACTAGATAGGAAACATGCAGTCTAGACCGGAAACTTGGTTAGGTAAATTAACCGCCGTATACAACTGACAAATTTTTGGGAAACGGCGTTAAACCTGTATAAACAACCAATACTTCTTGACAATACCGCCCAAATTGAGCAGTAAATATAATGATTAATGCCATGCAACTTGACTTGGTTACTATAACAGCCAGCTACACAAAAGTGAACGGCTAAAAATCTGTTGAACTCTTTCATAAAGCAACCGCCAGTGGCTTTCTAGTACATAAAAACTTGGTTAGGATGAAAAATTACATCATACAAAGTTTAAGACCTATATGTGAGGCAGCACCTTCAATTAAGCCTTTGGAGAGAGTGGGAGTTTTAATTTAATGTCGACCATTAGTTATTGAAACCGATTACGATTTGGACAAAATTAAATTCGATTTAACTGATTTTTTGTTATTTATATTTTGTTTGAAGTAGTTTAAGTATGTAGACAGACCGTATGATGGCGAAACAATGGATACACTTTGATGTCAAATCGATTTTATCTTGTAAATAATTATAATCAAGGCAAAGTGTTTAGTTGTTAAGAAAATTATCATTGTCAATATAAGTTATGTGAGTTTTAATTAATACAGATAGCTAGTGCATAAAATGTTTTCTATAGAGCTAATAGATGAATAATATTTGGGCATGGTACATGAATAGTCAACAATACTGAATAAATATCGATATAATGTTTTGTGAGCACCATTACCATAATACGTTCATTAGTGCTTAACCTCGTCATATGCCATATGTCTTTTTTCAGTTTGATTAATTTGTGTTTGTTCTTCAATACAGTTACCTTTGATTATATCAAGGTTCTGAAAGAGATGGCTGTATTCACAGCTGACGTTCCTGTTCACAATGATCGAATTGTGTTTTAACTGATGTGCATAAATCTTTCAATCAGCTATCAACTTACGCATATATACCATTAAAGTATTTTCACCGATCTAGTTCCATTAGGGATATTTTTATGTAAACACAATGCTATAAAACAATAGTATCGGAGAGCGGAGAGACAAAAAACGATACTTGTTTTTAAAAGCCATGATATTACTATTTTACGCCCATGACGTAAACAATGGTAGGTGCTTTCTTTCTTTCAGGCAAACACAATTTCAAATAGTAGTGAACTTGTGTGCCAAAACAATTCGTATCAGACCTCAAAATTTAAATACATGTGACTCATGTTTGCTTAAGAAATAGTCAAATATGGGTATAAGTCGTGTCTTGCTTGGGGTTAGATACCTTGTTACAAAACATTGTCATATGACGTACATGTTATCGTATATTGATGAAACTGTCTGGTGCAGAATGGTCTCGTGCTTCCCATTGCATTCAGAAGTCATTCTTAAAGAGCGAATACAAAGGTGTACTTATTTTGTCATTTTTATCTACAACTAACCAAAATGCACTGAATTGTACATAAACATATTGAACGAGCTTCGTTTCGTGACAAACTTGTATCAAAAGGGGATCCAATGACACAAACAAAGTCAAGATGTGTATGTCATCCAGGAGGACAGATAACATACGTATTATATAGGACGTACAGATGTTTAGTTCTCATCAATAGAATATAAAAGGAACCGCATACGCAGTATTTTGTTCCATTTCTGAATCATGAAGACAATTGTTGGTAAGACATTTTTGTTTGTCTTTATTAAATCACTGCAGTTTAATTATGCTAGTTATCACAATAAGAGATCACGTCCGTTAAAGCTGGGTCGGTGAAACATTGTCGTGGCGACATTTTACACCATTAACATTGTATTGACATGACAAGGCAGCCCAACATTGCCCGTGCAACATGTGCGACAGCTGCATCAGCCTTACTTGCAATGTCTACGAGCTGTCTGGATGTCTGCCAGTTTGTCTGCGGCCCGATTGTAATATATTCTAATTTTCGAGAGCACGAAATTATGCGACCCACTGTCCGGCAACTTAATGTTTGCTTTCGGACACCCGAATACTAATAACTCTCGTTCACATTAGGCGTGTGGCTGTATAACACATGTTTGTGGTCAATGTTTGACCTGCTTTGTGGGAAGAATGTTTGCGGTGTTTGCGGTAGCTGCGATATTAACCGTCCTAAGAGATCTTAACGTCGCAAGATGATCGCAAATATCTGAGATTTTCACACGATTGTCTAATATCGCAAAAACATAATAATAAATCGGACCGAACACAAAGATGAACACATCAATGTCAACAAAGCCAACACGAAAGGCCACCACATACACAACCCATAAAGTGCTAAAACCTATTTTCAATGGGGGTCTGTAGTTTAAGCTGAAGGGACAGCAAGTAGAAGAGACAGTGGTGTATTTATTTGTGATGCAATGAATCCAAGTATGATACTATAGCTCTTTTCGAATAAATATATTGGTTGTTTAACGTACATGGACACTGTTTTATCAAAGCATTTTATAAATATTAAACTTACACTCAAATTTATATTACATGTATTTCTCTTTTATTAATAGTATGGTAAAGGGATGTACAATATGATTAATTTTTTAGTTAATGAACTCGTAATCTTTAAAAAGATAAAAAAAAAAGTCAAGTACACAAAGCACTCACATGCCTTTAATTTCATGGGTTAAATTAATAATTAACATTTAAGTTGGTTGGTCAAAATTATCACCGCCTTACTTGTCAAAACACAATTCTACATGCTATATATTTGCAAAATCACTATTTTCGATTCAGTTCATGAAAGTTGTCAAAAGTGAAAGTATTGGAAAGTTTTGTCAGTTCCAGAAAGTTTTAGGTAGAAGTTTGTAATTGTTAAAGCGAAGGACTAACTATTATAATGCAAGGAAGATCACATTTCAATCAAACGAACTTTGTTAATATGCTCGACAATGAAAGGTAGACAAACGAACTTGTGTTTGAATGCTGACTTTTATGTGAGAGCTCAAAGGGGGATTATGCTACACTATCTTACATTAACGAATGTTGATCTCGTATGAAAAATAGTTATATTATAAAAAACATTTATGTTTTCAGGTCTGTGTTTCGTGTTGGTTGCATTTATATTCACCAGAGCGTGTAAGTAATCTTAAATCAATTATTCGGAACCTGAATAATCAATCCGTTTCTACAGTACATGTATTAGTTGGACATTATATCGACTTTTACTTAGATAAGAACAACATATATGGTGGTGCCATTTTCAATAAAGATAATAGAGAAATGGTTTCCCCCAAAAATATAATATATGTGTTATTGGACACGATATCCTACTTCCTAACAAACGCTTTGGCCGCGACCCAGTGTGTGTGGTTTGTAAGCCTGTGATATAGGTTTGATTCTTGGTCGCGGCAGGACATACCCATCCTTGAAATGTGACATTTATGTAGATTTTCCTCCACATCTGAGAAATTACTGTTACTAGTTAGGAAACATGCAGTCCAGACCGGAAACTTGGTTAGGTAAATTAACCGCCGTATACAACTGACAAATTGTTGGGAAACGGCGTTAAACCTGTATAAACAACCAATACTTCTTGACAATACCGCCCGATTTGAGCAGTAAATATAATGATTAATGCCATGCAACTTGACTAGGTTACTATAACAGCCAGCTACACAAAAGTGAACGGCTAAAAATCTGTTGAACTGTCAGTTGAACGAGGTAAAACAGAAGCAAGTTTTGCTCTTTCTTTCATCTTGACTATTGGCCGTATAGAGCCATGTAAACGGTCTACCAAATATGACACGTACCGCACAACCGATCATATAGCAAGATATATCGCTTTTGACTATTCCATTAAAATCTTAATTCCAAAACACAAGTACATCTCAAGGTTTTTAAACTTTTCAGGAGAGACAAAAAGCTGATTTGTGTTTTAATTATGTCAAAAGGTCGTATTTTATCAAAATTTTGTCATTAGCTGTATCGCCGAGATACGATACTTTTTTACAAAAAGTGAAGTTATAAACTTTTGGATGTTTCATATGACTAATTAGATCTAGCATCCTGATGTAATGTTGCTTTGTAGATGCTCTAGAATGCTACCAATGTAACCAAGTCAACGATGCCAAAACATGCAACACGTCACGAACTTGTAACGCCGGGGAGGTAAGTCGAGGTTATACATTTTGATTAAAATATTTACAAAATATACACACAAAAATACAAAACTATAAAATGGTCAAATAACAAACGTTATACACTGAGCGGCTTTGAAAACGCAACACTTACACTTACATAGCTTATATGTATGCATGTATGTATTTACCCATAACTCGGTCAATATGCATTAAATTATGCTGACATTTTCAGCATTTGTAGCTAAGATATAATTATGGTATAACAATCCATATCATGCCATGGCAATCTGATAAGACCCTTTACATCTACAATAAAACAATGATGTCATAAACAAAACCCAATTTTATGCCCTATGTCCTCCTGCTTTTTAATGTTGATATACAGGATATGCCTGAGACAGATTTCCCAAATATTAACATAGAAAATAATCTTAACGCTGCAATTACAGTTTCAGAAATTGAAAAAGCAGTCCGGAAACTAAAAAAAGGCAAAGCAGCAGGACTTGACCAGGTTATTAATGACTATATAAAAGCGAGCTGCCCACTAATGCTGCCATTATATCATAAACTGTTTAATGTTATATTTACAACTGGTATTCTGCCTGATGCATGGTTGACAGGCTGTATTATACCTATATACAAAAACAAAGGTAATATCGACCTACCTGAGAACTATAGACCGATTACATTGTTAAGCTGTATGGGCAAATTGTTTACTGTCATTCTTAACCAAAGATTAACTATATTTTTAGAAACAAACAATCTACTTAATCAGAACCAAGCAGGTTTTCGTAAAAATCTATCTACTGTCGATAATATATTTGTTCTTCATATGATGTCCGAGTATATGAAATTAAAGAACACTAAATTATTCTGTGCCTTTATAGACTTCCAAAAAGCCTTAGACTCCGTATGGAGGACTGGTCTATGGTCAAAATTAATTAAGTACAATATAACAGGAAAGTTTCTAAATATTATCACAAATATGTATGATGGTATTAAGTCTTGTGTCTCAATAAACGGTACCCAATCCGACTTCTTCGACTGTCAAAGGGGCTTAAGACAAGGTGAAAACCTATCTCATCTACTGTTCTCTATTTCTGAACGATTTAGAAAATTATATGCTCAGCCATACTGGTGCAGGTATTTCTCTTAATGATGAATACTCTGACTTATTCATTAAAATGATCGTCTTATTGTACGCAGATGACACAGTTATTTTTGCATAATCTGAAGATGAATTGTCCGATCTACTAAAAACGTTCTCAACATACTGTAAAACATGGAATCTAAACATAAATTTTGACAAATCCAAAGTCCTTGTATTTGGAGATAGAAAAGGAAGACGAAGAAATATATGTATAAACAATTTTGCACTAGAAATAGTTGATACTTTTAAATTCTTAGGAGTGCTATTCTAAAAAAATAGACAATTTAATGATGCAAAAAAACATGTAGTTGACCAAGCGAAGAAAGCTCTGTTTGCCCTGTACACAAAATAAGAAATTTAGACCTCTCAATAGATTGCCAATTAAAACTATTTGATAACACAATTGTACCTATTCTAACATATGGTTGCGAAATCTGGGGCTACGGCGATGTCTCAATTCTCGAAAAAGTACATACTGATTTCTTAAAAAGAATTATGCAAGTTAAAAAAAGGTACTCCACATGTAATGCTCTATGGCGAACTGGGTCGCTATCCACTGTCTATCAATATAAAGAAGAGAATAATTGGTTACTGGTATACCTTAATTAGTAATAGAAACAAACTCTCATCTAAATAATACAATATTTAACAGACTATAATGCTAAAATAATCTTTAAATTCCGAACATCAAACCACCATTTACCAATAGAAACACTATGCTGGCAAAACATCGACCGCAATTTAAGAAGATGTAACGCATGTAATTTAAATGAAATTTGTGATGAATTTCATTATTTATTCAATTGTTCTCATTTTTCTGCTGCTAGAAAACATTTGCTCCCAATATCCATACTTATTATAATATTATGAATGATACAGAACCACTAAGGTTAAATAATCTGACAAAATTTATAAAATATGTCAACAATTATTTCAAGCCACCTGGCTAAAACCTCTATACATTGTTATATTCACTGAACCATCTGCATATACAATGCAACTCAACTCTTATACTGAAACATTGATTCCATCTTATTGTTACCTTTTCTAACCACATTGATTCCACTCTATTGTTACCTATTTTTTAACCACACAGCCTTGTCATATGTTTATATGTACTTTGTAATCATTTTTGCACCTCATATCACATGTATTATGTGCTGATAAACTGTAAACTGTAAACTGTTTTTAGATTGTTAATGCCGATGTGTACCTATTATTCGTATAAAGTTCGGGAACAAGTGTCCGTGTATATCATGGAGACAGAAATAAAGTAAAACACAGATAAATATAAAGTTCTATTTAGATTCAGAAAAAAGAATTTTATTCACTCTATCTCTATCAAAAATTACTTCCCCTTGACTGTAAAATTTGTAGTATTTTCGGTAAATCAGAAACATTAATATCAAGCGTTTTTGAAACTTCACGACCACTATGTTGCGGTGTGGTTAATCGTCTGATTTTGTGTTTTTCGAATTTGTCGATTTATTGGCTATTCAAATTGACCTTACATAAAATAATAATTGCATCGTACATTTTTATACTATCAATTCCTCTTACGTGTTTCGTTTTATCCATTTCATGGTTCAATGTACCATTGTAGCGAATTTAAAAACGTCGAGTTACAATCCATGGGTAGCCAATAACACGCACACAAAATTTGGTTGAGAAATATTAATAAATAAAAACGTTATCTTGATTTTCATTAGTGTTGCGTACTCAGAGCCGCTCAGTGTACAATACTAGTGATTTCAAGCAATGGTGTTATATATACATCAAGAGTTTATTGTCTGATAATGACAATACAGTATCAGATACGTGTATAGCACAGATAATTTGACATGATCCTGACCTTTATGCATGAATATATTACAAGGTTCTTGCGTTGCATATATAAATTTCCGCGAGCAAATCGTGCAATATCGGTTCTTTAGATTTGTGCTGGTATAACACCCGAGCATCTTCGTGATATTCTCAGCTTATGAAAAGGTTATAAATATAGACAATATATGAGCTGTTAAATTATGCTAATTGAAGGTCGAGAGTCGTGTCAAATTCTCTGGACTATACTAGTCGACTCTCGACCTTCTATTAGCATAATCTAACAGCTGATATATTGTCGATATTTATAATCCCGGTTGTATGTTTTCGTAAGCGAAAAGTATCACGAAGACGCTCAAGATGTACTAATACCAACACAAATCTAAAGGACGATTTGCTCGCGGAAATTTATTTATTCAACGCAAGAACCTTGTAATATATTCATGCATAAAGGTCAGGATCATGTCAAATTCTCTGAGCTATATACCGAAACCAATTTGCACTTATTCTATAACCTTGTGAAATCGTGAATACGGCGTGCACTTATGTGCTGATTATATAGGACAGATAACACAAAAAAGGATCGGCCAGTCCATACAAATGTACTAAATCAATACATGCAGTTGGAACCTGACTCCGTAATGAACCCATCGGCACGTCAAGCTTATCAATGCTAGGTTGTGTCTAATTGTTAATGTTCTACATTTATAGCTCAAGCGCGATAAATTGCAATACATAAACAAACACAAAATCCGCTATATTGATAGTTTCTGAATATTTAGGAGCATGCAAACTTTATATGTTCTTTGTTTTAAATTTTTAATCCATAAAACTATAGGCAATATTGTGTCTGTCATAGGCAAATGTAACGGTCCTTGATTTTAATCCATAAAATATATTGGCAACATTGTGTTTGTTTTTGTACTGCTATTTATCGCGTAAGAGTTATATACCGGACAATGATAGATAACACACTTTCCATTACAACCGCTTTTCTTACTTACATGTAACTGAACATTTTTTTAGAATATTGATACAAAATCACGTATTCCATACAATAATGTTAAAAATAAAGCTGATTGTATATAAAAATAATTTCTTGTCGTTATTGTATACAGCTGTATACAGTATATGCTATTAAAAGCCTATATAGCATGATGGTAGATCATCCGCTTTCAGTAGGAATGAGGCTTCGAGAGTGATTCATATAAGTTGACAAAAACTTGTTTCACAATCGACCTCAAATAAGTTAATCATTAAACACGTGGTAGCATGTTCCATACAGTAACATCTGTTAGACTTGTAATATACAAATATACACAACGGGACAACATTAGTAATATTTTGATGGTATAAAGTGTGCAAGGAAAGAGCATTGAAATATTGGCTAAAATACAAAATAATCCGAACTCTTTAATATTTCAACTTTATAACGAACAGTGTTTGATAAACGTAAGAACAAATAACTGGGCCTCTAACATTACAACAATTTTAAATAATTTAGGGTATGGAAACATACATAATCTACATACTATAAACATAAATTACTATAACATATTGAAACAAAGAATGCGGGATCAATATACATAAACATGGAGTGACACCCTCAATTCCCAGTCAAAAATGTGCTACTACAAGAATTTCAAAACGTAGTATAAATTTGAAAAAAACTTAGATCTTATTGCAAATGACCATATTAGAAAAGAGCTTTAAAATTTAGATTAGCGTCACACAAATTAGAAATAGAAAATGGAAGACATGCCGGAATAGCAAAGGAAATTCGAATATGTAAACTATGCTCCCACAATTCTATAGAAACGGAATACCATTTCTTTATGAGCTGTCAAACATATAATGAACTACTTTCGAAATTCATTTCGCGTCCTGCATGGCCAACATTAAACAAGTTTTATAGCATTATGTCCAGAACAAATAATAAAAGTATCATAAATATCGCACTATTAGTTTATTATGCCTTGAAGTTAAGAGAAAATAGACTTGCCCTATTGTAAATAATAACTTGCCTACTGCCTTATGTAAGTTATGGTGTATATATAAGTGTTTTCTATTGTATATCCACATGCCTTTTTTATGTTAATATATCTTCTTGTTGGACATATTCGCCTGTCTACCAACATCTGTATATACGTATTGTCTAATAAAGTGTGTCTCGAATGTTTGTCCCATTATATTGTATATGTATCCACATGCAGTCCAATTTAATATATATTCTCGATTCTAAATTTGTTGTATATGTATCTACATGCCATCCATTCTAAAGTGGTACATATAAGTTCCAATTTGAGGTATAGCCCGTTTGCAGCGAATGAAGATTTCACAGTTTTTACTGCACCTACAATGTACCAGTATGAGCTTTTGCACGAATAAATAAAATGTATTTACCTAATATACAATTAAATCTAAGCAAAATCGGACATGTGTGAAAAAAGTTATGTTCATAAGTTCTATGTAAAATATTTGTAGTTTACAATGAAACTTCATGTTAGAAGACTCGATACACACAACAGCCAACTTTATGGTCACGTGACATGTCTAACGGTAGATTTACGTATTTGTAACCTATTTAATATAGCATATACGAGGCCCGTCTGTGTATCTGTACTGTGTGTATTATATTTTTCGGGTCTAGACAAGCAGCCTCATTCTCGAACTATATAAACACGGATTTTACATCGTCTTTAAACGATTTGACTGCTTAATACTAGGAATTATTCAAACATGTGATTGTCGATTTCAGACCAATACTAAAGGTTTGGGTAAATGTATATTACTCAATTATTTAGGACTGGTTCAGTCATGAGACTACATGTCATTGCACACATCAACATTACAATGCTTTTATTAAGTTCTTAATTTAACATGATTATATACATGTATGTCCATGTATATATACATAGCTTATGTAGCTTAGTGAATAAGGATTTGGTTTCACTGCTTTTTCGTGATATTACATGTATTATACATAATCTGTATACACACAAAGTGACATACCCAAATCAATTGACTAATATGGGCCTCATAAATTTCGCTTACATCACAGCAATGTTAATCTCGCTGATCACGGATTATAACAGTTAAAAAGATGACAGTAAAACATAAATGGAATACCAGATTACCTCCCTGTGTTAAAGTGTCCAAATTCAAGTAATATCAATATACAGTAAAGAATAAACTTGTTTAAATAATTAATGAAAAATTATGAAATTTAAAATGGGAGTAGGTAGAATGCTTTTATGATTCTACGTAAATTTTTATCAACATCTGATGAATAGATTTTTAACAATTCACAATTTAGACGAATTGTTTCGCTGCAAACGGGCTATATAGGTATATTTTTAACTTTGGTAATCCAAACACGGACTCGTCTTCTGAAAAGGTGAGGCATGCTTTCATGATGGGTATATATTACAGCTGTAAAAACCAATGTGTTTATATATAGAATACCTCTAATCGGATTAGTCCATTGTTTAAAGTACAACAACATGCATAACCTAGAAATTTACCTATACCAACATACCTTCTAATTATGTTGTTTACTTGTCTGCAGATTAGTTCCTCACGTCAGCGCAACAGAATGAGAACATCGATAAATGCACATACGTATATACATGTAGCTGCTTTTTTGATATGCTGTGTATGCTTATATTGTAGGTAATATAAATGTATGTATTTATTTTGTCTTTATCATCTTTTTTTATTATGTAAATGGTCAAAGGCATTTCAAATGCTGATTATACCAATTGAACTGTAAAACTGTAAACTGTATAATATATGTTATATTCAACAATGTAAGTTTATACGATATGTATCTTATTCTTGTAGACATGTTTCACAAACGCAGTTCCTATCCACGAAGGTGTACAATACGACATGGGTTGTGTAGGACATAGCGTACGTATAATCCCTACTCATATGAAAGTATTGCAACTAATGCTAAAGACAACATGCGTGTTATATTTAAGCACTTTGTGTGCCACATAATGATACTATAGCATTGCTACTATTTTACTATTTCCAACGTCGGATAAAACTACATGTATATTACACTTGATTTTCTGTTTTTACATGTTCACAGTGAACGTCTGTTATTGATAGTGCATCTACTGTACAACTAGCGATTGTTGGGCGAGAGTAGCTAGGTTAACCTGTCTCTGTCTCTCCCCCTCCTCCTCTCTCCACTGTCTCCCCTCTCTCTCTACCGCTTTCCCCTCTCTCCCTCTCCCCCCTCTCTCTCTTCCTCCCTCCCTTCCTCCCCCATCCCTCCCCATCTCTCTCTTTACCTCCATATTCTCACTGTCTCACTCTCACAACTGATCCTAATCAACGTACAAGTAACTATTTCCAACTAGCAAGAGCCCATCAAAAGCGTATTTTGTAATGACTCGAGTAATTGTGTACGATTAAAAAATGTTTTTATTTATATTCAGAAATGTGGCAATCTTACTAACTCCATGTCTTTAGTAGGACGGAGAGAGCTGGAATGTCATGAGTGTTGTTCCAGAGATCATTGTAATCAGGCATTATGTCAAGAAATCAAGTGTAAGATAACCTCTAACACCTTTTTTGACTTGTCAATGATGATTTCTATTTATGACATTAACAATACTTTAAACAGTATTATCGTGATGGAACATTTTATGCAGTACTTCGTATCATGTACAAATATATTTTTTTCTAAACAGTGTCCATGCTTACATATAAATGCGTTAACGTAATGTGCACTTTGAAACATGTAATGAAAAACATAGATCATTTGAAGAGACCATCCCCTTGATTATTATAATATATGTGTTAACGGTAATCATTATAAAAAAAGAGTATATTAAGTCAGACAGGGAAGGCAGCACTCAACTTAACCAGCCGAGAACAGAAAACATTAAAAACACACAAAGCACAATGCCCAACTAAACAAGCGCAGATCCGCCCAAGTCCAAGCTGTCGAAAAGTATAATAAATTATAACTAGCTGAATTACCCAGTAGAAAAGATACAGCAACCAAAAGGCGGAATGCCTACGCTGAATGACCTAGTAACAACAAGCACTACAAAGCCTGATGATGTCTTACATTGTATATACCATGGTGTACCAATGATCTCAAAAAAAGATAATAATAAGTCGGGCAGGGAAGGCAGCACTCAACTTAACCAGCCAAACACTGAAAACATAAAAACATACAGGGCCCAATGACCAACACACACCCGGACGAGAAAATGGTCCGTCCAAGTCCCAGCTGTCAAAAAGCTGAATGAACTAGTTTCAGCAATCAAAAGGCTGAATGAACTGGTTCCAGCAATACGAAAGCTGAAAGCCCAACTAACTGTTTGCCTACGGAAGCTGTCTGTGACGTCGTGGGGTGCGTAAAACTGACGGTCAGCGTCTCGTTTCATTGTATGTGCAGTATATTCTTACACGAGGTATAAGACTAATGGTTACATTTGAAAACACAAATATAGGTATAACTAATTGGAATATAGACACAAACAGTAACCCTTGCTCTATAGTATATTGTTCCATATGGTCAATATTATGGACGTTTTGTTCATGTAGCATGTCTTAACGTATGTTCGTAAATTGTTATAGTATTATTTTGTCATGTACGAGTAATGTAACATGATATTATATCGGGTTTATATAATGATATATATATAATTATTGATGCAGGATATGACTTATTTCAGCTTCCACTTGCGAAGATGATTTGGACGAGGACTGCGCTAAACTGGACTCCATATTTCAAATATGTAACGATGTGACACGTGCAAGATTAATTTGTCCACGTTATTGTAATCTGTGTGCTGTTGGTAAGAATGATAAATAGTTTTATTATAGTTATATAACAATTATAACGTTGTGGCCATGTATTCTTATGTAATAGGTAGACTGATAATACTAATCGGTCAGGGAAAGTATCACTCGGTAGATAAATCTGATCAAAAAGAAGCACGAAAAGAAGCAGTTTAGTA
Organism: Spisula solida; assembly: GCA_947247005.1. Taxonomy (NCBI): domain Eukaryota; kingdom Metazoa; phylum Mollusca; class Bivalvia; order Venerida; family Mactridae; genus Spisula; species Spisula solida. Next base: position 38,267,897 of record OX365958.1, on the reverse strand, counting down.
GTACAGTATAACCTGGTTTATCCGACATCCCTTCGGACCGGGTGTAGATGAATAAACCTAAGGGACAAAAACATGACTCAACACTTCGACATGACCGGAGTGAAGGCACAACCACAAACCGTTATAGTGGGGACGGGATGCAGGCTATAACCTGCTCATAGAAGCAGCTCGGTCAAAAAGTATCACATTCCATCAGTTTTTTATTATCCATGTGTATAGTATCCCGAATTTGTGTTGTTCAGTCCTGTTTGTGGTGTTATTGACTGCATTCACAGGTAACTGTATCATTTTTAAAGAGTAAAAACAAATATTTCTTTAAATATTTTGTAATATCTTAAAAATGGTTCACAAAAAGGGAAATTGACCACACAGTCACTGAGGTGCATTTTGTTTTTATAAACATTTCATTAATACTGGTGTTATTTTAAGTATATTTACATAATCAAAAACAAGAGAGTTTTTTATTTGATACCAATATTGTAAAATTTCGTCCATAAATAAGAAAATAAATCCATATGGCGTGAAATCACTTCTTTTTTATCGTTTTTATTGTATGCACCTCAGTGATTGACTGGACACCGTGGTATACATTTGATGGTATAACTTTTTAACTAGTTGACCAATTTCGATGGGATTTTGCATGGAGGTAGTTCTAACGATGTTGTCTATGATTGTAATTACTTCATGCAGATATCGAAAGCGAGTTCTTGCTTTTGATACCATGCAAATATGACCACTTTAGTACAAAAACACCTTTCTAAGATAACATAAAGTTAATAAATTTAAATAAAATATTCTAACAATGATACAGTTACCTGTGACTGCAGTCTGTATGCAAAAATATGATGTACATGTATTTACTTTATAATATGAATAATCTACGCTTAGCTAAATATATCAAATCTGAGCATTGTTGATAGATCTAGTTGGTGTTTTCTAAGGCGGTTTACATAAAACCGTTTTTAACTAACCAAGCCGTAGTAAGATATCAATCGAGTAATGTTTGAATGTTTGTGTCAACAGTTGACGGTTTATGGTCAGACTGGACAATGTGGTCAGCCTGTGACGTCACATGTGCTAATGGAACACAAACGAGGGAAAGGTTGTGCAACAGCCCCGCCCCGTCACAAAATGGAGACCAGTGTAAGGGAGCCGCTCATGAAATTCAAGATTGCATCAATAGGAGATGTCCAGGTAAGGAAAATATTAAAGAACCAAGAAATATATTTGGAAAGAGCTAGAGAGCGCACCATCACTGTCTTTTCTACTTGCTGTCCCGTCAATTAGAAATGCGTCTATAACACATAGATGACTCCTCGTACCATTTGATTATAACATGGGTCATTACTTGAAGATATACTCATATGCCTCATACAACATTCTAATAACAACGTGTTATTCCATTATTACAGTACACGGAGTGTGGACATCATGGTCAGTGCTAGGATCATGCTCAGTAACGTGTGATATTGGTGAACAGCAACGCGGACGCTCATGTAGCAATCCTAGTCCTAGTGCTGACGGTGATTATTGCCATGGTGATGCACGTGACAACGTGATTTGTTTTAGGAGCCCTTGCGCAAGTACGATACATAGTATCCGATTTTTATATCTATTTTAATAGTTTATGTTATATTGTATAAGTTTAATACACGAAATAAATTTACAACAAGAACAGAAACGCGGCAATATAGTATACTAAGGTCCACAATGGAAATAAGGGTTCATTTGAACCTTTTCTTGTCTTATCCTTGACATTTAATGTTGAGTTGACATGGCTGTTTTATTTATTCGTGCGTAAACGTGTATTTATTTACTGTATTTGTATAAGTGAATAATTCTGACTAATTTAATGTACTGAGCGACATACACATGACTGTATTTTAAATATTTGAAGATATTTTGTCGATGCCTAGTTGCAAAATAAACTAACTAAATATATGTTTTGAGGTACATACCAATATAAACAGAAGTACAATATATATCGAGGGGTTAGAGCCAAATCCTGCTATGTGCTATTTCCTTATGTTTTCAGCAGAGCAGTTTTTAATAACCATTTGTTAAGATGTGGTTATTGTTAAAGTTAAACTATTAAATTATGTAGACAGTTGAATACTTTAAACCCTAATATGAAATATTTGTGAACATTGTAAGGAATAATGTGATTTAAATGCCAAAATATTTTTGGGTTTTCAAACCCTCACTCAATGATACAATTTGACATTTGCCAGATCCAAATGTAATACGATATATATATGTGGCAAGCAGCTGATGATAAAATAATGGGAAACCTGTCCACACTATACCACGCTTATTTACACTAGACCGGTAGGCAAATCCACTTTCCTCCTGATACCAAAACATTTAAAATGTCAAACCATATTATTGTCATATATATGTATATGGAGTTTACAATAAACGTCCATGTGATGAAAATTTTAGAAACTTTTTATCATATTCAGTGATGAAATCCTCTGGTATCATATAAATTGATGTTTGTGGACTAACAAAAAACATCAAGAAAATATTATATGGTACATGCTCTGATTATGCTTAAATGTTAGTGTAAATCAGAATATCATTCAATGCTCAAATTGCTTCCGTAACAGATGTAGCATTTTGGCATATAAAATGTAAAGGAAATGTGACTTGAAAACATAAAAATTATGCAATTGCGATTGTAAATACACGTATATAGGATAATGACCAATACGGTTATGTACTGTAATTGCTGTTCACCATGGCCACAAGCTACGAAACCTTTAAAATTAATTACGAAAGTCAGTGTTCACTGTGATATCCATCACTGTATTCATATACAATTAGAATTACATGCCGTAATTAATAGTTTTTAATGAATTTATAAATGTCATGTCGTAATTAATAGGTATCCGACCAACTCACCCCCCTACCAACTCACCCCCCTACCAACTCACCCTGGATTTGGACAACTCGCCCGATGTCAATTTCCAAATGTCCAACTCACCCCCCCCCCCATCAATTTTATATGTAATATATTATATTTATTTTTAAACTTAGTGTTAATTCATGATAATTAAGTGTATTTATACACCAATAAATTAACAGATCACTGCTTTCTCGAATACTTGCGAGTTTGTTAGTTATTTACCTTCGTTATTTTCAAAACTCGATCGTTCGGAAACTATGATTTTCTATGCAAGTTATCTAATTTTCCAATGATTTTAAATAAGGTATTTGACTATTGACAATTGATATCATAGATCTAATTAAAGTCCTAATTTGTCAATCATAATGTTTTTGACAAATGGTTTTATCTTTTTTCTTTGTTTTTAACTTTTTCGCTTTTTTCACTGTCATTACAGCGTTTTCAAAATGGCCACTGTTTGAAAATACTGTTAATTTTACAAAAAAAAACGCCTCCAATATCGCATAATTGAACATATTAATAATTTCATATTGAAATATTACCAATTCAAAGTGATTTTCTTTCAACAAATCTATTATATTTAATAAAAATATTTTTAGGGGGGTGAGTTGGTATGTTATTTTTTAAGGGGGGATGAGTTGGTCATTGCGTAGGGCGAGTTATCCAAATCCAGGGTGAGTTGGTAGGGGGGTGAGTTGGTAGGGGGGTGAGTTGACTGTAAATCAATTAATACAGTTTTTCATAAATTTATAAATTCATTAAAAACTTTAATATTTACGGCTTGTAAATTAAAATTTAAAATGTGTTGGTATGTTTGAATTACAAGCAGGTATGAACATTTAAAATATTAACTGGGTAATAAAATACAGAATATGTTTAAAATGAAAATATGTTTTAGGATTGACGCAGCAACTTAGATATGTACTACAGAAATTGAAAACTTCAATATCTTTGAAATGTATGATTTATCTTTTTTGCTTTCGACAGACAGTTGTAGTGCTGTTTTATCTCTGCCTAATTGGCAAATGACCTCAAGGAGAAGAGATAGGTTGATGCATGCGTGATACAAGGAATTCAGACGGGATGTCCTAGTCCAGTCATTCTGACTAGACTTCCTGTGTCCAGACAGAGATTCAAACCATGAAATTCCAGATTAGTAGTTGAGCGAGCTAAGCACTCGACCACCGTTCCACTATGATATATAATATATATCACTTGCAACAACTGGACCACGTGTCATTCAATGTGGTATTTTTTATTGAGATAATACATAAAGCTATAACAATCTTTTGCATATACAGTAGTGTTGGAAGATATTGTCATAAGAGATGTATATTTTCCTGATACACGTATTTGTCTAAGAGTATAAATGAATCAACTTCCAGTTATCGCAATAAGTCATACACGTTGAATTGTATAGTCTACCAATGAATCACACAGTGACGGGAAATCACAAGTGCTTTTACTCACAATAAGGCACATACTTTGCATTGTATAATATCCCAATAAGTCATACAGTGATTAGGTTTGAACGCTGTGATTGTGGTCATTTCTGTTCTACCTTAGAAAAGTTAATTAATAACGCTTGACCACTACTTGATGCCAAGTTAATGCATACTAGCACCTTCCTTAAGTTTGCTTACGTAGTGGCTAAACAGTATTTTAACTGAATGTCTTAATACAAATTCAAGTGTTTAAAAGTTTTTTTCTGTTTTTCATGTATTACAATTCTTACTTTATACACCTTTATAATCAAACATTACACAGCTATGTTAATATCCATCTCGACGAATGAAAATCATTAATTGATTCGTAATAAATATTTTATTTGTTTAAATAATACATGCACCGTTCCAAAAAATAATTCATATTACTCTTACAAAATTAACAAATTCAAGCACATACACGTTTACTAAGTAAGTTATACTTACTGTTATAATTAAGAATTAGCTAGTTTTATGTTCTTTATTTAAGATTATTAGAAGAGCTTCTCATTTACAAAAAGATTAAATAAATGAAAGCAATTTAATGTGTTTCTAAACGCACAACATTTAAATTCATAAGGAATACTATTAGTCAAAATAAATTTCGCCAAAACTACATTTTTCTCTCTGTATAAGGTATTCCTGTTTCAATCACACATAGCTAAATGTATACAATCCATTTTAGTCACACTTTGACATCTTATTCGAGTGAAGCTGCTATTATTATACAGCAATATAAACAACAACTGTGGTTTGACATTTAACTTACAGCGATGAAATTGTATGTACTACAGACCAGCACCCGGTGCCTTGTTGTTGACTTATATAAATTGACAAATCAAGGCTGATGTCATTTAACCAAAATGTCATTGTTTTATATGGAACAGTTGAGCGGGACAAATATTATATTAAGACACACAAATGTTATTGGTAGAGATTGATATACAGATTTGATTCATTCTAACAGATGTTAATGTTACATCTACGAAAATATTAAGAGGCCATTGATTTAAAACTGGTTTTGCCTCCAGTCAGTTCTGTAGATACACGATAGCTCAAAATGACTATTATCAATATTTAATTAATTAAGTTCGATATTTTGAAATAATTTTTTAGAATAAATAACAATGGTGATACGGAACTCATTTAACTAAAAAAGTCAATTTGGCCAAGTTTATCAGATAGAAGGTTTTGGCTGTAACCCCTCGATATAGTTGTAAAATATGCCATGGAGCCACCGACATAATTCATGATGGAGCTTGATCAACATATTAGTGGATGTTTCAATCTTATTATTTACTCGTAGATGGTAATTGGTCCACATGGTCAACATGGAGTCAATGTTCAGTAACGTGCGGTACTGGTTTGCAGAAGAGACAGAGAGAATGTGACAATCCCAAACCATCATTGTTAGGGACATATTGTACAGGATCAGCGGAAGATGTGACCACCTGTTTTGATAAAGCATGCCATGGTAAATAATCAATTTATTTTCTGTTGTGATGTTGGATGTCCAATCTGGATGTCATTGAAACCGTGAAAATAACAAAACAATAACAATAATATACAGCCCGTCACCTCAGTCATTCAAACAAATAACCCGGAGTAAGAACTACGAGAGGTGTTCAACTTATATCTGAACAAAATGGAACATCCAGTATTTTCATGAATTTCACAACGAAATCGAATTATGTCTATTCAATAGTGTATAGTAGTGTATGAAGTGATATAAACAAGCATAGAATGTATATGTAATATCCTTAGAACAAAATCAACTGTTGTATAGATGGTGTTCTTTTTGCATTTTTGAAGGCCAAAAACCTCCAAGTGCTGATGTTAAAAATTCCTTCTTTAATCGACGTTTCAATATTCTTCAGATCTAAATTATATTAATACTTCATCAGGATACTTCTGTATCCACTGTTTGGGTATCATATGCCTCCCAGTCTAATTCATAATGTACTTTATAACATGTTTTGTGGGGTGACAGGAAGTTCATTATTGGCGAAACACCCTGTCTTTGCCATACCATCTGGAAAAGGACGAGCCACATTTTTGTCGAAAAAAACCTTTTGCTTAATTAGATATGCGTTCACTTGTGTCCCCTTTTCAATCATTTTGAGTTCCTCTTTTTCCTAATATCAAAATCAAGACCATGTCATGAAAGCGGCTGAGAACACATCAAGCCTAACTACCTCCAACTTATGCCTATCATCGTGACCCTTTATAAAATAGCAGACTCTGTCTATGTAATAATTTCATCTAAGATAAAATCTCATGGGCGACACATTTTTTTCAACCACTCTTCCGTTGTCTAAGACCTGTGCCTGCGATCTTTGTTTGCTAATGAACACCGCCTCTTTCTGAAATTCTACTTCACACAATTTACTGATACTTACAACTTCGCTGCCATCCGACTTTGCGTTATTGGATTTGTCCTAGCTATCACAGAACCAATGGGCATGGCAATTGCAGGTTCCGACCATTATGGTGAGTTTTAATATTTGGTGCCATTTCCCTAAACGAGCAGGTGAACGTATATCACCCTTCATATGACAAATATTACTGATTGTCTTCACGGACAAGTGTAGATTACAATCTACCAACCCTTTTTATGGTTCTATAGGGGCAATTTGTCTTAAGAAAACACAATACAATGCCCTCTACAAGATGGTTGATTTTGGTTAGAAAAATAATGCAAACATGATACAAAATGAGTGTATATACTACTTAAAAGTAGAGAAAATACTACATTTCTGGCGTGTAGTTATTCTAAAGCATTTTTACTAATAACATACTGGATAAATATACTATGTGGACCTGCAGCGATGTTTGCGAAACCCTTATATTTCTCCTTGATAACATTTTTGTTAGGCTGGGCACTACTATTTATAGACAAATTATCGGTATTCCAATGGGAACTAATTGTGCACCTCTTGTCGCAGATCTGTTTTTATATTGTTACGAACGTGATTTCATGCTAAATTGTCTCCCGAACACCAATCAGATGAAATTACAGCGTTTAATAATATTCCCGATACCTTGATGACATTTTAAATATTGATAATCCTTACTTTTCGAACAAGATCATAGAAATTTACCCTGGCGAATTAATACTAAATAAAGCTAATTCATCCGATACACGCGCATCGTTCCTAAATCTGGATCTTGTAATTGAAGCAGGTCAAATTGTTAGTAAAATTTACGATAAGAGAGATGATTTTAATTTCGATACTGTAAATTACCCACACTTAGATGGAGATGTTCCACTATGGAACGCCATAGCTGTCTTTTGTTGACGCTTGTCATGTTGACTTGTCGGTAGGACATGTGAACTTCTTAGTACAATGTGTTAATATGTCAAACCACATTGTTGACTTGTCAAACTATCATCTGAATATGTCAACTTGCCCTGTTATATTGTTAAAACAACGTCTTAAATTGTTAAAAGAATACAATAATATCTCAAGCCATCGTCTTATACTGTTAAATCACATCGATAAATTGTCAAATCACCATTTGTACATGTCTACGTTACATGTTAAATTGTTGAAAAAACGCTTGATAATGTTAGAAGAACGTATTAACTTCTCAAAGCTTCGTATTATCATGTTAGACTTTAACTACAATGATGAATTGTTAAACTATCATTTGAATATGTTTATATGCGTTGTTGAATTGTTAAAACAGCGTCTTAAAATGTCGAATGAGCATGCGAACCTTTCAACACATCGTGTTATACTGTTAAACGGCAGTGGTAAATGGTTTAAATATCATTTGAACAAGTCTATACGACATGTTTAATTGTTACAACAACGTCTTAAATTGTCGGTAGGGCATGTGAACTTCTCAGTGCAACATTATTATATGTCAAGTCACACTGTTAAACTGTCCAAATATCATGTGAACATGTCTATATGCCATGTTAAATTGTTAAAATAGCTTCTTATCATGTCCAAAAACCATTTGAACTTCTCAACAGAACGAGTTATACTGTCATACAACAGTGGTAAATCGTTAAAATATCATTTTAAGATGTCTATATGACATGTTAAATTGTTAAAATAGCTTCTTATTATGTCCAATAACCATGTGAACTTCTTAATAGAACGTGTTATATTGTTAGACAACAGTGGTAAATTGTTAAAACATCATTTGAAGACGTCTATATGACATGTTAAATTGTTAAAATAGCTTCTTATCATGTCCAATAACCATGTGAACTTCTTAATAGAACGTGTTATATTGTTAGACAACAGTGGTAAATTGTTAAAATATCATTTGAAGATGTCTATAAGCCATGTTAAATTGTTGAAATAGCTTCTTATCATGTCCATTCAGCAAGTGAACTTCTTAATAGAACGTGTTATATTGTTAAACACCAGTGGTAAATTGTTGAACTATCATTTGAAGATGTCTATACGACATGTTATAGTGTTAAAACGATATTTTAACTTGTCGACGAGTCATGTTAACTTCTTAATAGACAGTGTTGTTGTTGTTCAAATTTGTATGACGTCATCAATAATGTAAGTTCCTCCCGCGTGCATATTGAACAATTTCCGCCATCTTTGTTCAATATGCACGCGGGAGGAACTTACGCTATTGATGACGTCATACAAATTTGAACAACAACAACACTGTCTATTAAGAAGTCCACATGCCTCGTTGACATGTTAAACTATCGTTTTAACACTATAGCATGGCATGTAGACATTTTCAAATGATATTTTAACACTTTACCACTGTTGTTAAACAATATAACACGTTCTATAAAGAAGTTCACATGGTTATTGGACATGATAAGAAGCTATTTTAACAATTTGACATGTCGTATAGACATCTTCAAATGATATTTTAACAATTTACGACTGTTGTTTAACAATATAACACGTTCTGTTGAGAAGTTCACATGGTTATTGGACATGATAAGAAGCTATTTTGACAAATTAACATGGCTTATAGACATCTTCAAATGATTTTTAACAATTTATCACTGTCGTTTATGTTTTCTAAGGCGGTTTACATAAAACCGTTTTTAACTAACCCAAGCCGTAGTAAGATATCAATCGAGTAATGTTTGAATGTTTGTGTCAACAGGTGACGGTTTATGGTCAGACTGGACAATGTGGTCAGCCTGTGACGTCACATGTGCTAATGGAACACAAACGAGGGAAAGGTTGTGCAACAGCCCCGCCCCGTCACAAAATGGAGACCAGTGTAAGGGAGCCGCTCATGAAATTCAAGATTGCATCAATAGGAGATGTCCAGGTAAGGAAAATATTAAAGAACCAAGAAATATATTTGGAAAGAGCTAGAGAGCGCACCATCACTGTCTCTTCTACTTGCTGTCCCGTCTTTTTGCTAGAGCTTGTTCTCGAGTGGAAGACTTTAATACTCGAAATTAATTGAGAAGCGTGAACACCATATGAAGTTGACCGTGGAATATGGAACGCCATAGCTGTCTTTTGTTGACGCTTGTCATGTTAAATTGTTATAATATCATTTGAACATGTCTATACGACATGTTAAATTGTTACAACAACGTCTTAAATTGTCGATAGGGCATGTGAACTTCTCAGTGCAACATTATTATATGTCAAGTCACACTGTTAAACTGTCCAAGTATCTTGTGAACATGTCTATATGCCATGTTTAATTGTTAAAATAACTTCTTATCATGTTCATTCAGCATGTGAACTTCTCAAAAGAACGTGTAATACTGTTAAACGACAGTGATAAATTGTTAAAAATCATTTGAAGATGTCTATAAGCCATGTTAATTTGTCAAAATAGCTTCTTATCATGTCCAATAACCATGTGAACTTCTCAACAGAACGTGTTATATTGTTAAACAACAGTCGTAAATTGTTAAAATATCATTTGAAGATGTCTATACGACATGTCAAATTGTTAAAATAGCTTCTTATCATGTCCAATAACCATGTGAACTTCTTTATAGAACGTGTTATAACTTCATATGGTGTTTACGCTTCTCAATTAATCCGTTTTGCTAGAGCTTGTTCTCGAGTGGAAGACTTTAATACTCGAAACATTTGTATTACTAATAAGTTACTGCAACAAGGCTATCGCTTCCAAGAACTTCGTAAAACCTTTGCACCATTTTATTGGCGTAATTTAGATCTCATGTCTAAATATGGTGTCAATTTAAAGACAATTCTGCTACAAGGTCTGTCTCAGCCTGAATTTTATAGTGATGTGCTTTACAAATTTCGAAAGATTTTGGGTCATAGCCACTTTCATGATGTGTTTATCAAAATAATAAAAGAGAGGAGTAGAGGATATGACCCTTTTATCTTGCAAAGAACTGCAAGCTTAGTAGTGGGTCCATTTACAGCACGCCATTATGCTTCCTATTTCATTGGGCGATGACCAGCAATATACAGAATCTATGCTATGCATAACCTCAATCCTTTTTGGACGGCTGACATGTCTGTTTCATTGTCTTGTCGTACCCTTAAATATTGTGCTCTCTTGTTGCTCTGACTTCTGAGCTACTCGATGGATGTTGTTCATATACTGTTTCATGTTTTACATTCTTTTATTACCTGTCACTGTGGCCTTTTTGTTAGAGGGCATTACATGGCGGGAAACTTAAGTGTGAGGTTTGGTGCACTGTAAAACGTTTAAGCCCCCAGTGACATTTGTCGCTGTCCGTACCAAGGCGGAAGCCCTTTAGTCAACCTTCCTCTATGTATGTATTGTCCACTTTATAGTAAAAATACAAAAATATTTCGCCATTGTGCCTTTTGTTAAATTTTGTTCATTTTGTATGTGCCATTCTGCAATTTCGTAGTCCAGCACAAGGCTGGTTGGTATCTTTAAAAGTGCATGCACACTATATGTATGTTGTACAATGTCCTTGTGGTGTGTTATGTCCGGTTGTTATTTTCCGTGTTTTTGTAATTACTAGATTTGTACGTTGGACATTGTCTGTGCCGCTTATATGTTTTCTGTGCTCGGCTGGTTAAGCTGAGTGCTGCCTTCCCTGTCTGACTTAATATTATCTTTTAACACATTTTCTAACATGGTTCAATAGACATAAATCGATATTATTGTGTAAGTATGACAAAATCCGAGGTTCAGATTTGTTCAAATATAACTTGAACACCTCTCGTAGATGACATGAAAAGATCAAAAGACAACACACAAACAACACTCGGCAGATACAGTATGCATGTACTTTGAACAGAAACGAATCAGCATTTTTCTGGATAGCGAAATCATACTAACAAGGCATGTGATCATGCCCTGGTAAAATAATAGACCGATTCTAACGATTAACAAACTACTGATATCGACATTTTATCAAACACATTGAAATAACGGTAATCATTGCCAACAATAGGTATCCAACATATTAATAGAATTGTAATTAGATTGCTGAAAGATGACGATATTTTCTGGCTAGCATGACTACTTGTACAATACCATGTGTTTATAGCATTTACACTGCCATAACAGTGCTGACGTCAAAACGATAATAATTCATCGGACAGGAAAGGTAGCAACATAAACAACAGAGCATGAAAGCACAAAACATGCATGGAAGTGACACTGGAACAAAAAAAACGAATTATGAGACTGGTGACTTTTTGTTGATTATTTTAGTTTGAAAATTATTATTGTTGACGGTTTTTTATTATTAATTTATTATATAACAATAGATCCAGCACCATTTTCTAGTAATCTAATTTGATATACATGCCAAACTAGAGAGTCTGCGTATTGTCATCGCACAATGAAACCAGCAGAATACTGGTGAACTGTAAATCGACACACCAATAAACATGCAGATTACTGCAACAGTAAATGAGCATAACCTCTACTCAGTAGGCATGTTCGTTTTTTGTTACAAATATCAAAAGTGACTATTTCACCTAAATTCCGTCGAAACTTGTAAAGCACATCACAATAAAAACAAGGTAGGGCCCACCATGGTATTTGTCACTGTTTGTACCAAGGTGAAAACATTTTAATGTATGTTCTGTCCGCTTTATAGTAACTAAAGAGTAAAGAAAAATATATGTAAATAGTTTAGGCACTGTATCCCTTTTGTTCATTTTGAAATTTTCTAAGTCCAGCCGTAGGCTGCTTTCTTTCTTTAAAAGTGACATGATGCACACTGTTTTCTACTCTTGTAACTGTTTAGTTACATATTATCTGTATATCCCCCAACGAATGCGAAGGGTTTATAGTTATGGAAGACGTTATTCCGTCTGTCCGTTAGTCGGTCCGACTCTTCTGTGCACAACTACTGCTACATTTCTTAAGGGATGTTGATGAAACTTTCACAGCATTAGTGCTGTCAGATCCCCAGCTCATATTGTAAGGAATTTTTATTCGATCATTATTGCCGAAGCTATAGCCCCTTGCTACATATAAAGTATTCTGTGTAGAACTCCTCCTACATTTGTCAACATGTATGTACAGTTATGAGGTGTCCTAGCGCATATGGTCGGGATTTTCCATTTCGGCCATTTTTGACTGAATTATGGTCCGTTGTCTATTGTATGTAGGATATAGAGAAGAATTCTTCCGTGTGCGACGTCTCCTACATTTCTTTATGAATTTTGATGAACTTTTCACAAATGTTCCCTCATGAGGTGCCATATCGCTTATTGTCATGAATTTTAATTGTGACAATTGTGAAATTACACTTGCAATGGGAAGTATGCCCGTGGGTCAAAGGCAATGTCTTCGTTACTAAAATTGAAAACAACAACATTTATGCTCATTTGTTGTCAGGAATGATATGAAACTTGCTAGCTTTGTATGTAACTTGTATGAAAAGTCGACACTTGAAACTTTCAATGTTTACACATTTGATATGTCACAGTTGCTAAAAAAGATGAATTGTTCTTGCTCAATAACATTGGTTAGGAATGAGATATCATGTGACTGCTTCTTGTTCATGTTTGTTGCTGTCCTTGTGACATGTGCTTGTAGTATTTGCTGTTTCGTTTTCATTTGATATTGTTACTATTGTTTCTGTTGAGTGATGCTCCCTTTCTTTCCTATTCTTCAGTTTCGCATTTCAACAAAAATTACTAGACAATCGTGCTGGATGAGAATTTGAGCTAAAACCATTAAAAATAATACTAACGTAAAGGAACCTTAACTCGGCACTTTTTGTTTTTGTAATGTAACTTTTTATGACGTCATCAGAAAGTTTGGAGGTAGACATTATTTGAAAGTTAAATATGTATTTGTGTTACCTGTACACACCAACCTGTATTACAACTGAATTGTATTTGAATATTAAGTCATACAAAAACCCACATAAACACACCTATTGGTGAACACGGGCGACGACAAGTTGCGAATTTAGGCGTCTCGGGCGAAAGGTCATAGTACAATGTAAATACACGTATATGTTATTTTTCACAGGTGTGTGTGTCCTGGAATAATTTGTCTTTCTGAATTTGTCTCTCGTTTAATAAGAATCTTATATTAAAAGTACTTTGATAACGGTTAAGTCTTGGATCCCATTTACGACTTACGGACCCCATGGTTTGTGACAAAATTGTTAACATCACCCTTATCCCCATTCACAACATTACTAAGTAAACTCTTTGGTTTTGCGTTTAATGGTCTTAACAAATCCATTAACTTTTGTAAACGTTATTCTTGAGACGTTTAGTAAGGTTTTTTTATTCTAAAAATGAACATATTTTAAACTAAAAGATATTTAAGATCTTCTGGCACTCATTAGTAAATATCTATGCTTTACGAAATAGTATCCTACTGTTGTCCATTTCATTACGCTATACTATAGCACACTATATGTCTATGGCTTGTTACAGAACGAAACACGCTTGTTTTTTACTCTATTTTTGTTCTATTTGATTAATATGAACACCATACTTGGTCAGAAAAGTTGCCATTTGCAACATGTGAATACAGATTAATTCAATTTTTATAAAACATACTAGAACTAGTACATTATAATAGGCTTATAACTGTCGTATACTATTCGTTGACTTTGAAGTTATAATTATAAATATTTAGAGCTATATTTGATAAAGAAGTAAGAGCGCAATGGGCTGGTCGAAAGTGGACCATGGAAAACATGGCATGTGTATATAAAGATATGAACTTTTGCTCCATGATTTTATCGAAATCTCCTTAGTTTTTTTACGTTCTTCCAGTAACATTAGCTGATCTCATCAAGGAGAGAATCAATTTAAATACAAATGGGTGATAAAACTAGTAGCAAAATTCGCTAGAAGTTAAAAAGGAACAGGAAAAAGTTAAATACACAATGGGAAACTCGGAAGATAATACTAAGTTGAGCAAACTGAAACGAATTGGAAAGAAGGCTGAGCAATAACAGAGGAAATAAAAGGATAAACAATCAACCAAACCAAGAAAACTTAAACGACATCAGAAAACTTCAAGGCTTAAAAAGTACGAACAATCTTAAGAAAGTTCTCTGCTAAATATGTGCTTTGATTATGAAGATGCTTATCAAAAGCTGTCCAGTTATGTTCAAAGCTGTCGCGACAGGCGCATGGCACGTTATCCAATGATTTATATGCTGCTTTTATATATATGTGATAGATAATAGTCTCAAATATATAAAAATACACATACAATAATGTGCCTAGTGTCTATGGTTGCAAAACTGATTTTTGATCAAGTTATTCGTATGACGAGTTAAGGTTACTAGTAGTGACGAGTTATGTTTCCACTGGTCGGTAAGTCGGCAGGCTCTACCTTACCGTATTCCGAGACCTATTGTAACCGATAAATAGGTGCTAGATACACGGATAATGGTTTAAAAGGCGCCTACAGGGTTCAGGTATATTTTGGGACACAGAAAGTATCCACAGAATAATGGAACCCACCGGAACCTCATTTATAGCGAAAAGTGGCGACTCAAGGTTCCTTTACGTTACTACATGTATATTAGACTTAAATCAATACCTATGAAATCGAAGGGACTACTTTCATGCAGAACTAGCATTTTGTGTACTTGTGCCTTGTTTACGGGTGATATGTGCTCTGTTTCTGTTGGGTGATGCTTTTGTAGGAGGGGAGGGTGTACTTGTTGTTTTTGGTCGTCCTTGCGATTCGTTACTGATAACAATAATAATTTTCAAACGTAGTAAAAATAGTCAACTAAAATACAAAGCTCATCGAGTGTTCCGGTTGGTAAAAAAACCATGAATCTCTCACCATATAGTACAGGGCATTACCCACTCAACCACCTTGCCACCATTCAGTTCTCTATAAAGGTATTTGTATTACTAATATTTCTGTTGAGTGTTGCTTTTTTGATTGCCCATGTGGATTTCGGTCGTATTTGTGTTTCGTTCCTGTCCCGGATATGTATGGTTTGTAATATGTGCCTTTTGTTTTTGTGCGTTCGTTGTGTGCCTTTCCTACCATTCTGTTTCTGTGGTGTATTGCCCCTAGTTTTGTATTTCAACATTTACTACTATGATCTTGTGCTAGATCTTAATGTGAGCTCCACAACCGTCAACAATAATATTTTTCAAAGTTAAATCATCAATCAAAAGTCAACCAATTTCTTATATATATATATATACGATTTTATTCCACCTTAACAGTGATGTATACTTTCATTTTATGAACAATAGAGTTAGTGATAATCGATAGAGAACATTATTAATATATACAAAGCACATGTGAAATATAAAGATAGAGAATGCATAGGAATAATATAATATGAAACAAACACATTTTATAAATACATATTATGTCATTGCTTTGTGTCTTCTATTAGTGAACATGCGTTTCTAGGTTACTAATTATTTCGAACAGTAATGCGTTCACACTTTGTTTACGCGAGTGCGATGTACAAATAGCATGTATGTATTTAATTGATAGCTCAAGAAATTCATTTTTTTAAACTATGGTATAACAGACAGGCGAGTATAGTACTATAAGTTTAGCACAATAGAAATATGCAATAATTTAAAATCAGGCATAACCGTTTGTGAAAAGAATACACTATTTTATTCATTAAATTTGTGGCATTTCATTCCCCCCTGAGATATTTATAAACATCTCATTGGTTGTTAAGTAGGTCAACAATCAAGATAGACAGCTAACGCTGGAAAATATGTAAAAGTTACCAAAACCAAGGATTGAACCCAGGAAAGTTAGTCTCATAAGACATCGTCGTACTCTTTAGTTACTTACACCAACTACTTAGGCTGTCAGCCACTGCTTGTAACTAAATATCTGTCGTGAAACTGACCGACACATTGGGTTTACATGTAGCAACAAACCTGACTAGAAAACGCTTCATGGTTACTTAGATGTAAAGTCAAAATTTCTTATAGAAATAGTATTTCCGATACCGCCTACTGTAATTCACTCTTGTTTTGTTCACAATTTAGAGCCACTGGTTAAACCATCAATTTTACTGCCCGTCCGAGGCCACATACGACTGACATTTTCATACTAATGGTCAATGGTGGAAGTCTAACATCTGCTGTTTTTTACATATCAAGACTAGAAATCTTCAAAGATTTCATCCACAATCCTTGCCATTCCTAGCGTTGTTTCCCAAAATACCTTTGAAGTCTTACTATCCAATTTCACTATAAAAACAGTTCTGCTAATCAGTAAATGCTTAGTTTCAGAATCAAAGCCTTTATTAGATAACACAATGTAATCACATTAAATTTGAATTCTCCATCAAGTAACATTATAGGTACTGTCAGGGATAAAAAGCCCAAAATATCAAATTGAATGTAATTTTCTCTAAATATGCAACAACTCTGTATTTAGTCAAAATGTCCTGTGTAATAAAAATAATAATAATAACACGTCACTAAAAAGTCCCGAACCGGTTTGAAACCACGACCTTTAAATTATTTGCAATGTTTCTGTTATCAATACATATCAAGTATCATAATATGGGCCAGTGGGACGAATCCTCCCCCTAGTGAGTTTCTAAAAGCCTATGGTCAGTAGAGTATTTTTTCCAAAGTCTGCACTTTGGCCGTTATTGGGATAAAACGTCAAAAGTATTAACGAATGAGATCGAATTTAATTTCACTGAGTGATCACAGAAATGAACATTTTCACGAGTGGCGTTAGTTGCTAAAATAAGTAGCTGAAATAAGATATACATGTATATAATGTACTTTTACAATATAACTAACTTAATATATTTAGTACAAATGAATGAACCTTTATGCATATATAGGGCCATAATGATAGGTGGTACTTTGTATGAATTGGTTATATATTTACACATAACTGTGGTCATTGAGGGCACTAAACCCTCAGTATTCAATTTAGGGTCAGTCAACCCCTTCTTGTAATGCACTTTCTCATGCAGTTGGTACTTGTGTAGCCGGCCCGCATACCTAGTTCGTTTATGTTTAGAATTATATTGGTTAGTTTTGTGCAGTTGCTCAAGTTTTTGTTTAGAACCCAGTTGTTTAACCACAGAAGACCTTTGGTGATAGCTGCCTTAAGCTTATCACACTTCATTACGACATATTTTGCAAAACCATGGTTAGGGTTGTGAACCTGGCCATGAATGCGACCGCGGTGGTTACGCGCGAAGAGTGTTGCTTTCGGAGTAACCGCCTGGTATGCTCTGTTTACCGCCTCACACTTTTGAGTTGATGTCAGTAACTTTGTTTTATATAAACTCTCAGGTCCCAGTAGTAAGTTTATACACCTTTTTAAGTAGCTCTGCATCATTTATTGTCATTTTTACCCTCATATTTTGTGGTAGAACGTATTTTGACTGAGAGCGATTACCGCCACAAACAAAGCTGTCTTTGATGCACGGTGCACCGCAATAACCCTTGAAACACAACATGGGTGTGCCCATAGTTTTAGGCATATGAGCTTTTATTTGTTCTAAGTCACAAATAAAATGCCTATGGGCAGCTTTGAGTACACCTAGATACCTTGCCTTGACCGAGAGGGCAACCCTATTCCTTAAATTTGATATTGTATAACCTTGAAGCATACTTTTAGAGAATGGGGCTTTGTACACTTCTCTTTTCATTGAATTAGCAAGATGCCTCAAGTCTTTAAGGTGGATGACAGTTTTATTCTGGCTTTTATCTACACCAGCATGACCCTTACTATCACCATCACCTGTATAATAGGCAATATCAAGATCCTGAGTAATTTCTTTAGCTACCGTTTTATTTCACTTGTCTTCCTGCCCAATCGGCTCATCTGTACGTATATTCGCAGTGCACAGGCCACTGTGATTTGGGCAGAAGACTATTTTACCTTGTTTCGCAACCGATAAGCGACATTGCATTATTTGTTCGCTACGTGAACACCTAGGTTTGTTTTCGCTCGTGTATTGTCTTCGCACATTGTTGTCGTAGCGATTGTGCCTGCTTGACATGGCGTTGAGACAATGAGGCAAGGGGCGTTTAAGGTTGTTTAGGACCTTTCTCCGACGTCATCGGTAAAAAATCGACTTTTGGCCGAACCTAATGAAAATCTCCAGATATATGCTTAAACATTCTGTCCTTATTGTGCAGTTTTTATTTTTTCAAAATATCGCTTCGTTTCCTAGCAACGTGACGCTATGTACATAGGGCGTAAAATTGACGTTTTAATGGCATAATTCGGTCAGAATAAGGTCTATTTTAATTTTCAAAGCTCTATATGTTAGCCCTTGATCCGTTGAATACGTATATGTTTAATTTAAAGCGACTGTGACGGACAATTTTTCACCGAAAAAGGTTTTATATCGAAAGTTGACAGAATTTTATTGAGCATTTGCTACACCCAACTCATTTCAGGGCGTAATTTGGTCAACAAAACGTGATTCAATCAACTAATGAAATACACCGTGGTGATGCGGTAATTCTACAGAATAAGCTCAACCAATAAAAAAGGGGGTGATCTCGCATTATTTTCGACAAAATTGAAATTCAGTAAAAAACGGACTTACGTAAAAACGTTACGTCGCACAACGTAACGCGCTGTGTACGTCCGTTTTATTTACGGACTTGCGTCCTATTTACTAGTACAACAATTACATGTTAAGAATAAAATGCACGCATTTCACCTGTATCTGTTCATTTATCAAATCATATATGATAGCTTTGTTCAAAGCAAAGTTTGTCACTACATAACAATTAGTTATTTCGACTTGAGTGTGGTAAGTTTTGCGAAAGTGAAAATGACAAAACTGGGTTTCTCTCGCAATCAGTACTGTTGTTTTATTATTCTTCACAATGTGTCTTTATTGGTACTTTTATTATGACCACAACATCATGATAAATACACAGTCTAAACATCTACTCAGGATATTCGATCGGATATTAAATGCAGTGTATAGAATTATGAGACTAACTTAAGTCTTCCGAACTAATTATTACGTCCCTTTAATAAAATAATAACTAAAATATGTATACGAGCCAATATCAGATTTGAGCAGATTTTTTGTCTTTTTAAATTTTGATTTGATTTCAGCTCTTTAATACAGAAATTTAGCACTAAAAATTGATAATGACAGTAAAATCTAGTAATTTGACACAAAAAACCAGACATATATTGCATATTTAGCTCTTTACAGCATCTGATGTACCCAATTTGTCCTTGCTGTTACGTGTCTTTTGTCCCTTAAACATCATGAAAAGCCCTTTTTGAATACTGTACAACATAAGTATTATTTTTTTTAAGCATGTAAGTTTAATATCAGTATCCAATGTTTCCAAATTTGAATAAAATAGTCTGTTTATAACATTAACATGTGTTTGTTGAGGCTTTGAACTTTGTCTCTCACATTGATGTCCTTGCTGTTACAGTGTAATAATTCCACATGTACAACCTTAAACACTTATGATAAAATGCGGGAAAATAGTCAACAATGATTAAGTATTTACATTTAAATGAAGGATAAAATCGTTAAAGAGCAGTTGTAATTTTTATGAACAAAATGTGAAGTTTCATCAATGCAAGTAAAATAGTATTTTCAATTTGTGTCCTTAATGTTACACACATTACGCAATTACCCAATACCGTAATTATTAAATAGATATTACCTACCGATGTCAAATATTGGTATATTTATCATTTTGATTGAAAACAGATGAATGGTTGTAGGATTTTATGATATTGATAGAAGAGAAAGCAAATACGTCCTTGCAGTAACAGTCCTTAAAATAACGCTCAATAATGTAATCAGCATGAAGTAAAAGTGTTTCTGCAAAAGCATATTGGTTCTGTATGAGTTTTCTAAACGATTACTTGTTAAATATTACTCGTTTGATTATCCCGTCATAAAATCTTTGCATATACTTCAATATTAAATTGTAGATTGTATGTGCAAATCTGACGACATGTTTAACAGTGTTTGTTCATTTTTGTTATTGCAAGGACATAACTTGTTACATGTACATAAATGACTGACCATATATCTTTAAGTGATATAACACATATTTTAAAATCACAAACAATTAAAAACCTATATTGGAAGTTAAGAACTACTAAGATACAGAATGAAGTTTTGTATAATATTTTTTAAAAGATAGTTCTAATTTTACACAGTTTTATTTTCGTTACAGCAAGGACACCACCATGTCTTCTGTAAGCAATTTATATACAAGCAAACACCTTTTAAGGGTTAGAAACGATCTTATGCTCATTCAGATATATCAGCAAATACTATTATTGGTGTTTGTGATAAAAATTATGACATTGTATTTTTTACAAATTGACCCATTAAAAACTGCCCAAATTTGATATTAGCTCATACATCGTTTTCTTACAGTCATATATAGTTATAATGTATATAATAATAGCGTTTGGTATAAAAGTAAATCTTTGATGTATAAACATCTGGAAAGTTAGTCCTGCCATTGTCTAGAAATATTGCAACTAACCAAGCTTATATATTGGGTTTCACTGTTACGCAACCAAGTTAAATCATGTTGGAAGCTGAATTAAAGCTGTTGCGGCCGGTAGATGAACAGCCAGCAAATTGAAAAAGAAAGTTATATATATACACTTTTCAAAAGTATGATGTCTTACACGTGTATTAGATAATAATACAAGTTAATGCAAACACTTGTCGCGGCCCGCTACGTACCTTAGTTGGAGTAGGCCTACACATCAAACATGACGTTACAATATTGTACCAGTCAATTGAAACTACTCCACGAATCCAGGGGAAAGACAGGTGATAGCGGGGAACTGTCCCGTGTTTTAACGTTTTCGATGTCCCCGCACTGATGTATGTGTGGTACGCTTTTGATTCGCGACACAATAGTCGGGAAATGCTACCCGTGAGGTACTAACAGGACAGGGGGGGGGGGGGGGGTTTGCGGGGTTTTACCATCGGTATGACCATCGGGGTTCGATAAAGTAAAAGTAAGAATCCCCGTCGGTCTCGGTGGTTGGGGATCTTGGTTTCAATTAACTGGTTCAAAAGATACGTGCCAGTGATTCGGCCACCTTTGAAATTTACTGTACAGCTGTTGTGTTGTTGCTGTTTAGTGAGTTGGGTGAAAGTTGTTACATTTTATATTGAATGCATGGACACTTATACTTATGACAGTCCTAGTAATAATGTATACAAAAACCATGCTTAATTTTGACAATGCAAGTTCTTTAATTAATCAATTTGAATATGCATTATCAATTTCAACTGTTTAAAATGGTTCGTAAATGTAACACAGTGTGTCGACGTTTTGGGACTACTTTTGACCATTTATTGAAAATATAACTACATACCAAAGTATGTTTGTCGGTATTTATTACAACAAACATTTTACCACAGTGACTGTAACACTGCCCCGAACCCCCCCCCTCCCTACTGTGCGTACAAAATATATAGGTCGTAAGCCAAAATGTTAAAGCACAATATTGTTTGTGAGAGGTGGTTAGTGTTTTATACATTTCGTGCTTGTAGCAATTTCATATCTCTTTATTAATAGGGGAAATGTACGTACATGTATATCACTAGAAATCAATATTCATACAATTTTAGGGGTATATTAAAGGTCTCATCTTGCATTTAGCGTAATGTAATACATTTTACGTTCTTATATTTTTTATATATTGAAACCATGTGCCAATGCGCCAGATACACCACAAGATCATGAAGCTGACGGCAATAATTGCCCGTAACGTCGTGCGGCACAACGTTACGCTTTTTACGTATGTCCGCTTTTCATTAAAATTCAATTTTGTCGAAAATAATGCGAGATCACCCCCCTTTTTTATTGTTTGTGCTTATTCTGTAGAATTACCGCATAACCACGGTTTGTTTCATAAGTTGATTGAATCACTTTCTGTTGACCAAATTGCGCCCTGAAGTTAGTAGGGTGTTGGAAATACGCAGTAAAATACAGGTCAATTTTCGATATAAAACCGTTTTCGTTGCGAAATTGTAAGTCGCAACTGCTATAAATTTTATATATACGTATTCAAAGGATGAAGGACTAACAAATAAGATTTTGAAAATTATTGTAGAGCTTAATTTACAAGAAATATACGCTTAAAACGTACATTTTACGCCCTATGTACATAGCGTCTCGTTGCTAGGAAACGAAGCGATATCTTGAAAAATTAAAAACGACATAATACGAAGAGTATGTTAAAGCATATTTCTTGAGATTTTCATTAGATTCGGCGAAAAAGCGATTTATTCTTTAACATTTAATTGCTGTAAATGAGACGCACGTCTGAAAAACAAACGGACGTACGGCGCGTAACGTCGTACGACGTTATGCGTTTTACACATGTCCGCTTTTCACTGTAAATCAATTTTGTCGAAAATAATGCTAGATGACCCCCCTTTTTTATCGTTTGAGTCTGTTTTGTAGTATTACCGCATCATCGCTGTGTATATCATTAGTTGATTGAATCACTCTTTGTTGACCAAATAGCGGCCTAAAGGGAGTAGGGTGTCGCAAATACGGCGTAAAATACTGGTCAATTTTCGACGTAAAACCTTTTGTGTTGTGAAATTGTTTTGCGCAACCACTATAAATTTTATGTATGCGTATTCAACGGATCCTGGGCTAACATGTAGAGTTTTTAAAATTATCGTAGACCTTAATTTGACGGAGACATACGCTTAAAACCTCAATTTTACGCTCCGTGTACATAACGTCGCGTTGCTAGGAAACGAAGCAATATTTAAAAAAAATAAAAACGACATAAAACGAAGAGCATGTTAAAGCATACATCTGGAGATTTTCATTAGATTCGGCGAAAAGTCGATTTTTTGCCGATGACGTCGGAGAAAGGTCCTAAACGTCCTTAATTTGTTTGGTCGGTAGTGTGTTGGGCACTTCTTCGTTTTTAGATTTCTTACAGCTAAAGCTGGGCAATATAGTCCTTTTGCTATGGAAACTGGGTCATTCAGCTAGTTAGTAGTCATCCGACTATACGGGCCTTTCAACGTTTTAATACTGTTATTTAACTTTTGAGACTAAAGGCTGCTATAACTATGTAGTTCAGCAGTTTTACTGTTGTAACTAGGTCATTTAGCGTATAGTCCGGTCTATAAATGGGATATTTAGGTAAGACCCGGCATTGGACTGTATAGTAAATATTTTTTGGTATTCTGTTAGGGAATATGTTGTTATTGAAGAATCTGAATAATGCCCAGCTGGCACCATTGAGCATTTTGAGAAATTCAAGATGGCGTCCAAGATGGACGCTAAAATTAGAAAAAATGACTGTGGTACTAGAAATAAGTTACAAATTGCTATTTTTGCGGATTGATTGTATTTTAGACGTTAAAACATAATAATTGATATAAATTTATCATTAGTTATTGATTTAGTGAATCTTAGATGACACCCATGGCAGCTGGAATCCAAAGCCCGGCTATAATGGCCTCCATAATTGCCAAATTGTACTAAAACTCAATTGTTTTAATTATATATGTACCAGTAGTGTAATATATAATAAATACTCAAAGAAAACTTCAATTCAAAACAGTTAACCCATTAGATGATTCAAAATGGCGTCCAAGATGGCTGCCATAATAAAAACAATAATTATGTTAGTGGGTCATAAAGAAGTTACATATTGATTTTTAGCTGATTGATGTAGTGTAAGTGTCAAAAACATAATGACTTCTGTAATACACTGCATAAATATATCATTAGTTATTGATTAAGCCAATTTTAGACGGCATCCATGACGGCTGAAATCAAAATGGCGGCAAACATGGCTGCCATATATGTCAAACTGAAAATTAGCATTTAATAGCATGTAACGTAATAGAAATTGTTAATTTTTGATGTAAGTACAAATGTACTGCTATAGGTAATACATGTTCTAATAAAACTACAATTGAAAACACTTTATGTTTAGCTTATTCAAATTGGCTTCCAAGATTGATGTCAAATATAAAAGTTTAAACCAAGCTAATTATAAATTATATCTTAGACCACTGATCGGTTGGTATACTAGTATATGTGTATGGTATTGTAAATACTAGTATAAGTATATATGTTTTATTTACACATTTATTTTTTTACAAAAACATTTTATATACATTTGCACTTGATTTTATCCACTTCTCCTGTAATTTGGCAATAGGAATTGTTAACAGCTTGTAATCGTTCTCAATTTTTGCCACACAAAACGAAAGCTGCGACAAGAAATGTTCTTCAAGTAATATCTGGTAGGACTATCTGATCTTTTGGGAACAATTCCAATTATAGGTGAGTGATGTTAGACTGTTCTCACAATGTAGATGCAATATCACTTCCATGTTCGTCGTTTTATGGTTGGGGTTGTGTGTTCCTGCTTCTTCCTATGCCAACACTGACGCCATTTTCGTCCGTGTATGGTGCATCCCCTGTTAAGGCGTACAGTTATTAATTATGTCTTGGTCGCATATTGTCCATATTCTATATGGACATTATGGTTGAGGAATACATGTAGAGCCATCATCTGTCTACGTGGAGTCTTCGCTATATGCTCAGTAAGGTACCAGGTCGTTGAAATACACAGCTATATAGTCATGCCATTGAGTTGAATAGCTTGATGTCTGATTTGATCAAGTTGTTGCTGGTTTCCACTGTGGTTTAAATGTGTGGAAAGCATTGCAAGCTTTACCTATCATAATCTTCAAATTTAAATCCTCCCCTCCCTGTCCGTTTCAACACGTCTCAAGAAGATGAAGGTCTTATTATCAATGTTTTGATGATTCATATGTCATCTTGCATGATTAGAGCATAGCGCATAATGTTGCATTGCAAACCATTTTGTCTTCTTGACAACGACTAATGTCTTTGGTTTTGTTGTCAAGACAATGTACATTGTTAAGCACGAGACAAATCTGTGGGAGATGCTAGCAACCTACATACAGAAGATGTTGCAGTTCACTATATACATCCAATCTGAAGATACAAAATGTATAATAGTCAACAATACACATTAAAAGTCTGTGTGAGACACTAGGCCGATACATTCAGCATATTTCAAATCTCTGACTCAATTCATTGATGTTATTATCGGTCACAAACGTATTATCCTTACAAGTGACAACTAGGTTGTATTCCTCTCCAATCCAGGAAGTTACCAATACCACCTTGTCCATGCGGCATTCCTTTCACAATACAATAATTCTTATGTCTCCCACATATCACTCAACATCTTATTATAATTATGCTAAGGTGTGTGTTTTTGATTTTTCAACGCTTGATGTTTGTTAATTACGGAGGCTTTTTTTGCAATCAGCCTAATAATGGGTCCCTAAGTAGAATAACTTCTGGTAGGATCAATGTATAGTTCTTCTCTCTCCTTCTGACAATATCTGTTATGACCATTGTCATCATGTAATCCTTAACCTATTATTTTAGTAATCAATTTGTCACAACACTCATGTTCATTCAGGCGCTTTCTTTACCATCTTCCCATAGTTCTCTATATTACACTTGGTATTTTAGATATCTGGTCCTTGTTTGCAACAGTCTGTCTGAAATTTTTCATCTCGTCAGTAAGCCAAGTTTTGTACATCCTCTTCTTATATCCCAATTGATTTGTAGAACTATTTATATTATTACATTCTATTTCTGGCGTGTTGATGTTGTGCCAAGCTAAAAGATGATCCAAGAATGGTCGTTCCTTACTCTAGCAAGTAATTTTATAACTGTCAAATATGTAATCCATAATAGATAACGTTGTTATTATTATGATTACTAATGTATTATTATTACCAGGTCTGGTCCGGTCTGGTCACATTTTGCCCATATATAAACTATTATGTCATGATGAGGTCTTCCCCATCCTCTGGAGATCGCTACATAATATTTGGTTTAAAGCGACCATTTCAGATGACCTCCATGTGGCCTCGTAGATTCTTGGGTGTTGGAATCTTTTTCATTCAATAACTTGTCACATGAACATCACATGGCAGCATAGAATATACCGGTACTTTCGCCTAGACCTTCGTTACCAATGATCATTTCTTTACTTAAGATGGCATTTGTATCACCAATGAGGGTGATAAACTCCCTTTTTCGGGGTTTTGAACAAAAACGAGTTATTACCTTTAACTATCTTGATTCGTCTGGGCATTAATTATTACACAACGGTGACTCGATGAAATTTGGCCAAAACCCATGTTTTGATGGGGACAGAATACACCTGATTAGTTGAACTTTGAATGTAACCTAACAATTGCACGGGGTCCCGTATTATACAGCATGTACATTGATTTTTGTAAAATTGATCAATATAAATTAGTTTATTTGGAATGAATACTTGATGATTTACACTAAATGTACCAACCGACCAATGACAATATGGTTAACCACTTCGTTCACGTTTGGAAGCCATATTGGATGCCATTTTGAATCAGTTATCGGGTCAATTGCTTTTAATTAATGTTTCAATTAGAGTTTTTACACCATATTGCAGTACTGATAATATTATAATTAGCAATTTTGATTACACTTCATGGCTTTGAATAAAATATGCCAATTCGTCAATTATGACGGCCATGTAGCCGCCATTTTGATTTCAGCCTTCATCGATGTTATCGCAAATAAACTCAAACAATAAATAATGACATAAATAAATACGTGAAATACATCTTAAGAACTGTCAATCAGCAAAAATATAAATTTGTAACTTACTTCTTGCGTCATCGGCATATGTTTACTGGTTTTGTCGCCATCTTGGGTGCTATTTTGAATCAGCTAATGAGTTAATAGTTTCGGAATGAAAAAAAGTTTAAGTTTGAATAAGAATTACATATTACAGTACTGATATAAACAAATAGGATTAAAATAGATGATTTTTAATACAATTTACCAATTTGGGCAATTATTGCGGCCAACGTAGCCGCCGTTTTGATTTTAGCTGTCCCGGGCGCCATCTTATATTAACTGAATCAATGAATAATGATCAATATAGATTGATACTAATGATTAAAACATTTAAATTACAACTGATGAGCAAAAAAAGCAATTTGTAACTTATTTCATGCACCCATAACATTTATTCTAATTTCTTGAATTTTTCAAAATGCTCAATGGTGCCAGCTGGACATCATTCAGATTCTTCAATAACAACATATTCCCTAACAGAATACCAAAACATATTTACTATACAGTCCAATGCCGGGTCTTTTTCATAATTGACCGGACTAGTAGGCATTCCGCCTTTTGGTTGCTGTATCATTTTTACTGGGTCATTCAGCTAGTCTTTTCGACAGCTTGGACTTGGGCGGATCTGCGCTTGTTTATTTGGGCATTGTGCTTTGTGTGTTTTTAATGTTTTCTGTGCTCGACTGGTTAAGTTGAGTGCTGTCTTCCCTGTCTGACTTAATATAATCTTATGGCGTTGACTCGGAATTAAATATTATGTTATTGTAACAAGTGGATGGAAGGTGTAATAATTCCTATACATAAAAAAGGTGATTTAAATGACGTCAACAATTATAGAGGTATTAACTTAGTGAGTTGTCTGTCAAAATTATTTACTACTATATTGAACAAAATAATTGTCTCTTTTTGCGAATCAAATGATAAAATTTCCGATGCTCAGTTTGGGTTTCGTAAAGGAAGGTCTACCGTTGATGCATTGATTATATTATCAAATATGTTACAAAAATATTTGTCTGAAAACAAGAGATTTTATTGCGTTTTTGTTGATCTTCGCAAATGTTTTGATACTATTTATAGAAATGCATTATGGATGAAACTATATAAAACTGGTATACAAGGTAAATTGTTAAGAATTATAAAAGACATGTATCAAAAAGTAAAATCCTGTGTACGTTACTGTGCTAGCTATTCGGAATTTTTCGAATATTGAGTAGGTTTAAGACAAGGGGAGATAATGTCACCGATACTTTTTTTATCTTTTCATTGAAGATTTGGAATTACATTTACAAGACAATCAAGATGTAGGCCATACTATAGATGATATCGTTTTAATTATATTGCTTTTTGCTGATGACATGGTAAATCTTGGTAAAACTCCGGAAGAATTGCAAAATAGTTTAGATCTACTGGGCGATTATTGTAATCAATGGGGATTAGAGGTTAACACAAATAAAACAAAAATCGTAGTATTCCGTAAAAGGGGTAGACTATTCAATAATGAAAATTGGATTTATAATGGGGTGAATATTGAGGCTGTAGATAATTTCAACTATTTGGGTACAGTGTTTAATTATACGGGGTCATTTAATCTAAATCAGCAATATGTAGTAGGCAAGGCATTGAAGGCTTTAATTGTAAGAAATTCAAGTTAAAACCTAAAATACTTTGCCAATTGTTCGATTCGTTTGTTGTTTCTATACTTAATTATTCTTCAGAAATATGGGGCTTTAGTAAAAATAAGGAACTTGAAAGGATTCATCTCAAATTTTGTAAACGGATTTCAAATGTAAGGACTTCTACTTGCGCAACAGGAGTGTATGGGGAGCTTGGCAGGTATCCATTGTATATTTCAAGATTTTTACGCATACTAAAATATTGGTTTAAATTATTAAATACAGACAACATAATCTTAGACAGAGTATATAACCAAGCACTAGCAGATTGTAAAAATGGCGTTTCAAATTGGGTGGCAAATATAAAAAACATGTTATCTACTTATGGTTTTGTAGATGTATGGGTGTATCCCGAATCTGTAAATGTAAATATGTTTTTGAGTGTTTTTAAGCAACGTGTCATAGATTGTTTTGTTCAAAACTGGCGTACAGATAAAGAAACAAGTGGAGTGCTTAACCTTTACAATCATATTAAATTGTATTTTTATTATGAAGAATATTTAGACATTTTAACATTTTCATTACGTCATGTCATTAAAAAATTAAGAATTTCGGCACATTCATTAAGAATATATACTGGAAGATATTCAAGAAATAGACTAGAAAGAAATGAGCGAGTATGCCAATGTTGTCATTTAAGAGATATTGAAGACGAATACCATTTTATTATAATTAGCCCGTGTTTTGATGATCTGAGAAAAATATATATTAAAAAATACTATTGCGTTAAACCAAGTATGTTTAAATTTTTGGAACTATTGAACTCTATAAATAAAACTCAATTATATAAATTAGCTATATATTATAAGAAAGCTGTAATAATTAGAAATAATATTTTGAATAATATGAACTAACAACGAACACTATAGTTTATCCTCGACTGTCAATTTATTTACTAACAAAATAAACATGTGATAACCTTATGTTTATATATATGTTATATGTATAGATGATGTACTATGTACAAATCTGAATAAATATCTGTTCTGTTCTGTAACAAGCGTCACCATCTAATATTACTGCTTTTGGGTTATTTTGACCAATTTGTTTGTTTTCTCTTTCTTAGTTATTTTAAAGTTTGTATTATTCATGTTTGTTAAGGCTTCACCTACATAATTTGATTGTCTTTGCATACCACTAAGTGTTGGTCGATAATGTTAGTACAATTTTGACCGCACTATTATTACTAATTGATGTGGCTGAAAGACCTATTTGAAAGCCAATATTTGCTTTTGCTGGCCTTCTAGCTTTACCCTTTATTTCAACCTCTTCATACAACCTTTGATATTCACCTAAATATGTACATTTTTCACATTTAAGCCTATCTCGCCACACAAGTCCCCATTTTTTTAGAATTTTCGCTGTCAAATACCAGATTACCAGTACAGTTTTATTTGAACTAGCATGTTTTTTAATCTCAGAATTGAACATTGTTTGAACCATCACTGGAAAGTACAGTTTGTTAGTAAAGGAGATAGGTTGATCAATATTGGGGTCAGCAACATTGAACTCATCAATTATGTTCGGTTCGGTTTTCATCGGTCGCAACGGTCGCGCGCATGAATCTGAACCGTCGACATCCTTAAAGGTCAATGCATCTGCATTTTTATGTATGCGATCCTCATATGCATTTTTACTTAACCTAACATACTTTGACTGAACAGCCACCTTCTGAACCTCAAAACTAGCTTTATTGACATGTGGCACACTTTTTTGAAGCCTATAGCTCTACAATGCTTTTGGCGGACCGTAAATGGCATTTTTACTCTAAAAAGCAAAGTTTGAGAGCAAAAAACTATAAAAAAATGGTTACAATTTATTTAAATATTATCTAAGTTGAACCTACTTGTTATTTTAACCATGTTTAACCAGTCTTGAAATATCAAGTGTTCTATATGTTGTACAACTAGAACTACCAAGAAGGCGTGAAAGTTTGACAGATTTTAACCAAAAACAGTAACCCCCTATGATAGGTGTACTCACAAAAATTTGAATGCTTTTCCATTCGGTGCTAAAATGCCTCAAATTGGGCTGATGAGTGACTAGAAATCTCATTTTCAGTGTTTTTTTAAAAACTGTCGAAATTGAGTAAAATTATGTCACAATTATGTAGAAATGAGTGATTTTGAGTTGCATATACATGGTAGTTGTCAAATAGTTAAAAGTACTTAAATTACCAAAAACGTTTGTCTTAAGGTA
This sequence comes from Spisula solida, assembly GCA_947247005.1. Classification (NCBI taxonomy): domain Eukaryota; kingdom Metazoa; phylum Mollusca; class Bivalvia; order Venerida; family Mactridae; genus Spisula; species Spisula solida. The sequence goes on along the minus strand of OX365958.1, from coordinate 38,236,567 downwards.
ATAAACCACTAAATGGCTACGCGGCATAAATTGGATACACTCAAGTAGTCCTTAAAAAACTTTTGTTTGCCTGGAAATGGTGGTATGCTTTGGCCAAATGGAACTAGAATCATCTTATTTAGTTTAAAGGCATAGTAAACATGTAGGTGAAGTAGTGAAACTGTTTTATCTTGAATATTTTGAGATTTTGGCATATTTGTCAAAGTGAAAGTAGAGTAGGGTAAAATCCGTATGGAATCAGTCCGCGACCCTGAAAAATATGTTCATTGCCTTTGACCGACAATTTTTTTCTTATAATATGAACTAATGCACTGCCTATTTTTAGCGGACTATATCAGTTGTCCTACATTATTTGTAACATGCTCATCTAGTACTGGATATTTTTGATGATGCATAACTTTACAATAAATTGTTCGGTTACGAAGTTACGAACCTGGAGCCCGTTACCTAACCAATCCGTTTCCAAAAGGCGCTACCGAGCGCTTTCCTACGTCTATGCAACCTACCGAAGCGGTCCGTTACACAAGAAAACGCTCGATAGCGGTTAGATACGAAATATTGGGTGCGAAGTAACGAAGGACGATACGAACCTGCTGTCGTTTGTAAGCCCGAATGAACATTTGTCAGCCCGATCAAAATGAAAATATATCTGTCTGTGGATAATGCACGTTTTTCAATGTGTTTAATTCTATGTCTACTTAATTCAGGGGTAAGTAATTGAAAAATTAGATATACACACAGATAACAACTTATTTCAAATAGGCCCAATTTGATATTTACCTTTTTAAAATGGGTTGCATGAGCATATCAGACAGTATTTATGTTCAAAAGAAAAGGCTATTTTCATTTCAATTAATCATATTACGATTAAATATCAAACATATTTAATCTTAATCACCTTTTCTTGTTAAATAAACGCTGTTGCAAATAGCCAAAACATAAAAGATATTCAGACGGAAAATTCCGGGTTTTATTGTATCTAATAGCAACAACAACAACAACATGTAACTAGTTTTCGCGAATATTTATTGACGATTTTGGAGGGATTTTTTTATTACATTTCGGCGAGGAATTACGAAAATGCATTCGTTTTACTTTCTTTACAATACCTACAACTACAATGTGGAATTATCACCGTCTGGTCCAGATACGTTAATACCCGAAACGGACTTTATACTAATTGTATTGCAAAGGGGAGTAACCGATTTGCAAAAGAAAGTAACCGGAACATGTGTCGTTTTTATTAGATTTTCTTAAGATCGGTTAATATTTCGCACATATGAACGATTCCCGCTCGACTTACTTCATAATCTCAGAGTAATCATGTGTCTCATAACAGTTTGTAGTATCGTTTATGCACTAAAAATGTTACAATTTCCTTCCGAAGCGGACAAAAAATGGCTGCCATTTTGTTTCCAAAACTATAGGAAATAGCGTTTCCCATCTAGAAGACGGGTTGCACAGCAACCATGGAAGACTGTTAATTTTTATTTTATTTTCTAGTAGGGGCCTACTCTAGTTTTTGGAATTTTTTTAACATCATTAAAAAATAAAATAAAATTTATGAGCTACAGCATATCGCATTTTAAAAGCTGTTGTTATTCAATTGGTAGCCATTTTTCACTAACGTTCTCTCACTGCCGAATTGTTACACACATTTTCAGATCCATTAGTAAATTCAAACTCTGACCAAACCACGTGCACAGGTGTTACCATAAACCGGATATTGGCCTTTGGCCAACGTATAGTCTGCTATTAAACATGACCACCCCTTGTTTGTTTTATATTGTAGCTGAAACATACTTCTTTTCAATGATCTATGTCAGCAACCTGACCATAGACTTTAACATGATAATATCTGGGCCTGACAATTGTCACTTTACATTGAGTTAAATAGCAAATGTACTTGGTGGTTTATGACCTAAAGTGATCACGAGTGAAATAAAATTTGGTATTTCATCAAAAATCAACAAATTGTCTGTTTATTATATGCTTCAATTTCTCGTATAATGGTACAGAAAGATATATTTTAGGCCCCCGATACTGCGTGTTCATACACAAACAGTACTCAGTAATTTAATAGGGGATATATGAGGCCGGGGAAAATCCCCATTAACAAGTACACGCGAATGTTGTTGTTGTAGTTTTGCATTGAGTACGGCCTATGTTTTGTGATAGAGATAGACCGGGAAGAGAATAATGATACTTATTTCACATCCCACTTCCGGCAGAGGTACGATGATGCTCAAGATTTGAGAACCAATCTTTTGATAACGTTTCGGCAGTTAATAAGCCTGCTTCAAATCATGAAAATTATTGAAAAATACGAAACTTACTTATTAACGCGACGTCGTCGCACGTTAACGCGACGTCGTCGCACGGCATAGCGCGCCAAAATGTCAATATGTTGAATTTTAAATATATATAGAAAATAAAAGACGAGTGTAAAAATGATATAAATATACTGAACAGCTTTTTTATGTCCTCATTTTCATTGATTAATAACTTTTTTATTATACATAGTGACGCAATTGAATGTCTCAAATGACGTTTGTATGCGGCAGACAAACTAATCCATGTCAAAAACTGGCCGTACGTCACGTGGTTTTGCCGGTTCTAGACGAACATGCGTTTTGTGTTTTTCTGCCTCCGCGCAGTTACACATTCCCTTAATTTGTTCCAAACACTTGCGAATTATGCCCAAAGACACGCCACGTATGAAAAACATTTAAAAATCAATTTTAATAGCACAGTTATGCGTCCGACAATGTCATAAAAAAGATGACGTGGCGTTTGTACGGTGCAGTGTAATTACCTAAAACATCACTGGCTGATTTATTTACAACATACGCATGTCCTTGAGTGTTCAGTGAAAGGTAATTTTATTGGTGTTGTGTCGTAAAATGCCGGTTGCCAGAGCGTTTGTCAATTTGAAGTGACGTTATGACGTTACATCGTGTTACTCAGGAGACGTGATACCACTTTGAGTTCAGACAGTAAAATTCAACGAGTCTATTCGTTCAGCAATGCTTCCGAGTCTCGTCTGTGACTGCTAGCAGAAAAATCATACTACATAGTGGTTATTCAAGATATCAAAATCTGTATTTGTGACTTTTAACTTCTTAAGTGGTTATGTTAAGATTATATTCATTCAATAAATATCGACGTGTTGATGTACAATTCTGCAATACGATAACACACGCATATTATAGCCAAATTTCATTGATATTTATTCATGGTTGACAAAGTGATCATCCAAAATATAAGTGACGAATTAGAAAAGTTGCTAAGTATATATACTTACATACATGTATCTATTATGCAATAAACACTTAAAAATGAATATGTCGTCCATGGTTGCTGTGCAACCCGTCTCCTAGATCGAGAAACACTCTTTTCTAAGTATTTGTTTGCTTGTTTCCTGTGTGGTACTGCTTGGCGGCCAGATACTAAAGTCTCTGTGGAACAAACACATTCCTTGGTCATTTTTTTCTGACGGGAAATCCCCGCTGGATACAGTGCATTTATTTATTTTAATATTGTTGTATTTAAATGCTTCTTTAGAGTCATTGGTGACGCCGAATGTCGTTTTCAAAGCTCGTACGGTAACGGATATAAGTATCATCACTGGACAAACCCTCGTCTTCAATACAACGATATATAACTTTGGCAATGGATACAATCATGCGAAGGGGATTTTCACAGCACCTTTAAATGGGACCTACCTATTCACTGTACAGCTGTGTCTTAAAACTGGTCATCACTTTACCTTAGCAATTGTTCGTGATAATAGTATTATTACAACTGGGCATCTTTATAACGGCAGTTATAAAACGTGTCATACATTTGACGGGATGTTGGTCCTGACTGCTGGACAGAAAGTCTGGGTCAAGTGCTTGTATTCACCTCAAAACGGTGATGACATATATGAGCACAGTTCCTCCACCGAAAATCAGTGGAATACATTCTCAGGCATGCTAATTCATCAATAACAATTCAATGACAGACGTACCATATGTTAAATCCGTTAAGAATATATTTAAATATTTTTGTTTTGATTGGATATTCAAATTAAATACATGCTGTGAATTACTAAAACTGATACACAATTAAAGTCACATTATCTCTCCCAAATTTTTTTTCCCTAGCATCAAGTGAATAGACTAAATAAAAAGAATTGGGATGTTTTTCACTAATGACCTATAATTGACGACATAATGTCAGCTATATTTGTCGAAATAGTATGCCAACAATCACATTTTGTAAAATGTATGGATGACAAAATACTTATTTTGCATGAGTTGCTTCCCTTAGACTTGAAATAATGCATTTATCGTTTACATTTTGTTATTTCGTTTACAAACGAACCGGAGGCTTTATTTCGTTTTCTTCAACCTGATGGTGTTTTCCACCTTCGGGGATCATTGCATCATTCTGCAAATAGGTAACCAAGTTATTGCTTTTTAAAAGAAGCCATTTAAGGCATAATGGGACTTTAAACAGACATGTATCCTTATATATGAGTTAGTTCAATTATATGTTTTTGTTAGCAAACCCAATATTTTCATATGTGAGTAAATTATAATGAAACTAATGAATTTTCCAGTTCATGTTCAAATAGTGTTTCCTAATAAAGTTATTTGCATTACCTAACCTGTGTTCTCTGACTCTCTGAGCACATACAAACGTATTTGATCCTTAAAATAGAAGCACCTGATTTGGTCAGACAGGCATACTATATGTGACAACACATCACTGTGCCATAGTAAAGTTATCTATATTTTCTGGCATCTGTAGGTGAGCCGCACACTATTTAATTGTGCATATAGTATGCCTGTCTGACCAAATCAGGTGCTTCTATTTTAAGGATCAAATACGTTTGCATGTGCTCATAGAGTCATCCATATCTCTTATACATGTAATAAGTTTAGATTTGTTACCAATCTCTATATTTATTCATATACATACGATATCAGGTATTTTAAAATTTCGAAGGATACCACAAACTTGTTTTCATTGTAAATTATATATATGAGCCAGTCTCCAGGAAAACCTGCTATTTTGATAAAAATATTAATTTTGCGATTTCCATAGTCTTACAGGATCATGTCAACGAAGCACAATGCAAACGAAATTTTGTAAATATCTTGAGTTTAAGGACGTTACAGCTGTTTTTGTACAGTCCCTATTTGGTGCTTTTTTGTGTGACGTCGCAAACGTCATTGAAACGTTAGTCGACGTTACTGCAACGATAATTACATAATAACATCATTCGATCAATTCTTGACATAACCTGTTCAAAATGATATCATGTTTTAGTATTATGTTTTAATTTGTTAACCACCCATATGACATTTAACCAGTAGGTATATGAAACACTGGATTTGCGAGAAAATAAGGCACATTAGTAGTCGAAAGGGAGACTAAAGGCAGCTAAAACTATGTAGTTCAGCAGTTTTACTGTTGTTACTAGGTCATTCAGCGTAGGCATTCCGCCTTTTGTTTGCTGAATCTTTTCTGTTCAGCTTTAAAACAGTGGGACAGGGATGTTTAATTTACTTGGTCGGTAGTGTGTTGGGCACTTCTTCGTTTAAAGATTTCTAAAACTAGGCACTATAGTCCTTTTGCTGTGGAAACTGGGTCATTCAGCTAGTAATAATTTATTATACTTTTCGACAGCTTGGACTTGGGCGGTTCTGTGCTTGTTTAGTTGGTCTTTATGTGTTTTATATTTCCTGTTGGTTCAGTTGGGCATTGTGTGTTGTGTGTTTTTAATGTTTTCTGTGCTCGGCTGGTTAAGTTGAGTGCTGCCTTCCCTGTCTGACTTAATATAATCTTTTTGATATGAATGTTCATAATTTATATAATTTTAATCGGATTGATTTGATATTTTCAGATTTTATGCACGGTGTACTTGTTTAACTAGTGGTAAAGCAGCATTACTGTTTAGACATTCTAAATGGATTCAGTTGTAAAAGGAATCTGTCATGTTCCAAATACTAAAAACAACATTTTACTGGGACTATGCCCTATACGTTGTTGCTGTATTGTACTACAGTACGTAAGCGGGAAAGTCAAACATGTAGCTTTTTTAAACATTTATACATATGTTACTATCTTTCACATGATAAATATTTCTTAAATTATTCATAATTTGTCCTTTACAATAGCTCAAAGAACATGATCCCTTGACCAAAACATACGTATTTTAGATGTATGATTTATTTATCCCTTATACAACAATACGGAAAATAAAAACACATGATAGTAATTGCATATAAGAAGAATTACATGAAATGGACAACAGGGGTGAATTTTCGTTTTTTTTTATATTAATGGGGGGGGTAAAACATTACCCTACCCACAGATTAAACCATTTTTAAAGGGACTGCCTCACGTATTGGTGTATTGCAAAAAAATTAAATTGTCAAATATTCATGTAATTTTGGTATAGTTTCCTGTATATGCCATAAACAACCACATTGACATAAAAGATGACTTGGGAAACATCGGCATTTTGTAGTAATTTAGCATTTTTACACCCAAAATTCTAAAGGGTATTAATACCCTATAGAATTAACACTACAGTACCGTCAGCGTGAAGGTTCCGCGTGAAACCGTTTTGCGTTAGTGTTTCTCGCGTGTAAGCGTTAGCGTGAAAGCGTTAACCGTGTACTACAAGTACGCATGCGCAGCGTGAAAAAGCGTGTATAACCGTGTATAAGCGTGAACCGTTTAACCCATCTGCGCATGCGCACCGTGAAACGTGTATTTGCGTGAACCCATCTGCGCATGCGCACCGTGTAATTGTGTATTGGGAAAAACGAGAAAGCGATAAGCGTGAAGCGTTAAGGTGTGCTCGATTCATTGCCTATATTAAAAGATTATCGCTAATTTAAATGATATTAATTTAATTAGTTTCTAAATTATGACTGAAGCATCTTTAAGTAAATTCATACACGAATAAAACTGAATTCGAAATGAACAATTAAGCGCTAGCAACGGAGATCAGATCTACTAAAAAAAATTGAATTATACATGTACTAAGGATTACCGTACGAAGTATTTCATTTTTTTGGATCAAAACTGTTAAGTTTAACACTTATGGATGAGTGAGGTACGATGTGTTGAAATTATATTCGAAATGTTGACTTAATTAATTTTCGGACTGATGCATTATCGTAAGTTTCTTAGTGCATTTTAATCCATATGATAAACGGCTTAAACTCATCGTGTATATTGTGTATTTGAAGCGAGAAAGAGGTGTGAGAAGTAGACTTCTAAGATCTGTAATCGATGTTCGACATTCAATACACAACCAGTTTCTAATACAGACTGAGAGCCAGTTGTGACGTCAGCATTTAAGGTGACAAAGGCAGTTAGGCAGACACAGGTTTCGAATACCAATCCAGCTCGTGAGATTGACATTCGCAAAAAAGTTGGGTGAAAACTGATCTATGTTTGAATATAGAGCAAGGTCTGACATAAAAACAAATGTAGACCCAGGTTTGAATACAGATCCAGCTCTGAGTTCGACGTTCACAATAATTGAAGGTGTGTAATACAGGTCTGCACTTGAAAACGAGCCAGGTCTGGGTATCCAGTCAAAACGCCCCCACGTGAAAACGCCCCCACGTCAAAACGAACCAAAATGGTTGGAACGCCCCCATCATGTAGTCAAAATGCCCCCATAAGGTTAAAACGCCCCCAAAGCAAAAATGACATAACAAATTAATATGAAATATAGTAATATATTCTTCCAAAATTATTATTACTTATGTTTTTTAGTTTGTTTCCTTACCCTTTTATTATTTATTATGTTTTTTTTTTCGATTGAAAGTGATCAGACATTGGGTGGGGGGCGTTCTAACATAAGTATTTTCCTCAAATAACATGAAATATAATCATATATTCTTCAAAATTTGAAATATAATCATATATTCTTCAAAATTTAATGTTACTTACGTTACCCTTTTATTATTATTTTATAGATTTGAAGTGAACAGACATTCATGATTCAACATGATTCAAAGACCATTCAAAGACCAGCTGACATATTAAAATCGTTATTATTGTTGATTTGATTCATGTGGATATTGTATGAATATATTGAATTTCGTTATTATTGCTCATGACTATATTACTGTTGTTGTTGATATATTAAAGGAAAAAAATATAAATACAAACAATAAAGGTTGAATATTAATAATTTGTGTTTGCTACTTTTCTTTTATTCTTGTGTGTTATATTTTCTTTAACAGTTCTTTTCAATGCATGTTTGTCAATTACATTAATTGACTTTAATTGGTCAATTTGATGCGTTACCAACAAACACATAATACAATACCAATCAGATACCCATATTAACAATTATAAAATAAGTGTAAAAAATAAACAGTTGCACACGTGATTAAGAATTTTAATTGCAATTATGGGCACACAATTTTGGTAGAGATAATTACTGGGTTCATGTAACATAATAGGAATCGTAATTATAGTTCTTTACTCGTCGGCGATGGGCATTCAATTTTAATTGTAATTAAGGTAATTATAATTAAATGGATCCTACAACGTAAACAAAATGGGTAATTAAGGTCCTTTACTCGTCGGCGACGGGCATTCAAAAGTGTGAAAAATAAAGAAATTTTACCCGTACATAAAGTATATGAATTGGTTAACAAAGACACACTTATAAGTTACATTACATAATTAACTTCTGTATCTGCATTCATTTGATATAGTCAGTGGGTAGTGCTAAAAAACTTTAATTTATTTAATAACTTCGTTTAATTTTGACAATACATCTCAAAGTTACATAGTGTTAGACTTATACGATTTGTTTGGTGACAATGGGGAGCTATCCATGCATTGCATGTGATAAGGACGTCAGACCAAGACAGCATGGGATTTCGTGCGAGAAATGTGACAGATGGCAACACCGAACTTGCAATACAGGTATACCTATTTTTTGGTCCGGAGAATTTGACAAGATTCTTGACCTTCCATTAGCATAACTGAATAACTGACATATTGTCTACCTATGGCTCGAGACAAATACAAATATAAATGTCCAATATTGCACGATTTGCTCGCGGAATTTTATGTAGTCAATGCAAAGACATTGTAAGATATTCATGTATAAAGGTCCGGATCATGTCAAATTCTCTAAGCTATATAAATGAATATAGCATACTTACAATTCTTGATTATTTTATAACGAGAAAGTACGCAATTAAAAATGCTGTAATGTAGTAGTAATACGACTGAGCTAAATAAAGAAGATCTATATTCTATTAATTGCTGCAGTTGTTACATAATATATGGACGGTTTAATACAACTATTTTCCTTTAAAAGGCTTATTTCGCATACCAGCTACGCCCGTTTCCAAGTATGTCATTTAACATTGCCATAGTACATTTAACAGGATTCATTAAAACCACTCTTTCTTAGTAGAGAAGTTATACAAAATTAACGATGACATATTTATTTATTAATCGGAATTAATCGATACTGCTTTCGACATATACTTATATTGCTGGAACAGATTCATCATGCATGTCATTACTACGTCATATATTTGCCGTTATATTCTATGATGCACGAGATTTACGTACTTACACCTCTTCTACATTTTACATTCATGAAAGAATAGAAAATAAATTATTACTCCCGATTGCATTTTAAGAACTATATACAAAGATAATAAAAAATATTCTATAGTATCTTAATCTATACATAAAGAGTCCTAATAATTATATAAAGATAATTTAAGGAGGATATCGGTCTTACTAGAATTTAACAATTTAATAAATTTGTATACGGATAGACGTTGATAAAAATAAATGTTAGTGTATTTCTTTCAAATGTCATTAAAACATGAACATTATGTTATATTTCATATTTGAGTAAAAATCAAATTATGGGACTTCTTCTGTCCGTAGCAGTTTATTAGTGAACTAAGTCGGATTTATATGTTTAAAACGTGCTTCAAGAAACAAATAAAATCCTTTTATATTTTTATATTGTCAAACTATGATATGATTAAAGAAAGTGTAACGGTAAGATGTCCGTAAACCACTAGAAAATCTTTAACATGCGATTTCAATAACTTCTGCTTTGATAGATCGTTATTTTTTTTTAATTAATTATAAAAAAATAAGTATTTTCACCCATTTATGATATTGGAATATTGTATAATGCACGAACAAAGTCAAAGTCAAAATTTATTTATTGTAGGAATATTTGGTAAACAAAATAACATAAGCTATGTATACCTTTTGTCCGACAAACAATAAGTTACAATATAACAAATTCTGCGTTAAGAAACAAGGTATACAGTTTTTAAAATTTCAGATTAAATAAAAGATAAATTATACTCAATATGAAGTTGGTAATACTAAGAATTTATATTCTATAAAAATTCAGATTCTGTTAGAATATCCTTATATGATATAAATCTATATTAATATAGAAATATAGCACAGAATGGCAAATATTTTATTTATGTAAAAATTGATAATACCGTGACATATGTATATAAATAATTACCGTTATGACAATAACAATTAATTGTTGTGATGAGTGTAACTATAATTATATATTTTGACGCTGTATACAAGCGCTTTCCTACGTCTATGCTACGAGCGAGCAGTGCTCTCGGATAGCACACCGTTTCTTAACACTTAGATAGGCGAGCGCTTTCTTATAGACTGATAGCTTCAGTAGCGCTTTGCTATGCACGGTCTGCTATCCGCCAGCGCTCGCCTGTAGCATTTAATTTTTCGTTTCGTAGCAGGCTTTTCAGAAGCAAGCCGTTTCCTAGCGTAGCGGTTTGGTTAGGCAACGGGCTCCAGGTTTGAATACAGAGCCAGCTCTGAGATCGACGCTCACAATAATTGAAGGTGTGTAATACAGGTCTGCATTTGAATAACGAGCCAGGTCTGACATCGATTAAGCCCGGCGACTAATGTAGACCCATGTTTGAATACAGATCCAGCTCCGAGATCAACATTCGATCTATACCGCCCAGCTCCGACATCTAGATTTGATGTTTACCCGCGGCGAATGCAGACGCAGTTTCAAATACCGATCCATTTCCAAGATCAACATTAGCTATATCAGGTGGGGAATACAGATCTTGGTTGGAATAGAGAGCCAGGTCTGACATTTGATTTATCCCGAAGGCGAATGCAGAGGCAGGTTTGAGATCAACATTTGATCTATACCGATGACAAATGCAGGATTCAAATCTTGTAGTCCATCTGTTTATATAAGGCGGATGCGATTACAACACTGTTCATCATTTATTATAAATAGATCTGAAGTTGAAAGTCGCTGTTAGCTGGTAGTTGTTTTATAGTTTCGAAGAGTGCAATAAATGCAATTGTAGAGTGTGATAACTTCAATGTGCGACTATTTTCCACAAAAAAGTTGGAACAGTGGCTAAGAAGTAGGGTGTGCGCATTGAGATCGAGAGGTCCCAGTTCGATCCTCTTCTGTGACATTGCTAAATTTCTCTGAGCAAAACACTCCCCACAATACTCGTTACTAAGGCGTGTGAATGGGTACCTGAGAATACCAATAGCCAATATGCTTTGGATGCCGTCAGAGCAGAGTCTAACAGCTGACTTGCGACTCAAGGATAGGGTGAATTTACAGTCTGTTGAACATACACACATCTGTTACCATCACACCCTCTGTTGAACTATGATACACAACAGATACAGAACAAACAATCAGATATATTATTTAATTTAAGATAACATTTATATTCTGTTTCAAAACCTACCGTAAGTTCCAGTTTAATAATGACCAATAATATAAGTAAATAAAATGATACCAGTTATTCTTTTATTTTATTAATATCATAACAACATATAATAAAAAATTTCAACAAGAATTGAAAACATATATATAACAAGAGGGCCCAAAGGGCCCTAGGTCGCTCACCTGTTATAGCAGTACATGCAAGACCTGTGATTTGTGACCCTGATGCAATATCGCACTTGACCTAGATTTTGTTGAGATGATCACTCTGACCACGTTTCATAAGGATTAGGCCAAAATTGTGACCTCTAGTGACTATACAAGGTTTTTCTATGATTTGACCTTGTGACCTAGTTTTTGACCCCGGATGACCCAATATCGAACTTGACCTAAATTTTGTTGAGATGATCATTGTGACCAAGTTTCATAAAGATTAGGTCAAAATTGTGACCTCTAGTGACTACACAAGGTTTTTCTATGATTTGACCTTGTGACCTAGTTTTTGACCCCGGATGACCCAATATCGAACTTGACCTAGATTTTGTTGAGATGATCATTGTGACCAAGTTTCATAAAGATTAGGTCAAAATTGTGACCTCTAGTGACTACACAAGGTTTTTCTATGATTTGACCTTGTGACCTAGTTTTTGACCCCGGATGACCCAATATCGAACTTGACCTAGATTTTGTTGAGATGATCATTGTGACCAAGTTTCATAAAGATTAAGTCAAAATTGTGACCTCTAGTGACTACACAAGGTTTTTCTATAATTTGACCTTGTGACCTAGTTTTTGACCCAGGATGACCCAATATCGAACTTGACCTAGATTTTGTTGAGATGATCATTGTGACCAAGTTTCATAAAGATTAAGTCAAAATTGTGACCTCTAGTGACTACACAAGGTTTTTCTATAATTTGACCTTGTGACCTAGTTTTTGACCCCGGATGACCCAATATCGAACTTGACCTAGATTTTGTTGAGATGATCATTGTGACCAAGTTTCATAAAGATTAAGTCAAAATTGTGACCTCTAGTGTCTACACAAGCAAATTGTTGACGGACGGACGACGGACGGACGACGGACGGACGACGGACGAAGAGTGATCACAAAAGCTCACTCTGTCACTTTGTGACAGGTGAGCTAAAAAGAGCGTCGAAGGCAAAATATCATTATTTCAAGGGTGACAACTCTGTTAATACTGGTCTAATCAAACAGGATGTATCACTGAAAATGATGAATACCGTTACCATTAGATTCTGTTTGACAGTTACATCAGATCCAAATTATGATGATATAGAAAGCTTAGTTTAGCACTGATGAGTCTTGCAAAGTTTCGTTGAAAAGCAACTATTTGAAGTAGCGCAGAGAAAATAGTAAGTGAAAAGCTCACAGAACAATAAAGATGTGCACAACTAAACTTGGTACTGATAAGTCATGCACTCCAACCAAAATCCACAGAGAAATAGTGCAGACAAAATAATAAATGGAAAATACAAAGGGCAGTTAGCCCCCACATATTTTGTATCTGAGGGTATAAATATAAAGACGTACAAAAAAACATACTGACTAATATTCCTATGAAGTTTGATAACTGTAGCCTAATTACTTAAAATTTCAACAAACAGACAGCACATTTCCGGATGGACATACCCAGATTTGTTCAAGACAAACATGACAACCAACTTTCACTAAGATTCAGTGAACAATACAGTTGCGGTCCAGTGGTTACTATGCTGGATTTGTAATCCGGCTATCTGGTTTGATTTCTGGTTGCAGCAGTTCTCACATTTTTATAAAAATTTGACAACATTGCCGATTTAACTCCACATGTGGAAAAATTGCTTGTCCCTTGTGGAAGGGTAAGTTACGATACTTGTGTCAGACACAAGTAGGCATCACGATCAACAGAATGTAGGAATAGTTTGCCAGCCCAACACAATAACATCCAAAAAGTCCATCTTGATTTCCATGGCAAAATATATCATATTATGTCACAGAGGACTACGAGGAATGATCAATATATAATGCGAAAATGATTATAATTTTGTTATGATCGTTTCGATTTTACTCCAACTTTAAATGTAAGTAGTAACATATATTGGCAATGTTTCCCTGAATATTCATGATTACAGCGACATCATGCTAAAAACTATAGTTGCTAAGATAACTCTCAAAACGCTTAGGAGGGACATTTTGCGGGTTTTTTCGCCGTTTTCATCTAAATAATAGTCATGTGATGAAAATTGGTAGTTAATGTTATCTAAGACTCACTGTACTGATGGTGACGTCATGCACGGGTTGTATTGTCACGTTACGTCACATTCGTGTTATTGTTTTGTAATAGCAAAACTGATGGATGCAGACAAAAGATTATCAATAATATATTTAGTGTTGAAGAAAACAATTAATAATGAAACTGTGCGTGAGATTCAGTTATCATTTTGTGATCATGCCACATCAAAAGCTTCGATTTATGTTCATAATTACTTATTAAACAAGAGATGTTTATAAAACATGTATGCCCCCATGGCAGCCAAATAGTCAGAAATGGTAAAGGTCATAGTGACCTTTGACCTACTGACCTCAAAATCAATAGGGGTCATCTAATGTTGATGACCAACATCCATGTTAAGTTTGAAGATCCTAGGGCAAAGCGTTCTTCAGTTATTGAACGGAAACCATTTGAATAGTCAGAAATGGTAAAGGTCAGTGACCTTGCCCTTTGACCTAACATTCAATAGGGGTCAACTAATGTTGATGGCCAACATCCATGTTAAGTTTGAAGATCCTAGGGCAAAGCATTCTAGAGTTATTGAACGGAAACCATTTGAATAGTCAGAAATGGTATAGGTCAGTGACCTTGCCCTTTGACCTAAAATTCAATAGGGGTTATCTACTGTTGATGACCAACCTCGATGTAAAGTTTGAAGGTCCTAGGGCAAAGCGTTCTTGAGTTATTGAACGGAAACCATTTGAATAGTCAGAAATGGTAAAGGTTAGTGACCTTGCCCATTGACCTAAAATTCAATAGGGGTTATCTACTGTTGATGACCAACCTCGATGTAAAGTATGAAGGTCCTAGGGCAAAGCGTTCTTGAGTTATTGAACGGAAACCATTTGAATAGTCAGAAATGGTAAAGGTCAGTGACCTTGCCCTTTGACCTAAAATTCAATAGGGGTTATCTACTGTTGATGACCAACCTCGATGTAAAGTTTGAAGGTCCTAGGGCAAAGCGTTCTTGAGTTATTGAACTGAAACCATTTGGTCTACCGATAGGCGGAACGACATATGCAAAGCAATATACCCCTCATCAAAGATGGGGGGCATAAAAACTGGATCGGAAAGGGCTAGTAATCTAACGCAAAGTGGGCGTAACATCATGTCGACGTGAGAACTTCGTTGAACGAAATTCCCTAGGATGACTAATGTGAGTCACTTTTCAACTTTGTATTGCGTAGGTGAAGATTAATAAATATCAAAGGAGGGTAATCTAAAAGGTTTTAAAAATTAATACAGAACCTACAAAATGTGATTATCAAATTGATTATCATTAAATTCTGTTTCAGTGCAAAAAAATGACCTTGCCCCGTATACTGGTTTCAAAAATGTTCTAAACGATTTATTTTTCCTTATATTTGAGAACTTTCGTATGTTTTCTTTACTATATGTATTAACCACCGCATAAAATATTTTTAGAAAAAAAATGTAATAGCTTAATAATAAGCATTTTCTCATTAAATAATGATCACCCCTCAGACCATCCAACATGGTGTCTTCGGCATATATACATGTACCGTCAAAGGCCAAAAATTCCTTCAGTTTGTTTCCTCATTATAACACACAATTGTAAATAAATTAGAAAATAATATCCATGTGTCAGTGTTATTTGGAAACTGCATGTACTTTATGTTTGCAAAGCACATGATCAAACTTCACATGCACAAAAGGTAACATAATTATCGGAGTAAGTACATGTACTTGGGAACTTAAACATATTGTAAAATTGATATTTTTAGTTGATCGGAGATAACAAACAGTGATTTCAAGACTTGTTATCTAGTATAACAAGGGTCTGTAGTGTTGTGCTGGTCTAGTTGTACTGTATTTCCTTTTTCTGATGTGTATTCAGAAAGTCAATTAACAGGTAGATAGCTAAATACTTCTACCGTCTATCACCAGTACACCATCACAAGTACACCAATTTTATTTCTCTTTCAACCAATAACACAAGTTTTCTGAAAATTTCTAGCTGCGTAGTCTTCAACATCAAATTTTAAGACCAGTCTGTGAACTACAAGCAGTAGTTTGTCCACTAGCAGTAATCATATGTCACTCTTATTCTCCAATCGTCCTCAGAACCCACTGACTGGTATATGAAGTCTGAAACAGTAAATGTAAAGACATTTAATGATTGAAGACTAAGTACAGCAAATACCATATTACACAGACAATTCAAAGCCATACAGAAGCTATGGGCGTACCTAGCCACCCATGCAAGAGCTAAACACCGCATTTCATGTCACAGCAAGAAACATCCCTACCAATTTTGGAGCCATTCATACTTATGGTGACAAAGTTATGCCCAGGACAAGAAATGCTTATAAAATCAATCAAAGGGAAGAATTCAAAAATGACGCGGGTAGAGTTATGGTTCTTGTGCACTGCACTTCGGCTTTTTGTAAGAAACACGCATACTACGTTTCAAGTCATTCAACCTGATGGTGACAGAGTTATGCTCCGGACAAGGAATGCTCTAATAAAATCAATCAAAGGGAAATATTCAAAAACAAGAAATATCACTGAATGTGATCAATACCCCCAGAAACTGCTTGACACAGTCACTTAAATGTGCTTTGAGAAACAACTAGACTTAGAACTGATCATTCATGCAAATGTTCATTGAAATCAAACCAATGGTAACAAAGGAAAAAATGATAAGTGTAAAAAACAAAAGGCCATAACTCCCTTAAAATTAATCCGATAAACGTGTGCCGTGGATATGCACAACTAGACTTGGTACTGATCATTTACGCTAAGTTTCATTGAAATCCGGCAATTAATAACACAGAAAAATTTATAAGTGTAAAAAAAATAAAGGGCCATAACTCCCTTAAAATTGATCCGACCAATGTGTGCCGAGAATATGCACAACTAGACTTGGTACTGATCATTCATGCAAAGTTTCATTGAAATCCAACCATTGGCATGATTGGTAACAGAGAAATAGCGCGGACAAATTTTTAAGTGTAAAAAAACAAAGGGCCATAACTCCCTTAAAATCTATCCAACTAATGTGTGCCGAGGATATGCACAACTAGACTTGGTACTGATCATTCATGCAAAGTTTCATTGAAATCCAACCATTGGTTACAGAGAAAGAGCGCGGACAAATTTTTAAGTGTAAATAAACCAAGGGCCATAACTCCCTTAAAATTTATTCGACTGGCTTATGCCAACGATATGCACAACTAGACTTGGTACTGATCAATCATGCAAAGTTTTGATGAAATTCGACCAATTGTTACAGAGAAATAGCGCAGACAAAATTATACGGACCAACCAACCAACAGACCAACCAACCAACCAACCAACCAACCAACCAACCAACCAACCAACCAACCAACCAACCAACCAACCAACCAACCAACCAACCAACCAACCAACCAACCAACCAACCAACCAACCAACCAACCAACCAACCAACCAACCAACCAACCAACCAACCAACCAACCAACCAACCAACCAACCAACCAACCAACCAACCAACCAACCAACCAACCAACCAACCAACCAACCAACCAACCAACCAACCAACCAACCAACCAACCAACCAACCAACCAACCAACCAACCAACCAACCAACCAACCAACCAACCAACCAACCAACCAACCAACCAACCAACCAACCAACCAACCAACCAACCAACCAACCAACCAACCAACCAACCAACCAACCAACCAACCAACCAACCAACCAACCAACCAACCAACCAACCAACCAACCAACCAACCAACCAACCAACCAACCAACCAACCAACCAACCAACCAACCAACCAACCAACCAACCAACCAACCAACCAACCAACCAACCAACCAACCAACCAACCAACCAACCAACCAACCAACCAACCAACCAACCAACCAACCAACCAACCAACCAACCAACCAACCAACCAACCAACCAACCAACCAACCAACCAACCAACCAACCAACCAACCAACCAACCAACCAACCAACCAACCAACCAACCAACCAACCAACCAACCAACCAACCAACCAACCAACCAACCAACCAACCAACCAACCAACCAACCAACCAACCAACCAACCAACCAACCAACCAACCAACCAACCAACCAACCAACCAACCAACCAACCAACCAACCAACCAACCAACCAACCAACCAACCAACCAACCAACCAACCAACCAACCAACCAACCAACCAACCAACCAACCAACCAACCAACCAACCAACCAACCAACCAACCAACCAACCAACCAACCAACCAACCAACCAACCAACCAACCAACCAACCAACCAACCAACCAACCAACCAACCAACCAACCAACCAACCAACCAACCAACCAACCAACCAACCAACCAACCAACCAACCAACCAACCAACCAACCAACCAACCAACCAACCAACCAACCAACCAACCAACCAACCAACCAACCAACCAACCAACCAACCAACCAACCAACCAACCAACCAACCAACCAACCAACCAACCAACCAACCAACCAACCAACCAACCAACCAACCAACCAACCAACCAACCA
Organism: Spisula solida; assembly: GCA_947247005.1. Classification (NCBI taxonomy): domain Eukaryota; kingdom Metazoa; phylum Mollusca; class Bivalvia; order Venerida; family Mactridae; genus Spisula; species Spisula solida. The sequence continues at coordinate 38,218,005 of OX365958.1, read as the reverse complement.
ACCAACCAATATAGCCCCCATATACTATGTATCTGGGGGTATAATGATGCAAGGTAGAGTTATAGTTCTTGTACACTGCACTTCAGCTTATTGCAAGAAACATGGGGTCCGTTGCCTAAGCAAAGCGCTACCGAGCGCCTTTATTCAGTTACTTCCCGTTCAATTAAATATAGAAGGCAAGGATTACCTCCCGTGGAAAGCGCTACGTAGCGCTCGCCCATGTTAACGGTCTCATGCATACCAATTTTTGAGTCATTTGAACTTAAGCGCTGGGTACACCGTCTATTTTTAGAACCAGAAAACCGTTACTAAGCACGGCTTTTGAATCGCATGGTTGCAGTTTCGGTGAGGTAAATATTTGATTTTCTATCTACCGCAAGTGGTACAGCGTATACATTAAGGGGTGCCACGTTCAGGTTGTCATCATTATCTCTGAAAAGATTCGCCAAATAAGCAAAATAGATGGTACCAACTTTTCATTTGTTACTTAACCACGTACAAAGTAAAAAAAAGAAAAATTGGTACCGGCAATTAATTTTGTTTAATTGACAAATCTTTTCAAACAAAATGATAACAGCCTTAATAATCCCTTAATGCGTACGCTGCACCACTTGGTTTTTATAGATCACAACAAAGTAGATATAAAATCAACAAATATTTACCCCACCGAAACTGCAATGACGTGATTCAAGACTTGTGCCGAGTAACAGTTTTTCCAGTTCTAAAAATAGACGGTGTACCCAGTGTTAACTTGACGAAGTTATGCTCCAGACAAGGAAAATGGGACGTCGCTGCCGCAGACGCAGGCAATTATAATACAAGAGGGCCCTAGGTCGCTCACATGTCGTAATAGTGCATGCAAGCCCTGTGATTTGATGATTTGACCTAGTGACCAAGTTCTTGACCCAATATCGCACTTGACCTAGATTTTGCTGAGATGATCATTCCGACCAAGTTTGATAAAGATTGACCAAAATTGTGACCTCTAGTGTCTACACAAGGTTTTCTATGATTTGACCTTGTGACCTAGTTTTTGACCCAAGATAACCCAATATCGAACTTGACCTAGATTTTTTTAAGATGATCATTGCGATCAAGTTTCATAAAGATTAGATCACAATTATGCCCTCTAGTGACCACACAAGGTTTTTCTATGATTTGACCTTGTGACCTAGTTTTTGACCCCGGTTAACCCAATATCAAACCTGCCTTAGATTTTGTTGAGATGATCATTCCGAACAAGTTTGATAAAGATTAGGCCAAAATAGTGACCTCTAGTGTCCAGACAAGGTTTTTCTATGATTTGACATTGTGACCTAGTTTTTAACCTCAGATAACCCAATATCGAACTTGACCTAGATTTTGTTGAGATGATCATTCTGACCACGTTTGATAAAGATTAGGCCAAAATTGTGACCTCTAGTGTCCAGACAAGGTTTTTCTAAGATTTGACATTGTGGCCTAGTTTTTGACCCCAGTTATAACTCGATATTGAACTTGACCTAGATTTTGTTCAGATGATCATTCCGACCAAGTTTGATAAAGAGTAGGTCGAAATTGTGACCTCTAGTGACTACACAAGGTTTTTCAATGATTCGGCCTTGTGACCTAGTTTTTTACCCCAGATGACCCAATATTAAAACTTGACCTAGATTTTGTTGCGATGATCATTCTGACCAAGTTTGATAAAGATTAGGCCAAAACTGTGACCTCTAGTGTCCAGACAAGGTTTTTCTATGATTTGACATTGTGACCTAGTTTTTGACCTCAGTTAACTCGATATTGAACTTGACCTAGATTTTGTTAAGATGATCATTCTGACCAAGTTTGATAAAGAGTAGGTCGAAATTGTGACCTCTAGTGACTACACAAAGTTTTTCTATGATTTGACCTTGTGACCTAGTTTTTGACCCCGTTTAACCCAATATCAAACTTGACCTATATTTTGTTGAGATGTTCATTCTGACCAAGTTTGATAAAGAGTAGGTCAAATTTGTGACCTCTAGTGACTACACAAGGTTTTCTATGATTTGACCTTGTGACCTAGTTTTTGACCCCAGATAACCCAATATCGAACTTGACCTTTATTTTGTTGAGATGATCATTCTGACCAAGTTTCATAAAGATTAGACCAAAATTGTGACCTGTAGTGTCTACACAGTCAAGGAAATTGTGACTTTGTGACAGGTGAGCTAAAAAGTAATCCCAATATATGTCGCACACAAATTATTTCAAAATTAAATAAAGGGAGATCATTTCAAAACTTCACTATTTCGAATTATGGTTTTTGGTCACTGCACTTCTCCTAGTTGACATCTATTCATATATCAAGTTTAATGGCAATACCTCAAATAGTTCTTGAGGTATGCCCTGGACAAAAAGTTATCTTAAAATTAAACAAAGGGAGATAATTTCAAAACTGGACTACATAGAGTTATGGTTTTTGATCACTGCACTTTTCCTAGTTGCCATCAATTCATATATCAAGTTTCAAATCAATACCTTAAATAGTTTTCAATTTATGCTCTGGACAAAAAATATTTTAAATTAAACAAGGGGAGATAATTTCAAAACTGGGCCATATAGAGTTATGGTTCGTGGTTACTGCACTTCTCCTAGTTGCCATCTATTCACATACCAAGTTTCAAGCCAATACTGCAAATAGTTTTAAGAGTTATGCTCTGGACAAAATATGGGATGGACGGACAGACGCATACTATTTAGTATTACTATATCCCTTCGTTTTTGGAGGGGGATAACTAGCTACCTACGTCACAGGTTTAATTACAAAATTTCAATCCTTACTCGATCAAGCTATTGCGCAAAAAAATTAAACTTAAAACATTTTTGCAATATTGAACCGCTTGCACTACTTTCAAATCCCATGTCCACAATAGACCCAGGCATGCACAAGCAGTAAAATACATTGATGATTACCTCTTCCAATCAAGTTATTCCACTAAATACAAAATGTAGGTTCATCTGACTAAGTACTGAAGACATTGTCGCCATGAATCCTCCCTTTATGCCAATATATTCTGAAAGGAGCGAAGATGGTTCCATGCATCACATACTGGTAACTGAAATGAATCAATACTTCATTAAAAATCTAAATATCGAACAAGAATTCTATATACTAATGAGTGATTGTCCCACCTGCATGCAGTTATTTTGCTCACAGTGTCCAACAAGCTACTTTTCTTCAAGGGACTGGGTTATCCTTATCAGACTCTTATCCCTTTCCACTTCACACTCATAATAGATTAATAATCCTCAGCTTTCCTGAGATTATTTAATTTTAATGAGTGTGCACCTATAGGCCAGCACATTTGACCTGTCTCTAATTAATTATCATGTGTTTTCTTTATTGTACTGTAAGAATGTTTTGATCAGTTAAAATAACAATTCTGATTAGACAATGGATATGCACAGATATTCAAGGGTGACATGTTAAATGTGCTAACCTATACTATGTTTATTGTATTTTTTACAAGTCAGTAAAACTACACAATATATATAGAGGATATTTGTTGATTTTGGTGTAAGATCGAATTTTATTTCACAGGTGATCACAGAAAATCAATATTTTTATGAGTGGTACAGCCACGAGTGAAAATTTAATTTTCTGTTATCACTGGGTGAAATAAATTCGATCTTACACCAAAATTAACAAATTTTCTGTTTATTATATGCCTCAATTCCTCTTAAATAAGTGTCGTAATTGGCTGAATTGGAAAAATCACGTCGAAATTAGAACAACTCGACGTGAGAATTATGACGTCATGGTGACATAACGCATATTTTAAAGCCCGGCGCCGTTCAAGTTTAATGTTTCTTTTTCTTCATGATACTGGAACCAGCTTCTAAAACAGCGAAAATAAAGTGGTAATTTCACTGTTATTTTCACTGAAAATCTCCATAATCCATTGAAAGCAAATAATAAAATATGCTAATCAAAGTCATTGAATATCAAACTCATACTGGTCATATTTTTTTTCAAAATATACCAGAAAATGATCCAATTTCAATTTATTCCCCAAAGATTTAAAACATTCAATTGTGAAATTCGTGAACACAAGGATTTTTTTATATTGTATTATCAAACCTGTTGGGAGTTTGTTCTGTGGGAGTTAAATATTACACATGGTATAGGAACATATCAGTTTATCTTCATTCGAATTTATCAGTGGCACTATACCAGAGACTATAATATATAGCAGTCTCTGCCTATATAGATACTGAGGCATAATTTAAATGACCATAACTCATCAAATTAAAAATAATAGCAGAAAAGCTAATATTCTTTCTGGTGCAGGAAACTGAGATATCCAGATTATTCTGATAAATTTTGTCAGATTTACTCCTATAGTTTGTTTCAATTTCTGTTGCTAAGGCCAAAATAATAATTATGTGTTTCTAGTAACCCTGCCTTAAGCATAAGGTTTAAAATTTTCTTTGTCCAACTTCTTTAATGGTATATTGTTGGAAGTCACTGCAGATTGTCAATTTTCCAGTACATAAAACAAAATTAATAATATTTTTTAAAAAATCCCAACCTTCATCCTAGACAATAATTTTTATGTTACCAGTACCACAATATTAATGTGGCTTAGAACCAGAGAGAAAACCATATGATTTTGTGTATACTGTGTAACACCAGTTTTACAATGACAAGAGACAATTAACAACATTGACAAAGATCAGACAGACAGATAGCTTGAGATACCCCATAGTGTACATCTAGAGTTTTATGATCCTATTGTTATACCACTTCAATGTAACAGATAGATAAAGCCTGTGCACTCTTTTGCACCTTTTGATAACGACAAAAATTGATGTCAAAGATAAACTACAAACAATTACTTTAATTATTTACTGCAGACCTAAATATATATCATATTTCGATTATTTTTAGACAATTGAATACTTAATATGTACCTGAATCATATATATATTTTATCCATTTGTGATAAAGGACACATTTTGTATAATCTTTTATTATTATTAGGACTGTGGCATTGATAGTTGTTCTAAGCGTAAATTAATAGCTAGACCACCTTTATATTATAAAATTTTATGTGTCTATATATTATTATCTTTGTTTATATTATCATACAATTTGGCCCACTATACAAAAGTTTACCTTTATTAACACCAACACAAAATAATATTATTTAAAAGTAAAGATCTTTCTAAATTCATATACTTTCCAAACTTAATAAAAACCAATACTAGTTCCCTGTATGTATTTAAATGTCAATCACAATTTTTGTTTGACTGTAAAATCTTTAACTTTCAGGGGAGTTGAATTTTCATTGATTTCATTGTTGAACGACCACAAAATCTTATCCCCACAATAAATCAACCTCCTACATACAGATCATGGGTACAAACGCATCTTTAAATTTAAATCCTTAAAATGGTCAATTTGATACTTAGAATTCGAAGCCAACAGGTCGCACATACATTTCAAGATATAAAGACATCGTCAAGTTAGCATGTGTTCATTTTGATGTTTTATATATATATTAATTGTCAAACGAAAATATCATACGATATACTGAAACCAAAAAGTTTAGTCACTACAGTATGTTTCAATTGTGATCTACCAGATTTGAATTATAAGTTACAATGTGAATCCTTATAATTGGCCTATATGATATGGATAGGAGAAAATTTCTTATTTCTTCATTATTTCTTTTTAATTGGTATTCACATTTTAAATTAACATTAAAATATAGACTATTTATATATAACAAGTTCAAAAGGCAACATATCACATACTGTTACAAGTACACAATTTAAAAGTTTACTTTAATAATTAATATAAAACATACTTGTTATAAATATTGTTCAACTAAATCATTAGTTTTAATGTTTATTAACTAATATGAAAAATACAGTAAGATACTGATCACAATCAAAGTTACTCTATAAAGGTGACAGATGGTGAGAACATAATACTGATTGGTTTTATATTGGTACCCCACTGTGTACACTGATTAGGGTCTGATCTGATGGATACTGCACTAGGGAACTGTATTGTTTATTGTCTAGATCTGTCTGTCATTAATTAATTACAAGTACAAGACGATTTTGGCACTGATCATGTTTCTGTGTTTGAGTTTGTTGCTGTTTTTAGTGGTATTATGATTAACTTAAGCCTAATTTTATTGTAGTTCTCTCTTTTTTGCTGTTTTTTTAGTAAATTCTATTTTAAACAAAATTTTGTCACATTGACATCACATACAAACCCACCATAACAAACCAATTTTGAAGTAAACAGTTCTAATACTATTATTACCAAAAAGTGTACTAATTAAATGAAATAAGCTATGTCTCAATACTGAAATTTTAAACATGATTTTTTTTTCTTAATTATTTCAAGGTTTCCATTGCACAGGAACTACATTTACAATGTTGAATGAAACCGGATACAGACAAAATCCCCATTGGACATAATCCCTATCACCCATTTTGCTAGTTTCTTTATAACATTGATTATTTATGTTTGTATTTTCATTAATTATACAATAAAAATAAAGTATTTTTGTTGTGTACTGTATAATAGGTACTTAAAGTGCAACGAAAATGAACGTCTTTTACTTAATACACAGTGTGGATTTTGTCCACCCAATGATGAGGATTTTGTCCATCTTTTCACGCATGTTAATTAAATGTATATGACACTCTATATTAACGTAAATATGCTGCCGCTTACACATATCGATCGGCCTGTTAACAATGTTACCGCGTTAAGCGTAAAACGCACTAGTCAAATTCTACCCTGCTTTATGTAAGACCTCATAATTTTCGTATCTGTTATCCGATTTTAAATATTTAAAGCTTGTAATGAAGCAGAGATATATGTCTGTCTTTTAATACAACATTCATCACGATGCCCTAATTATTAAATCCACGGCGACGAGTAAGAATCCGTAATAGTGTTCCACAATTGGACCAAAATTACTATCGGTAATCGAATCGAATTTTCATTTCACTATCGATTGATTAATCGATTATGCTATCGAAAACTCGGAAGAAAATTACGTCCTAGCTACTCCAGTTAAGTGGTTCGGAGGCCCTTGGAAATTATATAACAAGAGTAATTAATCTAAACTGGGGTGTCACTAGACACAATAAACCCTGTCACAGGCCCCTAATTACTCAATGGTTTGAGAATCCTTTCATAAAACACAGGTGTCCTTCCTCAATGGTTTGAGTATCCTTTCATAAAACACAGGAGTCCTTCCTCAATGTATGGATGTTAAAGCCTTAAAACACTTGATCTAATATGTAGCTCCTTTTAAATTAACCAAAAAAGTTTTATTGCTCTTAATCAATGTAAATTTGTACTTAAATAAAGCCTTATTCAAGTTATTTGGATTTTTTAACAAAGTTTAGTTAAAACCAAAATCATTTAAATGGATAATCTGAAGCAAGGCTCTATGACCTCTTTAGATTCAGGAGACCAAAAAAAAATATATAAATATGCATATTTGCATGGATATAAACACTTCTTGATGCATTAAAAAGCTACTCCATGGTACAGTAGCTCTACTTTCAATTTATTTATTTAAATGTTGCGAAAATATATGACATTCGGAAGTAACATAATTCCAGTTGTAACTGGCGGCAAAACTATCAATTTGTTATATTTTGGTTACTTACACGACCCAGCGATTTTCCCCCTTTTTTGTTAGGTACCCCTAAAAGGTAGCTTCCCCATTGGAAAAAGTATCCATTTTCCCAATTTCAGAGGAAAATAATTCCCAATCTGGTGCATCTTGGCTGCGCAAGTCATGCCATAAGTTAAAATTTGTGCATTTTATGAGGAAATGCATGGCATATCATGCACAAGCTTTTATGTTAGTTTCTATCATCATTAAGATAGATGTCGTTTTTTTTAAGAATTCACAAAAATTTCCAATTTGAGAAAAAACGCCGCAAGTTTTCCCAATTTGTCTGGTACCGGTACCTTTCCCAAACAAGCAAGAAAAATCGCTGCTGACCTTATCATTAAATTACGGCTACCAGATTAGACTCGAACGTAAAAACAACAAATCTCGATCTAGACACTAATTGTTTATATTTACGGCCACTCACAACTACAATGTAAATCAATGCGCGGAAAATAGTTCTAGCGATAGACCCCTCCTTCCGATAGAAGTGTATAGGTATAGGTACAATGTAGGTGGAGTTATTGAATAGGATTGTGGACTCGCGCATTGCAAGAATTGTAATTTAATTATTCCTAACTTGATAATTGGCGCGTGTGTCATAACATAAACACATCAATTTCTGAATGGCGGCGTGATCAATACGAGTGTTAATCAAGTGTAACGCCCATTGATTCTATCGGAATGATAAGGATTACAAGTTGGTGGGAATTTTAATTTAAAATTGGGGGAAATGGTTCTTATTTTTGATCGTCACGAGTTTGTTCATCTGTAAGCCTTTTACTGGCGACTATCGATTTTTCTAATTCACTATCGATAGTCGGCGATTTCAACATTACAGCTACGATTGTTCGATTGGGATCACTACCCTGTAAGGAAACTAATAAAATATGAAAATATATTTGATATGTATGCATAAAGGTAAGAATCATGTCAAATTCTCTGTGCCATAGATTTATTTGATAATAGGAACATTTTTGTCTTGAACAATTCAGATAAAATGTCCTTTATTCACATTGAAACACCATTATACTTTTAAGGGGACGGACATTACACATACCATTCCTTTTTTCTCCATTATCTAATATTAAATAAAACAAGACTGCGTTCAATAAATGCATACTTTTTGACAAGATCTCAGCACAGTGCCACCTATACATATTATATCGAAATGACCTTTTATTATTGAATAATATTTTTCCAATATCAATTGTAAACAAAAAGGCGCACAAATATATTTGTTATGTAACAGCCCTTTTGATTAGATAAAGCACCTTACCTCACTAAGTGCTCAGATAAACCTGATAAGGCCGAACTTAAAATATTCTTGGTTTCCCCATCCCGACCCTTGCAGATTTAGAATGGGTAGGTAGGTAGGGTAAATATTCTCTTTTTGAACTGTTTCAGTATGATAGTTATTGGTTAAAACATACAAATAATGAAATTTAGAATTAACTCTAAGGTGAAAACCAACAGTCTTGAATCTAATGGTAAGAAAGAAGCCAGTAAACAAAAAAATAAAATTTTCACTTCCAATTTTTAATAAATTTTTTTTTATTTCAATTTGGGCAATAAAATATTTTGGGTAGGGCCCTTTTTAGTCGGGTAGGTAGGGGATGGGGAAACAAACAATATTTTATTTTAGGCCTAATACTAGAATTCTTAATAAATCAATAATACATTCACACTTCAGTGGCCCAAACAGAGATATCTGTAAGGCCAAACTTAAAATATTCTATGTTTCCCCTTCTTGACTGAAGCAGATAGTAGGTAGTCAGGGGCGTAGCATGATCTAAACAAATGTGAAGGCCAATTTTGAGGGGGGCCTGGGTGCATGCTCCCCTGAATTTTTTTTATTTTCTACATTAGTGTAGGTGCATTCTTAGTACTTTTCAGGCTAAAAACAAGAACAATTATTATGACTCACACTTGTCATTACAACAAATGAAATATCACATATTAAAGTAGAGCATATCAATTCATATTGAAGGGGGGGGGATCAATGATATCAAGAACTGGCTTTATCCAGGAATCACCGAGACCTTCCGGGTAGGACCGTATCTCTACCTTACGTGTACCATAATAAATCGTAGCATACCAGATATGATATAAGACTGCAGAGAGAGCAGTGAAGTCAATGGTTGACACCTTTTAGACTGAGTTTACGTCGGCATAAGTGAATGCTCTCTTTCCAACACCCATCTCCCATCAGCGGAATAATAGCCTGATTCTGCTTCTAGTTCATCATGCTCAACTGGCATGCATTTCTTAGCTGGTTTCTTATTTTGTGGCATGACTTGATATGATTATCAGTTTAATGACAGCTGATGCTCTTCCCGCCTTTTACCCAAGTTCATATATCATATCTAGTGACTTCCAGGTAGCACTGGCGTGTCACCGGGGCACAGCTGTGGCGAAACTGTCACCGTAATACAACTGGCAATAAACAGGACCTAACCGTACTTTACCGGGGCCCTACCCTAATGAGTCAATGACACCGTATTAAACGGGGAATATTACCCTAGCAGCTTAACCTACTCGGGCGTCACACTGATACACACACAAGAATATTCTTTCAGACGGGGGTACCACCGCGGTAACGTCTTGAATGTGAAAATGCAATTGACTTTTGTTACAACAAGTCAATAAGAATTGCAGGCAATACAGAAGTCCTATTTCTTAAACCAAGCTTAGAAACTGTTTACGTTATGTGAAGATCCAGATTTTTTGATGGGCAGACAGACAAGACAGGCAGATGGAGGGCAAACCTGTAGTCCCCTTCAGTTGAAAACTTTAGTAGCTAATAGGACTGCGTATCAGTTAAAATGATCGATACGATATTTGTATCGATATTCGATATGTCATTTGATATTTTGTTTTGACAATAAACAATTTAAAAACTGTGAATAGGCACTTTCAGATTTACAACATAATTATATTTAACTTGCAGAACGTGATCACGTGAGGCTTGAGATATGTGATAAACAACCTATTTACACATGTTTAAATTGCATGAGTAAATTGCAAAGCAGATTCTTGTTTGAAAATTAGATTCACTCGGACATAAGCTGTGTCGACGACCTGGCCATTTTGAGGCGATACCAAAAGACTACCAAAAACTTAACTGAAAATGGGGATTTTGTTGTGTATTTATGTTGATCGATGTTTTGACCGATACGGACAGGGTCGATACGATGTATTGATCGAACACAAAATACCGGTATTCGATTTATATCGGAAACCGGTACGCAACCCTAGTAGCTAATCAGGGGTGTGGAAATTCCCAAATTTTGCACTTGCCCATGGGCAAGTTGGACTGAAAAATACACTTGCCCTAAACTAAAACTTCTTGCCCAGGAAAACACGAAAAAATCAAATAAAATTTCAGTTAAATCATTCAATTATTTATCATGTGAAGGATTAGACTCATCAATATCAGATTTAATTCAAAGTTTGTTAAGTAAATCAGTTTTGGTCAGTAATTTAGGTTTCATCATTGTTAAGGTAAAATAAGGAAATTATTTTATTTTCTCATGATTATTTTGCACTTGGCCAAGGGCAAGCTGGATGGAAAAATCTACTTGCCCACACCTGGCAAAAAGCCCAAGTCGGGCAAGTCGGACATTGGAATTCCACACCCTTGCTAATATATATTTTACATTCAGGTTACATCAACACTTCAGTCCTAAAATACACACCATTTACACAACATAAGCCACAATCGCGAATTTGGTCACGTCAGCAAAATTGCCATTCAGTATACGAGGGTCATTCATTTAATACCCGGACGATGGTTATTGCTGGAAAACTGTTGTACTGATATTGATCATTTTATGTCTGATTTTGAATTTTTTTTTTAAATTGTTTATTGGGAATTTCTCATTCAAATTTGGAGAAATTATAGCCTATTAGCAATTGGGAAATGGTCTGTTTACCAGACCCTAATAAAGAAGGAAAAAAGTCACTGGATAACCATACATCGCTTAAAGTTTATTTACTTCCGCGTTTGATCAGCTTCGGTGGCCATTTTGAATAATAAATTTATCGCAGGTGCATGCGAGAGCTGTTTTCAAAAAACCTGTTATTTGATGAAACATGGTCGAAAACGTCTTAAAATTAAATCAAACCCTTTAATATGCCTATACATAAGAAACAAACGCGTTATTGTTGCTATAAATCATTTAACTCCTATTTGCACAAATAAATATTTAAATTTACGCAGCCGACAATCTTGAAAAATGAAAACATTTATCACATGGTTCGTTTCGGAACCCTTTTGTTATTAGGCAGTGGCTAGCCGATTAGACAGCGAAATTAGTGGTCCGGCATTGGATGACTAGCAAACACTATGTACATTGGCTAGGGAACCATCATTTTATTTCTATGCATTTAAGGCACTCGGAATTTAATTATTTTCTTGTGATAAGTATCACAAATGTTTCTACCGAATAATAAACCACAAAATCGTGAATTGAATGAATGCGGAAATCGTTGTCGGGTTTTATAAAGCGCGACAAATAGCAATGGTGCAGCTGTGTATTAGAAATGGCATTAGAAATGGAGTTAGAAGTAGTAACGGAACAAATAGTGTTTCAATTACAGTATTATGAGGATGGGGAAAGTATATTACTTCATGCTGAAACAATGAAATTGCCGTGTTAGGTAATTGACAGTTTGGAATGTCACTGGTTTAAAATAGCGTGAAAACAATGTTGCCATTTATGAATCAGATCATGGTAGGCCCTATTTAAAATTTAAAAAAAATTACAATTGTAAATTGTATTGTTTTGTATATATGTGCCATTAAAACTGCGAATGAAAAATAATTAATTGCCATATTAACTTTGTTTGTGTTACCTCAGCAAATTAACGTGCTTACTTTGTTTTCCAATACGGCGGACAATATACGAAGATGTATACACGGCCGGTCACAAAATGGATGCAGATAAATGCACTAACATGTCTTGCCGAATTCGTAGTTTATTACAAGGTAGAAACATACGTGATACTTATACAAGAAAATAACTGAAATTCTGGATAACTAATGCATAGAAATAGAATGACAGCCACTTAGCCAATGCACGTACTGGTTGGCGAGCAGTATCCGACAATTTTTGCATGTTTTCTCCCTTTTTCTAGGATACGATGTGGTTTTGAAGAAAATAATTTACCTTTTAATAATCCTGGGCTCATTAGTCTGAAATACACTGCCCACCAAAAGTAAGTATACAAATGTTAATTGCCCACTTACTTGCCTGTAACTATACTATTTGCAGAACAGAAAGCAACAATATATTTGAAGAAACTGAATATTTTGTTTATTAAATGGAAAGGCCATACATTAATTGGTACCCTAGGTGCAAAATCTAAAGTTTCTTTGTCCCCCTAGAATGGTAACTTTGTCACAAAAGGATGGAAAAATTAAGCCTTTTTGACCACATGGTTATTTTAATTCCGAACATCTTTATTTTTATTTCTATCTCTATTTTGACTAATTTAGTAACTGTAGTTTCAGAAACTAGTCTAATTATGACTGTCTGATAAACAGATATTGAATAATTTAACCAAGTTTAATTTTGCAACAATTATTAACTGTATACTTATTTTTGGTGGGCACTGTATTTGTCACTTTTTTGGTACTTTTAACGTAACACAATGAACTGTAATTGGGGCCACAAATGGGTCACTATTTTAGGCCGTTAATTGAATGAAGAGTAGCAGTAGCCGACATTTCGCATTTATTTACTAATACTTCTTTATTTTCCCTGTATTGAGCCTCTTAATTAAGGGGAATTAACTCCTATTGACTGTAAATATTGTTTTAGAGTTGTCTATCGTAGTTTAGAGTACATGCAGACGACGAATGAAGTCGTATAGTCATATCGTTTTCCAATTAGTAAAAAACTATGAAGTCAATTAGTTAGACGTCAATAACGACATATTTTGTCAATATTATTTTTTGCCGACTTTCATTTTGGGTTGCCAATTCCGTTGATGCCTGTTGAGAGCTAAAATTAGCTTTATCGACAACTCGGGCAATCCCAAGGCTATAAATAGATAGAGGATATTTGTTGATTTTTGGTGTAAGATCAAATTTATTTCACAGAGTGATCACAGAAAATCAATATTTTCACGAGTGGCCTCGCTTTCGATTTTCGGCAATCCCATGACGTCATTTTTCCCGCGGATTAGTTTCGAGACGAATAGCAAATGTCAATCATGTCAAAAGTAGAGTGTTAAAAATATTCGGCATCCATTTTTTTATCGTTTGTGGCTGCGTGTTCAAAAAGTTATTTTTTCTTAGATCCAATTTAACTCTGTTCAAAAGTAGCTTAATTTGATAGAAAATCTTAACAAAAGTGAAAATTTCTACAACCGACTTCGCCGCACCGCCATTTTTGGCAAGTCACGTGACTGGCATGTGACCAGATCGATCAATTTGTCAGAATTTCCACTTTCTGGTAGAGTGTATGCGTTATGTTACTTATTACGTTAATTAAAGCAAGTTATTTGTAATTGAAGTTTAATTGGCTATTAGTGATGGCTTGTAGTTGATTGTAAAATCAATGAATTGAAAAAATATCATTGCTTATTTATTTCATGTTATTCAAACATTCAATTCCCGTACCGCTCTGACATTGGCGATTGCATAAGGTCAGACAGGCAGATGATTTCACCTCACCCACTGCATGGGATTTTCGTCCAGCAAAGGCATATACAGAATAATAATTATCTATAAACTCAGATGCCAAAATAAATCAGCCTAATCCTTTATTGACTTGTTGTTTCACTTAATTATGCAGCAAAGCTGGTGCTTTTAAGCATGCACACGCTTAATACGCATTGTACATGTTACTAAACAGTGATTATAATCTCTAAACCCAGCAGCCAATGAAAGGCGTCGTTTTAGGTACCCGACAACAATAATGGCCGCCCCCACGTAGGTTACGGATAAAATGAGTTTTGAGTAAATTTAAGTATTAGAAACTGACAAAAAGTAGCCTATAAAAGAATAAATATCCCGAAGAAATAAGTTAACAATTAAATTCACTTGCAGAAACATTTGTTTAAAGGAAATGTGCCTTAGATCTCTTAAGGGCGTCGAAACTGGTCACTCGGGGATAGCTACGCGACATGCCAGAGGGCATAACGGGCAATAAAAAAACTTGCAGGCAGTTTATCTGTCTAACTAACATTGAAAAGGTAAAATCACATTTATGACAGTTCCCAGCTATCGCCGCCCTTCACCGGTTTGGGGGTTGTGGTTTGAATTGACAGGACCGAATTGACTGGTGCACAAATGCCATAAATATGGATGGATAGAAAAATGTAATTTTTATTGACCATCAGTAAATTTATTCCAGACTCCGGATCTCTACTGGCATGCGAGGTATTACCGGACAGAAATGGCATAAAAAGCTTCATGTCAAGTTAAAAATCGATTTTTACCCAGAATTTTTGGTGCTGACACATACCTGTGTTCAAGGCCTTCCTAAAAATAGAATTCCCGAAAAATGACGTCACCATAACATCCAAATTTAGGGGCCCAAACAGGGGCACTTTTTACGCTTTTTTCAACGACGTTCAGCAGGTATTACCGGACAGTCGGTTTCAACCATTTTTAACTTAAAATTTGGAAACTTATTATAGGAAATGATTTAAACAGGGTTGGTACTTCCTATTTATGCGAAAATATGTCACGATTTTCGTAATAACAACTCGTGACGCGCCATGTTTTCCCGGCAGGTGGCGTTCTGTGGTAGGTCAGATGCCGTAATATACCGTACATAACATACCGATCAAAAGTCGATTAAAACGATTAAAAATCAACTCAAAGTATTTCAGACTTATGGATAAGATCTTAAAAAGGGTTACTCAACTGATATCCGTTGACAAATTTCGTAATTAACAATATCCTGCTGAAATTAGAGCTGGTATAAATGGAAGAAATTAAATTTAAAAAAAAAAGATAAAAATTTTGACGCCGCGAGGAACCGATCGCGGGTCCTCTCGCTTCATAACCTAAGACGTAAACCACTCTGCTATTCACTCTTTACATAATAGCAGCTAATTAATTTAACCGTATAAAATCAATGACGCACGCGCTCAGCTCGTGTTATTTTGCGCATGCGCACACGATGGTGATTTCCCCAAGCGCCGCTAACGTAAACACGCAGCCGCGTACGACATTTTGGATAAATAGACAATGTTTTGTTAATCTTGAATATTTTTTTTCTTCTAGATTTATTCAAAACACGCTTCTGAGTGATTAGGTACAAATTTCAATACATAGCTCCAGAAAATAAGCGTCTATGACCAGTTGTCCGGTCATTACTGCTGTCCGGTAATACCTCGCATGCCAGTAGTCACAGACCTCTTGGTAAACAGAGGTCAAATCTTATTTGGACGGGGGAGTGTTTGCTCCAACTAAGGTACGTGCTGACTGCATCTAGGCTAGAGATTATCTGATTATTCTATCCCTGTTTCCCTAAAAAATGAAGCAATCAGTTAATTCATTATAAGTCAACTAGAAATAAGGCTGGCATATCACTTCTGGCCTACCTGTACAAATGTTCGCCTCCAACCATCCATCATACTTGTCATCACGTGTATCAGTTAATAAATCCACCTTTCAATGATTTGAAATAAACAATAAAGTTTCACACTGTTGACATCAGCGCCATTCTCGTGCAGACTCGGGAGATTTGGTTAGATAATCTGATGAGTACATCGCTGGAACATATTCCTCCATTCTTGACCGAACTATTATTAAGGATAAATAGGCCTACCGAACTCGCTAAATTACTAAATTACGACATTTCGATTTGTTTTAACATCAACATATAACTCTCTGCCACTCAATTCTGATTATAAATGGGAGACGATAAAACGATTCACATATACATTAACGCTTCTATATGCTAATTCACGCTTCTACACGCTATTTCACGCTTCTACACGCAAATTCACGCTTCTACACGCAAATTAACGCTTTCACGGATACACATTCCAGTGTATCGAGAATGCGCCAATTTGATTGGTCAAAACGCTTTCACGGTTCACGTTTACAGGTTCTCGCTTCACGCTTAAAAAGCGTTTAGCGTTAGTGAATTTACACGATAACGCGAAACCTTCACGCTGACGGTACTGTACTATCACTTAAATTGCCTGAAATTTGTTTACATTCGATGAAAACGAATTGCGAAACGAACCGAATACCTCACAGATGTTTCGGCTTTAGTTTGTTGAAAGTTACAGTTTGATCATGTATGAATAACATAATTCGCAGACAATTTTGGAAGGAAAAATCTGCGATATTTTCAAACAGACAAATACTGAGTGCCAAATATCAAGAGTGATTTAAATTGCTTATATGCCATAAATCTTTCATATAGCAACCACCAGTGACTTTCTATTATATAAATGCTTGGTTAGGAAGTAAAATTACGTCATAAAAAATTTAAGCCCGATCTGTGAGGCAGCACCTATTAATCTGCATATAACCTTCCTCATTTAGACTACCGTTGTTCTATTTGGGGAAACTGCACCGCTGAGCGTTCCAATGATATTTACAAATTTCAAAAACGCGCTGCTCAAATTAAAGTGAATGAAATTTTCAGACAGAGTTAACTATAAAACTATAAATTCATTTGAACAAAAGGTACTAGCAGTTCCAAAACATAGGCTAGAATTTTGCAGAAAATCATTGGCATACTCTGGTGCAAAATTATGGAACTGTCTTCCGTACGATATAAGAACATCTGCACATGTTAACTTATTTAAAAGCAACTACTTGAAGTGGTGGTGTTATATATTATATATTCAGCTTAATTAGTTTTCCTTTCTTCCAGCTGTGTGTACTTGTATATATTATATTACTTTGTCTTTCATATAACTTTTATAAATGGACATTATATTATGTCAATGTTATATGAGGCTCACAGGGAATACTGGGAATACCCAACTTTATTATTATTATAGCTGTTGTAAAGGAAATAGTATGAATAGTTCAGACATTATTTATTATGTGAAAGATAATAACATATTTGTATGTTTAAAAAAAAAGCTATATGTTTGACTTCTCAGCTAAACATGTCCAGTAGTACAATACAGTAACATCGCATAGGCAAAGTTCAAGTAAAATGCTGTATTCAAGAGTATTTGGAAATTGGCAGATTTCCTGTACAATTAAAGCCATTAACAATAATGTTGATTACCACCAGTTTAACGGGTAGCAGATGCATGACATTTGCAAATTTCAAAACAATAAGATTAAAGTTAAAGAAATTATGAACATTAATACCAATCCTTTCGATTACTAATATGCCTTATTTTGACGCAATGCCAGTGTTCCATACCCCTGCTGGTTAAATGTCATATGGTTGAATGGATATTTTTTTACTTTTATAAAAAGTATAAAACTTTTATACTCATTAATCAGATAAAAAACACGATATCGGCCACTAATTAATACTTTCCAAGTCGCCCTCGAATTGCAAATAATATCAAATTAAATTAAGTAAGCCTGAAGGACATTAGAAAACAACGCTCAGAAATCTTATGAGCCCATATAACACAATTGACTTACGTATTCATGAGACAGCTTTAAACCATGTCCTGTTTGATATCAATAAAATGACATTGCTTTCATATTAAATCATGAAAATACCTCACATGTCTAGCTGAGAGATTGATCTTTAAGAAAATGTACACTTTTTATTTAGTCAGAGGCAATGATATTAATTAATCGCCCACTTATTATTACTTTCCAATACAAGAAAATGGTAAAAATAGTGTGGTAGAAAATTTCAGGCCAGATTTTCAAAATAACTGCTTATTTCAGAATTCGTCATTTATAAATATGGCCTAATAACTCCAGGGTTCAATTTTCATAGTTACGCATTGTCATTTCTGAGGAAGTGGCTGACAAATGGCATCATACATTCTAAATTTCATTAGAACAATGGATACAAGAAAACCATTGATGCAAATCATCAAAGGTCGCCTCTGAATGGTGTAATTATACAAATGTATCTGAAAATAATTTTATTTATTGTTCCAATAATGTTAACTGCTAGAATTTGAATTGTATTAGCCAATACAATCATGTTAATACTCTTGAATGTATAACATTAGATGTAGAGACCAACAATAAATCTTTAATGTTAAATGTTACTTCTGACTTCAAAATATGTTAATAATCTTTAATGCATAACATTAGATGTAGACAACACATGTATGTCTGTAGACCAACAATAAATCTTTAATGTTAAATGTTACTTCTGACTTCAAAATAAATGAGTCATCTACTGGTTGTATCCAACTATACTATAAAAATTCGAAGACAATCTTAAGTTTAGGTATTAACTAAATAAATATATATATTTATGTACAATTGTATTGAACCTCACTACAGCCTTGGAAATCAAACCGATAGCAGTTGCGCTGTACATGCCAAGCTTTGATCTGTTAAGAACATTGATATATTGTTAAAATTCATCTGTGTAATTTCAAATGACAATAACTTAGTCAATACTTGGTATGTTTTCATCAAGTAACTTCTCATTTTCTGCATATAAGATTAGTGATTATTCTAGAACCACAAAAAGGTCAGGGTGCTGTGAAAAAAGGGCAGGGTGAAGAAAAGTTAGGGGGGTTTTGAGGCATGCTCCCCCAGAATTTTATTTTAAAAATGGATCAATGTGGAGCTTTCTAGGTGTCCTGGAGAACTTAAATGATACCGAAAAAGGACATATTTTGAGGCAATATCATCCCAAACTTTTCACCAATTATGCCACCGCTGGCCTTCAATTAATCACAGGTATTATTATGCCATTAAACATGTCATAATAGGCAATTGTATCAAATAGATGTTGATTCATGTGTTCATGTATCAGTAAAAAGATGTAATTCATGAATGTGTTGTTCATCCTTTTATACAGTTTGTCGACAGTTCCGATTATTTGTTTCTTTATTTTACACTATGCAACAATAAAAACAAACTAAAGTGTTTTTATGGTACTCTTAAGACAAAGGAATTATTTCTCTAGGTTTAAGCAAGATAGCTGCCGTTTTATTCTTTTAGGGGCAATAAATGCTGAAAAAAGTTAATCTGAACTGGTTGAACAACTCGAGTATTGTACTATCCTTATGGAAGTAGAAGGCTTTAGTATTTTAAAATAAACTTTTTCAATATTAAAATAAAGGCTATGTTTTGAAATATTCATTCAGTTTTTTTATGGTTTTGTACAATTTTCCCACAGGTGAACTTTAATTGACATTTTTTACCAAAAAACTGATAAGCCGTCTGGCTTAAACAGTTACCAAAAGAATGAAATTGTACTCTTAATTTTACATGTGCTGATATTGACACCAAACCCTAAAGGAAATTATTCAGATTAAGACAAATTTGCTGGGTTAATCTAAACTGATTGACTGACTGTATATAGGCCCGGTGGTTGATACATTTACATTCATAATTGGCATTATTTCTCTCATCATTTATGATTTAAACATATTAATTTAACATAAATATTTCACAAACTATCATTCTTGAACTCATCCGTCACCTGAATACGTTTTTAAAAAGAAATTTGACGGAACGGACTTTAATGTCAACGTTTAACGCGTGCGTAAACATTCACGTGGAGTCACTTTCGTTTTCGATTTTTCGAAAATACACGATGAAATTATATTTATCGTAAATGCATTTGGGACGCTAAATGCAGCGATGCTGCTGAAAATATTTCATTCTCAAAGCATGGGCCGTGAAAATCAAACGGTAATTGTTGTGCTATATATAGAACATGGAACACGTTCAAAGTAAACAAAACGTAAGAAAATTAATACGCTTTTACGATAATAAAAACGTAATTATTGATTTACACTAGTTGTCGTTATTACTTTTTAAAATGTTTATAAAAATTAGTTTTAGTGAACAATTATCATGACATGGTTTCATCTATTAAAAATGTTAATGTTAAACAAACGACGCACTGCTTTTTCAAACGACTAACTGCTGTGACGGTATGTACGGCTTTTAACTGAACAGAAAAAAGAAGCTGCATGGGAAAAACAAAAAAGCATTCCAGTAGTAGCCCCCACTTCAGTGGAGGCGACGATAATGGATACATTTATTTTATTTTACATGTAATTTATTCCTTCTAACATTAGAATAAATTCTTTAGCTCATACTCTTTATTTATATTATATTTCTAAAACTACTTTGAAATTTTCTGCTCAGTAACTACATTTATTATTATTATAACCATTTAACACGTTTATATTAAAGGTCCTGATCTGATTTCAATAAAATTAAGATTTCAAGCAGACAGAACAATTACCATACTACAATATAATAGTGTATTAACTTGTTGTTAGATAATGCATAAATATTATACAATAACTACAGTATGTATAGAAATATGTCAATGATTCTACGTAAATCGAACTTAATACAATCACACTACAGCAAATATGTTTGCTGATAAGCCTTGATTAATTTATTGATCCCATACTGTGTGAAGAAGACCCCTTACATTGCTAGTACTTGATAACAGTTGTAATGCCCTGTACATAGCTGGATAGCATGTCTCAAAAGTGAGCCAAATGCTATCGAAAAATAAGAGAATGCATAATGTCTACAACCTCCTCTGCGCTTCAAGGGTCTCGGTGCCGAGTCTAGACACCTTCAAGACCCGACTACAAGGGATAGACATCAGTGCTGTGTACTTGTACATATATATATATATATAGTTTTAAATCAGTTTTGGAAAAACATGTTGACTCTGCAAACCATATTTATGCACTTCGTTTTGGGGCTAATTAAGCCTACATGTATCAAGTGTCCAGCTCAGTACATAGAAGAAGAAGAAGAAGAGATGGAGAAGTAGAACGCTTCTCATTCGGTTTGAACTTGCTTGTGTTCCGGTAGAAAAGTTTTATGCTTGACTTCACTCGACCAAGGTGTGAATTGGTACCTGTATGGGCGATGTCTGTATATGTTCGATACTCCTGGGCGCCACAGATCGATGTTGACTGCACACCCACCAGAAGAGAAATAGCCTCTCAAGGGAGAGACAAAATTCCAGTCACTAAGTACACGGGCGGTAATCACGTGACTTCGTCTTGTATGTTAAACGAACAATGGCGGACTTTCAACCTCGGTAAGTACCTATTTTTCTTGAAGTTATATGTCTTATAGCCTCGATATCAAAACCTCATATAGCCTATCATATGCGCAATGCCTTTTTTCGAACGATAGAACTTAGTTTTTGCCTCATAATGTGAATAGATTTATAATGTGAATAGATTTCGAGAACACTCATTGAATTTGATCCAGAGTTTCGGCGCAAGCCCGGTATGTTGCACGCAACGTATAAATTGTTGTCTAATTATCGACAAATAAGGCTCTCTGCTACGATGGGTCGTATTCTTGCACAGCCGATACATTCGTTATTCAGCCATTACCCTAGCATTAGAGGTCCGTTATATATGGAAGCCCTGGAGGGCACTTTTGACTTATGACTAATGACTTATGACTTGTGACTTGCGCAGGCCCCAGGGTGCACTTTTGACTTGTGACTTATAACTTGTGACTTGTGACTTAGGAGTTGTGACCAAACAAACTATAAATATATTTGCATGCTTTATTTTTCCCTTACGCCCAACAATAACGTGGATAAAAACGGATAATACGTGAATCGGATTTTAATATATATAGCAAGACAGGAAAGTCAGTTTTTGTTGTTTGATTAAATAACAATTGTTCACGGAATTACACTCATTCTACTACATAAGAGTTAGGGTTTAAAATTCTTCTTCATCGATATGTTATTGCAAACAAAGTTAGCGTTGACGTTGCTATAATATATTTCCAACTTTAGATTATAATTTTAGCGTCACAATCGTGACGAATATTTAGGAGGAGTGAATAAAATGACCAGTGTAATTAAAATGTTTGTTTGTTTTTGCAGGTGGAGATAAATGAAATAGCTGTCGTGGAATCCTGAAAATATCTCTTGTGGAATATTGCATAAAAGGCTGTGAACAACTCTCTTACTGTAATGGACAGAAATGCATATACTTACAATAAACCCACACAAGTTGAGCACAATATTATTGTCTCGTTATGAACCTTCATATACTCAAATAGAAGTTATGGTTGATATAGTCGAGAGAGAAATACAAACCGATCTGGACTGACTGGCACAAAATAAGAATGTGTACGATATAGGATCTCTAAGACCCTGTACCATGATATAGTACAACACCAAAACCTTGATGATATACATGTACTCCAATTGATTTTGGGATGTTGGAAAAGCGTGTGTTTAATTCAGAAGTTCACCAATTTACAGCATATTCCATGATTTAAAATATTTGTATAACTAATTATGGCATGTTGTTAGTCGGTATTGTTATGCTGAGCCACTTGAGTATAATTTCATGTGTATGTTGCTCTATTAATTTTGACATGCATGTCTAATGCTTCATTTAATCGTAAAGTAAAGCATGGTTATAACGTCTGTTTTGTTTCTGCATTTCAATTAAGATTTTGATTTGTGACTTATGACTTGTGACTTGTGACTTGTAACTTGTGACTTGTGACTTGTGACTTGTAACGTGTGACTTGTGACTTGAGACTTGAGACTTATGATGTGTTAAATGTGACATACACACTACCTTTGATAAAATTATAGACAGCAAAATGTATCATTATAAGTGTTATTATTATAAATGTTGTAATTAAATATGAGTTTGTTATCCTTCGTTTGTTATCAGTATCCAATAAAGCCAAAATCTTGGAATGATATTTAATCATGTATATGACAGTGTTTTTGGTCTTTGCTTTATATTGTATACAAAGTTAACTGAAATGCAGTATTATGTTGTAAAAGATGTACGGTAGACAAAAACACATTTGCAAATGACAACTTTGAGTCTGTTGCATTACAAAGTTTCAAAGTGTATTCAAAATAAATTCCACATAAATCAATATAAGATTGTTTAGGTCACATGTATTTCAAAACATGACAAAATGGCGTATTATTTCTGAACATGTCTGACCGACATTACATCTGTGAAATTAAACTTATGCGAATAATATAAAGCCATCTTGAAAAGCTTAGTTCGTAGGCGCCATAAATGTTAATGTATTGATATCCACAACTTGGAATTGTCCGCAAAACCTTATAACGTTCTACTTCACAATTATGGTACATACATGTAACACAATCACATTCAAAATCTATTCTAGCCCATAGTGTCACACAATTGCCAAGTTTACATTTGAGCCGGTTGCTTTGCTGGGTTTTAAGACATACAGGTAATAAGGTTTGCACCGCCACATCATTTGTCGAACCAAACGCACCGAACACACACACACACAACACGGACATTCCATTTTCTTCACCTGGAAAAATGTAGATGAACATATAATTATTAATACATGTACATCAACAAAACTTAAAGTCTAATTCATTATACCATGTATGATCCGAACTATCCATCATAAATGATAATGAAAAGGAAGCAAACCATAATAATTATGTATGCACATGTACTCGTATAAGACACAGCTATGCCAGGGGAAATTATGCTATTACATGAAGGGTATTCTAGTTAATTGTGTTAACAATTCAGAATAACGGGTCGGGGCCTTCAACAATGATGATTTCAATCAAACAAAACTAATACCGACTTACCTGACTCACTATAGACTATTATCAGGCAATTCCGATTTAGACATCATCCTTTACCATCCACGCTGTCCAAAGAAGTGCGCGCAGATTTATTTATAAAATGTAAGTCACAAGTCGTAAGTCCCAAGTCATTAGTCACAAGTTCTAAGTCACAAGTCATAAGTTACAAGTCACAACACCTAAGTCAAAAGTGCCCTCCAGGGCTTCCATAGTTATATGAAAATGAGTCTGGAGCCGGTCTCTGTGAACATGCTATGGTTATTAATCAAGTATGTGAGATATCTTTCTCTGGTTTTTGTGTTTAAATCATCACGTATTTTACTGTTGAAATCACCCATGATAATAATGTGCGAGTTTTAGCTACCTCAATTTTTAAACTTCCGCTGAACTGAAAACCCGGGAATGACCTTAAGACTATACTAAAATAGGCTAAGTAGCAAGTTGTGATAAATGGAATGTTAAAAGTGAACGTAGATAAAACTAGTATTCTCCAATTGTTGTATTTTTATGCCCCCGTATCGACAGATCGGGAGGCATATAGTGATTCACCTGTCCGTTCGCCCGTCCGTTGGTCCGTTCGTCAGTCCAATTCTTGTCCGGGCTATTTCTCAAGAACCACTGCTCAGATTATGGATAGCTTCACTACCAAGTGAAGATGTGCATATCGTCAGCACGTTCCGGTTCGCTGATTATTCACACAGTTATGCCCCTTGGAAGATTTGCACTATAAATTATTGTCCGTGCTATTTCTCAAGAACCACTGCTAAGATTTTAATAAAACTTCACGGATAGCTTCACTACCAAGTGGAGATGCGCATATCGTCGGCACGTTCCGGTTCGCTGATAATTCACACAGTTATGTCCCTTGGAAGATCGCACTATAACTATATACTAAATTCTCGCCGCAATATTTCTCAAGAACCACTGCTAAGCTTTTAACGAAACTTCATGGATAGCTTCACTACCAAGTGGAGATGCGCATATCATCGACACGTTCCGGTTCGCTGATAATTCACACAGTTATGCCCCTTGGAAGATACCCAATATTTTTCGTTCTCAGTTCGAAATATCTATCGATGAACGGGTTAAACCATTCACATTCTGATGTTGTATATGAGCACTCTCCACACGCCAGTATCACATAACCCCATTTTGACCTTCGACTTATTGAAGGGCCAAATTCTTGCTTGGTTAACCCAAATTGACCGTTTCTTCTAGCATCATTATGGCTTTCTACAAAGCTTTAATACTTGCCTGGATGTTGTATATGAATACTCTCCACACGCCTGTATCACCTAACCTCATTTTGACCTTCACATTGACCTAATGTTTGACTTAAGAGTTATTAAGCGTCCAATTCTTGTTAACCCAAATTACGTCTAACATCGAGGTGTTGTCTTCAAATTGACATACTTGTTTACCATCATAAGCCCCTTATACTGAGTACTGACAAAGCCATGTAACCCTATTTAACATTTTAAAAGAATTATGGCCCCTGATTGACGTTTTTATGGACTAGGCTTCCACGGTAGGGTGTTTCATTTTTTGAACTTTTTCTCTGATCACCTAGATAATTAAACCAACTGTTCTCTAGTATAAACAATATTCCCAGACCAAATTTCAACTCAATCCATCAATGTCTTGATCCCCCCTACCGAGTTGAAATTTTGACCCAAAGACAGCATGTAGGCATTTTTCACTCCAAAAAGGTTTATTTATAGCTAATTCCACCAACATTCTTTTGTTGTATTTGTGTAAGATGAATGACTTGAGGTTGTTTCAACCCATTTTTTGTCCATATTTTATAATATAATGATCCAAATTATATTCTGGACCAGTTCATATCATAGCAAAATGTGGTGTTCTTCTGAAAATTAGAGAAAGTTTGAAATTATCGGATATTCTCAATTTACAGGGCCCAAATTGAGAACTGTGATGTTTTTAAACACTTTAAAATGTACTAATGTGATTTTACATGACTGTATAATTAAACAAAATTAACTATATACATGTACCGTAAATAATCGGCCATAAGTCGTATGGTGACTTTTGGCTAAAAAGTCGAGATTTTTGTCTTTACTGTACCCTTTCATAAGTCGCCGGTAGACTTTTCAAGTTTTTGTGAAAGCTTAATGTCTGTCCCCAGGATCAATGTTCATTCTTTTAACATAAATAATTAACTGAGATAAATAATTGAATTCAATCCACAAACATTTTTGTTATATTTCAAGTTATGACCGAATACTAGTAGTAATAGCATGCAACAGATTGTTTTGTCGTAATGTTGGAACTTCAAGGCGATATACTGTTTATCAATCACTCCCGTTCAGCAACATCATTCACCACTTTAAGGTTTGTCACAATACCTCGCATTGATGCGCTTTCGAATATTCTCCACTGATCAGAAACACTTTGAGCAAGGCACCATTTATTACCAGAATGTAAAAGAGAAACCACGTCTCGGGTCCAATAAGCAGATCCATTGGAGGATTCGCTGTTATGAAATCAGTGGGAAAGTCAGATTTTGGAAGTTTGTGGCCTCTGTGACTATAAAGTTAAGAGCCATAACTTCCTTGACATGGGGTGCCAAGACTTGCCAAACAAGACGAGGAAGATCAAGAGTATCGTAGAAGGAAAGTTATGCGTGCAATTGGAGAATCAACGGGTGTGTATCCATCAGGTCCCTTAACTCGAAGCCCAATCATGGTGGAATTGCATACATACTGGCTTGAAGGAACCATGTGCGATTGGAGCATCAACAGGTGTGTAGCCATCATGTCCCATAACTCGAAGCCCAATCATGGTTGAATTGCATAAATACTGGCTTGAAGGAACCATGTCCATGGAAACGAGACTTTTGTTGCATTCTTTCTAGTTTGGTGTGAGAGGGTTCATGATAGCTATATTGGGCAGCAAGCTTCAATAACAATCTAACAGAGTGTAACACACAAGGTGCTTTTATTGCGAATACATCCCAAAGTGCCACAGACAGGTATCATAGGCGAGTGGTCACCCAGGTATTTGTCAATAAGTTAACATAGTTATCGGAGGTTGGTGGTTTCAAAGTCATTTTGAGGTAGATGGTGCGCTAAAATGTCACTTGTATCTAGGCTCTTGCTGATGAGAGGGGGAGAAACATTCAGGCCTATTCTAATGGGTGAACATGTACCTGAGAGAGAACCTTTTTTAAATAGCTGAGACTCTGTTGGACATGTTAAGCATAGATACTATCCAATGATTTTCTCAAATCACACCTTATATATATCCGATTTGTGAATGAGTCAGTTACTCTAGATGTGTCATTGACAGTTTTACAAATATACAAATTGTGGACCAATATATTCAGAATGTCTAAATTGACTGACTTGAAATGGAAAATACAGAGTTTCTCAAATGAAACACTCAGCCCAATGGCATGTTTTGTGGCTATAGAGCATGGAACCAACGATGAACTAAAACAAAATCGAAATGTGTGGAGTTTATCAATAATATTTCTTGGAAAACCAAGCAAATGTGAAGATTCGAGTCCGTGAAGATTGTATGCGAAACATGTTATAATTCGTTGAATGCACTAGCTTGACCCTTGCGTCAATTATTCTGTATACATATAAGCACTGGCTTTTGGATTTTCTCTTTGGTCGCACCGTGTCCATATATGTAGGTGGTACTGTCATGATATTTTATGAAAAGAAAGTCGAATTTATGTGCCTGTAACTCAACTCATCACTCAATCTATCTCCCCTGTCCATTTTTATTATCCTTTAGAACAGTATATTAATACTGTTATAGAAAGCATGAGTGCATCATTGTCATCCAAGTTTTAAGAAACATACTAATATATGGTTTATTTTGTATAATACATTGATTATACCTGTAAAATCAAATTAGTCCATCATAAGTATTCAAAAGCATGACAGTTCTGACCAAAATTAGATGACTTTTAATAAGAGCAAGGTGATTTGGACCAGGAATGTTTGCAAAAGGAAAAAAATCGAAAATTTCAAATTTTCTCAAATTTTCAGAAAATCGCCACTTTTTGCTATAAAATGAACTGATCCAGTATATAATTTGGACCATTTTATTGTAAAATATGGACATAAATGGGTTGAAACAACCTCAGTCCATTTATCTTACACAAATACAACAAAATAATGTTGGTGGAATTATCTATAAAAGTAACCTTGGTTGAGTGAAAAATACCTACATGCCGCCTTTGGGTAAAAAAACTCGGTAGGGGGGGGGATCAAGACATTAATGGATTGAGCTGAAATTTGGTCTGGGAATATTGTTAATACTAGTGAACGTTTAATTATCTAGGCGATCAAAGAAAAAGTTCAAAAAATGAAACACCCTATTCCACGGGGGCATAAGCGTTTATTGAACGCAGGCTTGTTTGTTATTTGTTTTATCTCGATGCTTTAAAAGCATATTTCAAGTAAACAAAGTATTGAATTCTTAAAGAATTAAACCGGTATTTAAAAACATTTTTGCAACTGGCTGAGTATCCTTTACCGTGACTGTCTAATACAGTGTGGTCCAGAATATATAAAGGATATTTATTGATTTTGGTTTAGATCGAGTCATCAATGAAAAGCAATATTTTCACGAGTGAAAAAAAATGATATTGCACCAAAAGTCAAAATATTCTCTTTTCATGATAATTATGCTTCAATTTCTCTCACGTCAAAATTGGAATATTTAAAGCCCGGTGCCGTTGACGTTACGTTTCTTTTTTGTAGAGTACTAGAACCAACTAAAAGAGTGAAAATAACATTTTCAGTCTCAGCTTTTATGCCAACATTTATCACTGGTGAGAAGGGCTGTACAGTTATGTTCAGGGCAATAAACCACTTATAGGCGAGTCATTTAAGCTCAAAAATAGGGCCAACCTCAAACTAATTGCAACACAAAGAATTTTTACAGTTTCATCATCTACAAACTACCGTATAGCGGGTTATTTCTGCGGGTAGAAAATTTTGCGATTTGGGCCTAAAATGGGTAGGTTTTATTTCTGCGGTTTTTATTTCTGCGACCTACCAGAAAATCGGCAATTAATTTCTGCGGATTTCAGAAACCGGAAGAAATTTCTGCGAATGGTAAATAGCTACCGTATCTACTACGGCATGATCAACAACATGATAACACTGCTTGTATGATTTAGATTGAATTGTTAATTTTATACAGAATTCAGCGTTTTTCATTTTAGGAACATCAGAACAGAACAGAACATTTTCAGCAGTACATGTACTACCGGTAAACTAAATCAATGCATTTAACGGCATATTATCCTGGTATTGCTATATCGTTAATACAATTATACACAAACTACAGTGTTGCAAATTGAACCAGTTGTCAAACTTACATCAACGTGTATTGAGGGTCAATAACGATATAACACATACCATTCATTAATTGTTAAACAAACAAGCAAACAAAGACAGTCGATCACTATACATGTGAAAAATACGACAGTAACAAAACACTAGAAAGATATAGATTAGAGGTATATTACCAGTTTATTGAAGCAAAATATGGAAGTTAAATTTTACGAACAAAATTTTTACGGATGTTTAATTTTGCGGAATTTAATTTTACGGGACAGCCTCAAACAGCAAAAAACGCAGAAATAAAAACCCGCAGAAATTACCCGCTTTACGGTATTATACACTGTAGAAAAAAGTCATAAGTAAATATTTTGCTGGAAAACTGAAAAAAAATCCACATGTTTAAGGCCACTTTTACAGCAAGTTTAGCATGTTATTTTATTCATAGTACGAGTGACATTTTAAGTTCTGATAATGCCTCTGTAAGTAGTTGAATATTCACTAAATCTGTATAAAAGTGCATATTTTCTGAAAGATACAACCTTCCTCTAGCGAAAACAACAAAATTTAATTATATTATCATGGGAGAATTTGATATTCGTCTGTTTGAAATCATAAATGTAGGGGTATTACCTATTGAATTGTCGACAAGTGAGTCACATTAGCACTTGGAAGGGGTAACATAAATATTATTCATTTCTTTAATTTCAATCCGATTCATTTAGAAATTACACATATCATGTATTATATATCTGTGTATCTAAAGGTAAATAAACATTCCTGATCAGACAGTATAAATGACTGAAGATGTACATGAATTAGGCCGTGCCCAAAATACTCCAGAATATATTTCTGTTAGCAAAACCGTGTCCACTCTGTTACTTTGTCGCTTCTAACTGGATTTTACAATTGCTTGGTTCACATATTTACCACGCCAGGACAGTGTGTCATATGCAAGACCATTTTTCTAGCTCAAAGTTCAAGGTCACACTTAAAGGTCAAAGGTTATATAGTCATGCACGTCGTGTCGCTATGTGACTTGTTCATTTTTAGATCATTTCTTACTGGATTTTAAAAATCCTTGGTACAAATGTTCACCACATCAAGACGGTACGTCATGCTCAAGAACCAGATCTTTAGCTCAATGACCAAGGTCATACTTAGAGGTCAAAGGTTATATAGTCATGTAAGTCGCGTCCACTCTGTAACTTTGTCGTTTCTTACTGGATTTTAAAATTGCCTGGTACAAATGTTCACCACATCAAGACGGTGTGTCATGCACAAGGCATAGATCAATAGCTCAAAGGTCAAGGTCACACTTAGTGGTCAAAGGTTTTATAGTCATGCTAGTCGCGTCCACTCTGTATCTTTGTCGTATCTTACTTGATTTTTAAATTGCTTGGTACACATGCTCACCACATCAAGGCGGTGTGCCATGCGCATGACCTTGGTCCCAAGCTCAAATGTCAAGGCCATACTAGAGGTCAAATGTTATATAGTTTATAAAAGCCTTCTTTTAAGAAACTATTGAACCGATTTTAAAATAATTTGGCACACAAACATGGTTTTTTGGTGACCCTCTAAACTAAATACATGAATAGCGCTATGATTCGAATAACAAAATAGCCACCAGGGGGCGTGACACATTTCCTCTATAGATAATTAAAAGGCTTGAAAACCACTGCTCTAAATTAAAATTATTTTGGCACAAATGGTCATTGGGTAACCCTCTTCCAGAAATTAGAAAACATCTTTGATAAGTGGAGCATATTTTCCCTTTATGGATGTACTTACATCGACAATTTTATCAGTCTCTTTCTATAGAACCATCCGTTTGATTAAAAATAAATTCGCTCAAATATTACTTGGGTGACTCTCTACCAAATCCCTAAAAACAATTAAGGTTCGTCCAAAGACATTTCTGCTAGGAAATAAATTCCACTTTTTCGTAGTGGTTGTAAAAGAAAACATTGGGCATTGTTCTCGCCGAAACTGAATATCTGATAGAAAACAAATGTTACAGGATAGTTCCTTGGTTGCATCGTTTACAATTAAAACGCATTAAAAGTAAAATACTCATACAGGTCAAGACATATACCCTCCAAAAGAAACAAGTATCGCGAAAACATGTGACAATTCAATATTATGAGCATATTTCGAAAAGCCAATGGAATATATCTTAGGAATTTCTTTTCACGGTTTACATAAGCTAGATGCACAATATAAGAATATAAAAAGTTGTGTTGCAATTAGTTTGAGGTTAAAAGTTAAAATGACTCGCCTATTATCATTTACTAGCTTAGTATAAGGGGTCAGCCTCGCATAGTATGGGAGTAATAAATCTCCCAGTATACACACAAGATGCTTATCAGCCATCTACTTTGTATTATTTTACAAGAGACACCATGTAAGAACTTAAAGCCAAGTAACAATTGCTGCTTATATATATGTTCAAGGCACCGAAAATCATTCAGTTTGTTTTGAAGAATGACAGAATTAAGCTTATAACAATAAACATTCCGGCCGAATAATGATTCTTGTGGAATAATGATTCTGGTGGAATCCTGGTGATGTCCATTCTTCAGTGACTTTATATTGTCAATAGTCAACCCTACTAGAGTTATGGCCCTGTTTTAACGTAACAGTGACAGCTCTTGAAACATAATCCTGAAGCGGTGCAGTCACAGTCATGTTACATACCGTTAAAGGAACCACAGGTGGCCGTATTGATTTTTACCATTATAGTATGTTGATAGCCTATATAGTATCAAATATTAAGATAAAATATGTGGTATGATTAACTAAACGCAAGGGCCTGTTACCGAAGTCGGTTAGTAGGACATATCTAGTCATCCTCTGAGAAAAACCCCTCAACATATTCCGTTTATTCAGCTTCCTTTTCCGTTTTCATTGTCAGCATGGACAAATCCATTATGTTAAGAAATCATCAAATCAAATACCATTATATAATATACATTTAGATATTCATAACGTATTAATTATAAAAGACTATTCAGTATGAATGGTTGGAAAAGACAGTTGACAATTAATAGTATGACGATGAAAACAGTGGATGATGAGGAACAGATTTAAATAAAACGCCGTGAGCACGAATGCTACCAGTAAAAAAGTCTTAACATGTACTACATATCATGTTCGTCACACACACATCAACTATGTTTAATGGGCAATGCAGTATAACAATGAAAAATCCATGATGGCTATTATCCACTTTAAAAGATTACATTTTTACACATGTGCCACTATAAATGGTTTACACGTACAAGCCGCTAATGTAAACAGCTAACTAAGTCAGATAGTGAAATGGAAGAGCCCTATATACAGAGAATTTCAACAAAAAACTACAACTAGAAATATGTTTAATTAACTTTCAAATAAATCCAACATTGATTTTTTCAAACTGTTAAACATAGTGAGTACTAAGTATCATATTCATAGAAGATACAGTAAAATAGTTTCAGTTTCAAGAAATCAACTTACCATAAAATTATATAAATTGACCACAAATTGGATGTATACCTATACATACATCCGCCATATTGTAATCATGCTGTAATTATCCAACGATGCTGGATTATCTGTGTAACAAGGGTGTACTACGACTACATGAAAATAAACACATTTGTGATAAATCATTTTTGAAATAGGCAAATGGACGTTTATGTCAGCAAAACCGTTAAGGGGAAACTATTCTAATTTGTGTTTTATTTAAATGGCATCAAACGTTGAGCAAGCAGCGGAAAAATGTAGTTTTCAAATTATACTCAATAGCTGCAGAATCTTTTAAAGTTAACTGTAACTGACCATTGCCTGCAGCATAAAAGTTCTAACAAAGGAACGTCTTGGTCTCCTTTTAAACATCCATCAATTTTGAAGTCTACTTTAAAATCTTACCTTAATTGATACTAATTTAATTTAGGTCGATGGTGAAACTAGTTTTCCAACTTATATATTAACCACTATTGACACCTCAATTCTGATGTTATCCATCGCCATCTTTAAAGAGAGCTCTTACAATATCTAGACTTCGAAAAGGTTTGCTTCCCACTGAAATAGGACAGTGTCATTAAAGATTAAGCCCAAATTTTACTCATGGCATTCGGTTGTAATTGTAACATATATTAAGTGTCCCCTGTACTACGTGTTCATATACAAGCAGTTCTCAGTAATTACCATTTGATATTAAAGTTGTATTTAAATGCTTCTTTAGAGTCATTGGTGGCACCAAAAGTCGTTTTCAAAGCTCGTACGGTAACGGATAAAAGTATCGACAATGGACAAACCCTCGTCTTCAATACAACGATATATAACTTTGGCAATGGATACAATCATGCGACGGGGATTTTCACAGCACCTTTAAATGGGACTTACCTATTCACTGTACAGCTGTGTCTTAATACTGGTCATCATTTTACCTTAGCAATTGTTCGTGATAACAGTATTATTACAACTGGGCATATGTATAACGCATATTATAAGACCTGTCATACATTTGACGGGATGTTGGTCCTGACTGCTGGACAGAAAGTCTGGGTCAAGTGCTTGTATTCACCTCCAAGCGGTGATGACATATATGAGCAAAGTTCCTCCACCGAAAATCAGTGGAATACATTCTCAGGCATGCTCATTCATCAATAACAATTCAATGAAAGACGTACTATATGTTAAATCCGTTAAGATTACATTTAGATATGAGCCAGTCTCCAGGAAAACCTGCTATAATGGCATTATGTAATAACCATTATGTGGCAAGGTTTGTAAAGGCCCTAATATAAGAAAAAAATACATATCCATTGATTCTATTTTATGTAGTTTACTCATATAGTACTATACCTTAGCTTTAAATTTACCATGAATTATGTCGAAATCACATACTACGTTGCTATGGTGACCAATTTCGGAAAAGTACTCATAGTGAGAAAAACGAGGAGTTAGTTGTTTAAAAAAATAGTAGCTTTTCTCTGAATGCGAACAATTTTGATTTTGGTAAATATTTTAAAAATTATAGGATACTGCTAAAATGTGATACCATTTTGAACAATTCATGTCAATAATTGATCAAATCGTGTAATTATGAAATACGTGTTATAGTTACGTCAATTAACGTTTAAATGACGTTTGCGACGTCACACAAAAAAGCTCCAAAAGGGGACACTACAAAAACAGCTGTAACTTCTTAAAAAGCAAAAAATTAACAAAATATCTTTTGTATTTTGCTTCATAAAGATTATTCTTTCAAGCCTTGGAAAATCTCAAAATAAATATTTTTGTCAAAATAGCAGGTTTTGTTGGAGACTGGCGATATTATCTTTGTTTTGATTGAGTATTCAAATTAAATACATGCTGTGTATGACAAAAAGCTGATAGTGTTTCCTAATAAAGTTATTAACGTTACCTAAACTGGCTTCACTTATTATAGCGTCATTCCTATTTCAACAATGTCTGAACGTCTTTGCTAAACAGTTAATTACCCACACTAGGATGGAGATGTCCCACAGGCAACTTCATTTGCGCTTATCGAACCGTTTTGCAAGAGTTTGTTTTTAGATGGAATACTTTAAACAAGAGGGCCCAAAGGGCCCTAGCTCGCTCACGTGTTATAGCAGTGCAAGAGTTTGTTTTTAGCTGGAATACTTTAAACAAGAGGGTCCAAAGGACCCTAGGTCGCCCACGTGTTATAGCAGTGCATGCAATCCCTGTGATTTGACCTAGTCCTTGGCCTTATATGACGCAATATGGCACTAGACCTGGATTTTGTTGAGATGATCACTCTGACCAAGTTTCATAAGGATTAGGCTACAATTGTGACCTCTAGTGACTATACAAGGTGTTTCTATTATATGACCTTGTGACCTAGTTGTTGACCCCGGATGACCCAATATCGAACTTGACCTAGATTTTGTTGAGATGATCATTGTGACCAAGTTTGTATCTGTGTTACAATTGAAATATAACATTCCAGCATGGCAGAATTCACACATTTAATATTTGGTACATGCACCCTGAACACGAAGGCACTCTAGTATGCCTCATTGATGCTATGACATTTGCGATGAGTTGTTGTGTGATAATGTTCCACACTTCACTGAATGTGTAGTTCATAAACAATCCTCGGTTGTTTATGAGTGCACTTGGGGACAGACGCACTTAGTGCCACTTACAAATAGATATATAGAGAATAATAGGTTAAGTGCCGTGGATGAAAAGGTTTATCTGGCAAGGCGGAGGAATTTATCGGGTGAGCCGAGTCGGATAAACTTTTACTTCATTAACGGCACTTACCTATTATTCTATTTATCCAGTCGCTTAATCTGCTCATTAAGGGGATCAAACTCGGGACTTTATTGTCACTCTTTCATTAACCCTTTCGCTGCCGACGTCGAAATGCCAAATAACGTCGCCAGTGCCAAGCCTGTTTTGGCGTAAACAAGTTGACGTCATTATATCGACGTTAAAAAACTGCGCGGTATGGCGCACATTTCAACGTAATTAGACGATAATTAAAGCGGCATGTATGCATTCAAGATTATGTATGTTTTACTTAAAATATACACTCAAAAACTGAACAATATGACATTAGGCTGACATAGTTAAATCGTTCGAATATCCATATTTTAATGCAATATTTTATCGAAGGTAAGTTTTTCAAAATATTTTATTTTAGTTAAAAAAGAACATGTTATTTCATGAATAGTTATATGGGATCCTCAAACCATGTATATAGTTCACCATAGATGCTTTAGCATGCGTTCGGATCATATATAGAATTGTGCGAGTATGCAGCCGACAATTTAAAATTCTTATAAATCTATTACGTATTGAACATAGTACATGTACCTTCTTTCATAACATTCTGCTAAAAGCTGCTATGAACTGTTCGCCTAAATGTAATGTTTAGTTTAATCTAGAACGGAGTAAATAATATAGGGCCCCTGGTAAATGATTTTGTACTGCATCTAATGACTAAACCACAGGATTGGGTAAGAGCACATATAACCAAGACCGTGGTTCAGTAGTCATAGTGCGCTGGATTTGTAACCTGGCGATTCGGGTTCACTAAATCCCGAAATGAGACAATACCGACATAGAAGTGAAACGAGCGAAACTCGTAGCGAAATGAGCATATAATCGAAACGGAAAAATAGCCCTATGTACAGAACGAGGGACAGCACAGTAAGCACTGCTACCCACTTCATTCATTCAGTTGTTTCACCAATACATGTTAAACGTTCGTCAATTAATATGTACTAGTAAAGAACACAAAAATACAAATACTAGTACATAAAACCGAATCAACACTATAAAGGGTGGTTGTAGCTTACATTAATCTACATGTATTTATTTATGGTTGGTGTTCTAGTGTGTGTTTTCTTTGTGTCTTGGTAATGCGATAATCAATCACCCAGTATGGCGATAAGGTTTCGCGGTGGTAGCGTGGGTATTGCTCTTGACTATGGATTGAGACGACACTGTTTCGAATCTCGGCCGTGTCACTTGGTCATTTCTTTTCCTTTTTTTAGTTAGTGTGTCCCATCCATTTACAGATATAGTTCAATTTTGAACTCAGAGCCATGACCTATCCGACTAGTCCATTTTGGCGGGTAGACTATGACATATTACGTTCGGAGCGCATTTATAATGATATCATTCTTACGAATATATTTTATAATCAGATTACAGTTTAGTGTAGTCTGCAACGTCCAGAATTTCTAACCCAGAAGTCGGTGGTTCGAATCCCTGATTCGCCCATTTTTTAATATAACATAACGTTCTAAAATATACATGTAACAAATATGGTTTGTCACATATACTAGTATTATACGGATTTTACAAGTTGTGTGCATTTAAAAAATATGATAAAAATGAAAAACTATTTTGGTGGGATTCGAACTCACCCTGGTCGAACAAAAGTTATTTTACAATGTAATATGAACTAAGGCATTGCCTAAAGGGGATTCAATCATCCATTGATACTAGATCAAAATAACTCATTACAGTAATTAGTGAGGGGCATCTTCACAGTATGGTTGTTCATACAGTTTGTATTTATTTTACATTTCATGAAATTCAGATAATAACTCAAGGAAAATTGACTAATACAACAAGAGGACCATTGGCTCTAAAGCGCTCACCATATGACCAGCAGTTTAGGCAGAATCAGTGACCTAGTTTTTGACCCCAGATGACCTAGTTACGAACTAGACCTAGATTTCATAAAGCTACACATTGTGGCCAAGTGTCATTAATATAAAATGTGACCTCTAGAGCGTAAACAAGGTTCAAAATTGATGTGACCTAGTTTTTGACCCAAGATAACCCAGTTACACACTTGACTTAGATTTCATAGCGACAAACATTGTGTCCAAGTTTCATATAGATTAGGTTAAAATGTGACCTTTAGAGTGCTAACAAGGTTTTTCTTTGTTGTGACCTAGTTTTTGACGCCAGGGGACCCAGTTACCCAGATACCTAGATTTTATAAGGCTACACATTGTGGCCAAGTGTCATTAATATAACATAAAACATGTGACCTCTAGAGTGTAGTGATGTACCGATTATCGGATAACATCGATTAGTGGTGTGCAGAAGTCAGCCGATTCCGATGATCGATGTCATTCATCCATAATCGATCATCGGATAAATATAACAAAATGTTAAACAAGACTTATTAAATCAAAAATTGCTAGGAAAATTCAAAGCATGGAAGTTTGAACCAATTGGATGCCTGTTAGAACCAATTCAAATAATTCGTTCAAACTCAGATAGTAAAACGTCTACCGAAAATCATTGTTTTTCCCTTTGTCGCCTTTTTTCGCGACTTGGGAAGTAGGAAAACACGCATTAGTACACTGCATATTCAGTCCCTGTTCTGCCGATTATTAATCGGGAAAATCGCATCGGAAGTGCCAGTCGATTCTAGCTGATGATCGATTATGATTTGCAACCGATGTCCCATCACTACTAGAGCGTAAACAAGGTTTTAATTTGATGTGACGTAGTTTTTGACCCCAGATGACCCAGTTACGCACTTTACCTAGATTGCAAAGCGACAAACATTGTGACCAAGTTGCATGTAGATTAGGTAAAACATGTTCACGAGTGCTCAGGTGAGCTAAAAACTTGACGGACATCATCACAGTATGAGCGTTCCTATTCATTTTAAGTTTCATGAAATCCTACCAGCTATTTGCAAAGAAATGAATGTGAATGGACGGGCAGAGTGAATTATTCATTAAATCTAAGAACAGTGTGTTTTTAGCGCTTTCTTGAATGACGACTAGAGCTGTCATTGATACGACCCAAGGCATATCGATGATTCCAATATATAGGAAGACAAGCATCGGCGATACATCGTTATACAGTTACACATATAGACGAACAAGAAACAGGCCTTTCAGTCAATGATCCCTTTTTAGCCATTCTACACTGTACATGTTGGGTATATATTCAGCTTTGAGATAGCACCTTTGGTTAGAGTTTAGACTTGACCCATTTTTACAATTTGTGAACTTACATTTTAACAGAGGGACTGTTTTGTGCAGGAAAAGGAGGATTTTCGGTGGTTCCATTCATTTACCCAGGTATCCGTTATCGATATCGACATTACTCAGTAAAACCCAATTTTCCGGAACCGGAATTTCACGATCAGGCGGTTAGGAAGCAATAAGCGGTATAGCAGGAGTGTATATTATTTTCTTTTTTCAACGTTTAAACATGAAAAACATATAAAACAATTATTGCACATTATCATTAAACATCTTAATTTTTTAAACTTTAGCAAGAATTATCTGAAAAGAGGTTCAATATTTGAAATATTGCATTTTATTCTACACTGTCGCTTTCGAAGCTCGATACCGATGGTGAGAAAATAAACGCATTTTTCAAGTTAAACATATTATTGAGGCAAAAATATTGTCAGCGAGGTCATAAAATAATGTTGTCAATGTGTTCAAGTAAGACTTTATTCAAATTCTTATCTTTTGGCTAAAATAATCGCGATTTTTGTATCTAGTTGCTCTATACGCTATATCAGTTTCCCCCCCTGACGTACATTCAGAATATCTCGCACATTGTCGCTCAATTAATTCCGTAATCCCAGACAACGGGTTTTAACCAGTAATGTCGGTATGGTGAATATTCTAAAATGTGAATCGATAATCGATTGGTTAAAAATATTGTTGATACCGCTTAGGTCAATGACAGCTCTTATGATGGCATCACACCGGAGGTCACATGGCAGCTACATACTGTAATGGACAGTCACAGCAGAGCGACAGATGAATACCGATCAACACGACAGAAACTTAGTTAAACGCGGGTCAACCAACACAGACCTTAACTGGATCGAACCACTGGATCTGAGGGTTCTTTGAAGGGTCTTGGGACAACTGTCACTTCTTCGGTCTTGTTATGTTCATACTATCCACAGACAAAAAGCACCGAGGAATTCATGTTCTTTGTTATATTTTGAGCTTTTTTTTCCAAAAACACTTTCTTATAAATAATCATAAAAGCACTCATGAAAAGTTACATTGTTTGTATTTTGGCCAATTCTCATATTTTTTCACGGAGATCTGTATTGACAAACCAGCAGTAGACAGTTGTCCTACATTATAAGATCAATTAACATGGTTATCTAACACAGAATGATTGTTGATAATTAATTCACAATAAATGGTTGGTTGGTTGATTGTTTGTTGTTGACAATTTGGGTAAGAACAAATTTGGATACGCTTCGTTTATCAAACTTTATGATGCAAATTAGCATCGAAAGTTGATTTCTTAGTTTACCTACGCTAATTATGTGTATAAAAGACAGTTTTCCTTGTTTAAAACAAGTACTTTAATCGTATAAGCAGTTATTTTAACGATTGTAGGCTGTACTTACTTGACGGCAGACGAATGAAACAACTTCTTCCGTTTGCGAGGGACAGTCTTAAATGCTAACCGACCGCCTTTATCTCGCGCGCTAGCATTCTTACCTCCCCTATCGCGTTTAATGTTTTGTAAGCTAGGGCCTTCGGTTATCTCAGGGAACATTTTTAAACATCATTAGAAAATAAAAGATAATTTATTAACAACAAAAATATTTTTTTAATGAGTTTGCCAATTCCATTCACGTCT
Source organism: Spisula solida (assembly GCA_947247005.1). NCBI lineage: Eukaryota > Metazoa > Mollusca > Bivalvia > Venerida > Mactridae > Spisula > Spisula solida. The sequence continues at coordinate 38,177,154 of OX365958.1, read as the reverse complement.
TCAGAGTACCCCGAAAAAACACTTCCACTTCCGGTACACACAAATCTCAATCGGACAGGGGTGACCAAATTTCGGATGGGTTAAAAACTCGCAACACGTACAATGCCGTCTTGGATTTTAATCGAGATGCCTTCGGCATTTCGATTAGAATCCCTATAATTGGGCATCAAACAAACAAGAGACACAAAAAGCACTATTATTTTGCGCGTAAATTGATCACATGACTTTTTTCAATTTATTCCGAGGAAGTACCTCATCTTTGATTATGCTGTCTTTCAAAATACAAATATGCAACTAATTACATCCTACATAAACTGTTCAGTGGTTGGTTACTTACTAGTATTTGGGACAGCCATTATATAGTAAATGGAATTTACGTGCGTTTAAAACCTTGTATTCAGTGTGATAATAATTGTTTAGTTATGTTTGCGTCTCGTAACAAGGATGCCTAGATCTATATGGATGTTGCACAATATCGTGATAAAGGGGTGTAATGTTATAAAGAACATGTATGATAGCAGCATATTTACGACATTATTTTCAACAATATCGAGCCCTATTTATCTTTAATGATGTCGAGCTTGCTACTTTAAATAGTTTGACGTCATACAACGTTGCGTTGGATATTAACACGTCTTGTGTGTATACAAGTGTTACAAAATATACATTAATTTGCTAATTATTCAATGGGATTGTACTAAAATTTCAGTTGTAGAAAATTAAACTGTATAGATCATGATTCTATTCATAGTTTATGCCTAATTAACGATATCCCGTGTCAAAATGGAGTGAAAATCACGCAAATAGCGTAGCATAATTACTGAGTATCAAGCACAAATATTTAATTATTTTTGCATTCAGACAGAAGAGTTGTCATTTTTGTAAAAAGTTTATTTTTGTACAACCGTTTATTAAAGTAGATCATAAGGCTTGAAATTGCTTGAAAAACACATACTTGAAAAATGCTATTTTAAACAGTTTTGGCCATCTAATTTTATCATATATTACAGAAAACAAGTATGGTATGTCAGCATGATGTAAAATGTGGCATATAGTCGCCTAGTTCAAATGCTAACACAAAAATAAAAGCGATTTTCATCAGAAAATAACAGCATTTTTTTCAAAATGTCAAACGTTGTCATTATAGCTTAATGTCAAATAAACTCACTGCCTATACTTAATACTCGATACAATGAAGGGCATGCCAGGCTTGAATTACCCTGTTAATGCTTTGTTTACCAGTACAACACACCGAAAAATGGTCATTTTTTGACAAGGAGGCCACCATTTTGGTTTCTCACATGTTTCGGAAATAAACGCAATGATAAACACATTTATAACATAGTGAACAATATAATCGAATGTCGGATCAAAACATTACCTTTATAACTCTCTAAATACACCAATGTCACAACCGATCATACAATATTCAATCAACAATCTAATATTTTATTATAGCTGTCATTCAGCTTGTTTACAAATTTGCCGCTGTTGTCAAAATTCTTTAAATTGTATTCATGCGCCAATTATTGTGCGTGGTATTACGCATGAAAACATCGGATGTTTTTTGTCAATATTTAATATTTTTTACGATATGTAACATTATTGAGCAATTTTGATGCAGAATTTTTATAATTCTGAAGGGAAATAACTATATTTTTATTATTTCATATATTTTGTATGTCGACACCGGTTTGCGTAAGAACATCCGGCGGTGTGTTGTTAGGTCATCTGTCAGACTGAATTTTAGCGAAATAATACAAAGAATTATTAGTTTTATTGCAGTTTATGCTGTTTATGAGGTAAGTGTAACTTATTCTCCATGATCATAACATGCGATTCCCTTGATCTTTGTTTGATGTTCTGTAATAGCACAAAATCAGTGATAACTGAGCTGTCAAAATCGCTTCCGAAAGCACGAAAATCTCATGCGTATTTTCCGGCGTGGTCAATAAGTTTTAACTATGGTGCAATGTTTCTGCCGTGAAAAGCTATCGTTTAAATTGTGATATTCATTCAAAACCGACGCCATGGGGAGTTGTAAAGGGCCTAAAAGGAAGTTTGGTTTGCCGTCCGGTAAATTCTGCTGGGGTAGAAAGAAGGGGTATGCTGGTAAGACTGGCAGGAAAAGTTACTCTTACTCGTGTGTTGAGTCAAACAACCCATTGAAGCTGAAAATTAGTAGAAGGTTATCCACCAGAAATGTGAAAAAACTGTATGAAGTATATAGACCTAATGGCAAACTTTGTAAAAGAAGTATCAACAGGAAAATAGTTGAGAAAAACAATGGGTATAGACTTTTTAATATTGATATTTTGAAGACATTTATTGAACATATCACATATCATGCATCAACATGTGACAAGGCTGTTTCGGTAGCTGAAGGGGGTCTTTCACCAGTGTTATTGACCAGTGAGGTTCGATCCATGGGATTAGCCGGCATGTATTCTGCAAAATGCATTGGATGTAAGGAGTCATTCGGTCTGGAATCAAGTCCAACTCTCGACTGTGGTAATTTCGACATCAATATGAGGGCTGTATGGGGGACACTGGTGACGGGGAATGGCTCTTCACACCTAAATGAACTGCTGGCTTTGATGGATACACCAGGACTTAGTAGCACGTCATTTTCTGCCATTGAATTTAAAATAAACCAGTGGTGGAAGGATACAATAGAGAGGGATATTGAGGAAGCTATAGAGGAAGAGAAGCAACTTGCTATACAGAATGGAAGTTTTCATCATGGTAATTATAAATCTTCTTATTAATTTTCATATATGTTTATACTCAACTTAAGTAAGATAAGTTTAGCGTATGTCTCCAACAGCAGACATAAGCACGCAGTCGCCTCAATTTGCCTGACCATACTCAAGAATTTTATATGTTGATGCTTATTGGCACCATGTTTGAGTTCATTCTGTCTGCGCTATGTCTCTAACTGTATACCATTAGGATGTACTGTGTTAATTGTTTACAGAGTTATGGCCCCCCTTTTTTCATCTGTGCTATTTGTCCTAAACATGGCTTGAATTTAACTTAATTTCACAAAATTCTAAAGCTATCATTCATAACCATCATTTTGAAGTAACATACATCTTTTGACCTGATGGACTATAAAATAACAAGCATACTTTCAATTTCAGGTGTTCCAGCAATTACAGTCATATGTGATGGAGGCTGGAGTAAGCGTTCCCACAAACATTCCTATAATGCACTTGGTGGAGTTGGCGTAATTATTGGTGCGAATACCAAGAAAAGTCTACACATTGGTGTTAGAAATAAGTTCTGTTACATTTGTACTCGTGCAAAAAATGTTGGATGTGAAGCTAAACCTCACATGTGTTTCAAATATTGGAGCCAGTCTAGTCAAGCTATGGAAGCTGACATAATAATTGAAGGATTTAAACAGGCTGACAAGATGGGAGTTAGATACATGAACGTTATTGGGGATGGTGATTCTTCAGTTTTTGCAAAGATTAGAGAAGGAATACCGATATGGGGACAACATGTTATGAAAAAAGAATGTGCAAATCATATGTGTAAATGCTTGAGATCGAATCTCGAAAAACTGGTCGATTAAAAATCCCTCTTTCAAAGGTAAAGGAAATTTAACACAAAGTGTAAGGATAAGAATTGTTAGTGCTGTTCGCTGTGCAATAAGGATGCGATCTTCAATGGAAAATAAAGGTGAAGCTAAAAGATTGCTTGAAAAGGATATAAAAAATAGTGTATTTCACATATTTGGTGTACATGACAATTGCAGCACAGATTTCTGTAAATCAAAATCAAATAATGATAACGTGGATACTACAAATGACAAAGATACACATAAAAATGATGACATTCTGACTGACCAGATCAACTTTTGGACATATGGTACTTCCATATCAGTACAAGAAGAATCCAGGACACGAATAAACATGAGTTTGACAGGCCATCATAAAAAGATTATATTTTCTGTTCAAAAATTGTTGAACAGAGTGTCTGAAAAAAGTGAGAGATTGTTAGGCAATTTCACTTCAAATTTGTGCGAATCCTGGATGCACATAAGAACCAAATTTGATGGTGGTAAGGTTTTTAACCATTGCAACCGGTTTTCATGGAACACTATGCTATGCTGGTGCTCTCAGGACGAACATTGGACCACAGTGGGTGCCGTATGTATGGGAACAAAAAACAAATTCACTTGCTGGACATATATGCAGTAAGCATTATGAAAGGAAACAAAGGAATATTGAAACTAATACTGAAATAAAAGCAAAACCTGACACTAAACGAAAAAGATGGGCTAAAAAAACAGCGTCAGTTAAACAGTCACAAACAAAAAAGGCAAGGCAAAGTTATGGACCCGAATCAGTAGATGTGACCCCGGACTTGTCAGATAATGAGTTGAAATCTGCTATGGATATGTATTTACAAAAGAATATAAACATAGATTCCTCTGAAATTGATCAAATTAATCATTGCACTTTAAATCAATCAAAATCAGAAACTTGGTTACAAGAAAGACAGAAACGGCTCACTTCTTCAGTATTTGGAAATGTGATAAAGCAAAATCCTAAAATAAAAATTACTCCAATTGTTAAAACAATTCTATATACAACTTTTACGGGAACAAAATATACAAAAATTGGAATCGACAATGAGCCAAAGGCTATTGAAGATTATCTCAAATCTTCATCAGAAATAATGAAAGTGGAAAAAATGGGTCTTTCCATTTGCAAAGAACATAATTTCTTAGCTGCAAGCCCAGACGGCAAAGTGACAATGAACAATAGAGAATGTGGCCTTATAGAAATAAAAAAACATTTTGTATGGTAAAAACGTAAAGCTAAAAGAAGCAACCATCCAGAAGAAAAATCTAAATTTTTGTTTGGAAATTCAGCAGGATGGCCATCTACACTTACAGAAAAACCACAACTATTATTTTCAATGTCAAGGATTGTTAAGTGTAACCAATTATCCCTGGTTAGACTTTATTGTAAGAACAGAAAATCCATACGCTATTCACATTGAACGGATTAAAAGGGACAATGATTTCTTTCATACATGGATTCCAAAACTCAAGGCATTTTATTTTTACATACTTCTTCCTGAGTTAGCTGCACCTAGACATGGGAAAATTCCAGGAATACGGGAGCCTCAGAATAGATGGGTAAATATACAAAGCAAAAATAATGCTGGGGTTTAAAATATTTCTTGCATTGTCGGGTAGGTTTATACATAAAAGCAGTAGCATGTCATTATTCTTAGTAGCTCACATTTCACTAAATAAATTGCTGTGAAAATTCTTGGCAGTCCATATGTGTGATACACATGCAGCTTTTAGGATTTTTAATTAAATGCCTTGTAATTTGTACACTGTATTAATTAGTACAAAATAAATTGATCATTGCCCTGGTGCTGTCCAAAAATTACCTAAATCTACCTATAATATTATACCAAGGTATTAAAAATAATGCTTCATCCACAGATTTGCTTTCAGTTACATGATCAATTTGGACAAAGGACAATAATTGTTCTATTTTTTTGGTTTCTTCTGCGTTCCAATTCTTTAACAGCCGGTTATGTATTTTAGTTCAGTTTGGATGTGGTGATGAACTGCTCCATCTATTTTAGGTAACTGATATATCTCCCCAAACTTGGACTGAAATGACATAGCTGTTTTGCTACCTTAGATTGCCATGATTGGGCAGACTTGCAGTACTGGGTATATGGAATGGTGTCTGTTCCTCTGCCCCACATTGACAACCAGCTGTCTTCACACTATCAAGCCTTTTCATATGTTTGAACAGACTACAATATCTTATTGTTTGTTTTTTAAATTGGTAACATGTCTGTACTTTCAGTTTGACAATCCTGTTGCTGAGAAACCCCAACAAGAAAGACCCAAAAATAGAAAAGTACTTGCATCTTCATCTGTAAAATGTCAGCCAGCAATAGAAAATCAACTACAGAACAGAAGGTATATATTCAGTTATTAATGTTTAATGTTATTTTCATCTATCTGTATTCTTCATCTATTATACTGTAAGTGACATGTCATTCGCAATTTTTCCAAGTCCTTCATGAATTGAGTTTTGTGGATATTGGTTAATCTATGAAAATAAACTTTTTGAATACTTTATTATTAAATATGATATGAATACCTATCAAGGAACCTTCTATACATTTGCGAAAGAAATATGTCAAATAGATATCAAATGAATATAGAGTGATTTACAGTAATGTTTTTTATTTTTTACCATAACGTAATGTACACATGTAGCATCGAATTTTGTAGTACATCATGATATGTATATATCTGCTGTCCATGTAAATTTACGTGCCATGTCTAGAAATACTATGGTTTTTGTTTTTTATTCAGAACAACTCGTGAGAAAACTACGAAGTTTCTTGGCAGAACTCTTTCTCACCGATGGAAAGTAAATGGTCATCTGAAATGGTTTAGTGGAACAGTTTTATCAGTTGTGAGTGGTATTGATGGTAAAGATGCTGTATATGAAGTACAATATGAACATGAGACAGAAGCATCTGAGGTAGATCATTTGATAGAGGATTTCAAAGCAGGACAAGTGAAGTTTGTTGATTGTTAAAGTAATTATTTATGCCAATTTCATTATATTATATGGATCAAATATAGTTTGAGCAAATTAACTGGGTCCTCAACTTTTATGCTTGGGTTTTCACCAGTACACTAATATTTAGTGGAATATATCAATTTTTTGCGATAGTTGTGCCTTACATGTCATTTTGATTAGTGTACATCTTAAACTTATTCTCATTACTTCGCGCTTTCAAAACGAAGGCCGAAATCAATTATGAACAAAAAAGTATCTGTTAGATTATTGTAATAGATATCTGAGGATCAGGTAAATTTATTCACACTATGACATGTATTAAATTGTGATGGATACTTTTCTTGGGAATATTGTTATTTGTTACGATATTTATAAAATTCAATATAACATATATATTTGTTGATAATTCAGTCTACAAATATAACTGTGATCCCCAATTAGGGATATTTTACAACTAGAATTCCACATAACATGTATGGTTGTAGAGTTTGGGTTGGTATGGGGTACCTGTACCTGGGTTGTATTGGGATTTAGGGGGGGGGACATAACATATCAGGTGCCAGGCTGTGGTATAGACAGAAATACAGATTCAGAACATTAACTTATTGATGATCTGATAATTTAGTCATTTTAGCATTGTTTATATTCAGCAAGCCGGTTATAGACATAACATAGTTTATTGCATAGAAAGCTATTTACAGTCTATTGCCATCTTACAAGATGTCGATAACAAGGACAAAAGCATTTATGCAATTCATAATTATAATTTTTTCCCAAAACAAGTAGCATTTTGTAATAGTATTGTATTGTACGTAGCACATATTGTATATCAATTTACAGGTGTATCGGGCCTGATGACACTGGTATACAGATGCGAGAAACTGAACAGAAGACAGACTTGACTGAGGGGTCTGGTAATGATACAAAAGATGATCAGGTTAAATAACGAGCCCGTCTGTTTTGAGAAGAGGTAATTTTGTCTGATAATGAAAACCAGCCCTTTTTTACAAGCAATTTTTGTATGCATGTGTTTGTGTTTTGTCAGTGCAATTGTTTATAAAACAACAATTTGAAAACAAACGTCATCAGGCCTCAAAAAATCTACTCGTCCGCCAGTTCTGCAAATTTTTTTCCTTCTTTATTCTTTATTTAAACAGCAGGATGAGTAAGATTTGGGGATTATTTCTTTGTCTATATTGCCGGACTAGTGCTTTTAAAAATATTTTTTGAGACCTGAACATCCTTTAATCGTAGTGTAATAACCCACATGCAAAATGACAATTCATCCAGTATGTTGACAAATTAAACTTACTCATACTGGCCTGTACATGTGATATTTATGCATTATAGTTTACATGAATAAATGATTAATTGAAAATTGTGGATTAATTTGTTAGTCAGAGCCATGTACATGATATTGAGGTTTAATAAATATGGTCATGTTTGAACATTACAGAGTTGAAAGCAGCCGTCTGTCCATGATCCAGAGTTACCAGACATGAGCGTTACTGTACCCAAGACACAGATGTTTGTTCCTTAGATGATAAAAGGTGTGTATTCTTAAATAAATAGTCGTGACCTTGGTTCAGTGGTACTTTTGCTGGTTTTGTAACCCTGCGATCAGGGTAAGATTTATGGTTGCAGCATGTCATACCCGTCCCTGAAAATTTGACATCAATGTCAATTGTCATCCACATGTGGAGAAGTTTGCTGGTGTAAAAAACTAATAAACCAACCAATCAACACATCTTAAATATTTTTTTAAATTGTGGAAGACATTTTTACTCAATACCATGTACATTATTTTGAAGCTGAATTAAAATGCTCATGTTTTAACATTGAATATTTGAAAGCAACCTGTACGTATCCTTGTAATAACTGTAGAATGAGACAAGTTTCTTGTGATAATTGTACAGAGGACATTGTTTCAAATGAATGTTCAAGATTAGTTTGTTAACACTATTTGGTACACATACCTGCTACACTTTTTACTCCATAAATAGAAATAAATACCAACTGATATGTCCTGGTGTTGATTATGATTAAAAGTGAATGAATGCTAAGTAATTTAAATTGTTAAAAATCTTAGTTTGTGATTGTTAGTTCAGTTTTAAACTGTTTTTGGTGTTGATTTCAACCTTTTAACATTAAAATATACCAATTGCCAAACATTTTTTTCCTAATAAGCCATGCTACACTTCAATATTTAACATAACCAGTGTTCTACATAGTTTGCTAAAGATGTGTCGACAAACTATGTGGGGAATTGGGATATGCATGCTTAGTTGTTTGTAGGACAGTGTCAATTCATTTAAATATTATAAAGGACAGATTTATAGGAACATGCTCCTTATATTTCTTTAAGAAAAAAAACGGCCAAATTTGTGGATCAAAATTTTCAAGACAGTGACAATATATTTTGAAGTTATCCTGAAAAACTATGTTTTAATTCTGGTAGTAGCATTAAGTCAGATCAGATGCTAGGGTTGAAATGGATGGGGTTACGGATGGTGTGTTCAATTTAAAAATTATATCTAGAGTTGAAACATCAATTTATTTTCAGGTTAATGAGTGGCCCTGGGTCACATTCTTTACTAAGAAGAAGAAGGTATGGTCTGAGAGCGAGATCAATCATACTGTCATAGCCTCTGATGTTTGTGCCAAGATAGAACCACATGATATTACACTGAGTGGCAGCAGACTGTATTACAAGTTTAAAGGTACTGTAAATCACTTAATATTCACATGATCACTATTTCGTGAATTTCAGTAACAAATATTTCGTGGATTGATGAATTCATGCTCCTATGTTCCAGGAGAGGTGTTGATGTTATGAAAGTATATTTATGCAGATTTATAAAGCATCGCAAATAATACCTGATAGCTGCTAGCTTTCTTGGTAAAGAACTAGGAAAACCTATGTCATATAAGCCAGATTTTGTGTAAACTGTATTTCAAACGAGACGGTGTTCAATAAGCGCTTATGCCTCCATGGAAGCCTTGTCCATAAAAAAACAAGAATTGGACGCTTAATAAGTCTAGGCCAAGGCAATAGAGGTTAGGTGATACAGGCGTATGGAGAGTGTTCATATACAACATCCATGCAAGTATGGAAGCTTTGTAGCAAGCCATGATAATGCTAGAAAAAACGGTCAATTTGGGTTATTCACTATATGTTTTTCTATCAATACGGGGTATAAAAAGCTGGCTAAAATCCTTTTATAAGTTACATTATCGTTATAATGGTGTTTATAAGGAACACTTGACCATTTGTTCCTTTTGTTATGCCTTCTATCATAGTAACTGACTGTTTGCATGGAATGTTTTATGAATGCAGCTCTTCATGATGCATTTTATTTTCTTGATTTTTTGCAGATGCTCCATGATCGATGTGCCATGATGACAAGAAGTGAACAAACATAGAAACTGTCGAAAATTTATTGTTTAAAATTAAGCAGAATAAAATTCAGTGTTGATGCAATTAGTAGTTTATTTTCTCAATAAATCGACATCAAAAGATGAAAACGTACTGTGAAAGAAGTCAACACATGGAGTGTTAGTTGTTGTACCATATTCATGAAGCTCCTTTATATGGAAGAACTTAAGATTGTAGATTTTCTTTAATGGTACATGTAAGGTGCCTTCAAAAAATTTCCTTTAGAGGATAAAATCTGTGTCTTGCATTTTTTTTGGATTGCAGAATCATGCCTTCAAAACGAAATGAATGTTTTCCTTCAATTTTCCAATATTCAGTTACAAATTTAGAAAGGAGCTTTATGAATATGGGCACAGTGTATTTACTTCTCACTTGAACCTCCAGGTCCACTTGGTACTATGGTTGCCTGGTTAATGACTATTACAGTTGTGTACCAAACCAGCACCTATCTAGCTATGTTATAAGCAAGTGAGCATGCTACAGAGGAGTGTTAATAGTCAAAAGGTGAATACATAAAGCAAAGCACAATTGCACTACAACATATACATGGAGATTTAAACAGCAGGATTGGTGAAAATCCAGACTTTGTCCAATATGATAATATGTCTAATTTTAATTTGTTGCCTGAAGATTATGTCCATGATGTATTTATTGAGAGGAATAGCCAAGATACTGTCATAAACAGCAACGGCAGATACTTACTCGATTTCTGTAAAACAACTGGTATGAGAGTGGTGAATGGTAGAATTTGTGAAGATAAATTGATTGGTAAATACACATGTGTTAAGTCTGCTGGTAGCTCAGTTGTGGATTATATATTGTGTAAACAAACCTTGTTTGATTCATTCACCAATTTTATTGTAGATGATCCCAATATTTTTAGTGATCATTGTTGCATATATTTTACAATCAATTGTGTATTGAGGGACAATACACAAAAATCAATTAAAACTGATGTTTCTCATGATTATGAGAAAATACCTTTTGTATACAATTGGGACAACAGTAAAAATGATATTTACTATGCTACATGTAATAATCCAACGGTAATTAATTCATTTGAAAATTTAACTCATGAATTGGATAGATTAAATTCTGCTGATGATGTTAAAACCAATTTAGACCAGTTTTATGATATTGTATATGATGTGTGCTCACCATTATTTAAAAAAAACCAATAAAATAACTGACCAAAATAATGTAAACTCAACTAGTTATAATACAAGTACTAAACACAAAGACAAATGGTATGATAAGGATTGTATTGAAAGTAGGAACATTTTTTATAAAGCATTAGATAAGTACAGGGCTGATAAAAGTGATATTAACAGGACAAATATGGTAGTGAGTAGGTCAAAATATAAATCAACTATTTCAAAAAAGAAAGTGGAATACAGTAAGTTACAGACTAAAATATTGGAACATTTAAGATACAAAAATGCAAAAGAATACTGGAAAATGCTGAAATCCCTTAGTTCAGCCGATACTAATAACTCCAAAAAACCCACATTATCAAATGTTGAGGCTTTTTTTAAGGCAATAAATGACCCAGACTCAATATTTTTCCAAGCTGATGAAGATATCATATATTTTAATGATAGATACTTAAATAATGAATTAAACATAATGTTTGAGGAACTGAACTTAGAAATTACAATAATAGATATACGAAAGGCATGTAGAGAATTACATAATGGTAGGTCAGCAGGACCTGATCTTGTATTAAATGTTTTTTTTTAAATATTGAAGTGAACATATGTATATTTACCTACATCACTTATTTAATAAATTATTTGACATTGGGTACTTCCTAGAACAATGGGCTGAGGGATATATTATCCCAATACATAAAAAGGGTTCTACATTAGATCCAGCCAATTATAGAGGACTGACTCTATTAAGCACACTAGGCAAGTTTTTCACCAAAGTATTAAACAATAGATTGAATAATTGGATTGAAACCTACAATGTTTATATAGAGGCTCAAGTAGGTTTTAGGAAAGATATGTCAACTATTGATAATATTTTTGTCTTATACAATGTAATGAATCATATGCTAATAAGAAACAAAAAATTATATGCAGCTTTTATTGACTTTTCTAAAGCTTTTGACTTTGTTGTGAGAGATATACTATGGTACAAGTTATTGAAATTTGGTATTAGAGGTAAGATTTTTAACATAATACATTCTATGTATACACAGGTAAAGTCCAGAGTTAAGTGTAATAATACACTAAGTAATGACTTTATCTGTAACCTAGGTGTTAGACAAGGAGAAAGTTTATCACCATTATTATTTGCGCTCTACCTTAATGATATAGAGGAAACTTTTATTCACAAAGGACATGATGGTATTGATATTGGTATGTTTAAGTTATATTTGATATTGTACGAGGATGATATAGTTCTATTCTCAGAAACCCAGGATGGCGTACAAAAAGGCTTATATATATTAGAAAATTATTGTGACAGGTGGAAATTGTCTGTTAATGCAACTAAAACAAAGGTAATGGTTTTTAAAAAGGGAGGTAATCTGAGTCAAAACTTAAATTTTACATACAAAGGTGAAATTATAGAAATTGTCAAAAAAATTACATATCTTGGACTAGTTTTCTCAACAGGTGGTTCATTTAAATATACATGTGAAGCCTTAGCTGGTCAAGGAATGAAGGCTACTTTTAAAATGAAATCTTACTTTGATAATTTCTATAACATGTCAATTAGCCACAAATTGGAGATATATGAAAAATTAGTGGAGCCTGTTTTAAGCTATGGCAGTGAAATCTGGGGTTGCTATAATACCAGTGAAATTGATAAAACAGCATTAAAGTTTTATAAACAACTATTATGTGTTAAAAGACAGACCCAAAATACTTTTGTATATGGGGAATTAGGAAAAGTGCCTATTAGTATAAAGTTGATATTACATACAATTAGATATTGGCTAAAAATACTATCAACTGATGATACAAAATATGTTAAACTTGTATATGATATGATATTACAGGATCTTGAATTATACCCAAATAAGGTATCCTGGGCTAGTAAAGTTAAGGGTAACTTAACAATCTTGGATTTGGTGAAATATGGTTTTACCAAACAGTTGGAAATAACAAATTATTTTTAGCCTTGGTAAAGCAGAGACTAATTGATCAATATTTACAGGGTTGGAATAGTGACATAGAAACTTCCAGTAGAGCAAATACTTATAAATTATTTTCAAGTTTCCAATTACAGCCTTATTTAGACATAGTACAAATGAACAAATATAGAAAAACATTATCAAAATTTAGAGTGTCATCTCATAGACTACAAATTGAAGTTGGTCGTTGGACCAAACCTAATCCAACACCTGTCCCTGAAAGAAAATGTAAATTTTGTAATTGTTTAGAAGATGAATTCCATTTCTTATTTGAATGCAACCTATATGACAATCTTAGAAATAAAATATTCCTTTATAAGGAACAAAATGATATATAAATGTTAAGGGTTACAGTGCAAAAAAGGTATTTAATTCACGCAAGAAAAATACTAATTTTTGCCCCTTGGAATGAACCTTAACTGCATAATTAATCACTTTTCCGGTGGTCACTTTTGATGCGCGATTCGCGAAATGGCGCCAATAATAACGTCGTCCAACGCATGACGTCATGTCCGAATTCAACCGGAAACGACGTTATAATGTTTTGGCCCCTACTTGTTTATATCTTAGCCCTTTCGTACGATGTTAAGATGTAATATTTCCAGGTTCCTTATGAGCATACAAAATAGGCCCAAAAAAGGCCCGAGGCACTCAACGTAGTATAACAAAATAGGCCCAAAATAGGCCCGTGACACTTGGGGGGTTAACTAGCGCGTAACGTCACGTTCGTTCCGTGACGTCATGATAAACAACGACGTCGGACATCTTGATAGACGTCGTGTAGACGTAGGTAAGTCGAAGAAAATAACCGAACAACCACCAGCTCATTTAGAATAGGAAAACCTCACCCTCAGGCACGTTATTGCAACCGGTGACTCTCATATAAGAAGAAGTCCGTCAGATCACGTGGTAAGGTGACGGATTATCACTAGTCACATGACCAGGTGACCGAATATCGCTAAGTTTATCAGGCACCCCGTTAACAGGCAGATTTTGTCGGAAGTGACTGGATAAATGAATGTATTACGCGTACAAATGTATAACTGTTCATTGTACACATATACGAGGGTATATCCAAAGGTAATGTCACTGATGCTAGTAGACATTTTATACTCGCGCTCGACGCGAATAGCGTGAAGCGAATACACGGTGGCCAATCACGTGACTTGTGACGTTACGATTTCGCTCTCACGACAGGCAGAAAATGTAAACAAACGATGGTTTTTGAAGGTAAATCTTTTAATTCTCTATTTTTGTTTAACGGCACCTAGCCGAGGCAAGTCCTTATATCAATGCGCAACTCCGGTGATATAACATGTGCGCGAATCTGCTTTAGTTTCGCTGATTACCTGGCCAACTGCAATGATCTCACCACTGCCATATTTTATTTTCAAAGTGCCTGAAATACCACCTAAGACGTTGAATCCTTGATAAACGACAACTATCTGACACCGATAAGTTATCTTAGTGGTCTCAACACATTTGGGAAGTATTTTAGATCGAACAATAGTGTATTAAATGATAGATCGCCGAACTAAAAAATGTCTCTTCAAAAGTCGATTAGCTCTCACACCCTGCACTATTTTAAATAGCGAATTTCTCCTGTCTCTCATTGAATGTAATGCACCAATTAGCACAGGTTGAGTTTTTCTCTACGACGAAACACTCGTAACGTTTACTGTTCGTGCATATTGATATTTTCAAGAAAATTTGGACAAGTCAAAATCATGTTCTCACGCCCAGCTACTGTGAACCAATGCTCTTACAACAGTCACACATCTTTAGCCAACAGTTTTACTCTCGTCGATTGTTTATTTCGCACGAAGATCATCCCGATAGTTTTCTGATTTAACATACAATCATTCCCCTACTTGAAATTACTAATCAGGAGTCTACATTTGATGGAATTTTACAGGACGATGATCTAAATATAGAAATATCCGAACAAGAAATACGTTCTGCTATTTTCTCACAAAAAATAATAAATCTGTGGGAAACGACCAATTAATATCTGAAGTTTTTAAAGCACTGTTTCTTGTTAAGCTGTTTAACAGAATATTCCAAACAGATGATTACCCACAATGTTGGGGTGAGAAAATAATCTCACAAATTTTCAAAAAGGGTGATACTAATGACCCCCAAAATTACCGTGGCATAACACACACATTTTGTTAACCTGATTAACGAAATGGTCGGATAAACACGTAAAAATATGTAAAAACCAATATGGTTTACAAAAGGGAAAATCGTCTGCATTTTTGTCCTACACTCTGTTTTCTCAAAGGTACTGAGCTCCGGTAATAAATTGTATTGCACATTCATTGACTATGAAAAATGCTTCGATAAAATCGACATATCTCATCTGTGGTATTAGCTTCTTACAGAAAATGTAAGTTCTAAATTTGTCAATGCTCTAAAATCAATGTACAATACTGTTAGATCGTGCGTTAGGTATAATTATTCGTACTCGGATTTCTTCGAATCACACATGGGCTTAAAACAAGTAGACCCAAGTTCTCCTCTGTTATTCATGTTTTTTGTGAACGAAATTCTAAATAATATCAACACATACCTAGGTGATGTATTTTTTGTTAATGAAATCCAAATTTTTAAAATACATTTTGCAGACGACCAGGCACTTTTTGCTAAGTCACCAGAAACATTGCAGGCTATGATGTTAGATGTTGAAAGGTAATACGGTCTTTGGAGCCTCAAAATAAATACATCTAAAACTAAAGCAATGATTTTTGAAAAGGGAAGGCATACGCAACATGACTTTTATATCAATGATTCACTAAAAGAACTGGTGGACTCATTTGAATATATCGGAATCATTCTTCTAAAGAATGGTAACTGGTACCGAACCCAGAAATTTTTGGTCAACATGCGTCCTTTGTCCTACATAATGTGTTTACCATATTTAGTAACATTGAGTTATCTGTATCACAGAAATGCAGAATATTTGACGTCCCTTGTAGGTTCAATCCTTAACTTTGGTTCTGAAGTTTGGGGAATGCATGAAGATAATAATGTTGAGAAAATACATACACAATTTTTTAAACGATTATTTGGTGTTAGAAAATCAACTAATCTTTCAGCATTGTATGGGGAGCTAGGGCGATTTCAATTTTTCATAATGCGACAAATTCGAATGTCGGACGAAAACTTGCAACTTGACAATTCAGAAATTGCTAAGCTAGTATACTTAATGCTGAAAGAAGATGTTGATTCTGGTAATACAAATAACTTTGTAAAAATAAATTTGGGCCTTTTGTATTAAAAATATATTAACAACACATGGATTTACGTACGTGTGGAATAACCAGTCCGAGATAGATATACCCTTTGTTTCCATTAAACAAAGGGTTATTGATACATTTTTACAAAGTTGGCACGCCACTATTAATAACTTTGGTCGTTTGCAAACGTATTGCATATTCAAGTTTGTCTTCGAACCTGAGAAATACCTTTATTTCATTACGGAGACAAAATTTTGAATTACATTAGCTAGATTTAGAACTTCCTCTCATAGCCTTTGTATATAATCTGGAAGATACGATAATAGACACAGATCAGAACGATTTTGTATGTCTTGTACAATGAAGAAAGTCGAGACGGAATTTCATTTCCTATTAGTTTGTCCGCTGTATCGCGAGCTAAGACAGAAGTATTTAAACAGTATTATACCGAATGACCAATTTACAACAATAAAACAGTTAAAACATTTTACAGACCTAAAAAGCTAAATAACAGTATTCAAACTCTGAATTGTCAGAGTGAAATACATAGTTTTAGTTGTATTCAGCTTAGCGATGTTTCAATACAACTTAATTGTTGTAATATCAAGTAGGGAAATTATTGTATGTTAAATCAGAAAGCTTTCGGAATGATCTTCGTCCGAAATAAACAATCGACGGGGGTAAAACTGTTGGCTAAAGATGTGTGACTGTTGTAAGAGCATTGGTTCACAGTAGCTGGGCGTGAGAACATGGTTTTGACTTGTCCACATTTTCTTGAAAATATCAATATGCACGAACAGTAAACGTTACAGAGTGTTTCGTCGTAGAGAAAAACTTAACCTGTGCTAATTGGTACATAACATTCAGTGAGAGACAAGATAAATTCGCTATTTAAATAGTGAAAGGTGTGAGAGCTAATGGGCTTTTAAAGAGACATTTTTTAGTTCGGCGATCTATCATTTAATACACCATTGTTCGATCTAAAATACTTCCCAAATGTGTTGAGACCACTAAGATAATTTATCGATAATTTATAGTTGGTCGTTTATCAAGGATTCAACGTCTTAGGTGGTATTTCAGGCACTTTGAAAATATGGCAGTGGTGAGATCATTGCAGTTTGGCCAGGTAATCAGCGAAACTAAAGCAGATTCGCGCACATGTTATATCACCGGAGTTGCGCATTGATATAAGGACTTGCCTCGTCTAGGTGCCATTAAACAAAAATACAGAATTAAAAGATTTACCTTCAAAAACCATCGTTTGTTTACATTTTCTGCCTGTCGTGAGAGCGAAATCGTAACGTCACAAGTCACGTGATTGGCCACCGTGGAATAGCGAACAAAAATCGTGGGGGTCTTCTCAGCATTGTTTTGATCAATGTACAAACTGTCGTATGCCAAGCGCGGATCAAAACGGGATGCCAGTGGTATATTCGTCCCTGTAGTTTCGAGAGGACGAGTTGTAAGGGATATACTTGAATTTGTCTGTCCGTTCGTCCGTTCTTTCGGACGTCACTCCGTCCGTGCGTCAGTTCGTTCGTTCGTTCGTTCGTTCGTTCGTTCGTTCGTTCGTTCGTTCGTCCGTCCGTCCGTCCGTCCGTCCGTCCGTCCGTCCGTCCGTTCGTTCGTTCGTTCGTTCGTTCGTTCGTTCGTTCACATGTAGTTGTGGGGTGTGGAACAATAGGCTATACATGGATTCTATTCATTCCGTTGCTTATGGGGTGCAAAATGTTGCTTATGAGGTTTTACAATCAAAAGGATGAACAAAAGAAAACCCCACAATGTCAAGTCAGTGTGAACTTCCGTGCGTGCGTGCGTTCGACCGTTCGTTCGTTTGTGCATCTCATCCTACATTTTGGCAGGATTCCCTTCACAGATGACAAACCTTGACATGTGGAATTGCAGGAAGAAATAATAGTGGTGCGATTACGGACATTTGTTTCATTCACTTCATTCATAGTGAAGTTTTTTGTGGACGCAGCTACACCTACAGTGTTTCAAGATTTCCTTCCAATATTTACAGATAATCCACCTGAACATGTTACAGTTATGACCATTGTTTTTTTATACAATATATATACGATGTTTAGCGAAAGATCTTCTAGTAGCAATTCCTCAGGTAAAGTTTAGCGTCAATATGTCTTTCAAACTCCCATAGATGAACACCCGGGCAGTTTGCATTTTAAACCAACATAGGTCCCGGTGAAGCTCAAGATTTCCCACAATAGTTAAATCTGTTGGCGGATAAGATACATCCAAACTGATTCTCGCTGTGAACTGCCTACACATAGACACAGTTGGTCAGAATCAAGGCAGTGAGTCGAGAAAATGCCGCAAATTCACAGACTGTTAAGCCCTTACCGTGTCTCTGTTGAGTAGTCCATTGCAGATCTTAAGTCATACAAAGCGGCGAAATTCCAGGCCGCTTCTAGCACGCATAGTTAAACTTTGATTATTGCTGGACTTGTATGTAGACGAACAGATATTGGGGTTTTAAAATGGTGTATAATTTTAAGCATTATTGTCATGTCAAGACATAAAAAATAAGCGGTTACATAAGTCATGATAAGTGAATGCTTAATAGAACACTCACTTAGGTAACCGCTTATTTCTTATGTCTTGACATGACAGTAATGCTTAAAATTATACGCCATTTTAAAGGCAATATATAAAACTTATTCTTAAAAACAGTTGTTACGTTGATCCTCATCAATGCATTTCACAGGAATGTCCTGATTTATGTGATTGTTGAAAACTGTCGCGCTTTTTTGTTTCCTTTCTGACATTTTTGGCCTGTTTTTTTCAGCAAAACTTCTTTTTCTGTTTTAAGCAATATCTTTTAAACTTCACACACTATTTCATGACATCGAAAAATATGTTTTAGGGTAAAAGATATAAGAATAACTTGTTTAGAATATTTTTATTGTGGAAAAACCTAAACTAGCCATTTGTTTGAAAATATCACATGTGGATGAACGAACGAACGAACGAACGGACAGACGGAAGAACGAACTGACTGACGCACGGACGGACGGACAAAAGAACGAACGTATTCAAGTATACCCCTTACAACTCGTCCTCTCGAAACTACAGGGGCGAATATACCACTGACATCCCGTTTTGATCCGCGCTTGGCAGACGACAGTTTGTACATTGATCAAAACAATGCTGAGAAGACCCCCACTATTTTTGTTCGCTATTCGCTTCACGCTATTCGCGTCGAGCGCGGGTATAAAATGTCTATTAAACCGTCCACAATTTAAATAAAACAACACAATTTTACACAAATTTACATAAATCTATTTTGCATATGAGGTGATATCGTTCGGGTGGCGAACTTTATGGAATCACTCCGGACGACATTGCCGAGTCTGATAACATTGTTCGAGCAGGACATTGTCCGAGTTTCTATTTATCATGCAACCAGTACAGTATTTAGTGTTTGCACGACTTTTTCGACCAATCAGCGGTCTCGAATTTCGTCGTCTAATCCATGAAGAACGTTCTATTTTTTCGAATTAATGCGTCTTCACCAAGAAGTAAAATGAAGCCACTGCACATGCGCAAATAGACCACGCCTGTTCGTGAACTTCGTGCGATATGCAAATAGCACCCTGTTCTTTTTGTCATCCATGTTTCAACCACAGGTTTCTGTTTCATTGATAAAGAGTAATTGTTTTTATCAATTTTATGTTATCTTAGAGAGGTGCATTTGTACTAATTAGGTCAGGTTTTCATAGTATCGAAAACAAGAATTGGCTTTCGGTATCTTCATAAAGTATTTACATTCATAAACAGTATTGTTAGAACTACCTCCATACAAAATCTCATCGAATTTGATCAACAGTATCGTTAAAGTTATACCATGAAATGTATATTACCGTGTCCAGTCAATCACTGAGGTGCATTCAATGAAAACGACAATGCTATTCTAAACAAGAAAAAAGAAATTGTTTCACGCCCTGTGGGTTTATTTTCTTATTAAAGGGTGTCGTAAAAGTACACACATTGACATTTAGGGTCTTTGTTTCCTGCATAAATGCAGTTGTTGATTTCTTTGATATGATTTAATGCATATGATATATGTTTATATGTAATACAAATACTATGTTTTGGTTGAATAAGTGCGCCATATTACTTGCGCCACTTTATCATAGTTCATTGTTTAATGCACCAATATCGGTACTTTTCCGATGTATTGATGCGCCACAATTATTTGCGCCAATGGAAACTTTCCTTGGCGCGTAGCAGCTGTATATAAGGCAAATGTTTTAGTATAGGTTAGGTACATTTATGATAAGACTCTATGGTTGCGGTCAATTTATTTGAGAATTAAGAAATGAAATATTTTAGTCATCATTAAAATAAACGAATCTGTAAAAAGTAAAAATAAAAGTGTTAACTTAGAAAAGTGTTGTATTTCATAAGAGTTATAATTGTAACTAAAGACACAAAAAGGAATAAATCAAAAAGCAATTCCAATGTGGCTTCAGAGAAAATTAAAACTATACAGTCCTTAACAAACGAACAAACAAACAAACAAGAAATCGCCACATTGTTTGGTCCCGCGAACCGGATAAAGAACTCAGGATAAAGAACTGGATTTTACTAGATAGGAAAATAGGATGTTTCAGTGGAAGAAGATTTAAAATTCACAGGAATATATGGATTAAATTTCTTCTCTGGAATTACAAGAAAATTGCCAAACTGAAAACAGTTTGTTATCAAAGGCTGATAAAAAGTGTCAGTGTTTGTTAAAAAAGGATGTTTCAGTGTTATGTAAGAAGATTTAATTCACAGGAATACATGGATTAAATTTCTTCTCTGGAATTACAAGAAATTGCCAAACTGAAAACAGTTTGTAATCAAAGGCTGATATAAAAAAGTGTCAGTTTTTGTGATAAAATCTGTCATTGATAAAGTGTCAATGATAAAAAAGTGTCATTGATAAAAAGTGTCATGCAGTAATAAAAAGTGTCATTGTAATCAAAGAAAAAAGTGGATATTTCACCATAAATGATATGAGATAATTGAAAATAATTTTCGTCATATTAAGTGGAATATTACAAAATAAAAGGGCAAAATGTCTGTATCCTATATCAAAGGGGTAAGAACCCGATACAGAAATGTTATTGCAAAAGCAATTTCAGAAGGAAGTGAATTAATAAAAACCGACATGGAATATGCCAATATGGACCCTGTAGTGTTTAAAACAATCAAGTGTCTTGAGTTACAGTCTGAAAAGTTGGTATCCACCATGGAAGAAGATACAGATATTCAACAAATCATGGATGATGATTGTGATATGTGTGACCAAGCTATGGAATGCTACTTGGATTTAAAAGAGTTCAATAAAAGTGCAAATTCCGAAAAGGAAAAAGAAGAAAAAATGTCATTGTTTCAACATGAGCAGTTTGAAAAGTTGCATGAAGAAATTCACACTTTGACATTAAATCAACAAAAACAAGAACAAGTGAAATCTGAAGGTAGTGTTAAACCACAATCTAGCGTGAAACTGCCAAAACTGGATATGGTTTCATTTGGAGGTGATAAACTCAAATGGCTTGAGTTCTGGGACTCATATGAAACAGTGGTCCATCAGAATGAAGGCTAATCAGATGTATAGAAGTTTACATATCTGAAAAGTAAATTGTTTGGTGATGCTAGAAATTCAATAGCAGGATTATCCCTGCTAATGATAATTACAACAGTGCCATTCAAATCCTCAAGCAAAGATTTGGGGATGTTCAAGAAGTACTTGACTTGCATTATAACAAAATGATCAATCTACCAAGTGCAAACAACAGTGTTCAAAGTTTGAGATTCTTTATTGATCATATTGAACGACATCTCAGGAGCTTAGAAGTACTCCATCAAAACATTAACCAGGATGTTTTTGTGTCCATGATCAGATCCAAGTTGCCAGAAGATGTGTTACTACACCTAGAGATCATCAACGGTTCTACAACAAAATGGACTGTTACTTCACTGCGTGAATTATTGAATGGATATATCACTGCTCGTGAAAAGGCTGTGAAGAAGGAAACCACATCCGACAGCAAATCTGAAACAAACAAGCCTAGGACACAAAACAAAGGTTCTTCAAATGGTCAACATTCTTCAGCAGAAAGTCTCATGGTAAATATTCGAGATGGTAAATTGAACAATTACCAAACAAATGGTACTGCTTTAACACAGCGGTACTCGAATCTTTGCCGTTACTGCAGTCAAAATCACTGGAGTGATGAGTGTAAGAAGTATCGTTCGATCAGTGATAGGAAGAAGCAGCTTCGGAACAGTTGTTATAAGTGTTTGAAGTCAGGACATAGATCAAATGAATGCAATATGAATAGAGTGTGTGTTCATTATGGCAAAAGAAATGATCACCACAGAAGCTTGTGCCCAAAAATGTTCGGTACAAGTACAAGTGTGCACATGTCTGAAGACATAACACATTCTGATGATTCCTACGACGCATTTGAAAACCAAGAAATGCTCTTATGTCATCAGGTGAGATGGTTTTAATGCAGACAGCAACAACCACGATAGAAAATGAAGATAAAACACAGAGTGTCAGACTTCTGTTGGATTCTGGATCACAGCGATCATATATATCTGACAAGTTAGCAAATAAACTGGGATTAAAAGTGGAACGAGAGGAAGAATTACGAATCATGACTTTTGGAACCTCAAAATCAAAAACAGTTCAAACGAAAGTGTCGTCACTGAAACTTGGATTACAAAATGGTGATTCAATGGAAATAGCTGTGAACATAGTGCCTGTTATAAGTGGACAGATAGAAAGAAGACCCATGAAAAACATGTCTGTTAAAGTGAAAAACATGATAAAGTCTGTTCATTTAGCTGACAGTATCGCCAATGAGAGAGAGATATGCAGTGTGGACTTACTAATAGGTAATGACTACTACCTAGATTTAGTGTCTACACAAAAGGTTGAGTTGCAACCAGGATTGTACCTATTGAGCTCAAGACTCGGCTGGATTTTAACTGGACGCGTTCAAAGTGATATTACAAATAACAGTATCAATATGCTCGCAATTACATATGGAAATAAAATTTCAAGTTGCAGCACATTCACTAGCCTTGATCAATCCTTGAAAACTCCAGTTGAACTTGATGATTTCTGGAACATGGAATCTATAGGGATTAAGGATAACCCAGTCATGTCAAATGACGAGAAAGCCATGATAAATTTCAAAGATACTGTCCAATTCAATGACGGCAGATATCAAGTGACATGGCCATGGATTGATGAGACTCCAGATTTACCTACCAACAGAGAATTGGCATTTGGTCGTCTGAAATCATCAGTCACAAGAATGAAAAAGTATCCTGGAATTATGGAGAAATACGACAATGTTATTCAAGAGCAACTTAAGAGTGGAATTATTGAAAAGGTGGATAAACAGCCCAATAGTAACTTAAAACATTACATTCCACATCATGCTGTCATCAACCCACAAAAGTCAACTACAAAGCTTCGGATTGTATATGATGCCTCCGCGAAAGTGCGTAAAACCAATAAGAGCCTAAATGAGTGTTTGTACAGAGGCCCTGTACTACTCAATGACATGTGTGGAATATTGTTGAGATTCAGATTACCCAAGACTGCCTTAGTAGCTGACATAGAGAAAGCTTTTCTCCAAATAGAGTTACAACAAAATGAAAGGGATGTGACTAGATTCTTCTGGCTACAAGATTACAAACAAACTGTGCTTGATCCTTGCAACATCTCAGAATACAGGTTTTGCCGAGTGTCATTTGGTATTGTGTCAAGTCCATTTCTCCTAGGTGCAACAATTGAACACCATCTTGATACCTATGGGGATGAGAAATTAGCCAGGAAACTGAAACGGAACATATATGTAGATAATTTAGTCACAGGTGCAGATTCAAAATTAGAAACTATGTGTATATACACTAACGCAAAGTCAGTGTTCAATAAAGCAGCCATGAATCTACGTGAATGGATATCCAATGATAATGAAGTCAATGGACTCATAGCAACAGAAGACGGAGCATTGACAGGTCAAATGAAAGTGTTAGGGCACACATGGAACATAGATAATGACTGTATTTCAGTGAAATCACCAATTGAAATTACACATAATGGGGATACAAAACGAACTGTGTTACAAAGTGTAGCTGCCTTGTTTGACCCACTGGGACTATTTTCACCAGTTGTTCTTAAGGGCAAGCTACTCATGCAAAGTCTATGGAAGAAAACAGTTGAATGGGATCAGGAACTGGATGAAAGTGACCAACGTGAGTGGTTACATATCAAGGAAGACTTATCGAGAATTCAAAATGAAGAAATTAAAAGGTGCGTAACTCTAAATAATAGAGAAGAGAAGACAACTTTTCTAGTGTGTTTCTGTGATGCCTCAGAAAAGGCTTATGCATGTTGCATATATCTTCATCAACAATCACGAAGTACCAACAAAGTAGAGTTGATCTTTTCAAAATCAAGACTATCTCCTTTAAAGGAAATGACCATCCCAAAGCTTGAAATATTAGCTGTTCTCATTGGAGTGAGATCTTTACAATTCATTCAAGCTCAATTGGATATACTGTTGAATGAAACATACATTTTCACTGACTCGCAATGTGTGCTACATTGGATTTTTTCGTCCAAGGATTTACCAATCTTCATCAAGAATCGTGTCAGGGAAATAAAGAGTCATGAAAACCTCAAATTTGGGTACGTTAATACAAAGAGCAATGCAGCAGATATTGCTTCTAGAGGTACAAACCTCAGTAATCTAAAGAAGTGTAACCTGTGGTGGCATGGACCATCATTTCTACAAGATGATCCATCATCATGGCCAATAATGAACACAAAAGATCCAGTTGAACTTAGTAATAAAGACTGTGATCATACAAGCTGCTTACTGGAGTCTACAAATAAAGAACAGAAACAAGACAATGTTACAATCCAATCTCCGTTTGGTATTGACTTGAATAGATATTCAACAATCACCAAAGTTCTCAGAGTAACAGCTTACTGTTTGAGATTTATCAAACAAATCTCAGGAGAGAAACAACAAAGTGCTTACTTAACATCCAGTGAACTTCAGTCTGCTTTCAACATGTGGTTGAAACATGAACAAACAAGCGCATTCAGGGATGTTCAAAGTGACCTTATTAAGAATAAATCCAACAATTCAACAACTTGGATTATTCATTGATAACGAGAGTTTCATACGGTGCAAAGGTCGTATGGAAAATTCAAAATTGAGTTTTGGAGCTAAATACCCTGTGTTACTTCCGAAGAATAGTTTATTCACTGAAATGGTGGTGCAAAGAGTACATAGTGAAATACTTCACAGTGGAATATCTCAAACTCTAAGCAAAATCAGAAACAATTACTGGATTACTCATGGAAGATCAGTGGTCAAATCTGTGCTAAAAAAGTGCACAGCTTGTCGAAGATGTGAAGGTGGGCCATACAAGATGCCAAATATGCCGCCTTTACCCAAGTCTCGAGTAAACGAGGCTAAACTACTTAGGTCCAGTTTACATCAAAACCAAGGAAGATTCTCCCAAAGTATGGATATGTTTATTCACTTGTACGGTTACACGTGCAGTTTGTCTGGAAATAGTGAATGACATGACAAGTGAGGAGTTCTTGTTGGCATTTCGAAGATTTGTCGCACAACATGGAATACCAAGGGAGATAATCAGTGATAATGCTTTACAGTTTAAAGCTGCTGATAAACTTCTCACAAATGTGTTGAAAAAAGTGATTCAAAGTGAGGATATATAAAACTATGCAACCAATCAAGAAATAAAGTGGACCTTTATAGTGGAATTAGCACCCTGGATCGGGGGGTTATATGAAAGACTAGTTGGTTTGGTGAAACGAAGCCTTAGAAAAACATTAGGCAAAAAACTAATAACGAATATTCAGTTACAAACTCTAGTGAAGGAAATAGAGGCTGTAATCAATTCAAGACCATTAGTGTATGTGGGGGATGACATTGATTCAAACATTACGATCACACCTTCACACCTCATCTCACCAAATAAACAGTCAAACATATATTTCACAGACAATGATGATAACAGTGATGACGAGTATTTTCCAAAACAAAATACTGAATCAAAACTTTTGACAATATGGAAAAAAGGTCAGCGCATGTTAGATTCATTTTGGAAGCTTTGGCGTGATGAATACTTGCTAAACTTACGTGAAAGGTATCAAACGAAACTAAAGTCAAAACGTGTTCAATCATCAGAGCAACCAAATATCAGTGATGTTGTGTTGGTGAAAGACGACCTTCCACGTGGATGCTGGAGACTGGGAATAATTACTCAGTTACCTCCCAGTTCCGATGGACAACAAAGATCAGCAAAAGTGCAATTGGCTTCGGGCCGAGTGATAGGTCGAGCACTTAACATGTTGTACCCAATAGAAATATCATCATCAGAAAACAACATGACCGACAACAGCAGCATCATAAGCAGCAAGAATATTCAACCAGATCAAGACACTCAAACTTCTCGCCCAGTGCGGAGGGCTGCTGAAAGTGCGAAGATAAAGTTCAAATCACAGTTAAGCTAATAGTTCATAAATGGAGTAATATCGCAGACAGTGTTTTTATCAAAAGTGTAAAAATAAATATGTGTAAAGAGTGTGAAAGTGTAAAAAAGTCTTATGTTTCAGCAGAGAAATATTAATGTTAAAAATATTATAACAAAATGTGATTTCCTACATGGATTAATATAGTGGCACTGTTTGTAGAGTAAAATAAAGTAAAATGTGTGAATTATATTCATAATAATGTGCATTATAATTATACCAATCCTCATAGAAATAATTCTATGAAATACACTTCAATTGAAGTGAAATTTCCATCACCAGGTTTGTGTTTTTAAAGGATTAACACAGTTGGCGCAGTTTTAATACACAGAGTCCAATCTTCCACAGCGTGAGTGGTGCAGCAGAACAATGATAGCGGCGCAAGCATGATTTTCATGAGGAAGTCCAAATCTCAAACACTCTTGCTATAAAAGGGCAGTTTACACAATTCACTTCACACTTCTCTCAAAATGTTCAACTGTGACACTTGCAGCAAAACTTATAAGGACAAAAGAACTCTGACAAGGAATGTCAAAGAACGACACTGTACTGAGTATTATCCCTGTTCAGTGAAAGCACACCGTACAACCCGCTGTGTGTAAGGCAGTTATGTATGTTGAAGGCAGAGACACACGCGTTTTACGCCACTAGAGTGGGGTAAGTATTTGTTATTTTATATGTGTTTTGCGTTGCTTTTGAAAGTGATCACTTAGATATATCGTTGACGGGATAAATGAACAATAATTATATACAATTTATGTGCCCACAAATGCCATATTATTCGAGTAAACAGGGTTTAGGTATGCGATGTTTGCCAAAAGTTCGAAACTTTCGCCTTTGAAATTGAATTCTCAACTGAATTCGTGGTTTGGAACAATTCTAAAACATTGAATACAAACTTCAATCCTTCCTCAATATATCTGTCGTTTCCGTTTTGAAAAATGTGCATTTTCTGTGAAGATACAGAGGTTTAAATTGAACGAGGTACGAAAAAAATGCTAACGAAATAGGCAGTTCTGTTTTTCGAATGATAACGACAAAGGCAGAGCGTTAAATATTAATGCTAACGCAGAAGCAGAGATAAGAGACATATGCTAACAACAAAGGCAGAAATTCTAATGACTTGACGGGGCCATAAACCCCTTTGTACGATTTGTATGTTATAAATATAACCCAGATTCATGTTAGGCTGTATTCCAAAGTCCATTTCACCAAGAATCACGAGTGTTTAGTGGTTATTTTCATCAAGTTGATAAACGGAATATATTACATACCTGGTGATCGCTGACGCTGGCAATTATCGGTTGTGAGTGGCCCTTTATGTCTGTAAATGACGAACTGGGTTTTCTTGGGGGGGGGGGCATTAAGCGCTCCATTTGTTATCATGAAGTTAAGAAACTAATACTTTTTAGCATTCTATAGAATACGTAAGTTCGAAATGCAGCAATTCAAATTACTTGACAGGGAACTTAATGCACTGTTTTATTTGTACAAAAATGTATGTTATTTGTGTGTTACAAATTTTATTTGACTATATTTCGTGAATAACTCACACGAAGAACATAAGACTTAATGTCGTAAAACATCTTAATGCCCCGATACATTGCTATACATGTGCAGTCGAACATATGATCTTGGTATTAATCTTCTAAGCAGTCAATGTTGATTAAAATGACCTCAATATAATTAGAAATACTTGGTCAGTACCGCAGTATATGATTACGTAACAGCTTATGCCGACGAAAAAGGTACGAAAGGCAGTTAACAGAAGTGGTAATTGCTTTGTTAATACAAAGAAATACTGGAAATAGGTATAAATTATTTATTGGGATATCCAACTGTCCTATAGATTTAGAAATATGAAGTAGCTTTGTAGTATTTATATGCTGCAATTAATGGAACTATTTTGCATGACGGTTTACATCTGTGTCGGTAGTTATGCAATATGCAGTAATGCAATACCGGCTGACCGGTTTACTATTGCAAAGGTGGCGCTGCCTAGCGGCGGTGTAGGAAGAAAAGTAGTTTCATCAACTAAAGTATAGTCGATTGTAGAAACGTGTGTATATAACTGTAGTTGGTCGATTCTGGAACAAATAAAAAGTATCTATATTACATAAAGCAGTTTAATAGAGTGTCACGTAAAAATTCCAGTGTCGATGACTTACAGTTCATGTAAACTGCTGACAAACAAGTGCTGTATTTATACCTAACTGTAATAGATCTACATTTATTAAATATGCAGACGTGCATGGACATGTACTTAATTAGAGAATTAAAGCTCCAGCACGAATAAGATGTAAAGTACAACCTCCTCGACAGTGCAACAACCTTTGATTTCCGGTCATTGTATGACTTCAATGATTAGGAGACTATCAAATTCAACTTGTATGACTTATTGCGCCTCCCAAAAACTGCAAATTTCACCGTCTTTTGTTAACATTTAACTTATATTATCGATGGAATACTACGAGAATTCGTTTCTAAACTCTAAGACAGTGCCTGAAGAGCGTACGCCCCTAAAAAGCCATTCACTCATCATTAACAGGCATAAAAGGCCACTCACAACCGACAATTGCCAGCGTCAGCGATCACCAGGTTTGTAATATATAGAGGATATTTGTTTGTTTTGATTGAATATGGTTTATATCTCATCGTGTAGTGATAAAATTCAATATTTTCAAGAGCGCGTAGCGCGAGTGAAAATATTAAAATTTTATCACTACAAGATGAGATATTAACCATATTCAATCAAAACAAACAAATATTCTATTTATTTAATGCTTTTATGGTGTCAAAACTGGTACTATTTATGCCAAATTACCACTATGGTTAGGCTACGTATGAATATGTTATTCCATTCATATTTTTCACTTCAAAATTCGCCATCTTGGATTATGGTGAATAGGTAAAAACGACTTTTTTGAGAATTTTGCTTTAAATCATACACCAGCTTGTAGGAAATGGTCTAACTAAGAATAAAAACACCCACATGACATGTTTCCGTTCAGTAATAAAAAAGTTACAGATATTTTAGTGTTGAGATTTTGGTAAATTAAAGTAGTCCCTGTGAGGGGGCGGAGCTTATATCAGTCACATTGTAGGTGATAACCAGTGACTGATATAGGTTTTATTTCACTGATAGAACTCCATATCTGATCAGTTAGCATTAAATAAATTCCGTTTATCAACTTGATGAAAATAACCACTAAACACCCGTGATTCTTGGTGAAATGGACTTTGGAATACAGCCTAACATGAATCAGGGTTTTATTTATAACATACAAAACGTACAAAGGGGTTTTATGGCCCCGTCAAGTCTTTAGAATTTCTGCCTTTGTCGTTAGCATATGTCTCTTATCTCTGCCTCTGCGTTAGCATTAATATTTAACGCTCTGCCTTTGTCGTTATCATTCGAAAAACAGAACTGCCTATTTCGTTAGCATTTTTTTCGTACCTCGTTCAATTTAAACCTCTGTATCTTCACAGAAAATGCACATTTTCCAAAACGGAAACGACAGATATATTGAGAAAGGATTGAAGTTTGTATTCAATGTTTTAGAATTGTTCCAAACCACGAATTCAGTTGAGAATTCAATGTCAAAGGCGAAAGTTTCGAACTTTTGGCAAACATCGCATACCTAAACCCTGTGTACTCGAATAATATGGCATTTGTGGGCACATAAATTGTATATAATTATTGTTCATTCATCCCGTCAACGATATATGTAAGTGATCACTTTCAAAAGCAACGCAAAACACATATAAAATAACAAATACTTACCCCACTCTAGTGGCGTAAACGCGCGTGTCTCTGCCTTCAACAAACATAACTGCCTTACACACAGCGGGTTGTACGGTGTGGAAAGGATGCAAGGGAAAATTTGTGAGAAGGTATTACCTAGTACATCAATTCAACAAACCTGAGGCACAGAAAGTGGCGCTGGACACTCCATGTAAAGGATTACCCAAAGTGCCGATTAACACTGAATATGATCAAATCAGTGAGGATGATTCCATTCTGGACATAATTGTTGAGATGGAAATGGAACGTGCTACAGCCAGCATCTCACCGGAAATGTTTTACGATAGTATCGAGACATTTGACGACACACACTTCGATGATGCACAATTTACTGCTACCAAGTTAACAGACATTAACAATGATATCAGTGTTTCCCATTACAGTGATATCAGTGACAGTGAAGAGATTTTGGAGTATACTAACAATTACAGTGCTCAGAATCTTGACTTCAATTTTGCCTTTGTTTGTGGGGAATGTCGTAAAAGTACACAAATTGACATTTAGGGTCTTTGTTTCCTGCATAAATGCAGTTGTTGATTTCTTTGATATGATTTTATGCATATGATATATGTTTATATGTAATACAAATACTATGTTTTGGTTGAATAAGTGCGCCATATTACTTGCGCCACTTTATCATAGTTCATTGTTTAATGCACCAATATCGGTACTTTTCCGATGTATTGATGCGCCACAATTATTTGCGCCAATGGAAACTTTCCTTGGCGCGTAGCAGCTGTATATAAGGCAAATGATTTAGAATAGGTTAGGTACATTTAAGATAAGACTCTATGGCTGCGGTCAATTTATTTGAGAATTAAGAAATGAAATATTTTAGTCATCATTAAAATAAATGAATCTGTAAAAAGTAAAAATAAAAGTGTTAACTTAGAAAAGTGTTGTATTTCATAAGAGTTATAATTGTAACTAAAGACACAAAAAGGAATAAATCAAAAAGCAATTCCAATGTGGCTTCAGAGAAAATTAAAACTATACAGTCCTCAACAAACGAGCAAACAAACAAACAAGAAATCGCCACAAAGGGTGGGTTTTTAAAATATTGATAACAAATTAAAGACGAATCTCTCTAGTTTCGACTATGTAAAACTATTTAATATAACACCAGTTTTAATGAAATGTTTGTTAAAACAAACTGCACCTCAGTGACTGTATATTATAAATTTTATAAAAACAATATGTTTTTGTTTACTCTTTATTTATGATACAGTTACCTGAGGTTTCACCCACCGATATAAATGCAGCTTTAGAGACTGCGGACAGTAACAACCATTTATTTGAACGGGGGTATCAATATATTTCACAATTCAAACTTCACCGACTTTATGGTTAAATACACACAGTTTATTGTAAAACACACCTAATAAAATGTAACCGTTTATTTGACCATTATAAAACGCGTCTCTTTCGCGCCAATTAGTATCCATGTACTGACCGATTTACAGTCACGCGAATCTCGTGCTTCTTGGGAGTTTAATTATTCAAGGCGGAGTCAACACTAAGTCGGTTAGAGTTTAAAATATTTTCTTCAAAGATTTAAACCACGCTTCGCTAAGCTTCAAATCTTTGAAGAAAATATTTAATAAACTCTAACCTATACTTAGAGGCATTTGCGGGTTTATGTAGATCCAGTAATTTTGCGATGAGTTGTCTGCTTCCGCGCACAAAATAGTTCTCAATTTTACGCTGTTTAACAAAAGAAATATTAAAAAAATAAAATATGTCAATTGTATATTCATTACGGTACACCTTAGTATTACCAAATAAGTACATCGTGTCATAAAAGTAGAATAACATTATTGAATTATTGAAGTTTTTCTGGATGAATCATTTATGACGTACGTGTGTGAACAAGGCCGTTACTACGTCATCATTCCTTCTGTTATACTTTACAATGCCTTGGAATAAATATAAACATGAACTTTGTAATTCACTGGATTGTTTGCGATAAATGTCAGTGCAAAATTGAATTACGGACGTGGGATATAATAATAAGAATGAACAGTTTATACAAGCTTACCCGCCTTAGTGGCAGTAGGGATGCCTCAATGCTTGGGAAACAGATTGGAAAACAAGATGGTGAGTATGACATTGATCTGTTGAAGGGCCTATTAAAATTTGTTATACAGTGAAGTTCCGCAAATAAGACCAGTCAAAAAGTGGTCTTATTAGCGAATCGGTCTTATTAGTGGACCTTTTTTGTTCTAAAGTTAATACTTTGGGACCGAAACTTTGCAAAAATCTGCATGATTTCGAAATAATTGAAGTGGTCTTATTAGCGGAACTCTACTGTATTTACCTACCTATAAACTGTATGTGCACTCAAAGATCTAACAATGATTACTGGCCGACTTAGTCTTAGATTCGCCAATTATTTCGATTTTTTCATTTTTTTGTATGCGCATCGTCCCGAGTCTTCAAATGTGTTCAAATTTGCATTTTGTCAAGTGTATTTGACGTAGAATCATTGTCTATGCATACTTTTAATATTAGGGCGTTCACACTGGGGACCCGCTTCTACTACTATTGCTCCAAGCCGTGACCAATCGTGGGACAGTCGTGGTCAATCGGGAGAGGGTCTTTGTGAACGTGGAAGAGTCATGGTGGAATCGCGTAGGTCGGGAAGCTCTCCGAGCTTACTACGCTTCTTTTGAACATGTTCAGAACAAGCGTAGCGGGATCGTGGCTAAAACGAATCGGTGTAAGAACGTAGTAAGATCGTATTTAGATCGGCGTAATCGTAGAAACATCGGGGAAGCATCATGGTTTGATCTGCATGATCGTAATAACATCGTGTACAATCGCCATCAAATTTAATTGTGTTTTCTATTGAAACACGTAAAAATCGCGTTATAATATATATAGGATATTCATTTTCCTTGACACCAGCCCTGCGTTTAGGGAAAAATAACGTGACGCACGTATCGTACCTGGTACGCAAACGGTACGAATCGTGCGTCACGTGATTTTTCCTTGAACGCAGGGCAGTTGGACATAGGTCAAAGCAAATTATTCTGTTGGAAAACAAAGTTTTTAACAAAAAATGGTCGAGATATTATGAAAGTACATGAACATTTGGAATATCTTTCATGTACGCATATAACGGTTTTGTAGAAAAGGTTGTTCATTTTTAACATAAAACATCATCCAATAGAGTCAATGCCTCTTCCAGGCAATGAATAATAATAATAATAATAATAACGACTTTATTTAAAGAGGCAACACAGTTGGGTATACCCAGTATTCCCTGTGAGCCTCATATAACATTGACATAGTATATGACATTGTGCATTTATAAAAGTTACATGAAAGGCAAATAACAACTATAAACATAATTACATATATACACAGCTGAAAGAAAGTAATATATAAAATGTAATTTAAGGCAGAAGATCTAACCTGCTATATATACACATTAAATGATGGCATAAATTGCATAGAACATGGTTCATGGGTCCTGATAATTAATTGATGTATCTCTCAAATGAGAGAAAAGTTTGTTTGACCACCAGGGAACCACCACTTCAAGTAGTTGCTTTTAAATAAGTTAACATTTGCACATGTTCTTACATCGTAAGGAAGACTGTTCCATAATTTTTCACCAGAATATGCCAATGATTTTCTGCAAAATTTTAGCCTTGGTTTTGGAACTGCGAGTAGCTTTTGTTCAAATGATCTCATTGATTTGTTTTCATGATAAGTAAAAAGTTTTTCCATGTACTTTGGGAGGAAGCCGTTAAAATATTTGTATACTAGAATGGCCTTATTATAGTTAATTCTGTCTGAGAATTTCATACAATTTAATTGCAAAAATAATTCATCTGTCGGTGTATCGAAATCTTTGTCTAAAATTATTCGCGCAGCACGTTTTTGAAATTTGTACATATCATTTGAAAGCTTAGTGGTGCAGTTTCCCAAATAGAACTACAGTAGTCTAAATGGGGTAGAATATAAGCACTGAAAAACATTTTTCTAATGATGCGAAGAAAATGCTCCACACTCATTGATTAGTGTACGCATCATACCAAAGCGTACTATGAGTCTATGATCATGTCAAGATCGTAGTATTCTCGGCATGAGCGGCGCAACATCGTGCTACAGTCTTCTAGGTCTGTTTACCAACGAAGTAGGGTCTTGCAGATCATTGCGACATCGCAGTAGAAACGGTTCATGATCGGCATTGATCGCGGTGGAAACGTGGTGTAAGCATACTTGTAAGCATCGTATCGGAAACGCTGGGGTCGTAGCGAAATCGTAGCACAAGCGTCGATCAGACGTTCTGGCGAAGAATTTATCAATGTTTTTGGTTTTGACGCCGGTCTCGTCCCGACTTATACTTTTAGCCAGGTCGGGGCAGATCGGCATGATCGTAGTAAGAGCTTAGCCCAGTGTGAACGGGGTCGTATTTATCTTTAATGATCCCATGCCAGTGTATTTATCTGTGTTTACTTTTTTTCAGGGCCTTTCCCAAACGATCAATCCATGCATGACCCGTATGAATTCAAGAACAATGACACTGACGTAGCCCTACCTGGCGGAGAAATATTGCTGATGTTGGTTGTAAAACTAAACTTTGAATAAATATTAGCTATCAAATGTATATTTTTGTAGTTTTCAAAAATATCTAGGTCAAGCTCAGACGGAATGAGAAATTGCAAAATAGCAGTATAGGAATGATGGGGGCAAACCTCATCTAGATGAAGATTTGCCTCCCCCCACGAGATAAAGATTTGCCCCCGAGATGAAGATTTGTCCCGGAGATGAAGATTTGCCCCCGAGCTGAATATTTGTTCCCGAAATGAAGATTTGCTCACGAGATGAACATTTGCCCACGAGACGACGTTCGCCCACCCCACATTCCTAGATCATTTTTTTAATCGAATCCGAGACCTCCAGCACTGTAAAAGGACGCTATACCACTAGGCAAACCTCATCTGGTGGGCAAATCTTCATCTGGTAGACAAATCTTATCTCGGGCGCAAATCTTCATCTCGGGGGCAAATCTTTTTCCCTCATTATTCCTATACTACTAAAAATAGACCGTAATTTTTGGGCGGAGCCAAAAAGTGTTCAATGCTTCTGTTCTCAGGTCATGATTTATCAGGCCAAATATCTAAATATACAATGTGTTTAGATCTTTGATCAGGCAGTTACAATGGCACTTTCATGATAAATTAGCATATACATTGTACTTGAGCTGTGTGAAGTTGGCTCAACATACGACATTCAAAATATCGAATGTCGTCCAGCTCGACATTGGACGACATTGGACGACATTCAAAAATCGAATGTCGTCCAGCTCGACATTGGACGACATTGGACGACATTCAAAAAATCATCTAAAATCGAATGTCGTCCAGCTCGACATTGGACGACATTGGTCGACATTCAAAAAATCATCGAATGTCGTCCAGCTCGACATTGGACGACATTGGACGACATTAAAAAATCATCGAATGTCGTCAAGCTCGACATTGGACGACATTAAAAAAATCATCGAATGTCGTCCAGCTCGACATTGGACGACACTGGACGACATTCAAAAAATCATAAAAAATCGAATGTCATCCAGCTCGACATTGGACGACATTGGACGACATTCAAAAATCATCGAATGTCGTCCAGCTCGACATTGGACGACATTGGACGACATTAAAAAAATCATCGAATGTCGTCCAGCTCGACATTGGACGGCATTGGACGACATTAAAAAATCATCGAATGTCGTCAAGCTCGACATTGGACGACATTGTACGACATTCAAAAAATCATCAAAAATCGAATGTCGTCCAGCTCGACATTGGACGACATTGGACGACATTCAAAAAATCATCAAAAATCGAATGTCGTCCAGCTCGACATTGGACGACATTGGACGACATTGGACGACATTAAAAAATCATCGAATGTCGTCAAGCTCGACATTGGACGACATTAAAAAAATCATCGAATGTCGTCCAGCTCGACATTGGACGACATTGGTCGACATTCAAAAATCATCGAATGTCGTCCAGCTCGACATTGGACGACATTCAAAAAATCATCTAAAATCGAATGTCGTCCAGCTCGACATTGGACGACATTGGACGACATTAAAAAATCATCGAATGTCGTCCAGCTCGACATTGGACGACATTGTACGACATTCAAAAAATCATCAAAAATCGAATGTCGTCCAGCTCGACATTGGACGACATTGGACGACATTCAATTTGTATGAAGTTCATAAACAATTTCCAATGTGGAGCCTCAATTTGTATGACAGCGAAATGTTTTGGCCATTTGTTTACCTTTAAATCAGAAAATAGTTCGTCGTTTATTTTCTTTATGCAGATTATTTAGGTAAAACAAACTCATGATAAATACATGTTTTGACAAAAAATCATTTTATAAACATTTCTGTTAAAAACAATTATGTTATTAATGCTAATGAACTTCTACGCATTAGTGTTTACTAGCGTATTAAGTTTTCGTTTATGTTGTTTACATCATACGCGATGTCGTCATTTAATGAAACGATTTATTTCATTGGCTGGTTTTACCATGTGACCATGAACGGCGTTCGCTGATTTTTGGACGCCATATTGATTACAACGCAGTTTTAGAACCATTTCGACGCAATCTATACAGGGGTGCTTTATTAGCGTCGAAACCATAAGTACCCAAAATCACACGAACCCCATCGAATACCTGGTATTATCGGTAAAATGATTGAATAAATCGTCACGCGCCGTCTCGATAACCTAATGTAAATAATCACTGTTAGTAGGATGTATGGGTTACGCGTGAATTGCCTAAAGACCGTTATCCGTACTGTCCGGAACACGGGTTTGAAAACAAACTTTCCCACGGTATATTGACCAACATAATTATGGTAGATTATGTACACCGAAGAAATATATTGGGTTTTAATTTAGTAATGTTATAGTTAGTTACTCATTTCGTTTTTGTTATTTTTGATATACATGTAGATCTATACGGTCTTTAAACATCATGCTTATTGTAAATGTTGGAATAAATTATGATACATGAACTATACATTAAAATGTACGTTTAACTTAAAACAAGATGATATTTGTATTTGTAATTGCAAATTTTGTCAGTGATTGCAAAGACTATCAGGTCGAGGTCAAATTATGGATATGATCGTGTAGTTATTGTCTGTTTTAGGTACACCTTTGTATTTTAGTGTCTATTAGTGGTGTCAATCGCGAGATTAAGGTTTATTCTTCGTGCACATGCTATCTATTTCATAGTGGTTAGACGTTTTCATATATTTTTTAAGAGCTGAAAGTGCGCAAAAAATCTGTGCGCAAACTCCGGCCGTGTTTGGTCTACTTGGTGTCTGTCTGTAGTGGCTGGACCGTCAGAATTTAAAAGCAGCCACTTGCAGACAGCTTATCTGTCTATTTCAGAATGGTAAGAGGTTTTTTTAGGAAATATGCATCAAGGAAGACCGATTTTTTTCTCCATTTAGTGGTAATCAGTGCAATGCTATGGCCCTTATAGCATTGTTAGCTTTCTTTCAATGTTCGCGCGATATTAACCATGTTTTTAACCTAAAGACGTTGATGGAATATTGCACGAAGGAAATCGACTTTATGGACAAGTCAGTCAAAATCTTGGACATACTCGTTATCTGAGTCATTCAGATTTAAGTTCCTTAATATTCAAAATGAAAATTTATTTGTTATTATTCACTATAGCCAATATATTTTAAAAAATGCCACACCTGCTGTTTCTTATGAAGATCAATTATATATGTCTTTACAGTTTTACATAATGTCTTTTACGGTGCCCTTTGATGCTTTGCATCAATGGTTATCTTGTACTACATATACACGAGACTACGTCGTCGCCGTGTGTATCATAAAGTTTCTAAGTTGACTTTCATACTTGTTAGGAAAAATGCATTACTATGCGCAGCGTCTTTTTATCGCACATCTGCATAGTTTTTGCTTAGTAATCAGTGCGTTAATCGTTTATAATTGAGTGATGTCACTGAAATTTCAGCAGCATACAACAGGCGAGTGTAAGGTTACGTAAGATAAATGTCGTCTGATTTCAAATTTTAAATTGTTATTATGATAAACGTGCCGTTATTTTCATGTGCGGCCACATGACGTCATTGGTATATTTTGAATGTTTATATAATTCAATAATGCTAATCAAATAATGCAGCACGTTTCATGTTAACCAGAATTACTGCATATCGTTTTCATGAACTTACGCCCAATAACAAACATACCATGGGAGCAGTAACATTACTTTTGGATACACCTCGTTCGACAGACAATCAGTAATACACTGAGTGGCTATGAAAACGCAACACTAATGAAAATCAAGATAACTTTTTTATTTATTAATATTTCTCTACTAAATTTTCTGTGCGTGTTATTGGCTACTCATGGATGGTAACTCGATGTTCTTTTCATATACATTCGCTACAATGGTACATTGAACCATGAAATGGATAAAACGAAACACGTTAGAGGAATTGATTGTACACAAATGTACGATGCAATTATTATTTCATGTAAGGTCAATTTGAATAGTCAACCAATCGAAAAATTCAAAAAACACAAAATCAGACGATTGACCATTCAGCAACATAGTGGTCGTGAAGTTTCAAAAACGCTTGATAACAGTGTTTCAGATTTACTTAAAAATACTACCAATTTTACAGTCAAGGGGAAGTAATTCTGGATAGAGATAGAGTTCATACAATTCATTTTTTCTTAATTTAAATTGAACTTTATATTTATCTGTGTTTTACTTTATTTCTGTCTCCATGATATGCACGGACACTTGTTCCCGAAATTTATACGAAGAACTGGTACACACCGGCATTACAATCTGAAACACGCAGAAGGAAATAGGGCATAAAATTCGCTTTTGTTTATGACATCATTGTTTTATTGTGGCTGTAAGGAGTCTTATCAGATTGCCATGGCATGATATGGATTGTTATGCCATATATCTTAGCTACAAAGGCTGAAAATTTCAGCAACATTTAATGCATATTGGCCGAGTTATGGGTAAATACATACATGCATACATATAAGCTATGTAAGTGTTGCGTTTTCAAAGCCGCTTAGTGTATATATTTATGTTTTGAAAACTTGCGTCACTTTGTATTTTAAGATAACATATGAAGTGGTTAATACAATGAGAATGGTATCACTGTGGAAGTGTTGCTTGACACTATTAGGTCAACATTGATATATTCAAGTCTATGTTTACAAAACTTGAAACCATAAAGTCGAATGGTTGATAAGAGACTCTAAACTGTATGATGATAGTAATTCGTTAGTATTTAGTTCTTATCAGCAACCTAAACGGATCAAACACTTTAAACTACTAATGTAAACATTACGACTACAGTGTGTTCAAAAAGTTTGTTCCCAAACTTAAATTCATACAACATTTTATCTGCGCTATATTATGCGCTGTGTAGAATTTAAATTCTGACTCTAACAGAGCTTCATTTAGAATGTTCAAAATGTTAGAACAATGGTAGAACCCTATGGAATTTAACCTGAAAAGTTTACATTCTTCTTACGTCAGAAAAATAAACTATTGAAACTTAAAAATTTAGAACGAACTTTTTTAACACACTGTACATGAACCTGTGTGTGTTGTATTAAAAACGGAGCGTTCTATATCATACATCACTGGGCCGGTTAAATTTGTTTATGAACGCTGACATTGAAAATTGTACTTTTTTATTTCATATATTTCACCGCTATTATAATATGATATATTACATGTCTTCACAAAGAAAATATATATTAAATGAACGTAAGCCATAGCCTGCACAGATTCGCCGAGTACAACCACACACCTTTAGACCGACTTAGAATGTTCCAGCCCTCATAAAAAATCTGACATGTCAAACTGGTCTCATTATAGATATAGTGTTATATAGAGAGGTGCAAAATATAAAGAATGTTGATAAATAAATGTTAGAATTTGCAGATTTTAATAAACACAGTTTTGTTGAATGCATATACAAGTGTACATGTAATTATAAAATTCACAAATATAGAATGCTGTTGGTAAATACGACGTTTTGGTATTTAGAAATAATGTGACATTTTGGTGCATGCTTGTGAGTAAATACTATGGAAAAGTAGACACACCAACATAAACAGTGTGAATTGTGTGGATATAAAATAATATGTGCTCAATGAAAATAACCGAGATACATCGAATTGTCGATGCTTTTTATCGAAATTTTTGTGTGTGTAGGTTTTAATCAGTGCTAGACATTCTTTATAAGGTTTGTTGCAAATACAAAAATGTATCACTAAAATGAATTGATATTGACATTGTGATATTACTATTACGTGCAACATTCCCTATCACGACTCGAGGTCTGTCGATGTAATACTAACATCAAAGTTTCATAAACATGTACATGTATTTCAATTACATTGTACTATGTAGCTGTCTGATTTTTGAGTAATTAGAAGTTTTGTTACGTGACCAATCAACTGAGTGTTATCCTGTACGTTTGCATGACTGTTTGAACGCAATTGCTGTTGACATTTTCTGATGCTACTTTTGACTTCGCAATATAGTATCATACAGTCAACATATTATATAGATGGTTAGTTTGCGAGGCAGTGTGCATAACGGGAACAAGTAAACGGACACAATGTCGAAAAAGGAATATAAACGAGTAGCCATGACGTCATCAAATGTTGAGAAGGTGAGTATACTTAGATTAGGGATAGGATGTTTCTCATTTAATGGTGTGTTTCTTGTTGTATTAAGGGCTTAAAAATGTGTTCTCAAAATTAAAAATCGTACCAAATTTTATATGAGCTATGTACACCCCTTCATTGTTTGTCACATTACCCTGTTCTTCTTCAAAACGTGTTTATCATTAAAAAGCAGGAAGCGAAATACAGCAAGGTATCATACTTGATATGACAAACATTTCTTTGTCAGCGTTGTGTGTTTTTGTTTATTTTTCGAGCAGTATAGTACACAGAAGCGTGTAACTGTTGAAGCAATGGCCTTTTTAAAAAACATTTTGAGATATAATTATGTCGATTCAGGTTTGTTTTTTTCATACGGATCTTGGAGAAAATTCCAAGCCATTCTTGACTTGTATGTAGCGTAAAGACATAATATATAATTATGTATGTTTAAAAAATAAAAAAAGTTTATCTCATAAGGAATGGAAAATTTGGCCGCCATACTGGGTGTATGTTCGAATATCGTAGAATGAAATTTGATATGGTACATATTCCAGTGCAGTGATACTAATTAAAACATAAACATACTTGTATTTAAGTCCAGATTGCCTACATGAAGTACCCACTTTAGATTAATTATGTGACAATATTGTCCTGTAATGATAATCTAACGTTATGAGTGCGTTTTTCCGTTTATACTTTATAAGACAGTAATTACGATTTCACACAGTTTCTAATACAATGTAGACATACAATAATATGAACTAAGGCACAGCCTATTTTAGCGAATTATATCTTAAATATTAAATTGTTCATTTTCATTATACGAGGGCCACTTAAAAAGTATTAATCAGTGGCCAATAATACGTTTAATATTCAAACAATGTGTATAAAAGTGGACATTTTCTGAAAGATACAACCTTTGCCTAGCTAACCAATCAAACAATATTTCAATCGGTAAAGTATCCTATCATCCATATGACATTGAACCAATAGGGGTATGAAACACTGGAATTGCGGGAAAATAAGGTATACTAGTAGACGTAAGGGTTGATACTAATGGTCATAACTTCTATCATTTTTATCCAATTGATTTGAAATTTGCAGATTTCATGCACCGTATACTTGTTTAACTAGTGCT
Source organism: Spisula solida (assembly GCA_947247005.1). Taxonomy (NCBI): domain Eukaryota; kingdom Metazoa; phylum Mollusca; class Bivalvia; order Venerida; family Mactridae; genus Spisula; species Spisula solida. The sequence goes on along the minus strand of OX365958.1, from coordinate 38,134,483 downwards.
GGATCAACAGTATTGTTTGGACAGTATAAATTGATTTAGTTGTACAAGGAATCTGCCACGCTCGAAATACTCCAAAAACTGCATTTTGCTGCATTGTACTACTGTACGTCTTTAGTGGGAAAGTCAAACATGTAGCTTTTTTACACATTTATATATGTTTAAATACCTATTTTAGATTTATGACGTCATATCCCTAATACAATAATACAGAAAACATAAATAAAAACACATGATAGTAATTTTATATAAGAAGAATAACATGAAATGGACAACAGGTGTGAATTTTCTTTGTTTATCATAAATAGGGGGTATAACATTACCCCACCCACTTTTTTAAAGTAGGGCTCGATCATAAAATTGTGTTGTAAAAAATAAAATTGAGGTAAAAATGATTAAAATCGTCCGATGAATGAAACTACATAATTATCATAATCTAGAAAAATTGACATATTAAGAATAAATTTGTGTTTATTTACCCAGTATATATCTAATATTAATTAGGGTGTATGTGTGGTATTTTGAGTCTCGGATGTGACTTGTTTATATTGCTATTGTTTGATAATAATTTACTGTTTTCAAAATTATGGATTGCCATTTAAGAGTACAATAATACATATTGCAAATGATATCAATTCAATTTCAGTAAGCCTGAATGACATTTGACAACAACGCTCAGAAATCATATGAGCCCATATAAGACAATTGTCTTACGTATTTATGAGGTATGTGTTGTCCAGTGCGTTAAACCATGTCCTGTTTGAATATCAATAAAATGGAAATGCTTCCATATTAAATGATGAAAATACCACGAATGTCTAGCTGAGAAATTGTTCTTTAAGAAAATGTACACTTTTTATATAGTCAGAGGCAATGATAATGATTTATCGCCCACTGATTAATACTTTTTAAGTGGCCCTCGTACGTTGATTATGTGTATAATAATACGACTTTCCTTGTTTAGAACAAGTACTTTCATGGCGTAATCAGTTGATCAATAACTGATTCTATGCAGGCTGTCACATTCTGTGTTTCAAGATGTGCTATACGAAGCAGCAGAGTATTTATCTCCCTTATTAAAGTGCCAAAACTGTAGGAGGAGTTGCATCCACGAGGGATCTACTAAAACCCGTGACGATACAAAAACCGTGACGTTTTAAAATATAAGAAAGGCCTAAAACCCGTGATGGAATAATGTTTTGAAATTTCCGTGACGAAACTTTGTATTACTTGTACTTCTTTATTTGTTGGAAAACAATATCGCCACGGGTTTTATACTTTCCGTGACGAAACTTTGTTTTACTTGTAAATCTGTATTTGTGCGGAGACATTATCGTCACGGGTTTTATACTTTTTGTGACTAGAATATAACAACATAAACGTGAATTATAATTGTTCCGTGACTATACCGTCACGGGTTTTGCAAATTCCGAGACGAGATTGTGAGGAACTTGGAAAGTTATAACATAAAACTATTTTTTTATAATAAATGTGTTTTATTAAGAATTAGATTGGTAATCATTTATTATTTTATACAACACATTTCCTCTTTCTTTTAACATTTTTTACAAAACCAGGGTATATCACCGTCTGGCACTTCTGTTTCGACCAAGCCTTCACAATTCGGATGGTACCAGATTTTGCATTTCGAGCAAATTACATATTGTCCCATATGGGGCCTACTAGAGTTTTTGGAATATTTTTAAACATCATTAAAATAAAAAAGAAAATTTATGAGCTACAGAATAACGCATTTTAGGTAACTTTTGTTATTCTATTGGCGGCCATTTTTCCGTATCTTTCTTTCACTCCGAGGCTGTAATACAAATTTTTAGATCCATTAGTGAATTCAAACTCTTACCAAACCACGTGACACGTTGACTTAATGCGAAATTTATTCGGGCGCTTCGCGCCCGAAAATTCGCTATAAGCCATATTAAATCGCCAACATTAAGTTACACCACCAAGATGGCTGCTGTAATTGTGTGTTTGTATATTACTGATGTACATAATATATATAATTGTATGGGATATTACCGATATGGACTGTTTTTCCAATATCCAGTAACATTAAATCGTCCGTGTAAATTGTTCTATTTTTTCTATTGCTTTGGTTCGATCGACCACTCTGTTTATATGGAAGAAAGTACCAGTTCGTTTAAAACGTGTAAAGATGAACGTTACCAATTAACTTTACTGTATAATAAACATTCAAAATCAACAGACTTAAGACAGCGATAAATACACTTTATTTCATTTTGTATTTTACGACGGACATAAGAGTATAAAAGGGGTACATGCATAGAGAGATCCCTACTCCAGACGGTCAAAAACAGAAATGCTTTTCAGTAGTTCCCACCTAACATAACTAAAATTACTGTCTTTGGAAGAGACGTTAAGCGAGGTCCCGTGTATGATGCTTTACATCGGCACTTAAAAGAACCAGGGATGCTTCTGGAACTGGGGCATCTTCTGTATCATGCACTATCCCCAAAAACTAAAGTCACTAGGCTCTTCTGGTGGCCTTGCCCATATGGATTTCCGGTGGCGAGGATAAATAAAAGCAAATAAACAGAGATTCAGTTTTACTTTGTACACTAAACATTCAACATCAAAGGTTAAATTCAATTTTATCCAAATCCAATAAACACATATTTCTTAAAATCGGTACACAGGTTTATCAGTGTACTTTTCGACATTCCTGAAAAGATGATTTTAATACTCAATCTGGAAATGTTCTTTACAGAAAACAAAGTTTATACTGTTTGCTACAACATTTGAATTTACCTCCCAGATGATTGACAGATGCACTATTGGCTAATAACAAATGACTGCCTAGCTAGTGTGTGGGTCATACATTGACGTAAACATTTGGTATGGCGGGTAATATAACCTCTGGCTAAATATGGGTTGTGATAAACATGTCGAGCAGACGGAAATGTTCTGTTTACATGAATATAATTACTGAAGTCAGATGTCCGTTCCCTAAGCAAAGCGCTACCGAGCGCCTTCATTCAGTTACCTCCCGTTCAATAGTCAGAATAGTCAACCTGATGACGGTGGTCACACATTGGTAGAAGGAATAAAATATAGAAGGCACGAATTACCTCCCGTGTTAACGGTTTTCAGTATAGATAGTTGCAACAGTATTCACGCCCTATATCGGTGTCGCCTCCTTGCGCAGCCTCCTCATGGCGGTATTTTCCGCCCAGTTATGTAATTTAAGAACAACTATGTTTCAAAATTACTTTCTCACATTTTTATTTGGTTTTGTTTTATGGCATTTTACAAAATAAATGCCCGTTATCAATTCAAAACCTTTTTACGTTGTTTCTTATTCCATACAAGTTCGCCCTTGGTGTGTGCCCCCTTTATCAATACATAAATATGCTTAAATGCCTGCCGGTTGGTATTTCAATAATATCATGTATTCAGTATAAAAAAATCATAAGTAATTAATTATTTGTTTAATCGGGTTTTCTCAGCAGTTTAACACACATAATATGCGTCAATACCCCAAGAAAAACTGCTGAATTCGCGCATGATGGTCAAGTTGATGGACCCAGATTTGCTGTTGTTGGCATCACAGGGTATTGACGCATATTATTTTTATGTGTGAACGATTGCCTTATTTCTCATATACGTGTACAAACATAATATAATGTATGCGTCAATACCCTGTGGTAGTCATCAGTGACCTGACACACGTGTCTACCCATCCGTCTTATAGCGATGCTAATATATACTTCCAAAACATGTTACCCCAATGTGGTAGTGACAGATACCAATGAGGTAGTAAGTTGAAAGTATAATGATATGTACATGTTACCGTACGAGGCAACATAATATTATGTTTGCAGGCGGCTGTTTGTATGTCCTGCAGCACACCGATATGATGAATCGTTTGATCATCGCATGCATAGTTTTATAATCAATCTACTTCGGTGTACACGATATACGTTGTAACAGTATATGTACATGTATTTTAGTACTGAGTTCCAGGCATTGTATGATATCATATAGTACCTAGATGGTTTCTCATTCTAACAATATTTGTACATGTATTTTAGTACTGAGTTCCAGGCATTGTATGGTATCATATAGTACCTAGATGGTTTCTCATTCTAACAATATTTGTACATGTATTTTAGTACTGAGTTCCAGGCATTGTATGGTATCATATAGTAACTAGATGGTTTCTCATTCTAACAGTGTTTGCACATGTATTTTAGTACTGAGTTCCAGGCAGTGTATGATACCATTAAGTACATAGATGGTTTCTCATTCTAACAGTATTTGTACATGTATTTTAGTACTGAGTTCCAGGCATTGTATGATATCATATAGTACCTAGATGGTTTCTCATTCTAACAATATGTGTACATGTATTTTAGTACTGAGTTCCTGACATTGTATTATATCATTAAGTACCTATATTGTCGCTCATTCTAACAATATTTGTACATGTATTTTAGAACTGAGTTCCTGACATTGTATTATATCATTAAGTACCTATATTGTCTCTCATTCTATCAGTATTTGCACATGTGTTTTAGTACTGAGTTCCAGGCATTGTATGATACCATTAAGTACCTATATTGTCTCTCATTCTAACATTATTTGTACATGTATTTAGTACTGAGTTCAAGACATTTTATCGTATCATATAGTACCTAGATGGTTTCTCATGCTAACAGTATTTGTACATGTATTTTAGTACTGAGTTCCTGACATTGTATGTTATCATTAAGTGCATAGATGGTTTCTCATTCTAACATTATTTGTTCTTGTATTTTAGTACTGAGTTCCAGGCATTGTATGATACCATTAAGTACATAGATGGTTTCTCATTCTAACAGTATTTGTACATGTATTTTAGTACTGAGTTCCAGGCATTGTATGATACCATTAAGTAAATAGATGGTTTCTCATTCTAAAAGTATTTGTGCATGTATTTTAGTACTGAGTTCCAGGCATTGTATGATATCATTAAGTACCTATATTGTCTCTCATTCTAACAGTATTTGTACATGTATTTTAGTACTGAGTTCCAGGCATTGTATGATATCATTAAGTACCTATATTGTCTCTCGTTCTAACAGTGTTTGTACATGTATTTTAGTACTGAGTTCCAGGCATTGTATGATACCATTAAGTACATAGATGGTTTCTCATTCTAACAGTATTTGTACATGTATTTTAGTACTGAGTTCCAGGCATTGTATGATATCATTAAGTACCTATATTGTCTCTCATTCTAACAGTATTTGTACATGTATTTTAGTACTGAGTTCCAGGCATTGTATGATATCATTAAGTACCTATATTGTCTCTCATTCTAACAGTGTTTGTACATGTATTTTAGTACTGAGTTCCAGGCATTGTATGATACCATTAAGTACATAGATGGTTTCTCATTCTAACAGTATTTGTACATGTATTTTAGTACTGAGTTCCAGGCATTGTATGATACCATTAAGTACATAGATGGTTTCTCATTCTAAAAGTATTTGTGCATGTATTTTAGTACTGAGTTCCAGGCATTGTATGATATCATTAAGTACCTATATTGTCTCTCATTCTAACAGTATGTGTACATGTATTTTAGTACTGAGTTCCAGGCATTGTATGATATCATTAAGTACCTATATTGTCTCTCGTTCTAACAGTGTTTGCACATGTATTTTAGTACTGAGTTCCAGGCATTGTATGATACCATTAAGTACATAGATGGTTTCTCATTCTAACAGTATTTGTACATGTACTTTAGTACTGAGTTCCAGGCATTGTATGATATCATTAAGTACCTATATTGTCTCTCATTCTAACAGTATTTGTACATGTATTTTAGTACTGAGTTCCAGGCATTGTATGATATCATTAAGTACCTATATTGTCTCTCATTCTAACAGTGTTTGTACATGTATTTTAGTACTGAGTTCCAGGCATTGTATGATACCATTAAGTACATAGATGGTTTCTCATTCTAACAGTATTTGTACATGTATTTTAGTACTGAGTTCCAGGCATTGTATGATACCATTAAGTACATAGATGGTTTCTCATTCTAAAAGTATTTGTGCATGTATTTTATTACTGAGTTCCAGGCATTGTATGATATCATTAAGTACCTATATTGTCTCTCATTCTAACAGTATTTGTACATGTATTTTAGTACTGAGTTCCAGGCATTGTATGATATCATTAAGTACCTATATTGTCTCTCGTTCTAACAGTGTTTGCACATGTATTTTAGTACTGAGTTCCAGGCATTGTATGATACCATTAAGTAAATAGATGGTTTCTCATTCTAAAAGTATTTGTGCATGTATTTTAGTACTGAGTTCCAGGCATTGTATGATATCATTAAGTACCTATATTGTCTCTCATTCTAACAGTATTTGTACATGTATTTTAGTACTGAGTTCCCGGCATTGTATGATATCATTAAGTACCTATATCGTCTCTCATTCTAACAGTATTAGTACATGTATTTTAGTACTGAGTTCCAGGCATTGTATGATACCATTAAGTACCTATATTGTCTCTCATTCTAACAGTATTTGTACATGTATTTTAGTACTCAGTTCCAGGCATTGTATGATATCATTAAGTACCTATATTGTCTCTCATTCTAACAGTATTTGTACATGTATTTTAGTACTGAGTTCCAGGCATTGTATGATATCATTAAGTACATATATTGTCTCTCATTCTAACAGTATTTGTACATGTATTTTAGAACTGAGTTCCAGGCATTGTATGATACCATTAAGTACATATATTGTCTCTCATTCTAACAGTATTTGTATATGTATTTTAGTACTGAGTTCCAGGCATTGTATGATACAATTAAGTACCTATAAATTGTCTCTCATGCTGACAGCGTGGAACATAGCATTTGTGCCAAGATGGTTAGTAACGACTAGTAGCGGTTTGTGATGGTATTATTAGGTACAAGTGTATATATGAGCACATAAAGTCATACAGAGCAAGACGACACTGACAAGTGGTCAGTACTATAACATTATATCAAAGCGCTGAAAGTCATGGAGTTGTTCGAATGAATACATGCAGAGGAAGTATAAACCAATGCTGTAGCTGTATTGTTTACCATCTTAATTTGTCTTATGACTTAATTATACATTTATTACTAGCGAATACTCTTTAACTATACATACGTGTTTGTATTGATGTATATAGACACCAAATTTGTTTAGACTGATCTTTCCATAACAGGAAAGGTTCAAACCTGTATTGCACGAGAACTGAGCCGTGGCTGCACTTTTAACTATATGCTCTATATACTAGGTGAATCGGCGACCATATACAACTGAAAAACTGATGACAAACAGTACTTGTGAATTGTAATCGGATCTTGATATTGAAAGGCTATTACAAGTACTAGTGTACGACAACGACGAAATATAATTTCAATATTTGTTAAAAACAATTCGTTCGTGAAAATCTAAAATTTAGAATTTTATCACTACAAATGCCATGATGAAATATGCAATGCAATGCAATACAATAAGATAAAACAAGATAAAATACAATACAATACAATACAATACAATACAATACAACACAATACAATACAATACAATACAATATAACATACATATTGTCTGACCAGATTAAACTGAGACTCCTTGCATGATACCAAAGACCTAAATATATATATATATGTCTTTGATAATACGTTCAAGTCCGGAAATTCATAATGAAACATTTTTCATGTACTTGAAATAAAATAAAATGCAATTGAAAACAATACAAAACCGAAAATAAAGACAAAATAATATAAGAACGTACGAGAAATTATGAACATAAACCCCTTGATTCAAGGATAGAAATTGAAGTAAAAATATTAATGGCAAAAGATCACAGTAAGTTTCGAACCTGCGACCACTGGCGTTAAAGGCGCAAACATTTCCACTGCGCCACTATTTATACTTGATTTTCTTTCGATTTTGTTACGAATGCAGCGATTATTGCACATGTAGTAAAATAAACTTATGAATCGAAAACAGCCGAGTACAACCGGGCGTATACGGACTTTGATCAGAGTCTCAGTTTAATCTGGTCAGACAATACATATGTTTATAGCAAAACAATAATTTATAAACAAACAGACAGTAGACAGAAGTGAAAAGAGTTTCTGAAGAGCATGTAAAACAAGAATGGTGAAATAAATAAATGCAGGGAATGTTATGCTTAAATTGATGAACTATATTTTGGAGACCGATTTACATCGGCGAAAGTTACGCGACTGACCGGTTTACTTTAGCTAGGGTAGCGCCGTCTATTGGCGGCGTAGAAAGAAAGGTAGTTTCATCAACTAACGGGGTGCGATTGTTGAAATTTGTGTAAAGACTAGTCGTTTTTCGAACAACTAATAATAGTAGAGTGTTCAGTACTAAAGCATATGGGGATCGGTGGCCTAGAGGTAGGGCGCGCGCTTCGGGATCGAGAGGTCCCGGGTTCAACCCCCGTCTGGACCACTGCTTAATTTCTCTGAGCAGGAATAACCCACATGCTCCACTCGACCAAGGTGTGAATTGGTACCTGTGAGGGCTGTGTCTGAACATGTCCGATAGTCCTGGGCGCCGAAGATCGGTGTTGGCTGCACACCCACCAGCCCTGTAACGTTTAGGGAAAGTTTAAATGTCAAAGGGTGGCTGAACGGCTGAACTGCTGAAAGCAGCCCTAGAAAATTGGTAACTTAACTTATATCATATGTAACCGTGGAGTGGTCAGTACTGTATCATATCATAATTATGTACTACATCATTACCTGAAACCGCAGGTCCTTTGAACGCGGTAAGTGAATGATCTATGGAGGGTCACGTGCCCTGTTCTAAAAACATCCAAAAAGCTAGCATTTTGAAAGAATGTCATGAACAGGCTATTCATATTATTCCATGCGGATTACATCGGTCTTTGTCGCATTGCAATAGTTTACCGAAGAAAGCAGAAATACCCGAAATTTCAAGGTGAACGCAAGGCAAGTGAGAACATGTATCAGAACAGCAGGTACTAGTCTGCTGTATAAGCAAAGCGCTTCCCGGTCAATGATAAATATGGTTGGCCTGGGTTAGGTTTGATATATCGGTAGTGTCAAATGTTACATGTAATTGAAATATCTGGACATACACCGGAATAAATTCGATTAGCATCCAAGTTACAAAAAACACAGCCTAAACAAAACAAGTAAATTATCTGGCCGCAGAAAACTATTTTGTCTTGTATGCATCTGTGGTGTTGTTATTACCTCTAAAATGTGTATATTTAGATTTATTTAGAGCCCCGTCTATTGAAAAATATAAATAAGTGCAGATATCTTCAACTTGAGGTTTTTACCTTCCAGTCTAGAAACTTGACTAACCACTGATTATGAGGATGATAGTGCTCACATTCAAACTATATTTTGAACTATTTTTTTTAACTTACTCTCATTTTACACTGATCTATCTCGGAAGAGCAGCAATACATTGAGCTTGATAGAGATGACTAATGTAACTGAGCAAATTGATGAAGACATATCTATGCCTGGTGAATATACAGGGTGTTAAAAAATTGTGTTCTCAAAATTTAAATTCATACTAAAGTTTGCCTGAGCCATGTGTGCAGTCTACACTTTTAATGTCTTACTCTAATAGCTTCATTTAAAGCCAGGGAGATGAGAACGATGGTAGAACCTTCTGAACGTTAACCTGAACAGTTTACATTATTTTGATGTTTGAAACAACACTATTGGAACTTAAACATTAAATACGAGTTTTTTACCACCCTGTAAATGACTGTATAAATGAGTATGTTGCTCGAGTGATGCGTCAATCAGCATGCTTTATACAGCTCAACGGACAGCACCTACACACACAACATCCTTGTTGATTTTGAGAGGTGCTAGTGTTAATTCATTGAAACAGATATATAATTTTAACGGACAAAATGTCGAAGATGGACCACAGTTGTTCTGTGACATTGTTACCCTCTGGTATCGAAGAGGTTAGTACACTAGTGTATATATTATGATGTAATTTTTTAACATGACTAACATGTTTGGGATAGATGGATGTATTTTTAATTATTTTATTACTCAACTATGTATAATCACATGTAAGAACGGATCTTACCACGAACTCATGTCAGATGTAGTACATGAAGAAAGAACATTCACTCCGGAAATAAAAGACGTTCGATCCAAGGTACTGGCAAGGGTTGTGACAACGGACTGGCATCGATTGCTAGTCTGGTTCTCAGTGTAGTCTCATGAGTCATGGTTATAATGATAATAATATCTTTATGTAAAGAAGTTGACACATTAAGATTAAACAAACTATACAGGCCGGACATTGCATATGACCTCAGTAAAACCCCTATCACACGAATCTTGAATCAGCCAGAACGGGTCCGATTGAGTATATGAAACAGATTCCGAATGATAATTCTAATCAACCAAAATTTTACAGCTTTATTAAAAAGTCCGTTCAAATGCTTCGAATAAAATTCAAATATACTTCGAATATAATTCGAATACGCTTCGAATTCGTATGGACTGATAGCGGAGAACGTGCACGCATATGTTCTATTCTATTCTATGATTTCACATGACGGACATACAACTATTGGTTCGATTTGGTCGAGATTTTGCACGGGGGTTCGCACGGTTAGTATGTTTAATAACAGTACTATACTGGTTTTAAATAATGTTTCGAAATTGCACTCGGAATACAGACCAACTGCATTTCGAACACACAAAAAATGTACCCCGAATTGCTATTCCACCGACAATCCGGCTCATTCCAACTCTCGTGTGATAGCGGTATAATATTGTGGACAGGGTAAGTGTTGGTAGCGGAATGTTTGAAAACACATTTTGCGACTGTATTAATGTTTAGTTTGATGCATACTATGGTGGCTGATTTATGACATGTCGTATTTTCGCTTTTTCGCCAAAACAAAGCGAAAATGAAACAATGCGAAAAAGTCGACTTTGTTGAGTTTTCGCATTGTTACATTTTCGCCATGGCAATGCGAAAATGCAACACTGCGAAAAAGTCGACTTTGTCGTGTTTTCGCATTGTTACATTTTCGCCATGAAAAATCAAAGATACGACATAATATTATATAAGGCGAAAACACAACACATATTTGGTGTCGTATTGTCGCTCTCCATCTGTCGTGTTTTCGTTTTTTTCGCCACAACAATGCGAAAACGCAACAATACAAATATACAACAAAGTCGACTTTTCGCATCGTTACATTTTCGCATTTTCGCTGTGTTGTGGCGAAAAGGCGAAAATACGACATGGCATAAATCAGCCACCATAGCACACGTGCGACGACGTATGTTTGAGTCTCACAAGAAGCTTAGTAAGGAGAAGGAGGGGGAAAATCTACTTCGCATGTAAGTGTACCATGAAAGAAAATGTGGTCCCATATCAGGCGGGGTCTAGGGCGTATATAAACGTGTGACTGGTATATGTCTAATGTATGTGATTGGGTTATAACTAATGCACGTTCGACTGGGGTATATCTAATAAACATGTGACTTGGGTATATATAATGCACGTAGAACTGTGGTATATATAACGCACGTGTGACTATAGTATATATAATGCACGTGAGACTGTGGTATATATAACGCACGTGTGACTATGGTATATATAATGCACGTGAGACTGTGGTATATATAATGCACGTGAGAATGTGGTATATATAACGCACGTGTGACTATGGTATATATAATGCACGTGAGACTGTGGTATATTTAACGCACGTGTGACTATGGTATATATAATGCACGTGAGACTGTGGTATACATAACGCACGTGTGACTATGGTATATAAAATGCACGTGAGACTGTGGTATATATACTGCACGTGAGACTGGGGTATATATAATGCACATGTGACTGGGTGTATAACTGATTCACGTATATACTGTTTTTTTACCCAAACCATGTATAAGGGTTATGTGTGCACTTTTAAGCCCACTGTCTCAAAGCGTAATCAAAGCGCTGACCACGTCACAATTTGTTTACAACCGTTTAAAGTAAATAGTCACCTGAATACGTTTTTAAAAAGAAATTGGTTGTACATCGTTTTTTTGTTCATAATCCGGGTCCGGACCGGACGGAACGGACTTTAATGTTAACGTTAAACGCGTGCGTAAACAGTCACGTGGAGTCACTTTCGTTTTCGATTTTTCGAAAATACACGATGAAATTTCGTCTGCTACGTTATTTCAAAGATCATACACACATCTATCGTATTCTTTGGTTATATTTATCGTAAACAAATGCATTTGGGACGCTAAATGCAGCGATGCTGCTGAAAATATTTCATTCTCAAAGCATGGGCCGTGAAGTCAAACGGTAATTGTTGTGCTATATATAGAACATGGAACACGTTTAAAGTAAACAAAACGTAAGAAAATTAATACGCTACTTCGATAATAAATACGTAATTATTGATTTACACTAGTTGTCGTTATTACTTTTTAAAATGTTTATAAAAATGAGTTTTAATGAACAATTATCATGACATGGTTTCATCTATTAAAAATGTAACTGTTAAACAAACGACGCACTACTTTTTTCAACGACTAACTGCTTTGACGGTATGAACGGCTTTTAACAGAACAGAAAAAGAAGCTCCATGGCAAAAAAGAAAAAGCATTCCAGTAGTAGCCTCCACTTCAGTGGAGGCGACGATAAACACAGACTACAATATTTACATACAATGCTAGTGACGGGATATAATGGGGACAGTTTATAAGTACATCCGCTGTCAACTTACTTAACTATAGCAACGTCAAGTGGAGTTTAAACTGTCTCTATAATTAATTTGGACGAAACGAATTGTGTTCGAAATGTATTGATAACGAATGTCACAAACCAAACCGGACGTTAAAATTGATTTACTGATCAAATGTCACAAGTTTACGTAGAGCTGGTACATGTTTATGTTAAATTGTAGATTCATTGATAATCGTAGCGTTAGCAACGTTTCATCTAATATCGTTCGTACAACAAACAGCTATCTGGATATACTACCCCACTTTAAGAGGTGCGTGTTTATGAATTTTATCTTGATTAATTTGGAGATTTATTAGTGTTTCAATAGTTTTAAGCATCAATAAACATACATGTTTTATATTAAATTCCAGGTTTATAGTTTGAGTTTTTGTTGTTAGTTGTAATTGTCGTTCAATTTCGAAACATCCATTTATATATAGATTCTATACTAGTATTTGTGCTTATTTGTATTTCTTAATCACTTTTATAATCGGTAAACGATTAACTTTTTATTCTTATTATAATTTGTAATATCGTGTTTTTAAATAACGGAATACACGTAGTTGACGTTAATAAAGAGTACTAGCTACGTTCTACGTTCTACAGCATTCACTTGTATTTTTATGTAAATGCGTCTGACGTGGTCAGCACGTTAAACGCGCCGTTTTTATTGAAAAATCAACATAATATTAAATAATTATTGTTTGATGCAGTAGATCTAATACAAATTTAGAAAGTTCTCCTTTATTCATTGAATTACAAATGTACATGTTATGAAATTAACAACGCGTCTAATTATGTCTGATTATTTATTGGTATTCATTAGAAAGGGCTATAAAGCATATTATCTACGTGGGTCAGTCTGGCGAGCTGACAGGGTAGAGCTCTAAGAGTATCATCCACAAGGCCCGAGCTCAATTCTTGTCATGTGTCTATTGGTGTTGGTGTTGGTGAGTTGGCAGCGGCTAGCGACCTAGCAGGGCATCTCATCTACTTGTGGTGTGGGTATTGTAACGGTGTTGGTGTGTTGGCAGCGGCTAGCGGACTAGCAGGGCATCTCATCTACCTGTGGGGTGGGTATTGTAACGGTGTTGGTGAGTTGTCAGCGGCTAGCGACCTATGGGGTGGTACTAATGTAACGATGTTGGTGCGTTGGCAGCGGCTAGCGACCTATGAGGTGGTAATGTAACGGTGTTGGTGCGTTGGCAGCGGCTAGCGACCTATGAGGTGGTAATGTAACGATGTTGGTGCGTTGGCAGCGGCTAGCGACCTATGAGGTGGTAATGTAACGATGTTGGTGCGTTGGCAGCGGCTAGCGACCTATGAGGTGGTAATGTAACGGTGTTGGTGAGTTGTCAGCGGCTAGCGACCTATGGGGTGGTACTAATGTAACGGTGTTGGTGCGTTGGCAGCGGCTAGCGACCTATGAGGTGGTAATGTAACGGTGTTGGTGCGTTGGCAGCGGCTAGCGACCTATGGGGTGGTACTAATGTAACGGTGTTGGTGCGTTGGTAGGCTAGCGACCTAGCAGGGGATGTTACCAGTCACTTGTGCAAGGGTATGTTAGTATAGGTTCACGCGCTGGTGTATAATTCAGCCGAGAGAAATATTGTTGAAAAACGGAGTGAACCCTGATAAAACGTTCACTGATAAGCCTTTAAGATTGTCGACTGCATTTACAATGTAAACACAGACAACATATACATGTACATACATAACGATGTACTATAAGAATCAAAGTTTCAACATTTTGTTCTAATATTGTTCTACTGACATATTACGTCAGTGTTTATTTACACTATTTTCCATGACTGTTTTGTTGTTTTTCTGTTTAACTAAAACTAATGGGAAACCAAATTTACATGTAGTAAAGTGTTTTTCCTTTCGTATTCATAAAACGGTTTATGGTCGCAATTGAGCTACATAATAAAGTACACTGGTTGTATTCCTTTTTTGACCACCATGTATGGTGGCTTAGTCCATTTATACGAATGACCCTCGTACGTAAACATTACAATTAACAACCTTTGTGAGACTGATGTAGGTCAGTCACAATGTTGGCCTGGGGGCAGATATACATGTATATAGTGTTTGAATGTCAATAAAGCACACTTATCATGTATTTATACGGTCATTCAAGATGAGCAAACCGTGTAATTGAGATTCAAGGTTGAAGGTAAAACCAAACAGAATATACTATGTAGATTACGATCGTCATTTTAGCTTAAGCCAGGTAGACCAGGGCCGGGATTTATTTTTTCGAATTTACTGAACAAAATGAAACATCCTTATTAAAAGTGCTGCCTCAAAAATTGGGCTTAAATTTTTGTATGTCGTGATTTTCCAACCTAACCAAGTATTGATATAATAGAAGGCCAATGACGGTTGCTTTTGAAAGATTATGTCCAAATAAGCAATTTTAACCACCATCGATATCGCCCACTGACTATTTTTTCTTAAAAAAAGCGCTAAGTTTCCTTCATACACTTTGTGAAATGTGTAATTCACACTTGATCTAACTGTAACATCAACAAACTACAGCGTAAACATCAGTTAGGTATTTGGTTCGTTTTTCGATTCGTTTTCATTAAATGCTAACACATTTCAGGCAATTTAAATAATAGCAGTGTTAATTCTATAGAGTTTTTGATGTAAAAATACTAAAAACTACAAAAGGCCGAAGTTTCTCAAGTTTTTTTTAGATGTCAGTGTTGTTGTTTATGGGATATACAGCCAACTATACCAATATTACGCGATTATGTGAGGCAGTCCCTTTAAGATTTGTGTCAGTTATACCCCAAAAATGTATTCCATTTGCATTCCGAGTGCATTCCATATGTTTGGGCCAATTTAAATGTTTTCGCATGCTCTAAACCTCATAAAATACATATTAAACTAAACTAAAATAAACTATGTTTTAACCATCTGTGTATTTATTCGAATAATACTAATAATAAAGACTTTATTTATAGAGGGAACATACTTGATATGTCATATAATTTGTTTAAGAAATAAAAATCTGTTCGCGTTTATTGTCGGTGAATAAAACACAGGCAGGAGTTCGGATGCGGAAAAATTAAATCACGAGTGCGTAGTTATTCACCGACAATATACAAGAACAGAGTTTTTATTTCGATTCTAAACACGATTGTATCCCGTACTATTTCACTGCGTGCATTCCACTTTACCTGTTTACCTTTCACGATTGCTGAAATTGAGTGGCAATAGCTGGTACACTTACCTCCCCCGACACCGATACATACCGGAAGTGCATTTTACTACGAACCGAAAGAATAATTTACTACAATGTTTACATTTTTCATTCATAAATATGTCACGTGATATTTATTTCACACGACGGTAGTTGGAACTATTTTTGAAACGCACATGTTGATGTTCGATGTATTGTGAAGAAGCGAAACACATTTGTGTAGTTTAATTTGTTTATTAGCAGGAACAGCAGTAACAGTGTATTGAATAAATGCCTATTATGTATTTTATTGAGTTGTTTTGCCATTTTAGAGCGCACAAACAGATATGATCAATTTGCTGTATACGGGCGTAAATAGTAACAGCCAATGTGACAGCTATTTATTATGGGGGTAATAAAACATGGTTCGGTTTGCTCTTTGTGTATTGGATTAATCCGCAGATCGTCTTAGAATTAAGGTTTAAAACTACTATCTCAATACATACTAACACAATTGTACATGTGCATGAACTTAGAGGCATCAAAAATGATTTCCACATTGTGTTACCTCATAGAACCATTTTTGTCGAGCCCGATTGCGGTGAGCGAGGCTTAGTCGCCACTTTCACGATTGGCCACTTTTGGTGTATGTGCGTGTGTGCGTGCGTGCGTCGGTCCGTTCGATTTTGTCCGGACCATAACTTTGTTATGCTTTGACCAATCTTGCTTATATTGGCATGAATGTTCATCTCAATGAGGAGAAGTGTCATGACCAACCCCCAGGTACCTATCTCAAAGTTCTAGTTCATTGTTGGAGGTCAAAGGTCAAACTGAAGCTTGTCCGGACCATAACTTTGTCATACATTGACCAATTTTTCTTGTATTTGGCATGAATGTTAACTTCCATGAGGCGGAGTGTCGTGCCCAACCACCAGGCCCCTATCTTAAAGGTCAAGGTTACAGATGGAGGTCAAAGGTCAAATTGAAGCTTGTCCGGACCATAACTTTGTCATACATTAACCAATATTTCTTATATTTGGCATAAATGTTTACCTCCATGAGGCGGAGTGTCATGCCTAACCCTCAGGTTCCTTTCTCAAAGGTCAAGGTCACAGTTGGAGGTCAAAGGTCAAATTGAAGCTTGTCCAGACCATAACTTAGTCATACATTAACCCATATTTCTTATATTTGGCATGAATGTTAACCTCCATGAGGCGGAGTGTCATGCCCAACCCCCAGGTTCCTATCTCAAAGGTCAAGGTCACGGTCGGAGGTCAAAGGTCAAAATGAAGCTTGTCCGGACCATAACTTTGTCATACATTGACCAATCTTTCTTATATTTGGCATGAATGTTAACATCTATGAGGCGGAGTGTCATGCCTAACCCTTAGGTTCTTATCTCAAAGGTCAAGGTAAGTGTTGGAGGTCAAAAGTGAAATTTGTCCGGAGCATAACTTTGTCATACATTCACCAATCTTTCTTATAGTTGGCATGAATGTTAACCCCCATGGGGCGTTCCTATTTCAAAGTTCAATGTCACAGTTGGAGGTCAAAGGTCAAATTGATGGCTAATTTAAGTTGTAGCCATTTTTCAACGTGCGCCGAGGCTCGACATAATTTGCCCGAGGGCACACATTTCTAGTATATAAAGCGCTTTTAATTTGTTGCGTGTAGCAGACTGCTGAATATGACTGGGTAAAGCCTTCCAAATAGATGATCCTGAATATTCGAATGACTTACGGAAAAGTTCCGTATTAGGGCGAGGAGAGTATTTTGATGAATATTCCAGGTCACACGGTGTCGGAATGAGCCGGAATGTCGTCAGAACAAAAATTCGAGGCGTATTCCTACACGATCGAAGTGCATTGTAAACATTATGTCTGTATTCTGAGTGCATATGTACTACTCCTGTCCATTCCTGCGGGCCCTTCGAACGTTTTGCACATGTTCAAAACTTTCGGGGTGCATTCGAGGTCGGATGGTATGTCGAACAGCTTTCGACGCGTATTCTTCCGACATTCTGATTACATTTTAAATACATTTTGTATTCTTACGGCATTCTATAGTCCAGAGATTTGACATGACTCTCGACCTTCAATTAGCATAATTTAACAGCTGAAATATTGTCAATCCGGCTGTATGTTTTCATAAGTGGGGATTATCACGAAGACACTCGAGGTGTAATACCAACACAATCTATAGAACCGATATTGCACGATTTGCGCGCGGAAATTTATATATTCAACGCAAGCACCTTGTAATATATTCATGCATAAAAGTCAGGATCATGTCAAATTCTCTGTGCTATAAATGCATTTCAAACATGAGTGTACCGTACCACATTGTCCGCTATCATCACTGTTCATTTCGTATGTTTGTATGTGTCATTCTGCAATTTCGTTGTCCAGCACAAGGCTGCTTCGTATGGAATGCGGAATGCGCAATAATTCCTTTATCTATGGGTTTAACAGTTAACTACGTAGTTAAGAGACTTTAAACCGCGGTTGCAAGTGCCAAATGCACATTAATTCTTTAAACCGCGGATAAAGACTTAGAACTGCAGTTACAAGTATCGATGATGTTTACTTAACCCCATAGTTAAGAGACAACCAATCAGCGCGTATGAAACTACTAATACGGCGCTCTCATTGGTTATCTCTTAACTATGTAGTTATCAGACTTGTAACCGCGGTTACAAGTCTTAAACGGGGGTTTAACACGCGCGAAGTGCACATTTAATATACATCTCTTAATTATATAGTTAAGCGACTTTAAACCCAGGTTCAAAGCGCCGTTTGCACAATTACACACTGTATCGGCAAAACGCAATGGGTCCGGTTTAACGACGCGGGTTCGGCTAACGTAGCGAAAATGATCCGGCTAAAAATGGTGGATATCAACAATAAAATGCTGGTGAGGGTAACATTTTTGCGAATTTTGTTTGGTTATTCTTGAATTCTGAAGACAGGAATACTCTTACGGAATGCCCACGTTTGTCCTGCATGCTCGTAGCTACTTGCTTTTGTCTTGCATCAATGCATATGCACGTAATGCACGTTGAAAGTTATGATTCAATCGTAAACAATGCAAAACAAACATGAAATGCGGACATTTTAGACAAATTAGACAAAGTAAGAGCTTACCGAGTCTAAACTATGTACTTGCATGTATTGTAGGGTAACATTGCTTTCCCAGATACTCATCTTTTATTAATAATGTATTTATATAGGCCAAAATGTAACGTTTTCAAAGTTGAACGAATCATGGTCCGGTTGTCAATAGAACGCAAATGATCCGGCTCGTGTTTTATTCGCCATAACAACTATTGCAATGTCATTTTCTTGTATTACTCTGACTAATTTTAACATCATTTCCTACTTTTTGTTGCTTGTGTATAACTAAATAATTTACATGCCCTCTCAAATTGCACTTACTGCTGAATTATTGGTTCGAGCCCCGGTCTGGTTGCACATTTATAGATGAAGGATAGATTATTATAGATGAATCTTTAAAGTTGACTTGAATATTTGTCTAGATGTGTCAAGATATTTTGACATGCAGACATCGATATGAACGTGTATGCACAACCAATCAACTGATTCTTCTTTTTATTTATTTTCAGGAAAAAAACAAGGTTCCAATATGACCTGTGTGCAAAGGCATTCATATTCATTTCGACCATGCCTAGGCAAAGACTAAGTCGTGGACAACATTTTGAAAGACATTAATGTACCCAGTGTGGCGAAAGTTTTACCGCAAATTCGTCTTCCTTTCCAATGTTTCACAGGGTGCTAGAGAAAACGGCCCAGCTGCCGATAGGGATGCTTCTTTTCAAGGAAATGTTCCTTTTCCCTCGGACTTGCGAATGTTTCATAGAAACTGGTATACAAATAAAATACCGCTATTTTTGCTTCCGAAGCGAAACAAAGTGCGTCTTGGATTGGTAGCAGTTGGTGATGTTAAAGTTACATTGTATTGCTACACTGCTATTGTGTGTAACTAGTTCATCTTCATCAAAGTAGACATTCCACGTTGTATGTGACGTGATTGTTGGCTAGGAACGCAAGTAAAAATCTAAAAAACAATCGTAGGTACTTTATTCTTTGGTCGAATTTGAAGACACTCTAGATGCTCAACCCCAGAATAGGTGCTATCCATGCCAATTAATAGTCCGGACACCAACACAACTGTATGACCACATTTTTCCTGGGATAAACGTGTCGAAAAAAACAATCACACCCAGAACATATTATATATTCAGATTATTGAAAAGAATAATGCACAAATCGAACATTAACAGTTTACAGTTTATTTGAAATACATTAGGCATTATGCCGATGAGTAAACAAAGATACAAAATGTACAGGAAAAAATAATTACATAAACATATAACTACATGATCAACAGTCAATTAATATTCTAATTATGTAACATATACACCTATTAAAACCCCATCACACTAAACTTGGTCTTGTTTTTATTGTTGTTTATGTTCCTTATTTTTATTATTTTATGAGTTAACGCTCTATCCACTTGTCAATGTTATTACTTATAGGGGGGGGGGGGGGGGGGGGGGGGGGGTTATATATGAGAATTATACGGTCCGAATTATACTTGGATTTTGGAATTTGGTTGTCAATTTCCCTCCCATGTGCAGATAGTTCTGTCTAATTCCTTGGGGTGTGGTTGTTTCCCTATAGTAGATTTTCACTACTAAACTTACATGGGGAAAAACATTGCATTGCACTACGACTTATTGTGGCGACGGTAAGCAAATTATATTCATTCATAACTCTTGAAGAATACTATGAATGCATTGGATATTTTGTTTGTTAAAGTTGCTGAAATATAGGAACTTCGGGAACGTTTTAAATGAAGGTTTGAAAGGCTCATAGGGAGCTCATTTAAGTCGAATAGTTTTGTTATATCATTATTGTACTTGGTCCGCACGTATAATCGAATTATACCCTCTGACAGTTGTAGGCGGTGTTACGGAAATTACCGTAACCTACGTTGATATATGGTTGTCTCGGCTATATGGATGTCGCTTAACGATTACTGCCATGGGTCCTAAACATGGCAGCTGCGCAACCTTCTTTCTATATGGGGACCCTTTGTATTGGACAAACGTTCTTGTGTCGAAACGATATTTTAGCAGGAATTACAAACATGTACCGTGTGTTGACATACTAGTATGTCATTATATTTTATCTTCAGTGGAGAAGTGTTTATTTTACTGTGATTCTGATGTATAGTATTTAACAACTGAAGCAAGAAATGCAAAATAAATAATATGCATATTCCAACTTTGTGTTAACTAGTAGTATCCATACAGTAAATGCACTTTGCACGTGATTTCTCAGTTGATATCCTGCTCGTTTTAACTAGCGGGTCAATTTTGGATTCATCACATTTAAAATATTTTTTTCCGCACGGGTCTTCATACAAATTCCTGTTCACTGTTCCAGTCTTTCTGTGTGGTTTAGTCATTCTTTTATTACACTAGCCGAAGCTGCGATCCCTACAAAATATAAACAAAAACAGATAGAGCATTTAATTTAGCTCAATATCACGTAAAAATGTCAATAGGTGTCCCTTTAAATAAAATAAATAAATGTAGTAGATTTATATAGCGCCCTTTTCATGCGAACGCACGTACAAAGGCGCTTCACATAGAGTGTTGCAGTCACTAGGGTGCAGGTGCATCCCGGGGCCCTACCGGTGCAGATACAGCATGATCGGACCTGAGGGACAGACTGAGAGAAGGCACCCGAAGGGAGAGAGAGAGACATCAGATACAGGGATGTCCGGTGCAGCAGACATGCGCCTGGCTCTTATTTCGAACAGACAGTCTGGTTCTTTAATGTGTCCGGTGTTATAGCACCGATACACAGCTTATTGGCACTTTTCACCAGATAATGTGCAGTCAATATGGTCCGATATAGCGGGAAATTACTACGAATAGAAGTTCAAAAATGTCAAGTTCAAATGCCGAGGATTGAACCCACGACCTCTGGATAGACAGTCCCACCTACCACTGAGCTAAGTCCTTTGAGAAGGCGTTTAGTTCAAAATAGTCTTCCTACGTGAGAAATGAAGTGATGTACGTGTATTTCAAACATTGCTAAAATATTAATGTACATATCTGTACATAAAGCCGATGCAAATATAATTGTAAAAGCGAACCGGATCATTTGCGTTCT